>CM046306.1:30273918-31681359 GCA_025267735.1 Mactra quadrangularis | reverse complement strand
TTTCATTTGAAACTTCTATCATGTAGGATAAAAATTTACCATTAGATATTAATACTATAATTCATAAAAACTAACAATAGTTTATACTAAATTATGGCCCTTACATACAAACATACATTCTAAGTTAAGTTTTTAATGCAACATTTTATCTTGGCAACTACTGAGGGATTAATTTGAATATCCACACATGACTTACGGTATTATCATCGGAAGTCAATTTTAAAGTTGCATCACTCTAGCTTGAAGTTTTACTATTTTAAATTGTGAGCCTTTTATATTGAAAATGTTTTAGTAAGAAGATCTGCAAAAATAAATCAGCTGCAGTCAATGAAAGTATTCTTGTTAAATTTTTCTCATCTCAATTGAATTGCATAATTGATTCCGTTTACAAAGAGCACTCCTAATAGTCGAGCGCGCTGTCCATGGACGGCTCTCAATTGTTAATTATACTACTTACCTGAATTACCCAAACACTTCGTAATATCCAGATCCGACATTGAATAAATTCTAGAATTTTATCCTTCATTATTGCACCTTTAACTTTCAAATTCTCACTTCTATTTCATAGAAGTTGCTCTCTAAAAAGTAATTTCTAAATATTTTTGGTCGTCTGAACCACACCAACTACACAAGTAATTATGCACGAACTCCATGTGCCTATTCACGTCATTTAAAACTGGCATGGCTAAGATACGAAATGGAGACTTTTAGGCGAAAAGTAGCATATAATGGCAAAACGGAGATTTAATTGTTAGTAAAACATTTTTGAAAAATAACAATTATAATACAAAATTATATTTACTGATAATAAAATCACCCTTCTCATATTAGTGTTTTTATATCAGCCCAATTTTTACAAGAGTTGCTTAAAACGTAGGGTTCATATAGGCCCTGCTTTACATACACGTGAGTTGGAGCACTCTTGAACCTCATTTAAATTTTCTTTCGGCACTTCAGGGATACTTGTGGGTGGGTTTTCTGTGCCCAGTCGAAACGTGATCTTTGGTCTTTTCATTTTGCTTACTGTGTCAGCGTCGACATCGGACTTTCTTTTTTTATTTTTCTCATCTGTAAGGTTTTGATTCTTAATAGGGATGTTTTCATGTGCATGTCATTCACTTTCACTTTATTTTCATCATTTGTCATCATTTTCTTAACTTTGCATTCATCATTAGCATCACCCTTGTTTTCATCCATACGTCTTTTGGAACATCTTGGCTTTGTTGTATGGTCTGGAAAAATAAAAATAGAACACATAGTTTTATAAGAGGAAATCTTTAGCTTAATGATATTCCATTGCATGCCTTTTTCATATAACAGTAATCAGATATGTGGCATTTCAAGTTTTTTTTCCACTTGTCCACAGACATTTGCAACCTGAAAATCAAATTGTCCAGAACCTAAACGCACTTGCTCAGAGGTTCAATACTCAAAAAGAAATATATAGAACTATGATGTAGAATACATACTATTAGTAATGATAAATGATTGATAATAAAAAATAGTACACTGTTTAATGCTTCTATCTCATTAAAATATCTATATTTTAAGTACATTGTATAGCTATGTTAGAATTATTTTACAGCTAAAAATATAACTTGTCCTCGGACGAGTGGGCTGGACATATTTACTCGTCCGCAGCCATATAGGTACGAGTCTGACAAGTCGGGCATAGGAATTCCACACCCAAGGTATAGTACATACGAATAAATAAGAAGTAAATCTTTAAAGCCTGAGAAGAGCATAAACTATTACACATTGCAGATAACAAAAGCAATAGGGCTGGGTCACAAGTTGTAGCAACATTAGCAAAAGACTCTCATTTTGTGGGAGTCGTTATTAACATAATTAGGATCAGCGTTCTTCTTAATAAGGAAGTCTCTTGTTAAATGGGTAATTTTAGTTGCATATTATATGTATAACAGCTACAAGGGTAGAAATGTATGGTTTGATGCCTTTTTTAAATAGCAATCTACATTAAATTTACCTTGAACATCGCTAATTTTCTGTTGAATAACATTCACAATATCTTGTTTAATTTCAGATTCACGTTGTCTTTTTTTCTTATATCTTTCTGTGTATTCATAGGCTGATCTTTGGGGAGCGTTATCTTTTCTTGTCCATTCTGAGATTTTGTTGGAATCTGCAATAGAGGTTAGACGTTAATAACATTTGTAAAAAGTTAGCTTTCATGATACGTGTAGTAAGCTATGAGTTTTAATTGATTATCCTGAATCCTCGGTACAAATTATTTTTGCATATGATTCAGTTTACCTCTCGGTTCAATCTTTGTGCAGAAGATTAGGATCCAGATAGATTGTAGTTACTTTTATGTAGTATTTGGTGTAAATTATTTGTCTAGAAACTGAAATTGGCGTAAAACATTCTTTGTTTACCTAATTAGAGCATGTATCTATAGACCTTGTGATTTATACATATATTTTATATGAATAATAGTACGATCGAGCTAGCGACCTGAGAAGGGTCATCATATAACTGTAATTAAAACGTAATATATAAAATATAATGGTAATGTTAAAACTCATCAGTGATGGTATGCCTTGAAGAAAAACTAGATTTAGAGCTGTCATTATCATTAAACACTATGTACTTGTTTGGTTTCCATTTTATTTTCTCAGTTGTTATGGTGACATTCTTGATACTTTGACCTCTGTAAACAAATAAATTTATTTATATCTAGATCTAATTGGGACAAAAGTGCTAAAAATTAAAACATATATGATAACCTACACTGTTTTTATGTTCCTTTTAATTTCGCTTTAAAAATGATTTAAGACAATAACAATCTGCAGCGTCGTCTTTAAAATAAAAAAAAATAGACATTATTGTATTACCATTTTCTGTATCGAAATATAATAGAATTGAAAATATTTTATAGACCTCCTGAATAAAATTGAATATCTGAGTTGGAGCAGGGTTGCAGTAACATTCTGTATTTAAAGCTCAACGTTTGACGAAATTTAATTTTAAATAAACACTTACCTATTCCTTGCCAACTCTGTACAAACATTTCCAGTTAATTTTCTCATGCCTCTTATTAATTCTCGATGAAATATAAATCTGTATCTCTTATAAGATGCTGCTTTGAGCGCTTTATATGTCGTTATAGTGATTCTGACGTTGTATACATTACGTTATTACGTCATATGTAACTGTGACGTTTTTTGACGTCATGACGTTAGAGAACGTCAACTATTATAAATGAGTGTTCTCCAGCGTGAATTTCATCACCAATAGCCATGACCATGATTTAATAATGAAGTGAATTATTTATTGCGTCTAATTTTGCATTTGGGACAACCTCGGCGATCTTCCTGATTGTTCCGATTGCTAAATTTGTCATACTATTTACTAAGCAGTTCTGATTGCAATGTTAATGAAAAACGTGGCGTGGTATATGAGAACGACGGAACAAATAAAATGTTATTCTAAACGATGTTGTACATAGTATGTAGTGTACAAAAAGCACGATTTCTACCTCCAAATTCAAGATGGCCGCCATTTTTTCAAGATGGCCGCCGATTATAGGGATTTTTGTCCTGTTCATAGTAAATATCATTGTTTTATTTTTTTTATTAAAGTATATATCGAAATAATTTCAATATTTTATGACTAATAAACAATTCTGTTAAATTCTTCAAACAAAATCCATTTAATGGCTGCCAATTCAAAATGGCGGCCATTATAAGACGTCAAATAATTTTATACACTAACGCTTATTCTCGGATGAAATTCATTGCATTAAATTGATTCAGAACATTTTTTATGTATAAGAATATATCTCAAAGTAAAACCAGTGCATCTGGTGACATCACTACAGTGAAACATAGGCATCCGACACGGTTCCGGATCGAAAAGATTACATATATGACCGCCTGTGCTGTGATACTCAGCATGTAGAACAGTCAGTTTATAGTATGCTTACTGCTGTATTGGCACAGGATATCTTTCTTTGTTTGTGTGCCTTTAAACTAAAACAGGTTTCTGTAAATTATATTAAAGTGTCCCAAATGCTATCATAACAGCCCCTTTTTATATTATATAAATATCGTTAGTCGACGCGGAGGAGCCAATGTTAACAGGGCTTACCACAATGGTGTACAGCTCACTCGGTATTCAAATGATACTGAATGAACGATTGGGTTAGATGTAGGATACTCTTTCCATTGACTCACATTTAGGAATGATGATCCCGGACTACTATAAATTGAATTCGGGGGCATTCGTATTAATTAGTACAAATCATAAATTAATCCGTAATCATCCATGACTACGGTTTGAATCCAAACTACTTTTTAACATAATCAAAAAGTACTACATGTCTCAGTAGCTACATATTCATTTTTGTCAGAACCCAACCGATTTCCTTCTTCTGTAAATGTGTGGCCAAGATATTTAAAAGCATATATCGATAGTTATATCACATATCTCAATGTGCTTTTACGGTAAAGCAGTAAAAAGATTCACTATAAAGCAGAAAATGTCTACAAAATTCATCATGTATTTCTATAACAAACGATTTGGAGAAGTGCTGCTGTCTCTATCAGACACATACAAAGTTCAAGTCTCCCCAAAATTGTTATTAGCTCAAATGAGTATTCTCTACTAAATTCAGATTGCTTTTAGATTTAATCCATCTTTGCTAGACGATGGAGCTGGTATTAATGAACCTTTGTAATGCAATAGTACAAATTATCACGAAACTTCCTTCAACAAATGATTACTATTTGCAAATTTGCTAGATGACAGAGCAGCCTAACAGACTAGTCATTCGTAGCCACACAACCAGCAAACTCTATACAGGTCCGAAACATCAGCTGACCAATGCTTTTCAGACTACGATCATAATACTTGACAATCAACCTATTTTCAATGCAAATTTTATTTATAGATTCTTTCTCGTAATTCTTTTTCTTAGAAAGCATTAAGGGCCTTTGGATAATATGCTATGATTAGTGATATATTTGATTACATAGGTGCATGCGTATGAATCAAAATATATAAGGACGCACACGTGTTATTAGTTTTTGATGTTTACGTGTGTCAATTTGATGCAAAAGACAGTAGCCATACAGTAGCAATTAAAACAAAGTTACCACCAATTGGCAAAAAGTTGTATGTGGTAGGGACAACAAGATCGAACTACATTGGGTTCTGATCTGAAAAAATACTAACCATGTGTTTTGTTATGTTTATACAATATGTGAGATTTCACTATCAAATGCATCCATCAGTTTTACAATAGAATGAATCCTTGCAATCACGATGGATAAGATTCAATCCACTTTATACTATAAAGCAACAGGCAAAATATGTTATAATAAAGCATGTGTGACGGATGATGTTGAAATAAACGTGTTTGTATCACAAGAATGTGCAGAATTGATAAATATTGGGTAAAGTTTGATCAGGGGTAGTAAATAAGGAGGTTACCAATACACAAAATGACGGCTCTGAAAAATCTAATAGAAAATTGTTCTTTCACGATTTTATTGGTAGTCATTTTATGTCAGTCTTTGAAAAAGCTAAGTCAATATTTACCAGACAGGATCAAGATTTCAAAACACTCCAGATATTTGTCATAATTATGTGCGATTAGAACAGTCTTTTAGACAATGTTGCCACGTTAGCTTGACTTGGCTGTCCAAGAGCAGATATCTTATGATGCAAATCCACATACAAGGGCGTCTTTCTATCAACATGTCAAAGGTTCTGTCTTCCACGCTGCATGTATTTTGGGTAAATTAATGGTTATCAAGATCAAAATCAAGTCGACTGGCTCTGGTAAAACAATAGCGAATGGTAAAGCTATTGGACAACCTTTCACCGATTGCCAAAAGTTGTCATCAGTTAATCAAATGTGGTGACAAGAGGGAATGTCATGAGCGATGCAAATGCTATCGAGACAGTTTTAAATGAACTCGTGTATGTGCTTGCATGTGCAAATAATGAAATCATCACACAGACTAAACCATCTAATGTTTGCATTCATATAATTATCACAACAATATTTGAACTTTCTATACGACCTTGATCTTTAATTGTTGACTTCTAGACATGTGTGCATCCCGCATTATTGTTGAAACTTTAGTTTTTGACAAGGATAATGAGAATCCTTGCTTTATTTTCGTGAATTGTGTTAAATTTCTGATAAAATCACTTTATATATATACCTTCTGATTTGACATTGACCTTTGACCTACACAACATGTGGACAACATTAAGCATAAACATAGTAAACACTTGATAAAGGCAATCCAACATATGTATTCATATTTCAATGTTAAAGTAATAGTCTCAAATAAACTAATTGTTGGATTATTTAATTAGTATTTACGGGGTATTAACATCCTCCTTGGATCAAGGTCAAGGGCACGGTAAATGTCAATTTATGTCTATAAATATTTGTCAAAGATTCTATCAAGTTAATTTGAATAATAAATATTTTCTATTTGCATCCCCAACCCTACATGATCATTAAAACGATTCGAAAAGTTTTAAACAATTTTCTTATGTATGTTACCTTTACCATGACCTTGACCTTGACCTTGGAAGTATATCACATGATGTAAATCAATGTCTTAACTTGGTTAACATTTGTAGAATTCAAAAACACTATAATGTATCATCCTATAATACATTCAAAGCGGTAAAAAGAAGTTTAGTCGCTTTGGGATACTGATTTCCAGGCGCATGCGCAGAAACGACGGCCATCTTGAATTTCGAAGTGGAAAATCGTGCTTTTTGTGAATGGTAGACCATGCAGGTCATCTGTGCCAAATTTGGTGCTTGTATCACCAAGTGAAAGATTGTTGCAGTTATCGACCCCACTACATATAACGGCGGTCAGTCAACCAACTCACTCGTCCAAGAAAGGCTAAATCTCTGGATTTAGCTGTTAACCAACTACTAAGCGCATACTTTAGATTATAGAAATTATACCTTGTAAATGTTAACCAAATAAAAAAACTGGTAAAAATACAATAACATAAAAAACTTAAACAATAATTAACTATATATAATATACATTATTTTTTATTTATACATATAGATCTATACATTTTTATACTATTTACAATTTTATATTCAATATACAACTTTATATACAGTTATTCTAATGTATGTAATATGCAGTTCAATGTGCAATATTTTATCCCATTCGCAATATAGAATGGCATGAAATGCACTAGTAGTGAAACAGTTAAACATATTTTAAATCAATCAACAAAGTAATAGGTGAAGTACTGACACAATTAAAGGTTTGTGCAACTATTAAAGTGCAGTAATAAACTTTCGCCTCAAACAAATATAGAAATATAGAAATTCACACGAGTAAAACGAACACAGTACCGAGATACGTACATATATATGTCGGTAGGGCCTATAACCGAAATTGAGTTACGAAACGAGGGACGAAACATTTTTCTGGGGTATGGTATAGGTTTTTTATGCTCAATCGAAAAGTTCGGACAATATCGCCGGCAAAAAAGTTCGTTTTGATAAAACCAAGAGCGTTCGAATGAATAAATCGATGATAAAAGCCACGCATTTCGGTACTTTTTAAAACGGAACTACTTTTGTGTTCGCCCCCTGGACTCTTCGACCTAATACATGTAACTTTCGTGTTTAGTTTGTGTTGAATTCTATGCGCGTCGGTATTTTTGCTACGGATCATTTCTCGTACTCGGAATTTTTCGACACAGAGCTCAAATATTATTTTGTATATCTGTGTTTTTACTATTAAACTTAATTTTCTGAGTTGTAAGACCTTTTTATTAATGTTTTGTTTTATGTCATTTTTTTGTTGTCAAAATGGCTCTTGCAAAAGAGAAACCTTATTTTGTTTTTTAATGTATAAAACTCTATATAACCAATTACTTTGGATAACTAATACCTTATGGGTCTACATGAGCAGTGCATACTAATAACAATGATACTATTGTACACACATTGATTTTTTCTTGAAACAATCACAATAATTGAGTACTGTTTCTTGATTAAGATTTATTGCGCAACATTTTATCATAGCAACTTCTAAAGGGTTTCATTTGAAACTTCTATCATGTAGGATAAAATTTACCATTAGATATTAAATACTATAATTCATAAAACTAACAATAGTTTATACTAAATTATGGCCCTTACATACAAACATACATTCTAAGTTAAGTTTTAATGCAACATTTTATCTTGGCAACTACTGAAGGGATTAATTTGAATATCCACACATGACTACGGTATTATCATCGGAAGTCAATTTTAAAGTTGCATCACTCTAGCTTGAAGTTTTACTATTTTAAATTGTGAGCCTTTTATATTGAAAATGTTTTAGTAAGAAGATCTGCAAAAATAAATCAGCTGCAGTCAATGAAAGTATTCTTGTTAAATTTTTCTCATCTCAATTGAATTGCATAATTGATTCCGTTTACAAGAGCACTCCTAATAGTCGAGCGCGCTGTCCATGGACGGCTCTCAATTGTTAATTATACTACTTACCTGAATTACCCAAACACTTCGTAATATCCAGATCCGACATTGAATAAATTCTAGAATTTTATCCTTCATTATTGCACCTTTAACTTTCAAATTCTCATTCTATTTCATAGAAGTTGCTCTCTAAAAAGTAATTTCTAAATATTTTGGTCGTCTGAACCACACCAACTACACAAGTAATTATGCACGAACTCCATGTGCCTATTCACGTCATTTAAAACTGGCATGGCTAAGATACGAAATGGAGACTTTTAGGCGAAAAGTAGCATATAATGGCAAAACGGAGATTTAATTGTTAGTAAAACATTTTTGAAAAATAACAATTATAATACAAATTATATTTACTGATAATAAAATCACCCTTCTCATATTAGTGTTTTTATATCAGCCCAATTTTTACAAGAGTTGCTTAAAACGTAGGGTTCATATAGGCCCTGCTTTACATACACGTGAGTTGGAGCACTCTTGAACCTCATTTAAATTTTCTTTCGGCACTTCAGGGATACTTGTGGGTGGGTTTTCTGTGCCCAGTCGAAACGTGATCTTTGGTCTTTTCATTTTGCTTACTGTGTCAGCGTCGACATCGGACTTTCTTTTTTTATTTTTCTCATCTGTAAGGTTTTGATTCTTAATAGGGATGTTTTCATGTGCATTGTCATTCACTTTCACTTTATTTTCATCATTTGTCATCATTTTCTTAACTTTGCATTCATCATTAGCATCACCCTTGTTTTCATCCATACGTCTTTTGGAACATCTTGGCTTTGTTGTATGGTCTGGAAAATAAAAATAGAACACATAGTTTTATAAGAGGAAATCTTTAGCTTAATGATATTCCATTGCATGCCTTTTTCATATAACAGTAATCAGATATGTGGCATTTCAAGTTTTTTTCCACTTGTCCACAGACATTTGCAACCTGAAAATCAAATTGTCCAGAACCTAAACGCACTTGCTCAGAGGTTCAATACTCAAAAAGAAATATATAGAACTATGATGTAGAATACATACTATTAGTAATGATAAATGATTGATAATAAAAAATAGTACACTGTTTAATGCTTCTATCTCATTAAAATATCTATATTTTAAGTACATTGTATAGCTATGTTAGAATTATTTTACAGCTAAAAATATAACTTGTCCTCGGACGAGTGGGCTGGACATATTTACTCGTCCGCAGCCATATAGGTACGAGTCTGACAAGTCGGGCATAGGAATTCCACACCCAAGGTATAGTACATACGAATAAATAAGAAGTAAATCTTTAAAGCCTGAGAAGAGCATAAACTATTACACATTGCAGATAACAAAAGCAATAGGGCTGGGTCACAAGTTGTAGCAACATTAGCAAAAGACTCTCATTTTGTGGGAGTCGTTATTAACATAATTAGGATCAGCGTTCTTCTTAATAAGGAAGTCTCTTGTTAAATGGGTATTTTAGTTGCATATTATATGTATAACAGCTACAAGGGTAGAAATGTATGGTTTGATGCCTTTTTAAATAGCAATCTACATTAAATTTACCTTGAACATCGCTAATTTTCTGTTGAATAACATTCACAATATCTTGTTTAATTTCAGATTCACGTTGTCTTTTTTTCTTATATCTTTCTGTGTATTCATAGGCTGATCTTTGGGGAGCGTTATCTTTTCTTGTCCATTCTGAGATTTTGTTGGAATCTGCAATAGAGGTTAGACGTTAATAACATTTGTAAAAAGTTAGCTTTCATGATACGTGTAGTAAGCTATGAGTTTTAATTGATTATCCTGAATCCTCGGTACAAATTATTTTTGCATATGATTCAGTTTACCTCTCGGTTCAATCTTTGTGCAGAAGATTAGGATCCAGATAGATTGTAGTTACTTTTATGTAGTATTTGGTGTAAATTATTTGTCTAGAAACTGAAATTGGCGTAAAACATTCTTTGTTTACCTAATTAGAGCATGTATCTATAGACCTTGTGATTTATACATATATTTTATATGAATAATAGTACGATCGAGCTAGCGACCTGAGAAGGGTCATCATATAACTGTAATTAAAACGTAATATATAAAATATAATGGTAATGTTAAAACTCATCAGTGATGGTATGCCTTGAAGAAAAACTAGATTTAGAGCTGTCATTATCATTAAACACTATGTACTTGTTTGGTTTCCATTTTATTTTCTCAGTTGTTATGGTGACATTCTTGATACTTTGACCTCTGTAAACAAATAAATTTATTTATATCTAGATCTAATTGGGACAAAAGTGCTAAAAATTAAAACATATATGATAACCTACACTGTTTTTATGTTCCTTTTAATTTCGCTTTAAAAATGATTTAAGACAATAACAATCTGCAGCGTCGTCTTTAAAATAAAAAAAAATAGACATTATTGTATTACCATTTTCTGTATCGAAATATAATAGAATTGAAAATATTTTATAGACCTCCTGAATAAAATTGAATATCTGAGTTGGAGCAGGGTTGCAGTAACATTCTGTATTTAAAGCTCAACGTTTGACGAAATTTAATTTTAAATAAACACTTACCTATTCCTTGCCAACTCTGTACAAACATTTCCAGTTAATTTTCTCATGCCTCTTATTAATTCTCGATGAAATATAAATCTGTATCTCTTATAAGATGCTGCTTTGAGCGCTTTATATGTCGTTATAGTGATTCTGACGTTGTATACATTACGTTATTACGTCATATGTAACTGTGACGTTTTTTGACGTCATGACGTTAGAGAACGTCAACTATTATAAATGAGTGTTCTCCAGCGTGAATTTCATCACCAATAGCCATGACCATGATTTAATAATGAAGTGAATTATTTATTGCGTCTAATTTTGCATTTGGGACAACCTCGGCGATCTTCCTGATTGTTCCGATTGCTAAATTTGTCATACTATTTACTAAGCAGTTCTGATTGCAATGTTAATGAAAAACGTGGCGTGGTATATGAGAACGACGGAACAAATAAAATGTTATTCTAAACGATGTTGTACATAGTATGTAGTGTACAAAAAGCACGATTTCTACCTCCAAATTCAAGATGGCCGCCATTTTTTCAAGATGGCCGCCGATTATAGGGATTTTTGTCCTGTTCATAGTAAATATCATTGTTTTATTTTTTTTATTAAAGTATATATCGAAATAATTTCAATATTTTATGACTAATAAACAATTCTGTTAAATTCTTCAAACAAAATCCATTTAATGGCTGCCAATTCAAAATGGCGGCCATTATAAGACGTCAAATAATTTTATACACTAACGCTTATTCTCGGATGAAATTCATTGCATTAAATTGATTCAGAACATTTTTTATGTATAAGAATATATCTCAAAGTAAAACCAGTGCATCTGGTGACATCACTACAGTGAAACATAGGCATCCGACACGGTTCCGGATCGAAAAGATTACATATATGACCGCCTGTGCTGTGATACTCAGCATGTAGAACAGTCAGTTTATAGTATGCTTACTGCTGTATTGGCACAGGATATCTTTCTTTGTTTGTGTGCCGTTAAACTAAAACAGGTTTCTGTAAATTATATTAAAGTGTCCCAAATGCTATCATAACAGCCCCTTTTTATATTATATAAATATCGTTAGTCGACGCGGAGGAGCCAATGTTAACAGGGCTTACCACAATGGTGTACAGCTCACTCGGTATTCAAATGATACTGAATGAACGATTGGGTTAGATGTAGGATACTCTTTCCATTGACTCACATTTAGGAATGATGATCCCGGACTACTATAAATTGAATTCGGGGGCATTCGTATTAATTAGTACAAATCATAAATTAATCCGTAATCATCCATGACTACGGTTTGAATCCAAACTACTTTTTAACATAATCAAAAAGTACTACATGTCTCAGTAGCTACATATTCATTTTTGTCAGAACCCAACCGATTTCCTTCTTCTGTAAATGTGTGGCCAAGATATTTAAAAGCATATATCGATAGTTATATCACATATCTCAATGTGCTTTTACGGTAAAGCAGTAAAAAGATTCACTATAAAGCAGAAAATGTCTACAAAATTCATCATGTATTTCTATAACAAACGATTTGGAGAAGTGCTGCTGTCTCTATCAGACACATACAAAGTTCAAGTCTCCCCAAAATTGTTATTAGCTCAAATGAGTATTCTCTACTAAATTCAGATTGCTTTTAGATTTAATCCATCTTTGCTAGACGATGGAGCTGGTATTAATGAACCTTTGTAATGCAATAGTACAAATTATCACGAAACTTCCTTCAACAAATGATTACTATTTGCAAATTTGCTAGATGACAGAGCAGCCTAACAGACTAGTCATTCGTAGCCACACAACCAGCAAACTCTATACAGGTCCGAAACATCAGCTGACCAATGCTTTTCAGACTACGATCATAATACTTGACAATCAACCTATTTTCAATGCAAATTTTATTTATAGATTCTTTCTCGTAATTCTTTTTCTTAGAAAGCATTAAGGGCCTTTGGATAATATTCTATGATTAGTGATATATTTGATTACATAGGTGCATGCGTATGAATCAAAATATATAAGGACGCACACGTGTTATTAGTTTTTGATGTTTACGTGTGTCAATTTGATGCAAAAGACAGTAGCCATACAGTAGCAATTAAAACAAAGTTACCACCAATTGGCAAAAAGTTGTATGTGGTAGGGACAACAAGATCGAACTACATTGGGTTCTGATCTGAAAAAATACTAACCATGTGTTTTGTTATGTTTATACAATATGTGAGATTTCACTATCAAATGCATCCATCAGTTTTACAATAGAATGAATCCTTGCAATCACGATGGATAAGATTCAATCCACTTTATACTATAAAGCAACAGGCAAAATATGTTATAATAAAGCATGTGTGACGGATGATGTTGAAATAAACGTGTTTGTATCACAAGAATGTGCAGAATTGATAAATATTGGGTAAAGTTTGATCAGGGGTAGTAAATAAGGAGGTTACCAATACACAAAATGACGGCTCTGAAAAATCTAATAGAAAATTGTTCTTTCACGATTTTATTGGTAGTCATTTTATGTCAGTCTTTGAAAAAGCTAAGTCAATATTTACCAGACAGGATCAAGATTTCAAAACACTCCAGATATTTGTCATAATTATGTGCGATTAGAACAGTCTTTTAGACAATGTTGCCACGTTAGCTTGACTTGGCTGTCCAAGAGCAGATATCTTATGATGCAAATCCACATACAAGGGCGTCTTTCTATCAACATGTCAAAGGTTCTGTCTTCCACGCTGCATGTATTTTGGGTAAATTAATGGTTATCAAGATCAAAATCAAGTCGACTGGCTCTGGTAAAACAATAGCGAATGGTAAAGCTATTGGACAACCTTTCACCGATTGCCAAAAGTTGTCATCAGTTAATCAAATGTGGTGACAAGAGGGAATGTCATGAGCGATGCAAATGCTATCGAGACAGTTTTAAATGAACTCGTGTATGTGCTTGCATGTGCAAATAATGAAATCATCACACAGACTAAACCATCTAATGTTTGCATTCATATAATTATCACAACAATATTTGAACTTTCTATACGACCTTGATCTTTAATTGTTGACTTCTAGACATGTGTGCATCCCGCATTATTGTTGAAACTTTAGTTTTTGACAAGGATAATGAGAATCCTTGCTTTATTTTCGTGAATTGTGTTAAATTTCTGATAAAATCACTTTATATATATACCTTCTGATTTGACATTGACCTTTGACCTACACAACATGTGGACAACATTAAGCATAAACATAGTAAACACTTGATAAAGGCAATCCAACATATGTATTCATATTTCAATGTTAAAGTAATAGTCTCAAATAAACTAATTGTTGGATTATTTAATTAGTATTTACGGGGTATTAACATCCTCCTTGGATCAAGGTCAAGGGCACGGTAAATGTCAATTTATGTCTATAAATATTTGTCAAAGATTCTATCAAGTTAATTTGAATAATAAATATTTTCTATTTGCATCCCCAACCCTACATGATCATTAAAACGATTCGAAAAGTTTTAAACAATTTTCTTATGTATGTTACCTTTACCATGACCTTGACCTTGACCTTGGAAGTATATCACATGATGTAAATCAATGTCTTAACTTGGTTAACATTTGTAGAATTCAAAAACACTATAATGTATCATCCTATAATACATTCAAAGCGGTAAAAAGAAGTTTAGTCGCTTTGGGATACTGATTTCCAGGCGCATGCGCAGAAACGACGGCCATCTTGAATTTCGAAGTGGAAAATCGTGCTTTTTGTGAATGGTAGACCATGCAGGTCATCTGTGCCAAATTTGGTGCTTGTATCACCAAGTGAAAGATTGTTGCAGTTATCGACCCCACTACATATAACGGCGGTCAGTCAACCAACTCACTCGTCCAAGAAAGGCTAAATCTCTGGATTTAGCTGTTAACCAACTACTAAGCGCATACTTTAGATTATAGAAATTATACCTTGTAAATGTTAACCAAATAAAAAAACTGGTAAAAATACAATAACATAAAAAACTTAAACAATAATTAACTATATATAATATACATTATTTTTTATTTATACATATAGATCTATACATTTTTATACTATTTACAATTTTATATTCAATATACAACTTTATATACAGTTATTCTAATGTATGTAATATGCAGTTCAATGTGCAATATTTTATCCCATTCGCAATATAGAATGGCATGAAATGCACTAGTAGTGAAACAGTTAAACATATTTTAAATCAATCAACAAAGTAATAGGTGAAGTACTGACACAATTAAAGGTTTGTGCAACTATTAAAGTGCAGTAATAAACTTTCGCCTCAAACAAATATAGAAATATAGAAATTCACACGAGTAAAACGAACACAGTACCGAGATACGTACATATATATGTCGGTAGGGCCTATAACCGAAATTGAGTTACGAAACGAGGGACGAAACATTTTTCTGGGGTATGGTATAGGTTTTTTATGCTCAATCGAAAAGTTCGGACAATATCGCCGGCAAAAAAGTTCGTTTTGATAAAACCAAGAGCGTTCGAATGAATAAATCGATGATAAAAGCCACGCATTTCGGTACTTTTTAAAACGGAACTACTTTTGTGTTCGCCCCCTGGACTCTTCGACCTAATACATGTAACTTTCGTGTTTAGTTTGTGTTGAATTCTATGCGCGTCGGTATTTTTGCTACGGATCATTTCTCGTACTCGGAATTTTTCGACACAGAGCTCAAATATTATTTTGTATATCTGTGTTTTTACTATTAAACTTAATTTTCTGAGTTGTAAGACCTTTTTATTAATGTTTTGTTTTATGTCATTTTTTTGTTGTCAAAATGGCTCTTGCAAAAGAGAAACCTTATTTTGTTTTTTAATGTATAAAACTCTATATAACCAATTACTTTGGATAACTAATACCTTATGGGTCTACATGAGCAGTGCATACTAATAACAATGATACTATTGTACACACATTGATTTTTTCTTGAAACAATCACAATAATTGAGTACTGTTTCTTGATTAAGATTTATTGCGCAACATTTTATCATAGCAACTTCTAAAGGGTTTCATTTGAAACTTCTATCATGTAGGATAAAATTTACCATTAGATATTAAATACTATAAGTCATAAAACTAACAATAGTTTATACTAAATTATGGCCCTTACATACAAACATACATTCTAAGTTAAGTTTTAATGCAACATTTTATCTTGGCAACTACTGAAGGGATTAATTTGAATATCCACACATGACTACGGTATTATCATCGGAAGTCAATTTTAAAGTTGCATCACTCTAGCTTGAAGTTTTACTATTTTAAATTGTGAGCCTTTTATATTGAAAATGTTTTAGTAAGAAGATCTGCAAAAATAAATCAGCTGCAGTCAATGAAAGTATTCTTGTTAAATTTTTCTCATCTCAATTGAATTGCATAATTGATTCCGTTTACAAGAGCACTCCTAATAGTCGAGCGCGCTGTCCATGGACGGCTCTCAATTGTTAATTATACTACTTACCTGAATTACCCAAACACTTCGTAATATCCAGATCCGACATTGAATAAATTCTAGAATTTTATCCTTCATTATTGCACCTTTAACTTTCAAATTCTCATTCTATTTCATAGAAGTTGCTCTCTAAAAAGTAATTTCTAAATATTTTGGTCGTCTGAACCACACCAACTACACGTTGCTAACCATCTAGGGCACCTGAAAAACGTGTTTAAACACCAAACCGACCACGTTCAGGTACCGAGAAACCCCGTGCAAATCTCCCGACACTACAAGGCGACGCGACTTTGGGGCTCTGTAGCCCACGCGCATCTCACTCCGCAGGTATGATTTTTGTGTAAATGGGTTGCTAACTACGTAGGGCATCTAGAAAATGTGTTTAATAAGTAACTAACTACATTAAGGTAGCAAAAAACGCGTGCAAACCTCCCGACACCAGGAGGCGACGCCTATTTTTGCTGTTCTAAAGCCCTATATAGCCATATTGCACGGTATACTTTGCGGCTCTGTTGCCATGGCGCAACTCGGTGTGCGAATGTGATTTTTTGCAGTTAGGTTGCTAACCATCTAGGGCACCGGAAAAACGTGTTTAAACACCAAACCGACCTCGTTCAGGTACCGAGAAACCCCGTGCAAATCTCCCGACACTACAAGGCGACGCGAATATGGGGCTCTGTAGCCCACGCGCATCTCACTGCGCAGGTATGATTTTTGTGTAAATGGGTTGCTAACTACGTAGGGCATCGAGAAAATGTGTTTAAACAAGTAACTAACTACATTAAGGTAGCAAAAAACGCGTGCAAACCTGCCGACACCATGAGGCGACGCCTATTTTTGCTGTTCTAAAGCCCTATAGAGCCATATTGCACGGTATACTTTGCGGCTCTGTTGCCATGGCGCAACTCGGTGTGCGAATGTGATTTTTTGCAGTTAAGTTGCTAACCATCTAGGGCACCTGAAAAACGTGTTTAAACACCAAACCGACCACGTTCAGGTACCGAGAAACCCCGTGCAAATCTCCCGACACTACAAGGCGACGCGACTTTGGGGCTCTGTAGCCCACGCGCATCTCACTGCGCAGGTATGATTTTTGTGTAAATGGGTTGCTAACTACGTAGGGCATCGAGAAAATTTGTTTAAACAAGTAACTAACTACATTAAGGTAGCAAAAAACGCGTGCAAACCTCCCGATACCAGGAGGCGACGCCTATTTTTGCTGTTCTAAAGCCCTATATAGCCATATTGCACGGTATACTTTGCGGCTCTGTTGCCATGGCGCAACTCGGTGTGCGAATGTGATTTTTTGCAGTTAGGTTGCTAACCATCTAGGGCACCTGAAAAACGTGTTTAAACACCAAACCGACCACGTTCAGGTACCGAGAAACCCCGTGCAAATCTCCCGACACTACAAGGCGACACGACTTTGGGGCTCTGTAGCCCACGCGCATCTCACTGCGCAGGTATGATTTTTGTGTAAATGGGTTGCTACAATGTAACTACGTAGGGCATCGAGAAAATGTGTTTAAACAAGTAACTAACTACATTAAGGTAGCAAAAAACGCGTGCAAACCTCCCGACACCAGGAGGCGACGCCTATTTTTGCTGTTCTAAAGCCCTATATAGCCATATTGCTCGGTATACTTTGCGGCTGTGTTGCCATGGCGCAACTCGGTGTGCGAATGTGATTTTTTGAAGTTAGGTTGCTAACCATCTAGGGCACCTGAAAAACGTGTTTAAACACCAAACCGACCTCGTTCAGGTACCGAGAAACCCCGTGCAAATCTCCCGACACTACAAGGCGACGCGACTTTGTGGCTCTGTAGCCCACGCGCATCTCACTGCGCAGGTATGATTTTTGTGTAAATGGGTTGCTAACTACGTAGGGCATCGAGAAAATGTGTTTAAACAAGTAACTAACTACATTAAGGTAGCAAAAAACGCGTGCAAACCTCCCGACACCAGGAGGCGACGCCTATTTTTGCTGTTCTAAAGCCCTATATAGCCATATTGCACGGTATACTTTGCGGCTCTGTTGCCATGGCGCAACTCGGTGTGCGAATGTGATTTTTTGCAGTTAGGTTGCTAACCATCTAGGGCACCTGAAAAACGTGTTTAAACACCAAACCGACCTCGTTCAGGTACCGAGAAACCCCGTGCAAATCTCCCGACACTACAAGGCGACGCGACTTTGGGGCTCTGTAGCCCACGCGCATCTCACTGCGCAGGTATGATTTCTGTGTAAATGGGTTGCTACAATGTAACTACGTAGGGCATCGAGAAAATGTGTTTAAACAAGTAACTAACTACATTAAGGTAGCAAAAAACGCGTGCAAACCTCCCGACACCAGGAGGCGACGCCTATTTTTGCTGTTCTAAAGCCCTATATAGCCATATTGCACGGTATACTTTGCGGCTCTGTTGCCATGGCGCAACTCGGTGTGCGAATGTGATTTTTTGCAGTTAGGTTGCTAACCATCTAGGGCACCTGAAAAACGTGTTTAAACACCAAACCGACCACGTTCAGGTACCGAGAAACCCCGTGCAAATCTCCCGACACTACAAGGCGACGCGAATTTGGGGCTCTGTAGCCCACGCGCATCTCACTGCGCAGGTATGATTTTTGTGTAAATGGGTTGCTAACTACGTAGGGCATCGAAAAAATGTGTTTAAACAAGTAACTAACTACATTAAGGTAGCAAAAAACGCGTACAAACCTCCCGACACCAGGAGGCGACGCCTATTTTTGCTGTTCTAAAGCCCTATATAGCCATATTGCACGGTATACTTTGCGGCTCTGTTGCCATGGCGCAACTCGGTGTGCGAATGTGATTTTTTGCAGTTAAGTTGCTAACCATCTAGGGCACCTGAAAAACGTGTTTAAACACCAAACCGACCACGTTCAGGTACCGAGAAACCCCGTGCAAATCTCCCGACACTACAAGGCGACGCGACTTTGGGGCTCTGTAGCCCACGCGCATCTCACTGCGCAGGTATGATTTTTGTGTAAATGGGTTGCTAACTACGTAGGGCATCGAGAAAATGTGTTTAAACAAGTAACTAACTACATTAAGGCAGCAAAAAACGCGTGCAAACCTCCCGACACCAGGAGGCGACGCCTATTTTTGCTGTTCTAAAGCCCTATATAGCCATATTGCACGGTATATTTTGCGGCTCTGTTGCCATGGCGCAACTCGGTGTGCGAATGTGATTTTTTGCAGTTAGGTTGCTAACCATCTAGGGCACCTGAAAAACGTGTTTAAACACCAAACCGACCACGTTCAGGTACCGAGAAACCCCGTGCAAATCTCCCGACACTACAAGGCGACGCGACTTTGGGGCTCTGTAGCCCACGCGCATCTCACTGCGCAGGTATGATTTTTGTGTAAATGGGTTGCTAACTACGTAGGGCATCGAGAAAATGTGTTTAAACAAGTAACTAACTACATTAAGGTAGCAAAAAACGCGTGCAAACCTCCCGACACCAGGAGGCGACGCCTATTTTTGCTGTTCTAAAGCCCTATATAGCCTTATTGCACGGTATATTTTGCGGCTCTGTTGCCATGGCGCAACTCGGTGTGCGAATGTGATTTTTTGCAGTTAGGTTGCTAACCATCTAGGGCACCTGAAAAACGTGTTTAAACACCAAACCGACCTCGTTCAGGTACCGAGAAACCCCGTGCAAATCTCTCGACACTACAAGGCGACGCGAGTTTGGGGCTCTGTAGCCCACGCGCATCCCAATGCGCAGGTATGATTTTTGTGTAAATGGGTTGCTAACTACGTAGGGCATCGAGAAAATGTGTTTAAACAAGTAACTAACTACATTAAGGTAGCAAAAAACGCGTGCAAACCTCCCGACACCAGGAGGCGACGCCTATTTTTGCTGTTCTAAAGCCCTATATAGCCATATTGCACGGTATATTTTGCGGCTCTGTTGCCATGGCGCAACTCGGTGTGCGAATGTGATTTTTTGCAGTTAGGTTGCTAACCATCTAGGGCACCTGAAAAACGTGTTTAAACACCAAACCGACCACGTTCAGGTACCGAGAAACCCCGTGCAAATCTCCCGACACTACAAGGCGACGCGACTTTGTGGCTCTGTAGCCCACGCGCATCTCACTGCGCAGGTATGATTTTTGTGTAAATGGGTTGCTAACTACGTAGGGCATCGAGAAAATGTGTTTAAACAAGTAACTAACTACATTAAGGTAGCAAAAAACGCGTGCAAACCTCCCGACACCAGGAGGCGACGCCTATTTTTGCTGTTCTAAAGCCCTATATAGCCATATTGCACGGTACAATTTGCGGCTCTGTTGCCATGGCGCAACTCGGTGTGCGAATGTGATTTTTTGCAGTTAGGTTGCTAACCATCTAGGGCACCTGAAAAACGTGTTTAAACACCAAACCGACCACGTTCAGGTACCGAGAGACCCCGTGCAAATCTCCCGACACTACAAGGCGACGCGATTTTGGGGCTCTGTAGCCCACGCGCATCTCACTGCGCAGGTATGATTTTTGTGTAAATGGGTTGCTAACTACGCAGGGCATCGAGAAAATGTGTTTAAATAAGTAACTAACTACATTAAAGTAGCAAAAAACGCGTGCAAACCTCCCGACACCAGGAGGCGACGCCTATTTTTGCTGTTCTAAAGCCCTATATAGCCATATTGCACGGTATACTTTGCGGCTCTGTTGCCATGGCGCAACTCGGTGTGCGAATGTGATTTTTTGCAGTTAGGTTGCTAACCATCTAGGGCACCTGAAAAACGTGTTTAAACACCAAACCGACCACGTTCAGGTACCGAGAAACCCCGTGCAATTCTCCGACACTACAAGGCGACGCGATTTTGGGGCTCTGTAGCCCACGCGCATCTCTCTGCGCAGGTATGATTTTTGTGTAAATGGGTTGCTAACTACGTAGGGCATCGAGAAAATGTGTTTAAACAAGTAACTAACTACATTAAGGTAGCAAAAAACGCGTGCAAACCTCCCGACACCAGGAGGCGACGCCTATTTTTGCTGTTCTAAAGCCCTATATAGCCATATTGCACGGTATACTTTGCGGCTCTGTTGCCATGGCGCAACTCGGTGTGCGAATGTGATTTTTTGCAGTTAGGTTGCTAACCATCTAGGGCACCGGAAAAACGTGCTTAAACACCAAACGGACTAAGTTCAGGTACCGAGAAACCCCGTGCAAATCTCCCGATACTACAAGGCGACGCGACTTTGGGGCTCTGTAGCCCACGCGCATCTCACTGCGCAGGTATGATTTTTGTGTAAATGGGTTGCTAACTACGTAGGGCATCGAGAAAATGTGTTTAAACAAGTAACTAACTACATTAAGGTACCAAAAAACGCGTGCAAATCTCCCGACACCAGGAGGCGACACCTATTTTTGCTGTTCTAAAGCCCTATATAGCCATATAGCACGGTATACTTTGCGGCTCTGTTGCCATGGCGCAACTCGGTGTGCGAATGAGATTTTTTGCAGTTAGGTTGCTAACCATCTAGGGCACCTGAAAAACGTGTTTAAAAACCAAACCGACCACGTTCAGGTACCGAGAAACCCCGTGCAAATCTCCCGACACTACAAGGCGACGCGACTTTGGGGCTCTGTAGCCCACGCGCATCTCACTGCGCAGGTATGATTTTTGTGTAAATGGGTTGCAAACTACGTAGGGCATCGAGAAAACGTGTTTAAATAAGTAACTAACTACATTAAGGTAGCAAAAAACGCGTGCAAACCTCCCGACACCACGAAGCGACGCCTATTTTTGCTGTTCTAAAGCCCTATATAGCCATATTGCACGGTATACTTTGCGGCTCTGTTGCCATGGCTTAACTCGGTGTGCGAATGTGATTTTTTGCAGTTAGGTTGCTAACCATCTAGGGCACCTGAAAAACGTGCTTAAACACCAAACGGACCAAGTTCAGGTACCGAGAAACCCCATGCAAATCTCCCGATACTACAAGGCGACGCGACTTTGGGGCTCTGTAGCCCACGCGCATCTCACTGCGCAGGTATGATTTTTGTGTAAATGGGTTGCTAACTACGTAGGGCATCGAGAAAATGTGTTTAAACAAGTAACTAACTACATTAAGGTACCAAAAAACGCGTGCAAATCTCCCGACACCAGGAGGCGACACCTATTTTTGCTGTTCTAAAGCCCTATATAGCCATATTGCACGGTATACTTTGCGGCTCTGTTGCCATGGCGCAACTCGGTGTGCGAATGAGATTTTTTGCAGTTAGGTTGCTAACCATCTAGGGCACCTGAAAAACGTGTTTAAAAACCAAACCGACCACGTTCAGGTACCGAGAAACCCCGTGCAAATCTCCCGACACTACAAGGCGACGCGACTTTGGGGCTCTGTAGCCCACGCGCATCTCACTGCGCAGGTATGATTTTTGTGTAAATGGGTTGCAAACTACGTAGGGCATCAGTAGTATAGAACGGGGGGTCCAAAGCTTACCGAGGGGCAATTCTTACTGAGGGGCTTTTCTTACCTTTTTTAGTTTTTGATTCAAGGGAGAGTAATCTCGCTAAAGTCGCGTTTAACTATCACGGAGTTGTCTTTCTTTTCCTATTTTCAATGTTTATGGCTTGAACGCGAACGACGACGGTGGAATCATCGAGTTGATATAAAAAAGCAGATTGAACAACAAGTGACTCTCATTTTGTTCAATGTAGCACACTAAATGAGAATGTATAAAATGAAATAGTCATGTACTTACAATGTTTTGGTCTCTCATATGTGTCAATGTAAATTCAACAATGAAACGTGATGAACTATATCCTCCAAACTTAGTGCGTTGTAAACATTGTGAATTAAGCATATACCACTTTTGTAAACTTTTATATGGATTAAATAATATTCCAGAAACATCCATTCTTTCTAGAACACAGTATGTTAGTCCAAGTCATCACCTACGCACATCCATACTTTCAAGGTCATGGCGAGTTAGTCAAAGTCATCACCTACGCACATCATGACTATGGAAAAGAACGCCTTCAAGTTTTTTAATCATACGATCATGAGTCTATGAGATACAGACATCCGTTCTATTTTTATAAAAAATATGACTTATAAACACCTACCCCTGACTTGTGACTTAAACATGATGAAATGTGAGATAGCGTTCATATTCTTTTCAATTCGTCGCTCTAGTAACCATACCCATTTTAAGTATGTAAATGACTCTCCATTGATAAAAAATGTGATACAGAATGACCTCATTTTACCTGGCTATACAGTGAACATGTGTATGGTTAAACTGTATACATGTAGTATACATGCAGTATATATGCAATTTAAAGCAGTATACATGCAATTTAAAGCAGATTGCTGCTCATTAAGCCATAGATTCATCCACAAAAGAAATCAAACATAGTTGTTGCAAACTAGCATACAACACCTGTCTTTTACAGTACAACACTTTTACAACATGGATTAACAGTAGAAAGTTAAGCAGATCTCATGTGCTTTAGAGTAAAGTAATTTCGCAATACCGTAGTAAACATTTCCTTATTTGGAGGTTGATCTTATCAATACAATTATGACATAGAAACCGCTTTAATAAGTGTCCTTTTACACATCATTTACGTAAGGTGAAGAAAAAAACATAATCATGCTACAGTGACATGTCATGATTTTATATAATTTTAGAATCGGCAAATTAGATCCACCCAAAAAATCTCATGATTTTGAATCATGTCTTCTCATGACGCATCAACCAGGCTTTAATGTCATTCATCTGCCCTTCCAAAAATACAATGGCGTCCCTCAGTGTTGCAAACTATTTACCCGTCGTAAACAGGTTAAATGTGTGAAATACAAAATATAATGATTGTGTTATATCAATGCATCCTTGTACGCCATTCCTTCCAACTAGAACACGACTATGAGACATATCCCTTTCTAGTTCTCCACCCTGGTGATTGTGATTTAAAAAGTCATTCCACTTATACTGTACAACCTCTGTTGAACAACACCCACTGGGAGGGACTAAAGTGTGTTGCTGTTCAGAGTATGTTGCTCTACAGAAGTTAAATTCAATTAGAATTAGGCCTAAGGAAAATATCAGAAGCTGTTGTTGTAGAGCGCCGCTCTGCAGAGGTTATACTGTACACTCTCGACTTGTCATTGAAACATGACGAAATCGGAGATAGCATCAAAATTCTTTTCAAATAGTAACCCGAGTAACCATTGTCGTTCAGCTTATGTAAATAGCTTCTCACTGATAAATAATGACCTCATTTGATCTAGCAATATACCTATTCAATGGTGCAAGTTAAGTACATGCATATTAATTAGTGTTTCTCTTCATGAGCGTATTCACCCGTAAAACTTAGTCAGCTGATAAATTTAAAACCTAATGAAAATATATATGACTGCTCAGGAGGGGGGGGGGGTTGGTTATAAATAAATTTTCTTGTTATGTCAAATAGTCGCTAGTGTCCGATTGCTTTCAATACTGACTGGCAGATTCGAAGAATGTAAAAACGATGTACTCGCTGATACTAGTAAGCTCTGTCCCTGACGATGCGAATTATTTTATTAGTTTTATCACACCCTTAAAAGATTACAAAATATCGTTTCATACATTTGTCGAGTTGCGCAACATCCAGCTGTCCAATGGATTGAGACATTTCGTCAAACCAATCAAATGCATGCAAAACTTAAATCGACCAATCAAATGCATGGTGCATAGAACTTCAAAAGTGAAGATGGTGCGTTCAAATGGTCACATTCTTTCATCGCTTAGGTAACTATACTCCCAAGTTAATTGATAACAAAATATGGGACAGTATAGTAACTTATAATGTAAGAGTGTCACGGTATATAAGTGTGTTATTTGGACTCCTTTACCTTTAATCTTATATACGTATATAAATGTATAATGACTGTAAGAACGAAAAAAGGCTTTATATAAACTTTATTGATACACACTGTTTATATTTGTGATACATATTTTATACTGACAAACACAAACGCGAAAAGTATGTCTATCGAATTCAAAGCACATATTTCCACACTATTGATATCAGTTTAGCATTCTTATTTTTTCTCTCTCTCAAATGGGAAAGAATCTCGAAACACACGCGATTGTTCGGAAGCAATCATTACTGTCATTGCTACGTCTCTTCATTAGGCACTTTTCGATGGTTGAGTGTCTTTCTTTTCTGACAAATCTGGAAGGTCATAGGCGTCTAGGACCTTATCAAACAAAAACTTGCGCTTGAGTATGGCGTATTTCATAGCTTCCTCCTGATCGAAATCTTCTTTGTCGACGAGCCGGTTGAACGTCTTCTTTATAGCGTTATAGATGGGATCTTTTTTCATCGCTTGGAACCATAGCAATTTACGTCCGAAACTGTTCATCATCATCGTTCTGTAGACGCTTTTTAGGTCCTCAAATGCGTCCTCCCTAGCCTCCCCAGCACTCACTTCGCTGTCGTCATCCATGATTGCAGCCACTTTGTTATCGTACTGTGACTGACACTTCTGATACGCTTCGTCTATGATTTCGTTCCAGGGATCAATGTCTGAAGATGACGAAGAGTCATCCTCCTCCGACATCATAGCTTCGTCACTAGATGCAGTGTCACTTTCATCCAGTTTTCCAAAAATATCCTCTTTTTCGAGACTGTCAGACATGTCATCCTCATTGTCCGAATGCGCTGATTTTTTGTGTCTAAGCATGTTATCTTTTCTACTGTACACTCTCAAACAGACGTCACACTGAAACATCACCCTCAGAGTCCAAGGTATAAATGAGGCTAAACGATTCAAACCGCTCAGCTTAATACTGGTCCTATTGTGGCGATGTCTTTCAGTTTTTGTTTTCGACCGCCAGATGTCCTCCTTCGATTTTTACTTTGCTTGTTGTTCTTGAGCGGCTCATCCGCGCTCGGTACACGAGATGATTTAAATTCATCCATTCCATACACCGATATATCTTTTGGTTTCGCCTGGCGCTCGAGCATGCTTTTCGCTATAGCGGTCGTTTGCTCCGCGGGAAGAACCATACGAATATACACTTCAGTCGACGATTTTTTAGCTTTCAAACTTCTTTTGCCATTCTTTCGCTCTGTACGAATATGATCCTTTGCCGGTGACATTTTCCGTTTTCTACTTTTCCCCTCAATATTAAATATATCCATCATCGTTTATGGTCTTCACCCTCTGACATACGAGTAAACACTGAACGGGGTCGTTGGTGGATCAACCTATTTAAAGTGTCGTGTGGTCGATGAAACCCCTTATGATAAAGTTAGTGTATTTAGTGTCTTAATTGGAAGAGGGTAATACGCATATTTTGTGATGAATGATTGATTTGTCTGCTAGCATGCATTGTTGGTTACAGTATCTAGCGACGTTGCACCTATCACACTTTATGTAGGAACACATGCGTGAGCGACACCTCCAGCACGTATCATTTTGCTGCAGTTGGAGCGGTGACATATCCATGTTGTATTCCATGAAATTAGACATATCGCGGTAGAAACGTTTCATCTGAATTATGTTTTTAGATAACATCAGGTATTGTTCAGAATGATGTAACATCCATTCAAAGGCAATTCACTCCTCATGTTGCGCCGATACCTCATTTTTACCTCCTCGTCCTCAATTGAGATGAGGAGGGCAAGTTGAGGCATTAATCGGGAATGAGGAGGTAAGAGGAGGTAAAAATGAGGTATCGGCGCAACATGAGGAGTGAATTGCCTTTGAATGGATGTTACATCATTCTGAACAATACCTGATGTTATCTAAAAACATAATTCAGATGAAACGTTTCTACCGCGATATGTCTAATTTCATGGAATACAACATGGATATGTCACCGCTCCAACTGCAGCAAAATGATACGTGCTGGAGGTGTCGCTCACGCATGTGTTCCTACATAAAGTGTGATAGGTGCAACGTCGCTAGATACTGTAACCAACAATGCATGCTAGCAGACAAATCAATCATTCATCACAAAATATGCGTATTACCCTCTTCCAATTAAGACACTAAATACACTAACTTTATCATAAGGGGTTTCATCGACCACACGACACTTTAAATAGGTTGATCCACCAACGACCCCGTTCAGTGTTTACTCGTATGTCAGAGGGTGAAGACCATAAACGATGATGGATATATTTAATATTGAGGGGAAAAGTAGAAAACGGAAAATGTCACCGGCAAAGGATCATATTCGTACAGAGCGAAAGAATGGCAAAAGAAGTTTGAAAGCTAAAAAATCGTCGACTGAAGTGTATATTCGTATGGTTCTTCCCGCGGAGCAAACGACCGCTATAGCGAAAAGCATGCTCGAGCGCCAGGCGAAACCAAAAGATATATCGGTGTATGGAATGGATGAATTTAAATCATCTCGTGTACCGAGCGCGGATGAGCCGCTCAAGAACAACAAGCAAAGTAAAAATCGAAGGAGGACATCTGGCGGTCGAAAACAAAAACTGAAAGACATCGCCACAATAGGACCAGTATTAAGCTGAGCGGTTTGAATCGTTTAGCCTCATTTATACCTTGGACTCTGAGGGTGATGTTTCAGTGTGACGTCTGTTTGAGAGTGTACAGTAGAAAAGATAACATGCTTAGACACAAAAAATCAGCGCATTCGGACAATGAGGATGACATGTCTGACAGTCTCGAAAAAGAGGATATTTTTGGAAAACTGGATGAAAGTGACACTGCATCTAGTGACGAAGCTATGATGTCGGAGGAGGATGACTCTTCGTCATCTTCAGACATTGATCCCTGGAACGAAATCATAGACGAAGCGTATCAGAAGTGTCAGTCACAGTACGATAACAAAGTGGCTGCAATCATGGATGACGACAGCGAAGTGAGTGCTGGGGAGGCTAGGGAGGACGCATTTGAGGACCTAAAAAGCGTCTACAGAACGATGATGATGAACAGTTTCGGACGTAAATTGCTATGGTTCCAAGCGATGAAAAAAGATCCCATCTATAACGCTATAAAGAAGACGTTCAACCGGCTCGTCGACAAAGAAGATTTCGATCAGGAGGAAGCTATGAAATACGCCATACTCAAGCGCAAGTTTTTGTTTGATAAGGTCCTAGACGCCTATGACCTTCCAGATTTGTCAGAAAAGAAAGACACTCAACCATCGAAAAGTGCCTAATGAAGAGACGTAGCAATGACAGTAATGATTGCTTCCGAACAATCGCGTGTGTTTCGAGATTCTTTCCCATTTGAGAGAGAGAAAAAATAAGAATGCTAAACTGATATCAATAGTGTGGAAATATGTGCTTTGAATTCGATAGACATACTTTTCGCGTTTGTGTTTGTCAGTATAAAATATGTATCACAAATATAAACAGTGTGTATCAATAAAGTTTATATAAAGCCTTTTTTCGTTCTTACAGTCATTATACATTTATATACGTATATAAGATTAAAGGTAAAGGAGTCCAAATAACACACTTATATACCGTGACACTCTTACATTATAAGTTACTATACTGTCCCATATTTTGTTATCAATTAACTTGGGAGTATAGTTACCTAAGCGATGAAAGAATGTGACCATTTGAACGCACCATCTTCACTTTTGAAGTTCTATGCACCATGCATTTGATTGGTCGATTTAAGTTTTGCATGCATTTGATTGGTTTGACGAAATGTCTCAATCCATTGGACAGCTGGATGTTGCGCAACTCGACAAATGTATGAAACGATATTTTGTAATCTTTTAAGGGTGTGATAAAACTAATAAAATAATTCGCATCGTCAGGGACAGAGCTTACTAGTATCAGCGAGTACATCGTTTTTACATTCTTCGAATCTGCCAGTCAGTATTGAAAGCAATCGGACACTAGCGACTATTTGACATAACAAGAAAATTTATTTATAACCAACCCCCCCCCCCCCCTCCTGAGCAGTCATATATATTTTCATTAGGTTTTAAATTTATCAGCTGACTAAGTTTTACGGGTGAATACGCTCATGAAGAGAAACACTAATTAATATGCATGTACTTAACTTGCACCATTGAATAGGTATATTGCTAGATCAAATGAGGTCATTATTTATCAGTGAGAAGCTATTTACATAAGCTGAACGACAATGGTTACTCGGGTTACTATTTGAAAAGAATTTTGATGCTATCTCCGATTTCGTCATGTTTCAATGACAAGTCGAGAGTGTACAGTATAACCTCTGCAGAGCGGCGCTCTACAACAACAGCTTCTGATATTTTCCTTAGGCCTAATTCTAATTGAATTTAACTTCTGTAGAGCAACATACTCTGAACAGCAACACACTTTAGTCCCTCCCAGTGGGTGTTGTTCAACAGAGGTTGTACAGTATAAGTGGAATGACTTTTTAAATCACAATCACCAGGGTGGAGAACTAGAAAGGGATATGTCTCATAGTCGTGTTCTAGTTGGAAGGAATGGCGTACAAGGATGCATTGATATAACACAATCATTATATTTTGTATTTCACACATTTAACCTGTTTACGACGGGTAAATAGTTTGCAACACTGAGGGACGCCATTGTATTTTTGGAAGGGCAGATGAATGACATTAAAGCCTGGTTGATGCGTCATGAGAAGACATGATTCAAAATCATGAGATTTTTTGGGTGGATCTAATTTGCCGATTCTAAAATTATATAAAATCATGACATGTCACTGTAGCATGATTATGTTTTTTTCTTCACCTTACGTAAATGATGTGTAAAAGGACACTTATTAAAGCGGTTTCTATGTCATAATTGTATTGATAAGATCAACCTCCAAATAAGGAAATGTTTACTACGGTATTGCGAAATTACTTTACTCTAAAGCACATGAGATCTGCTTAACTTTCTACTGTTAATCCATGTTGTAAAAGTGTTGTACTGTAAAAGACAGGTGTTGTATGCTAGTTTGCAACAACTATGTTTGATTTCTTTTGTGGATGAATCTATGGCTTAATGAGCAGCAATCTGCTTTAAATTGCATGTATACTGCTTTAAATTGCATATATACTGCATGTATACTACATGTATACAGTTTAACCATACACATGTTCACTGTATAGCCAGGTAAAATGAGGTCATTCTGTATCACATTTTTTATCAATGGAGAGTCATTTACATACTTAAAATGGGTATGGTTACTAGAGCGACGAATTGAAAAGAATATGAACGCTATCTCACATTTCATCATGTTTAAGTCACAAGTCAGGGGTAGGTGTTTATAAGTCATATTTTTTATAAAAATAGAACGGATGTCTGTATCTCATAGACTCATGATCGTATGATTAAAAAACTTGAAGGCGTTCTTTTCCATAGTCATGATGTGCGTAGGTGATGACTTTGACTAACTCGCCATGACCTTGAAAGTATGGATGTGCGTAGGTGATGACTTGGACTAACATACTGTGTTCTAGAAAGAATGGATGTTTCTGGAATATTATTTAATCCATATAAAAGTTTACAAAAGTGGTATATGCTTAATTCACAATGTTTACAACGCACTAAGTTTGGAGGATATAGTTCATCACGTTTCATTGTTGAATTTACATTGACACATATGAGAGACCAAAACATTGTAAGTACATGACTATTTCATTTTATACATTCTCATTTAGTGTGCTACATTGAACAAAATGAGAGTCACTTGTTGTTCAATCTGCTTTTTTATATCAACTCGATGATTCCACCGTCGTCGTTCGCGTTCAAGCCATAAACATTGAAAATAGGAAAAGAAAGACAACTCCGTGATAGTTAAACGCGACTTTAGCGAGATTACTCTCCCTTGAATCAAAAACTAAAAAAGGTAAGAAAAGCCCCTCAGTAAGAATTGCCCCTCGGTAAGCTTTGGACCCCCCGTTCTATACTACTGGCATCGAGAAAACGTGTTTAAATAAGTAACTAACTACATTAAGGTAGCAAAAAACGCGTGCAAACCTCCCGACACCACGAAGCGACGCCTATTTTTGCTGTTCTAAAGCCCTATATAGCCATATTGCACGGTATACTTTGCGGCTCTGTTGCCATGGCGCAACTCGGTGTGCGAATGTGATTTTTGCAATTAGGTTGCTAACCATCTAGGGCACCTGAAAAACGTGTTTAAAAACCAAACGGACCACGTTCAGGTACCGAGAATACCCGTGCAAATCTCCCGACACTACAAGGCGACGCGACTTTGGGGCTCTGTAGCCCACGCGCATCTCACTGCGCAGGTATGATTTTTGTGTAAATGGGTTGCAAACTACGTAGGGCATCGAGAAAACGTGTTTATGCACTTATTTGCACTTACCTTATCTCACACCTTAGGTGTGACATGAATGTTGATTTAGCGACATATCGCTTGCGAGTTGGCCTTTTCTGCAATGTTCAATACTCACATAAAGGACTTAAACGCCTAAATTCATTCGAACTACTCACCTGGTTATCAATTATATTATTGCAATGTGGCGACATTCATCCAAATCCTGGTCCAATTAATGAAACATGCGATCATATATTTCGTAATATTTCTATTGTACACTACAATGTAGCCAGTTTCAAACCTAAAAAGGATATTCTTAGTACTGAGCTCTGTGATTTTGACATTCTGTCTTTTACTGAAACTTGGCTAGGTCCAGAAACTTCTGACGATGACTTATATATAGAAAATTTCTCTACTCCCTTTCGGAAAGACAGACAAGATAGATATGGGGGAATTCTAGTGTATGTTTCCAGTAATTTTGTATCTTTTCGTAGAAAAGACCTAGAAATTAGAAGCACTGAATGTATTTGGATTGAAGTTGTCATTAAAAACAGAAAAATTCTCATTGGAACATTTTACAGACCCCCTAATTCCAATAATGAAGTGCTTAATGATATCGAAGCATCAATAGGCTTGGCCTTTGATACTGGCATATCCGATATTATTATTACTGGAGATTTCAACTTAGATATACAAAAACAAAGCATGCTTTCTAAAATTACTAGAATATCCACTCAGTATGGTCTAAATCAGCTTATTAATGAACCAACTAATTTCACAGAATCTTCATCATCTATAATTGATCTCATATTTACGTCTAACAGAAATATTGTCTCGTTCTCAGGAGTTGGTGAACCATTTCTTGATCAAAATGTCAGATATCATTGTCCTGTTTTTTGTTTTCTTAATATATCTAAACCTGCAAACAAATCTTTTAAGAGACTAATTTGGAAATTCGAACAAGGCGATTATGAGCAACTGCGACAGCTAACACGAGACTTTGATTGGACCTCAATAGAATGTGATAACATAAACGAATATGCTGCAAACTTTACTTCGAAACTAGAATCCTTATGTAAACAAACAATACCAAATAAAGTAGTTACAATAAGAAAATCACAGCCACAATGGATACACAATAACACCAGAAAATTAATCAGAAAACGAAAGCGAGCATATGACAAAGCTAAGAAATCACAACGAGAAGGTGACTGGGCTACTTATAGAATTATTAGAAACAGTGTACTCTCAGAAATACGAAAGTCAAAAGATCAACACTTTGCATCTCTAGCACAAAAACTCAGATGTCCTAACTCTTCCCAGCAAAATTTTTGGAAAATCCTGAAACAATTTACTACAAAAAACAACAAACAATCACTTATACCACCTCTAAAAGACACCACAACTAATACATATGTCTCAGACGACGTTGATAAAGCAAACCTACTTAATCAATATTTCCAGTCACAAACTCTTCTAAATGATAACAACATGGTTCTTCCAGACATTCATTCAATTCTGGCGTCTACCCAATTGTCCTCCATCCATATTACATATGAAGATGTGTCCTCAGTCTTAAAATCGTTACCTGTTGGGAAAGCTTGTGGGCCAGACAACATCAATAGTAGAGTCCTAAAAGAATTGCATGTAGAAATTAGTCAACCACTATGCAAATTATTTAACTATTCTCTCTCTATCAGCCAAATGCCATCTCAATGGAAAATAGCAAATGTATGTGCAATTTTTAAGAAAAATGATGCCAGTGAAGTCAGTAATTACCGTCCTATATCTCTCCTTTCTGTAGTAAGCAAATGTTTTGAAAAAATAGTTCATAAATATATCTTCAATTTCTTTGTCTCAAACAATTCAATAACTTCTCTGCAATCTGGTTTTGTAAAAAATGACTCCACTGTGAACCAACTAACTGCATTATATCATACTTTTTGTGAAGCGCTGGATCAGGGGAAAGAAGTTAGAGCCATTTTCTGTGATATTTCCAAAGCTTTCGATCGAGTCTGGCATAAAGGTCTCATACACAAACTAAAATTAAAAGGTATATCTGGATCACTCATTCTTTGGTTTGAAAATTATTTAACAGACAGGTTCCAACAAGTTGTTGTAAATGGCAAATCATCCACACCTCTCCGTTTAAAGGCTGGTGTCCCTCAAGGGTCAATACTGGGGCCATTATTATTTATAATATATATAAATGACATTGTTGACAATATACAATCTTCCATACGTCTATTTGCTGACGATACCAGTCTTTACGTAGTTGTAGATGATCCAATCAATGCCTCAATAGCTCTTAACTCAGACATTCAAACAATTTCTAACTGGGCAGAAAAATGGCTTGTTACTTTTAATCCTCAAAAAACAGAATCACTTATCATATCAAGAAAACATAACAAACCTTTACATCCCCCTGTGCTAATGAATGATACAAATATAAATGAAGTAACGACACATAAACATCTTGGACTAACACTAGCTTCAGATGGCACATGGCATCAACATATTCTAAATATAACAGATAAAGCATGGAAGCGAGTAAATGCCATGAGGTCTTTAAAATTCATATTAGATCGTAAGTCACTAGAAATTATGTACTTGTCATTTATTAGACCCGTGCTTGAATATGGTGATGTTATATGGTCAAATCTTGTAACGCAAGACGAAACTTTGCTTGAAAACGTCCAACTAGAAGCTCTGAGAATCATATCTGGCACAACTAAATTAGTCTCAATTGATAAACTTTACCATGAAACTGGCTTTATTCCACTAAAACAGCGACGAGAAAATCATAGACTTATACATTTTTTTAAAATAAAGCACGGACTCGCTCCTCAGTACTTAATAGATCTTATCCCTAATACGATATCCGAAACATCTGCTTACAACTTGAGAAATGCTTCACAAACGCGTAACGTTTTCTGTAATACTAATCTCTATGCAAAATCTTTCATACCAGCAACAATAGCAGCATGGAACGCTCTTCCAAATGAACTAAGAGAGCCACAATCCCTCTCGTCCTTTAAACGTGGTTTGGCTGCCTTAAATCAAATACAATCAGTTCCGGAATACTTTTATGTTGGTGACAGATCAACGTCAATATTACATACCCGAATAAGAACACACTGTAGTAATCTTCGAGAACATCTTTTCTCAAAAAACATTATAAATAACCCCTTCTGTCCATGCGGCAAAATAGAAACCACCGAGCATTACTTTCTAGAATGTCCGTTATTTCAACAACAACGACTAGTACTTTTTGAAAACATACAAAATGTTATACCAGTAACGGTGCACCAACTCTTAAACGGGGATCAAGCCTTTGATTTGACGACAAATATTGAACTGTTTAGGCATGTACACAGTTATATCAAACAATCAAAACGATTTGACTAATTTGTTTTGGCCACTCGTCCTCTAATATATCACACCTATAGCTGACCGACCTGTATACATTTTCTCGTCTTTTCTCCTTTACTGTACTCACTTAGCACTTAACTGCATCATATCTCCTATTCTCATGTCATGATGTTTTTTTTTCTTTTCTTTCTGTTTTCCAGTTTTTGTTTGTATGTATTTTTTTTCCTTGTTTTCTATATATATTAATACAATATTACCAGTTATAACCGGTACAAATAATTTTGTATTTTAAAGGGAAACGTGTGGTTTTAAGATCGAAAAAGCGGTTTTAAACCCACAAGTATCTCTTTCCTTAAAAATGTCTGAGGAGAGAAGTTCAAAATTAGCTATGCTATCTCTTCAATCCTCAATTTTTTCATGTTTATACTATTGTATATGTACTTATTTGATAAATAAATATTGTTTAAACTAAAACGTGTTTAAATAAGTAACTAACTACATTAAGGTAGCAAAAAACGCGTGCAAACCTCCCGACACCAGGAGGCGACGCCTATTTTTGCTGTTCTAAAGCCCTATATAGCCATATTGCACGGTATACTTTGCGGCTCTGTTGCCATGGCGCAACTCGGTGTGCGAATGTGATTTTTTGCAGTTAGGTTGCTAACCATCTAGGGCACCTGAAAAACGTGTTTAAACACCAAACCGACCACGTTCAGGTACCGAGAAACCCCGTGCAAATCTCCCGACACTACAAGGCGACGCGATTTTGGGGCTCTGTAGCCCACGCGCATCTCACTGCGCAGGTATGATTTTTATGTAAATGGGTTGCTAACTACGTAGGGCATCGAGAAAATGTGTTTAAACAAGTAACTAACTACATTAAGGTAGCAAAAAACGCGTGCAAACCTCGGGACACCAGGATGAGGCGGCCATTTTTGCTGTTCTATAGCCATATATAGCCATATTGCACGGTATATTTTGCGGCTCTGTTGCCATGGCGCACCTCGGTGTGCGAATGTGATTTTTTGCAGTTAGGTTGCTAACCAACTAGGTCACCTGAAAAACGGGTTTCAACACCAAACCCACCACGTTTAGGTACCGAGAATACCCGTGCAAATCTCGGGACACCAGGATGAGGAGCGACTTTGGGGCTCTGTAGCCACTGCGCATCTCACTGCGCAGGTATGATTTTTGTGCAAATGGGTTGCTAACTACGTAGGGCATCGAAAAAATGTGTTCAAACAAGTAACTAACTACATTAAGGTAGCAAAAAACGCGTGCAAACCTCGGGACACCAGGATGAGGCGGCCATTTTTGCTGTTCTATAGCCATATATAGCCATATTGCACGGTATACTTTGCGGCTCTGTTGCCATGGCGCACCTCGGTGTGCGAATGTGATTTTTTGCAGTTAGGTTGCTTACCATCTAGGGCACCTGAAAAACGTGTTTAAACACCAAACCCACCACGTTTAGGTACCGAGACACCCCGTGCAAATCTCGGGACACCAGGATGAGGGGCGAATTTGTGGCTCTGTAGCCACTGCGCATCTCACTGCGCAGGTATGATTTTTGTGCAAATGGGTTGCTAACTACGTAGGGCATCAAAAAAATGTGTTCAAACAAGTAACTAACTACATTAAGGTAGCAAAAATCGCGTGCAAACCTCGGGACACCAGGATGAGGCGGCCATTTTTGCTGTTCTTAAGCCATATATAGCCATATTGCACGGTATACTTTGCGGCTCTGTTGCCAAGGCGCACCTCGGTGTGCGAATGTGATTTTTTGCAGTTAGGTTGCTAACCATCTAGGGCACCTTAAAAACGTGTTTAAACACCAAACCCACCACGTTTAGGTACCGAGACACCCCGTGCAAATCTCGGGACACCAGGATGAGGGGCGAATTTGTGGCTCTGTAGCCACTGCGCATCTCACTGCGCAGGTATGATTTTTGTGCAAATTGGTTGCTAACTACGTAGGGCATCAAAAAAATGTGTTCAAACAAGTAACTAACTACATTAAGGTAGCAAAAATCGCGTGCAAACCTCGGGACACCAGGATGAGGCGGCCATTTTTGCTGTTCTAAAGCCATATATAGCCATATTGCACGGTATACTTTGCGGCTCTATTGCCATGGCGCACCACGGTGTGCGAATGTGATTTTTTGCAGTTAGGTTGCTAACCATCTAGGGCACCTGAAAAACGTGTTTAAACACCAAAACACCACGTTTAGTTACCGAGAATACCCGTGCAAATCTCGGGACACCAGGATGAGGGGCGACTTTGTGGCTCTGTAGCCACTGCGCATCTCACTGCGCAGGTATGATTTTTGTGCAAATGGGTTGCTAACTACGAAGGGCATCGAAAAAATGTGTTCAAACAAGTAACTAACTACATTAAGGTAGCAAAAAACGCGTGCAATCCTCGGGACACAAGGATGAGGCGGCCATTTTTGCTGCTCTGTAGCCATATATAGCCATATTGCACGGTATACTTTGTGGCTCTGTTGCCATGGCGCACCTCGGTGTGGGAATGTGAATTTTTGCAGTTAGGTTGCTATCCATCTAGGGCACCGGAAAAATGTGTTTAACCACCAAACCCACCACGTTTAGGTACCGAGTATACCCGTGCAAATCTCGGGACACCAGGATGAGGGGCGAGTTTGTGGCTCTGTAGCCCACGCGCATCTCACTGCGCAGGTATTATTCTTGTGCAAATGGGTTGATAACTACGTAGGGCATCGAACAAATGTGTTCAAACAAGTAACTAACTACATTAAGGTAGCAAAAAACGCGTGCAAACCTCGGGACACCAGGATGAGGCGGCAATTTTTGCTGTTCTATATCCATATATAGCCATATTGCACGGTATACTCTGCGGCTCTGTTGCCATGGCGCACCTCGGTGTGCGAATGTGATTTTTTGCAGTTAGGTTGCTAACCATCTAGGGCACCTGAAAAACGTGTTTAAACACCAAACCCACCACGTTTAGGTACCGAGAATACCCGTGCAAATCTCGGGAAACCAGGATGAGGGGCGACTTTGTGACTCTGTAGCCACTGCGCATCTCACTGCGCAGGTATGATTTTTGTGCAAATGGGTTGCGAACTACGTAGGGCATCGAAAAAATGTGTTCAAACAAGTAACTAACTACATTAAGGTAGCAAAAAACGCGTGCAAACCTCGGGACACCAGGATGAGGCAGCCATATTTGCTTTTCTATAGCCATATATAGCCATATTGCACGGTATACTTTGCGGCTCTGTTGCCATGACGCACCTCGGTGTGCGAATGTGATTTTTTGCAGTTAGGTTGCTAACCATCTAGGGCACCTGAAAAACGTGTTTAAACACCAAACCCAACACGTTTAGGTACCGAGAATACCCGTGCAACTCTCGGGACACCAGGATGAGCGGCGATTTTGTGGCTCTGTAGCCACTGCGCATCTCACTGCGCAGGTATGATTTTTGTGCAAATGGGTTGCTAACTACGTAGGGCATCGAAAAAATGTGTTCAAACAAGTAACTAACTACATTAAGGTAGCAAAAAACGCGTGCAAACATCGGGACACCAGGATGAGGCGGCCATTTTTGCTGTTCTATAGCCATATATAGCCATATTGCACGGTATACTTTGCGGCTCTGTTGCCATGAGGCACCTCGATGTGCAAATGAGATTTTTTGCAGTTAGGTTGCTAACTATCTAGGGCACCTGAAAAACGTGTCTAAACACCAAACCCACCACGTTTAGGTACCGAGAATACCCATGCAAATCTCGGGACACCAGGATGAGGGGCGAATTCGTGGCTCTGTAGCCACTGCGCATCTCAATGCGCAGGTATGATTTTTGTGCAAATGGGTTGCTAACTACGTATGGCATCGAAAAAATGTGTTCAAACAAGTAGCTAACTACATTAAGGTAGCAAAAAACGCGTGCAAACCTCGGGACACCAGGATGAGGCGGCCATTTTTGCTGTTCTATAGCCATATTTAGCCATATTGCACGGTATACTTTGCGGCTCTGTTGCCATGGCGCACCTCGGTGTGCGAATGTGATTTTTTGCAGTTAGGTTGTTAACCATCTTGGGCACCTGAAAAACGTGTTTAAACACCAAACTCACCACGTTTAGGTACCGAGAATACCCGTGCAAATCTCGGGACTCCAGGATGAGAGGCGACTTCGTGGCTCTGTAGCCACTGCGCATCTCACTGCGCAGGTATGATTTTTTTGCAAATGGGTTGCTAACTACGTAGGGCATCGAAAATATGTGTTCAAACAAGTAACTAACTACATTAAGGTAGCAAAAAACGCGTGCAAACCTCGGGACACCAGGATGAGGTGGCCATTTTTGCTGTTCTATAGCCATATATAGCCATATTGCACGGTATACTTTGCGGCTCTGTTGCCATGGCGCACCTCGGTGTGCGAATGTGATTTTTTGCAGTTAGGTTGCTAACCATCTAGGGCACCTGAAAAACGTGTTTAAACACCAAACCCACAACGTTTAGGTACCGAGAATACCCGTGCAAATCTCGGGACACCAGGATGAGGGGCGACTTCGTGGCTCTGTAGCCACTGCGCATCTCACTGCGCAGGTATGATTTTTGTGCAAATGGGTTGCTAACTACGTAGGGCATCGAAAAAATGTGTTCAAACAAGTAACTAAATACATTAAGGTAGCAAAAAACGCGTGCAAACCTCGGGACAACAGGATGAGGCGGCCATTTTTGCTGTTCTATAGCCATATATAGCCATATTGCACGGTATACTTTGCGGCTCTGTTGCCATGGCGCACCTCGGTGTGCGAATGTGATTTTTTGCAGTTACGTTGCTTACCATCTAGGGCACCTGAAAAACGTGTTTAAACACCAAACCCACCACGTTTAGGTACCGAGAATACCCGTGCAAATCTCGGGACACCAGGATGAGGGGCGACTTCGTGGCTCTGTAGCCACTGCGCATCTCACTGCGCAGGTATGAGTTTTGTGCAAATTGGTTTGCTAACTACGTAGGGCATCGAAATAATGTGTTCAAACAAGTAACTAACTACATTAAGGTAGCAAAAAACGCGTGCAAACCTCGGGACACCAGGATGAGGCGGCCATTTTTGCTGTTCTATAGCCATATATAGCCCTATTGCACGGTATACTTTGCGGCTCTGTTGCCATGGCGCACCTCGGTGTGCGAATGTGATTTTTTGCAGTTAGGTTGCTAACCATCTAGGGCACCTGAAAAACGTGTTTAAACACCAAACCCACCACGTTTAGGTACCGAGAATACCCGTGCAAATCTCGGGACACCAGGATGAGGGGCGACTTCGTGGCTCTGTAGCCCCTGCGCATCTCACTGCGCAGGTATGATTTTTGTGCAAATGGGTTGCTAACTACGTAGGGCATCGTAAAAATGTGTTCAAACAAGTACCTACTACATTAAGGTAGCAAAAAACGCGTGCAAACCTCGGGACACCAGGATGAGGCGGCCATTTTTGCTGTTCTATAGCCATATATAGCCATATTGCACGGTATACTTTGCGGCTCTGTTGCCATGGCGCACCTCGGTGTGCGAATGTGATTTTTTGCAGTTACGTTGCTTACCATCTAGGGCACCTGAAAAACGTGTTTAAACACCAAACCCACCACGTTTAGGTACCGAGAATACCCGTGCAAATCTCGGGACACCAGGATGAGGGGCGATTTTGTGGCTCTGTAGCCACTGCGCATCTCACTGCGCAGGTATGATTTTTGTGCAAATGGGTTGCTAACTACGTAGGGCATCGAAAAAAGGTGTTCAAACAAGTAACTAACTATATTAAGGTAGCAAAAAACGCGTGCAAACCTCGGGACACCAGGATGAGGTGGCCATTTTTGCTGTTCTATAGCCATATATAGCCCTATTGCATGGTATACTTTGCGGCTCTGTTGCCATGGCGCACCTCGGTGTGCGAATGTGATTTTTTGCAGTTAGGTTGCTAACCATCTAGGGCACCTGAAAAACGTGTTTAAACACCAAACCCACCACGTTTAGGTACCGAGAATACCCGTGCAAATCTCGGGACACCAGGATGAGGGGCGACTTCGTGGCTCTGTAGCCACTGCGCATCTCACTGCGCAGGTATGATTTTTGTGCAAATGGGTTGCTAACTACGTAGGGCATCGAAATAATGTGTTCAAACAAGTAACTAACTACATTAAGGTAGCAAAAAACGCGTGCAAACCTCGGGACACCAGGATGAGGCGGCCATTTTTGCTGTTCTATAGCCATATTTAGCCATATTGCACGGTATAATTTGCGGCTCTGTTGCCATGGCGCACCTCGGTGTGCGAATGTGATTTTTTGCAGTTAGGTTGCTAACCATCTAGGGCACCTTAAAAAACGTGTTTAAACACCAAACCCACCACGTTTAGGTACCGAGAATACCCGTGCAAATCTCGGGACACCAGGATGAGGGGCGACTTTGTGGCTTTGTAGCCACTGCGCATCTCACTGCGCAGGTATGATTTTTGTGCATATGGGTTGCTGACTACGTAGGGCATCGAAATAATGTGTTCAAACAAGTAACTAAATACATTAAGGTAGCAAAAAACGCGTGCAAACCTCGGGACACCAGGATGAGGCGGCCATTTTTGCTGTTCTATAGCCATATATAGCCCTATTGCACGGTATACTTTGCGGCTCTGTTGCCATGGCGCACCTCGGTGTGCGAATGTGATTTTTTGCAGTTAGGTTGCTAATCATCTAGGGCACATGAAAAACGTGTTTAAACACCAAACCCACCACGTTTAGGTACCGAGAATACCCGTGCAAATCTCGGGACCTCAGGATGAGGGGCGACTTTGAGGCTCTGTAGCCACTGCGCATCTCACTGCGCAGGTATGATTTTTGTGCAAATGGGTTGCTAACTACGTAGGGCATCGAAAAAATGTGTTCAAACAAGTAACTAACTACATTAAGGTAGCAAAAAACGCATGCAAACCTCGGGACACCAGGATGAGGCGGCCATTTTTGCTGTTCTATAGCCATATATAGCCATATTGCACGGTATACTTTGCGGCTCTGTTGCCATGGCGCACCTTGGTGTGCGAATGTGATTTTTTGCAGTTAGGTTGCTTACCATCTAGGGCACCTGAAAAACGTGTTTAAACACCAAACCCACCACGTTTAGGTACCGAGACACCCCGTGCAAATCTCGGGACACCAGGATGAGGGGCGAATTTGTGGCTCTGTAGCCACTGCGCATCTCACTGCGCAGGTATGATTTTTGTGCAAATGGGTTGCTAACTACGTAGGGCATAGAAATAATGTGTTCAAACAAGTAACTAACTACATTAAGGTAGCAAAAAACGCGTGCAAACCTCGGGACACCAGGATGAGGTGGCCATTTTTGCTGTTCTATAGTCATATATAGCCCTATTGCACGTTATACTTTGCGGCTCTGTTGCCATGGCGCACCTCGGTGTGCCAATGTGATTTTTTGCAGTTAGGTTGCTAACCATCTAGGGCACCTGAAAAACGTGTTTAAACACCAAACCCACCACGTTTAGGTACCGAGAATACCCGTGCAAATCTCGGGACACCAGGATGAGGGGCGACTTCGTGGCTCTGTAGCCACTGCGCATCTCACTGCGCAGGTATGATTTTTGTGCAAATGGGTTGCTAACTACGTAGGGCATCGAAAAAATGTGTTCAAACAAGTAACTAACTACATTAAGGTAGCAAAAAACGCGTGCAAACCTCGGGACACCAGGATGAGGCGGCCATTTTTGCTGTTCTATAGCCATATATAGCCATATTGCACGGTATACTTTGCGGCTCTGTTGCCATGGCGCACCTCGGTGTGCGAATGTGATTTTTTGCAGTTAGGTTGCTTACCATCTAGGGCACCTGAAAAACGTGTTTAAACACCAAACCCACCACGTTTAGGTACCGAGAATACCCGTGCAAATCTCGGGACACCAAGATGAGGGGCGACTTTGTGGCTCTTTAGCCACTGCGCATCTCACTGCGCAGGTATGATTTTTGTGCAAATGGGTTGCTAACTACGTAGGGCATCGAAAAAATGTGTTCAAACAAGTAACTAACTATATTAAGGTAGCAAAAAACGCGTGCAAACCTCGGGACACCAGGATGAGGTGGCCATTTTTGCTGTTCTATAGCCATATATAGCCATATTGCACGGTATACTTTGCGGCTCTGTTGCCATGGCGCACCTCGGTGTGCGAATGTGATTTTTGCAGTTAGGTTGCTAACCATCTAGGGCACCTGAAAAACGTGTTTAAACACCAAACCCACCACGTTTAGTTACCGAGAATACCCGTGCAAATCTCGGGACACCAGGATGAGGGGCGACTTCGTGGCTCTGTAGCCACTGCGCATCTCACTGCGCAGGTATGATTTTTGTGCAAATGGGTTGCTAACTACGTAGGGCATCGAAAAAATGTGTTCAAACAAGTAACTAACTACATTAAGGTAGCAAAAAACGCGTGCAAACCTCGGGACACCAGGATGAGGCGGCCATTTTTGCTGTTCTATAGCCATATATAGCCCTATTGCACGGTATACTTTGCGGCTCTGTTGCCATGGCGCACCTCGGTGTGCGAATGTGATTTTTGCAGTTAGGTTGCTAACCATCTAGGGCACCTGAAAAACGTGTTTAAACACCAAACCCACCACGTTCAGGTACCGTTAAACCCCGTGCAAATCTCCCGACACTAGGGGGTGACGCGACTTTGGGGGTCTGTAGCCAACGCTCATCTCAGTTCATTATTTTGATGCAAATTTCGTGTATGCAAGTCAATAATTCTAAAAAAATCATTTTATGGGTATCAAGCTATATTTGAACAAATGTTTTTGTAAATATCTTAGTGTCACTTTTAAGAATCAATAGAGTATTTTAGAGTTATAGTTGGAGTTTGTTTCTCTTTTATTAAAAAATACGGCGATGTTCGTTATTTTGAGGAAATTTTCATATATTAAAGTCAATATTTAGAACAAAAATCATATTATGGGTATCAACAGATATTAAAACAAATGTGTTATAAATATCTTAGTGTCATTGTGTGAGATATAAAGGAGTGTGCAGGAATATTTGTAAATGGTTTTCTCTTTTACGTATAATTACAGTGATGTTCGTTATTTTGAGGCAAATTGCATGTACTGAAATCAACATTTCGAACAAATATCCCATTGTGGGTACATTAGATTTGTAAACAATTATTTTGTTAATTTTACGCGAGTAGACAAATCGGTCCATTTATGCCGATATTTTGAACAAAAATGAAGTAAATGTACTCTCAATTATGGGACGGTGCTTCAAATTGGTAGGTGCCGCAAATTGGTCATGTGACTTAGGCGGAGTTTAAGAATATAATGGAGATATACGCAAAAACTTATATGCGGTTATGTGTGTTATTTTAAGAATAATTCAGTGATTAAACGTCTTTATTTAGAAAAAATATTAGTTAATACTTATAAAATTGTAATGTTGTAATATTAGTATTTAACCTTCTACGTATTAGAATCAAGGGAGTGTTTCAGAGAATTTATTTTTCTTTTCGCAAACGACCGTGTTCGTTATTTTTAGCCAAACGTTATCTATTAAAGTAACCATTGGGAACAAATATTGCATAATAAGTTAAATAAATATTCATACAATGTTATATAAATATCCTAGGTTCATTGTATATGAATCAAGGGAGTATTTAAGAGAGAAAAGGTTGTCTTCTAAGCGAAAATATGACAGTGTACGCTATTTTGAGACAAGGATTATCCATTAAAGTAAACTGCTCGAACAAAAATCACATTCTAAGTATCAACTAATATTATAACAAGTGTTTAAATTATATCTAAGTGTCATTGTATCAGAATTAAGCGAGTGTTAAGGAGAATTTGTAAGAATATGTTTTTCTTATACGAAAAAAAACGACAGTGTGCGTTATTTTAGGCAAATTTCTTCCATTTAAATCATTTTTTCGAAGAAAATCTCATTCTTATTAGTTATTAATATTCTACCAAGTGTTTTTAAGTATTTAAGTATCATTGCATGAGAATTATAATAGTGTGTGAGAGTATTTTCGATTTTAACGCGAGAATGCGAAGTATGCGGTAAGTATCTGGAGTATGCAGTAAATCGTGCGACCGGGTTTGTGGTGGTATGTGGCAGTGTCAGCAAACTCGTCAATTCTGGCCTAGCGCCTGAGAAATTACATTCGCTATACCTCGGGCAATATACTTGAAATCAGTTAAACCTAATAATTTAAACGCAACATTAGCAGTTGAGACTTCAAATATAGTAACAGTAAATATTCCAAACCTCAAATTTGCAATTTTTTTTGCAAAGTTTCTATTATTACGAAATTTGACCCCCGGCCAGTTCGACACTACGCCTCGAAAACTAACGTATACAATCAAAGCACTGTAACTTTCGACTCTTACACTAGAACGATTCCAAAAATCAAGTGCGCATGCTCGAGGCGAGCGAACAATTCCGAACTTGGTCGGTCAAGAAAAGAAATGCCGCCACCTTTAATATCAGCTCTCTAGCAAGAGATTGGTTTTTTTGGTTAAACACAACGACAAACGTGCCTTTTTTACGCCCTCAATAGTATGGACAGGTTAAATATAACGCGTGATTACCGGCAGTGTATACAGTAAACATGTAAGAAATTTGATTTGAATGCCTTTCGGCTAATTCCCAATATTTTTTAATCAAAGTTTTTTTTCTCGCTTGAAATTGCCGACGACGCGATAATTGGAGACAGTGAATGTCTACTTACATCTAGTACATTAAAAGTCATAATAAAATATTATGTTCATTCCTTCAGAGTATATAAATTCTTAAATAACTGCGTTTGTGGTTAACTGTTAGATCTAACAGTATTCTTTGGTTAGCTTTTATTATTAATTTTTTATGATGTGATTTTCGGATTGATTATTTCGAATTTAGTGTTAAAATGTCAGTTTTTGTAAACTCCGGAAGCACTTACCCACAAGAGCGATACACTCGGTACACATTCTATGAATAGACGGTGAAGATATCACCTAGAGCTATACTAAGACGCATAACATTCTCCAATCATCCGCAATTTACTTCCGCGTCAAGTAGTTCCGCGTATGAATACAAATATCAAAGAAAATCGTTGTTGTGAAGTACTTTGTTGGCATTTTTTCGCCAAATATAACTACTAAAATGTAAAATAATGACCGCTTGTAGCTACAGGCCCGGATTTGCCGGGGGGCACATGGGGCACGTGCCCCCCCCCCCTGGCCCCACAGATATTGACTCTCATACAAAGAAAAGGGCACAAAATCGGCACCATCAAAGCAATATCAACTCGACTTTTAGATTAATAAATATGCAATCATCCATCCGAGCTATTAAAAAAGATAATTATCTAAATTGATACATTCAAGCATCTCAGGGTACCCAGATCGGGCCTTATCAAGCGTTCAAATCATTGATCGTGCAAGTGTATGGTCCCTCTATACAGACACATAGATACCAATTGTTTATTGTCTATATTACGCATACCTCAACAGTATATTTAAGACCGTCACCAGTGAAATTATCATGGTAACTAGCTTACGAGGCCTATATTTGGTTATTGTGCACTCTCTAATCTTATTTACTAGTGGAAATCATCGGCCTTTTCATAGCAAGTTAGACAGAGAAAAGGCGAGGACAGCTAGTCAAGTGCATTTAATACGTCACTACTATGACACTCGAACTTAGTTAATTTCGAAAACATGCACGATCGTCTGATGATTTTTATGGTATTAAAATTCCGTATAACTTTTAAAAAGTGACCGAGCCTAAACATAAATTAAGTATTTATGGAGGACATCGGCGTTTTTCATGTCAAGTAATAAATTAAACGTTAGTTAAAATCTGAAAAAAGCGAGCGTTTTATGTTGTTGTTATTGTTTGTTTTTTTAAAGAAAATGTAGGCAAATGAATTAAACTTTCAAGTAACTTTTTTAAGAGTGACCTACCCTACAACAAGTTTTCTAACGAAAAAGAAGACACAAATTAATCAGTGGTAAAACATTTTTCTCATCCAATCATACATTAATAGGCTTGTGTGTTCGTTAATTTTTAAATCGTTGCTTTTATTTTATATCTTTTTACGTGTTTAAAATACTTGTATTCCTTATGATTTTTTCCAAAGAAATCGAAAAATGTGATTCTTCGAAGGATTTTCACGTTTTGGATCGTCCCAACAACCATTCTTGTAAATCCACTGAAACGTCCGAAAAACTCACATCAACGCTGAATTTCAACACAATTAACTAAGCCTCTTATTTAAATCAAAGCACTGGAGTGCTGGAGGAACGATGTCCTGAACTTATTTTTTGATTAAAGAATATATTATTATGTATATTATCTATAAAATAGTATATTAAGTATCAATTAACAGAATTTAACAAAAGGATAGCACTAGACTTCTCAAGTGGTTTGCTCATGGCAAGGTTTATCTTACTTTATCATACAAAATAAACCAGTCAAAGAATTAATTTTCATCAACACATTTTAGGGTCATGTACAGCAGCGATCTCACCAAACCAAAGATTATTCTGGACTATTTTCTTTCACCAAAAGGAACTGACAACTTCTCATTTTTGGTTATCAATGGGTATTTTTTAACGAGATCGTTGATATTTTCGTTAAAATTTTAAAGATTTGGTGTGGAATGACAAGCTGAATTTTTTCACAAAAACATCGACTTTCTAACAATTCATTTAAGTACTAAGCTCTTTTGCATCAAGCTACATTCCCATTTTTGTTCACGAATTTTAAATCAAATTAACGTTTTGCACTTGCAATTTATTCACAATTAAAATTACTCTAAGAAACGTCTATTTCCCATAAATATGTGTTTAAAATTCCGTACACACTTATACATATTCATTCCAAATTATAATCAAACTCTATAACTTAAAATCGCTCAAGTAAACTTTTAATGTGACACTTTGAAGACGACAACGTCATATCGCCGTATATTAAACATCCGGTAAGTGTTTTAGTCCTATCCAAAATGGCGGGTGTAATAACAATTGGATAAGGATAAGCCTTAGGGCTCTTCGTAAGAAGAGTATGTGTGCGGCCCTTATAAGGGCCTCTAACCCCTTATCTTTTTATTTTTTAAATATAGTTTACAAGGGATGAACAGCGCGCTTACAGCCCTTTTTAGGGCTCCTCTTATGAGGAGTATGCGCGCGGCCTTTATCAGAGCCGTTCATCCCTTATATTTTTATATAATAAAAGTAGAAGTAAATAAAATTAGATTTTTATAATATGGGTCGCCGCGTCGGTTGAAACATTTTTTGTACATAACCGACGGTATAAATAAACACTCACTTGACTTATTAGTCATATCCAAAATGGCGGGTGTAATAACAATTGGATAAGTAATATTTGTTTATTTCGAGTAATAATGAATTTAAACAAGTTTTTCGACGTTTAAAAGTTGAAACATACGCATGTTATTTGACTTCCGTAACTATAGCCAACCCTGTCAGGGTTGTCTACAGTTACGGAACTTCCGTAACTCTAGAACCTTGTTCTAGAGTTAGGTACCGTTACTCAAGCCACTGCTTAATATAATACGATCATTTATTATTGTTTATTACTATCTAATGATGTAATTATGTTACGTATATAACAGGCATTGTCAAAACCATCGTAGACCCTTTTTACTCCAACAAGTAATCATTGCAGTTGTCACGGGTTGAGTTGTCTACGGGTTGAGTTTTCCCGTCTCCATTGCAAAATTTATATGTCCTGAGAGTAACCTCCCTTTTCCTGAAGAGTTTCAAGAACGACAACACAAGCCAGCGTTGTATTACATTTAAATGAGATGTTAATGAGTTTCACGCTTGAACTACGCCTCTTTGTCTATGTTGAAAATTGTTGAAGCGTGAAAAGAGTAATCTTATACTTTCTTGTTACCATTGGAACGATGCTAAATTAGCATCGTTCCAAAAAGTATCATAAACGGGCTTTTTTGGATGTTAAATCGAAGAATTTTCTCATTGCATTCGGTGATTTTATACAAGTTACCAAGTGTTTTTTTTTTATAAATTCTCGGCATTTACATGATGAAATTGCTGATTTTTTTGTAAATCAGGATTTATCTATTCTCGTTCCTTGAAAACTTCGGGGGTGACACTCGTACATAGTTAAAACGTGTACTCTACTTTCGAATTCAAATTATTGTGTAAAGAATGACAGATGTAAACACGTTATGATGAAGGTTTAACTTCCAGTTAAAAAGTTTAATTTGATGAGGATAGTTGGTTGGATAGCCAAATTTTATTGAGTAGACACAAAATTCATACTCTATTTGTTCAGATTACTTGAAGGGGGGGGGGAATTGTTAGAATGTAAACATTGCCACGTGCTTTCAGGTAAATAAACAGTTTACCCGTGATGCGCGGCGTCTCCGTACAAAGGTCAGTCAGACCGTTTGTGTACAGAATGCTCGGTATATACATGTATATATATAAATATACATCGTAATTTGTATTGTAAGGATCGACAACTCTGTATGAGAGATTGCCCTACCTAATGCTAGGTTTACATCTGGCCACGATCTCCCCGATTAGCCAGAGGCTAAAAAATCGGGGAGCTCTACGATTAAATGGTATACTTCACGTTCTGTTACGCTTCCTTACGAAATCAGCACGTTTTGTTGCGCTCTACTGCGCTTTGCTACGATCGAACCCACGATTTGCATCACGTTCTGTTACGCTTTGTTGCGATCAACACGATTGGCTTCCACGCTCCACCACGTTCCTGTTAAGATCTCCCACCACAAAGCCGCTTTGTTGCGATCTCCTGCGATTTGATCTACGATTTGAGACAAATGACCACGTTTTACGTCACGATTTGATATTTAAACAAGAAATAATTCTTTCCCAGCGACGAGGGATGAAAAAATGTGCCCACGCTGGTCCCGATCTGTTGCGATTGTACTCCACGTTCTGTTACGTTCTGTTACGTTTTGTTGCGCTTTGGTACGTTCCGTTACGTTTTGTTACGAAGGCCACGCTCTGTCACGATTAGAAAATGAATCAGGGCAATCGTGGTGAAATTTAAGTTTGATTTAAAATCTGTCCCGATGCCCACGATGTCCCCGATTCAACCACGGGCTAGTTTACCGGTACGAGTTTGTTTACCACTTCTGCGCATGCCTAACAAGTCAGAGCAGATGCACTTCCGTTTCTTTTTTCTCGTTTAAAACATAAAAAATGGGGGTTCGGGGGCGGTAGCCCCTGATATAACATGAAATCCTGCATTTTCATTGATTGTTAGCTTTAATGATATGCCAGGCTTAGTTACTTATAAACACTACAAATTCGCGGATTATTTTACGTACCGGTAAACTGCAATTGTCCCCAACCACGTTCCGTTACGCTCCCCCACGATCACCCCAATTCGACTCCACGCTCTGTTACGTTCGTCACGATGCTCTGGAATCGGGGACATCGTGGTAATCGTGGCCAGATGTAAACCTAGCATAAAGGATGCGCCTAATTTCCATAGTTTTGCGAATTTTATCCGGTTATAGAGTTGAAATTGACCGACGTTATTCCGAATGTATTTAGTGGTGTTTTACCATAAAAATGTTTAGCATACGACACGAATCTGCAACGCATATGCACGTGACTGAGTTCTTTCAAAACCAAACAAATAGTTCCAAGATTTAAGATATCAATAGAATTTAAGAGATACAAATATGCTTTCCAACGCACGTAATGGTGAAAACTTTTATCAAATAATCCTAACTGTATGTATTTGATTTTTGAAATCAGATGAAAACATCTTGGATTGACAGCTCGAGAACTTGTTTTGCTCACGAATACAAAGAGAGACGCTGACTTTTCAAAGCGGGCAGACGTTCGAAAATAATGATGTTCTTGTCTCCTTTGGGTCCGTAACCGTGTAGGTAAGTTGCGTCACAATTTCCATTGTAAATTGGATTAAAGTATTCATAATTTGTTTTTTAAAACCCAGACCACGACACATAGAGAATGCCAGGGGCGGATCCATAATTTTTTTTCTAAAGGGGGAGGGGGGTCCAAACTTTTAAACCACTACCACATTATACACATTTTGCAGAATAATGCAACATATTAATGATAAAAACTACATAACCATCGAATCTATGTTAAGTAGCCTGAAACTCCATTGTATCGATCTACTTAATTGTTAACATCAAACATTAAAACAAAATAAACCATTTATCTTGTTATTTCTACATTTCAATATTCTTTAATGTCTATTTAATCCAATTATATCGAAAGTTTTTTCAATATTTATTAATTTTAGCAAATAACGTGTCAATATACACAACGGGGTAAGTCTATGGGAAATATTACGTCACGCCATTGTATCGATGCAGTGTGGGATACAGGTTAATATATGGAAGGCCAGAGTTGTTTTAGTGTTTACAAGTGTAGACATACTGACAGAGTCCCTCCCTGTTAAAATATTATTAATCATTTAAAGGGCAGCAGACGAAGACATCAGAGGTAGGTTTTATAGGATCTTCCACAAGAAACTTACAGAAACATGCAGAAAAACAATGAAAAATGGAGAAATCATGCAAAAAAACGCTACTTCAAACATGTTTCCATCGTAAAATTCCGTCAAAAGCCATGCAACAGTAAATCTGACCTAATTAACAATGTCAACAATCGGCAGGTGGCGTTGCAAGCAAAAAATCGCAAGATTAACAAATAGCACGATACAAAGGATAGATCGATACAATGGAGTTCACCTATACCAAGAAAAATAGCTTCATGCTACTTAAAAATGACTTACAGTCGAGAAATACACCAAATTCCTCACAGTGCTTACGTCACGCTTTGCTACTTATTGATTTGATAAAGGGAGATAACCGCTGCGGGGAGTTTGGAAATACACCCGTCCCCTTTTTGAAAATTCCATGGGGTCCGGACCCCCCGCTAGATCCGCCTTCATGCTCTGTGATGTCATAGTCACAGGGTAGTGTCACCATGCAAATATTTATTGTTTTAAGATAGAAGTAAGTTAAAGTAAAACCAAATTTTCTGATTATTCTCTTGCTTGCAGGTTAAGTTCAAGAAATGTCTCACCTACTGCCAAGTAACCCACCATCTACAGTTCCATCATCTGGTCTTATACCTTCACAGCATGATATAACTGGTAGAGGTAACAGCACTGGAAATGTCACCGTTCCACAAAGAGGGAGAAGGCGGAGTACTGTGGGTAATGTTCTTCATACTGCTGAAACCTTGAAGGAAAAACAGGTAGTTATATTCAATTTAACCTTCAATTTACTATTATCATTTTTGATGTTGTTTCATCAAACTGTATCTGTTTCGTTGTAGAACCCAATTTTGGTTTTTATACAACGGGAGAGAGTGCGCCACTTTATTGGCGGCGATTCAGGAGAGCTGATTTTCAAGAAGCTCTCGATTGATAGTACATGCACGACCTCTTCTGGTAGATGGTTCCAATGGATGCAGGTGTCCACAAAGAATGAGTGTTTATATTGTTGTGTTCTGCTACTAGGGATTGTTAGACTTTTAGAGTTGTTGCACGCGTGTTTGTTAACTATATTTTCAATTTGATAGTCTGTGTAAGTTTTTGCTTTGATATGTCTTTTTCCTTGCTTTTTTCACAATGAGGTTGGTGGCAGTGCTATAACTGTTAATATACTGCTGCATATTAACTTCAGGTGTGATACTGCCTAAATACAGGCAATTAATTTCAGATATTATACTGCCTAAATACAGGCAAATGCTGATTTAGATGACACAGTTACATGTTATTCTCTAACTAACACCAATAATCAATGAATAAGTCCAAATTTTGATTTCACTCCGTAATCTGTTGTATATTATGTAATGAATAAATTATATAATGAATATTGAGATGAACTAACGTTAATTACTGCTTAAAATGACGGTTAATTGTGAAATGTATATAAGTGTGTTAATAGTTTTAAAAATAAGACTATATCAATGAGTGACATTGTAATAGTGTATATCTACTATGTTGTCAACACACAATTGAGAAGTTCTATTCCTGTACGGAAACTACGATGTTATATATCAAGATTCATAATTGGATGATAACAAGTGCATAACTCATGTTACTGACATATAAATGAGTCTATCAGTCATTGGAACAAATATCAAGAGCCTAACAACCCTTGTGTTTACCACATCTGGCTCAACAACTATGTGAATGTTTTATATGTCGTCGCCTCAATCTAACAATGCTCTAACTACCAAATTTTTATTTTTGGGAAATCGACTTCAAAAGTTCAAAAGGTTATATCTTCGTTGTTTCAGTCTGTATAGACATGAGACTTGGTAGGCACATTTACAATGTTATTCAACACATATTCGAAGAATATGATTGAAATATTATGAATAATAATGCTGAAAATTGCAAAAATGTGTTTGGAGATAGGTCAAAATTCGCTTATTTTGGTTGATGCATCTCGTTCTAACATTGCGCTATCTCCAAGAAGACATTATAATGGTATTTGAGCAAATTTTCTATAATTTTGAGTTTGTAACACTGCCTATGTTGCAGCATACATATTTATTTTGGTATACACCAAAAATATAATGTCACTGGAGAGGAAAAACACAATAATCATGTTTTGTACTCCGACTGGACGAAAGGAGATAGAGCAATGTTCGAACAAGCTTCTATGGACTTAGAGCATTGTTAGAGTCAATTAGGACATAAAACGAGTGACGAAGATTTCATTTTGATCGGATAACAGTATTTTCAGCCCAAACATTGATCTATGTCCTGGACATAGAGCAATGTTTACGCTGTGAGCAGAGAAAATGTGTGGAGATAGGATAATGTACGATTGGCGAATTGGGCTGTTTGACATGATAGAGTCTCGAAACCTTTTTTAGAAGATAGAACAATGTCATACAAGTCACTTGGTATGTTTATCTCATTTTTTTCAAAAATGGAGATAGGACATTGTTAGATTGAGGCGACGATGTGTATTTCAGCTCTATTTCCAATTCTTATACATACTGTCTCTTACTGCAATGAATATTTTGTATCCTTTTAGGCTCGAGCCAAAGATGCAAGAGAACATAGAAGAGTGTATCTTACCCCTGCTCATAAACATATTCTAAATATGGTGGCAAGTCATCTGAAGGTAGATATTGGTACAATTGAAGAATCCCTACTTGATGCAGAGAGAGTAAGTTGTGATAAGGTTTTTCATAGCTATCTGTTTATGTTTTGCGCAAGTATAAGTAAGTAAAATGTTATGTTTGAATTTAAATCTGTAAGAATTTTTCTTTATACTTACAAAAGTGATGCAGGCAGCTTTATGTATCAATCAGATTTTCTTAACTATTTCAAATTATATTTAATAACATTCATGTATACATGTGTATAATATTATGGCTTGTGATGATGATGTTTAATTTTATCATCTGTTATTTGATTGTATGAAATAACATTTTTATTTTCAGAATATCAAAATTTTTGAGACATTCATAAATAAGGGTGGTATACGATGTTTGAAATTCTATTATCAGGAAGCTCCAATGCCTGGATTAGAAGGTTTGAAATTCCTGTTATATTTTTTATTCCAGTCTAAAATGAATCTTTATTTCCAGTAAAGTCTATTATGTATTTAACAAACCAGACAGTTCAGCAAACAAGCTGTATAGTTTCAGTTACCCCATTGCAAATATGAAAATGTTATTGTATATTAAATGTGAGTACAAGCTTATCGCATTACTTACATTCTAAAGATTTTGTAAGTGGAAGTACTGTAGTTACTACATAAGACATCATCAAAGCAAGTCATGAGAGCTTTTTGATATCAAAGCGCTAATAGTGCTGTCAGACATGGGGCTTTGATAGAATATACAAACATAGGATAATGTATTATAGCAAACAGAAGGGATACGAGGGAACTTTTCCTTACATAAGCTGAATTTGATACATTTTAACGCTTGATGAGAACTATGTCAATTGAAGCAGTAATTATCCCTTGCACTGTGCACGCATGACCTGATGTAATGGTTTGAGACAAATTTTAATGCGGATTTGCCACAGTCAGCTACGAAACATGGGGAAACCCCATGTAAAAATCAGCTGAACAGCTTGAAAAATCTACAAGTGTGTGTATGATATTCATGACCTTTAGGAAAGTGGTACTGGCTGAGGATTGATGATTGAATCTGTTGCTGTCTGCTCCTCAAAGTTTTTATCTTATTTGGTCAATGAGATCTCTTGTAAATATGTTGGGAAATATTATTTACTGTAATTTCTTTATATTTTTATTCAGAATGTGGGAGGGTAATATCTGGAACCCCTAAAGGAACCCTTGTAAATAGATTATTTCTAACAAGTGGAACCGGAGAAAGGTTAAGTGGTATCTGTATGTACTTTATACGCACAAAGATGGATGTAAATATCACAATTAAGAATGTTGCAGAGGTAACCAGAATATTTTTAGTGTTAAATTTGTTGAAATTCTAAACTACTAGCAAATTATTTATGACATATGACCAGGATGGTACAAGTGTGAAAAAAGGGTGTATCAGGATTTGAAATTGATAAAATCTATGAAGTGGGTGTGGTTACTAAACATAGTAAAATATCCATAAATTCCAAAATAATTTTGGTATATTTTGTAAGTGATATGTCAAGTGTATAGACATGACAATGGAAATATAAAAAACTCAACAAATAAGACATTTAGAAAGAAATGAAAACATTCAACCTAACCTTGAAATAGTCTTCCGAATGTCAGTCCAAACACATATTTAAAGTTCTTTTTTCATAAATCCAAATGTTGATATAGGTTGTCCATGTAACATACTACTGTATAATGTCTTATTTGTTGAGTTTTTTTATATTTTCACTGTCACGTCTATACACTTAATGCATTAGTTACAAAATATATCATAACTATTTGGAATTTATGGATATTTTGATATAATTAGTTACCCCACCCACTTGATAGATTTTTTCAATTTCAACAAATGATAAACCCTTAGTGCTTGCTATATTCATCTGCCCTATTACAATGTAGCTCAGTTGGTAGTGCATCTGACTTAAAAGTATCAATTTGTGAGCCAAGTGAAGTTGATGCCCAAAGTTAAGAATTTATGGGAAAGTTTCATGATTTAAAGAAATTTTCAATTGGGAAGAGGTCTTTGATAGGTCTCTGTAAAATAAAGTGAAATACTCTGGTTTTTATGATATAAACAGAATGTATAATTATATAGAAAATATCTCATATATTTTACATGGGTATCTCAATTCAATTTAAATGTACAACTTGATAAAAAGCAACCCTGTGGTTACATGGAGCTAGTTTAATTTGTATATTATTAATGTAGGTTTGTATTTGTTTACTCTTATCACCAGTTATTTCATAAACTTTAAACAGGAAGTAAACTTTGGTGTATTGGATATGAAAGATGCTGATGGGATTCTTTCTATGTTAGAGGGAGTAATGTCCAAGATTTACCAACCAATGATGCAAGCTTACAATAAGTGGGGTGACTTGAGTGAGACACCTCAAGGTCGTAAAACAATAAATAAGTTCTTGGATACGATGGGTGGATTTGTAGGCTACTTGCAAAGTAAGTACTAAAAACTTTAATGTGAAAGGGACACAACTGTATGAGATAGTGTATTTTTTGCATTGAGATTGTTATTCTATAGCAAAATAACAACTGAGATATGACATCTCACTATCTCTTAATTTGTGTTGTTTACTGTTTAGCCAACAACAATGTGAAGTGCTTTGATTCAATACCATGTTAAATAATTAAATACTGTTACATAGATTACTAAGAATCGTTCATTTTTGCCTATCTTTGTATCTGTATAAATTATATTTCACCCGCTTTTAAGTTTTTTATTAAACAAGGCTGCCAGTTTCAATGGATCAGCTCAATTTAACCCTCTAAGTTCATCAGCTAATAGATTTTACATCTATTGACATGAAATAAAATATTATAAGTTTTATTCAATGTGTAGTTTGCATAATTATTTTCACTGAAATTTTAAGCTGCTCAAGCAAATGCTGGTGAAGGTGTACGTTTGATGGATTACACTGGTGACAATATTGACTTAATGTCTATCAAGTCTTTGAATGAGTGTATTGCTTACGCCTCGAATCCAGATATTGTGGCTGACATGGAAGACCTAACAACCATATGGTGTAAACAAATAGAACAGGTATAGTAAAATGATTGTTCATTCATGGATCTTTGACTTATAGCTATATATTTGACCCATGCTTGATGCTAATTAAAATTTCTACTGTGTTTTGCAAAGTTATTATGTATTTAAGCAAATACTACATTATGAACTTGAAATAGAACTAGATATTGTAGTGTACAATTTGTTTGGTCAATGACAGAATCAAATTCTGTATGTACAATAATTTTAGACTATAATTCTGTTAACATTAGTGTGTGTCTGTATAACTCTCAGCCCATACATGTTTAGCATATAAACTTGTGAATTTATAAAATGTTGAGAGCTACTTATGAAAAAGTATTCTTGTTACAGTCACTTTAAAATAGACCTATTGGAACTCAAATTGATAGAGTTTTTGTCCTTGCATAGGCCATGCAAACAAACTTTGTTACACATTATTGTTGAAAAGCATAAAATACAGATGAAATCTTATTGTTCTTTGAACACATATTTTCCTTGTGATTATATATATACAAATATCTGAATTATGGATATAGTTTATTGGACAAAATACATGTATTAATCAACTTACAATAAAAATTAAGTTGTAATTGTTAATCTTTAATTAAACCAAGTATTAGCATTTCCAAATATGCTTGAAATCGTCGTTTAGCCATGTATGACATCTCTTTTAGTAAAGCATTCAAGCAATATATGTGTCAGAGTTTTATACTGTTTATAGAATGCCTGGAATTTAGCCATCGAACAAACAGGCGCTGTCTAGGACATGTTCCTACTATGCACATAAAAAAACAGCAATAACACGAAAGTACTGCTTAAGTCTGTGATCTCTATAAGTGAGGCATTAAAATTCTTTTAAAAAATTGCTAATTAAACCAATTAAGTTAGAATAATTTAAATATAAACACCAATATAAATGTACAATATATAAAAGGATCATTATCAGTGATGATCTGATAATCCTTCTTTGTTTATGGTGTCAGTGTCTTTGTCAGTGGTTTAGACAGTGTCTAAAAATGATCTAATCGAGGGTGCTTTCTATAAATAGACGGCAAGTATCGTGAAGGTCGAGTGAACATGTTATAGTTTAAACCACAGTTTAGAAGAGAAAATATAAATTTCTTGCAGAAACTTCTTTTAAAGATAATTTATATATATGCTAAAAACGATTGATAAAATGTTTACAGAAACACGGCACGTATTACACTTCATTAATAAAGCTTGGTATTTAGCCATGTCTCTGAGCTCTATATGATTACAAAGAAGTCGTAAGTGATTTAGTCTTCGTTTGTCCAAAATTCCTGTTCAGTCAATGAACAGACATTTTTTGTCCGAATATATAACTACTTCAATGATTTAGTTTAATAAGAAAATCCGATCGATTCCTAAGTTACAAACAACTGTAATCAATATAATAACATAGATTTTCGATTAAATCGCGTCTTTCACGAATGAACAAATGACTTCGGTTTCTTTGTAATGAAAATCAAGATTTTGATGTTAATGTTCAATGGTGGCCCCCATGGTTATCTGAGAAAATAAACTCGCCTGGAAGTAGGGAAGATAGGTTGGCTTTTTTCAACAAATGCATTTTTTTTTCAAGAAATGAACATATTACAATTAGTTGTGCATGTTTTTTGGTTTTATATTGCAACTTCCTTGAAACTGGTATGCGTTCATATATCGATAATGATATTTTCTGGTAATACATACAGGTAACCGGATAATACATGGCGTAGACGATTCCATACACGCACACCTATTTTGACTGCTCCACGTCATTTTTTTTCATCACGTGACCTCAAATGCATCATTCTGATGCTTAAGGCTACCAACGTCGACACAAAAATGCTCAAATCTTGATAATTATCATTATTGTTGGCACAGGGCCGACAATAATAAAACAAATCATACTCTTCAGTACTTTGATTTATAACTTTATTTACTTTATTTCAAAGATATTGGCAGAAAGTGATCAGATGAGGAAAGAAGCAGATGATACTGGTCCTGTGGCTGAATTAGATCATTGGAGGCAATTAATGGCTAGATTTAATGCTTTGTTAGATCAGATTAAGTCGCATAAATGCAGAATGGTGATCAATATTACCCATATTGCCAAGTCCAGAATAATGAAGGTAGTTGGTAATGCATAATGTTGTCTTGCAATTAATTATTTAAAAAAAAGATAATCTTCAGGTCTTTGAGATTGAGGTTTGCTAACATCATGTCTCATTAAATAAATCATCAAGATGAAAGGGGTATTTCAAATCTCTGTTGCTACAAATTAAATTGCCTACTCATGATTAACATAAATTGGTGTATGGCAAGTATTTATTATACATGTACTTGTTTGTTCTTCTAAACTAAATTAAATGGAAGATCAAAAATCGTTTTGTTCCATTCTACTGGCATATCAGATTTTCTCAAATCAAGTAATTTTAACTTGTTAAAATGTATCATAGTTGATGAACTTGACTGTATTTTTTACAGAAATGGAAGGAGTTAGACAAAAGAATCACTGATAGTGCCAATGAAGCTAAAGACAATGTAAAATATCTTTACACTCTGGAGAAATACTGTGATCCTCTTTACAGACAAGATCCGGTAAGAAATTGTTTTTTTTTTTTTGGTATTCTATGCTTTTCTCCATTCCAGTTAAATTGTGTATTGGAAGTATTAACATTCAAATGAATGTCTTGTATTGTATGTAACTTGCAAGAGCTTACAAGTGTGTTTTTTAACAAATAAAACTAAGCTGCCATTGTCTGATTTTTAATGGGCATAATTTTTTATTTTTTAAAATAATGCCATTATTATGCCAATACTTATTTGAAGCTGTTCCTTTATTAATGCAGAATGGTTGGAAAATCAAGCTCATTATTGCATGTATCATATTAGCATTAGTTGGATAATTATTCAAAAACTGGTGTCCAATATCTATTGTAACATTCAAACAAATTGGTTCTTTTTGACAATAGGGCAGTTTTCAAAAAAATGAAGCAAAAGCATGACATAGGGCGTCAAATTTAGAAATAGGTGTTTGCTCAAAATTTCTTCCTCATAAGATATTATATTGAATTTTGAAAAATCACACAGGTTTAAGTCCTTGAAAGCGGAGGTTTTTTTCTTTTTAAAATTTTATTCAAAGGAATCTGTAACTTTAAAGTATCAGAAAAACATAATTAAAAGTTAGATACAACCCTTTTTCTCTACCCATATCATTAAATATATATGAAAATGAAATTATTAGGAATATTAAAACAGATATATCTGTCATGGATATTTTATTTTATCTTGAAAAAAGAAAATGTCTTCATTATTTTGAAAACTGTCCAATACTGTTATTAAGTTTTTGTGTATTTTACGACCATTAGCCCAATTTTTATGAAATATAGTAATGGAACAAATTATGAGTTCAAGTAAGAACTATTCACTTGCCCAAATCAATTTTCACTTGCTTCAAGTGAAAAGATAATTGTTATATTCATTTATCTTTAATACTCTGTCAATATGTTTTGGTTTTGTTTTTTATAAAAAGTATATTCAATGCATTTCTTGTTATCAGGTATCAATGTTGGATGCATTGCCAGGTTTAATTAATGCTATCAGGATGATTCATTGTATATCAAGATACTATAACACTTCAGAAAGGATGACTTCTTTGTTTATCAAGGTATATAATTACTGCTTGCTTACTTTAAAAAAACTTCTACTTAATACATTGCAATTACAATTCTTCGAAGTGGTGTTGGCTCAACAAATTGAAAGGGCAGATTTCAAGAAAAGTCTGTAATAACCACATAACTTGTAACATTAAGTAAATCTTCTTGAGATGTTGTTGGTATATTGCTGTTGATATGTTGAATGTTAATATAAACAAAAAATATTCTGGTTACAGGTCTTGACATTAACTTCTGAATTTGTCTTCCCATTGAGATTATCAATTGTAAACTTTACTTGCCCCCAAACAAATGTAAACTTGGTCATGCATTTTTAAAGAAAATTGCCTGGTTGGGCACCCAGCTATTTATCTCAGTTGCCCTAACCAAATGTTTACTAGCAGTAACAAGTTTCCCAAACCCATATTTTGGTTACCAGGGGGAATCAGACAACCTTTAATGTCAAGCCCTGAATTGCACTAAAATGTTATGAAAAAGTATTATAACCATGTTTATTATTTAACACAGGTTACCAATCAGATGGTGAAAGCTTGTAAACTGTACATCATTAGTGGAAGCTCTGAACGTGTCTGGGATATGGACAGACAGCCATTGGTTGAAAAATTGCAGCATTGTTGCAGATTATACAAGGCTTACCAAGATACTTTCCACAAAACAAAGGAGAAAATTGAACAATCACCAGATCAAAGACCATTTGAGTTTTCTGAGATGTACATCTTTGGAAAGTTTGAAACCTTTTGTAAAAGGCTTGAAAAGGTTTGTATTTATGTATATAGTTATCTCTAAATGAAATGCCTTGGCTACTTGAAATATTTTATTCTTAGGTTGACATTTAGTCTGTCGTTTCAAAGACAAATATTGCATACAGCAAAAGATAGCATGCTTGTGGCATAAAATTGGAATTAATTTGTGTGTCTGACCCACATAAAAATTATACACCAGTAGGCAGTATTCTACTTTCTTTGAAACTGATTTACGAAATGGAGATATAAACCTTGTGAGGCAAAAAACTCTTGATTAAGCCCAAAACTAATAAAGCCATTTAATAAATATTTCATTATTTTCAGAATTTTACATTTTTTTTTTATTTCAGATTATTACCCTGCTCAAATTTATTCAGACATTTAGTAGCTTGTCTGAATCCAAGATTGAAGGACTGGAAGCATACAGTTCAAGATTTCAACAAATTTTTACAAGTATCAAGAAAAAGCCATATGATGTGCTTGATCAAAGAAAGACAGACTTTGATCAAGACTTTGATGACTTTAAAAGGCAGCTTGCTGATCTTGAGGTCTGTTTTATATTCTAAAATTGAAACCTTTGATTTTTCTAAAAACACAAATTCTAACTGTTGTCTGTGGAAATTCTCATTTTTGTGACATTCCAAAATTAACACAGCTTTTTTATATAGCTTTTACACAGCTGATATCTAAGCCCAGAGAGCAGCAGTTGGTAACTGCTTCATGTACTTGCTACAATTTTTATTTAAAACCTTTTATTATATGATGTCAATCTATTGTTTAAACATTAAAGCTGAATGCTAATTGGTACATGGTATCAGATAAGCTGCTTTTAAAAAATCTAATTTTAGAAAAATTGATTTGAAATGATTATTATACCCCCGCTTCGAAGAAGAGGGGGGTATACTGTTTTACCCTTGTCCGTGCGTCCGTCCATCCGTCCGTTACAAAATTTCCGTCGCAGTTTTCTCAGCAACTATATCATGTAGCAGCCTAATACTTTGCATATTGCTTCATCCCATAGTCCCATATGGTGTAAAGCGATTTCATGCTCCTTGCTCATCTACTTCCTGTTTGTCGCATATTTTTAGATTTTGGCGGGGGTATCACTAGTGAGCATTAGCTCACAGATTTACTTGTTTTGCAATGGTTACTTAGTTGTCTTTTGACAGTGGAAAGTTATGAAAAGTATTTCATACAATTTCATTTTTGTTGCACTATTTTTATTTTCATTTACAGATTGGTATTGAAAAGTTTATGAATAACTCTTTCAAGAAAATTTCATCAACTATACAAGCACTACAGCTCCTAGAAAAGTAATGTGTTGAAATTATTTCTTATTTCTAAGATTTTTTTTTTTAATGTTTTTGGCTTCTTTGAATTGCTGAAAGTTTCTGTAAAAGATAATCTCATGGAAAGGTACAGCTATGAATTAGGTTGTTGTTTAAAGATACTCGGCATAAGTCTGCTAAAAGTTTAAAGATTTTGTTTGTTCCTAGCAGCCAACACTGAATTTGTTTTTCTTTCTGAAGCTTTGATTTTCCATACCAGCAAACGAATCAAATCGCATAGAAATCAGTTCATCATTTACAAATAATGAATAGAAATTATGTATAAAAGTCAAGATTCTTGAAATTGTGAACAATGCTTACATTGATCACAAAAAGTATTAATGTATCTCAAATTATGACAAGTAGAGATAATAATGTAATATCTTCTTCACATGATATCCTCTCTGTATTTTAATGTGGAATCATTTTATTTAATGTTTCCATTATTTTTTGTTACTTAAACATTTTTGTAGGTTTGAGAAATTGAATATTCCAAGATTAAACATTGAACAAAAATACTCGACTATCTTTCTACAGTATGGAGATGAAGTAGAAGATATCAGAAAGGTGAAGACTCTTATGATAACAAATTTGAATTGTCTGTAATTGAGATCAAATCTTTCAAACATTAGGTATCACTGTTGCTTAATAAGCTCAATCAAGCTTACAAAAACAGTTTCTATTATTAGAATATGACACTTGCATATGAATTATATGATCTCACATTTTAAATGTATTGATTACTGCATGATACCATTGTGGTTTCTCAGATTTTCTAATTTATAAAAATTGATATTTGTCTGAAATACAAGTTTTACATAAAATTTTTGAACTGTAGCATATCTTGTGATCTAAAATATTTTAAAACATTTTCAATATACTATCTAAGGCAGCATAAATACTGGCAATATTTATAATAATGTTTAATTGATGTTTGATGGACATAACAAAGATGTTGAAATCAAAGTTGAGACAAAATAACCCAGGTTTAGTGACTATTGATTTATGTGAGTGAAAATTACTCATTTCATATAGTGGCACATAACTTATTATGAAATTCAGTTGACCTGGCTAGTGCTTATAAAAATTTAAGTAGATAACTGAAGGAGTTTTGTATAATTGAGACTCAAACTTGGTTGGCGTTCACTTGTTATAACTCCTTGTATCATTAGCCACTAACTTAGGCAATTATTGACCAGTGCCTCTTTAGAAAATATTATTCTATCAGTCATCTAAACAATTGTTAAAAAGGCAGAATTTAAACTTTATTTGTAGCTATATCAGAAACTAAGAGAAGACCCCCCTATTCCCAGAAACATGCCTCCTGTGTCTGGTAAAATAAGCTGGGTCAGACAACTAGCACAAAGGATTATAGATCCAATGCAAATGTTCATGGTAAGCTAAATGTAGTGTTTGTACCAGTAATTTGAATTAGTTAAATATTTTTTAAGTTTTATTCACTATAATAAGCTTCCAATTTCTTAGGACAAGTCTGGCAATTTCTCCTAGTGAAAATTATTTACTGCCCATTAAAAGATCAAGACAAAAAGCATGATAATGATTTTAGTGTTCAAATTGATATCACAGTAGAGTCTCACCTAACGACCGGTCCGATAATAAGACCATCTACATAATACGGGCAGTTTTTGAAAGACCCAAATTATTCTCTATATATTTCAATGGTTGTAAGGTCCGATAATAAGACCGGTCCGCTACTCCGTAATACGACCGCTTTTTTAGACCCAACCAGTCTAATTGCACTAATTTGAGGTCCGATATTGCGACCAGTCTACAGTGGTCGTTGGGTCATTGTGCAAGACTACTTTTTAGCGAGTATATACAACTAACGTTGCCGGGGGGTACAACTTTTTAGCGAGTATATACAACCTGACACACAGGTGAGAAAGTATGACAATTGATGAATTGTAACCGGATACGATACGAAGGATGTGTGAAAAACAAACTCGATTATTTGGATTAATTATCTTTATAATGGTTTACAACTTGACTCTCCTTAATTGCACATGATTGCAAACGAACGACTTTGTGAATGTTTGATGTAATGTATCGGCGAGAGATGAAATGAAAGCATCGCTAGAAGTTACGTGTTAATTGCATGGATTTCGGATAGGTACGTAATTATAGCTATTTTTGTTTTTAACACTTAGATTTAATTATTTGATTTCATTATTTATGAAACTTTAACAATTATTGCTTCTATGCACCTCATTCTATCAACATCTTATTCTGCTTAATAAAATCTGATCTGACTGATAATTATGGAGAAACGTAAACGCAAAGAGCTAAGTTTACAAGAAAAAGTAAGATTAATTAGTGAAAGTATGGGTCAAAGTCAAAGACAACTAGCTGACAAGTTTGGTATTGGAAAAACTCAGGTACAACAGGTCTTCTTTTAGTGTTTCATCTACTCACTCAACTTATGGCAAAATAAGAATGTGGCTTATCTATAGGGACATAATAAAATTGCAATAACTATGTTGATATTTAAAACATGCATTTGTTTGATTTAATATACAGTCCTTTTTTCAATGAATATTGCAGTCTTTATGCAATGGTTATTCAACTTAGATCTACTCACTATCTCTTGAGAGCAGGGTTGGCGAAATCTTAGAATTGTTTACTTGTTTGTTCTAGCCCACTGGTATAAGTAACTTGTCCGAACATTATAGATAAAATTATCCAAAAATTCACTTGTCTGTACTTGCCTTGGGACAACACAGACAATACGGACAATTGATTGTTCCCCCTGGAGGGGCTTAATATAATTGAATTGTTGAAATGATATATTTATGTTGATATTCTTTTATATTTTCAGGTCCAAACCATTTTAAACAGAAAAGCTGAGATAATGGAAAGTTATGAAGACAACACCACGAGTGACAGGAAGAGATTGTGTAAAAGGTCACCTGTAGAGGAGTTAAATGTATTGATGTGGGAATGGTTCCAGAAAATTGTTCAACAGGGAGTTAGAGTTAGCGGACCAATGGTTCAAGAAAAAGCTCTTGTGTTTGCTGGTGAGCTTAACATTCCGGAATCTGAGTTTAAAGCTTCTAAAGGATGGTTGAACAGGTTTAGGGATAGACACAGCATCTCGTTTCAGAAAGTGTGCGGAGAAAGTGGAAGTGTGGATGAAAATATGGTTAAACAATGGACTGAGAGACTTCCTGAGCTATTGAAAGGGTATTCAGAGAAGGACATCTATAACATGGATGAAACGGGACTTTATTATAGAGCTATGCCAGATAGGACATTGTTTGTGAAAGGTCAAGATGTGAAGGGTGGGAAAAAGTGTAAAGACAGATTGACTGTTATGCTATGTGTGAACATGTGTGGGGAATTTGAAACCCCCTTAGTGATAGGGAAGGCTAGGAAACCTCGAGCCCTCAGAAGTGTTAACATGTCTCAACTTCCAATTATATGGGAGTGGAACAAAAAGGCTTGGATGACAAGCACCATATTTGTCAATTGGATAAAGGATTTTAACAAGAAGATGAGAAGACAGGGTCGTCATGTAATATTGTTCTTAGACAACGCCACATCTCATCCCAGCAATCTTGAGTTATCCAATGTAAAAGTTCAGTTTCTACCAAAGAACACTACATCTGTGCTCCAACCTCTAGATCAAGGGATTATACAGAATATGAAACTTTGTTACAGAAAAAGACTCATTAGACATGTCTTATGTAAAGTAGAGTCAAGTCGTGATTTGGTAAATTCAGATGACATATCAAAGAGTGTGGATGTACTTTGTGCCATAAGGTTTTTGAATGGGGCTATCAAGGACATTAATAAAGATACTGTTTTTAAGTGTTTCTGCAAAGCTGGGTTTAAATTGAATAGTGCTTATGATGATGAATCTGATGATTGTTATGAGGATGATGACATTCCAATTCTTGAATTAGTTAAAGCTATGAGACAAAGAAATTTAATTGGAGATTCAATGGATGTAAATGAGTATACAAATGTTGATAATGATATCCCAGTACACGAAGAACTCTCATCAGATTGGGAAAGTGAACTTGTTAAAAAAACCAAGGATGAAATAAGTGGAGCTAAACAGAAAGACAATGAGAATGATAGTGATAGTGACACAGAAGATAGAGATTCAACCATTGAACATGCATTCAATTCACACTCTGATGCTGTTCAGTGTCTAGAAAAACTGAGAGACTATAGCCTTGCTAAGGATTTAATGGGTGCGTTTGATATGCTAAGCTCTGCATTGGACGTCTTCGAGAAAGAGTCGGTGAAAAGTTTGTCATCATCAAGGCAAACGATTATTGACAAGTTCTTTAAGTAAATGTACAATTCTAGGTGGTCACATGGATATCATTGCTAGCATGTGCTATATTGTATTTAAATATGACCTTGGCTTAACTTTGATGTATGCATGATCTGTATGTTTTTCATATGAATAGATATTCATGATTGTGTATATTGTGTGGATGTTGTTATGAAATCTTTCATATGCTAAGAGTTTATTTGTTTCATAAATAAATAAATCTGTAACTGTTAATTTTTGTTACTTTTATTTGTGTTAGTTCATGTTTTGTACTAATTTTACTTTTGACAACAGTCATATCTATATGAGATGAAGAGCTGACAACCAATTGTTCTTTGAACAAACCAGTACTAGCATCATAGCCTGCATTAGCAACATGGTTGCATTAGATCTAATCGAACCGAAGAAGTTTCTTATGGTGAAATACCATACATAGATTTAAAACAGAATGAGATTATAGACTTTCATGCTATAACAGCAAATGGCATCACATACAGTACTTCCCTTCAACAATAAAGAATAAGTATATATAACTAGTCAGTTAAACACTAAGAACACAGCAAGAAACATTAATAGAATGTATGTTTGTCAATACCTTAATGAGGTATTCAATAATGAAATGTAAGCTGACTCGCTATTAAGACCGACTCGCTATTAAGACCACTTATGGTCAGACCGCCAAGTGGTCTTAATAGCGGAACTTTACTGCACTTCTTTTAACCTCACCTCTAGGTAGGTTTTTGGTAGATGCCACTACAAGCTAAAACAATGTTTTACCCCAGCAGGACTGGTAGTCTTTGGTCGCAGTGACAAACCCAGTTAGTAAACATGTATTTTTGTACTGAGAGCCACAGTTGAAAACATATGGTTAAACTTTTTATTGTTTACATGCACATATAATGTGTATATTTAAAATACATTTATAATCATACTTTTGTTCAGCACAAATTGAGATGTCATAATTCATCCCTTTTTTCAGGCACATCCATCTTGCTTTAAAGCAGAAGAATCTAAAAGAATTATTAGAAATTATAACAGATTGGCGAAAGTTTTGATTGAGTATGAAATTATGTATCATATTGCTTGGAAAAAATCTGTTGAAGTGTGTACTAACAGTAAGTTCATATTTTATTTTATTAAGTCCAGTTTTATTAACATTATCCAGTGTTTTGTAAATTGCAATGTGAAGAGATATGGTAGAGGGATATGTGCAGTGCCTAAAGAACCCATAAACTTGCATTCAAATCAGATGCTCTATCAACTAAGTTAAATAACCTAATGAAATCAACTGCCATAATTTACAAATTTATATTATGTAATTACAATCTTAGTAATAAGGGAAGAACCCTACTACATTTTTTTTTCATCTAAAGTTCATTATTTGCATTTTTTAAGTGAATTGGTTTCACAGAAAGGAAGTATATACATTTGGCATTTGTTACTCAGTAAGATATTCTTTTGAATTCTTACTATTTCAAAAAGTTTCACTCTTGAAATGTGTTTTTTTGTCAAACTGTCAGCATACTTGATGTGATTTAAGACAATTTTTATTCTATATTTAGATCTGCAAGTTCCTGTTCTGATAAAACACCCAACAACAGATCAGTTAATGGCCAATTTTGATCCATACATATTTGAAGTTATTAAAGAGTCTGAATACATGATGAAAAAAGACCTAGACATACCAGAGGCTGCCAAAGTGTTAGTACATTCTAGTGAAGCCTTGAAATCACACTATGAACAACTTCAGGTTAGTGTTTCTATTCATATTTATTGTATTAAGTGTATCTCAAATTCCAATTCAGTAAAATGGAATAAGCTAACTTTGGCATAAAGCTCTTTTATATTATGAATTAAGTTAGTGGTCATTATGTAAGAACAATATTGTAAGTCATTAGCCATTTATGATTGGTACTGCATGAACAGTGTCACCATCACTGATCTTCATAGCTCTTTGGATCATTATAATATCGGTGCTTGACTTATTTAATTCTATTTTTGTATATTTAATCTTTTCAATTAAATCAAAGTTTTCATATCGCATTATATTGTTTTTATATAAATTTCAGATGCTTCTGGATGAAAACAAGCAAATAAGATTATCCATTCCACCAATATTTTTGACTCCACTCAGTCCTTTCTTAAAGAAGGTTTGTTATGGATATTTTTTTCTTCTTACAGATATGTTTTTGTATTTGTTTTACATCAGACTTTTAATTGTGAATTTAAAGTAAGAGATGTATGTATTTGGACTAATATTCTGATTTATTACCTGTCTGAGCATGTTCTTATTTGTTTTCAATGGATGGCATTATGAAAGCTGATTTGTGTATTGTAAGTTATTGAACTCTTAATTTTATATGCAGAGAATATTTTCTTCTTCTAATTGCACCAGCCACTAGGACTGGAACAGGGACTGGATTTCACAAGGTTTAGATTTTTTGGAGCATTAAAACCTATATATTTTTTCACTTATATTGAACACAATATTGCCAACTTAGCTTGCTTTTTATTTTCAGGTGGATTTTGCTCTTAGACCTGGTCTTTTTGCTCATACTTGGACTTCACTAAGTCTTCCAATATTCTTCAAGAATGTAAAAGCAGCCTTAATTGACTTGCAGATTGTTGTGAAGCAGGTATTTCTGTTATAAAAGTCTTTATTTTTCATATGAAGGTTTTTTTTTCTAAACTAAAATATACTTTACTGTGTAACCCAGAAAATTCATCATGCTTACTTCAACAAACACTGTGATGGTTCATGGTATTTATTTAAAGGATATTTTAATGTGAAGTTCATTCTTTCTTGAGCTAATTTAGATAGTTTTTAGAGTTTAACTTGGATTGATACCATTTGAATCAGTCCCAGGATATCATGTTACAGATAAAACATGTTAAAAAGAAGTCTGAGACTATCCTACTAAAATATTAGTGGCTAATATCTTTATAACCATGAAGAAATAATGCAAAGGCAGATATAAGAATTTTTTAAATACTGCAAAGATTGGGGTTCACAGTGAGAAATGCTTGCTCATACAAGGAGACTTTTATATGTACAACTTTTTTACAGGTGAATGACATCAAGACTACAAGGATTGATTTTATTCTTAATGAAATAAGTGAAACTATGCTTTGTGATCTTCCAGAGAGATCACCACTTAGTGTGTCTGTATTTCTTAAGAATATGGAGGTATTTATTTATTAGATTTAATTTTATTGCACAACATTATTAACTACTTGTTACAGAAATACTTCATGTGTCAGAGAACTTGGATTGCTAAATAATCATTGATCTCAAGTTGGGTGAATAATTTATTTTGTTGAATTGTTCCTGTTAATTAAATTTACTATTTCATATTGGTTTAAAAGATTGGATAGACTCACCTCCTTACATATAATATAATCATGCTTATATGTAATGAGTATCAGTTGATACAGTCTTAATAAAATGATGACTATTTGTTTAGTAAATATCTGCGTAGGCTTTTTATTATGCATGACTAACAATGTATTGGACAGAAAAATGAAGCAGTTTCATACCTCATTCTAAAACTTGTTGACTATATTGGTCAATTGTATTTAATGCAGTTAGCAACATTGAAGTACATCTCAAGTATTCTCACATTTGTTGAATGTACAGTAAGGGAAATTTCCCTTGTATCGCTTCTGTTTGTTGTATAATTCCAAGTTTTATATGCTCCATCAAAACCCCATGTCTGACAGCACTATTACAAGGTTCGTACAAATTGGAAAAATCATGGAAAATTAGCAAACATTTGTCATGGAAAACTACTTTGTCTATTTTGATTTCAACCCATAAAATTTAATGAAAAACGAAAATGAGAATTTTACTACCACAACCTTTCAAAAATGTAATTGTAATTGTTTTGCGTTCTGTATATGATCTGTTGTATCATGGAAAAATGAGAGGAATCATGGAAATATGGAATTTTGGTATTCAAAATCTGTATGAACCCTGTATTAGCACCTTGATTAACTTTGTTCTTTGCATTATTTTCGATTAAATGTGATTTCAGACCTACTGTGAAAGAATGTCAAGTGACATTAACAAAATGAACCAGACTGTTGAAGATGCTGTTAAAGAACTTGTCACCATCTTCTTACTGAGGTCGCAGACAAGTACTGGTAATGGAGATGAAAGCTCCATGACAGGAGGCTCTAGTAAATATTTCATTGCTTTATTGGCTTGATAATAGTGTTCCTGTTTTACCATGACATGGTTTTATTAAATGAAAATATGCAATGAAAATGTAAAAAACCTGTATTTTTTTCTCTTTTTTTCTTGGGCTTCAGGCTAGTTGGTTAAGGCCATCACAGTAACTGTAAGTAAACCTCTTAAAAGGATTTTGTTTGATCATCTTTTTCACAATCTTAAGCATATGTTGAAATGTTATAGAATAATGAATGTTCATGTATTTTGTGCCATGAGGTTCTTTCCTTTTGTTCATCAGGGACACAATGTCATGCTACCTAGTGCTTTTAAAAAAGTGCATTTTAATGATAGCCAAATTAATACAAGGATTTTCTTTGATAATAATAATAATAATACTTTTATTCCTCCACAATATAGGAGAGCAAAGAAACATTACAAGATATAACTACAAAGATAGAAAACACAAAGTTACATAGCACAAAGACAATTTACAGGTACATGTAAACATAAATAAAAGCAAACAACATCATACTTCTATAGTTCAAATTCCCTAGCAATTCAGCTAGCAAGACAAAACATTTTCTGGATAGCAACTCAATTGTATAGGCCTTTGTGTAGGAAATCAGTATTTAGCAATGGGTGTTGATATCCTCAGGTAGTTTATGTAACTTGTTTATGTATTTTATAGCTGACACAGGAGATTCTTGTTCAGTTACTCTTAGTGCAGGAGAAAATGGATGTTTAGATGATGGTGAAGCCACTGATGAACAAACAATTAAAGAAGCTTGTGATGAATTAACTGAACATTTTAAGCATAGAGTGGTAGAATCTTTGCTCAGATCCACTAGATATTCTCTTGATGTAATGAGGAAAAGATTCTTCTCTAGGTATGTCTCATTTATGTTTAATTTTCTTCCTTATTAACTATACTGGACATTTGGATGAGTATAACATGTCTTTTTTGTGAATTTAATGCTCACAACAATATAACAGGGTTCATACAAACTGGAAAAATCATGAAAAATGGGATTTTATGGAAAATATCATGGAAAATTAGAAAACATCAAGTTAAATTTGTTATGGAAAAAAATATTTTGTGTCAGTTTTTTAATAATAATTGAAACACATAAATTTAAACATAAATTGCAACTTTAAATGTTGGGTACAAATCACGGAAAGAATGACAAATCTGTTCATTGAAATTAAAATTGATATTAAATGGAAATTAAATAATGGTGTCAGCCTTAGAATAATGCAGACCTGGCATAACCTTTAAACCAGACCTGATATTACATAAATAAAAGATTAAAACTTATTTCACTAATTTTTATTCAAGTTTATTTACTTCAATGTTCATTGTTTGTACTTCACTTTGTAAACTGGTGTAATTGTAGGGCTGGTGCATTACATACTTTTACTGATGATTCCGTTGGTTCCGGTCATGATAGTAGAATACCATTCTTTACAGCTGATATTACATTGTCTATTCCAAATGTTGTAAGTATTATGTTTCTATTGATGGTGTAAAAATCTTTAAATTTTCTTTGCTTTGGCTTGTAATTTAACTTGTAAGGTGAGAAAAAAAGGAATCATCTGCCTAAACAAGTTGTTGAGCATTATAACCAACCTTTGAGGGAGTAAAGTTGACACTGATAAAACAGTCTATAATCAACTGGAGATTTGGCCAGTTATTAATATTTTTAATGATGTAAAGATAGACTATTGTTTAATTGTAAAAAGTTACTCAATTACTGCACATGTACATATTCTGGATTTCATTGTGATAATACTCTATGAAGTGCAAGGTGACTACTGAGGGAGAATATAATGATATAAGAAAATGGTTTGAAACTGTTCACAGAATATTCTGATTTGAGGTTAGATTGTATGCAGTAGTGTTTTTTTATCAGAATAAAAGAATGAATTAAAGTCTAAATGATATTTCTTTTGAATATTTAGAGAATGAATGACTTGGAACCTTATTTGTTATATACATTACAGGTAATGTCTCCAAGCCTTGAGGATGTTCAACATGCTTTAAATAAAGCATGTCAGTTTGTTCTGGATGTATCTAAAGGCGTACATCAATGGGGACAACCAAGAGAGCAACCAGATTCTGCTAAAACAGCCGGTAGAAGATCAAGTATATTCTTAGCAGGTTTATAACAATTATTGCTTATTCCAGGGTTCCCACGCTACCGGGAAATCGGGAAAAGTACGGGAATTTCATTATGTGCGCTCCCGGCCGTGAAAAGGCCGTGATTTTTACGATTTTAGGAAAAATCCGGGAAAAGACCGGGAATTGGTACGAAACGGTTTGAGTCAATCTCTCATACAGAGTTGTCGATCCTTACAGTGATCTTTATCTCTGTTAACGTCTGGAAAGTAGTCCCAAACACGTGATCGTTTAAAACGATCATGTGACAATTTTTGAATTTTGTCCAAATGCAACAGACAAACTAAATAACAGATCACCTTTCTTGTCTTGTAGATGTTCAAAGGCTTGTCGTTGACAGTCCCTTAGCACTAAATTTTTGTCATAATTTTTAGCAATATCATCTATTGTTGACATTTTTTGCGGATGAGTAAAAAAGCCAAATTACTCAGAATAGGAAGACGTTTCACAAGAAAATAGTTCTTGTAAATATAACTCTTTAAAAATTGGATTTCGCCTGTAATAAATATATATTTCACGTAAAAATTTGAGATAATATATATAAAAGACGAATTACGCTTTAGATACAAAATCTAAATTATATTACTATTTTACAAGAATCTTGTAAAACCCGAGACGTTTACAGAGATATAGATCACTGTAAGGATCGACAACTCTGTATGAGAGATTGGGTTTGAGTACGAAATCGAGTATGAAACCGTGGACCGGATTTTATACCAAACTTTTGTGTAATATGTCATCAAGTTATGCGGTAAATAATTGACGGATATCTACGAGAAGGTGTCGTTGTTTTACGCCGAGTTTGTTGTCCAATCAACAGTTATTTTTTCCCCGGGTTTTATCGGAAGTAAGTAAGCGTCTGTCTGATGTATTTGTATGGGTCTGTCTGATGTTGCTGTTGGCTGCTCATTATCCCAATTTTTATCCTGAAATCACGAAAAAATAACTATGGATAGGTGTAACTATTGAAGACGGACTTGTCCATTGTGGAAAATCAGCAATATAAGGGTTATACTAAAGACCAGAAGGGTCATCATTAGGGCTTTAACGAATGTCCGAGCTCTCGAGAGTTCGTGAACCATGATTGAAATTCGGACACGAATATTCGCCATACCAAAGTTCGGGTGGTTCGCGAATATCGTTTGCATTTTAAACAACAATTAAATGAACAAGTTAACTCACGAAAACAACTTAAACTTGCCGAAGTAATCAAATCAGATGATTAAATTTTCGTTTCCGAACTATTTCAATATCCGAACGCATGTTAGTGCATACTAACACCGGTTGTTGCGAATATTATTTCCATAAAGGTTATCTTCAAAATAAATTAAATTATGAATGCAGGTTTGTTAACATCAACTCGCAATGCTCGCAATGGCGAGTGTTCCTACTGGTTTTGCGAGTAAAGATTGCTTAAAACTTGTCCAATTGGGCGAGTAGGATTTAATTAAAAATATCAAAATATGATGTCCTATCATATATGGCTGCTTTTAGAAAGGTATATATCATATTAATTTTAAGTAGTACTTAATCGTGGACCATATTGAAAATTTGTTTTAGCCAAATATGTTATCCTCATTAAATAAAGTCGTTATGGTTATTATTGATGTTATTATCTTGACTTATTCCATCACAAATTGTAAGAAAACGATATCGGTGATGGCAAGAATAAGATTTCCTTTGTTTAAATTTGTCGATAATTGTCAATGACACCGTCTCTTTATCATTATATTTTTAAAAAGTTTAGATTTTTAAAATTTTATTCCTACCATCGCCGATATAGTTTTTAAGCGCTCATTGTTTGTTGAACTTGTAGACATCAATTCAAGAACTAGGTCACGCTACATTCTAAATTACAATTAAATTTAACTAGACTCCATAGTTACGCATTTTGATTTTGCATTATGACATTGTACGCTATCAAACATCAACTAAGTGTGAAAAAAAATACCGACACATAAATTGTTTGTATCAATTTCCGTCATCAAAAAAGAGTTAATATTGATTTGATTGGGAACAATATAGACTCCGCGGAGTACAAGACAATTAGTGACGTTATAAGTCAAGATTACGTCTTGATATTAAAATGATATACACCTTACTAAAAGCGGTCAGTGAAAAACATCGTATTTTGATGTTGTTTCTTTTCTTGTTAAAACAAATAATTATCCTATTGGATTTGAAAATCCCACTCGCCTGATCGGACAAGTTTTAAGCAATCTTAAATACCCTCCATACACAGAGAAATATGTATCATCTGTGTATCTGGCCAAACAGGTAGGAACACTCGCCATGGCGAGCGGGCGAGTTGTATTTTAAACCCCTGGATCATAATCAAATTTTGAACACAAAACAATTGATTTTTAGTTTCTATTGAATTATAAAATGTTCTGTAGGATAGTTTTGATAGATATTAATATTAATGTAAAGATCTGGGAAACATTAGGGATATTAAGGTAAAATATACACTAGCAAGTTAAACATGCATTAAGTAGCAACGGTTCGCGAATCGATCTGTGTATTGCTTTGTCATATCGCGAACCGGTTCGTCTCGCATCAGGGTCCACAAACCCAAGCCCTAGTCATCATTGACATAATTGTAATGCTGGAAGTCTGGAAAAAACCTGGAATTCTCAAATTGAAAACCTGGAATTTTTCCAAAAATCCTGGAAAAAACCTGGAAAAAGCCTGGAATTTCTCTCCTGAAAAATAGTGGGAACCATGTTATTCTCATAGACATTATGTGACATAAAATGCTTCAACATTCTGTATTTTATCAGCTGCTTTAAATCAAGACAAACTTCTTGGTTTGTAGGCTATAAAATGATTAAGTCAGAGTAGTTGTTGTTTTTTCAGGTCATTTAGGGGCTTAAATTTGCCCCCCATTTACCTCCTTAAAATGTATATCTTTTCTTGCTTGTTTTAAAATTTTTTACTTATGTATTTATGTATTCATGTTGGCATTTTATGAAATCTTGCAGATTTTGTCGCTATTTCTTCCATGTGACTGCCAACTTTCACCTTAATTTGAACTTACAATGTATGTTTAAATGTCTGTCTCACTTTTGATTCAAGTATATAGCTTACATGGTGCTAAGAGTGTATGAATAATTTACAAGGAGAACTAGAGAAATAAACAGGAGAGGTGTTTACATTTCTGCGGAAATATCTTCTTTTAGGGGGTTAAAAATAGAACGAGTCATTCAAAATCTATTACTTTACAATCATTACACAGTTCAACAAACTGACTTTCAAGAAATGATGTTTTTAATTTCTTTTGATGTTTTAACTACTTGTAGATTTGCCATTGGTTCAGACTCCTGACAATGCTGTAAAGAATTACTATAAAAGTGTTGCAGAGAACAAAGATGTTGCAAAGTATGTTATGATGATGTCATCTGCTGTTTCATCATTAAAGACTGATATTTTAGAAGCACTTCAGAGATACTCTGACTATGCCTTCCTATGGGAGAAAGACAGACAGGAAGCAGTGACAGTTAGTTTCTTATTCCTGAGTAGTTTTGTTTAGAATGCTGCTACAATAAGAAGCTTTTCATTTTTTAGGCGGATTTTTCTACAAAAACTTCATACAATGATAACATACCATGTGATGAACACTATTAGAAAGTAACCACAACTCTTTTTTCAATAAAGTTTTAAATATGTTGGCTTTCTCTGTCATTTATGGTCAGATCTTGATGGAAACCGGCTTAAGTGTGGTTTCCACATTACACTTCTTGTCTTTGCTTTAACCATTGAAATTTTGGAAGAATTATTTAAATAATTTTTTGACAGTTGCAATCTATAACTCTCTGATCTTGTCAGTTCTGGAAAAATTGTAATTGTTCGTTTTAGTCCATTTCACAGGATAAGAGTGAGCTAAAGAGTTATAATTTTTTTTCTGATGGTCACCATATCTTAAATACCAGATTTGTACTGGTACAAGATAATGTTTCTTTGTCTTCAGGATTTGATTGTTTCAATGTTATAACTAAAATGTTAAATATTGCATTCATTTCTTACAGGAATTTCTGGAAGAGAACCCAATATTGTCTGAATATAAGAACAAAGTAAATATGTTTAAGAAGTTGGAGAATAATATTGATGATATCCAGACCTCTGAAACTGTTGGACCTATTGAACTATTTACTGGTATGTATTTTTTTGACAGGCATTTAGGCCATGAAGTTTGATGGCAATTGATGTACTACCAAATGAAATATATACATAATAACCTCTCTAATAGCTGTTGTTGCCTGTATTAAGAAAGGTTGAACTGTGTTATGGTGTTTTCAGTTGGTGAGCATTTGCTTAAATGTGAATTCCTTTACCAATGAACGTAAGGTCATCAAATATTAAGTGCAGACAATTCATGGTCTTGCTAACTAGCCTTAGGAATCCTTATATGACAAGTTCTAAACAAAGTTGTTTTACTTATTAATTGACTTGAGCTTTAGAACATGCATATTCAACTATATGCATGGGTGAAAGTTTTCAGGACTGATCCTGAAGTTCAGGATTTTTGGAACAGAGAAAGGGTTCTTTCCATATGATATTGTGGCCTTAAAAACATGAAATTTGGAAATTTCAGGATTTTGAAAATGTTGAACTTTCACCCATGTATATGTAATAAAGTTCTAGTACCTAGTCCTTTACCAGGCATCAAATTATGAAAACTATGTTATACATTTATATCCATTCATTCTAATTGTAGCATTTTTTCTTATAATTCTGCATTCAACAATAATGATGCAATTATTCTTTCAAGACAATACTTGTAGTACATGTATTTTCATGTATCTTAGTTATATTTATTACTTCTATTTTCATGTTTTTAAAATATGCATTTATTGTATTTGTTTTCTAGAGTCATTGAAGCTTGCTTTACGAGTTGAGATAAAAGCTTGGAAGCTGTTGTTTGGTAAAGCTTTGAATTCCAATTTCAAAGCAAAAATGGAAGAGATACTTTCATTTATAGAAGATCTAAGTAAAAGATTAAGCAGACCAATTAGAGATCTTGAAGATGTAAGACAAGCCATGTCTGCATTAGCTGATGTTAGAGAGCATCAAATACATATGGATATGTCTCTTGGGCCAATTGAGGTATAATTGTTTTTACTTACTAGAGTAGTTTGTTTTTAAAGTACTTTTTTGAACATTTGATAAGAGGGAAAGATAAGTACCTGATGCAGGACTTGAAACTGCATCCTCTTGCTTGCCAGTCGGATGCTCTACCAACTGAGCTAATTGGACTGATGTAATAGGCAATGTAAATGCAAATACATCCTTTTTATATGCCCGAAAGAATTTCAGGCATATTATGTTAAACCCCCTGGCGTCTGTCCGTCCGTCTGTTAGCAATTTGGTTTCCGGAGCATAACTTAAGTTCCATTTGGCCCACAATATTCAAACTTCATATGATGATTGTCCATATCAGGTAGAAGACCCCTATTGATTTTGGGGTCACAATGTCACAGGTCAAGATCACTATTACCTTAAAACTGAAAACAGTTTCCGGAGCATAACTTAAGTTCCATTTGGTCCACAATATTCAAACTTCATATGATGATTGTCCATATTGAGTAGAAGACCCCTATTGATTTTGGGGTCACAAGGTCAAAGTCACTATTACCTTAAACTGAGAACAGTTTCCAGAGCATAACTTAAGTTTCATTTGATCCACAGTATTCAAACTTCATGGGAGGATTGTCCATGGTATCTTTTTTCTCTACTTTGTTTTCCACAATTATTCAAAATATGATATTCATATGAAATATTCTCATGTCTTACAAATGCTTCATCTTAACTAAAAAAACAACACTTTCGGGCAATAATGCTCCGCCTAGCGGTGCTCTTGTTTACATATTGTATCTGATGTGGATTAAACTCTACAATCTGCTTGTAAGTCAGATGTTCTTCCAACTAGCTTATGGGACTGATGAATACCACAAACAAATAAATCACACTTAGTATGCAAATACTTAAAATGTTTAGTTATAAGTCATTGTTACTATTTAGTTATGTTTTTTAGTTATGGATATTGAAAGTGTTAATTTAGATATAATGATAGTTATACAATTTTTTAAACATTTTTGTTTAAGCTTTATTTACAATTTTAAATTGCCATTTTTGATGCAAGGACTTCTATCCAAATAACTGTCATAATGTTTGCTGTCAATTAATTTAATTTTTTTACAGGAATCTTATGCTATGCTAAATGATTTTGGACTGACAGTGCCCAAGGAAGAAAATGATAAAGTTGATACTCTGAGATATTCTTTTGTGAAGCTCATGGCTATGTCGGTAAGTTGAAGTAAGCAAAAAGTGTGTGGAAACCCCTTTTTATTTTCCCTTGTCCATGGACCATGTCTGATCTTCAAACTATGTCAACATTGACTGTTTTTTATCATCATTATGATCAATCAATTTTGGTATAAAATGGAGATAATAAATGAAAGTTAATTCTTGGAAAAACATTTTCATTCACACAAAACAATAACATGGAAATCAATGGAATAAATTATTAAGATTTACTGTTCTTTAAAAAGATAGGGTGTATTGATGAGGTGAAACTGTTGTAATTGGAAATAATATTTATATTTTGAAAATTACAGAATCAGGTACAAGACAACTTAGTAAGATTACAACCTGGTTTCAAGGAAGAGCTTCTTACCTCTGTTGAAGTGTTCCACAAAGATGTTGGTGATTACACTCTAAATTATGATGAGGTATGAAAGCTCAATTTCTTCTTTATCATTTTTACTTAAATTTCGATGTCTTTTTAATATGTGAGGTAAAAGCATTGAAGACAATTACTATGCTCACATATTATTCCAACAATTTAGATATAAATTTACCATGAATTTATTTTTTGCACATATTTTATGTACTTTATATTGGTCTGGCTCATGTACATAAACATAAAACATACAAAGTATATGTCAAACAGGTAAATCAAAATACATATTATAGTCGTTCTTACTAACACTTGTTTCATATTTACATCACATGTATAATAATTAAACTTACTCGAAAATGACTTTCTAATGCCCAAAGTATATACATTTCAGGATGGTCCTATGGCAGTGGGTATTTCACCTGTAGAAGCTAATGACAGGCTCCAAGTGTTTCAGGTATCCCATTTTACAAGCTTTATGGTGTTTGAAGATATGGCTATGATTATAAAGAATTAATGAATAAATAAGATATTTAACTGGATGATAATGAAATGAAAAACAAAATATTTATAATTATTCTCATTTAGTTGTTACAAAATGTATATTTAGTGTTGTAATACCTGTATTATTTCAAGGTATTGACATTATAATTCAGTATTAATAATTGTCACTGTAACAGTTAAAATTTCAGATCCTTACATAACCATAGGTGAAAGTTTTCAGAATTAATCTTCAAGTCCAGGAAGTTTGAGTTTGCAGAAAGTGCTCTTTCCCTATGTAAAAACTGGTAAAATTTTATAAATTTCATGATTTTATAATTTTAAACATTCATCTATGGAAATATTCTTATTTGTTTTGTTTAGAGTCAGTTTGATGAACTATGGACGAAGTATAATATATACAGTGCTGGTGAACAGTTGTTTGGTCTCTCTGTGACTGACTATCCGACATTAACAAGAATCAAGAAAGAGTTAAATCTACTACAAAAGTTGTATGGTCTATACAGTCAAGTTATGACCAGTATAAATGGCTATTTTGATATTCTCTGGACAGAAGTGGACATAGATAAAATCAATCAAGAGTTGTCTGACATGCAGAATAGGTAAACTGTAGTTTAATAATATTTTATGTTTCACTGACCAATGAAATATTTCTGCAACTTATCTCCCTAAAGTCCCTTTAAATTGCTATTTAGGGTGCTGTCAGATCCAGTCTCTAAGTTGAAAATACGAGTTTTATTTCTTGTCTATGCTAATGTATTGTTTTAATTACAGCATTCAAAATAATTTTGTTATTTTATGTTTGATTCCTCCCCCCCCCTCCCCCTAAACATGTTTAATTTTGATGCTAGGCTTTGAAATGTGAAAAGTTTGCACTTATCTAAAAAGTTTAATCACATATAAACATTGTCTGCTTCTTTTCTGTTAAAAAAAACTTTACTAAACCATAAAATGTTACTTTTGTCTGTTCCAGGTGTCGAAGACTTCCAAAAGGTCTGAAAGAATGGCAAGCATTTTTAGAATTGAAGAAAAAAATTGATGACTTTAGTGAATCATGTCCATTACTTGAGTTAATGGCAAACAAAGCTATGAAAGAGCGTCATTGGGAAAGAATGGCAAAATTAACTGGCCATACATTTGACTTTGATTCTGAAAATTTCACTTTACGTGATATCATGAAGGCACCATTGCTGAAATATAAGGAAGATATTGAGGTAAGTTTATTTTGCATTTCACATGAAAATTGTTGGAAGACAATTTCATGGAAGGATATTTTCTATTTTTTTAGATTTAAAGTATATCTAATTTACATGTGGTATTGTTGGCAGTGTCTGCCCTGTATGGCTTGTTAAAGGCCTAACTGAAGCCAGTTGTATATGGATATGTATTGACTATCCACGTCTAAAAGGGGATTTCTTATGCAATTGTACTCAAAGCTGATGAATATATTTTTGCTAGCAGAGTGCACTTAGAACACTGTAATTTGCAGTTGGTTAAATTTTGGGTTTGTCATATAAAAGAAAAACAATTGCACAAAAATAGACTTACACAAATAGTGCTATGTTGAGACTTCCTTGTAGCTGAAAATTGGGATACAAGTAAATAACAATAGTTCACAGGCTTCAAAATGCAGTAAGGAAGAACCATAACTCCATTTTACAAGCTTGGACTTAAATCCCTGAGATTGAATATTGTGTTTATTAACTAACTTGTTTATTAGCTGGATTTTTTAAATTACAATGAAAAAAGTCGGCGAAAAACGGGCGGGCGGTTGGGCAGGCAGTCAGGCGGGTGTCCAGTGTCGTTAACAATTGCATTAAAGTTTTTCTTTACCATGATATATTTCTGCCATTTATTGTCAGATCTTTAGGAAACTTCATCCAATGGTTACATACCATGTGATGAACAGAATAATAAAGTAACCACAACTCTACCTGCCTTTATTATGGATTATTTCCCTTTGTATTTTTTGCGTTTAATTTGTTAAATCTGGCTTTAATGTGGTTTCCACGTTACAATTCTTGTTTTGATTGTTGTATTTTTAGGATATCTGCATATCAGCTGTCAAAGAAAAAGATATTGAAGCTAAATTAAGTCAAGTTGTTACAGATTGGAGTGCAAGAGAACTTAGTTTTTCAAACTTTAAAGCCAGAGGTGAATTGTTATTAAAAGGTGGTGAGACTGGTGAAATTGTTGCTCAGTTAGAAGATGGTCTTATGGTCCTGAGTTCTCTCCTCAGCAACAGGTCTGGAATATTTAATTCTATTTATGCATTAGATATTGTTTACTTCAAGATTAATGCTGTAATCCAATGAGTCATTGATAATTTTGATTTATAAGAAACTGTTTCTTTTTAATTTACTTATCTTCTTTATTTTAGTACAAGATGAATGTTTAATTTTAAAGTACATGTATTGATAATTAGCCTGATTTTTAAAAAATTTGGCTTATAGTTGGCAAAACCTGGGCTGTATAAGAAAGTAACTACAACTCTACTGGGAATAATTGTGGATTATTCCCCCTTGTAATTTTGAGGTTACAGTTTCCAATATTTCATGTTGGATATCTCTGCCATTTAGTGTCAGATGTTTAAAATCCAACTTGAATGTGGTTTCAACATTATATTGCTTGTTTTAGAAAATTAATTTAAAGATAAAATGGTACATGTACTTTATTCATTAAAATGTATTACTATTTAAAGCTTCATTTAACACTCATTCATTAAACACACAAATCAGTGCTGGTCTGATTTTGAGCTGTATTCAAATATCTTCATTACAACTTTCATATTCCAATTCTATTATTTTTAGGTACAATGCTCCATTTAAGAAGAAAATTCAAGAATGGGTAGGAAAGTTATCTAATACTACTGATATTTTAGAAAATTGGATGATTGTTCAGAACTTGTGGGTTTATCTGGAGGCTGTATTTGTTGGTGGTGATATTGCAAAACAACTTCCTCAGGTCAGTATTATTTCTTCATTCTTTTAACCTTAATTCAGAGTATGATCAATTGTTGTTGACTTGTGTGTGGATATTAAATTTAACTGTTTTGTGAAACAAAATATTATTTGATTTTAATACTGAATGTTTTGATTAATTTTGTTTAAGGGAGATTTAAGTTGTTGGTTTATTGTTCAAACAGTTAATTTTCATGTGATATTTGCCATAGATGACTTAAACTCTATATAAGATATAGTGGAAGGGGCTGAGTATTTACTTTATTGAACTGGTAATTACTAGCTAGTCAGCGTTGCATTGTTCAAATGACATGCAACAACCACCTTGTAGTTTCCTTAGGCAAAAAACTCCTAATAGCCCAGTACCTAACAGGGCCGGCGAAATCTTAAAATTGTTTACTTGTCCGTTATTGCAAACTGGTAAAAGTTACTTGTCCGTATGAACATTATTGAATAAGATTATCAAAAAATCCACTTGTCCGTACTTACCTTGGGACAACATGGACAATACGGACGTTTGATTTCGCCGCCCCTGCCTAAGGACCAGGAAGGTTCAAGCAGATTGGAGAGTGATGAATATTAGTTGGAGAGAGCTTGTTTTATTTTTTCTCATGGTCATTGTCATATAGATTGTGTTTTTTTTTTTAATAGGAAGCAAAAAGATTTCAAAATATTGATAAATCTTGGGTGAAGATTATGGTTCGAGCTCATGAAATTCCAAATGTTGTACAATGTTGTGTGGCTGATGAAACAATGGGACAATTACTACCTCACCTTCTTGAACAATTAGAAGTTTGTCAGAAGTCACTGACAGGGTAACTTATCATTATTCTATACCATATTGATTTAACTTGTTATAAGTTATTAAATAACGTATCCCTGCCCTGAGTTCAGTAACTACTGTTAGCTAATGTACGGGTACGGGAGAACTTAACCCAAAGACAACTCAACCCGTGCAATGTTCAACTCAAAGTTGGGACAACTCAATCTGTTAGTAGGAGATTGTCTCGGGTTGAGTTGTCTATGGGTTGAGTTTTTCCGAAATTTCCGTTACAGAACGTTTTGGAACGTTAAAGGTAACTGAACACGCTGCTGATGTCAGATAATTTTCATTGCTCTAATGAATTACGCTAAATCTTACGATTTTTATTTTGTTATAGAAAGTGACTCTTAACACAAACTTGTTCACTTATCTTTTAGTTTGCAAGAGTAACTGAATTGTGTGATATATAAACAAATATAGCATTTGTTTATATGATTTGTATACATTATTCATTAGCTGGATTAGCTCAATTTGTTAGGCAGCTGACTTGCAAGCAGGTCTTGGATTTGTACCCAGCATGTGTATTCTACAATTATTATACAAGCAATTGCAGCTATATGCAATGAATATATTGAGCAATGAAGGTTACAAAATGTTACAATAGATAAATAATGTTTTTGTTTATCAAAAGAACACCATCAGATTTAAAATTATTTTCATAAACATTTTTTTCAAAATTTGTTTTATTTTTGTGCAGATACCTCGAGAAAAAGAGATTGGTTTTCCCTCGTTTCTTCTTCATCTCAGATCCTGCTTTGTTAGAAATTCTTGGACAGGCCAGTGATTCTCACACTATCCAGGTATGTTTATGATTATGCATCTGCAAATTCACCCTTTGTGCTCATCTCATTGTTAATAAAGACTTAAAATCATCTCTTGATATAGAGATGTAGTATTTGTTTGTGCAGGATTGCAGTCTAGTACTGGTAAATCCCAGGAACAATGGTTGGTTGAACTGTCTTTCTCTTAAAACTCTGTTGAAAAGGGCCGAATGAAATCAACAACATTTTCCTGCCCAATTCAACATGGAAATGGCTTAAGATTAATTGTATAATTAAATAAGATGAATTATTTAATATCTAATTTCTGATATTATAAGATGGGTATGAGATATTTTGGTACATACCTAACACACCTATAATGATACTTAATTCTTTCTACCCCAGGCTCATTTACTTGGAGTATTTGAAAATGTGAATGAAGTGGAATTTCATGAGAAAGATTATGACAGAATATTGTCTGTTATTTCTAAGGAAGGGGAAAAGATTGTGGTAAGATTTTGATAATATCACTTTACTTTGTTCAATTATCTGCAAAAAGTATCTAAAAGAATTTTTGAATAGTCTTAACTACTAATGAGTGACAGTGGGACATGTTTCATAGCCATTGAATGAGATTGAAACATAAATTAAAATTTTACACAAGGGATCACTTGTGTGACAATGGGCTATTTCAGAAATCTGGAGCCTTAAGTTATAATGGGTATTAGTAGAATGCATCTGCAAGTTATATATGCTATATTAATGCAAAATGAAGTGCAGCCATTCAGTGTAATATTTAATTTGTAAGAACTTTGTTGCTGCATTCTCTTTACTTTCTCCATTACTTAAAAATTTATTGGTGAAAATACTTGGTGAATTATCAGTTAACTCATGGAGATAAAATATGATATGTAAGAACACATGTCTCTGATCATTGATTGGCACTATGACAGTTTCTGATTATGCCACTGAGATTACAATTGGACCTACCATTGAGTCACATGTGCTTGCACACAATTTTATGTTGACTTTTTAAAATTTTCTACTAAGTATTTAGTGTGAATAATTTAGGGCCACTATAACGCTTTTCCTTAAATCAGTCAATGTCTTTTATTTAGCTGGAGACACCTGTGATTGCAAAAGGAAATGTTGAATTGTGGCTAGGAGAACTATTGAAGGAGCAGATGAAATCATTACATGGTGTTATCAGAGATGCTTTCAGAACAATTTCAACGCCTGAGTTTGAATTGCTTGGATTTCTAAACAATTTTCCAGCTCAGGTATGTACATGCACTAACTTTTCTGAGATCTCATTTCTGAATTATGTTTTTGTATTCAACTCTCAAACTGAATATTTTTTGTATTATTTTATTCTACGATGGTACATCAATGCAAATTCTTACAAAGACACTGAAATGAACAGAACAGATTATATTCTATATGATAAAAAACTAAGAAAAGCATATTTGTGTCGATGACCTGAAATTGTAAAATTCTAACAATTATTCAGTAGCAAAATAAAAATACATAGGAAATATTTCAATATTAATGGTCTTAAGTCTTAAAACATTGTATAATTATGACAATGTATTGTTATAATCAGTTTGTATTTGTGTTTACAGGTTGGACTTCTTGGTATACAAATGATATGGACCAGAGATGCGGAAGAAGCTCTTACATTAGCTAGATCAGATAAGAAGATAATGCCTACAACTAATCAAAGATTTCTTGATATGTTAAATAGATTGATTGATCAAACTACACATGATCTAACTAAAGTAGAGAGAGTCAAGTTTGAGACACTTGTAACCATTCATGTACATCAAAGAGATATCTTTGATGACTTGGTTAGTATTTGTATAATTTTCTATTCTTAGTATATATCTATCAAAGATGTATTGTGGGATCACCTTTTGCAGGCATTTGATAGGAGGGCTTGTGGCTTAATTCTGTTAAACTTGGTGTGTTGTTTTTTTTATTTATTCCTCTTTGATTTATTTCCTGAATAAAAGTGTTATTCATTTAATCTTAATAAATGACATGTGTACATGTATTTTATTTTGCCAACAGTGCTCTTGTTCAGTTAATGTGATGTTTTCTGAGACCCCTTTTATACCAGTTACCTTCTACTTTTAGAAATTGCATATTATGCACAATGCATATTTTTATCTTGTTTTAGACAAGAATGCATATCAAGTCACCTACAGATTTTGAATGGTTAAAGCAGGCAAGATTTTACTTTAAAGAAGATACAGACCAATGTATTGTACAAATCACTGATGTTGATTTTATTTACCAGAATGAATTTTTAGGTTGTACCGATAGATTGGTAATTACACCACTTACTGACAGGTATGTTTGAGTATGTCATTATGTGTAGCATTGTACATGTGCTTTACATAAAAGGAACCATATTTAATGTCACATTCATTAATGATATAATGTATTCATGCTTTACGGTGAAACGTCGTGTTATTCGATGAAAATATACAATGGTAATATAAATTTTATATTTTCATTGGTAATGACGTCATCTTGGAGAAGAAATAAGGTCACGTTATAATTTGTGTATAAAAATCTAATAAAACACAAAACTGAGCATGCAAGAAACAGAATATTCATCAACTTTAGTATAAGATCTGTTTTATTTCAACTCTTGAACTCAGAAAATGAAATTTTCACTCGTGGCTATGCCATTGGTAAAAATATGTTTTCTGAGCTCACTCTGTGAAATAAAAATCAATCTTACACCAAATTGGCGAATATCCTCTCTGCATTTGTAATAAAATTATTTTGAGTTAAGAGTTGATAGCTTTGATAATGTTGGATGGGCCTGCATTGACTGTTGTGTCTTAGTAAGTTTTTTGCATTCAGTTGGTAAGGTTTTTCACCAGGCTTAAATAACTTCATTATTTGTTTAAAACCATGGGATCTGGAATTCTGGCTGTCTGAAGCCACATGGTCCTACTTGTGAGAAAATATTAATTTCCTTTCAAATTCCAATGAAGTTAGAAAATTAACAAAAGATGTAAACTTTCAGATGTTATATCACCTTGGCACAAGCATTAGGTATGTCAATGGGTGGTGCCCCAGCTGGTCCTGCTGGTACTGGTAAAACAGAAACAACTAAAGATATGGGTAAAGCGCTTGGCAAATATGTGGTTGTATTTAACTGTTCTGATCAAATGGACTTCAGAGGTTTGGGAAGAATCTATAAAGGTATTGATTTCTTTTGTTACTCATGTCATATGAATGCATTTTTTCTACATGTTCAATAAATTGGAACTTGAATGCTCAAAAACTTGATTTTATTCTAAAGGATTATTTATAAATAACATACCATCTTAAGAATGTCTGATATATAAGGAAGCAGTTTTCAATGACAAGTCTACACAGTAAGATCTTAATTTTGTGTTATTACAGAAGGTCCTGCTTAAGACAAAGTTTTAAATTTTGAGTCTGGTATTAAGTTTTATAATTTCCAATCCAGACTGTCATAGTTCTTGCATCATTTTACTGTTTGTTCAAAGTTTTTAAAATATTTTTTGAAAGTTATACACAGCTAGTTTATCAAAATAACATTTGCAGGTTTAGCTCAATCTGGTTCATGGGGATGTTTCGATGAATTTAACAGGATTGAATTGCCTGTACTCTCAGTAGCTGCTCAACAAATTTATATTGTACTTACTGCCAAAAAAGATAGGAAGAAGGAATTTGTCTTTACTGATGGTGACCAAGTTGAACTGAATCCTGAATTTGGACTGTTCTTAACTATGGTCAGTCATGATGTTCCTTTCCTTATTTGATTTGCTAATTGTAAGTCAGTAGCAGGACTGACTGAAAATCTAGGAGTGGTGTGTTCTAGTCACAGTCAAAAGCATTTTCTATGGCCACTTATCAGGCTACTCATGCACCCACCAAGTAGAGTACTTGTTAATCTCTGATGAAGATAAGTGCTTAGAAATGATTGAAAGCTTTACTTAAGTTGAAAAAGTGTTTTCATGTGCTAATTACTTCCTTAGATTTTGTAAAATTAATTTCTGTATTTAGATAAGTGTTCAATTTGTATGAAAGAATTAGACATTTAAAAATTAAGGTGTTTATTCTTCTCATAAAATTTACATTCTTGTAATTAATGTACCCATATAGTGTTTATTTTTTGTGTGTGCAGAATCCAGGATATGCTGGTAGACAAGAATTGCCTGAAAATCTCAAAGTACAATTTAGAACTGTTGCTATGATGGTACCAGATAGACAGGTATTATATTGTCACATGTTTTGATGGTAGAATTTCTAAGTTTAGATTATTCATGGTAATAGTCTGCATATAAGACAGAGGGCAGTATTTAACATATGTTATTTGAAATAATTTATTATGTGACGTAGTCAGTGCTGCATGCTCTATGGTTTTGATTTATATTTTGAGATCACTTATATCAAAACTTAGCCATAATGTTTTGCAAGCTCTGTTCAATTTTAGAAAATGTTTTTAACAATGACCTAAATCATTAACTAGCCTGATTACATAAATTAATTTATTTTCACTAGCTCTTATCAATTACTACTTATCTTGAGCATGTAGCTAGTTATTAAGGCAAAGACTGCAAACAATAACATTTCTGATGTGTCATTTTGCCTGTATGAAGTGGTAAACTCACTAATGTTTTTGACATCATGTTGGTCAGAGCTATTTAAACTCATCAATATTTTCTTTTACTGTTCTAGATTATTATGAGAGTAAAACTTGCCTCTTGTGGTTTCTTAGAAAATGTGATTTTGGCTCAAAAATTTTACACTTTATACAAACTCTGTGAAGAACAGCTTTCAAAACAGGTATGTAAGTTTTTGTCATACATGTATTGAACATTTACTTACCTACACAAAAAACTATTACTGATATTCATTCAGTGTTAGTTGTGCTTTTTGTTAGTTAATTAATTTAGATTTAAAGTTTCATGAAAGAAATTACTATAAGTTTATGGTACATGATGCATGTAGCAAATGTTGAGAATTACTTTGATTGCGAATGAAAATTGTGCAGTAGCTGTTGCATGTTCATTGCTGAATTGATTTTTTGTACAAATATGAAAAAGAATAAGGGGATAATTTCAATAAAACAATATTGTACTTACATATTTACATTCAATTTAAAAATGGCAATTTACATATATGAGTAAAATGTCTTCTTGTATCACTATTTTCACATAAATTTACAAATTTTGGCAGTCTTGCCATCCACTTATACCATTTTAGCTTATTTTTAATTTAATTTTAATATTATTTTATCATGGCATTCAATTAGTTAAATATCTGTCATGGTAATTAACTAGTTTCTTTTTTTCTCCTCATGCCTCATTAGTAGATCTTTCTTTAATGGAGATCAACTTATATAAAAGATAAGGTATCAATTTTTCTTGCACTGTTTTATCTATGTATTATCACAGGTCCATTACGATTTTGGTTTGAGAAATATTTTATCTGTTCTGAGAACACTTGGTGCTAACAAAAGAGCTAGACCTAATGATACTGAAAGTACTATTGTGATGAGAGTACTTAGAGACATGAATCTTTCCAAACTGGTAAGTGTTGTATATCATTGATAACTTTTAAATTTTAGAATATTTGCCCTCCTCAGTCCTCATCTCTCTTAGGCTTATAGACACATTAGAACTCTATAAGACAGTTTGAAGCTAATAAATTTTATGATATCTTCTCATGTTTGAGAAATGAATGAAATATGCATTGTTTTGTTTCAATGTTGTGCACAGGTTTAAGAAATACTGACAAAGATTCTTATGACCAATTGGGACTTTCAGGCTCAGGTAAACAGTAGTTATTTTTACACTATTTAATGTCATTTAATAAATTGTCTAAAAAGAGAATTTGGCAAAAAACTGGTGTTTATTTACCCTATCAGTTGTTTATGTAGGTAACATGATCATAGACTCTTGTGTTGTATTACTATATTTTAGGTTGATGAAGATGAACCATTGTTTATGAGTCTTATTGCTGATTTATTCCCTGGTATTATACTAGATTCTGCTACTTATGCTGAGTTACAGGTTGCTATCAATAATCAAGTTGAGGCTGCTGGTCTCATTAATCATCCATCTTGGAACTTGAAGCTTGTTCAGGTAAATAGTTTGTGCAGTTATAAAAGAAAGAATGTTTTTTTTCTCCATTGTTTTTCCAAATTGACCTAAAACTTAAGAATAAGTAGATTATTTTAATTTGTAGTGATTATTGAAGGATTATTAGAAAGTTACTCCCTTTTTTGTTAAAAATTCCAATTTGATGGAAAACATAAACTTACTAAATGCATGGGTGAAAGTTTTCAGGACTGATCCTGAAGTTCAGGATTTTTTAAACAGAGAAAGGGCTCTTTCCCTATGGTAATGTGGCCTTAAAAACATGAAATCTGGAAATTTCAGGATTTTGAAAATGTTGAACTTTCACCCATGTAAATGGTCATTTTAGGGTATTCTGTCTTCACATTCAGTACTTAGTTTTTTTCTTATTTCTATGTTATATATTTTCTGTATTCGAAAATAGTTGCACATTGTCATACTGAATTTGTTCATAGAAAAGTATGAATGTCTACAAAAAAAATGCTGTTTATCTTTTTCAATGTTTCTTGTTTACTTGAGGCTATGAAGTTAGACTTCTCATATTGAATTGTTGATTTGAATGAATTAGTTAAAAAATATGTTCTATTTAAATGATGTTTTCTACAATAGCTGTATGAAACACAACGTGTACGTCATGGTATGATGACATTAGGTCCTAGTGGTGCTGGAAAGTCATGTTGTATCAGTGTATTGATGAAATCAATGACTGACTGTGGTGCTCCACACAGAGAAATGAGAATGAATCCTAAAGCTATCACAGCTCCTCAGATGTTTGGTAGACTTGATGTGGCTACAAATGATTGGACTGATGGTATTTTTTCAACACTATGGAGAAGGTCACTAAAAGCAAAGAAAGGTTTGTATTGATAAATGTTTTTAAAGCAATGGACATTCTATTTAAAGGGAACACCAGAATTTATTTTATTGTTATAGAATGGTGATCAATACATACATGTATATATTTTTTTCCATTCAAGTTAGTTTTAGCACTATAGGTTCATGCGCACTGTTGCCAAAGAAACGCACAAATAAGTTTTGTTGTAATTCTATATGTAAACTAATTTAATTTTGTGTTGTTAAATCTGTCTAGTCTGACAAATTATTATTTTATCTCGAACACTAGAAACACACTAAAGATGATAGTGACTCTAGTTTTCAAGAAATAAATTCAGTGTTCACAATTAGTGCTTACTTTTTTTACTAAATTACTACCATTAGTTTTTTTGTCATCTCTAAATAATAATGTTGAAAAGTATACACTTTCAGATACTGAATGATCTAAATGATTCTGTTGTCTAAATATCACCATTTATGGTTTATTTCTTTATAAGTGTATATTTACTGAATTTGTAATTTATTGAAAATATTATTTTCTAGGTGAACATATCTGGATTGTACTTGATGGTCCTGTTGATGCTATCTGGATTGAAAATTTGAACTCTGTTTTGGATGACAACAAAACACTCACTTTAGCCAACGGTGATCGTATTCCTATGGCTCCAAATTGTAAAATTGTGTTTGAAGTACACAATATTGACAATGCCTCACCTGCCACTGTATCAAGAAATGGTATGGTGTTTATGAGCTCATCAGCTTTGGATTGGCGACCAATTTTACAGGTTTGTAGGTTCTGTGGCTAGGCTATAGATATGTTTAAATAAGTCTATTTGTGTGCAATTTTCCATCAGCTTAAATGGTAGAACATCCGACTTGCTAGTAGAAGGTTGTAGTTTTGTGCCCTGCATCAGCTACTTAACTTAATCCAATCACAGTTTATAGAGTGGCTAGTCATAATACTAGGATGTTAGAATGTTGTTTGTCTAGTTTTAATTCCTGCTGGTATATTATTATTTTTCATTTTTTACGAGTTCATCCCATGTTCAATACCCGTGTTTGTGTTTTATAATTCTGTACAATGGAAAATATGATTTGAAATAATAAGTATTGGTTTGCCTAAGTCAAATATTTCAGCACTAATTATGAAAATAAGATTTTGGGGGGGGATTATGAAGAAAGATGCTTTTCTATGTAATATAAAATCATGAGGTTTAAAAGTTTCAGAATCTGAACATTTTAAATAGCATTCAATGTGTATTTCAGGGATGGTTGAAAACAAGAACTCCACAAGAAGGAGATATTTTATATGGTTTGTTTGATAGATTATTTGATGATGTATTTAGATATGTAAATCTTAATCTTGTTATGAAGATGGAACTTCTAGAATGTAATCAAATCAGACAGGTATGGAGTCATTAGTATTTAATTTATTAAATTATTTACTGGGCTCAACATTATGTTTTAAACAAGGTTGCCTGAATAAAAAAATTGATAGTCAGGGACTATCAGAAGAAATTCATTTTCTAGGCATGTATTTATATAGTTATTTTTGTAAATGTATGAGTGTTATATTCTTTTTTCTCTTAATCATAAGACAGTTGGTTTTTGTGATTATAAACAGGATTAGGATAAAAAATATTATTTAATATTCTTTATTAAAGTACCTTCATTGTCTGTTATGTGTATGGTCAGTTGATCTCAAGTTGGTATATGTATGCTACCAATATACAATACATGTATAATGATCCTACATTGACTTTATTGTCAGTGTAAACTTTTGTTGCTCAAGAGGCTGCAAGAAATGTGATATCACTTCTGATGCCCATCTAAATATGGAATTTAAAGTGAAGCATTTAGTAGTCTGATTTTATGAGTCAGTGTACTGAAAATTAAATTCAAATCATGAGTAGGTCTGAATCTGTTACTGAAATCTGTTGATTTATTGTTGAACTGTTGAAGCTGTTTTCATGTAATGGAGGAACCATCAAGTTATAACTAAAACTTTTTACTTTACAAATTTTAGGCAACAGATTTGCTGGAAGGTTTGATTCCTAAAAAAGATGATAAGAGTACTCTACCTGCACCTCATCTTGAGAGACTTTTCATATTTAGTATTATGTGGAGTCTTGGAGCATTGTTAGAATTAGAAGATCGTGCCAAAATGGAGGCATTCATAGTTGCACATGAAAGTAAACTTTCGTTACCTCCTGTCCAAGATGATGAAACTATATTCGAATATTTGGTTGATGAAAAAGGTACAAATATTATACAGTTTTTTCATATGAGATTTGGGAACTGTCAAACTGTTGGCCCGAGGTGGAGGGAATAGTGTTTTGAAATGTTTCCCCAGGCCATAGGCCTCCGGTGTAGGTGTGTAATTATTATAATTAGGTAGTTCAAGCTCAGGTTAATGTTGTCACTATATATGAATAGAGCTGTACTAAGTTGTTTGCATTAAGTATTGTATATTCACTAACATCTGTGTTAAGCTATTATTATTGGCTGGTGGCACAAACTAATCTTGCACTACGACTGTAGTTAGCCTTGGTATTCAGATCAATTTGGATTTCTATTCTAGTCTGTCTTTTTCTATCAATTCTTTCTAATGTTAACCTTGATCTGCAAGATTACTAGATGTATTGCTGTGGTAGTAATCTAGCCCCCTGAAAAACATAACAATAAAGAGTTTTACCTAGTCTATAGAAAGACAATTTATGTGTTTTTTTTCTAATATAATATTTTAGGTGAATGGCTACATTGGATGTATAGAGTTGAAGAATATATTTATGCATCAGATTCTGTCCCGGAGTTTTCATCCATCTTAGTACCAAATGTTGACAATGTCAGAACTAATTTTCTAATTGATTGTATTGCTAAACAATACAAGGTTAGTGTATTATATATACTGAAATCCTACCCCAAAATATATTTCTATTAAAGCATTTTTTATTAAACATTCTTTAAAACCGAATTTAGGAACATCAAGTCATAGAGAAGCTGTGAAGAAGTAGTGTTAATGTAGCACATGTAGTCACTCTGCTTGCACTTAGTATGATGTGTGCTGGTTCTAATTTTCATGAGTTCCTCCAGTTAGCTCAGTCAGTTGCATGTTTGACTACTGATCTTGGATTTGTTGGTTCAATTTCACTGCTTGATCTACTGACTGTCATTGATTTAGATCATGAAATACTTTCTACAGCCTTTCTTCCTTCAACAACTGTATGATGTAGGGCAAATGCAAGACACTGGGGAAGGTATAGGCTTGTGTATCAGGTTTTGATTAGGAGACTCCAAGAACAGTCAGTAGGTTGATTAGCCAGTTATCAAACTTTGGCATTAAAATAACTGAAAATCCAAACCAAATTATTTTCATATAATTTGCAGAAATTTCATACAAAAGCACTGAAAGTTGATACATTGTAGTTGCAAGTTTCACTGACATCATTGCTAATAAATTAATAATTTTCTATTTTTCTTATTATTTTGCATGCATCGGTAAATCATATAAACAACTTGTATGGATAGAAATATTTCATTTTAGGCTGTTTTATTGATTGGTGAACAAGGTACAGCAAAGACTGTCATGATAAAAGGAAATATGGCCAAGTATGATCCAGATTTACATCTAAGTAAAAGTTTTAATTTCTCATCTGCTAGTACCCCTATGATGTTTCAGGTAAGCTACAATTTGTTATCTTCATAGGTGAAGTTTTCTGGACTAGTCCTGAAGCGCAGGATTTTTGGAAAAACTTTTTAGTCGGCCATAGCTGCTAGCACTATATGGCTTGGGCAAGTAAAAATTGACTTAGGCTGTTAAAATACTATTTAATTTATATATGACATAATCAGGCTTGAGTTTTGTCCCTAGAATTACTATAAAAAAGATATGGTCTAGAATTAAGTACTTCAGACCTCTATCTTAAATTGATAATGGCACAAATTCCAATTTGGAAAAGTTGTATGCTCCTTTCGTTTTTCAAAAAAGTGTGTCAGGTCCCTGAGATGGGCAAATCAGTACATGTACTAGATAAAATATAGTAATTGTAGGAAAACTGATCAGTTGAAGTTGTGTAGGCCATGATGTAACTAAGAAAGAAACTAGTTCATTCTTTTCCATGACATTCGTTACACTTTAATCTTTTAACTGGCTGCATTGGTTTCATTTTTTTTCCAGAGAACCATTGAAAGTTATGTTGATAAAAGAATGGGAAGTACATATGGACCTCCTGGTGGAAGGAGAATGACTGTTTTCATTGATGATGTTAACATGCCTATCATTAATGAATGGGGTGATCAGGTTAGACCATTATAATTATGTCTTGAATCAGGCCTTTTTTTCCTTCTTTACGTGACGCCGTTAAACGGCGTCTTCCCCAAGCAAAATAAGTATCTTTTTTCCCCAAAACAAGCCAATTTTTCCCCTCAACAACCATTTTCCCCTTCAAAATATCTTACAACTATGTATAAACATCGAAAATACGGCAAAAGAGAAACCGGAAATCTCGAAGGATTTAATTATCGAAACGGTTATTTACCAATATTCTATTACACGAACGGAACATGGTCGTTTCGTTAAATAAGTTTATCAAAAATATAAGTAATCTAGTCTGCGAGTCCTTCAAATTACCAGTTCGGTAATTTCTTGCTAATAACTCGTCCTCAATCACATTCGCCCCTTCATTATTTGCACCCAAACCGGCAGCGAATTAAATTTTTTTGTTTGTTTTTTCCCGACGCACGTGGTATGTCTTTTCGAGCATGTTGCAATCGTTGGGTTACTTACAGAATTGGCGCAATTATACAAAAAATACGAAAAAATGACATAAGAAATACTTGTACCCTGATTTTGTTTTCTCAAAAACTTCAAAACATCAAGATGAGTCCTAGTCAGGTATTAATCAGTTGAAAACACAACACATTTAGTTTGAAAAGCCAAGTAATGATTTCAATCTCCACCCAACAAACATAAACAATAACAGTTTAAATGAAATATGATTACAAGAATTAAATATAGATCTAAATAGTCTAGTTTTATTTTTCCCCATTTTCCAATTATCGCGCGCCATTTTTCCCCTTGTAAAAGGCTACAGGCTACTTCCCCAACACATGAAAAAAAGGCCTGCTTGAATTAATCATTGTGTATCAATAAAATTAATGGCTATAATGGCTTTGCCAGAAAAAATGTTTGGCAAGGGAAACTCTGGCATGAATGCTTCAAAGATGATCTTTAGGTTAGCAACTTGGACATCATTGACCTGGCAGAAAACTACATTGAGATCAAGAGTAAGCCAGCTTTTGCTTGCCCTAGAACCTTGGACAACCAAAGCTGTAAAATAAAAAATATAGATCAAATTTGTGTATTTGGAGAAAAGAGTAAGCAGTGAATGTTTGTATACTAATTTACTGATCAATAAAATGATACAAGAAAATTGACCTTTGTGCCTAGAAACCTACTCTTATGCATCACTTTAATTTTACTATATATTAAATAGTTATCCTCATGAACAAAAACGCGATCTTTTTTCTTTCATAATAAATTTTTAATCTAGTTAATGATTATCATATTTCAGGTAACAAATGAAATAACAAGACAAATGATGGAAATGCATGGAATGTACAGTTTAGATAAACCGGGGGATTTTATCTCCATTGTGGACTTACAATTTATTGCGGCCATGATTCATCCTGGTGGAGGTAGAAATGATATACCTGAAAGATTGAAAAGACAATTTTGTGTATTTAACTGTACATTACCATCTAACAACTCTATTGACAAAATCTTTGGTAATCCATTCTTTATCTTTCTATAAATTATTGTAAAAGTAAGCATATCGCTTAAGTGGCACTGACTGTGAAATTGAATATCAAAATTGCAAGTCAATTTATGATCAAGTGTAAGTGGTCAAAGCCAGACCAGTCTCCATTATTTTATTTTGAAATGGTAATTAGAAGGAGAATAGTAAGTTCCAAATGTAATCAGGAGGAAAAGTTAAGTTCATGATGTGGAGCTCAAACCTGTTACCTCCTTCCTTTGGCACATATATGTGAAATTCCCTCTCTAAATATCTTATCAAATCATAAACAAAACTGTAAAATTTCACACACAAAATCGACAGAACAAACTGTATTGTCATCATTTTACAACTAAATAGTGTTATTATTAATACTTAAGTATTCTTTTTGTAAAAAAAATCATCTGTAAACAAAAAGAAAATAAAGAAATTATCCTTACACTGTCTGAGCAGCAGGGCAAGTAGATATTGCACAAGGCAAGTGGATTTTCAGGGCTACTCGCCCTGCAGGGGAGTGGCTTACGGAATTTTTTTTGCGGCCTGATTGACATGTTTAATTTAAATATTTTGTAATTTGAATTGACACTCAAATTATTAATGTACTATGTATTCATATTTTAGGTATCATAGGATGTGGCTATTTCTGTTCAACAAGATTTAATCCTGAAGTTTGTGAGCTAACTAAACTTCTTGTACCTGCTACCAGAAGTGTATGGCAAGCAACAAAAGTATGAAGCAGTTGTTTTCTGGTTATTTTTTTAACAAACTTAGTTTTAATTCATTTGCTTCAATGTATAAGATCATGATTCTATTTATTTTTCTTAAGTTTATGAATGTCAAAGAAAATTTCCCCCCAAAATTCTCTTATCTTTTGAGAAAGGCTGATCATGTATTTTAGCCGAATTTTTCAACGAAAAAATTCAGCTAATAGTTTGCTGAAACCTGGGTGGGCATTTGGTCAGGCAGGTGTCCGGTGTTGTCAAACAATTACGTTCAAGTTTTTTCTTTACCATATATTTCTGCCATTTATTGTCAGATCTTTATGAAACTTCATACTATGATAACATACCTTGTGATAAACAGAATTAGAAAGTTATGACAACTCTACCTGGCTTTATTATGGATAATTTCCCTTTGTAATTTGCGTTAAAGTTTTTAATATGTTGGGTATATCTGTCATTTATGGTCAGATATTGATAAAAATCCGGCTTTGATGTGGTTTCCACATTATATTTCTTGTTAATTATTGTTTGTCAACATATGATTTTCAACATAGACAGTTCAAGATTTTTACATAAAAAGTAAATGTACATGGAAACCGTGGATAACAAATTGTTAAAACCCAGACACAGCATACAAATCATCTTCGAAAAATTAGAGTCGTTTTTAAAACTCTCTCAAGTTAATATCACCTGTTTCCTGTAATTGTTGAGTATATGATGAAAACTAATTACTTTCTCTGAATTATTCACAGATAAAAATGTTGCCTACCCCAGCCAAGTTCCACTATATCTTCAATCTAAGAGATTTGTCCCGTATCTGGGAAGGAATGTTAAAAATCAAGGGTGAAGAATGTAATAATGTCTCAACAATGCTTGGATTATGGAAACATGAATGTACAAGGGTCATTGCTGACAGGTATAACTTTTACCTTACCATATTTCGTGTGAATTTCTATAGTATCAGAATGAAATATGGTCATGTTCATGGTATTGCATACTCAACTCTGAATCAAGTGAATGGTTTTGAACTCCTGATTTTAAAGGGTCTTTTATAAAAAATAATAATTTTTCATGTATGAATAGAAGTTTACTCCTAATGTGAAAGAGTAAACACGTATTGAAATAAAATGTTTTCAGGAAAGCTGGTCTAGGTTATGTTAGTTGGCCACCATTGTCACATCAAATAATGGTGGGTTTATTAAGCTTATTTACTGAATAAAATAGTATATTATGGTCACATAAGACAAGTAGTCACAGCTAGCTTGACACTCAGACTGTCTCCGCTGTACTAGGAGAGAAGTTGAAATACTTGTAATCAAGAATATATTTTGTATGATTTAAACTTATTGTTATCTTGTTGTCATTTGATGATACATGTATTTCAGATTTACAAATGCTGATGACAAGAAATGGTTTGAAAATGCCTTATGCAATGTATGTAAGTCTCAATTAGGTGATGAGTTCTTTTCTAAACTACCTGAAGAGCCTTATTTTGTTGACTTTCTTCGTGAAGCACCTGAGCCTACTGGTGAAGAATCAGAAGATGCCGTGCTAGAAGCACCTAAAATATATGAAGAGGTTAGTGAGAAGCAATACATTTATGACTCAATTTAAGTATTTTAAGGTTCTTCCAGCATCTGTCATTTTGCAACTTTTTCTTGTCAGTATATTTTACGGTTTGATTAAATTTGCTGTAAGAAAGTAAATATTCGAAAATGTTTCCCAATGAAAGTCTTCTGTGCTTATAACTTGTATTTGTTGTACAAATCAGCCATAGATTCAAATATTTCCTTTCTTGAGTTTTTAGCTGGATTTTTCAACGAAAAAAATTTGGCTTATAGTTTGGCAAAACCTGGGCGGGAGGGCGTCCCGTGTCGTTAACAATTGCATTAAAGTTTTTCCTTTACCATATATTTCTGCCATTTATTGTCAGATCTTTATGAAACTTCATACTATGATAACATACCGGTACCATGTGATAAACAGAATTAGAAAGTTACCACAACTCTACCTGGCTTTATTATGGATTATTTCCTTTTGTAATTTTGCGTTAAAGTTTTTAACATTTTGGATATCTCTGTCATTTATGGTCAGATCTTGATGAAAATCCGGCTTTAATGTGGTCATTACATCACTTTTCTTGTCATTGCCTGCAACTTGTCTTTGATGTACAATTGGATCATAGTCTTGTTATTTTAATGACAAATTTTCAATTCAGATTTCAAACTTGGAAATGTTAAATGAAAAGTTAAAGATGTTTATGCAACAATATAATGAGACTGTTAGAGGAGGCTCTATGGATCTTGTATTCTTTAAAGATGCCATGGTTCATCTTATCAAGGTATTGTATTTTAGGATTGTATATCTTTAGTTACAGCTTTAAATTGTTCTGGAAAATCATTGTTTGTTAATATGACCTACCAATATCATTAGAAGGATTAAAAGGTTTATCGATTAGGTTTCAATTGGGGTAATTAGCTATTTTCTTGTGTCTGCAGGACAGCCAGAGGACAAGCCAAATTTTACTTGTGAAAACTAAGATATTAAAAGATATTATAGAGAAAGTGGAGGGACATCTATTTTTCAGGTTCTAATTTTACAGACAAATAATGTCAGCAAGGCCAGCTCTTGAGTTAAATATATTTATTTATAAATGGGAGCAATGATCTAGTAGGACAGGGGCTTTGGTATCAAAAGATTCCAGACAAGAATCCCACCAGTTGTGATCCAAATTCCTTTTGCAAGAAAATAACCTTTAATTGCTTCACTTCACCCATGTGTTGGTGCTAACTGTAAGAGATTTCTGCTTGATGATCAAGGATTATTGTAAATACTTGTTAAATCAACTGAACATGTATTTGGAAGCAGACTTAGAACTTAACTGCCTTTTTCTAACTTTCAAAAATTATTTTTATCAGATCTCAAGAATCATCAGAACACCAAGAGGTAATGCATTACTTGTCGGAGTTGGTGGATCAGGAAAACAATCTCTTACAAGATTAGCTTCATTTATAGCTAGCTACAAAATGTTCCAGATTACTCTTAGCAGGTGATTGTGTTTTACTTTTTGGGCACTTATTTGGAAATTGATATTTAAGTAAAATTGACATGGTGTATGTTTAGCATTGCAAGTATTAATAGTTCTATGATTTTTTTGGACCTGGATAAGTTTTCCTTTCTATTCATATTCTGTTTAAAGTCATGATTTTGAACATTTACCCATGAGCTTTTGCTGAGAACTTATTTTTTTTTCGAGCTTTAGATTGACACTACAAAAGATACAATTCAAAAATGTTAAGACAAAACTACCACACTCATGTATATAGCAAACACTTTAAACTAGAATGGAAACATGTATTTTGTTTTCTAAATTATGTTTTAAAATCTAAATTAAAAAAAAAACGTCTTTAAGTGCCCTATTTCTTACAAATAACATTTATTTTTTGTGTATTTGCAGAACTTATGGTGTCAATAATCTAATGGATGATTTGAAATACTTATATCGTGTAGCAGGAGGTGAAGGTCATGGTATTACTTTTATTTTCACTGACAATGAAATCAAAGATGAAGCGTTCCTTGAATACCTCAACAATGTCCTTAGCTCTGGAGAGGTATAATTGTTTTTTAAACTTGTTTTGGTTAGCTGATAAGGGGCATTACTCTGTATAATCATAAGTTGCTAATTGTTTCAATGGCCTTCCTAGGTTCTTGTTTTACTTGTACAGTGAAGTTCCACTTTACCCTTATTCATTTTTGGGTAACTTTCATTATTCTCTAGTTTGAATTATATTTGTAACCATGTAAATTATTATTTTCATTAAATCCTATTCAATTTCAACACTGTCATTTTATGTTATACACATTCCATCTTTATCAGAATACCATGGCCATTTTTTATTTTACCTACAGATCTACTTCTAATTAGATGTAGTGATATATGTGAGTAGAATACTAGTCTTGTGTGCATTGAAATGTCAAATATATAGGACTAGCTGACTAAGTAAATGCTTTTAGCAATTACCATGAAAATGGATCTAAACCAACTAGTTTATCCATTTTTCTTTTCAGCTTGATTATTTCAAAATTTCATTTTTATTGCTTGGACTTATTTGATTAAAATCTTGATATAAACATACAATATTTCTAACTGTTGTTTTAGGTGTCCAACTTGTTTGCTAAAGATGAATTAGATGAAATAACTCAGGAGCTGATTCCTGTGATGAAAAAAGAACAACCAAGACGTCCACCTACCCCAGAAAATTTATATGATTATTTCATATCAAGAGCTAGAAATAATCTACATGTTGTTTTATGTTTTTCACCTGTAGGTATACTATTTGGTGTTTACTTCATTTTGATATTACTAAATTTCTTAAGCTTTTGCAAGGCTCTCAAAAACTTTTTTTATTATGCATGTCATGACAAATTTCCAATCACACTCATAAAAGTAGCATTGGAGCATGAGTAATGAGTAAGATAGCTGTGTCAGCTACTAAGTGCAAGATTTTGAATTCTAAAGTGTTAGAGCTTTGATTTATTTTTGATAAACAGCTTAAAATCCAAATAAAAAGATGGAAGATTGGACATGTTCTAAGTGTTATTTTGGTCAACTGCCACAGATTTTAAAGAAGTTTTAGGATTTTGTTGATAGAACCTACAGCTATGAGTTGTCAAATAATGATAAATTGACCATAGATGCTCAATGAATGTCTACATACATACTACATGATGAAACATTACTGTTTTCTTTATTCATTGAAGTAAAACTGGTGGTGATACTTATGCTTTTTTATTACATGTTATTTTCAGGTTGGTGAGAAATTTAGAAACAGGTCTTTGAAGTTTCCTGGTTTAATTTCTGGTTGTACAATGGACTGGTTTAGTCGCTGGCCAAAAGATGCTTTGATTGCTGTATCCAGTCATTTCTTGTCTACATTTAATGTTGTATGTTCTGATGAAACTAAAGGACATTTAGTAAACACAATGGGTGTAGTACATGATGATGTGGCATCAGTATGTGTTGAATATTTTCAAAGGTAATTTATTTAGTTTTGTATTTTATTAGTTAATTCTGCTAGTTGCTAAAACTTTTTGTTTTTTAATTAAGGACAGGGGCGTTTTCTCCAGGGAAGGGGGAATACATGTTTGGGAGGGTAATAGAGCCAGATTTGGCTACCATAAGGTCTTAAAAGGAATTTATTCCTATTTTGTAATTAAATTAAGATGTTTTTATATATTGTTCATTCAGATTCCGAAGACAGACTCATGTGACACCAAAGTCTTATTTGTCATTTTTGGATGGTTATTTAACATTGTATCGACAAAAATATGATGAGATTGGTGAACTTGCTAGACGTATGAACACTGGTTTAGCTAAACTAATAGAAGCAAGTGCCTCAGTAGATCAGTTATCTAAAGAATTAGTGGTGAAAGAAAAAGATTTAGCTGTGGCAAATGTGAAAGCTGATAAGGTAACACTGTTTGTATAAGTTTAATATACAAATTTACTTGTCCATAAAAATTAGTTCCTTTAACATTTTATAAAGTTATTTTCAATTTAGGTTATGATATTTTGTGACACCCATGGCTGTGCAGCTGGCATGTCTGCTTTTTAAATAAGAATTTTGTTTCTTTTTTACCAATTTTTGTAGAACGTTTTTAACTGAAGTAGATTGATTTATTTCGACAACCAGGCATTTTTACCCACAAGTAATCAAGAGTGAGATTAATTGATTGATGGCATTTTTTGAAATGTTTACACTTTTATTATTTAGGTATTGGCAGAAGTGACTGCAAGTGCTACTGCAGCTGAGAAGGTAAAAGCTTCTGTACAAAAAGTTAAAGATAAAGCACAGACTATTGTAGATGAAATCAATGTTGAGAAAACTTATGCTGAGACAAAATTAGAAGCTGCAAAACCAGCTTTAATGGAAGCTGAGAGAGCTTTGCAGGTAATTGCTTTTACAATAATTCATTGCTTTTAATTTGTATATACGTATGAAAATGTTTAAGACATACAAACTTAATTTCCTGTTGTTGCTTGATCATCTTATCCTAGTTTCACTTTCAAATGACAAAATGAAGACTATGTTCATCATATTGTTGACATATTGTATACATTTTTTCCATATTTTAAAACAAACGTAACTGGACAGATCTCGGATGGTACCGTATCTGATGTGAACCCAGTGATGTTGGGTTCAATTTCCTTGTTAGGTCTACATATGTTTTAGAATACTTTTAAAAAGGACTAACCACCCTCTTGGTATCAAATAGGATAGTTGCTAGTCACTTTTGATGGTTCGTGCTTGGCACAGGTAAAATATTTGTCTGAGAGTCCCTTCTGCCAGTTGTTGTCCTCATTGATATTGTTTGAGTAAAAATGTAATATTATTCAAGCCAGTGCACATGTTGCATGTAACACATAGCCAATGCTATCTTTATAATTTAAAAAATGTAATGATTTCAAGGTGATTAGCATCTCACAGGTCTATGATTTTATATTATTCATATCTTCAACATGCAATTTTTTTACTCTTTGTAGGAATAGTCCAACTGTTTGTTTTAAGTTTTGATGAGGTTGCACTGGTCAAAAATATTTTATTGGACTAGTTTTAACAAGTGTTGAATTCTTCTGAATGTACATTCATGGTTCCTTGGAGCAAGAAACTATCCTAGGACCTACAAATTTTGTACTTTAGGGAATGGATTCTAAGAGAGAATAATCTAAGTTGTGGTAACTTATTTCATCGTTAAGCTAAAATAAGTTTGTATGAAATAATCTTATACATTTTAGACAATTAAAGCTGCTGATATTGCAACTGTGAAAAAGTTGGGTAAACCTCCACATTTGATTATGAGAATTATGGATGTTGTCTTGATATTGTTCCAAAAGAAAGTAGATCCAGTCACACAAGATCCAGAAAGACCTTGTCCTAAACCTTCTTGGGCAGAATCTCTGAAAGTAAGTCTTCCTTTCTCATATCTGTTAATATTGTTATTTCAGTAATTTTCAATCATAATATATATTCTTGCATTGAGAAACTACACATTTATTTTTATTTATAATATTAATCTGTTTCTTGTGAAACTTTGCAGAGCTCATTGCGCTTAGATGCTGGCAGTGGTGTAGTGGTTAGCAGGCTTGACTGGTTGTATTTATAACTTTATTGTAATACACTATATTAGGAGAGGATGAGGAAAAGTCATGCCCTGTACTGTTATTTTCTGTAACTTCGAATGAATCATTTTTCTCTTTATGGTCTTGTCAATTTTATAAAATACAATGTACTTTATATTTCAGTTGATGAGTGCTTCTGGATTCTTACAAAGTTTACAGAGTTTTCCTAAGGATACAATCAATGGAGAGACAGTGGAATTACTGGAGCCTTATCTACGTATGGAAGATTATAATATGGAAACAGCTAAGAAAGTATGTAGCAATGTTGCTGGTCTATTATCCTGGTCTACTGCTATGGCATTCTTCTATGGTGTCAATAGAGAAGTACTACCATTGAAGGTAAGCAATTTATTAGAGTGAAAGACAAAGTACTGTAATTTTCATTAAATTGCCAAAAAATTGCCGCTGTTATTCATTGCAGTCATTGTCCTAAGCCACGACCCCAAAGCCTACAGCTGATGAAAATTGATTCAGGCTTGTGAATTAACTTATTATAATTCTTCCCTTCGCCATTAAACATTCTTGTGCTCAAGAAAATTAAAGGCAATGGCTGCAATGCCAAAATCTGCAAGACTAAGTATGTTTATTGGCACAATTAGTTCATCTTTTTTATTTTAAATTAGTGAACTAATTGTGATATTGTTGAATATGTGTTTAATACCTGAAAGAAAGTTGCATTGAAAAGAGTTTTATTCTAATTTTGCAATCTACTTTAAACTGATGATTTGGAATGTAGCTGTAGATCACTGTTCATAGTAGAGTGTTACATTTAGGTTGTTCAAGAAATATCCTATCATTTATTCTCAGGCAAATTTGGCAGTACAAGAAGCAAAATTAGGTGTTGCGTCTGCTGAACTTTCTAAAGCTCAAGCACAATTAGATGACAAACAAAGAGAATTGGATGCAGTACAAGCATTGTATGATGCTGCCATGAAAGAAAAACAGGTAAATTAATGAGATGTTCCGACCTAAAATGATCCATCTTTATGTAATGCCTTCTGTTAATGATAACTAATCCATTATTCTTATTCATCTCTTGATGGTAGGTAGGTTTATGTTATTAAAACTTAAGGTAAAATCTACACTATAAGATAATGTTTGGTAGAGATAGCTGAACCAAGATATTTGTACAAAGTTTGATACTTAGTTTACAAAGTAAACACATCAGTAAACTTTTACCAACAGCTATTTGACATGGACAAGTCACTTTACCATGTGTTAGGTATGTCTCTGAAATGACTTTACTTTAAATCATGCAGAGCCATGATCTGCTGCAGCATTTGCAATCAGAACATCACCAGTGAGAGGTTATTGACTAGACATTGACTTAATCACTAGACAATGAAAGCAAGTTCAGAAATAAAAGTATTTGTATATACAGTAAAAGAGGCTTAAAATTGTAAAAAATTCTCTGTGAATTTATTTTAGGAATTACTTGATGATGCCGAGTCTTGTAAAAGAAGAATGGTTGCTGCATCAGCTCTAATTGGTGGTCTTGCTGGTGAAAAAATAAGATGGACAGAACAGAGTAAACAGTTTAAATCTCAAATTGACAGGTAAATAATGTTATTTACAGTCCTCTAAACTGTCAAATGAATTTCTGTGCCTGGTTTTGCAGTTCTGAAGCATTCCAATATATTGACATAATAACTTTTAGCAAGTGGTTAAATTTTGTGATTGTGTCCCATCTTCTAACAGTTTAGGTTATTGAATGATTTTCCTAATCAAACGAGGGGAACATCTCCAGACTGTGATAATGATTTGGCCCATTAGTCATATGTAAGCTGTACAGGCTTAGACAGAAATTATCTTAAATAAGTAAACAATCGTGTGTGAACAATGGTATGCAAAGTACCTGATTGCAGGGCTTGAGTCAGCAACCCTCTGCTTGTTTTTAAAATACTTACTAATTGAGCTAGTCAGACTGATGAATAATATTTTTAGCATATACTTAACATGTATATATACAGCCCTGATGCATATATTTGCTATTGTATGGTCTTTCTATTTGATGATACGTAAACATGTAAACACACTTTAGAAACTCATGTTATTTTTCCAGGCTTGTTGGAGATGTGTTATTGTGTACAGGATTTTTATCTTATTCTGGTCCATTCAATCAAGAATTTAGAAACAAACTTATAACAAATTGGCAGAAAGAAATGTACCAGAAGAAAATTCCATACACAGCTGATCTTAACTTGATTAGTATGCTTGTTGATAATGCCACTGTAAGATATAATATAACTATTTTTATTGACTTCATATCTTTCAACAATTGTTTTCTGTTTCACTCATGAGAAGTGTTTTTTGACTTCTTGACTTTCATGATAAAAAGGTTTAAGTCATTTCTCAATATCTCAAAAAATAAATTAATCCAGTGGAACTTGTTAGAACTTTAATGTCTGCATGGTTTTATATGTCTGCTTACTATTCTCTTTGTCTACATTATGAATCTTGTGGAAGAGTAAATGAAGTGTACAAGAAGCTTGTTATGTAAGTCTGCTGCTTCACATTATCATATAAAAATGTTGGTATACAGTGTGAAGTCCAATAAAAAAATGTAATTACCCTTAAAGCATTTCTTTTTCAAACTCAAATATAACACTGATTTTATGACCTTGCACCTATGATACAAATTGATAACCTGAAAATAGTAATTTTGTTTTATTTCCCCTTTTATACAGATTGGTGAATGGAACATACAAGGTTTACCAAATGATGACTTGTCCATACAAAATGGAATTATAACTACCAAAGCTACAAGATATCCTCTTCTAATTGATCCCCAAGGTCAAGGTAAAATCTGGATTAAGAACAGAGAAAAAGAAAGAGAGCTACAGGTTTGTTACTCTTCTCTTGAAAATGTTACCTTTTGCTATTGCAATACTGTTTTGTTGTGTTTTATCATCTTATTAATGAACTTGTAAGTCATCTACAGTTTGACTTTTCTTGTTTTGTAGACCATTTGTGTTTGTGTCAATTGTCAGATAATGCTGACTTTTCCAAAACAGGCCACACATTCTATGCTTTCAGCTTGTGTGCTTATGCTGAGAATCCTTAAATCCTGATTTCATGTGTTCAGCAGCTTTTACATAATATGAGAAGGAACTCTTCTCAGGTCCCAAACTTGATATTTGTATTGTATGACCACTGTTAAAAAACATCCATTCATTTTCACACAATTCTATAAATTTGATATTTATAAAGTTTATTATTTCCTCAATCATGTATTTCAGGTGACATCATTAAATCACAAGTATTTTAGAACCCATTTAGAAGATGCATTATCACTTGGTAGACCATTACTTATAGAAGATGTGGAAGAAGAGTTAGATCCTGCTTTAGATAATGTCCTGGAGAAAAACTTTATTAAATCTGGATCAACTTACAAGGTATACATTTTGTAACTTTTATTGTATTTAGTCTTCAAATTTAGGGTTTTAAATTTAATACCTGCCTTTGCTACATTTTCTGTGTCTGTGAAATAAGCAGTTATCCAGGGCAACCATTTTTTGTGTTTTTGTACAACCAAAACTTTTACTTGGGCAATTAATATATTACGAAGAAAAAATGTAGTGAATGAAACCATCAGGAATTCTTTTATTGTTCAAACCCTTATATTTTGACTGTTTTCTTTGTTACATTTTGGTGTCCAAATTTCAAATGTGTTGTCCAAGACTACTGCTAATTTCTTTATAGTATTAATTTAAACATATTTTTGTCAAAACTGCTTTTGTTACTAATTAAACTTAAAATTTGTGGATAGGGGTTTTAAAAAGTATCTCCAGCATAACTTGTACTAAGATTGTAACATTTGTAAACATGATGAGCTTTTGATGACATGTGTTTTTATCATTGTAGGTAAAAGTTGGAGACAAAGAATGTGATGTTATGAATGGCTTTTATTTGTATATAACTACAAAACTTGCCAACCCAGCCTACACACCAGAGGTTTGTGATATAATATACTTTTTTGTGAAAGCATTTTGTTAAACCCCCCCCCCCCCCCCCCGATATTTTAAATTTTGTATACAGTGCATTGTATGAGAAATTAGGTATGCTGTTGCTGCTAGTAAATTTACAATTCACAAGATCTTGGTTGCTTCATTTAAAATATTCATAACTTCATCCAATTTTTTATAGAAGTTGTTAGTATTTTACCATACTAAAACATCTTAAGGTAGGTTTATTGTACTCCTACATATTTAATACAATATATCATTGTGGATGGATGTGTGAGCATTTGAATGTTCCAGTCCAGGATTATGTGTATAAGTTAATTAGACATTCAGACCATTCTATCCACAGATATTCGGAGTTATGTTCTTTTGAAACTTATTGTACCAATAAAATAGTTTCATTTATCCCCCCTTATAGCTCTTCTGTCATGTGTTTAACTTCTTACAAAATGTTTCAGGTTAGTGCAAGAACATCTATAATTGATTTTACTGTAACCATGAAAGGTCTTGAAGATCAGCTCCTTGGTCGTGTCATATTGACTGAGAAAAATGTAAGCAATTTTCTTATTAAATGCTATTTTCAGAATATTACTCTTGCACAGTTTATTACTCATTATTTTGTGCAAGGTATAAGGAATGTTTAAGAGAATGCAGTTTATATTACTCTTAACTTTTAGTGTTTCTGAATGTTTTTTCTTCATACTGAAAATTCTACTCACACATTTAGGTACAATGATAATAAAATCTTAACATTCAAGACTTGACAAAGCCTGAAACTTGCCTTTACTTATTCAATTGTTATTATTACTGGCTTAAACACATTTGCTGTACATCTACAGATAGGTTGTATAAAAAATGGAGCTGTTATGATTAATCAAAGTTTGGATTCAATATCTAGCAGAAATTGATTTCAATTTCACAAATTCAGTGGATATTCTATGAAAAAACTGGATAAGGTGATGAGAGTACATATTTTTTATGTAATCATGACGGTCTAATTGAAAATGCTTTGACGAAATTGTTAAAAAAAATTCAGGAACTTGAAGCAGAACGTGTGAAATTAATGGAAGATGTAACAGCCAACAAACGTAAGATGAAGGAACTGGAAGATAATTTATTGTATAAACTAACCAGTACTCAGGTAATTTTACATGATCTTGTATTACAGATTATATATCTTTATATAAATTTATCTTACAGTTGAAATTGTTTCATCTTGTAAGACCTGTTGTTTTTATGTAAATCCATGTAAAAATTATAAAATTATAAATATGAGACATTAATGTGAAATAATCTGCTCTTGAAATCAGTAATTTGTATTACTGTTCCTGGACAGGCCTAGATTTCTGGACAGAAGTTTTTAACATAATATTAATTACATACTGTCACCAATAGCTGACAACTGCTTACTTGACGTAAAGGTTCATTGGAAAATGTCTGTAGAAAATATTTTTTGACCAGATTCCACAAAGGCATCCAACACATGACCCTTGGAGTAAATGGTAACATTCTTATCTATTGTAGTGAATATCTATTTTAGTTATAACTTAATCTTAATTTACTGAGATTTGATTTAAAACTAATGTATTTTTGTTATATTTTAGGGTTCTCTTGTTGATGATGAATCACTGATTACTGTACTAGGTGTTACTAAGGTAACAGCTGCTGAAGTTAGTGAGAAACTTACTGTTGCTGCTGAAACTGAAATAAAGATCAATGAAGCTAGAGAAGAATTCAGACCAGGTTTGTTATAATGATTATAGTTAAGGGCTGAATTTTCACACAGTCTGCTGATTTCAGCGTATTTTTGGATTACCATGGTCATAAGTAAACATATTTTACTTCTATCAGGTGTTACTTCAACTTGGCCATTACTTAAGCAGAACTTTTGAATTGTGGAATATTATACGGGCCAACTGACCATCAATATTGATAATGGATCTAAATTGACAGGAATTTTCATAAATGGAAGAACTCTTTCAATGTTGGCAGCACTCTATAATCAGGGATGAGCCGAGAGGGCGATTCGGGCGAAGAAGTCGCCCTTTCCGTTAAAACTTGGCTCTATTAGCACATCAAAGCAAAACGAAGTCGCCGACATTTTCGGAAAATCAATGTAACAAATTATGACCCAGATTATGACAGTCCTCGAGACCTCGATTTAACGACGAATGGAACGTATCTTACATCCGCATTTCTTACGTAATCGACCTATCAACTACGCGGGAGTTGTGCTTTTAGTATACACGCCTTAAAAGCCGATAATTAGTGACTTGTTTGTTTATCAATGCTCCCTGTGTATATTGTCACCTTTAAGATCAACCAGCATCCGCTTATAAAACAATAGTGCTATATGTCGGCCCGATAAGTTTGATATCGATTTCAAGAATAAACTCTGGTTGGTCACGTAATCTACCCGCTTGCAGACTCTAAAAAATCAATAATAGGCATACATTGCTACATATTATGTTATATTTCAGAAAATGCATGTTCTTTACGGCAGACTTAATTAAATAAAAAATATTTAAACAAAGAAATGTCAAAAACGAGGACACTGATAACATATTTTCCAAAAATGGTCGTATGTGCATTTTTAATCTCTTTTGATGAACATATACTAGCAAGTAAAAATGCTAAACCAAAAAGAAGAACGTTTTATTGAAATAAAAATTAGATAATTTAAGTTTACAATTTGATACAAAATCAATGTGTTCTGTGAATTTTGTGTAAAACATAGAACAAATAACTCAGTAATCAAACATCCAGGGAGTATTTAATACACTACCTGTGAGTTACAGCAGACATATCATTTACTAAATGTAATAGTAATTACATGTATTTAAAGGATAGAAGTTCTAGAAAAGTTTGCATTTGAGAAGTTTATGAATTCTGTTCAAAACATTCCATTCGGCTCATCGAACTTTTCCCGCTTGTCCATCCTCACTTCTCCCTCACATCACTGCACTTCTCCCTAAATTACTGGGAGGGAGAAGTCACTTCTCCCTAAATTTAGAACCCAGGCTCATCCCTGTATAATAACAAATAGAAATACTATGCATTGAGTGCTTCAATGACTTTCATGAAGTTTATTGCTGCAGGTGATTCAAGTCTATAACTCTGCATTTTTCTATTATTTTAATGATTATTCAGTATACTTTGAATTTCAATGTACATGAACAAATCCAAGAAAATTCTTTAAATGTAGAAATTGTCTTAAAATGATTTTTTTTTGTTTTCCAGTTGCATCAAGAGGAAGTATATTATACTTTATGATCTGTGACATGACCATTGTTAATAGAATGTATCAAACTGCTCTTACTCAGTTCTTGGGTATTTTTGATATTTCTATGGCTAGGTAAGTTCTATATATATTTTTTAATTATATTTCCTTGCTTATGCTATTTTTTATTGATTTGATTAACTTTCAAAGGTATCTCTAAAAAAAATGTTAAGTGGAATTAAGGGAGATTTCATTGATATCATAGATTTTTCAGTATGTTATTCTTAGCTAAGTCCCTGTTAACCCCTGTTACTCCTAGCATACAAGCAGTATAATGTTACTTTTATTTCTGATTTTGAAAATTACTTCTTATTTCTCTTTCAGGTCAGAGAAAAGTCCAGTGCCAGCTAAGAGAATACAAAATATAATAGATTGTTTAACATACGAATCTTTTCGTTATACCTGTAGAGGATTGTATGAGGAACATAAATTCTTGTTTATTCTACTTATGACTTTAAAGATTGATCTACAACAAGGAAAAGTCAAGCATGAAGAATTTCAAACTTTTATCAAAGGTAAGCATTTGCTTCATATGAAATCACTTGGGTTATCAAATATTCGCAGAATTTTTTGTTTAATTCAAGATCTTTATTTTAAATCTTGCAGTTGTATAATTTGTGAATTCTCATGTTGTTTTCAAAGTTTATGTATGTAATTGGTCTCATATAGTTGATAAAAACATAAGCTGGTATGTTACAGTATTTAAGTTTTGTTTAATTTTTACCCAGACTTTGGAAGGTGCTTGGAATGATTTGCTAGCAGTGCGTTTGTCATTTAGTACTAGACTAAAACATTTTATTTACAGGTGGAGCAGCCTTAGATTTAAATGCTGTCACCCCTAAACCAGCTAAATGGATATCAGATATGACTTGGTTAAATCTTGTACAATTAAGCTCTCTTGGACAATTTTCTGAAATTCTTAATCAAGTTGCTCGTAATGATAAAGGTTGGAAAGCTTGGTTTGATAAAGATGCCCCTGAGGAAGAAGTAATGCCAGATGGATACACTGCTGCTCTTGACTCTTTTAAGAAACTGCTACTTATAAGGTATTGATTTTATAATGATGTTTCATTGATGTTGTATTTTTTTTTTATTATTATATACCGTATTTGTATAGCGCTCTTTTCATATTGAATATATGTTCAAAAGCGCTTATTTAGTTATGACTTCAATCTAACTATTTATATGATATTATCATCTATGACAAAAATTGCTCTTATTGCATCCAGCACAATCATTAGGCATCTGACCACATATCAAGGCATCGTGGAATGATTTTTAGACAGGACCTACCCATCTTTTAGAGTATTGTTATGTATCATTTTAAATGAACATTTGAGTAGATCAGTTATCAGTGTCTGGTATGTGCTGGTACAAGTTAAAATTCAAGTCCAGAGATCAAAACTCTTCAGCATAATAGACTAGGACTATTGACCTATTAGAAACTGTGTTTTAAGAACCATACATTGCATTACATTTTTTTTTTTAATTTTATGTTGAAAGTGATTTCTGATAAAAAAATTCTTTGCCAAGAATGAAAAGTAAGTTACTTGGGCTTCTTGGATTAAGTCAGACTTTGGCCTTCCAATGGTGGTAGAAACGGTAAGTAGAGTAAACATTTTCTGGCTCCTTTTCTTTTAATCGGTGACTTTACTAAATTTGTATCTAAAATATTTTTCACCATTTTATAATTACAAAATGTATATTATAGATGCTGGTGTCCAGACAGATCAGTTCCACAAGCTAGGAAGTATATCAGTGATTCGATGGGACCATTATATGCTGAAGCTGTGTTACTAAACTTAGAAGCAACTTGGGGAGAAAGTGACCCCAGGACACCATTGATTTGTTTTCTATCAATGGGATCTGATCCCACTAGTCAGATAGAAAACCTATGTAAAAAGAAACAGCTTGGTAAGCCTGTTATGTTTCACTTTTACAAACCCAGTGCCTTGGTCTTTTGATATACCTGTTAGGATGCAATCAGCTGTATTAGCCTGATGGTAATTTGAGTTAAAATAATCTCTCCTAAATTTTAAACATGGCTACATTTCTTAACAAACCAAGAAATATTTGGCTCATAATTATGACCTTGTTTGATTATTTTGACTCTCCAACTTTTGATTGCCTCATATGCATCTTAGTTTGTTTTTCTTCAAGCGAATGTTTTAGGTAGCTTCCAAATTTTTAGTATTATATTTCCTGTAATGTTAATATGAGTAAAAGAGTTTTATTCATCTACCATTATGCTGTTTTCAGACTTCAGAGCTATTTCTATGGGTCAAGGACAAGAAGTTCATGCCAGAAAACTTATACATGCTTTCATGCAAACTGTAAGTATAATTATGAAAGTGATTGTCTGAAGAGTCTTTTTAGCTACTTTTGTTTTATATTCTTTGTATATTTTGGTTGCACAAGTAAAGGGTTTTCCTGAACTAATTTTGCAGACTGATTAATCATGTGAGAGTAGAAGTGACATTTTGATTAATTTAAAGGTTTTCTTACTTCAGCTGCACATAGTCTGTTTTTAACATTAATTTATTTCTGTAACAATATGCTCACCTAGTATATGGCATTTTTTTCATTTTACGCTCAGTATAAAGCATTAGAACTTGATATGACTTGCTGCTTCATCTTATGCATTGCAACTTTATGTTTTATATTTACAGGGTGGCTGGGCTTTATTACAAAATTGCCATCTTGGTTTAAATTTCATGGATGAATTATTAGATACCTTACTAGAAACGCAACAAATACATGAAGGATTTAGAGTTTGGATTACAACAGAACCTCACAATGGCTTTCCCATTAGTCTTCTGCAGGTATGTATACAAAAGTCGTGTTTCACAAAATGTCTTTATATGTGTGAAATTCCTCCTTTTATCACTCTTATTTATATTATTGACATTATTTTGTAAAGAAAATTGATTAATAGACAATTCATCCCATTTAACAATCTTGTACATCAGCACATAATGTTTGAAAATGCCTTTGAGTAAGAGATCCCCACAGTAACCATTTACATCTGAGTGGAATGCAACAATTTCTGGTAAGTTTCTTCATAGAGAAAATTAGCAGTAGCTAGGTTACTTGGCACTTTCATTTATAAAATGTTCTTCAAGGACAAGAGTACTGCTCTTTTGTGAGGAAAAGAGCAGAGAAGAGGCTCGTGTGGTGTCTGAACAGTTTTATTCTGAATGTCTGGATTTTCAAATCAAAGTACAAACAATTCAGAGTAATGTTATTCTTGTGACGTAGTAAAAGAACATTAACACTGAACATAAAAAAGGAAATTTAAAATAGTGATTTGCAACTGTTAAATGATAATTATTATCTTACAGACATCCATCAAGTTTACTAATGAACCACCTCAAGGTATCAAAGCTGGTTTAAAGAGAACATATGCTGGTATTAGTCAAGATTATCTTGATGTCTGTAGTATGCCACAATGGAAACCTGTTTTATTTGGTGTCTCTTTCCTTCATACAGTTGTACAGGTAATTGATTATAATAATCTTTAGTTCACTTCATGTTATTCAGTTAAAATATTAATAATTATTCTGTTAATGTTTTCTTATTTTAAAAATAATGCCTACTTACACATTGATCTTGCAATTTAATGGCAAAATAAGAAATATTGACTTAATAAAAAAACCTTTAGATACAATTGTTTATCATTTAGCATGGTAATAAAGTAAATGGTTATGTAGCCCAAGACTTAGATTTCATGTTGTTTGTTTTGTTATGTTTGTTAAATGTTACAATATTTCTTTTTTTATTGTTAAATTTTTGCAGTTATAGTTACTACTTTGTTGTTGTTATGTTTTTTTCAATTGTAGCTTTGGTAATGATGTAAGTATATTTTTTGTATAGGCCATATATTTCAGGCATTGATTTATTTTAGTAAAATACTTTGATGCAACTAAAAAGTACTCCTGCTGAAACATTGTTCTTTCATGAATGTTCTAATATGTATGTTAACCTTACATATAGTATCTTTGTGTCTCAGCCTTTAATCAGTTGAATTTTAAAAATAGACTTAATTTGGAACAGTCCATAGATAGAAATTTGTGTTTTTTCTTAATGAGTGTCTAGCAGATCCCAGTGTAGCGTTGTGATAGACTCATGATTTCATATTTTCATTGCATATTTATAGATGTTAAATGCATGTATTTTTGTACATTTATGCTTGAATTTAATATCACTTCTTTCAATGGATATTTATCTTTAAAATATATAGTTATTTATTAAGATATTTAGCTGATTTCAGACTGCAGTTTTAAATATATATTTTTATTTCTAGGAAAGAAGAAAGTTTGGACCTTTAGGATGGAATATTCCATATGAGTTCAACTCTTCAGATTGGCAAGCTAGTGTTCAGTTCTGTCAGAATCATCTTGATGATATTGACTTGAAAAAGGTATAAAGATATATATGAGATGTTAGAATATATGATAAATAACACATTTATTTATTTTTACATATTAAGATGATATTGCCTGTTTTCTGGTAGTTGTTTTTTTTAAAAATGAAATCTCAAATTTTGTACATGTATTAATTTTATTTTATTTCTTTATACTAATTTAATTATACCCCTGCAAACGAAGTTTTCGGGGGTATACTGGAATCACCCTGGTGGTTGGTTGGTTGGTTGGTTGGTTGGTTGGTTGGTTGGATATGTGGTCTGTCCCAAAAAATTAATACATTTGTAGTATGTTTATTTCTTAATGTATTTGAATAGATGCTGTTATATACCATGATTTAATGGTGTATACAAAACTCATGTAACTACGGAAACATATCTCACTTGTTTAAAATATTTAATTGTGTTATATATTTTAAATCTAATTTGATAATTGTATAGTATGCTTTTTTCTCTAGATTTTTTTTTCTTATCTTATTTTATAGAATTTGCACTGGCGTTTACAGTTGATGTTTATATGCATGTTATATGATATCAATTCCAATTCAAAATGGCCGACTTGCGGCCATCTTGATTTTTTTAAATTTAATTTAATAACTGCATGCTTATTTCTCAACAGATTTTTATTTTTTTATTTTATAGAATTTTGCACAGGCGTTTACAGTTGATGTGTACATACACTTTATATCAATTCCAAATTCAAAATGGCCGATTTGTGGCCATCTTGAATTCTTTTTAATTTAGTTTAATTACTGTATGCTTATTTCTCAACAGATTTTTTTCTTCACTAATTTAGATAGAATTTTGCACAGGTGTTCACAGTTGATGTGTACATACACTTTAACTCAATTCCAATTCAAAATGGCGGACTGGCTGTCATCCTTTTTTCAAAATTAAAACCAAATATTGCATTGAGTAATATTTGCCCTTTATTTTAGATTTCATATGTCAAGTTACAAATTCTCCTAACCTCATTCATGTGTTTTGTTCTAAATATAGATATCACATGATATCTTGACCTCTGACTATTAATATTGAGCTATAAATAACTCACAGACTTCCCATCAGGCATCTGCCTGGAACTTCCTCTTCCTACTGTCTGCCACCAAGAAAGGACATCCCTCCCACCCAACCCATGTATTTCCTACTTTACTTCACCATAATATTTTGAAACATATTCTTGGCAAAGGTACTGCTGCCGATTTTACTTACATTTCAGTTTTGATTGTTTGTCATACAATTTGGCTGTACAAGTTATCAAAGATGTGAGAACCAGTTTAAAGATGCTAACAATTTGACTTTACAAGTTATCAAAGATGTGAGTACCAGTGTAAAGATGCTCAAAGTTAAGGACTCAAACAGTATATGGAAGAATGGAAACAGTAAATCATGGAATTGGTCATTCGAATTAAGAATGTGTTATCATGCTATGTTAATATCATATAAGCAACAAGAACTATACTCTTCACCTTAAGTGAACAATCATGAACTAAAAGCTAAGTTTTATGAAGTAGGAGCTTTCAGATTCCAATAGACAATGATTTGTGTTTCAGGTTTTTGTTTTAGTTTTTTTTTTTTTTTCTGATTTCATTCATACAAACCATAACTCACACGTCGCAACCAAAATTCTAGAGAAATTTTAGCCGGATGGAAGTTGGTTTAGTGTTTCTAGTCAATAAACTACAGGTTCTTCATACTCTAGGTATCTGGAAGAAGTAAAATGGACAAATACTCTGAACCAGCACCTAGAGACAATGTCTAACTATGTAGATTGCAAATGTAAATTCCACATAGATTCATCGGTTGCTTGAATTGCTATTAAGTAAGGAGGCAGGGTATCCTGTAGTGGGCAGTTACCCGCGTACCCTCCAAGCTTATACAACTTGCTTGCTATCAACGGTTGCTATTTTGCTATACAATGGGTTGCTATCAACGGTTGCTATTTTGCTGTGCAAGCTATCATCGGTTGCTATTTTGCTATACAATTGGTTGCTATCAACGGTTGCTATTTTGCAGTACAAGCTATCATCGGTTGCTATTTTGCTATACAATAGGTTGCTATCAACGGTTGCTATTTTGCTGTACAAGCTATTATTGGTTGCTATTTGCCCTATATTCATAACTGCTATAATGAGTTGCATTACAAAGTTGCTAAGATAACAGTTTATTACACTAGCTGTGTCTCACAGCCGAAATGCAGGGTTGCTTAAATACAATTACAATGCTATGCTGCTCATTCCACACACAATTCCAACTTCCATCTGCTAAAATCTCACATTGTTTGCGATGTATGTGTTGCGGCCTTAGTATCCCATCCAATTAATAAAGGCATCTAAACTTATATCACTTTGTTTCATCATTTGTTTCCCCATGTATACAAATCTCGTATAGCATCCCTTGGTGGATTATCAACGGATGCTATACGAAAGGTCCTATAGAGTAATATCTTAAAATAATACACTCTTATATTGACTTATTACCATACATATTTTGAAAAGAAATTGCATACAAGGTCTCACTAATACAGTTGATCAGGATGACTATTCTTCATCAATTTATATTCAATATGGCTGACTGGCAGCCATCTTGAATTTTTATTTAAATTACTGTATAGTACATGTATGTGGTTTTTTTTACTCAATTTTAGCCAAATTTCGCTCCAAAGTCTTTATTGATGTAGTTGACTTGTACATGAATTTACTCTGGATACAAATTCGTTATGGCAGACTGGCAGCCATTTTGACTTTGTTTAAATAACTGTATAGTAAGCTTATTTCATTACCAATTTCTTCTTGCTGAAGTCTGATTGATTTATTGATTGATTAATTGGATTTTTCGGCTTTTTAATGCAAAAAGGTCATATTACGCCGAAAACAATTGATGATACTATTACTTCAATAGATAATGAAGATTTTACGTCCTATATTTTATGATAAACATTTATTTCCTTCAAGTATTGTTTGGTTTTGTTTTGGTTTTACGGCGCACCAACACAAAAAGGTCATATCGCGTCGAAAGCAATCAATGATACTATTTATTAAAACGATATTAATGATGTAAAGCTCTATATCTTATTATATACATTTATTTCCTTCAAAAAGTTAAGTATCACATATGATGGTACAGACTCAAAAAGTTCTTTAAGTGAGTTAACTTTAAAATGTTTGTCACGGATGTATTTAAGATCCTGGCAGTCAAGGAGAACGTATTTGACATGGAAATGCTCGTCACATGGTATACATTTAGGTGCTTTCGTTCTTTTGAGAAGGTATGAATGTGTTAATATAGTATGACCAATTCTACATCTTGTAGTAACTATTTATCTCATTGATTAGCAAAAATTATTGACGAAGATGAATCAAGGGTTTATGGCTTTATGTCATGTAACTTATTAAATATAGCATTATTCCACATTGTTTGCCATTTTGACTTGCTGAAGTCTATTATGTACTGCTATTTTTATCAAATTCTTATTGTTGAACTTTTTGTGATGTATTGATATTTTATCAAATTCATAATGGCTGATTGGCAGCCATTCTGAGTTTTTCTTTTCAAAAAGCAAATGATTTGATAATTTTTGTACAGACTTTGAGAAAGTTAGCAATTGTTTAAGTTAATGTGCTTGGCATTTTCTTAAGTGGAATTCAAAATGGCTGACTGGCAGCCATGTTGAATTTTCTAATATCTTGTACAGCAAACATCTTTTTTTCTCACCTCATTTTGATAAAATTGTGCTGACAAATTCTTGTTGATGAAATTTTTATATGTATTTATTTTTTTATGTATTTCAATGGACCAACTAATAGCCACCTTGAATTTTTCTGTAATGTTGTGAAGAAAACATCTTATTTCGTTATAGCTACATGAGATTTTAGATATTATTTTAACTTTACTACTGTGAAAATAATGATCGGTAATTTAAGCTTTCTTATGGGGTATTTGTGAAATTCTTGATACAAGATATTGTAAATACTAATTGTTTGATTTATATTGTGTACATTGCTGACTACCATTTTTACAATTGCCTTATTTTTTACTTATTTATAAAAAAATTACAAACACATTCTACATTTTGCTCATCTGGTTACAACATACTCATGATGAGTTTAAATGTGATCACTCTTTGTCTGTTGTTCCACTTTACATTCATAATGACCAAATGGTGTTCATTTTCATGTAAAAAATCATTTGAAATATGACAACTCTGTTCATTTTGCTTTTTCATAAATCTATAGTGAATTACACTGTAATTTGCTGTTTATTTCCAATTTGATATTTGCATCCTATTCTTTTTATGGTTTTTATGCTTCTTACAACATTTACCATTTTGGACTTCCACAATGTTGACTTGCTTTTATCTTGAAATGTTGCTGTTGCGGGGGTATTTTCGCCACTGGTGGCAGTTCTAGTTCAAATTGTAATCAATCACTGTCAAGTCTGTTTCTTAGTAGCCAATACAAAATTATTAGAGTGATGGTTCTTGCTCAAGATTACACAACAATCTGATAGGTTTCCAATTGTATTTTTTTACAATGCTGAGCTGGTTATCCAATAACTACAAGTGAGGCTACTATACCAAGTGCTTCGACATGGACACTTGCTCTGTGTTATTACATGTAGATACAACTTCCAAGAATTATTACCAGTTCATATTTCATTTTGAATGTATCTCCTTTCCTTACAAACTTGTTTTGAATAATAATATAAATTCAAGCAAGCATTTAAACCTATTGTTATATACTTTACATTCCAGGGTGTATCATGGGTGACTGTGAGGTATATGTTAGGTGAGGTACAATATGGTGGTAGAGTTACTGATGATTATGACAAACGTCTTCTCAATACCTTTGCTAGAGTATGTGATCTTATATAAGTTCATATATTTTTATGTCTGATACATACTGCTTTTGTTGAATTGAATAGTTTATTGGTATTGATTAAAGTTTTTTAGAATTATTCTAATATTCTGAATATTATTAATGGTATGATATATTGATAGCTTGTATTGGGGTCCATTACTTCTAAACAGCAGCCTCAATATCTTTTTGTCAGACAATGTTACTTTATCATCATAGTATTAAAAAGAAACATATGCTTAGAACTAGTAATTAATGTTTGAAGAGTAAAACAAAGGTTTTAATTTTTTGTGAATATCTTATTGCTTGTATATTCTTTAAAATACTTAAAGTTTGTGGATAGAGAGCAAAGGTCAACTGATCCCACCAGATTTTTTGACTAATCAAGATTTATACATTTTGAAATGTATGTGATGTAATCCATTAGTTTCAGATTTAACTGTAAAATTTGACTAACATTTTCAGGTATGGTTTGGTGACTTTATGTTTGCTGATAATTTCCAGTTTTATACTGGATACAAGATCCCTAAAGTAAAGACATATGACCAATTCATGAACTACATAGAACATATGCCTCTTGTTGACTCTCCTGAAGCTTTTGGCTTGCACCCTAATGCTGATATCACGTAAGTCAATTTTATTTTTCATATGTTATTAATGTGCTAAGATTGTATGAACTATTTGTGGTAGAAGATAAGTTTATCTTTGAATTAAGTTTGATATGTTTACTTTTAATTACTGTATACTCTAAAACGCAATTCTGGCATGAGCACTAAATAACAAATCTTTCAAATAATTCAGAATTATTGTTAAAAACTTCATATCTATATAATAAAGATAATTAGATATTATATTTGTAAAGGGAATTTAATTAGCATCAATTTCTATGCTTGGTTAAAGCTTGTGATGGGAGATCTAGGCACCTGAAGATGATTGACCTTTGCCATATGTCTGAAAAAATGATTATATGAATTGTAAAGCACCAAGCATTACATTTTCTTTTTAAATTTATATTTTTCTTGAATTTTTCTATAGTTATCAGACAAATATGGCAGCCAGTATTTTAGACACTATAATGAGTATTCAACCCAAGGAAGGTGGAGCTGGGGCTGGTGAGACTCGTGAATCTGTTGTGTTTAAAATGGCTGAAGATATGTTAGAAAAATTGCCTGATGATTATAAACCACATGAGGTATGGCTGTAGGATTTTTTCAGTTTTTATTTTAGCATATAATGTATGATCAAAATCATTATAATACTTTTAATACTGAACACCCATTATATGCTATTCTTTATTATATACATGTTAATGCATATTTAATGCTAGTTGAACATGGCTGGGTGGAAGAGCACAAATCTTTGTTTAAGGAGGTTCTTGATTTGATTCCTGACTGCTGCTGATTGTATCCTTCTCTAAAAATTCCTTATTTTAAATATCAGTTTACCGACTGGAAACACTCCTAAAATGAAGTTCCCCAATCAGACAACCTTATGAATAAATTTAAGTATGAAAACCCTTAAAAACAATACATTGTTTTAAACATTTAAAATGTTCCATATTCATGTCAAACTTCATAGTATTTTATTAGATTGTATATGTCATGAGTAAGTCATTTTGAAATGGTTCTTATGATAACAGGAAAAATTATCTTAAATTTCAAATAATCTTTCATTATTTATAGTTTCAAACAACTTTTGTACATCCTACCTTAGTTATGTTTGTATTTGTAACTTGTAAATCTATATGTGATAGCCTTTTGTCTTTTTTGTATATTACATATGATAGGTAAAAGAAAAACTTAAGAAGATGGGACAACTCCATCCATTGAACATTTTCTTGAAACAAGAAATAGACAGAATGCAGAGAGTTATCACAATTGTTAGGATTACACTTAGTGATCTTAAACTAGCTATAGAAGGAACAATCATCATGTCAGAGGTATATTCTAGTTTGCACTAAAGAATTCTTATTACTGTTAGTTTGAAGTTAATTTAATCATTGTCAAGATGAAATGGTTATTATGCTGAATTTCATATTTTGCAACTCTGATTTAATACAACACGTGATCCTTCTTTGAAATTCAGTATTCTCAGGTGAATAAGTACAAGTAAAGAAAATAGTAAAAAAATTAAACGAAGCATACCAAGTGTACCGGTATATTAAACTAACTAAATTTTCCATGTAAATTTTTATTGAAGAATGTTCATTTAGATTGTCTTGTGCTGGCAAAATTTTTATAAACCAGCATGTCTTTGTTTCATATTAAACTTGTTTTTTGACTAATTGGAATTGCATCATAATTTTCTTTCAGAATCTTAGAGATGCATTAGATAATATGTTTGATGCAAAGGTTCCCAGTCTTTGGCGTAAAGTGTCCTGGCAGTCATCAACACTAGGTTTTTGGTATACTGAATTGTTAGAAAGAAATGAACAGTTTTTTAGATGGGTATTCCAAGGTAGGCCTGATGTATTCTGGATGACAGGCTTGTTTAATCCACAAGGTAAGTGAAGTATATTCCTTCATTTTCAGTCAGTTAAATTACATGAAAATTTTTGTTTGTTCAGTTGGCACTATACATTGTGATAATTAAGTTGTCCAAGACTTTTTTTCTTGTAAGTATGTAGAAGTGGCCATTTAAAGAACACATTCTAAAATTTCATGAAAATCATACATTTTCCCCATATTTAGAGTAAACCATCAGATTTTCTTGCCCTTATCAATTTTAAATTGCAATAAAATTCCCCCAAAATGTTCTGCCCCTTCCATTTACTGAAAAATCTCTGCTATCTGGAATGCTTACTACTTGCCCCTACATAGTCTTGTATGACTGGACTTGGCATAATTCAAAGCAATCCATGTTAACAATGAATCAGATATTTGCTGAATTTAACTTCGATGAGTGCTAACAAATAGAGGATTTTCTTTTCTTTATTTTTTACTTTTACTTGCCACATCTTCTTTTCTAAAATTGAGTTTCTATTTCCAGGTTTCTTGACTGCAATGAGACAAGAAGTGACAAGAGCACATAAAGGATGGGCTTTAGATTCTGTTACACTCCATAATGATGTATTGAAGCAAAGTAAAGAAGATATCACTGGCCCACCTGCAGTATGTACTTGCTTCTTTTTTAGTTTCATAATTGAATTACATATAAATGACCAGTTGCTAAATTGCAACTTCTTATGCAACTCGCTCTTAGGGAATAGCTTAATGTTTTTTTGGGGGGGGGTTGCTTACTCTATTGTAGTTAATATTGATTGATTGTAATTTATACATTACAGGAGGGTGTATACATCTTTGGTTTATATTTGGATGGTGCTAGCTGGGATAAAAGAAATTGTCGTCTATCAGAATCACAACCTAAAGTATTATTCACCTTGTTACCTGTTGTTCACATGTATGCCATCAACTCTACTGCTCCTAAAGATCCAAGGTTGTACCAGTGCCCAGTGTACAAGAAGCCACATAGGACTGACTTGACTTACATTAGCTTCATTGTTCTCAAGACAGCACAAAGTCCTGATCACTGGATATTACGTGGTGTTGCTGCTCTGTGTGACATCAAATAGACTTCAGTCAGAAATGGTGCCTTGTTCTGTTCCAGATCTAACAGACATTTTGAAATTATTTTTATTATTTACTTTTATTTACTTTATTTATTTATTTTAATTTAATGTTTATTACTTATTTAATCAATAAATAATATAAGTTAATAATTGCATGTGTTGTTTCGCATGTCATAAAATTCCACTTGCATGAAGAATGGAAATTTGCTTGATGTGTTACATTGTCACATAGTTTTGCATGAACACCAAGTTCATATATTTGAATGTCCTCCATCTTGACTCTATTTCTGGATCATCTGACCAACTGGAGAGGTGAAATTGTGTGAAAACATTTAGAACACACAACAAGCGTTTTAGTCACATAAAACAGCACTTATTCACTCAATGGTATAGTCAATAAACATGACGTGTCAAAAGGGAATCATGAGGCTTGCCACAAAACTTGACTGCAGTCTTCAATATAGTTCACCTAGACTTTTACCCTAAGAATCTGCTCTGACAAAGCTCAAGTCATTAAATGACTGATAAGTTTATTTTTCAACGTAATACATGTATATGTAACTGTAAGGGACAACACTAGCTGTCCAATGCAATGAAACTCAGACAGAAAAGCAAGTTTCATGCAGATGGCCCACATATTCATTACCTTAACCACAGCTTTTTAAGCATAAATCTTTAAAACATGTCCTCTAGTAATCTTTGAAATTGCTTTGAACTAAGAGAAATTATCACACCCTATGAGAAGGTTTTCTAGAAGCAGTGGTCTCTTGGAGGGGTGCACACTTAGCATTTGGAGGCCCTGGGTTCATATCCCACCAAGGATACTGTTAAAATCACGAAGCATGTTTCACACAACAAATCGGTACAATAAGGGCACTTGAAAGTGATTTCCATGAACCAATGTGAGCACAAGACTGTAAGACAGTTCGATTTTTTTTTTATTCTAACCAAACTTATTTTAAACAAGTAAATCTGTGAGCTAATGCTCACTAGTGATACCCCCGCCAAAATCTAAAAATATGCGACAAACAGGAAGTAGATGAGCAAGGAGCATGAAATCGCTTTACACCACATGGGACTATGGGATGAAGCAATATGCAAAGTATTAGGCTGCTGCATGATATAGTTGCTGAGAAAACTGCGATGGAAATTTTGTAACGGACGCACGCACACACGCACGCACGGACAAGGGTAAAATAGTATACCCCCCTCTTCTTCGAAGCGGGGGTATAATAATAAATAAATAACAGTTTTTTCTTTGCATCACCTTTAATAAATATCAAACATCACTTTAACAACAAATCTTTAGAATATTCATTCAGTATTTTTTAATTCTACATTAATATTTAGATAACACAAAGAAGTCACACATTTTACAAAATGCAGAAACAGTTTTAAGTATAAGAAATTCATATACATGTAGTAAAAATATTCTCTTCATTTAATCATTAAGTTAGTTTTAATAGCACAAGTTTCTAAGAATTAACACCAAGTACATAGAACATCCAATTGCTCTTCATCTAGTAGGTAAAAATATCCTTGGAAATATCACACAGATATAAACATGTTCTGATGTCTCTAGTTTCTTAACAACATGTCAAAAACATCACACAGATTGAGAATTCAAAGTTCACACAATATTGTATTTTCATTATTTAATCCATTTCTTCTACAGCTTTTACACATTTGGCCATAGTTTGGGATGCACGACCAATTGAGTTGGTCATGTAAAAATCTTTCAAATTCAGCATTGATGGAGTTAAAGGTTTCTCTTGAAGGGTACCAGAAATACTCTGTAAAAGAAAAAAAACTATATGATATTGTCTCATTTAAAAACAGAAATTCCAAGCTAATAGATAGATATTACCGATTGTTTGAAATGACTAGTAGTGTAAAACAGACATGATTAAACAGGACTCAAATTCTCCTGTATAATTAGGCTATCTACAGCACAGAAACTCTCCATTACGTTTTCAAGTTCATTTAACTACTTCATACTAGTATTATTACCATTAAAAGATAAGAACACAAGACTAGTAGTTTAAATTATAAAGACTAAGTCAAAACTGTGCAATTACTAGTATGGCCATGAAAATATCAGCTGAATTGCAGTTATCCTGCACAGACGAGCATTATAAAAAAATATGTAGGTTTGAGAAAATGTGTAGGTTTGAGAAGCTGTAAAATATATTTCATGACAAAACTTGCTGAATGTATGCAAGTCCTACCAATGTACCAAACCGACAATTCATAGATTCCAAGTCTGACACACTACCGAGGAAGTAAACCAAGAAGCATTTAATAAGTTCCTGATATTATAAAATAAAGATGTTAGTACCTGGGCCAATTCTTGCGCTTGTTTAAAATAGTTGGCATCTTCAGCTTCACCATATTGTACAAGATTTGGTGCTACTTCATATAATCTGTCTCGAACTTCTTGTAACTTGTCATATGGCAATGAATTGCCAGATAGCTAAAATAAAACAAAACAATATTTTTGTAACTTACATTCTCTAAAATCTAGAAGTTGCATAAAACACTTATCATTATACAAGGGCTACACTTTTGCAAACTTATGCTAGTTATGCAACTTGGTATTTGAGTGAAGTTACAAGTAAATCCATACAGTAAGTTCAAAGATGTTAAAATGTACATCTAAAATCTTCACTACTAAGAATTACATTGACAAACAACTGAGTAAGGATTGTCCTACTGTTATAGAAGACATAATGACACTTAACATCTAGTACTTGATTGCACTTGCCAATTTATTCGAAGCCATAGGGTAAAAAATATTAATGAAAAGTTTAACCCAGTAGTCTACATAAAAGTAGTTCAGTCTACTATAACAAATAATATCAAGCAAAATATAATAATCCTGACAATCTAGGTCAAATTTACACAGATCTTCAAGAAGAAATTTTAAAACATTAAATATTGCAGTAAAGAAAAAAAAATATATTGAGCTATAATATATTCCTTGTGGAAAAAAAATGAATTTTTTTGTAGTCTTTAATCTATGAGACTACCAAAATACATTTTACTTGAAATTTAAGTAAAATATAAACATGACAGTAAATGTTCAATTACCTCAGAAAGAGCGCGAATTATCTTCCAATCTTCTCTAGCCAACATAGGAGGGGTAACAGCTGTTCTTGTTTCTTGAGCTCTACCTTCAGTGTTGACATATGTAGCATCTTTCTCTGTGTAGGCTGCACCAGGTAAAATAACATCAGCCATGGCAGCACCTCTGTCTCCATGGTGACCTGTGATTATACGGTTAAATCAAGAGCTTTAGTACATTATTAAGACAAGTTTGTACTTACTAATAGCCTAATAAATTCAAGATAACCTGCTTTTGTTTTATTCCAAGATAACCATAAGCAAGTGAAATATTATTTAGTGATATTTCTGTTCTTTTTAAAAATTGTGAGTTCAAAATTTTTCAGTCTTGAAGTTTCTATAGGTTATGGAATATGATACTTCACATTGGATATCCATATGCAATCAATAGACAATAATCTGTAATATTAGTTAAAATATTTTCGTGACACTTGACAACAAATGATTCTTATCTTCTGTGTCAGACTTAGGGCACGTTCCGCAAGGCGATCGCTAGCTAGCGCTTCATCCCATGGTACCCTCGATTTTGGTGTCACATAGTAAATTTTTTTGGTGCAAGAAAGGTACCAGAGGACGAAGCGCTATCTACGGATTTCCTTGCGGAACGTGCCCTTATTCAAACTAAACATAATTTACCAATTACTTGTTTTGTGTACTAAATTTGCAATAACTTTCTAGTCTTACAGTCTCACAACCTACTTAGTTGTAAAGCCTTCCATGCAGTATTGTTATATAATTGAAGATTTTTGATAAAACACTGCCTAGTTTAGTAACTTATCTACTAAGACAATAAACTCAACAATAATTACCTTGATAAACAACGAAACAATCAGCTGGTATGTCTTCCTTTGTTATAGCCCCTTCATCTGCACCAAGTAAAAACAAGATCTGTGGAGGATTCTGTCTTATAGCATCTACACCAGCTTTGTATCCAAGATCTAGAGCAGCTACTTGACTTGCTACCTATAATTATACAATCATATTTGTCTATCATCAACATACATGTAAATAGAGTAATGTATCTGGCCTTCCATTTCAAGAAACATAAAGATCACATTAAAGCTCGAGATCTATGTTCCAACAACAGCAATTAAGGATGGGTCCACATAATGCAAATCAAAGGGTAATATTTTAGAGGTACACTCAAATCATTCAATTTAGTATAATAAGTTCCCTACAAGTAAAACTAGTAAATAAACATAAAAATGTTATGCAATGAACTCGAGATTCATTATCATTTGTTGACCTAAGATCACTGTTTATATTTTGAACTGTCGAGAGCAGGGTCATGAGATTGTGAGCATGTATGGTCCAATCTAGGTAAATTTAAAATACACTGAGTAATTTATAAGTGTATTGACAATTACAACTGAGTCTGTATTGCGAATCTTGCAGCATTTTGTTCCATGTGTCTACTTGCCCACTCTGAAAGCTAAATATAGTTTTCCAATTTGATACTATGCCGATAGCCTTGTGGCTAATTCTAAACTCGGTGTATTACCTGTACTGGTTAAAGTAAGATCTAACATACTAACCCTATGTAAAACATTTAGAACTTTCCAATCTTCACCACAACCAGATTGTACTCTAGCATTCTGTGCAATAGTTGAGACAGCTTTATGTATAGATGTACCATCACCACGTTGTAAAGCTGAACTTCCAACTACAACCATAGGGTTCTTTGCTGCAGCTAAAGTCTAGCAAATAAAATATAACAAGTCAAAATGTAACTCTGCATAATACTTGTGGCCCCTAGGGCAATGCCAACTTTAAATCGAGGGAAAACTTTAAAAAATCTAAAATGTCTCAGATAACAAGTGATAGTAACAAAACAAGTTGTAAGACCTGGCAAATAACTTGCCAGCAAGTAGCAGTATAATACAGGGACGATATTACAAGGACATTTCAACAATAACCATGTTCACTTTTATCACTGGATCCATGTCAAAACTACTTTCTTTCCTAACGGTTGAAAGTATATTAGTGTACAAAATCTATGAGGAGTTCCAATTGCTTGAAAGCAATAAAATATTTCCAAATGGGTGAATGTTAATATGTGACTACACTTTTTTTGTAAGATGATTATGATAAATAATATTTTACTTTCTAGCTCCACAAAGTAAAATGCACTCAGTTCATATTTACCTTTGAGAATGGATGTTTTCCAGAAGCAATATCATTAAGAATGGAAGCTGAATCTCCAAGATGATCATAATCATAAGTTAGATCTACTTGTGAACCAACCATTGCTACAGTCAAATCATTGTTTATCCAACTAGAAAATATGATATGGTAATATGTGAGTCAAATCATCCGATAATAAAATATGGTATTATTTCATTTACTTTGTGTGATGAAAATACGATGTAACTTAATGAGAACATCATAATAAAATAAGGATAATTTATTAAATGGGACAACTAATTTGAGAAAGCTCAGGCTTCCCTGTCAGAAAGCTTCTAAAACATCTTAACACAAAGAAACATCAAGAGCACATGGCATAAATTTGATACTAAAGGTCTGATGAGTATTATACAATTTTATTGTGCTCACCATTCTGTATTATTCAGGCCTAACTAGAAATAAGTAATAATTAACATTTTCTACTTTTGGTTAACTATGATTCTTTTTTTTCATATTGTACACATCCAAATTTCTATGGGGTGATGTATATCCGATGTTTTTCTCTCAAAACATAAGCATGTTTTCATTTAAGCAGACAAAATTTCTGCAGTAGTATGTTGTTAACTTGTTTTGTAAAAACCCATTTAATTTCAATACAGTTTATTTGCAATTGCTCAAGTAGGACATAGACGGCTAAAAATCTTGAGCAAACCTGCAATTTAGAGCAAATGCATCTCAAACAAACTTGAATAAACAGTTTTCAAATACCTACCTTTTCCTGATTCTGGCATTAAAGAGTGGAGCCTCAAATCTCGGATTTGTACCAACCAATAAGATTAAATCAGCTTGTTCTACACCTTGTATCTTTGTATTGAGTAAATAATTGGATCTTAAATCAGTTCTGTAAATCATATACACAATATAAATTAATATTTCATACATGAAATGCGACTGAGCAACAAAGGAATATAAATAAGTTATTTTCACAGACCCAAATTTTTTATCTAACTTCAGGCTAATGGGATGGGAAGACTGATGTTATGTATATATGTAATGTATGTATTGACCATAAGGGTCTAAGACCTTCCAGTTTTCTTGGTTGAATAAACTTGTATTATTAAATGTTAAGAACAACACCTGCATACAAAAATAATTTTGCACTGATAATATTTTGACATTTTTCTTTCACCAGGAAAAAGACAGATTATTTCAAAGTAAGGTTACAGTCAGACATACCCAGCTCCATCCATGGGGAAAATTTCTTCAGTACACAAAGCTTCACTGCCAAGTCTGTTAAGATAATCTTTGAGTGAAACAAGAGCTTCAGCATCTACTAGACCACCAACCACAGCTCCTATCTTATCACCTGGTGTCTGTACAATCTGTGATAGAAATATTATAACAATTCACTGTAAGTCAAGTATCAAGCACTAAAAGTTTGAGCAGTGGTCCAATGGTGGGACACTTAATGATTTAAGAGGCACTGCTAATTACATTGAGCAATAAATTACTAAGAAAGGACCAAAACATTAATTGGCTTCAGGAGTTTTCTTGTAAACTCATCCAAGATTATCTACAATGAGAATAACCTAATAGTTATGGCATTGTGAGCTCATGAAATTGGGATATTGTGTTTACTCATACATAATATTTATGATAGAGGTTTGTTTTGTGGTGTTCTGAGAGTAGTAATATGTGATGTAATATTCAATGCCTTATGCCACATTGAAACATTTTTTCAGTTATATTGCTGTGATCAGGTGACTCACTCATTTCCCAAGATAGACCTGAGATCTCTGAACCTAAGCTGTTAACCTAGTGGTGAGCACATATCCTCACCAACAGCAGACAAAAAAGTCCTACTTAGTACTATCAACAAAGGTAGAAGGAAAGAATGACCATGGAACATTTCATGACCAGATTTGCCTAATGAAAGCAATATGTATGATACATCAGACATTTTTTTCTTTATATAAAAAGAGCCGTTTACAGGCGACTTCCCCTCTTAAAATTTCTTTAAGAGCGTGCAATTTTTTCCAAATTTTGAGTTTAACTTGGATTTTTATGCTCCCCTGTCTATGAAATTGTGATAAAATTTCCCAAAATGTTCTATACAAAAATGTCCCACGTCCCTTACCCAATACTGAAAAAAGCCCTGTATACAGATATCGGAACGTGCAAGTTGTCACACGGTACGGACGGTACACGCACGTTATACGAACACGGACTGCACGTTACACGATACACGAACACGATAGATAGCTTGATTTGCGGTAAAATACACGATTCCGAGTCTCGATACACGTTTAACACGATTGTTCGAAATCCTCGGCTTTTTTCGCCCAGAGAAAAACGTTTCAACGACGACACGTTAAACGAATAATGCGTCTCAAATGTAGATTGAAAACAAAAAATATTCTTCTGTTTCGTCGTAAATATGTAACTAAACAATATAAGTTTTGTTAAATTTATTGAAAATCGAGTTTACCTGCTCAAATTCTTAAAAACAAAATGTTACAAGTTGGCTTAAATCGAATTTAAATTCACGCACACGATTGTCAACTTCGAAATCACACAATAGACAAAGAAATAAAAATTTAAATATGTTACATTGGTTCATTACACAGTTAAGCTTGAGTGTAAAATATAATATTGTATCAATAAATTCATTGAATATCGACATTTTAAGTAGAAATTAAGGTACACGATAGGCGGGCAGTCAATACACGATAGACAAAAAAGAACACGATTGATAATATTTTGTATAAAAATTGAATTAGTACACGGTGTACAACAAAAATACTAACTGTATAATAAAGAATATTATTACTGTCAAAATAATTTAATGTCATTCTTAGTAAGTTTGTTTTAATTGAATTAAAAACCATGAAAAGCCGATCAACTCACACGATTGATAAAAATACACGTTTAAAGTTTTTTTCCTTTGTTTTCTTCAAATCATTCATTGAGAAAAGATGTCATAACTGTATGTGTATATGTTTCAAAAGTTAAACACAGTCTTAGCTTGATTGTAAAAATATAAGCAAGTCATATAGTATAGATTATTTTATTGAATATCGACATTTTTAGTAGAAATAAAGGTACACGATCGGCGAGCAGTCATTACACGATAGACAAAGAAGAACACGATTGATAATTTTTATCAAACAAATTATGTAAGTACTTGATGTATAACAAAAATACAAACTGCAGAATAAAGAATAACATTACTGTCAAAAATTGTTTATGTCATTCTTTGTAAGTTGGCTTTATTCAGATTTAAAACCACACACCTGATAGCCGGCGAAACCCACACGATAGAAAAAGAAATACACGTTTCAAGTTTTTTCTCTGTTTTTATTTTCAAGCCATTCATGGTGAAAAATACTTTGAATTAGTATATTTTTTCAAAACACAGTCTACGCGTGATTAAAAAAATATAAGCATGTCATATTGTATAATGGTCGCCTTTTTAGTAGTATGTATACTAGATATAAACGTTTACATGCAGTGCTTGCGTGAAGACGCGGTATTAAGACAGTACACACACCTCGTGTTAACTTACTATTTTATGCCGACTACAAAATCGATATTTAAATAAAAAGTTTTACATATAAATACGCAAATATGAGGGAATAATACGAATAAACTGTAAAAACTAAATAATTTAATTTACTTTAAGAATTAAAACAATGATGACTTTTTTAATCATATAGAGTCGTGATAAACGAGTTCTTGACCAAGTGAGATGTCAATTATAACAGTTTGTTTACTAAACGCTTTAGCCACTGACAAACAAAGAAAATGTTTGATGATTAAGATAAATGAAAGCATGTGTTTACATTTAAAATATAATAATATTATAACGATTATTTTAATTTAGTAACAACATTTCGGTTGGGCCGCAATTTAATTGACCGCAGATTGGTCCGGAATGAGCCGCAGTTTATCGACGTACGGCATTTAAACAGGAATTTCCGGTTTAAACAAAGTCAACATTTATTCTAAACTCAACTTAATGAATCGCGGTTTTTCTTTTTGTTTACGGATGATGATTAGTCGACAATGCATAAGTATTTAATACATTTATACGTATGGATTTGTCAATATCTCGGGCACACGATACACAGTAATAAAACGCAAAATCACAATATCTCGGACCGATTTTTACCGTGTATTTACACGATGAGCGGTCTACACGTTACACGATTGAAATACACGGTGAATTATACACGCACACGGTATGAATGATACACGCACGATACACGCACGATACACGCAAATTTCGGAAACTTGCACGATCCGAGATCTGTATGACTAACCTTTTGTGCAACTTTAATCAGAGCTGATTCCCAATCTGCTTGTTCTAAAACACCTTTGTCATTCTTCACAAAAGGTGTAGTAAGTCTTTGACGTTTTAAACCATCATAAGCAAATCTAGTAGCATCAGAAATCCATTCTTCATTAATTTCCTACAAAGAAATTACATATTTGTATAACAGTCATCGCCTTATTTTTTCTCAATCACTAGCCCAATATTTTTTAAAAATTATATCTGATATACATGTACATGTATATAGTAAAAGACAAACTTATCAACTAGTCTGACTAAATAAAATATATAAAATAAGTAATTTTACAAGCCCAAATCAATTTTAACTAGTTCCAGGTTTTGGACTAATAGGTTGAGACAATGACTGGTTTAATATATCTTGAGACAGCCCTTGTGAATATTTGTAATACAGGAATGTTAGAAATACTGTTTAACAATGTAATTTAAACCATTCTAATTTTCTTTCTGCACAATTCAGAGAAAAACATTATAAGGAACTCAACTAAAGACAAATATTACTACATAAAGTTAGAAAGAGCAAATCTGTATAACAATTAGCATATTATCAAAAATACATATATATACATGTACAAGGGTTCAAGATAAAAATGGGTCAATAGAAAGTTAATATTACTAGCCCCTAAAGAACAAAATAGCACACAGTCTAGAACTTACCTCGTTTATTTTAGGTAAAATTCTCATAACTTCATTTGTTCTCATGGTAACAACAATATTACTACCCAAAGCATCCATTACATCTATAGATTCTATTTTCCTGTAATAATAAACATACCGTAATAAACTATGAAATTTTTTATTTCATTCAGACCATAATATTAGTACATACTAAAGAAGTTAATTTATTATAAGAATTAATGATTTTAGTGTATAGAGCTATGTTAAAGATTGATGAATTATTAGATTAAGTAACTATTCATAAAGGGATTGAAATCACATAAAAATACCTAAATTAACACTAAAGCACCTAATTGCATACTTGGTGACTCTACTAAATTAACTTTTTAAACATATGGCTTATTTAATTTCAACTAATACATCTCTTGAGCAGTTTCTTATTTTGTGTCATTACTGACTTACTGAGCAAAATTTCATCTTTTCCAACCTTATGCGATTGACAAATTAAAAGCTCTTATTTTTTGTCACTTTCCATGAATCAAACACCTAGCTTGACTACTGTGTCCCCTGGACAATAGTGTGCTTGAAATAGTTGAAAAGCTGGTTACAATGACAACTCTAATCATAGCCCAAGGGGAAAATAAAGAACCTTTCTGAGCCTGAATGTATGCTATCCTGTAACAATTTTGCACATTTGCCAACACCCAGTGACCCTTATCAAAGTTGGTAGCTTACAACCTGGAAAATACCATAAAATACCAAATGTAAATTTCTTAGACAAAGCACAAACCTTGTTTCCCATGGTCTTGTAGTAAAAGCATAAGGTTTAGATGTGAGAGCACCCACTGGACACAGATCAATAATATTTCCAGACAGTTCAGATTTAAACATTTTTTCAACATATGTTCCAACTTGCATATCTCCTCCTCTACCAGTGGTGCCAAGATCATCAACACCAGCAACCTCACTAGCAAACCTGAAACATGAGATGATAACAGTGAGCAAATGTATGTAACTAAACTAAACAAAACAATAAGTGGTTGTTTAAGAAATCTAGGCTGCATCAGAGGAAGGTGGGTTTTAACTAGAGGTGTGCGGTATTACCGGTAAACCGTTGTTTCTATATCACGGTATAATACCACAGTATTTTGGGAAATACTGGTATTGAATAACTTAACTTCCTTTCTGGTAAGAGAGCACTACCGGTGAACGAGTAGTACATGTGTGATTTTACACGTTATATAATGTCGGTCAGGGGTGACGAAATCAGCGATTGTCAGAGTCTTACATTAAGTTATTTTTTAAATTTGACTTTATGTGGATAAGTAAAAAATTCTATTTTAGTTAGTTAAAATAATTTTACACCTGCATAAGGCTGTGGAAGAAATAGATAGACATAGTAGCATTTACACCGGGAAGTCTATATTTTAATTGTTTGCAGTAATTTTTATGAATAATAATCCTTTGCTTGATGACAAACATGTGTTCGCAGTTTTGAACGGAAAATGATGTTAACAATTTAAGATAAGATGTGTATCAACATTTTTTCACACTTTGTCGATAGTGTAACAATGTCATAATTATAATGTCTCCTTGTATAATCACAGATATTATAGAGATTAATTTATTTGTTAATTAAAACGAATTCTTAAAACAAGCGTGACCTAGTTTTTAATAGTTGACTACAACAAATAAAGGTCGGTAAGAAAACGATATCGGTGTTTTTTATTTGATAGCCCTATTGCACATGGTAAAGGCTTACTTTGAGGTATACAGTGGTATTTAGTAAAAAAAAAAGTATACCAAGTTATAAATTTCCTGGCAGTACTAAGCTCTAGTTTTAACCGAACAATTTTTACAAATTTTATCACTATGGGAAAAACAATTAATTTGAATTCTCATTGGTAAATGTAGAATCAATCCATGGAATTACCTAACAAATAAGCTGAATTATCCATTGTGAATAAAACATCTAACAAAATGAAAATTAATTAACAATAAAAAAAGTATTCCGCCTAAAGTGATAGATTAAAATCTTACCTAATACATCTTGTACAGTGAATACATCTTGTCATTATAGTCTTTATAAGTGGACCAACATTTTTATCTTCCACAGCTCTGTAACAAGAGAACAACAGAAAATGACATTAAATATTAGTAAGTTTGAAGTCATCTAATTACCATGGCAATCTTCTATGCAGATAAACATATATCTTCGTAGCTGGTTGCTAAGGTTGTTCTGAATGCACTGACTGCAGAGCCTTCACAGGTTGACACCATCAGGGTTCGTCGAAAATCTTTGAAGAACCCCAAAGAACTTAAAAACCCCAAAGAAACCCCTTAGAACTAAGAAACCCCTAAATAAAACCAAATATTGCATTGAGTAATATTTGCCCTTTATTTTAGATTTCATATGTCAAGTTACAAATTCTCCTAACCTCATTCATGTGTTTTGTTCTAAATATAGATATCACATGATATCTTGACCTCTGACTATTAATATTGAGCTATAAATAACTCACAGACTTCCCATCAGGCATCTGCCTGGAACTTCCTCTTCCTACTGTCTGCCACCAAGAAAGGACATAAAATAAATCTGCTTCAAAAATCTTTACAATCCTAATCTAATAGTCTATTTAATAATGCCTGGAAGAGGTAAAGGGAAGAAAAGAAAACATACGGAGGTGGAGGAACCTGTTTTAGCTCCAGAAGTGGAGAGAATTCAATTAAATTCTCTAATAGATCAGGACAATGAACCACAAGGTCCAGGTAGGCCTGAAATTAATCATTTTGACAATATTTTTTCTGGAATTAATTTCCAAAATGATGAAAATAATTCTATGAACATGGAGATGATTAGGTGTGGGGCAGATGATCTCACAGCCCATATCCCTAGGCAAATAAAAGACAAAATAACCAGTGGCCAGTATGTTAATCTTGCAATACTGTTAAAAAGCTCTATAGAGCTCAGTGATATATGCAGTGGGGGTTCCCTGTTTTTAAATGAAAATGGCAGGCTGGAAACAAGGCAAAAATCAAGTAACTATTCTATAAAAAATATTGAGGAATGGACAGACGCCTTTCTCCTCTACATGTCTATCTTCATCGAAGTTAATCAAAAGGATGTTTTATCCCTAATTAAGTATATGACCATCATTAGGGATGCAGCTAAGAAATTCGGTCCAGGGTCTTGGAAAGTGTATGACGAGCAGTTCCGCCAACGCCAAAGCTCACCCCAATTAAAAACTGACTGGGATTCAGTTCATCCCGAGCTCTGGTCACGCATAATGTTGGTTCCCAGCAGCTTAAGGCCTTTTGAAAATCATGCTCCAACTACTAGCATAACAGGACAACATAATAATGCTAAACGTAAAATGTTTCCATGCCTAGCCTTTAATACTGGTGTATGTACATGGAACCCTTGTAAATTTTCACATGTCTGTAATATTTGCAACTCAACACTGCACAAGAAATTACAATGCCCACATGCAAGCCTAAACCAGCACACATTCAATAATGCCCCAAGTAGCCATCATGCACAACCTAATTTTCGTGCAAACAAATCATCCTTTCGAGGGAGGCCATATCAACGGCGAACAAACAACAACCAATTTACACAATAATTCAAGTAGCCCGTATTCATTAGCAAAGTCACCAATTAAATTACTAGAATTAGAGAAAGCACTTTTAAACTATAAACCAAATGACGCAATTTTTATCCTTAATGGTTTCAAGTATGGGTTTTCCATTGAATATAGTGGACCAAGGCACTTTAGAATGTCAAAAAATCTTAAATCAGCATTAAATATGCCAAATATAGTCATGCAAAAAATTGATAAAGAAATTAAAGAGGGCCGCGTGGGGGGACCATTTGAAACCCCTCCGAGTCCTCACCTGCGAGTGTCTCCTCTAGGTTTAGTTGAAAAGAAAAACGGCACAGACTACAGGTTAATCCATCATCTTTCTTACCCAGAAAATGATTCAGTTAATGACTTTATCGATCCAGACTTGTGTCATGTACAAAATTTAAGTTTCGATGATGCAATAGCAATGGTTCAGGAACTAGGTAAAGGCTGTTTGTTAGGAAAGTCTGACATCCAGTCAGCATTCCGATTGCTACCAGTAAACCCTAAGGATTTCGATCAACTTGGTTTTTGCTTCAATGGTAAATACTATTTCGATAAATGCCTCCCATTCGGTTGCTCTATAAGTCCGGCTATATTTGAAAAATTCTCCACTTTTCTTGACTGGTATGTACAATCTAAAACCTTAAATGGCAAATTATTACACTATTTGGATGACTTCCTATTCGGAGGTAGGAAATTAACTAATGACTGTCAGACGGTTATGCTAGAATTCGATAAGCGCATGACAGAGCTAGGAGTCCCTGTTGCTCCCGATAAAACAGAAGGACCAAAAACAATCATAATTTTCCTCGGCCTTGAGATTGATTCTGAAAAAATGGTCATAAGAATCCCACTGCAAAAAATTAACGATATAACATTAACAATAACTGAAATACTAAAAAAAGATAAGACAACACTTAAATTAATGCAGTCATTAATCGGCAAGCTGCAGTTTGCATACAGGGCTATACTCCCAGGTAGACCCTTCTGTAGACGCTTAATCAACTCTACAAGAGGCTTGACCTGTCCCTTCCATCACATCCGCATTAATAAATCTATAAAAAATGATCTCAAAATGTGGTTATCTTTCTTCAAAAACTTTAACGGCATATCAGTTTTCCATGACAGATTCTGGGTACGATCTGTTGATGCAGAGTTGTTCACAGATAGTGCAGCCAGTATAGGCTATGGTCTGTATTTTAAAGGGCGTTGGGCCCAGGGCAAGTGGCCAGACCAATGGAAGCTACAAGGTAAAACAAACAATATAGCCCTGTTAGAATTTTTCCCGGTTCTGGCAGCCATATATCTCTGGGGTAACATGTTTCGAGATAAGAAAATACTGTTTAGATCCGACAACAAGTCTGTTGTTCAAGCAATTAACTCTCTAACTAGTCAGTCTGAAGATCTAATGGTGCTTGTTCGTGCATTCACTTTAAAATGCCTACATTATAACATTGTAGCCAAGGCTGAGCATATCTGTGGCATACAAAATAAAATAACGGATGCACTCTCACGATTTCAGATGAAGAAATTCAGAGCTTACGCTCCAACGGCAGACTCAAAGCCAGAAATAGTCCCAGACCATCTTTGGCAAATATTTACACAAGATCAAGAAAGCTACTGAAGTCAAGCATAGCAAAAAATACACTGATGACCTACAAAAATGCAGTCCATACTTTTAATGATTTCAGATCACATTATAAACTAGGAAATACTTGGCCAGCATCAGTCAACCAAATAAGTCTGTTCATATCATACTGCTCTCACCAAGGTTATTCACCTTCAACAATATCAACGTACTGTTCAGGCTTAAGCTTTATACACAAAATAAAGGGCCACAAAGACCCAACCGAAGAATTCATTATCAAAAAGCTAATAGAAGGTTGTAAACGAGCATGTAAGAGAACAGATAAAAGACTGCCAATTAACGCTTCTCTTTTAGCAAGAATATGTACAGGGTTGAAGTCTGTGTGCAATAGCAAATATGAAGAATTCCTCTTCAAAGCAGCCTATACCTTAACTTATTTTGGTTTATTCAGAGTGAGTGAATTAGTATACACATCAACAACACAGTCACTGCATATAAGTGACATAAACATAAACTCTGATATGCTGACACTAACTTTAACAAGAACCAAAACTAATCAATCAGGACCACCAACAATCTTAAAAATTAATAAGTCTAGCAACAGAGAAATATGCTGCATAGAGGCCATGCAGCACTACCTGCTAATCAGACCAAAGGTCAGAGGTTACCTATTCTGTCATAATAACAAATCACCTCTCACTAGATACCAATTCTCAGCAGTTCTAGCTAAAACACTGATCCATCTAGGTATTCCTAACATTCACTACAGGTCCCATTCCTTTAGAATAGGTCGTGCAACTGACTTAGCACGTCAGGGGACAGAAGCACAAGATATCAAAAAAATGGGCAGGTGGTCTTCTAATAGCTATCTTAAATACATAAGAAAGTAAATATCATCGCTAAATAAATACATATAAATATATATAGATATATGTTAATTAAACTTTTGCAGAAATTTGGATAGTGGGTGATTCCATAGTGAAAAAAGCCAAAGCTTACACAGACAAAGAATCCACCCCGAACTTAAAGCTTAATGCCAAAATATGGTGGTGTGGCAAGTCAGGCATGAGGTGGGAACAACTGCTTCAAACCACCCAGCTCCAGCTGCTGCATCATCGACCCCCAAAAATACTAATAATTCATCTAGGAGGTAATAATTTACATAATGTTAAGCAAGTTAAACTTATAAAATCAATTATTCATGACCTAAAATATATCAGAAACACATTGATCAATACCCACATTATATGGTGCGATATTCTACCAAGGCTACAGTGGAGAGATAATACTTCCTCATCACCAAAAGATCTGAATATCAAACGCAAACGTGTCAACCGTGCTGCACGCCAATACATAAATGAAATGAACAATGCTTCTTTTATCTCCCCTAAAATCCCCTGGCACATGACAGAGCTATTCCAAAATGATGGTGTGCACCTATCAGACATGGGAAATATGGTTTACCTCCAGACACTTAAAACATCACTAGAACAATTGCTGGCCAAACCTCACCCACTCTGATTCATTAAAAACTGTCCAACCCCTAAATGTTCAATAACTATAATTGAACAATATTCCACTATCAAATATTTCTTAATAAATGTCTAGAATTTGGAGAAAATGTTTAACATTTTGTGGCGGAAATTCTAGAGAAATTTTAGCCGGATGGAAGTTGGTTTAGTGTTTCTAGTCAATAAACTACAGGTTCTTCATACTCTAGGTATCTGGAAGAAGTAAAATGGACAAATACTCTGAACCAGCACCTAGAGACAATGTCTAACTATGTAGATTGCAAATGTAAATTCCACATAGATTCATCGGTTGCTTGAATTGCTATTAAGTAAGGAGGCAGGGTATCCTGTAGTGGGCAGTTACCCGCGTACCCTCCAAGCTTATACAACTTGCTTGCTATCAACGGTTGCTATTTTGCTATACAATGGGTTGCTATCAACGGTTGCTATTTTGCTGTGCAAGCTATCATCGGTTGCTATTTTGCTATACAATTGGTTGCTATCAACGGTTGCTATTTTGCAGTACAAGCTATCATCGGTTGCTATTTTGCTATACAATAGGTTGCTATCAAATATTGCAAACCAAATATTGCATTGAGTAATATTTGCCCTTTATTTTAGATTTCATATGTCAAGTTACAAATTCTCCTAACCTCATTCATGTGTTTTGTTCTAAATATAGATATCACATGATATCTTGACCTCTGACTATTAATATTGAGCTATAAATAACTCACAGACTTCCCATCAGGCATCTGCCTGGAACTTCCTCTTCCTACTGTCTGCCACCAAGAAAGGACATCCCTCCCACCCAACCCATGTATTTCCTACTTTACTTCACCATAATATTTTGAAACATATTCTTGGCAAAGGTACTGCTGCCGATTTTACTTACATTTCAGTTTTGATTGTTTGTCATACAATTTGGCTGTACAAGTTATCAAAGATGTGAGAACCAGTTTAAAGATGCTAACAATTTGACTTTACAAGTTATCAAAGATGTGAGTACCAGTGTAAAGATGCTAAAAGTTAAGGACTCAAACAGTATATGGAAGAATGGAAACAGTAAATCATGGAATTGGTCATTCGAATTAAGAATGTGTTATCATGCTATGTTAATATCATATAAGCAACAAGAACTATACTCTTCACCTTAAGTGAACAATCATGAACTAAAAGCTAAGTTTTACGAAGTAGGAGCTTTCAGATTCCAATAGACAATGATTTGTGTTTCAGGTTTTTGTTTTAGTTTTTTTTTTTTTTTTTTTTTTTTTTTTATTCTGATTTCATTCATACAAACCATAACTCACACGTCGCAACCAAAATTCTAGAGAAATTTTAGCCGGATGGAAGTTGGTTTAGTGTTTCTAGTCAATAAACTACAGGTTCTTCATACTCTAGGTATCTGGAAGAAGTAAAATGGACAAATACTCTGAACCAGCACCTAGAGACAATGTCTAACTATGTAGATTGCAAATGTAAATTCCACATAGATTCATCGGTTGCTTGAATTGCTATTAAGTAAGGAGGCAGGGTATCCTGTAGTGGGCAGTTACCCGCGTACCCTCCAAGCTTATACAACTTGCTTGCTATCAACGGTTGCTATTTTGCTATACAATGGGTTGCTATCAACGGTTGCTATTTTGCTGTGCAAGCTATCATCGGTTGCTATTTTGCTATACAATTGGTTGCTATCAACGGTTGCTATTTTGCAGTACAAGCTATCATCGGTTGCTATTTTGCTATACAATAGGTTGCTATCAAATATTGCAAACCAAATATTGCATTGAGTAATATTTGCCCTTTATTTTAGATTTCATATGTCAAGTTACAAATTCTCCTAACCTCATTCATGTGTTTTGTTCTAAATATAGATATCACATGATATCTTGACCTCTGACTATTAATATTGAGCTATAAATAACTCACAGACTTCCCATCAGGCATCTGCCTGGAACTTCCTCTTCCTACTGTCTGCCACCAAGAAAGGACATCCCTCCCACCCAACCCATGTATTTCCTACTTTACTTCACCATAATATTTTGAAACATATTCTTGGCAAAGGTACTGCTGCCGATTTTACTTACATTTCAGTTTTGATTGTTTGTCATACAATTTGGCTGTACAAGTTATCAAAGATGTGAGAACCAGTTTAAAGATGCTAACAATTTGACTTTACAAGTTATCAAAGATGTGAGTACCAGTGTAAAGATGCTAAAAGTTAAGGACTCAAACAGTATATGGAAGAATGGAAACAGTAAATCATGGAATTGGTCATTCGAATTAAGAATGTGTTATCATGCTATGTTAATATCATATAAGCAACAAGAACTATACTCTTCACCTTAAGTGAACAATCATGAACTAAAAGCTAAGTTTTACGAAGTAGGAGCTTTCAGATTCCAATAGACAATGATTTGTGTTTCAGGTTTTTGTTTTAGTTTTTTTTTTTTTTTTTTTTTTTTTTTTTATTCTGATTTCATTCATACAAACCATAACTCACACGTCGCAACCAAAATTCTAGAGAAATTTTAGCCGGATGGAAGTTGGTTTAGTGATTCTAGTCAATAAACTACAGGTTCTTCATACTCTAGGTATCTGGAAGAAGTAAAATGGACAAATACTCTGAACCAGCACCTAGAGACAATGTCTAACTATGTAGATTGCAAATGTAAATTCCACATAGATTCATCGGTTGCTTGAATTGCTATTAAGTAAGGAGGCAGGGTATCCTGTAGTGGGCAGTTACCCGCGTACCCTCCAAGCTTATACAACTTGCTTGCTATCAACGGTTGCTATTTTGCTATACAATGGGTTGCTATCAACGGTTGCTATTTTGCTGTGCAAGCTATCATCGGTTGCTATTTTGCTATACAATTGGTTGCTATCAACGGTTGCTATTTTGCAGTACAAGCTATCATCGGTTGCTATTTTGCTATACAATAGGTTGCTATCAACGGTTGCTATTTTGCTGTACAAGCTATTATTGGTTGCTATTTGCCCTATATTCATAACTGCTATAATGAGTTGCATTACAAAGTTGCTAAGATAACAGTTTATTACACTAGCTGTGTCTCACAGCCGAAATGCAGGGTTGCTTAAATACAATTACAATGCTATGCTGCTCATTCCACACACAATTCCAACTTCCATCTGCTAAAATCTCACATTGTTTGCGATGTATGTGTTGCGGCCTTAGTATCCCATCCAATTAATAAAGGCATCTAAACTTATATCACTTTGTTTCATCATTTGTTTCCCCATGTATACAAATCTCGTATAGCATCCCTTGGTGGATTATCAACGGATGCTATACGAAAGGTCCTATAGAGTAATATCTTAAAATAAAGCGTAGAAAACTCTTTAAATCCAAGGATTAACTATAGATACACATTAAAAATGAAAATTGCTAAATTTTGTAATTATGTGATTGGGGTGAAAAGAATGAAGATGAAATATTGACTGTTAGCCAGAAAACCTTTTTGTGATCCATTTTTCATGAATATTATTTTCATTTGGGTGTTTTGACGGACTGGCGGATCACCTCTGGAACTCAAGGAACTGCCAGGCACTCGCAATAAGTATTTTGTTTTCTGCCACAGAAATGTTAGTAGTCATATTTAAACAATAAGTCAAATAAAGATGTTTTAATATCATCAATATCATAATAAAGATTGCATGCTTAATCAGAATCATGATTTCAGATATAGAACACACCCCTGGACAGGATCTACATAAATTATAGGTTTGTATTTAAGGCAGTTTTGAGACTGGTGCTGCTTTTGAACTTGGTGTTAGAAATGAAAATATTTATTGTTTCTGTATTGATTGAGCTCAGTTTACAAACCAACTGAAAAATATATCAGCAACCAATGTCAAATTTTGGGCAGAATAGAGGGTCCTGGTGGTGGACCCCTGGATGGCTTAAACCCACGCCAATAACCTGTGATAAGACTAACCTTTTTCCAGTATGATCCATGTCAGTAAATCTACTTTTATCGTTACCAAATGTCATAGATTGATCTTGTAAATCACATTCTCCACCTTGATCACAGATTGGACAATCTAATGGATGGTTCATTAATAAAAACTCCATTACACCTTCCCTGAAAAATTTTAGAAAATCGTTTAAATCATTTCCATAAGTTATAATAAAACATTTCAATAGCATATAAGTTCCACATAACTTAAATTTATTCATAAAAGATACTTTTGTTTTTTTGCCTCTTAAAGTAGTCTGGGCAGCCAAAAAACTGCAGATAATAAATACTGCTAGCAGCTGAAATCACCTTTTCAAATAAGCACTTTCATTTCCTAATTTTGTTGACTGTTTCAAGTGTTAAAACTACATGCTTTGACTTTAGTTTTACATACCTTGCCTTTTTTGTCACTGGAGAATCTGTCTTAATCTTCATTCCTTTCATTACAGGCATAGCACAAGAAGCAACAGGCTAAAATAGAAATAAGCAAAACAGATTCATATCAAAACTTCAAATATTTAAAATTTGAGCTCAATATTAAACATTAGAATATGGTAAAAAGCGGGGTGTACATGAAATTCACTGCACAGTAAATAAGACTAACATCTCGCTTCCTTATCATCATACTGCAGTGTACATAGAATTGATATAAACTTTGATTTACTGAAATTAACTTGATATATAAATAAGTTCTGTAATTTTACTCCTTTTAATGACGTTTCGGCATTTTTGCCTTTATCGAACATAGATATTTATGAAAACCCAACTACATCATTGCTTTTTACAATTACATGATAATGAAATGATAATGATTCATTTATTGACGTTTCAGCATTTTTGCCTTCATCGAACGTCAATAAAAGGAGTAAAATTACAGAGAGTAGACTTTTATTGTATCCATCTGGATACTGTTTTCGGAAAATATAAATAAGTTAATACATAAATAAGATCACATTTATTCACAAAGTAAAAATTCCAACACTACAAACCTTAGGAGATCTTTCTACTTCAACCAAACACATTCTACAGTTTCCAGCAATAGAAAGACGTTCATGATAACAGAACCTTGGAATTTCTACACCAGCATCAGCACAGGCCTACAATGAGCATAGTAATTTCTAATATTTGATAAAGTCAAAAAGAAACATAGTAATTTCTGTTAGATATAAGAACTTTATGTCTTAGCTATGTTCTTATATTGAGTCATGATTTAAAATTGAGTAAAAATATTTAATTGTTCATCTTGATTATTATGATACCACATTAAGTTTTATATGAGAAATATTACAATTTATTTTATTCTTACAGATTTCAAAATACTACCTGATGAATGTCAGCAACACTTAATGCAGGGTTAGACAGTAAAAGTGCCCCAGAATTCTGAGGATCACAAAAACTTGGAAGGAATTGCAGTGATTCTTGGTTGGATATTCTGTCAGATTTCCAGAAAATAGTCAAATTCTTATGTGAAGTTAAGTTTCCATGCATTGTTCATCACAATTTAAGATTTAGAATCTGTATCCTAAATTCATTTTATAGGAGGAATCCTAATGTTATAAAGAAATATCTGAAAAACTGACTAGGGATTCTTTTCAGATCCCAGGTAAAAACAATAGGTTTGAACGCTGAAATGGAAGAAAATATTTAATTATTGTACAAACCTGCAAGATGGTGGTACCAGGTTCAACTAATACTGGCTTATCATCAACAAATACTTCAAGTTTTTCTGGAGGGGCTGTAGAATTACATCGTGCTGAAAAAACCATAAACATAGTAAAAAATATTTGATGCAAATCATGGTGTTTAACTCATACTAGTCACAATCAATTGTAGTTTATCTAATGATTATTCTAATCTCAGTGCTTGTCTCTCTTCACTAAGCAAACAGGGTCATTTTGTAGCATCAACCCTATGATAAGCCCTGCCCCCATTATTTGCCTTCCTTTCCTATTTTGAGTTCCAGAGCAATCACCTAGTTCATTAAAAATATTTTTTGTACTTATGATTGAAACTGCTCTGGCACTAACTACATATTCAGTTATAATCATTCTCAAACATATGCCCAATTTACAATGTCATCTATAGCTATTGTGCAAAATTTTAACTAGCCAGAAACAATTTTCACTAGTCCCAGGCCTCTGGCACACTGGAGCTCACGATTACTTGCGACCACCGGCGACGTGTAAAACCAACGATCATCGGCGATTGTCTGCGACCAAACCTTTGCGCAGAAAAAATTACTACCGCGATAATCGTACGACCAGTCATTGACAATCGTACGACAGGTCATCAGAAAACGTACGATTGTCTCAAGATTGTCTGGGATTACTTACGACTACCCGTGACCTGTCATGCGATCACCTACAACTTGTCGTACGACCATCGCACGATTACTAAAAACTACTCAAGACTATCACTATATAATCAGTGACTAGTGACAATTTGTAAAGACTGTCTTAAGATTGTTGCACGACAGTTATGCGATTAACAAAAATCCGAAAAAGACTGATGGATTGGAGATATAAATAAGGACTTTACAGTGAAACATTCTCATTTATCACAGTAACGAGAGGGAGTAAACAACACAGAATAACTATGGCCGACGCACCAAGGAGACTGCAGATGATACAACTGCGATTACAACTAGCTCTTCAGTTTCACCCTCAGAGTCAGAGTCGTGTTTGGTCCTTTTCTTGACTTTTCCTTTACACTTCGACTTTTTGGGTGGCATGACGGTGTTACTCAAACGAAAGAAAAAGTGTGTATGAGGAATGAACCGTGAAGTGACTGCTATATATAATGTTAGACCACGTGGTCTGTGCCTTGTCACAGGAAATCTTTAACTAGTCTCTGACGATCGTACGATGGTTGCAATTAATCGTAGAGAGATCGCTAGTTGTCATTTGTAATGGTGGGTGGTCGTAAGACAAGTCACTACTAATTGCACGATGATCTTACGACTTTGGAAAGACTACCTGCGACTGAGTGACAAGGACATCGGCGCCGACCAGTTGAAGATTATTACAGACTTTCGAACGACGATCGTGCGACAGCCTAAGACCTTATAAGATCACTAGCGACCTGTTTGATCGCAAGGTTTTTGTGCAAGCTCAAAAACCTCTCTGCGACTGAAATTGGTCGTGGGACCTAAATAAGATAACCTGCGACTGTCGAAGATCACCGATGAACATCGTAAGACTTTTTAAAGATTCTTCGCGACCAGAGGTCACTGGTAGTCGTCAACTGGTCTTAAGTGGTCGTAAGCTCTAATGTGACTGGGGCTTAAGATGATAACTGCATACTTAAATCAAATTTTGTAGAAGTGGTAATCAAAAGAACAGTTGGCACTCAGTGATGAACTAACTTATGATAGCAAATAAACTTTTACAAATAAAAATGTATGATTCACAGACATCTGATATTATTCTGAGATTTGTATACTATATCAATGTAACCTTCCTACTCACTCTAAAAACTCAGCAGACTTTTTATACTGATATGAATATGATACAGTCCCTGTTATTCAAATTATGAACTTCACAGCATGATAATCTTCCAAATTGTAAAATTATTTGTGTGACAATTATCCATAATTTTTTTTTAAAAATCTCATAAAAGAATACATTTATAAAAAGTAATTTAAACACATTTTTATCTAATGGCAACTTTCTTAGTTCATGTAAATTTCTAATGAAAAAAAACCCAACAACATATCACTTACCAAGTGAGGCAAGAACTTGTTTGGCCTGAAGGCCACGTGCCAATGGCCACAGCCTCAACATAGTTGTTTCTGAAATATAAGAAGAACTTAATTGCCACATGAGTAAATAAAACACAGTCAATTTTCATGATTAGTTAATTCATAATAATGGGATACAGTTATACTAATACATGTGTACACAAGCATAAACATAATATAATTTTCATGCTGTTTTACTTTACTTGTATACTCTGTATGCTAATTATCAGCCAATCTAATACATTGATGATTACAAAGTTTAAGATATCCCGATCATAGATGTATGCGCAGCTAAAGGATGTCCTTGTCTGCTACGCCCTGTTTACTTTGGTTTCCGTTAATTTAACTTAGTACATCAAAATTGCTGTTTATGTATGACGTCACTGACCTAGGGAGATTATTTTCTCAAGGCCAACACCACAAATAGGGAACTATGAAGGCAGCATCTACAACTGACTCAAAAATGATGTCAGTTTAACTTACTGCAACTCACAACCCAGAGTCTAGAAATACAGAAGTTTAATAACAGTGATTTTGATATTCTAACTTTTTTTACAAACAAAAAAGTTTAAATTTTGATGGAAAAAAAGGAAAAACAAGTAAATCTGTGAGCTAATGCTCACTAGTGATACCCCCGCAAAAATCTAAAAATATGCGACAAACAGGAAGTAGATGAGCAAGGAGCATGAAATCGCTTTACACCACATGGGACTATGGGATGAAGCAATATGCAAAGTATTAGGCTGCTGCATGTTATAGTTGCTGAGAAAACTGCGACGGAAATTTTGTAACTGACGGACGCACGGACAAGGGTAAAACAGTATACCCCCCCTCTTCTTCGAAGCTGGGGTATAATAATTGTATTTTAGTAGGCCATGATTTGAGTGCCTCCTCGTGGTGTGGCCTGGATATAGATGGATAATCAAAACATGTTTTATCAATTTATAAATAACAAGAGCTCCGCTGGGCGGGGCATTATACGCCCGTGTGCAGTCCATGCTGTGTTCTATCTCATATAAAGTCCCTGTGACCTTGACCAATGACCCCGGGATCTCAGAATAGGTCCCATTCTTAACAGGAGGGCTATCCAAAGCAAAGATTTTGAGAACCTAGGTACAGCCATGGTTGATTTATCACCGACACAAAGTTTTCCATACAAACTTCCAGTGACCTTGACCCTGTGGCTTCAGAACCAAAAGTTCTCGCCCTTGACCCAAAGAGTATTGATACATAAAATTTGGTAAATCTTAGGTAAAGTTGGTTGTTGGACAAGGTTTTTCCTCATGATTTTTCTTTTGACTTTAACCTTTAACCCAGGGACCTAAAACAAAAGGGGCATATGCTAGACATTAAGGCTACCCTTAAATAAAATTTGGAAAACCTACAATGTAGGTACAATTATTATTGAGTAACTGTCCGGAAAATGTTTCAATATGAATTAAGTCCCTGTGACCTTGACTTTTGTCCCTGGGGTTTCCAAATCAAAAGAGAACATCAAATACCAAATAGCTATCAACACATTACATCTTGACAAATGGGCTGATCCTCATAAAATTTGGTTAACCTAGGTACAATCACTGTTTAGTTGTTGTCCGGACAAGGGTTTTCCATATGATGCCCCTGTGACCTTGACCTTTGACCCAGTTTTGACCAAAAACAATTGGGAACATCCTTGACACATGGGATACCCTCACATAACATTTGGTGAACTAAATTCATTTTACTTATTAAATATAGCATTATTTCCATGGTTTGCCGTTTTGACTTTGTTAACATATTGATTGAACATTTGAAGTCTCTGATTGGTAATTTGATATCTTCTGGATGATGATTTAAACTTGACCCAGGGGCCCTCAAATCAATAGGGAACATCCTTGACACATGGGCTACTCTCACATGAAATTTGGTGAACTTAATTGCAGTCATTGTTGATTTACTACACGGACAATGATGCCCCTGTGACCTTGACCTTTGACCCAGGGGCCCAAAAAACAAATAGGACATAACCATGACACATGGGCTACCTTCACATAAACTTTAGTGAACCTAGGTACATTGGTTGTTCAGTTATTGTCTGGACAAGGTTTTTCCATATGATGCCTCTGTGACCTTGACCTTTGGGTCTGGGGCCCCAAAACCTATTGGGAACATCCTTGACACAAGGACTACATTCACATAAAATTTTGTGAACCTAGGTATAGTAGTTGATGAGTTATTGTCCAAACAAGGATTTTCAATATGATGCCCCAGTGACCTTGACCTTTGACCCAGGAGCCCCAAAACCAATAGGGCATAACCTTTACCCAAGGGCTACCCTCACATAAAATTTGGAGAACCTAGGTACATTGGTGGTTCAGTTATTGTCTGGACAAGTGTTTCATTGTTTGCCGTTTTGACTTTATAAACATATTGATAGAATATTTGAAGTCACAGTTTGGTAATTTGATATCTTCTGGTTTAAGATTTAAACTTAACCCTGTTTTCCCAAAACTTACAAAGTACATCCTTGACACATGGGCTACTCTCACATGAAATTTGGTGATTTTAGGTACAATCATTGTTGAGTAATAACCCGGACAATGCTTTTCAATATGTTGCCCCTGTGACCTTGACCTTTGACCAAGGTGCCCCAAAACCAACAGGGCATAACCTTGACACATGGGCTACTTACACGCCAAATTTAGTGAACCTAGGTACATTGGTTGTTCAGTTATTGTCTGGACAAGGTTATTCCATATGATGCCTCTGTGACCTTGACCTTTGGGTCTGGGGCCCCAAAACCTATTGGGAATATCCTTGACACAAGGGCTACCTTCACATAAAATTTTGTGAACCTAGGTACAGTAGTTGATGAGTTATTGTCCAAACAAGGATTTTCAATATGATGCCCCTGTGACCTTGACCTTTGACCCAGGAGCCCCAAAACCAATAGGGCATAACCTTTACCCAAGGGCTACTCTCACATAAAATTTGGAGAACCTAGGTACATTGGTGGTTCAGTTATTGTCTGGACAAGTGTTTCATTGTTTGCCGTTTTGACTTCATAAACATATTGATAGAACATATGAAGTCACAGCTTGGTAATTTGATATCTTCCGGTTTAAGATTTAAACTTAACCGTGTCTTCCCAAAACTGATAAGGTACATCCTTGATACATGGGCTACTCTCACATGAAATTTGGTGAACCTAGGTACAGTCATTGTTGAGTTATTACCTGGACAATGTTTTTCAATATGATGCCACTGTGACCTTGAACTTTGACCCAGGGGCCCCAAAATCAATAGGGCATATTCTTGACACATGGGGTACTCTTACATTAAATTTGGTGAACCTAGGTACATTGATGTTTCAGTTATTGTCTAGACAAAGTTTTTCAATATAATGCCCCTGTGACCTTGACCTTTGAACCTGGGGCCCCATAAACCTGTAGGGCACATCTTTGACACATGGGCTACTCTTAAATAAAATTTGGTGAACCTAGGTACAGGCATTGTTGAGTTATGGTCCGGACAAGGTTTTTCAATTTGATGTCCCTGTGACCTTGACCTTTGACCCAGGGGCCCCAAAACCGATTGGGAACATCCTTGACACATGGGCTTCTCTCACATAAAATTTGGTGAACCTAGGTAGATTGGTTGTTAAGTTATTGTCAGGACAAGTTTTTTCCCCATATGATGCCACTGTGACCTTGACCTTTCATGCAGGGGCCCCAAAACCAATAGGGAACATCTTTGACACATGGGCTACTCTTACATTAAATTTGGTGAACTTAGGTACATTGGTGGTTCAGTTATTGTCCGGACAAGTTTTACCTATTTTAAGTCCCAGTGACCTTGACCTTTAACCCTGGGGTCTCAAAATCAATAGGGAACTTCCTCCACCCAAGGGCTATCCACACATATAATTTTAGGAACCTAGATATATCCTTTCTTGAGTTATCATCCGGACAAGCAATTGTCCACGGACGGACAGACGGACAGACGGACAGACGGACAGACGGACAGACGGACAGACGGACAGACGGACAGACGGACAGACGGACAACAGCATAACATAATACGACCGTTTTTTCAAAACGGGCGTATAAAAATCATTATTTGCAAAAATTCTTTGGATTTCGTAAAAAAAGTTGTATAACTATAACTGAACGCTCAAGTAACTAAATTCAGTATGCGACAGTGAAGACAACAAGGATATATCACATTTAATAGACATCCATATACTTTATTATAAATATAATTAATGACAGAAGGATAAGTCACAACGGTAAATATTTGGGTTTTTTTAGTAATAATGTATACAAACAAGTTTTCTAATGTTTTAAAGTTGAAAAAATCTCATGTTATTAGACTCTCGTAACTCTAGCCTTCCCTTGCAAGGGTTGTCTACAGTAACGGCACATTCGTGACTCTAGCCACTGCCTTAAAAGATTTATCTCCAATGTATCCGCCTGTATCATGATTCATGTATGAATGTATCATATAGATATCCTAGTGTACTAGTTCCGACGCACCTACTGGTATGCGAGCAGTAGCCTTGATTTTTTTAAGGTTTTTCTCAAATATATTGAAAAATCATTGACATTTCCAAATCAAAGTTGACAATAACAAACCTGGGTTCAAAACGTATCGGTCCATCTAAAACGTATTACATGATGTAAATATGAGGGGCTCAAAAGGGGTCAACTTTTGATTAGAATATTCATGGTTAGGCTAGTAGTAGCCATGATTTTCTGTTTCAAGTATTGGTAAGTAAGATAGTTTTTTGCTTTCATGTGTTGCTAATTATACTATTGAAAGCATTTTGGCGAAGTTTAATGCAGATTCGTTAATTATTATTCAAGAAATACGAGAAAAACCAAACATGGCCACACAAAAAATACTATTATCAGGTTACCTGACGTCAAGTAAATACTCCGTAAACGATGGTTAAGTTGATAAAATCCCACTTTTTAATCGTCATATTTTTTAAAATAAAAGATTTCAATTTATGTTAAAACTTACTTAAGTAATGGAGGAACAAATATGGCATCATTTTATAGAAAAATGAAAAAAATAAAATACTTGTCAAAGGACAACCATGCATTCAAAAATTATGCCTCTCACTGCCTTTAAAATCGATCGCAAAATAGTGAATAAAATTGAGTTATTTACGACATTAAGCCCTGATGAGAGTCCCTTAGTGTTTGGGGAACTAATCCAGTATATATTTTTCTTAAAATGAGTTAATTCCCGTTGATTTATAAATAAAATGGAAAAGCTAAAAAAAGCGTATGTGATGCGCATACACATGGACAGGATTCCCCCACGCGATGTCCAAAAGATTTTCGAAGTTTGTTGACATAAATGTAAATATTTTCCGTTATACTTATCTAAAAGTTGTAATGTTTTGTACATAGTTTAATTTTGTCTTATTGAACATCACACAAACTTTAATTTTCCACTGGAAAGCATATAAAACCAAAATCATGGGTACTACTCCTTCACGGCTACTGCTAGCATACCAGTAAGAAACTATGACTGTATACCGTTACAAAATAAGGCTTCAACTAATAAATAACCCTAACTTAAATATTTTATTTATTGTCCATCTTTTACAACTTTTATGAATAACTGAAAGTTATCGTAGAAATCAAGAAATAAAAATGTGTCAAGTGGAGATTTCCAATATGGCTGACATGAGAGTACAGAGAAATGACGCATTTGATTGGTTTCTATATTTAAATTTTGATCTTACCAAAGCGAAAGTATACTACCTGTCATGTGATTTTCTTATAATAGCGAGAAAAAAAGGATGCCAATCTGTCTGTCATATTTATTATTTTTGAGATAACATTTTCAAAACTGTACTAAGTAAGTAATAAGAAAACACCATTTTACAGTGTTTCACGGGAAAAGGTATGAAAGGAGTCCCTCAAAATCCCCGACTCTTTACAAATGGCGGTAAGAAATCACGTACTGCTAACAATCAGAAATGTGCGGGAATGACATCACAGGGTAAACCCAAATCGAAATCCAGTCTAAAACAAAAATGTTGTTGTAATTAAGATGCCTCGAAATAAAGTACCAGAGGATATATTACCAGTATATGAAATGACATTGGGTGCGTTCAGAGTTATACCACTGGTAACTGATGGTGCATTGATAACCATCAGTAAAAATTGGTTACAATTGGTATACCGAAGGCAATGTAATTGGTAACCAATTCTCCCGTGACCCTATAAGTGAGGTAGCTCTGGTAGCCTCGTTTTGATTCAAGTCATGATGGCGGCAACACTAAGAATTTCATTTATTTATATACCAAAGTACCGTTGTTTACCATTGGCAGCAATATCCTACCATATACTACTATTATTACTAATATTACCTAAGTTCGTTCAGAATTAATTGGCAACCAATGGTATGTTTGGTAACATTCAGTAACTTACGGTAACCCTTGGTAATTCTACTTGGTACCAGCTGGGAGAACCCTGTACGTACCCATTGTGCCGTGTTTTCCAATTGGAACAGAAGAATTGTCACTCAATTCTATTCAGTCCAAATGCTTAATTAAAAAATGTAATTGTTTCAGCTCTATTCAGTTTTAAGTTAGCTATAGCAGGCAGAAAAGCTGGAAAAGTGCCCTTGTTTTTATGTAACTTTTTGTCAGATGATTTAAGGTGGGTGGGGTATGTTGCAATAATAACGACCATTTTCTTTGTATTTACAGAACAACACTTATTGAAAACGCTCTAACCCATAACGATTTCAACATTGCATATAATGTCACAAACGCATGCGATCGGATTTGCATAATAATGAAGAAAAGGACGTTTAATACACAAATCTCACCTTCACCGTTTCAGACCGGAAGTAGGAATAAGTAAAGCTACCATCACTGGTTGCATTCGTATTAATAGTTTGATCGATATTGTAAGTCACAATAGACGTTTATAAATAAGGAAAATAAAACATTTTATTTCTTTAACTCCTTTCAACTGCAAACTGCTAGCTAGTATAAGTGGTCTTTTTTCTACAACTTTTTCGAATTTCACAACGTGTAATTTTTACGTACGCACCGTTTCCGTTGTCGAGGAAAACAATTTTTTACTTGAATTTCTTGATTTTAATTTTAGTGTTGTTGAGCATGTTACCTTCTTAATTCGTTCCGTTTTTTATCTGCCATCATAATTCAACCATTAAGATATAAGATACTAAGAGAATGTAAACTTTATGTTACTGATTACTGTCTTCCAACATTGAAAGTTCAATTGTGTTTCAAAACTCGAAGAAAGACTACACGTCTACAGTAACATTCAGAGGGATAGAACATTATTGACAGTTGTATTTCTGATGTAACTTGAACAAAATGGAATATTCTGTACAACTCAATGGACAGATGATTACGTCTCCTGACTCTGGTGAAAAGAATCAGGTTTGTCATAAAGTTTACATGAATAAATGATTGTACGAGATCAAATCATGTCGAATGTCAGACGATCCGTCCCCAGTCACATCCGTCCTTGGATCGATGGATCGTCCAAAGAATGTTAAGATGATTCGTCCCCTTAAGTGTATATAGCACAATGAGTATTATTTATGTTTATTCTTTTATTTTTACATTATTTAACATATCTTTTTTTAATTTCATACAAAATTACGACACTAAGAACAGCAAATTTAATTTTGTAAACATAGGCCACTGGAATGAAGATAGAGTACTATGCATTGTTGAATAAAGAAATCAACGTGATTAATAAAAAAAATTCATTGTTTCAAATTGAAAAATAAAAATGTAAACAATGGACCTTTGATTTATGTTAACAAAAAATGCTAGTTTCGAATCGAGTATTCTTGTGTAATTAAGTGTATGTTCTGTTCTGTTCAATTATATATTTTTATTATTTTTAACCCAACTAAATGGATTTGTATGTGAAAAACAACAGTCAATATGTATTTACACAAATGTAAAATGTTCCTTCTTATTACGTTTGATGTTTTAATTTAGCAACTTATATTATATTATCATAGCAATTATATTGTTACAAATTTAAGATGTGTTCAATTTAATGAGATTAGTGAATATGAATAAAATAAAATTAATTTCAAAAATGATTCTTTTATATTTTCTTATTTGTAATGGTGAATATGGATAAAATAAAATTAATTTCAATATGGTTTGTTTTATTTTCATATTTTTATCACATTTTAGCAATTTTGATCTATCCCGTATACACTTTTATAAAATGGGGACGAATCGTCTAAACTCTGATATTTTGGGGACGGATCGTCCAAGGGCGAATGTGACTGGGGACGGATCGTCTAGAGGGAGAATAGTCTTGGGGACGGATCGTCTGTATACCAAATCATGTCTAGTCCTGTATATAGTACTCACAGTAACTTGAGTTTATGAGGGGATGTAGCGCTAGCAAGCAAGATATGCTTAGGAAAGTTGCCACTGTATCTGATGAATGTTTAAACCAGAAAAGATAAATATATTGCCTTTTCTATTGGCTAAGTGTTCTGGATTGCGGGTTAAGACTGAATACCTTAAGTCTACAATTTCACGATATTGGTACCTTAAAACACTACAATTAAATAATTACATTTTGTATGCATCTACTGCATATATATTTTTTTATTTATTTAACTAACTTCAGGGAGGAAACACAGAGCTGTCCACATTATCTAAACTGAAAGGTCTTTCAAAAGATGACAAAACAGAAAATGCCATGCTTAGATCTAGAATCGATGAACAATCACAGCTGATAATGATCTTAAAAAACAGATCAGATGAAGCTGTGACAAGAATTCAGACATTAGAAAGAATAAATAAAGAATTACAAGACTTTAGAGACAATGCAGACGAAAATATGAGACATGAGATCAGGAAGTTTAACCTTCTTGATCAACGTTTTAATGACCTTGCATCAAATCATGAAGAAATGATAAAATACAAAGATGAATACAAACGTGTAAATGTTGAACTTCGTCAAGAAAATGAAAGATTGAAAGATGAAAATGCTAAATTGTTTAATAAGACAATACTAGAAAAAGAAGATATGATTCGACAGTTGGAGAACAAGTTAGCTACAGTACAAGATCAATGTAAAGACTTGAATTCTAAATACAGGTGAGAAAGTGAAGATACCTTATGAGGGCATAATTATTTTGTTAAGGGGTTTTATAATTCCTTGAATTAAATAACAGTACATAAAAAGTTAAAAGTGGGATTCAAAACGATGATTTTTTGGGTCGATCATAATCATGAATTTGATGCCTCTGGTTAACATTTCTGGATGCTTTTTTAGAGTTGCAAATATTTTTTCTCATTCGTTGATGTTTTTAACACTAAACAACTATTTCTGTTGGTGCTTTATTTTTATGATATGTCTACATAGATGGTCAATCTTCCACCTTACTGTCCCTGGAAACATAACCAGTATTAAGCTTTTACCTTTGCCATTAGTTGACAACTGCTATACTTGATATAGTGGTGGTTGGTAAAAACACCTACATAAAAAGTATTGTGTGACAAAGGTCCTTACAGATATATAGGTTGTATCTGTCTAGATAGATAATCAGACATGACACTGAATGAGCTAACTTGATGCACTTTAATTGAATGTTGTACAAACCTCTACATTAGTTTTGATCTATATTTATTATGCATTTATGTGAGCAATGAAGAAACTCTATTTTTAAAAGGAAAGAAATGTTTTTCATTCATGCTTAACGATGAAACGTCGCATCATTCGATGAAAATAAACAAGAAAATATAAATTTTATATTTTCATTGTAGTGAAAATATAACCTTATATTTTCATTGTTAATGATGTCATCTTAAAAGATAAATGACATCATATTGGAGATGAAATGACGTCACGTTTTTATAATTTGTGTAAAATACATCTAATAAAACACAAAATTAAGCATGAAAGAAACAGAATATTCGTCAACTTTGGTATAAGATCTTTTTTATTTCAACTCATGAACTCAGAAAGTTACATTTTCACTCATGGCTATGCTTTCTGAGCTCACTCGATGAAATAAAAATCGACCTTACACCAAAGTTGACGAATATCCTCTATACTCTTCTCATGTCTTTGTTTTAACTATTACAGAAGTGCCATTCAGGAAGGACGTCAAAAAGAAGAAACTTTACGTAATGAACTTCAAGCTTTACAAGATAGATTAAAGTCTGATATTAAAGCATTACAACATAAATTATCTGATACTGAAGAAAGATTAAAAGGTAGATAATATTGGTGAGAATTGCAGGGCTCTGCTCCATGTCCAATTTTTTAGTTCTTAAACACTTGCTATCAATGTCAATATTTTGGTTCACTTTTCAATAATTCTTAAAAAACTTTAAACAAAGTTTTGTGTAAGTTTACTGAATTATGCTATTTGACAATGATGGACCCAGCAAAGGGGTCAGGAGATCAAAACCGGATAAAAGAATTTACAAATATGGTTGGAAATGATTATTTTTGTTTGTACTACCACCCATGTAAAATTTCATTAACTGGACCTTCTATGAAATTTTTTCTTAGATCTACCTATGCTGGAAAAGGGAAGGAAAGATTTCTAATACTTGTAGAAACCTCCATTTTGACAGAAAAGGTTTGAACTATTATGCGTGGACAGTTGTTAAGTTTATTCCTAGCTGTGATTTCTTTAAGATTAGGGACAACGGTGAGTGTCAGTATTAAACAGAAGAATAATTTATAATTTAAAAATTTACTTGAAAATTGAGCATGGTAATAATTGTAAATTAGCCATGTCAATATTAAGATTTATATTCGTGAATCTATAACCTCACTTAATATGTCAATGTTTCATTTTTATCATTGTCCTATATTTTATAATTTTGTTGTAGGTGCCAATTACAAATTACAAAATCAAATAGATAGTCGTCAGAATCAAGAGTCAGAAACTAACAGTAAAATACAACAATTAACTAAAGAGAAAGATGAACTGTTAGATCTAGCCATGCAGAGAGGAAAAATTATTACTGTAAATATTTATATGATATATTTATAACCCCACCCACTGTCAAGTCGGTGACATGCATTAGCATGAAACCTTGGTTTTAAAATGCAATACAATCTTTGTCATACATTTTTAAAAGCATTAGCCCAATTTATTATGTTTTCTAGTACTTAATGGACCAAATTATGTCAAATTAGTATTTTCTCTAGGCTTAATTAATTTCTCTCAGTCTCAGACTAAGGGTTAAGGCAAAGGCTGTAGTAGATATAAGTTTCTTTCTTAATGAAGCAATGAATTGGTATTGAGATTGAATTTGAAAAGTATTTGAATCAATGTAGAACTTTTGAAGTATGTTAAGTTTATAAATGATGTTTGAAAACTTATTACTGTACACAGATGACCTTTTATCTTCAATTTGTACTTAATGAACCTTGCCACAATGTTGTTGTTTTCTATAATCATAGAAAGAACAAACAGACAATAAAGTATTAAAGAAGAAAATAACAGATATGGAAAAATCAGTTCAAGAAATGCAGTTAAAGTTTGAGTAAGTTGTTAGTTCACATCTTTATTTTTAATTTGACTGTATTGGATGGTGCTATCCTACTTGGTCATATGTCTACCTCAGCCCAACATTTCTTCTTTAAAGTATTAGTTGCAACTTTTTCCAACTGAGATTAAGTTATGTATAGAATGACATGAAACATGCTGTACGTTTGTGTAATAAAGCCAAATTACAACATGTACATTAAAAATTGCATTTGATTCTATTTTGGTGTTTTGAAATGATTCTACTGTGTATATGAATAACTATTTTTCCAAATTATGTATGATTAGATAAAGATTTATACACTTTTTACTTGTTGGTAACCTCTGTTTGTGGATAATTATCCGAACAAACATTTAGTATTAAATTTAGTATTCTGGTAGTATTTTTGATGTCTTAAATTTTCATATAGATGTGTGAATCTTGAAATTTTAGATGATGTTTTATATTGTAAATAATTCATTATAATTATAATTCTATAGACGTGATGCAGCAGCAGTGAATGCTAACAGAGCTGTGAAGAAATTAAAAGATGAATTAGATGAAGCTGAAACTAAAGCATCAGAAGTTTCCAAGGTAACTACCAATCTATATTCTTTTTTACCAAAGGGAGATAATTTGTATCTATGAGTAATAATATTACTGAGTGATCTCCCTTTTAACTTAAATAAATTCTTGTTTTGATAAATTGATAGTTTATGTATTCAATGACTAATATGATTTCCTGAACTAGGTGAACAAGTTATTTTTCAAACTTGAAGGCAACAACCTTTGACTCATCATTATAATTTACATTATACATGTGCATATGTTTTGTCTGTCTCCATAATAAGTTGTCTTGACGATCGTCAGAGTTGACCACCTTTGGACAAAAGGTGTTAAAATCAATATTTTTCTTTTCGTAGGGACAAAAAATTTAGTTTGGATAACCCATGATATTTGGATAATGCTGACTTTTTTATTATATTTTATTCGCAAAATGTTTGGGACCGGACAATCGTTTCGGATAATCCATGATATTCGTTCGATCTGATTTCGGACAATTGAGATTTAACTTAGATGAAAGTATACAGAAAAACTGGCCAAGTGAGTCAGTCGCCATAATTACATTTAATTTACTTCTACAGTAACTTGTTTCATGTGTATAAAGTATCAAATCATAAAAAATCTCCCTTCAACAAATCATATATGTTTTTTTGCCTATTTTACAGCATTACTTGTACATCATTAATATCTGGTAATATATGTATATTGTCTACTCACATTCATGTTTCTAATCACCTTTTGTCTGTTACATATGTCCAGATCACTTGATATTTGTATTGTAATTCCACTGATAAAGTTTATGTTGTCAAACATTATTGTCCTGCATGATATCTGTCCATACACTGTCAAAACCCATGGTTTGTTTTAAATGCTCATTAATTTAATGGTACAAGTCATTTATGAGGGCTCATGTTGTAATGTATTTTTGAAATTAAGGTTTTACATAATTTTCTGTGTCAAGCATTCATAACATACATCTATTATGCCAACCAAATGTATATCTGGGTTCAAATGGACATTAAATGATATCTGAAAACTTGGTTGGCAACAACATTAGTTTTAACACTTTAACTAATGAGGGAAGGTTAATGATAGCTAAAAACCAAAATCTGCCCATATGTTTAAGAAAAACCTCACAACTGATTGCAGAGATCAAATGCTCTACGGAAAGCATTATGGAAACTAACCCTTAGCTATTTTTAATTTCCTTTAAGGTGATTTCTACATATATTTTACTTTGATGTATTGCAATGGATCGTGCGGCATGGGACAAACTGTGAAACAACAATGTAAGATATGTACAGTATAACCATTGATAGACAAAAGAAATTGAGATCACTTGGTGCAAGCAAAAGTGCTAAACAGCAATAGAAATTGGGATCACTTTGTGCAAGCAAAAGTGCTAAACGGCAATAGACTCTGAAAGTTTGAGTGCATTTGGCATTGATTTACAATTTGTAATTAGTTACACATTAAAAATGCTTTATAAATTGATTCCTATATTTCAGGAATTTGATGCTTACAAGAAACATACATCAGCATTATTGAAGAAAGAGAAAGAATTAAATGAAAGATTAAGACATTTATGTGGTTGAACAATTAAAAGTGCAATGTATGAAACATAGTGGGAGAATAATTTACTGGTTTGATAATAAATTGGATGGTACCAAACACAAATGGATCATCCAAAAAGCTTGTAAATTGTTTCATAATCTAACAGATCATTCCTAAAGCTCATAGATCATTCCTAAAGCTTAAGGGATTGTTCTAAAAGCCAGTGGATGTACCAAAAACTTGTAAATTATTTCATTTGCTAAGAGATCATTCCAAAAGCTAACGCAAAACTTAAGGGATTGTTCTAAAAGCTAATGGATTGTTACAAATGTGATGGATTGTTCCAGAAACAATGTCCATATTGAGGCATTACAATGTGTTAGTAACAAATTATGTGACTTTGAAAAGTTACTTACTTATCATGTGTGTTTATTAGATCATTTATTTTCTTCTCTGTTTAAAGCATTTCAACTCTGAATGAGTTTTTGTTATTTGAGAGACGTTATGGTATCCATAATACAGCAGTAATAATACAGCAGTAATAAGTATTTATGTGACAAATATGGGAGCCATTGTAATCAAGAATAGGCATATCCAATATCATATACATTATTTGTTATTGCAATCTACAATCTACCCTTCTAGAAAACTGTGATATTTGAGAACAATCCTACTGCTGATGATAACCAAATTGTAATTGCCTGTTATTCTGTAGTTAATGTGTTCCAATTTTAGCTAAATGTTGTTTTGTTTGTTGTTGGTCAGTTAGGACATAAAACTACTATAACTGTTTTAAGTGTCAATGTTTAAATTGTTTGATCGTTTTTTTGGTGAATTGAACCTTTTTGTTTTTAGATAATCATTTCTATTTTATAGATTTGATCTGATTGTTATATTTTAACAATTTTAGCAAAGGGAGTTAATTTTGACAATATTGATGCTATATTTTATTTTATATAGAGTTATTTCCCTTTTTTACAATCATTTATATTTACATAAGATACAATCAAGCATGTAGTCTGTACAATGTTAAAGGTGATTTTGCCAAAGTCTTTGCTATCAGTATGATGTCAGACCAGCCAGCACATTCATGAAGTTATGTCTCATGGTCTTGACTTTGCTTATCATGACTTATCTCAATCTAAAATCCTAAGTCGAAGTTTCCTCCGTCTTAAACTGATTTTCTTTGTCATTATTGTAGTATAATCATTGTGTATCACAGCTTGATCAAGATAATGAGATGTTTGATTGAGGTGCTCAAATGAAAAGCATCATTAATTTATAAGTTAGAAAAGCATTCGAGAAACTGTGAAAAAAAACAGGGAAAATTATTAACTTACATTGTTTGATATCAACATGTGATAACAATAAAGAATTGTTTTGATAGAAGATACAATGTGACTGAAACAGAGTAAATCAATGCTTCTGATCATATTAGTTATTATTCCTTTTGAATGTTTATGCACTATTTATTCAATTCCTTATTCATGCAAATAAACTATGTTACATAATATAATGAACAAAAATGAAGAAAGTAAAAAGTATTGTTCGAATTATTTTATGTATGTTTATTTGGAGGGGGCGTGCCCAAGTGGTTACAATTAAGTACTGGTATTTATTTATTAGCCAGCTCTACAATGGTTCAAATCCCATCTGAAACCTACCCCATTGTTTATTTGAGCAAGAAAATTTATCCTTCTAGGTCAGTGCCAGAAAAACTGTTGTCACAATTTAGCTAAAATAAATGAGACATATATATTATAAGGGTGTAACAAAACAGCAAAAAACCATATTGCAACACACAAAACCAATATTGTAATATAATGCAATACATACCAACTTTTTGCATAGGCATGCCAATCATGAAATAATGCATGTACATCGTCTTATTTGGATCAACATCATATGTACATGCATGTGTGAATTTTTAAATGATCACTTACTGTATTCAAATGTTTATATGACTATGTATTAGAAAAATGCATACTTTGAAACAGACTTTCAAAGAGAAAGATTTTGCTCATTTTACGAAATGTTTCACCTGTTAAAGTGCAGAATAAAATTACTTCAAGTTTGCAACACTTTTTAACATTTATACAAACACTCAAATTCCTGATTCTGATAAAAACAATAAGTATGGCATGTAAATACAAAAACCGGTTCAAAGAAAAATGAACCAGGTAAAAACTGGCAGAATTGGTATTGCAAAATTAACTGGTATATTGGTTTGTTGTTACACCCCTATTATATACTTATTTAGCAGACAAAATAAATTTGTACATATATGTATCAGAGCCACATACAAAGTTTGTCTGTGGTTATACCTTGATAAATATAAATTATTTTGTTGATAGTACATAGCCGGTAGTCAACTTTGTAAATTAAATTATAAATGTTAATATATTTCCAATAAATTGCTTATAAAATTTATACAAGACTTATGTTTTTGGTTACACTTAGCATTTTCTGTTGTGGCTGAAAGACTTTCTAAAGCTTTAAGCAAATGGCACACTCTAACTTCTCGATGCTCTTCTTTCACCACTATTAGAGGGACTGATACACAGCTCGGCAATGTTGTTCCACAGGAAATTGTAAGCAAGAAATACTCTCAAAACAATAGTTTTGTGTTAATATGGTCCTCTATCAAATTATAGATAACAGAAACTAACACAAGAAAACCCAGCAGATGAAACTCAAAAATATTTGGTTAATTCTACAAAAAATTTGAATACTGGATGAGGTACATCTTACATGTAAATACTTAGTCATTGCCTGCAGCACTTTTTTTCAGTAGAGTACAAAGTCTAAGGAATTCTCTTTTTAATTGTTCTCCCACACAGTTTTTGGCGCAAACTCAAAGTGGCAGCTTTCCCTTTTTTATATCAGTATTGTATAATTTGACTGTAGAAAGTTGACTTCATTTGATATAGCAACATATGGTGACAAAAGATTAAATTGTCGTATAATAGTGTTTTTGTGTGGTGCCTTGCGGGACGAAAATATAACAAAAATACCATTTTGTCGTACTTATGTGTTTTTGTGTGGTGCCCCGTGGGACGACAATGCAACATGGCGTAATTCAGCCACCATTGCAACCTGTGATCAGGATGAGTCTATCAAACATGCTGATAGCTACTCTGAATACTTGGACAGTTTTTTATCCTGTTAAAGAGTGTAAAGTGATTGTCTCTTCTATATTCTTGATGCAAAGGCAATTTGATTCTCAGTCACAGTCTCAGTCAGAACTAAGATTTTATGATGTGCCAAGAAATCAGAATGTTGAAAATTCATATCTGAGATGCAGTTCAATAATTTAGCAATAAGAAGGTTTCACATTTTTAAGGCTACAACTCAATCAGATAAAAATCTGCTCATAATTATCACTGGGATCTTGAAGTGTCACTGGATTATGTCAACTAAATGTATTTGTTAATATCATCTAAGCAGCATTTGATTTTATATTCAAAATGTAGCCAAACCTGGAAATGTTTTCTTATTACTATTGCTTTAATTGCGACTTTAATCACTTTCTTGAACAGAAAAGGGATATAGAAAATATGTTCTACAAAAACATTTTAAAGTAAAATTATTAAGAATACCTGCCAAGTCACATGCATTGGATGCATGTCACATACATACTTTCATAATATTGAATAATGCTCACAAACTTGGTTGTGTAGAGCAAACACAATTTTTTTTCTACTAAAGATGTGCCTTTTAACTTCTTTATTTATAAAACAATTTGAAAAATTTACTAGACAGGACAATGTTATTCCTGTAAAGCATCTCCCCATACATGGAGAGGGTATAATAATATAATCATGATAACTAGTATAACAAACTACTGTCTACAAAGAGTTATAACATTTATTAAAACAATCAATTTACAATGCACTATAAGACTATTTACACATTCAAATATACAAAAAAATATTAGAAATATATTAATATTACATGTACATGTCAAAATTTAATCTCAATTGTAGCACCACATATTCCTCAGGTCACATATTTCAACATCTAAAGACTAGTTGCTTTTATAATAAACATACATTGTTTAGTGTGACAATATTAACCTGAGCTTGAACTACCTTATTATAATAATTACACACTTCACTTACTTTAAATCGTTTTACCTTTCCCATGTTTCATATTGTACGTCTTTTATGTTTGTTTTGTAATATGTAAATATGTATATGTTTTGTTTACTTTTGGGCTTGTCAGCCTACGAAATTATAAGTAATAAACCTAAACCCTGTTATGACAATCTATGTGACTGTAAATCAATTTTGTAAACATAGCATATTATTGTACTTTTAATTTTGGAAGCATTCAAAAAACGCAAGTCGGCAATATTGTGGCACAGTTTCAACGTATTTTTTCTTATTAAAACAAAATTAATTGTTCAGTAAATGTATTTTGTCGAAAGCTTCCGATAAAGTGTGACAAACAAACGAAGACAAAAAAAGACAATAAATACTGTGTTTAATATATTTGTGCATAAAGGTCAAGCTCAGGTTAATATTGTTGAGCTATACTGTTATTTCAAATACATGTATAGTAAAACAGTCAAACATATCTTATAGACTTTCCTTACAACATACAAGCTTCCATCTATTGAATCTGTTTGGACAATTCCAAGGAATGAAGGAAAAACTGACTTAACTCACTTTTTATAAGAAAATCTTTAACCAAATACATGTATGTGTCGATCAATATTACAAATGAGTATTTTTATTAATTTATTTTCAACCTTATGATGTCCAATCCTGTTGAATAAATCAATGACATAATGTATATTCATACATACAAATAAACTACAAAACACTTGGTGCCATACACCACATTCAACAAAGAAATTATGTAGCAGGGCGGTATATACATGTACAGAATATATTTAAATCATTTCCGAGTTAAATTATTCAACAGCCTGATAATATCAGTTGGATTCCAGCCCAACATCAGGTACAGAGAACTTTGAAGTAATTCTACATAAGCGCACACGCCATGTACAAAAACATTATTAAAAAAAACAAAAACAAAAAAACATGTACCATTAAAATGCCTCATTACTCAGTTAGCAATCTTAAAGAAGATATTTTCACAGGATGTCCTTAAGACCACTTCAGTTGTACAAAATAATTCAATAAAGATGAACAAATTCTATGAGTAAAATTTAAATGATAAATTGAGAAGGCACATTTAAAATATCCCACAATACCTCAATAAAGCTCAATTTCCATGATACAGGTCAATTCCTTATACTGAATTTAACATGAAAAATAATCCATAAGCTATGAATAGCTATTGAACAACAAAAATATGACACATTCTGTAAGATAAAATCTAGAAAATTTACTGTTTTCTCATACATACAGTATCAAATGATAAACACTTTTATTTTAGTTATTTAGAGACAAAAATACTTAACTACATATCAATTGCCCTAACAGTTCTATGATAGTCTATTATGTGTATTTCATTTCCACATTCTCCATAATTAATGTCTACATAGCAAAAAAAAGCCCAATACAGGCATTTTAAAATTCACTCATTTCATTTTCAATTCTCTGTGTGACATTAGGAAGGTCCAACACATGCAATACCATGTGCATTTCAACAGTCACTATAAGTCTTGTCATTTCAATGTCCTTTGAGGCACTTTCCCACTTACACTTCAATTTAATATCTTTGAATAAAAAATCACAGAGCACTTCAAATATAAAGTACACACACAACATTTATGAAAGAGTTTCAATTTAAGGTCCCATTCTAAGAATGATCCATTCACATTTTTTTTAAATGTCAGAAAACTCCTAAGTTATCTCAACTTAGAAGATCTCTTCAAAGTGTTATAATCACATACAACATGTACAGGCCAACTTTCTCTCAAAGTACAAAAATGACATCATTATCAGAGTGACCTTAAGTTTAAACTTGTTGACCTTTGACCTTGGATGACCTACTTTTGTCACTTTTAGCTACCAAATCCATCAATATCATCTTTTTCAGTAATAGGATTTACGTGAGCATGTTCGTTTCCTCCATTACTTATATCTTCACTAGAAGTCATGATTTGAGAGTCATCAGACGTACCGTTGAGTTGACTCGGGGATGTAGCTGATGAACCAGAGAACGGAGAGTTGCTCTGCCTCATCAAACGTTTTAATTCTTCTTTTTTTGATCTTTTAAAGAATCCAACCTAAAATTGAAAAAAAAAAAACACTTTATTAATGAAATGTTTGTCTGTTTCAAAAACCTATAAACAAGTCAAATAAATAAAGAAATGCAACCAAATGGACTAGCCTGGATATAATTACTTACACAGAAAAACATTTTAAATACTTCCAGTCACTGAATGGCTGGTATCTAAATTTTCTTGGTTCACAAATAAAATCAAAAAGATGCATTGATTTTGTTAAGTGTATAGTTATAATCTTATAATAAAATGTGATTATATTGTAATGCCCAAACAACTATAATTCTGGTAAAATCTCAGAAAATCCTAACTCTAAAAGAGCTCTTCCAAATTAAATTTACATATATTTAATCTTCTTTGATGGCTTAGTCAATAAATACACACAAGATAATCAATGAATCAAATCATTAAAGAGAAAATTTAATTAAAAACAAATTCAATGAACCATGAAAAAAATAATAATGAAATAAAATTTTGCTGCAAAAACTTAGAATTTAGCAAATAGTATAGAAATAGTAATAAAACCAGAGTAGTCTACAAACAGCACACTCCACAAACTAGTAATTAATCCCACTACAAACAGCCATCCTTCAATCATCAAAAACACTACATGCATTTGCTTTCGAGCTTTAAAAATTATAAAAAAAAAATGTTGATATTTTCTGTTGATTGTTTTTGCCATAACCCAAGATAGGCTTTACACATTGATTTTTACTACAGTACTTAATCAACAATAAAAAGCATAAATAATATTAAAAATATGAATTATAAAATAATTACAAACCTTAAACAAGATGGCAACAATGACCAACAAGACAAGAAAGGCCGACACTACAGATACAATAATCAACCATATAGGTATAGACATCTTCTTTCTCTCCATGGCGTTAGATGTCTTATGAAACATTGTCTCAGTCTGCAGGGAAATATAATAACAATAAAACATCATTGATAAAACCAACATGTATAACAGTATTATATGTGAGATAACTGATTCACAGTTAGCTTCAAAGGTGAAAGCCACATTCAATTTGTAAAAATTAACAAATGAAGTGAATTTCTGTTAAGTCCCTATACTACGTATAGGAACCATCAAATTCAATAGTCTTTAAATAACCAGTCTTAATAAGTTACACAGCAAAGTTGTGATTTAAGAACTATTACAAGTAAATCTGTGAGCTAATGCTCACTAGTGATACCCCCGCCAAAATCTAAAAATATGCGACAAACAGGAAGTAGATGAGCAAGGAGCATGAAATCGCTTTACACCACATGGGACTATGGGATGAAGCAATATGCAAAGTATTAGGCTGCTGCATGATATAGTTGCTGAGAAAACTGCGACGGAAATTTTGTAACGGACGGACGCACGGACGGACAAGGGTAAAACAGTATACCCCCCCTCTTCTTCGAAGCGGGGGTATAAAAATAATATTAGTAGAATTGTTCTGGTATAGGGACATTTTTCTTCTCAAATCAGGCATTTAGGAATACACAATCATCAAAAATCAATGATTTTGAAACGTTCTAGGTGATCTACATAACAGAACTTAATATATAATAAATTATACTTTGCTTATTCTATCATGACTGTCAAGGGTGCAAATACTGAGCAAAAAATGTTTGCCACAAAAAGAGAAAAAACTTGAGTACATTGTGAAAAGTTGAGTTTGACAGTTAGAGTTATTGGAAGTACATCAAACAATCTTTTTGAAATTATCCCAACTCTCATAGCAGAGGATCTGTTGGGGCTGCTTTATATTGTCTGAACTATTTGTAAATTCTGTACTTAAGGATTGATAGAGACTCAAATTACAGTAGATAACTTTGTTTTTTGGACGACAGCCTCAAACTAATAAAAATTAAACAACATTAATGTTCTAGATATACATATATATAAAGTTTACCTCTTTGTCTAAAGATTTCCCAAAGTTTACTTCAGGTATAGATATTCTTGAAGCCAATCTTAGTGTATCACGAGCCTAAAATAAGGTATAAAGTAAATCATTGCATACAAACCAAACAAAGTGACACAAACTACCATTTTGTATTAAGAAATGTCTTAATCTTAAGGGGTTGGTCAGTTAACATAACTGCCATCCTTACATAGTACATACTAATATAAAATGTTAAATCTGTTAAAAAAAGTGGAGTTAAAGATTGCTTCCATATTCAATGTATATGTGTAGCTGACAATACAATTTTGTACGATAACCTACAGGTATGATCATTGGAACTGTTATCTACTTAATATTAACATACATGTGTATCTCTCTGAAGGTCAAAATTTTTTATCTCAAATTTCTAACAGCCTGGAATGACACCATCCATTACAAGTACAAATTTACAATAAGTTGCAGTAAAACAATGTATTAGGTACATAAAGAAAATGTTGTATAAAGCAATTTAAAGTTTGCTTCAATTTTGTACAATAATCCCCGACTGATGAAATCATCTTCTGGCAGGTGATCCCTCACAGTAGCCATTAAATTCTAGGTGGAATGGAACAACTGTACGTAAATTTCTTTACTCTGACAAGAAAATTAGCAGTGCCCATAGAGGGGTTCAAACCTGGGACCCCTCGATCCCTAGGCACATGTTCTACCACTGGACCACAACTCCTATTTTCATAAGATATTCTAGGGGTTTAAAACCAGGTCCTTCTCAATGCCTTAGTCCACATGTACAGACCCTTCATGTAGAGCTCACTGTAGTCCATCCTAGTAATAGTACTAAATGAATCTTCCTATAAAGACATTCATTCTATAAGTAGTAGGTCAAACCTTGGTTCAATAAGTACTAATATCATAAACAATAGACAAATTCAAAGACATGAACATTAGTCATTTACCTGAAGTCTTGAAAGTATTTGTCTACTAACAGAGGCATTCACTGATACTAAAATAGATTCATCTTTACTGAAGGCAAGTAAACTACATGTAAACCGTTGACATGGAAACGATGAACAATCCTGAAAAAAATAAAAATATTGCTATCAGCTGATGATAATTATTCTTCAATTCTAAAAAAGCTGGAAGACAGAAAAGAGGTGGGTGCATTGGAGGAATGATATTTTAAAGTAACTATATCTGCAGCAGACCTTTTTTCCTTGTATAACAGGGGCCGTTTACAGGTACCTTTCCCTCCAGAAATTTCTTTAAATTGATGCAGTTTTTCCCCAAATTGGGAGTTTACCTTGAATTTTTTGTTCCCCTACCTATGAAATTGCAATATAAGTTCCCCAATTTTTCTTTATAAAGAAAGGCTCCAAGCCCTTTACCCAAATATTGAAAAAAGCCCTGTGCATTAAGTGGAGCAAAAAGGGCAGAGGTGAGAGAAAATGGGCAGATTGCTGCCCTGCTTTAGAAAAATCTTACCTTTGCCATGTACATGTATTAACATTTCCATTTTACCTTGCCATAGTATTTGCTTCTGTGGTTCATATGAACTTGGTGTTTAAAATAGTTTATACATATTTTATTTATTTGAGTTTCATTTTGAAACAAGTAAGTACAATAATATAACTCTATTAGGACCATCAAAATTGGTTGTCTTATTAACAGGACAGACTTAACATAATGACCTTTTTCTTCTACAATTAAGAATTTTGGAATTCAAAATCATCAAAAGTTACATGGTTTTGTATTTATCAACATGGTCAACACAGCATATTTTACTGTACAATTTTATATCAACATTTTTGAGACTGCTTCTTTGACTACTCATTAATAAACAATCAGGGCTAAGTCTCTGACTTAACAAATCAACAAGACTTCAATGGGTTTGGGATGAATTTCAATCAAGGTGCCGCAACTTAATTTTTCTATTTGTGTGCATAGAATTTCCATAGTTGTAAAAAGAGGCTGAGCATTAGTTTGTAATGCTTTTAGAAAAGTTATCACAGTTTCATTCCAGGGTTTGGGTGGAAGTTCGATCAAGGTGGTGCAAGGTAACTGTTTGTTTGTTAGCAAAGAATTTTCCACAATTGTAAAGAAAGGCTGAGCATTAGTTTGTAATGCTTTTAGAAAAGTTATCGCAGTTACCCATTACCTGAATCAACATGTTTTTGATAGTTTTAAATACTGTCATAACTTGACAATATTCAAAACAGCAGGTTTGGTCAAATTATGAAAATTTAATGTTATACCTAATGTTATAAGGAGGGAATGAGACCCTATATTAAGTGATATAAACAGAGAAAATCAGTTTTTCTTTGTAAAACTATAAATTATAATAAATGTAATACACCTAAAAGTAAATGGTCCCTGTAGATATTTTGTGTTATCAGATTCAAGTCTGTTGAGTGTAATAACTGAACATTTGGTGGACAGGCATTAGGATGAAACTTACACTATTGTCTTCAATTCTAGAGAAAAGCAGTAATAATATTACTGCAGACTGAAGGCTAATACAACTGTCTTCAGAAAAATAACAAGGTCATTATGAAAATTAATTATTGACAATATTTTTGACCATACAATATTATTTACTATACAATTTGAGAAAAAGTACACTAGATAAAAGGATATCACTAAAGGACTAACAATTTTTTAACCAAAATCTCGAAGTCAATATAACATTATTGTGTATTAACATTTAAAATAACTGCATTTTTTCTGTTGAAAGAAAAAAACATGTCCTTTATGAGAAAACTCGGCAATTATGAGATTTTGAAGCAATCAAAATGCCTGAATCTTATAATAGCCAAGGTATATCATAAAGGCTGTGTTTTTCCCATAATGGCTGAGTATTTTGTTATAATACAGTAGTGAATGCCATATCAGCCCTGAGTTTGAAGGCCAATATTGTACAGTTCATTAATAAAACATTCCAATACTAACCACACTTATAGCATAACCTCCTGATGATTCTGAAGGTGGTATCTGAGCATCTTTAACTGATTCATAACATCTTTGTCTTACAGATGGTCCTGATGTATACGATGTTAACTGTAACAAGAATAATAGTACAGTAAAGTTTCATTGTATACAAAAATTCCATAACTCAGACCAACAAAATCTATGGTCTGTATAGCCGAAAAAGTTTTTACATTCTAAAGTATGTTGAACATGCATAGGGTTGTCATCGAAAATCCTGATATTGATGTATCACCAATTCTTGACAGATAATATGATATTGATTCCTATTTGGAATATCGATACAATCTAGCATTTTATATAGCTATAAACTAAATGAAGGTGATGTTTCATTTAACATCACTGAGTCGTATTGAACTTCTTTCTATATTTGTGGGATTTCATGTTTTCTGTTAAGTATAAAAAACAAGAAAATACATTTATGCATGAAACAAATTTTAACATCATGCACAGCATCATGAGGGCATTATATAGTATATATACATACAGGAGTTCTAGTGGCTTCTATTACACTCTTTTTCTGACTTGATATATCAATATATCACCGATACTTACCTTTCGATATATTGATACAAAATTTCTATCAATGACAGCCCTATTGAACATGTATGAACATGTACATGAAAGCAAACCAATGCGTCCACACAAAACTAGTCTAAAGGCAAAAATGAACTTGTAAGTAAAGAAAGATGTACTGACCCATGAGAACAGTAAACCAATCATGAGCTACATTTTTACATGTTACCACAGGGATGCAGATTTCTCATTCTTAACTAGGACCCACTTAGCTCCAGGTGGATATATTTTAGAAGATCAGCTTTGAAGTGAGGAGCCCACCTTGACTGTAACCACAAAAATACAGCACAATCCATCTTCAAATTTAATCAAGGCTAGGCTGATTTCAAATAGCTGTAACCTTTCACAGATGGAGTTGCTAAAGTTCAGGATAGCTAAGAATCTGAATATACTAGGGCAACTGGGGAGTGGGATATTGTATCCCTGATATTATAACTATCACACAACTACATTAAGTAGACTTACCCATACAGATATATTGGTAACTAATTCATAATTTCTATGTATTATAGCAGGAACAAAAGCATAGATTTCTGTATCCTCTAAAGGACTTGGTCCTATGTTCTTTATAGCATAACGATGTTCAACAGATGTCCAACTTTCTGTTGTTTGTTGTAAACCAAGAGTCACTTGTTCTGGGTATGAGATTCTGTAATATAAATTAATAAGAGTGATACATACACTTTATATTAAAGTAAAACATCACAGGGTGAAAAAATATACAGTTTGACCAAGACACAAACCCAGGACCCCTTCGTTACAAGGTAAGTGCTCTCTCACAACTGAGCTATCCAGCTGCTTCCACAACATTCTTCCCATAATGTAAACAGTTATGTACCTAGACATAGTCCCCTACAAGCTGGAAATCCATTCTGAATTTAAGGAGCAATTATGTCTTACAAGTGAACATATAAGTACATTCCTAAATAACCAGTGGTGTTTTTCACAAGTCAGTTTCATATAATAAGCACTTCTAAGTCAGACAGATAATAAGCATAACTATGATATGATATTCAAAAGGTATACACAATTCTACACAGTTTGTATAATATTAAGAATTTGTTAAGCCAAAAAATGAGCGTATTATTAATGTGTCTTGCTTTTGACTTACGAAGATTTTTTTTGTAAGAATTTTTGTGAAAAGCACTCTCCAAAATATTTTGTTTTTCTATCAATCCTTAATAAAGCATGATCCTGTACATCATGGTCAATGGTCATGTATTTTTAATGCATTGAAAATGTGTAACAACCAGTCTATCAAACAGCTAGTGCAATAATTCTTGTGTCAGGTCCTCTGGTACATGCAGGAGCTCCTCCTTTTACTTTTGAATTAGGAAAACCCTGCTTCATAAGTTTTTGTAATTGACTCCTCAAAAGCTTCATTAGGGATACCATAATAATACAACCTACTGAATTAAGATCATAATTATATTTAGTTTAACAGTTAAGGTCAAAAAAGTTGATTTAACAATTTAGGACAAATGGGACGATTTAACAATTGAGGTCAAAGGTCAATTTAACAATTTAGGTCAAAAGGTCAATTTTTCAATTGAGGTCAAAAGGTCATTTTATCAATAAAGGTCAATTTAGCAAAAGTTCATAACAAAACTGTACTAACCCTTCTATTTTAAGTCCATACTCTGACTTTATAGGTAAAGACATTGATTGTGAATCTTGATAATCCTTTTGTTCCTCTGTACGTACAGTAAAATTAGCTTCAAACTGTCGCATAGTAATATGTTGACCTAGAGGAAACTGTAAAATGAAGGTCACTTCTTCTCTTGATTTGACTGGATAAGGTTTACGTACATGACAACGATGTAAGGACGTCTGAACAGCTGATGTTGAGTCAAACAATTCTAAAGAACAATCTACAATGGTTTCATCTGAAATCAAGCATATAAGTATTGTTACTATGCAAAATAAACTTTCGGGAAATATAACAAAATGAAAAACATCTCCCTGTGAACATGCAATGACTATTTATAATATGTGCACATATAGCTTTTTATAGCTATAACTTTAGTAGACACATTAACAGGCCAAAATCAAATTGGAAATAATGAGTTCAGAATCAAAATCAAATTCGCACCCCTTACAATAGAAAAACAATTAATCTACCATAGCTGATTCATTGTAGCACAAGAACTTGGGTGTTTTCCTTGCCAAACTGAGAGTGATGAATATTGAATGAATTTGTAGACAGAGAGTAGACATCATATATGTCTGTCTGCATCAGGCCAGTAGTGCAAACATTGAGCCAGTCACCAAGAGTGTTTAGTTCATACAACCCATCTAGGACAGGCATATAAAACAAGGACCAACCTGTAGTAGAATGTGTTCTTATAGATAAAGAAAAGTTTCCAATCAAGTTGACATCAACTATAACATTATAAGCATTTTCTCCCATGTTGATAAGTCCTACTTTAACATCCAGATATCTATCACGTCCAGTCACTATATGACCACTGTCTGTCATTGGTAATACTTTGAGTCCTAGACCAGTCTGACATACATTGTCTGTTCCACACTGTTTATCATATTGTATCTGAAATAAATAAAGACAGTTAAGTAAGGATATCACAACATAACAAAATATTTGGTCCTAGGAATAAAAGGAGTCAGTTGTGTAAAAACACTGCTTCAAGGCCGTAAATTTGGTATTTTTTTAATTTGAATGTTACCCATTTTTCAACATATTTTTATAAGGTTATATATCATGGTGACTGACACCCAAATCTAGCTTTCCTGGATATATTATTTTACTAAGTACAGTATGATTTTTTGGCCAGTCAAAAAGGCGATACCATTTCAGAGTTGTTGCATAAATAAACAGAGTTGAGCAACTTCGAATTCATTACATAGACTTTTGACACATATAAAAACAACCCTTTACATTCCACCTTCAGTCAACATAGGAAAATCAACATCACTGCTGATATTGTATTCATGGAATATACTTTGACCCCAACAGCTTGTTGTTTAAGGATATCACTTCCCAGCATTACTTGAACATAATGATTTCCTGTAAAATGGTTCTCTACATTAAAGCTTTAGCTAGCTTATTGCTTTCTTACAAGCTGAATACATTCATAACACTCTTCTATTTGTGAAGGACAAAAGCTTGATGCAAAACCATCATATAAAACTGGGTTAAAAAACATAAAGCACTTCTTTAAAGTGCTAGATAGCAACTTCCTTGCACAACTCATGTTTACATGTATAACAATGTGTAACTACCGGTATATTAAGCTACAACTGACCAGGACTTTTATACCCATTTTCACATTCTTATACATTTTTTTTCATACCCCAGCCAGTAGCTGACAAATGCCTCACTGTACAAGGCAGTACATGTCAATAAACAAAAACATCCATTGTTTGGTGTAAGGTGATAAATTATTCTATCAGTTATCAAAAATTGGTTAACTCTATGTTTCATTTCCTCAATTTCCTGTGAAAGATTCATTCACACTAGATGAATAATATTCATTTTCATATTTAAATGTTAACTAATGACAAACTGTAAAAATATGCGATACAAATTATCAATTATTTTACATTCTGATTGAGTCATTTACAAGTATACACAAACTGATTTAGCAGTTTATTAAATTTTATCACACACAAGTAGGAGCAGTAGTCAAGTGATAGGACAAGCTGTTAGCAATCAAAAGGTCCCTCTTCCCTGGTTCAAACCTCTTGTAGTGTTGATAATTGTTTGAACAAGAAATTTACCAGCAATCTCTTCAATCCAACTAAATGTAAATGGGTACCTGTGAGAGAGATATAACTACATTTTGTGCCCATGTGTCACCTGCACATACAAAAGAGTAAAAACCTCCATAGAGAGATTGATGGCTATAAAAAGAATTCAATGTCCAAGGTAAAATAGTTGTAAAGTCATTGAATGTGTATCAGCATAATAAATTTTATCAGCTTACCACTTTTCTATAAGTATCTTGTGTACTCGTATAAGGGTTTCTACCATTAAATCTTTCTAAAATAGGACAATTTCTCACACAGTTTATAGCTGTATCTGGGTCTAATGCATATTGTACTTCAACCTCAACATCTCTCCATATATCTTGATACTACAAATACATTATATGAGCTTGTAACATAATTATACAAAGATCACATGTTTAATCAATGATTAATTATAGCAGGACTCAACATTAAAGGTCGTCCCATTGCCCCTGGCGACCTTTATTTGGGTTCAGGCAACTTGCCACTGCTAGTAAACATTTGGTTGGGCCAAGTGAAATAATAATCAGATTGTCCAGCTATTGAGCATTGAACCCAAGAGCTAGTTGGATATATATATCATAAGCACAACTGGAACATAAAATACATTCCTGTACAACACTGTTTATTACTTGCAAGTTTTTTAATGCTTAATAAATTAGATTCTCTGACAATTGTGGAGGCTGCAATCTTCAGGTTTTGCAATATTGAATCAAAAACCTGCGGCCCAATGGCTGAAGTTTTTTAATTAATATTACTGATGAATTGATTCTAATTAGAATACTGAATAAAAGAATGATAACAGTATAAAGAAGATAATAGTGGTAAAAACTTACAGGAGCATATATTCTAACATCTTGATCACAAATAAACTCATTTTTCTTGATTTGTAAAGTTCTAGTTATATATGGTACGTTGTTAGGTATTACTATAGCTCTAACTAAACCATCTGATGTTGTAGTATCAACTAACATTGTATATATTATATCTGTAAGTTAGAGAGAGAAATAACATTAATACATTATCATACAGTAATACATTATAAGTTTCACTAAAAAGAACACCTTGGTTATAGCAATATCAAGGGTTCTTTGACCATTTTTATTTAAAAGATAGAAATTAACAGATTTTTTTCAATACCATATATACTCAGTTGTAAGGCGCCCTTGCCTGTAAGACGCACCCCCATTTTAAGACTTGTCACAAGAGAATTTTATTGAACCCTCGTATAAGACGAGGCCATATTTTGGCTGTAAATGAAAATAATATATATACATAGTGAACAAGATAGATTTAAACAAAGACCGTATGTAATATAGGGTCCTTGATTTAAAACATTAAAAACATAGAATATGAATACTAAGTACAGTACATTGTACTAGGACAAATTGAGGATAGCACAAAAAGGTAATGTGAAATACCTAGTTTCCATTACTAATTAACATATTAGCTGGAAGTCCTAGACTAGTGAATGGTGATTAGGGCTGATGAATTTTTTTCATATTATATAATTAGGCTTATTGTTAATTTACCAACTGTTATAAACATAATAAACAAGACCAAAGACTGATAAAAACTTAAAACAAAGACTGCGATTCTGGATTTTTTTTATTGGAAATAATGACTATTATTTCATGATTTACAATTAAACATGGTCTTATTTGATCAAAATATACCATGCAAATATTCAATCTAGTATTTTCTAAGTAGTGAAAAGATGATGTCAAAATGAGATCATCTAAAAAAAAATAAATGACATCATATTAGAGCAATAATGATGTTGCCTTATATTTGTATAAACATATAATATCCAACAGAACATAAAAAGCATGAAAGAACCATACATTCATCAATTTTGGGGAAAGATCTATTTATTTCAACTTGCAGATAGCACACAGGTGGCAGCTACACTTGTGGCTTTGCCCCTCTTGAAAATACATATTCTGAGCTCACTTGGTTAAGAAAATCAGTCTAACACCAAAGTTGACCAATATTCTTTTATATATTTGATCTTCAATGCAACAAAACAATATAAAAATTTACCCAGTGTATCTGGCAATGTTGGAGCATTTCCTGTGTATTTAAAACATGTAGTTAATTCAAAGTTAGGTTCTGACATAGTGATTCTATCTGGACGTACATACATCACTGTTTCCATGGCAACTACAGGATTTATCCTCAACACAGAGACAGTGTCAGATTCATGTGCACCAACAGCAAACACTGAAACCATAAAAAAGTTTTGGTCATTAATTACAACTTGCAACATGGTCTCTGCTAGATGAAATGTACTTATCCACAGATTCCAAACTTTAATATCAACTTCTCAAAAGCTCAAAATTGTATGTAAATATTTTAAAAGGAGTAAAGCATTGCACAGATAATTAATATTTTTTTAGTGCAAATTAATATACAACTGTAAATGATGGTAATTTTATATACAACCATCCTTGATTAGTAATGGTATAGATGATTTTAGTACATTGTTAGTGACTTTCATTTTATATTTCTCACATTTTACATCAATTTGTCATAAAACATGAACATTTTATTTTTACCACAATTACAGACTCAGACAAACAATTGCATAGATTTAATTTGATGAAAATGGTACTTATATGGGAAATTAATAGTACTAGACTAACATCAGTCAAGACATTCAGAGGCTTCTCTCTATTTTTCACTTAGTGCATACAAAATCAAGACATTCATCATTTCAGCAGCTGATACAAACACAAAAAGCCTAAAATCTTACACTTCAGGACTAGTCCTATAATCTTATAACCTGTGATGGTCCTCAAAACAATTCTTAAGGTCCAATCTACTGTACAGTTCCTTCTACCCACGCACCATACATGAGTGGAACCAGCTACCAGTCACAGATGCCACCTGTCTAGAAGGGTTTAAGACTGCTCTAGCTCATCTTAGAGCCTTACCCACTATAAGAGCCTAGTCAGTCATAGCCCTGTAAATAGTTTTAACCCTGAACATAATTACAAGCTCCATATGGGGTATTTTATATATTTTAAAATTGGTAGCAGACCGACTGTCTCATCCCCCTAGTTAGGTCAAAATCTAGTTTATGAAGACTCCTGACCTAACATGGAAGAAGAGATCTGTTTCAATTTATAGAAAAAATCTATAAAGATCACTCACCTTCACCATGATTTATAGACCTAGGGGTCAAGGATGCTCCAAACGATTTGATACCAACGGCAACATCAGATCCAAATATTTTTTGTGTATATTTTGACCATAATCCACCAGAATATCCGTTATATATATAAACTACACCTTCTCCATCATTCTCATAGGGGGCACCAATAGCTATATCTATAAATACACACAGTATAGTATTAAATACATGTACAGTCCAACAATATTAGCCAGAGCTTGACCTTTATGCAAGAATATATTAAACTCTGTGCTTACTGTCTATTTTTGTCTTTGTAAATCGCTCTTTATCGGAAGCTTTCGGCAAAATACATGCACTAAACAATCATTCGTGTTTTCATAAGATTTAATACTTCAAAACTGTGCCCCATCATTGCGGACTTGCGTTTTTCCCCATAAACGAATGTTTACAAAATTGATTTATAGTCACATAGGTTGTTATAAACACCTGTATTACCGTATACACGCATACCGAGACTCACAATTTAATGTAAATGAAGCATGTAATTATCATAATAAGGCAGTACAAGCTCAGTTTAATATTGTCGCACTATACCATAGAATACAAGAGATTTAACAAGCCATAGCTGGTCCAAAGTCCAGTTTAGAAATGGTGAGGGCATGTACTGGTGTCAAAGTATCCAGCAGAAGAAGATCTTTTCAATATACATGTATGTCACTACTAGACACTTAAGTTAGGGTTCAGTTCTAGCTGGGGACTACACATAATGCATCCAATTAGAGCAGATGGTCAATAGCAAAAAACTAAACTTGTAAAGAGACAAGAAGATTTTAACATAAACTTGTATTCAAAGTTTTAAGTACAGGTGTGGTTGAGTGTTACTACATTTCGGTTTGTTTTCATTGGCTAACCAGCTCTGTGTTGGTTCAAATAACATCAAAATTCCACCTTGTTGAACAAGAAACTATATGCTGCTTGCTCAATAATTGAGATCATGTAGCAGACTCTGGTGTGATTAACTTTATGTGGTAAGGATCATTAGTAGTGTTTTAAATATTGTTTTCTTATCTTGTGTTATACAGGACAGCCAATAACAAGAAGTTTTAAAGTCTGTTGAAAAAGTTCAAACACTTATGAAAACTAGTTATTTGAGTTTGTTTAAAAGATGTCACAATGAACTCATTAATATATCAAAACGCCATCATAGAATGAAGTACATGTATACCATTATAAGTATCTTTGTTAATATCCCCAATGTCAGCGATAGAACTACCAAATCTAGCTTGATTAGACATACTACCATTTAATACTTCCGGTTGAAGATCTAACTTTAACTGAAATATATCAAACATAGACATAATATTAATGTGACTTGTTTGACATAACTATAGGAAAATAGTCCCTTGTATCAACTACACTCAATGTAAGGCAGTTGAATAATGCCACATTTAGGTATGTTGTTTGCAGAAGTTGACTGTAAGCTAGCCTAGATGATCATCATTAAGAGAGGTTGTGAGCTAGTCATAATCAAATAGTACATACATGCATTACGTCTAACCAAGTTGGTAAGGTGTTTGATGTTTGGACACTCTCTGCCTTTCTGAATAGAAACAAGCAAATTCGTTGAATTTATATCCCCCGCCGAGTACTTGTTTTTACTAACACAACAACTGGAGACATAAGGCTTTATTAATAAATATAAAAATCCATAAAACCATAATAGCTAACATACATAACTCCATGTTAATAAAAATTATCAGGACATGCCAATGAGATGCAAATTTCTTTTCTGTATTGATGGTTTCCATAAAATCTTGTTGAAATCAATCCAGCTGTTGCAAAGAAATGGCAATATTTCTCTATATGAACACTGCACAATTAATCAAGGGCAATAACTCTGAGCTGAAAGGTCTGACCACAACAAGGCGACGATATGCGCCTCTCCTCTAGATATTGATGATTCCCATAAAGTTTCATTGAATTCCAGCCATATGTTGCAGAGAAATAGCGCAGAATTTTTTTTCCCTCTATATGCATACTGCATAACTAATCAAGGGCCATAACTCTGAGTTAAAGTGTCTGACCGGAACAAGGCAAAGAAATGCCTATCTCCTCTTGGTATTGAAGATTCCCATAAAGTTTCGTTGAATTCCAGCCAGTAGTTGCAGAGAAGTAGCGCGGAAACGATTTTTACTCCATATGCATACTGCATAACTAATCAAGGGCCATAACTCTGAGTTAAAGTGTCTGACTAGAACAAGCTGACAATATGCGCATCTCCTCTTGGTATTAAAAATTCCCATAAAGTTTCATTGAATTCCAGTCAGTAGTTGCAGAGAAGTAGCGCGGAAATGATTTTTACTCTATATGCATACTGCGTAACTAATCAAGGGCCATAACTCTGAGGTTAAAGTTTCTGACCAGAACAAGCTGACGATATGCGCATCTCCTCTTGGTATTGAAGGTTCCCATAAAGTTTCGTTGAATTCCAGCCATAAGTTGCAGAGAAGTAGAGCAGAAACGACTTTTACTCTACATGCATACTACATAACTAATCAAGGGCCATAACTCTGAGTTAAAGGGTCTGACCCAAAAAAAGCTGACAATATGCGCTACTCCTCTTGATATTGATGATTCCCATAAAGTTTCGTTGAATTCCAGCCATTAGTTGCAGAGAAGTAGAGCGGAAACGACTTTTACTCTATATGCATACTACATAACTAATCAAGGGCCATAACTCTGAGTTAAAAGGTTTGATTCGAAAAAAGCTGACCACGTGCGCATCTCCTCTTGATATTGATGATTCCCATAAAGTTTCGTTGAATTCCAGCCAGTAGTTGCAGAGAACTACTCCGGAAACGAAATTCGGACGGACGGATGGACGGACAGACGGAGGGACGGACGGACAACGCCAAAACTATATCCCCCTCCCGATTCCATCGGCAGGGGATAATAAAGTATGTGTACCTAGAGCTTAAAACCAAATAGCAGATCAGACTTTGAACTAGAATACAAATGTATGCTCTTTAAGAGAGTTTAGCTAGTTACTGTGAAGGTCTACTAGATATGTAAGAATAATTATACTCTAAAGTCTATGAGAAATGATAAAAACTTTGGGTCAATATTATCAAAGGTATTTAAAGGATCTTAAATCCTTTTATATATTGTAATATTATAGTTAGATTTTTTAACATATGTTGCCCTGGTGTACATGATTAATTTAACAGGCTGCCCGGCTAGCTCAGTTGGTAGCACGCAATTCTACTGATCGAGGGGTTGTGGGTTCGATTCCCGGTGGGGTATACTTTTGTGGAGCTTGGTCATGAAATTATTTCTATGGGCATTCTCCCTCCTACCAAGGATTCTTAATTATGTAGGGCAGTTGTCAGTCACTGACGAAAGTATGCACTTAGTAGTTGGTTAACAGCTAAATCCAGAGATTTAGCCTTTCCAGGAACAGACTGTAAGTAGGTTGACTGACTGCTGTCATATGACCTATACAATGTGTTGCTACGGCGTTAACCCCCCCCCCCCCAAAAAAAAGAAAAATTTAACAATAAATTTTGTACAGACAAAACAAAACAACTATAATCTTACCATTCCTCTATTTATATAAACATATACACGACCTTCCTCTGTGTTGTTGGTAGAATAGAATGGTGCACCAACAATGATGTCATCAAGTTGATCATTGTTCACGTCTGCTGCACAAAGTACAGAACCAAAATAACTACCAAGTTGATCACCAATAAATGGTTCTAGTAATATATTATCACTTTTATATTCAAATACATACACCTGTAATAATATTATGCGTAAATAACATTAGAAACAAAAACTCAGTTTGATTTTACATAATAAGTTCACATTTACAAGTAAAGCTATCGTGTTACAGTCCATTCTCCATTGACTGATAATAATAAAAACTTTTCAAGCAAGAATTTGGATAAATCCTATCCTCCATGTGGACCTCTTGGTATAAAAGGCAACACTTCTATTCTACTTTATCTAATAATTATTAAACATATTTACTAAATTACCTAACAAGTAATTAATGTCTACTCTCTATCAAATTTGAAATGAAACTTCCCTCTCATTTCAATCTTCTGCAGGTTTCAAGAATGTAACATAATCTTGTATTGTGCTGGTATGCCCCATTAATTAAACCATACCCTAAGCTAGTCTACAGCCTTTATTTACATAAAGTAAGACATCTTTTATTCATATAAAGTAAGACTAGCTTGGCACTGGCCCATCAATATTTATATTAGGACAAATTGAATGATGGAGTTAAAATTAATGAATGATGTTCAAAATTAATTTTGTATCACCTCGTTTACATTGTATTAACTATAACTGCACTGACAAAATAAATGCATTAGACAAAGAAATGAGTCATTATTCTTGAATAAGAAAGCAGGTGTTTCAAATTTTTTGGTGAGCAAGTAAAAAGCTTGCTATTTATTGCTAACTAGCGATTCAATTTGCTAGTTTGTTACAGGCTGTTCTGAAGGATAGTGCTACGTAGCGATACAAAGTGCTAACCTTGCGGAACAGTCCCAATATGAACCTAGAGAATAAGACACAAAAATTAAATATAAAATTTCCAGCAGTACATATTATAAGTATAATATATAATGTATACTTACTGAACCATTTAGATTAGCACGTGGAGCTCCAGCGATGATATAGTTTACATCAGAACGTATTAATTTGGCTGTAGTCACTGTATAACCTGCAATATATATTATCAAGAAAAATAATACATAAAGCCACAACAAGTTGATGATGTGTTCTACAGATTTTTCTAGAAAAAATGGGGCAAGCAAGTGAAGAACTTTTTCAAAACTATCTTAATTCAGTCGCTTTGTATAGCAGTTTGACCAAATGTTTATGAGCGAGCAAGGAAATAAAAAAATTTTTTTGGTAAAAATCGTCAAAATTAAGATGCAAGGGAATCCATAGATTATATGATCAACTTGTTGTGGCCAAAACCACATGAGATGCGGGAATTTCTTCTTTATTGCAATTTTAAGTAGATGTCATTCCCCATGCAGTTATAAAACAATTCACTTCAGTAAAAAATGTCGAAAAGACATGTATACTTAAAACAGACTGTATGTTAAATCAGCATCCATCACCTATTTTCTGCCTTCCTACTCTATCAGAGTCCAAGAACAATTAATTAAAGCTGTCAACCAAGAACATTTATAAAGATAATGAGATCATTCTAATGCAAACTACTGAGATAATTAGTATTCTTACAACAATTATATAACTACAAAAAGAGAGCCGATAATGTCAAGGTCTGTTGAATACATTAATTTTATACATACAATATGCGTTCAACAGTTAATTGAGGGCATTAGAGCCAAATGCAGAAAATCATTCAATGAAAATTTGCATTGGAATATATCAAATCTAACTTTTTCACAAAGTACAGAAATAGTTTTCATCTATTTCAAAGCTAGTTTGATTTATATTTGAATATGTGGGTTCTGAAATTGATATTTTAATTGACTCCTGTCCTCATTTTTTTACAAATTCTTAGCACACATAATTAAAATGAAAATCAATGTAACAGCAAAATAAACAAATATTCTTGATGCTCCGAATCAGGGCTCAAATTTAAGCTCGCATACTTGCAAAATGCAAGTGGATTTTGAAAATTGCTAGTAACTTTTATTTTAACTCACCAATTTTCCCGGGTTGAAATCAAGGAAAAACATTACTGTCTAAACTAATGAGGCACAAATCAGCATTGAAACAGCCAGAAAGAACAATAGTATTAATTAATATCAACTAAAGATTCACTATAAGAAAATGTTTGATATTCTTTGTCTATCCAACAATAACGCCCTTGTTCTATCAACAGTTAAATATAGTACTATGTTGTTTTTATTTTGCAAATGCATGTATGAATAGTTATCATGTATGCTATTAAAATTTGGAGAAAAATGCCAGTGATGTTGACATTTTGTGAGTTGAAATAAAATCAACTTGAACAAATTTGCAAGTCCAATTCTTTATTAAATTCGAGCCCTGCTCTGAATATTATTTCAGTGTAAAGTAAACATAGTACATGTATGTATGATACATACCTATTAACCAATTTTTTCTGTCATCAGCCAATGGTTGGACAGTAAAATTTCTTCTTGCACTGTCCTCTATTACAAAACCACCTAAATTTTTAAACAACAAAAAATGGTACATGTAATGATACAGATCTATATTTGAACTAGGTATCAGAATTTTGCCATTCTAATCCATCTTTTCCATTTATAAACCTCTTAATATTTTGTAAATATTTTGTAGAGCAATCATATGCTATAATAAGAACTGATCTGGTGTTGGGGTATAATGGCATAGAAATATAGACTTGTTTTATAGAGGATGCACACTTAACCAAAGCCCAATCTTCACTGTGAGACCAAGAACAGTGTTTATATATTACATCAATTAAGCATGGTAATCATTGGATGAAACATACATATGTATATACAACAAATACAGTGCTCTCATTAAGAACAGGCTGCCATCCCAAATGACCTGTTAGAAAGACCAAAAGGCCTGTTAAAATTGGCAAAATATAATTAAGAAAGAAAGAAATTGCCCAAAGAACATCCTAGAAAACCTATTACTTTCCTATTTGAGCCTATTCAACAAAATCTTACTGAGAACACTGCAAATACACAATGAAAGAAGTATTATGTATTTATAAATTTTGTTCCTTCATCATAATGAAAATGGAATCCAATTAATACTTTTGGTGTCTAGATCCAATAAAGAAAAGTACTTTTGAATTACACCTTAAGACTATTAAAATGAAATCAAAGTAACCATTTTAATTTATTTTTCAGAACAATTTCATACTTATCATATCATAACAGTCATAGTCTTTTATTTTCTAAAGCACTAGCCAATATCATAATGTATTATAGTAAAGGACAAAATTATTAACTACCTTGATTGTATAAAAAAGTAATTCTCACTAGCAAGAGTCAATATTCAACTTCGTGCTAGTAGGTTAAAGTAGTGACTGCTTTAAGCATGTAAGTTTACATTTATTAAGTTCATATTAAATTTTACCTTGCCAATCATTGAGACCAGGTGCCCCCATTACTAGTGAATCACCATTCTGAAATAAATAATGAAACATCAAGAAATTACTTGCTATGTCATGTATGTTAGTATTACCCTTACAAGGGAAGATTTTTTGTCCGGCTCCCACTTAGATCTCTAGAACTGAGCTTTATAAAGCATATACCTCTGCCTATATGCCTGCTTACTTAATACAGCTGTATAAAAGGGCCAATACCTTCAGAAAATAGTTCATGGGGGGCCGGACAAAAGGTCCCATGGACAAAAAGTCCCATGTTATTTTTGACAGGGGTGGACAAAAATCCCATGTAGTTTTGCCACCCTGGACAAAAGGTCCCATCTAAGTTAGACAGGGGTGGACAAAAGGTCCCATCTCATCTCTGTTTGGACCTTTTGCCCTACAATCAATCTAAGTATCTCCATGGACAATGAGAAGGTCCACAGTACAATAAGTTCATATTAATTCAGAGATGGCTTCTCATTCACATTATAACCTGTTCATGCTTTGACGTTACATATCTAAAGCTGAGGTTAGTAGAGCTGGCATGACCAAGAGATTACTACATTGGTTTGGAAATCATTTGACAACTAGCACCACATTGGTTTAAATCTCATCCAAAACCAACCCCATTGTTCCCTTTAGCATTCTTCTAGCTTAGTACTGGGGGACCAGGTAGTAGACTTGAATGTGATTACCGGGTGATCTAAGCTGTAAAAACTTGTTTCACAGTCAAGCTAAAGTAAATCAGTATAAAACTAAACAACTGTGACTCCTACCTTGGTATATTGAACAGCTTGTCCTAAGGCACCATATGCCCAGATAGGATAACGTTCCTGTCTGTGTACTAGACTGTTATAGTCCACAAGTACTGGTAAAAGTCTAGCTGGATATCTAAAACCTGCATCTAATTCATAACATAGACCTTGCATGTATAATAAATCATTAGGTATGACAAACTTTGAGTCCTTCCATCTGTGAGCACATACCTGTAATACAAAAGTAAATTAACATTATAGTGTTGTTCAGTTGTAAGTCTGTGCTTTATTATTGGCCCCTGGGGTAGGGTCACTTTTACTACAGAGGAATGATCTGTATATACTAGAGAAAAACATCTATTATGACTTCCTGACCAAATATGAAAACTTTAAGTGCCATAATTTAGGACAATATTTTAAAACTTTTCTCCTTACATGGTGGCCAACTCAACCAAATATTTTCATTGAATTTGATTCATTGAACAAATTAAAACAGTAAGCATTTCAACATTATATACAGTAAAGTTCCGCTAATAAGACCACTTTTGTTATTTCAAAATAATGCGATTTTGACAAAAGTTAAGACCCAAATGCTTAATTTTTTAACAAAAGGGTCTCTATAATAAGACCAATTCACTATTAAGACCATTGATTTTGCTGGTCTTAATAGCGGAACTTTACTGAATTTAAATTATCTCGCAAGATGCACAACTGTCTAAATCAATTTCAAAATTCATCCGGAGCATATAAAGCTTGTTTGAGCTGCATAATTCTGGTGTAGTAGCCAATTATTTTTAAATGCAGAAATGTGTTGCAGAAAGAAAAAAACCCAGCAAGCACCAACATAGAGCAGGAAGTAACTTCCATATATTTGGTAAAACCAATCATGATCGACATGAGGTTGATCATTCAAGGAATGGTCAAATGATCTTTCTGCAAAACATAAAGGTACATGTATTATCAGTCAATAACATTTTCATCTTTGTTATTCAATGGACAAAAATTTTCACATTTGTAATGAATCAACACAGATCTATTGAAAAATATAATGTATATAGATATATTGATAACTTACAGCAAATCTGTCACTATTAGGTGATACATCAACTGCCACACCCAACCATTGATCATTTTTATCATGGTCAAATACTTTGGTCACGCCATAAAATGTCCCAGCAACTCGAACATTACCTAAAGTAGCAATGGAAAAAACATCATAGTTATCTTTTCAGTAAAGTCTTAAAATGGGGTCTTAGAAATCTTTAGATAATTATTTCACAAATTCTTTTATACAATATAAACTTTGACCACATGATGTTTTTTCTTCATGTAAACATTAGGGCGGCATATTATCAAACTTCTTTGATAACATTACAGTGTAAAAGAATTTACAATAAAAATCTATCACAAGAATGTTAATACAGCCCCTGATAGTTTAAATAGTTTTTCAACTAGCTTAAGGTCTTCAAAAAACCTGTTTCAGTACTCAGGTCTGTAATTTTATTGCTGCATCAGATCAGGAATTTTATGTAACAGGGATTTGTAATGAAGTGCTGTTTTGGATATTCACAGTCTTTACTGCCTATAACTGGCAGAAGCAGGCTGTACAAACTATTCCAGAGTTTAAAAACTTGATTTATGTTTTTGTACATGTCTTCTAGGCAATTTGTGAGTGTTTCTGAAGTTTTGGACAAAAATTTGTCGCAATTATGACAGAAAGTATGACTTTAGGTGATGTAAAATAGGGCTAAAATGGCAGATCGGTGGGAAAATCCATTATTTTGTGAAACAGTCTGTGAGGGTAATTTACCTCAAAATCATTTAGAAACACATTTTTTTCCTAACCTTTATGTTGATTTGAATGGTACTGGTACAAAATTTCATGTGAATATCTTTATTTAAACTTATTATACTAGTTAACCTTATGGGCCGAAATAGCGAAGACAGTGAAATTTGATGAAAATCTATGTCATTACAAATCCGTTATATAAAATTCCTCATCTGATGAAAAGCAAACTATTTAAAAAGCAGCCTGTAGAGTTTTAGATGATGGAACTTTTTTTCAACATGTCAAACAATGAAATTTAACCAATACATTTACTTACCTGAGGTGTCTACCACGACCTCATCACATCTTACACTGTCTCCATCAACTGGACATCTTAATAATACACCTGGTGACCGAATACCTTGCTGTAGTGGATCATTAGCTTTTGGTGCTCCAACCAACAACCTGAATGTATTATATAAATGTTTAATATTTTATTGAAGCAGAGATATGATACACAGCTTATGTTCACAGCTTCTACAGTTGAGTTCACACTAAAGTTTACACCCTAGTGCACTTGGAGTGCACTTCATCCACACCTGAAGTGCACTTGAAGTGCACTTTGAGGTGCAGTTAAGCTTAGTCAATTTATTGAAGCTAGAAAAAATACTTATTGGTTGATTGAAGACAATATTGAATTAATATTAAGGTTTATAAAACCTGGTAAACAGTAAAAAGATGATTATAAATTAAGCAAATTATTGACTAATTTTTATTTTATTGAGTTCAGAATATTTTAGTCTTATTAGTAGTTATTACACATGTAAATTTGTGTGAATTAAATTCAATATTAAATGTTTGCATTGAATTGATTGTCATGTATAATGATTATGACTAAACAGAAATAATTATTATAATCATGTTTTATTGTCCCTTATATTTTAATAGAAAATATGTGTTTTGGGTGAAAAAAATGCCACACAAGTTATTTGATAGTTTAAATTATTCTGTCTTTATACTGTCCTGTCTGGTTAATTTATCAATATCTTATATCTAAATATTATATAAAATAAATCAAAAGATAAAAACATCAAGTCTTATTTCAGTTTAATGCCTGTCATATTTTTTGTTGTATAATAGTGTGACATTTGTATTAAGTACTTGAAAATGTTAATGATATATTTTTATGTTTTATTATACATGGTAGTCGCATATCATTATTTCATTTAATATACAAAAAACCCTGTAGACAGCCTGTCTTTGTTAGATAGGGAAGGTGTGAAAATATTTTAACTGGAATATTTTGAGATGTTGCTGTAAAGTATTGTAAAATTTGATAAAATCTAAGTTTAATTAGTAATCTGATCATAAACAAAATCAGCTTCATAATTTCTTATCCATATTGAAATATTTATTGATTGATAATTATCACACTAAAATGAGTAGAGTTAAAAGTTAAACTCCTTACTTAAGAGAGAGAATTGTGCAGTTGTATTTAGCTGGCATCTGGTACAATTAAAATGTATGCATTTTAATAACACTTAACTGTATGATATTTTGACTACAAACTATTTTTGTTTTTATTGCTTTTTTTATTTGATGATCATTAAGAATGTTAGTACAAGCTATGCAGTAAAATGTTTCTCAACAATGAAATCATTCTTATACAGTCATATTTATGGCCCCTCTTTCCTGTTGTTGATATCCCCTGGGGATAATGACTAAAGATAGCAATTGTCTAATTGTTATCAGCCTTATCACATCTTCATCTCAGATGGTGAGCAGAATTATGAATATTTGACAATTCATTCTCATTGATACTGAGAATTGTAGAATTAGTGTAAATCAGTACTAGAAGTTGAACCAATTTAGATTAGGTTTTTTACCTGGAAAATTGCACATGTGACTTGAAAGTAGTACACACATTAAAAAAGAAGAAGAAAGAAACAAATTGTAACAAATAATCAGTTTATTTATAACCATAAATCTAATTATAAATCATAAAATAGTAAATGTAATACACAATCAGTTTATTTACAACCTGAAATCAGATAATGTAATAAAAACATTTATTTCAATTTCTCATTAGGCTATTTACAACATTGGATCAATTTCAGATAATTGTAGATAATTATTATAAATGATGCATTAAGATTTATTTATTAATTATTTAAAACTCTCTCTACCTATTCTTCATGCATTACAATACATTTATTGTTCATATTGCTATAAAAGCATGTCACAAAATTCAAGTTTCCATGTCAATTTTACATATAATTTTTCACACTTAAATTCATATTTGTACATAGTACTGAATACTTGAAACAACATAACAAATTTCAACATTTTTTTTTTTAAAGAAAGCTGTTTATTATTTTATCTTACATATGATGTAACTAGTAGAAGTCTAGATCATATCTCGTCTATGTGTGCATCAACTCAGATGCCCTGCTGAGAATGGTATCCTTTATTGGCATACAGTTTATATTAGGGGGTATAAAATCATAGCACAAATATAAGTGTACATGTGTATAATGCATATCAATGCTGATGTTATCTGATAAAGTCAATGATAAACTAAATGGATCCAAAACTCTGGCTCATTGTCTTATTCTTATTTTAAGTCTTATTATTTTAGCAGTCACGGTTCTTTCTATTCACAAGTTTTTTTCTCTTAATTTAGTTTTAAAAGGTTGATTAAGCTTAAAGTATTGCATAAAAAACAAACATTGTAAGTACAAACAGAAGATTTCTTTTTGGTTGTCTTTTTTATTGGTTTCTTGATGCTTGTTGACTGTTTATGGAGTTTGTTCGCTGATGTCATCATACTGCCAAATGTTAAATAATAATAACCCCTTTAGATAAAATAACAGTGTTTTTATTACCAACTTACAAAAATATTATTTTAAGTACATAGATTATTCAATGTTGAATATAAGTAATTGAATATCAAATTTAAGAAGCACAGTACATTGTATATTATAATTTCACCAATAAAAAGTAAGCTTAAATTCTGTCAGATACAAAGTAAAAGCATAATTTATAGAGATAAACTCATTGTCAAATATAAACTATTTTTGAGTTCATATGAACTAAATATTTTCTTACCTGACAAAAACTGTTGTCTGGCTGTCATTTTTTGTTGAAATATCCGAATGATAAAAATTTATATAGACAATAATAGGGGTGTGTTTAACGATATTGTCCTTATTATTCTTTTATTTGCTGACGACATGGCTCTTTTAGCTAAAAGTCCACTAGAACTTCAAAACCATTTAAACATGTTAAATACTTATTGCAACACTTGGGGTCTTAAGGTGAACACATCAAAAACAAAAGTTATGGTTTTTAGGAAAAGGGGTAAATTATCAAAAGATGAATCTTGGACTTATGGTGGGGAAAGTCTAGATGTAGTAGACAGTTTTAATTATTTAGGTTCCGTGTTTAATTATACTGGTAATTTTAATCTAAACAAAGAACATTTATGAGGTAAAGCTTTAAAAGCATTACATACTTTTACTCATTATTGTAATAAATTTGATCTAAAGCCATATATTTTATGTCAATTGTTTGATTCTTTTGTAGGATCCATTTTAAGCTACTCTTCTGAAATTTGGGGTCATTCAAAGTCACTTGAAATAGAACGCATACATTTAAAATTTTGTAAATCTATATCAAAAGTCCCTAGAAGTACACCGAATATAGCTGTCTACGGTGAGCTAGGGCGATATCCACTATATGTTAAACGTTATGTTAGAATAATTAAATACTGGTTGAAAGTGAAACATTCTGATAATATTATTATGAAAACTATGTACGATGAAAGTTTAAAAGATTGTAATAATGGCATGTCCAACTGGGTTTCTGATGTTAAAAAATTATTGAATAAATATGGTTTTTGTAATGTTTTTAATAATGATACTTCTGTTGATATAAAAACTTTTCCATGTACATTTCAATCTAGAATAATAGATACATTTAAGCAGGAGTGGTTTAATAAGTTAGAACAATGTAATATGTTGAAGAATTATTTTTATTGTAAAACGTTGTTTCATTATGAAGAATACTTAAAACGTTTCACCCAGAAAGTATAGATTTTATTTTTGTAGATTAAGACTTGCTGGGCATCAATTCCATATTAATTCTGGTAGATATGTTAATAGTAATACTCCACATAATTTAAGAATATGCAGATTTTGTACAAAAAACGAAATTGAAGACGAGTTCCATGTGATATGTATATGTCCTTTTTATCTTAATACAACTGTATACGTAAAAAATACTTAAAACCATATTTTTACAAAAAACCATCTATGTTTAAATTCATTGAATTATTGAATTGTCAGTATGCTCCGACATTTATCAAAGTTTCAGTTTTTGTTAAAGAAGCTTTAAAAATGAAAACTCAGTTAAATATTTTGTAATTTAATCATTTTAATTTCAAAAATATATCATATACTTGAAAATATGTTCATCTTCTTGTAAAATTCACATGTATACGTTACTATATTGATTGTGTGTAATTATGCTTTAATTATTGTATTTATTTATGAATATGTACTTTGTACTTTTCTAAATAAAATTCTGTTCTGTTCTGTTCTGTTCTGTTCTGTTCTGTTCTGTTATTCCTAAGAATGAATTATAAAAGTGTCCCTGAATTGTGTCACAATTGAAATTGAATATGATGTATGAATTAACGTAAAATCAACATAATAAAACATCTCATAATTAATTGCAATATAATCACAGTAAATCATTGTTCCCTATTGTAAAGATCAAATAACCAGCTGAAGTTTTAAGACATCAGGTGTTATAAACATTAATGTGTAACCAATTTGCAGTTTTATCTTTATCAAACAATTATATTTGTTCAACATGATTTTAATTGACTTAACTTTCTTTTGTGTTCTTTATCATTCAAAGTCATGAAAATTACTACGTCATACATGTATTAATGATAATTATTTCCTCATGAATGCATAATCTTGGAATTTGAACAGTGTTTTCACTAAATAGTTCTTGTGACTTCAAATCATTCTAAAAGTTCATTTTCAAAACAATTTGCTTAATTATAAATTTTTAACTTTCTATCATGTTTTAGAAACCTACAAATAAAATCAATATAGTCATCAATCTATAAACAAGTCTTCAAACTTCAATATATTGGCTAAACAAAACTGCACTAAACTGCACCTCAAAGTGCACTTCAGGTGTGGACGAAGTGCACACGAAGTGCACTTTGTGTAAACTTTAGTGTGAACTCAACTGTATTTGAAAAAAAAAAACCATTAAAAATAGGGTATAACTGCAATAATTGCTTGATATCTGCAGATTCACAGATTTTTTACGTACTGGTTAACTGCAATTGTCCTTTAAACTAATAAGATTAATGCCATCAGTCCTATAAATGACAATGCATTTTGACATTTCTCAAAATGGTCAGGCAAAAAACCTTGAAGTTGGTTTATGTTTTGAACTGGTATATTTTATATCTGCATGGTTACCAGGTAAGAATCAATTCAATTGATAATATTTTTACTCTTTCCTGTTCTTACATCAATGTTGTTTAAGACCGTCTGAATGACAATAATTGGGTCGCGAAAATATGCGACAGTTACAAAAAAAACATGATACAACTGAGATCACACATGCACATTATCACAATTTACTTCTTACTTACAAAATTATGTCATTTTAGTTAACTTGTTGTTTTAAATACCTTAATAATAGCACAAACGTCGATTCAAAAGATAAAATATTTTTATGAAATTAGATTTTTAAAGGAAAGGGCGATTATCCTTATTGAACCGGGACTAGCTAAAGTCCGCTTCGTACGCAATCCGTTAAAAAATTGCGTTATCGCCACTAAAACTTGTCCATATAATTGATCGTGGTTTCAGTGTCTAGAGAATCACAGTGCCTCTAAATTTGACGTTAAATATCATCAAATATAATTCAATAATATAATAAGATATAAAAATATCTAGTCTGTAACATATTTGAAATAGACTTTACTTATACTCATGTTTAAATTCATACATCCATGCGCATGCTTAGAAATATAGTATCTTATCTTCAGTATTAAAATAGTAGTCTAAGAACACACGTGTGTTTGTTATATCTCATTTGAGTTATTATATATATTATATATATCTAGACTTACTATAACGATACCAACCAAAGAAATACTACATAGTCAAGATAGATCTACCACAATACTTTTTCGATGTAAATGGATTCACTGATACAAAAAGCATATTTTTAAAAATAGCTTGATAACCCTAGTCCTTTGCATCTATTCTTTGTATGATTTTACTGATATTGTTTTCTGACTGGAATTTTTACTGCCATTAACTCAAGATTATGCCTTATAGTGGGTATAGTATGTTATAGCATAAGGTCTTCAGCGAACCCGTGTTTATACTGTTAAGGAACGGGTTTAATGCCGCATCTGATGAAAATCAAGATGTAAAAAAGCGGCTTATAAAATTTTGGTACGGCCATGTTGAATTCCCTCAGGATTTGGACCCAAGACGCATATTTTTGTCAAAATCGATATTTTCATGCGTTCTCTCAAGATAAAACCATAGGGGTCTGACACATAAAGCCTTCTGAGCTAAGAAAATGGACATACTCTATATATAGTGTCGTGACTCTATATAGAGTCTCTATATACAATCTACATGTATGTCCATTTTTTAGCTCAGAAGGCTTTATGTGTCAGACCCCTGTGGATAAAACCTATTTCATTTGAAATGGGAACAGTGTTGGTGGTCCATCAATGTTGCCCAAAATTAATGTTATAACAAGACAACTCTCAATCAAAATATTACAAGCCACCGGATAAAAAGTTTGCAAATGGGGTCGCACTCCAATGTTATGTTATTTACTCACTTCAACTGGCAAACATGCCATAGATTAGACCTCAACTCTAATATAATTCCCCCATATAACACAGGCTTCGTGAAATTAACTTTTTTCCACAAAACCATTTTATATAATTATATATAACTATCGTGCATGGACCTATTACCTACAGACTTAATTCAATTAATATCCGAGCTGACACTGTTTCGCTCGGGGCATGTTTCCCACAGATTTCCATTTACATTAAAGGATTCATATTTACATAACGTTGCCAAATAATAAAGTTTCCTTTTTACAACAAAAGTGTTGCCTAAGCCCTTATGGGTATTAGTACACTTAGACCCATACGTTGTCAAAATGTCATCAACAGACCATTACTACAACATTTCACAACAATAATAAACAGTTCACTTCCTCAAGTAATCATTGAGTATTTAAGATTTGTAAACATAGTGTTGTTATATTGTATGTATGCCCTAAGGGTGACAGTACATTCTAGTCTGTCAAGATTTTAGTATTTAATCATTAAACACCAAGTATGACGATTGAAGTCCTTTGACACTATAAAAATAAAAAATGTGTTAGTATAAAATATGCAATTACGTTTGTCACACGTGAATATTTGATCATTAGAAACCGGTATGCGTTTTTTGCGATGGCCATTCTTAAGAACATGTTGTGTATGCTTACGCGTACCAAAACAATAAGACAAAACATTGCAAAATTTATGTATATGTACGCGTTTAACATATCACATTGCTTGTTGAGTTATTCAACAATATTTTATTTAAACAATAAAGTAGCTAAATGTATAAATTATTGATAATTACAATAATATTCTGATATAGAATCACCATTTTATGACGATTTTAAGTCCAAAATTTTTAATTTTAGGTGAAGAAAAAACCTATTTTGACACCCTTGAGCTGTTACTTAAGACACATTCATTGCGTTCTGCAACGATTGAGAATGATAATAATTGACCATACGACCAACAGCTGCACGTACATAGTACCTCTGGTAGCTTTATAGTGATTCTATATGCTTGCTTTAATCGGCAATGATTTTCAGTTGTATACGGACGATATTTTTTGTCAATTGCCTCGATCTCACACCGTCACCATATAACATGCTCTATTTCAAATACAGTAAAGTTCCGCTATTAAGACCAGCAAAATCAATGGTCTTAATTTAGTGAATCGGTCTTATTATAGAGACCCTTTTGTTAAAAAATTAAGCATGTGGGTCTTAACTATCGTCAAAATCGCATTATTTTGAAATAACAAAAGTGGTCTTAATAGCGGAACTTTACTGTACCATACCATATATTGCAAGCACGTAAGTTAGCACTGTTGCGCAAAATAAGAAATTTTAAAAAGCCTTCCAAATACATAATGTTAGATGTAGCAAATTGATGTAAGTGGTACAAATTATATTCAAATATATTAAATTAGTCATTCTTTAAACCAGTAAAAATATATTTAGCGATAACTTATTCACACAAATGTTCACTGAATGAAATGTATGGTCTAATTAGTAATTTAACATCGATCAAGATATCTACGTAACATTTCTTTCATATTATCACATGAGTATTTACATATATGACTTATTTTCACATGAGTAAAACCCAGTCGTCCATGGCAACCAAATGTCCAACTAAGGTGCCGAAGATTTTTAAATGATGGCACATCCAGCGACCAAATGAGACAGCTTGCACTTGTATTAATGACCGTAAGCTGATTTCTAAATCAAATACGTTCATCAAGAATTCGATATTTGGAAATATGGGGACATACAGGGACATAATTACCATTGAAATAAAATGCCCATAAACCACTTTAGCATTAGAATATTTAAGATTCTGTGACCATTAACGGAACAAACGAAATTCCAATTCTAAGAGTTTGGTAACTAGTATTTCCTTTGAGCGACTAGAATTTTGAACGTTCAAGTCACAGATGTTATGCATAAATAGTTAACCTTAGCTAATGTTATATTGTCAATTATTATACTTTAAGATCATTTTCTGGAAAAAAATTACACACACCTGGTGGCAATTGATTAAAGTTTTCTCGGGGAGCTCAATAACTTTTTCTGCAGAACTATCTAAGTTGCATGACAATGGAATAAATAATGTACTTGAATACGTTCTCAATTCAATTCTAGAATATACCAAACTTCAAAATATATACATGAGCATTACCATTATACACAAGTTACGGGAAAAACAACCTAAGATGGACTAAACAGTAGTAGATTGACGGGTCAGTAGTAGATTGACGGGTCGAAGCGAAACAAGTCTACCTACATGAAGGATGTAAACCAGTTTTGCACTGACCCATTGATATGGTTCTAAATGGAATGGTTAAAGTCAGTGGACAATGGGCTACACAATACACACACATATATACATTGTAATATCTTATGTACATATAATATCATATTTTTATGATATATACGTATGTTAGAAGCAATAAATGTCACGTTATTTAGCATATTGTCCCTCAGATATATTAGTATGACCATTTGTACAAACACTACGGACACCATGTTGTCATTATACTAGTTTGTAATTTATATACATGGACTAATTGTATTGTCCATATTTAGAACATAATTACCGTCCCTAATAGAATCTTGTATCTTTATTTAGACCCCCTCGCTGGTGCCATGACACAAGTTTTACCATTTTGATTCAGTATAGAACTACAAACTGTATATCAGAACACAACCGGGCAATTCCTATATTTTTCTCACAGTTTATGTGTAGTAAAACATGTGTGTAAATAAGAAGGATAAAATATGTGTCTGGAACATGTGGTCAACTTTTGGTCAATCTAATGATAGCTGTTCAACGTCGCAACCACTCGATCACCACTACCTGTGACCAATACATTATACTTTATGCCAATATAGAGAGAATGACATGTACTTATACATTTATTGTCGTCAGAGTTATTATACAAAACCATAGGTTAATGTGAAAGAACATTTATACTAAAGGCCGCTGATACCATTATAATTAAATATTACAGTACAATTGGATGATTAATCTGGAACAACATACATTCATTTATATACAGTCATATGGCTTCGTACAATGTGTGCAAAATGTGAATGTATGGAATCACTTTTCGAGTAATTTGGACCATAAGCAAATCTCGAAAATAGTAGCGAAAACGCTTTTAAAATTTCTAGAGTTAACTTAAGTTACTATGATTTAGTTCATATTGATCTTGGAAAATGTTCTTATTACTTTTATCAACCATCGTCGAGTCCACCTCCTAGTCATCAGTACTAACAATTAGGAAAATGTGTAAGCATTAAACATATCAAGAACAGCAACAACAAACACAGACCTACTACATAACCAAAAGACAAAGAGGTAAATGTTTAGCAGAAAGAAGCCATGAGATGAGTTTAAGATCTATTGTAATAAGCCTTGAGCTTGCTATATACATTGTATCATTCCAATATTCAACCTTAGAGAACTGCATAAGTACATGGCTCGTGATTTCCAACAACAAGTACTTTGGAAAGTAATTTGGGTAATTACTAAGCGGGAACACTGGCATTTAGTTAGAAGTGCACTTAGTTTCCAATTGTTGTGGCGTCAATTTAAAGCATGTGTCCATTTTATAGCCTGTAATTGTTTTCATAAATGTACTTGTAATTTAGGACTGTCTCTATGATAAACAAAAGCGCGTTGTTGACAAATATACATTGGAGCACGCGGGCCAATAATGAAAGAATGGATTGAGATCTTTTATATTATATGTTGCTTCATTCTTAATTTAATCTTGTTTATGTAAGAATACCATATCAACTTAATGGTGTTTAAACTTTTATCATACAATACGAAAAGTAGCTTTCTTAAGTTCTTATAAAAAAAACTCTACATGATGAAATGTAAGTTGTTACCTACTTTGACACAATTCTAGGTACTGTGCTCGATTCTAGACGAAGTCGAACCAGAATCCAATGTTATAGAGCTCGCGAACGAACTTTATGTTAAAATTTCAGTCTTAAATCGTAGTTCTTTTCACGCAAAAATCTATGAACTTATTCAAAGAAATATGGACGTATTATTGAACTCTACTTTCTCGTGTGACCTGGTTTTATTGGATCAAAGTGAAACATATGCACTAATGAAATGTAAAAATTGCAGCATACAGTATATGTATTACCAAATGAAGTCAAAGACTAAATACTTACCAGTTTCCTTGAGCATTCCGTAACATAGCGAGTGAGTATCCAAAATAGATTCCATTAGGTCCACGAAATAATTTAACATTTTTGGTGTCAACATTAAAAGATGTCACAAAATTTAAAGTCACAGTTAAACAGACGCACCACAATATGAAATGTGATAAGTTCCTACTTAAAATCACAGTCTGAGTTCTAGATTTCGTCATGGATATTTCTGTCCAAGCCATTGTTGCTGGATTCCAAGTTTTCTATACTGGATGATAAGTTCTACACTAATTATTCAGTCAATTATACCCAATGGGCTAGTTATACCATACACAGAAAATGTCACATAAAGACAAAACGACAAATAATTATAACAAACTCTGTGATATATGAAAACTATATACGTTCAGACATTACGTATAATCACTATATTTTATGATGTAATTATCACTATATTCTTTATTTATTACAATAAATGTATGAAAATTGTCATGCTTAAACGAGCAGAACATTTATTCTGCCGATATATTTGGTTCATGACATTTCCAAAATATGAATCACAAATCTATTGGCACCGAAGAGTGTTATAGTTATTCAAAATGTATTTTCAGTCAATGCTTATGATTTCACCACCATATATACATACGTGCCTTTCCTAATTCAGGTAAAAAATACGCGCGTGCTGTTCCTATTAATTATTGTTGGTTCCTTTTCCTAAATCACACCAGTATTCGTTTCCACTGATACAGGGCTAGAATGTGAAAAGTTAAACTATAAAACGAACTTAATAATCTAGTAAAATGTCATTACATAAATACACTTACAAATTAAATATCACAGTGAAAATAATTTACTCCAATTGTAGAAAATAGTTTATAGTTTACTACAGAAAATTGTTAAAACATCAGCGGTTGTATATTTAATATACTGAGTACTTCTAGATCTGTATAAGTTCACATACCAACAAACAAACCTGACCAACTTGTCATTCTATGACTGTATAACTACTCATTAAATGGTGATCAGTCATCTTAGTTTAGTTATTTACTAACACCAGGGATGGCCATAAGGTGAGCTTTGACATAAAAAACAAACAAAAAATTAACTCATTAAGTCGAATGGAATTTTTGGGGGCAAGTTCGGTCCAATGATATTATTTTAACACTGTGTTGTACTGTTCTATGATTTTCAGAGCCACGTGCTCTTATATCATAAATAAATTCCTTTCTCACAAATGTTACTAGGTGACCAAATACTCTTACAACGTCGGACGATTCTGATTGAAGAACAAATTAGCCTTGTGTTCACGCCTTCAAATATGAATCTCTAACACACTGTATGCTTTAATTTAACACTTAAAACTGTTTATATCTGTTTCATATACCTTTAATTAACTCATTTTAACATCCGATTATTTAAATTAAAATCCAGAGAAAATTGAAAGAAAGTACAAGACTTTCTCCACAGTGAAGCAAAAACACTTTAATTAAACAATAAACCCAATAATTAAAACTCCAAAAACTCAAAATTGTTTTTGTCAATTAACAATTATATGATTGTATATGTATTCGGTCTATTTACTCAACTTTGTAGATCATTTATTCAAAGTGTTTAATTCATCACCACAAGTATGTTTTCTTTTTTTAACTAGATAATTTACAACTAAACTAGTATGTATTTCATGTCAAAACATTTGTTTTTAGTCTTGTAGCGTATCACGTCAACGTTATGACCCTATTGTGAACGTAACGTTCAAAACATGTCAACGAAAGGTTACATGTCCTGCTAGATTGTCGGAAAAGTTTGGCCATAATTAATCAATACGCCGGTCAATCATTGAAATGACAGGCGTATATGCGTGAGGCGATCATATACATATATGGTAAACATGTAAGTTTGAGTATATACACACGTGCTTTGCCCGAAGGTTACTTTTACTTTTATATGAAATAATCAACCAGTCTTCTCTTCCCCTTTACTATTCTTGATTACTACTCACTGTTCACTTTTATTTGTTGGTCTCGTGTTTTTGGTTATAATAAGCACGTACGAGTGTCCGGTATCTCTGTTCAACAAAACTTCTAACAATGAGGCCCATTTCAAGTGAACTTTTCAAGACTTCAAGGATTCAATGAAAACCAGACCCTAGAGCTTGTATATCTCATTGATCCGACCGGTTAACTCAGTCGGCAGATTGTCTTACTACGATTCCAGGAATAGCATGTTCGATTCCCAGGCAACACCAACATTCCTCCATTCGGTTTATTTATGAGCATCGTAGTACAGTACTTGTTTTGTACATTGATATCTCATATTTTGTTAATCAAGATCTGTTGAACGTGTTGATTGCTGCTTAGCTTACATCATGTTGAACATTTGATTGATGTTATAGGAAACTCAAAGTTTTTTTACCAGCATGCACTGACTAGTAGGTACACATTGCTGAAAATCACGAAGCACAAATGAATCCTGTAGCACTTCGTATACAGATTTTTAATTGTCTAGAGCGGTATCCACTGTATAGTACATAAATTACAATTATTGCTTTCTTTGTAATTATATTATGTTAATATTGTTAGATGTTACATTGAAACTTTTATATATTAATATTTTAATGCACTTTGTTAGGTGTATTTATTGTACATGTTTTGTGTATAAAAGATTATTTCCAGTTAAAACTGTGTTTAATGCCACCAAAATGATTCACCCTTTGTCACAGTTTACATTGGTCTGAATAGTACTTTTATAGAAATGCTATTTTATGCGGCAAAGTCTTTGTTATGGACATTTGTGATTAATTAGTAGTTCTTAGCTACCTTTGTAAGACCACACAGAGTTTTCAATAAGAGTAAGTAAAACATCATACCCTGAACAAGTGTTTTCTGTTGGAAAATCGAAATTCTTCTTTGTATCCATGGCGAAGCAATTAATTATGGATCTACATACATGTATACAAGTACAATTAAGTTCTATTAACAGGTCTATCAAAATCGAGTGTCTTTATGGTGGAATTGACTTGATATAGTGACATTGTTATTCTCAATTGAAATATCAGGGACTTTAAGCCAGAAGTTGAGCTTATGTTGTACGGATTTTTCTGGGGGAAAATGGGGCGAGCGAGCGAAGAAAAAAATCTTATTTTAGTTGCTTTATAAAGCGAGTTGAGTGACCAAATTTTTATGAGCGAGCGAGGACATAATTTTTGTTTGAAAACCGTCAAAATTAAGGTGCGAGCGAATCCATAAAACATATGATCAACTTGTTTTGGCCTCACATGCTTTAAAAAAAACAATTTCTCTGTGTACTTGGAAAAGCATCGTCAAAAATTCGCGCGTTTTGCAATAACCATTGAGGTTTTTATAGCAGAATTTTACAGTTTCGTGATGAAAGTTTCTGAGTGTGCTCACTGAAATGCAGTGCCGTATTTCACCGTCGTATTTAATAAGATTACGAAGAGAAACTATGGACATTAATATTTTGTAGTCGGAAACTTTACATTTATTAACTTTACTTTTATTTACATACTCAGTACTGGCGCACTTTCTGTTTTTGAAGTCACTGTTTTCCTTCCTTTTCACTCAGCTAAACAATACAATAATATTACGCACAGATCTGATAACAGGCTCAAATAAACGGTAATAACTTAATAAATCTAATAAAAAGTATTGTTGTAACCTAAGGTCATGTGGTGATGTATATTTTATACTTTATTTAATCATGGTAATTTATCTTATGTAAATCAGTGATATATTAAATCATTAAAACTCGATTATGAAGATCAACCTATAATACTTAAAAAGATCATCCCTTCCCAAAAAAGTGTCCGAAGTGACGAAGCGAAAGAGGCAGACATCAGTTTTCCTTAGTTAAACTTTGATCCCAGGCTTTAATGTTTTATATTGAACAATCTTTGACAGTAACATATACATTGCAATGTAGCGATTATATTAGCAAGACTTCTTTGAAGTCAGTATTACTGCCATATCTCCGTTAACAGATATATATCATGTAGAGCGTTGTCGTATTACTGCCATATCTCCGTAAACAGATATATATCATGTAGAGCGTTGTCGTATTACTGCCATATCTCCGTAAACAGATATATATCATGTAGAGCGTTGTCGAATTGCTGCCATCTCTCCGTAAACAGATATATATCATGTAGAGCGTTGTCGTATTGCTGCAACTATCAATTGCTTCTTTTAATTATGTCATAGTTGTCAACATTGATTTGGTTACAGTTACTTTCTTCTTTTAATTCATTGATTTCGTAGAGTTACATACCCTGATTTATTCATTCAAGTTGACCTGTTTGATTTTTAATCGGCCATTCTCCTTGATATGTGAACATTTTGAAATGATGACCCAACATGTCATCTAGCATGAGATAAAAATCAATGTCCACGGTGTGTATGTTGACTGTATTGGATGAAGATGCTGGACAGACCTCAAGTTTTCATTCTCGTTCCAAAAAGTAGATCGAAAATCTGGATAACCTTTTGGTATGTGAATGTAGGTTTTATCCACAAGTCTTAGCAGATCAGAGACTTCTCACCTTGATTCGACTACATTGTAAAATGGTTAAGAGTACTGATTTGATTTCAAAGCACAGTAACCACTAATTTATCTAAGTCCCATTTTTATGACTGGGTACCATTCTGATCATTCTGTCATTTTCGGATGCAGCAATTTTAAAGCACATGGTTGAATTGAACTTGGATGACACAAAAAGCGCTTGTAAAAAGTGCAAATTAGCTACTTTTCGTATGTGAACTAGACTCGAGATTTTAGGTACAAAGAATGTTCAAATGGTTGACGCAAACACACATTTTTCATAGGTCGTTCACGTGTATTATTATTATTTTATAATCAGCCATATTCAGCCAGCAGCCACAACACTAAACATTTGTCATTTTTGGTTGATTAACATAAACATATTTTTGTCATTATGTTGCTATGACAACAATGTAAACAACAACATTATCTTATGATTATAATCTTCATAGTTCATTCTTTATTGTTATTTGTATAATAAATGTTATCTCACAGTATAGTGACCCAGATCAGGGCAGATAATAAAAAACTTTTTCCTTTTCCTGAGATTATTCAAATGTTATTATATTTACCTGGGAGTCAAGGCAACAATTGAAAATTCTAGGGGGAATGTCGAGACACATTTCCCTCTCTTAACAGGGGAAAATCCAGGATTTTTTTCTGGGGGGGGGTCCAAACTTTCTAGGGGGGGGGGGGGTCCGAACTTTTCTAGGGGGGGGGGTCCGAACCTTAAACCACAACCACATTATACACATTTTGCAGAAAAAATGCAACATATTGATAATAAAAACTACATAACCATTAAATCTATGTTAAGCACCGAGAAAAATTGCTTCATGCTACTTATAACTGACTTACAGACAAGAAATACACTAATGGACAGGTACATTTTCCAAATTCTAGGGGTGTCCTGAACCCCCCCCCCCCCCTGGATCCGCCTATGCTTAATATTCAATTCCTCTAAACTCCTGTCAAGAACATATATTCCTCAGCTGTTTTAGTAGCCTAGCTAATATACCACCATACCAGTATACTCATAAACAAAATGGTGTAACTCAAATAATAGACCTACTCTTACACTGTACTCTTCATACCAATGGTACATCAGAAGGACAGATTCAGGAACCAGTAGGGCATACTTCTTTGAGTGATCCGACATTCTACCATTCCACATTATAACATGAATAAACTTCCTGTGTATGACTTTTTGTTATGTAATAACGACTTAATCCTTATAATCTTAAATACATGTAGTATCTGTAAGAATTAAATCACAGACGAGAAACAATTTCTAAGTTGATATGTAATTTAAATCAAAGGGAACTAACTCAATCATGAATACATTAAAAATAACTCCATGTGTTGAATTATCTCCCTTTGAGTTAAAATCAATGACTGCACAGATGCTAATTTCCTGTTGTCCATTAACAAATCTTGTTAAATGGAGGAATCTAGCAATTAAGTAAACAAATAAAAAATCTTCTCACCTATATAAAAATCTTTAATTAAAACCTTTCAATTTCCAATTAGGACCAGAATAATAATTACCCTAAGCCATATTTTTGCACCATCAGCAAACAGCTTACACTAGAGTATTATGACCATGGAATCTCACATAATAAAAAGAAATGTGACAAAGAGATATTTATATTTCTCCTATGCACACACAACAGTCTAGTGAACATATTACAATTAACACGATCAAAACCATAATGACAGAAATACAAAATAATATTGTCAAAACATTTTTATTTCAATTTTAAATTGTAAATGTATGTATGAACACAAAAATATATTAACAAAACATTAAGTTCATAAATTACAGATATATCAACATGCAACATTAAGTTAAACAATAAGAATACAATTCATAGAAATATTCACGGTGGACATACCACTTGATTCAATGATACAAATTGGAGAATAGTTTTTTTCTCAACTGTCAAAGCTTGAATAATTTCATGGTGGCTGAATGCATTGTTTTTGTACTGGCAGCCTAATTGTTACTAAAGATATATTGACTAAAACATATCAATGCAATACTCTATCATAATACACATTTATGGAAACTCATGAACGTATCACGGGGATACTTTTAACAAATGCATTCACTGTGAAATTACTCATGTTTAGACAGTTGAGAAAAAACGAACTATACAACTATGGCTTCCTTGTGTCCTTGACTATTCAGGGTGCTGGAGTAAACAAATCCAATATAGAAATGCAAGCCCATTAAGATAAATAAAATTTCAAGAGTAAGAATTTTTATGCAATACATCTAAATAAAGTAAAAATCCCCTTGTGAAAATTCACACTCATTAGTGGTATATGTAAAGACCTTGATAAAAGATTACAAAACACAATTTTTTTATATTAATTCTACCATGGTAATTTATTTGAATGGATAACATTTATAAAAAACATTCTGTCGCAAAATTATTACAGAAAACTTTAGCCAAGTGATTTATTATCTCCCCTTAATGTGAAGAAAGTGTAATTTTCTGTTTGTCAAAACAGTAGTCAGTATACCTTATAAAACTCTGATATCAAAGCTCAATTCAGAAACAAGCTGTGATAATTTAGATTATTAATTCTCAGGATGATTTCCTAATATCCCAGAAATGACCCAGTACAATCAAGTTTCTTGCTCAAGGAGGCAACAATTCAGAATGTAACTTGTAAGTGCTTGTATCTATCTTGTATTTAAAAGAATTCGCTAAACATTTTAAATTTTATCCATAAAACAAACAAACATATATATCTGAGCAAATTTCAAAATCAGAACTAGTTATGGTTTATACACATATGATTCAAACTGTGTTAAACAAATAACCTTTAATTATAGTAAAACTACTTTCTGTATGTATAGTCAGTTACTCTCAGAACTTATTTTGTCTAAAAAAACATTTTGAGAGCTCTGTAGTTTCTTTTACTATCAATAATGCCTTATATCAAGTAAATATTCAATATATCACATTATATTATCAGTAGTTACAGTCTCCAGACTAAATATATTTCCACTATTGTTTACTTTAAGATGGTATGTGTTCCCCTCAGGGGAGACAACCTCGACAATTTGTCCGTCGCTAGCGTCAGTGATTAACTGACCATTTATATCTATAAGTTGTACAGATGGCACATTCACAGTCTCTGTTTCCAATGACTGATTTACTAATTCTGAATTTAAATCATTTTCCTCGCCATTTTGTGATAACTCTTGTTTAATTGTCCTCTGCTGAATATTCATTGACGAGTTATCATTCATGTTAGCTGAAGAAATGATCACATGACCTGACTGAAGACTCTGTAACAATTTCGCACTGTCAACTGTATTAAGAGACTGATTTGAGACAATATTCTGTGAGGTTGAGTCCGTCGATAATTGAGGAACATGTTCTAGGTATTCAGACGGCTCGCTCGAATTGATCAAAATTTTTCCAATGTCTTCTCCGTGTAGATTGATCACACTAACATGACCAGAATCAACATTCTCCAATCCTGAAAATATATCAATGGAAACAATGTCAAGGTCAGGGTATAGAAAAGGTCAAGGACAGCATATTATCAAAAATTTTATAATAATAAAAGAAAACATTATAAAGGGAAATTGGTAGTAAAATGCTTTTTTTAATATCATAAGAGCTAAGGTTCTCACAATTATTTACATTTAACGCCACAACAAGTTGATCATGAGTTCTATGGATTCACTCGCACCTTAATTTTGACAGTTTTTACAAAAAAAATACTTTTATTTCTTCGCTCACTCATAAAAATTTGGTTAAACCGCTATAAAAAGCAACTGAATTCAGATTTTTTTTCTTCGCTCACTCAACCTATTTTTTCCAGAAAAATTTGTAGAACATATCATCAACTTGTTGTGGCCGAAGCTATTGGTTCACTAAGTAATAAATTTTTATCTGTATGTCTAAATATTCATTCCATTGGAGAGCAAGTTATAATCATCAGATTAAAAAGCATAATTATAGAAAACTATTGAAACTTTGATAATAAAATGCAGTAAAAATCAAATATTTATATCATTATGTCAAATTAGATTCTATTTCTGTTAATGATTAAACTGGCAAGAATTCCTACCATATATATACATGTATATCTATCTATCTAATAGGTTAAACACATGCATGAATGATAGCTATAATTCTGTTACAATATAACATTAAACAGGAACAGTGATATTTTATAGAATAGAATACTTTTTACAGTGGAAATTGTTATACATAATTATATATGTATCTAAAGATATGGTCTTAATTTCACAAGGACAGGTATAAGTAAAAAGTTAAGAACAATCCCACATTTACAAAAGTGTAATAGTATTTTGGATGGCACTCTATACGAATCTATGATTTTTACCTTCAATATAGACGTCAGATATATCTTCAATATTCTGCATCTGTGAAGAAAGATTCTGTAACTTTTGATTTAAATCATTAATATTTTCTGATGAAATTGTAATAGTCTGTATAGCATTAGCATCTTCATCTGTCACTACTTGATCTTGTTCACTGACATACTCTGCTTGTTGAGCATCAGGTAGTAATGTCTGCATAGTTTTAATCTCTCCATTGTTAGGTAGGTTCTCTCCATCATGTTGTCTGAGATGACGTCTAAGTGTATACTTTGAGCTGAAGAATCGTTTACATGTAGTACATTGATCCACATTAGCTTTGTGATGTACACCGCGTAGATGTCTCTGTTGTACTGCTTTGGTTTTAAACATTTGACCACATATATGACATTGAAATGATCTTTCTGTTGAATGAACTGCCTTGTGTTCTGCTAAATGGGCCTGAAAAAGTAATGCAAATAATAAAATACTTATTGGATGGGTCAACTTAAAACTATTCTACATCCTTCTATTTCAATTTGTAGTTAGACTAGTTTTGTACTGATATATCAATATATTCAACCTAAAATCAATAGAATAGTAAGAAAGAAAAATGGATTTTGACAATAATTTTTTTTCAACTTGAATACCTAATAAATCCCTGAAAATTTTTAAACATGTAATATATTGTTCTAAGTGTGAAACCAGATTATGCAACAGGGTACATATGTCTGGTTTGTCTAGAGCATACTTCTATGTAAGATGGGAGGCTGATTGCAATAATATTGTGATTAATTTTATAAAACACAAGTCTGAAAGCTAATCTCCTGTGCTCTAGAGACCTCCAAACTAGATCATCCTTAAAAGTTTTAAAGTGGCATCAGCATGTTGGGGAAAATTCAACAAACAGTATAATATGTAAAAAATGGTTAACAAAGTTCTCTTACCATTGATTTAAATCCTTTTTGACAAATTTTACAAACAAAAGGTAAATGACGTCTAGATTTTTCAACATGACATCCTTTGTGAGCTTTAAGAGCATCAGTTCTGTGAATAGAAAAAGAAAATATATAATGATTATGTATCTATTATCTTTTTTTATTGGGTTTAACACCGTGTCAACACAATTTAGATCTTTTTACGGCGTCTAGCGCACCTACCTAGCTTTCCTGGACCCTTGTCTATAACCAGTACTCACCTACTCTTCCACATGGCAGGAAACTTCTCCATATTATCTAATCAATGGGGGAAAATTGACATTATTGTCAAATTTTCATGGAAGGGTATAACCTCCCCGGGTGGGATTCGAACCCCTACCCCCTTTGGAACACGAAATTCCAAATCCCATCGCACTACAAACTGCGCTATCAACCCAGGCTGGTATCAATTATCATTACAATACACTGTCAAAATAAAATCAAAACAGTAAAAAGTAATTTCAAGTATTTTTATGATGTCCAAAATCAAGGACTAACTGTAGCAGTATTTCATTGCAATTTGGGCTGGCTGTCAATCTTATTCAAGCATTACAGCATCATGGCAACAAGTGTTTGGAAAATAAAAGCAGTTCAACATTTTAAGAAACTGTATGAGAATTTTGCAACAAAAAGGGGGGAAATACATCCTTTTTGGGACTGGAAATTTATAAATTAAGCAAAAATGTAAAAATTTAGTATAGGTAACTTTGACAGGGAAGTCATTTCATGACTGTCAAACTATACTGTAGTATGTAACCTAGATTTTATTTCAACAGAATTGACTCACCAAGCACTACTAATTAGTTTCATGAATTATCGATAATTTTAGTGTATCTTAAGGCATATCTGCTGTTGCTAAGTTTAAACTTATTCATTTTAGCTTGATAATTAACATGTTCTCCCAACTTTTATCACTCTTGAGTCAGTAATCTGGTCTCCCAGTACTAAGATAAAGTTTCTTAATCAAGGAAGCAATAAGTCAGTTTATGAATGTGATTTGAACAGATGGGGAGCTAGTTTTCTAAAGATTACCAATTGAACATGGTAACCACTCACAGCCACGCTTACTCACAAAACTACTCATTAATTAATCTAACTAATCTAACTGACTAGAGATTATTCCAAAGCAGAATAGCAGGGCACTGCATCCGGCACTTTCTCTCATCCCTGCCCTTTTTAAGCCTTTCTATGCAGTATTAGTACATTTGAGACATTTACCCTCCAATATGCCCTGCCCCTGTTTTCTGCCTCCCTGCCATTTTCTGAGTTCTGGAATAATCACTTTAATTTAAACAATTACAACAAACTAACCTTTTGAATGTAGCACCACAAAGGTCACATAAATGAGGTCTATAATCAGAATGTTTATTTCTATGATGTCTAAGATAGTTGATTTTACGTTTAGTCTGATAATCACACATACTGCACTGATATACTTCACTAGTGTTAACGCTAGAAAGATCTAAATGTTCTTCAGTAATTTCACTTTTTATACTTATACTCATATCTTCAACCTTTATATGCTTAGTTTCATGTTTTATTAGACTTTTCCTCACATTGGTTCTAAAGTCACATTGACTACAAGAAAATAGAAAACTAGTATCAGTCACGTGAGACATCTTGTGTCTTTGTAACACACCTAGCCGTACTGCAATAAAATCACACTTATTGCATGGGTGAAGTTTCAAATTTGGATTCTTTTTGTGCATGTTCATGTGAATTTCATAATGACTCTCTCTCTTACTTTTAAATGAACAAATTTTACAGAAGAACTTGTATGGTAGTCTATCCTCATAATATTTCTTTATATGTTTCATTTCATCAGAAAAATCCTTTAATTTCAATTTCAATTTTTTGTCTGGTTTCTTTTTTGATTTTATATTCTTGTTGAGAAATACTGATCCCATTGCCTTCCTATCATCACTATCAACCTTGCCACCATCACCACCATCATCAGCAACAACATCATCAGCATTTTTATTATCAAAATCACCAGTACTGTTGGCTTCCACAGGTTTATTCTCAATGCCATGGTCAGTACTAGCTATATCACCGTCTTTAGGATCACGCTGTGTACCTATCCATTTTCTTGGTCGTCCACGTTTTTTAACTTCCCGATTTGAACTAGAGTCCAAATTTTCTTCAATGTCGTCAAGTAGTCTCTTATCACCATCACTGATATTAGAATCACTTGACAATTTTAAAGGCACTTTAACTTTTCTTCCACTTTTTGTTACATGTATTTTATCATTCCTGACACTATCAGTGATTCCTTCATCAGCAACATCATCAAGTTCCTGCGTTTCCTGAGGAATTTTGGAAGAAATGACCAAAGAGGCATTGTTATGATGATTAATTAGTGCTGAATTATCACCGATAACTTCATTATCTTCAATAGTGTCTTCAGGAGCACTGTTGCCATATGATGCATCAGCTGTCAAATCATCTCTACCACCAAACAATTTTTCAGATAATATACTCTGGGCTGCAGTGATGTTGTTTAAACTTCCACTCAAGTTTACCACAGCTTTATCTATTTCTGTTAACACTTCAATGTCAATATTTTTCAAATGGAAAGAAAGAAATTCATGCTTGTTATCAGGGATGAGTTGTATAATAGGGTCAGATAGTGTTGCTAAGACTTTTGAGAACACCTGAAATTAAACAATTCAAATTATATATTTTATGCAACCAATGTCTGACTCTGAAAATCGGTCTCTAAACTGGCAACAACAATTTTTGAATGGTTATTTTGATTATAAGGGAGAACTTCCCTAAACAATACATTTGATATCATGTTGGTTTTAAAGAATTAAGATTAAGTAGAAAACTTGCTGATAAACATTATTACCAAAAATGCAGTCTTGGCCAAAGACTTACAGTTCTAAATCTAACAGTCAGCCAGGCAGGTAAAGACAGAAAGTCTGTCGGCCTGAATGATAACTTGCTAGATCGAAATTTGATAATTTATTAATAAACTTAAATTTCAAATCAACAAGTCTGACTATATGCAGACAAACATCTTTGGTATTAGCTGAAAAAGTGTATAAGAGATTTCCATCTAAAATGAAATAATTATTATGTATCCTGGTAAAATAAACAGAGCAGCATGAAATGATGAATGAGATACAAATCAATAATCAGTGACTAAGTGACAGTAAAAATGATTTTTAATCTGTACCTCAGTTCTAACTGCAAACATCTTTTCCAGAAAATTCTTCTGTCAACTCAACATAAAATCATTACTACTTCAAAAACGCCATCCTGTGAAAGAAAAACAGAATAAATTTTTATCAAAATGTCCAAATTTTGGCAGTACAACTAAAGACATGTAAATTAGGAGGATAAAAACCATATGCCACAGTTGGATATCGATCCTGGTTCCCAAGTAGAAGACAAGACACTCAACCAAAATGCTTAAAGACACAACTTATAAATCTTGGACATCAAAAGAAAATTGTAGTATAGTGCTTACATCATAATAGAGGTGAAAATTTCAAGTATTACATGTTTCTCGTGTTTGCTAGCAAGTGAAATAAATTGAGGCCCATGCATAGTTATTGATAACGTTACTAGTACTGTATCTATGAATATCTCTGACAAAATTGAGTAAGTTAATTGTTTTTGCGGCGCCTGGATCCAAACTGTTAGTCATTCAGACAATATTTCCACACTTTTTTAAACAATGGATAAAACATTAACTTAGAAGACACCATTTAATTTAGCAGACAACAGGTTTCTTCGTAGCTGGTCAACGATTTGACATGTGTAATACATAGGGAAATATTTTTCTATTCACAAGTCCATATAAATTTGTCAATAGATTTCAACAAAAATTTCACAGAAGTATTGTCACAAAGTGTATTAGGATACCAAATCCTCTTATCGCCCATATATGGGTCAAATATGGCTTTTCAAAGAGAATGAGAGCTTTTTACTGTCACTAGGGTCTCGGTATCCAATGTCTCATCGTTTGTGTCGGCAGGCTTTGATCATTTCAGGTGTATCTATTTAATAACACAAACTAAAACAGCAAAAAAATGTAGTCAATTAGGGACATATAAGTTTTTTGCCGTTCGATACAAAGATCCATTTATATAAACGCAACATTTAAACTAGGTTCATGCACTCATTGCAGGGCCTCAATTATTACATCCATTCTACGTGATTCACTGAAATTCTACCGTTATATCTAGCCACGAATAAGCATGCAATACATGTGTCAAAATTTATGATAAGTTGTGTCTTTAAGACTTAGCACAACAACAAGACTGTCAGAAGCAATTATATATTTTTATAAGATCACCACACTTGCTCCTTCAATCCTGGTTACATAATAAAAAACCACAGTCAAGCCAAAAGAATTATACAAGTAAAGAGGACAGCACTTTCTGCTCATGCACAGTTTATATCTGTCACAGTGTAAACACAGCCTAATTCAATTTAATTGCCTTATTTGATTAATTCTTGTACTTACAGAAAACTTAACACTGTTTAAAAATGTAATAATAAATTGTGTTTTGGTGCATAAAATGTCACACAAACAAAATCCATAAATTGTGTTTGCAAAGGTTGATTTCTTTGGTTTGCGGTATTTGTTTACATTGATTAAGTGGGCATTATACCATGTCATCATAAAGGCTAGATTGAAGGCAAGAAAGTACAAGGGCAGTATTATATCACGGCTTCATAAATTTATGAGAGATGACAGGACTCTCATTATATGGCATGCCCATGATTGGGTTTCCTATGTGTATGGATACATTAAGCCTTACGTCTTTGAAGTGACCAGACATTCATCCATGTTGTCTCCCATATTATCATGGGTGTACTGCCTAGCAAGAGCTTTTTAACGTGTATGCAGAGTTCTAAGGTGTCAAGGGCATGCCACCCCTAATTTGTTTTTCTGTAGATCATCTCAGGAGCGATTTGGCAACTATTAAAAAAGAGTTTGTATAATTCATTCCGGGCACAAATATAGGGAGACACTCGTACCAATTATCATTCATTTCCAACCAGCATTCAAAGAATTATATAGATTAGAGTCAAAGACAAGCAAAGAATTTAAACAGTAAACTCGACTCACAAAAGGCAAGTCCGGTGAAACGTAACTTGACATAAGGTTAGTAAAAAAACGAGCAGTTTTGTTTTACACACCCCTACCTCCCTCAAGCCTAAGTTTTTCTTGCATTTTTGGCATTTGGGGGCTACTGCACTTTACCGGTATGTAGTAATTCACCGGAAGTAGAAATATAACCCTTACCCTAACCCTAACCCTGTTTGAATAGAAAGGTAAGCGATTTTATTTTAATTTCATGATATTTTCTGTCTTTTATCAGGGACTTCCGCCCCCGAAACCCCGCTTTTAACGGTCACCGTCAGTACCAACTCAATGAAAAATGCAAAATGACGCATGCGCAGTAGGCGCGTACCGGTAAAGTGCATTCTAGCCGGCATTTGTATTTTTACGATTTTCTAAACCAATGTGTAGCTACCGGCCTGATTATGTAAAACCCAGCAAGGGGACGTAGATTGTTCTAAGTTAGAATTCCATTTACCTTCAAAATTCTACATACAAATAAACTAATACACAGTGTTTCCGCAACTGTGCGTTTTTTGCGTCTTTGACGCATTTTTTTCAGTGATGACCCGTAAAAATGTGTCTAGTGCGTCATTTGTGACGCAACCAATATATTACAGTAAATTATTATCTTGTTCTTTCATGTTCATTCCAAGACAAAGATAACAGGGTAAATTATAGCGTCCCAAAAATCGGTATATTTTTTCATACTGATACACAGTGAAAGCAACAGTAAATTGTTTCTTTGATCACAATTTACCGATAAAATTTTGATTATTCTATCATAACTTTGTCAATTAAATTTTACGACAGTACACAAATATATGCTGCCAAAAATACGACAGTCCTTTTTTGGGTGATAAGTAGATCACTAATCATTGTATATGACGCGGGCATTTGGTTACGAGGTATCAATTTAAAATAGTGATTTTGTCTTATTAAATTAACATGTGTCACAAAACGTCTGTTAATTGTATATTTCATCATTTACCAGCGATAATTCATTTTAATCCTTTGTTTGGTTACAAATTTACACATGTTTGACATTGTTAAGATGTGTGTCGTATCGGCACCTTTTCACACTCTTTGATGTTTTATTACACAGCAATGTCTTAGTTGCAATGTCTCAGTGTGTTATCATAGCGTTAAGTTTGATTTAAATGTTAATATAATTATTATGCTTAAAACAAGAATGACCTAGTTCTTTATTTGTCTGCTTAATAATTATGATCAAAAGAAAATTGCCGATTAAAAAAATATTGGCGAATGCAGATAAACTTGTTCTTTTGTTTACTATAATACATTCACCTATTTTTAAAATAGCACTGTCTTTAGATTGTTACTTTTAAATAATTACTTTAAGACGGTATAAACTGATGATTTTACACAACTTTTTTTTCCCAAAAAAGCTCTGCGATTTCTTGTGAAATGTCGGCGATTTTTAGTGGATTATTTCAATCCATTAAACTGAGAATTTAACATAAAAAATATTTGTAAATTTATAAAATTTACAACCCAAATCGAAAATTGACGATTTTACATACGTTTCCGTGGATTTTCTTTTTAAAAATGACAAATTTACGTAAGAAAATATTTTATCTTTTATGTGATCATGTGACGGATAAAACCCTGTTTACTATTTGTAAATACTTGATTTTTGTTCAGTTTATCGCTGTGTTGACAAAATAATGTCATTTTATGGTTGCAAGCTCACCTAACCAGGCTTTGCTGAACCCTTTTTCATAACTAGTACACATCATTCAACAAGGTTGTCAACTTCTCTATATATATTTAGTGGAGCAAAACAACCCTTCATTTTTATTATGCAGCTCATTTTTAATATAAATGGGGTAAATAGTCAAATTATAACACTGACCCTTCTAAACTTCAAATGACCCTCAAAAAATAAAAGAGGGGGTCAAAAATGACCCTCGGAATTTTGAAGATTGCAGAAACACTGAATACATATTGTCCTGCTTTCATATCTGTTCAAACTAGATAAGCTTGACATTTAGTTATAAATAAGAAACAGTAACAACTAGAACCCAGCTAGTATAGTACTCGGTTGTACTTAAAATCACATTCACAAGCAAATCGATGTCACTGACTCACTCAGAATAAAAATGTCAAAATAACACTCAAGTTAGGATTAACGATGAATATATCTAAAATTTAAAACTAAATTACCTAGGTAATTATTTTCTGAAAAAAATGTGAAGATTTATCGCACAAAAATACTAAATTACAAGGCAAATTGACAAAGAAGTTAGGCTCAAATTTCTATAAAAACAAACTGCACCAAATTTCTTGGAAGAAAATTACGTGAGCACCGGTGGATTGTTTAAATGCCATATTGATCGTTCAATACCGGTATACAGACCCGGTACGTCCCGGTTTTGAACCAGGGGCAAACTGGGAGAACAACCTTAGCGCCGCTACGAGATCGGGATAAACAGTGTTGAATTTGCGAACAACGGAGAGGGGCCCCGGTGGTGTTAAGAATTTAAATACAACAGGGATTTACCGGGAAGCGACACTAATGCCGACTTATGTCAGGAAATCCGAGACATCACCGTTGCTCCTCCGGCATGATCCGTCTCTCCCCGAGTGAAATTGTTGTAAACAGAAATAGCATATTCGCAACATAGAGATACGATGACTCCCGGTATGTCAAAAGTGTGTTAAGGAGGAGGACGGACGAACATTGAAGCTCGAACTAAAGTCTGGGACGGTAGCAACCGGCGAATACCGGTAAAGTAACGACAGAGCTACGATATGGCTACTGGGCAAGCCGGTGGGCGGTGATTTGACTAAGCAAGTCATATCTAAAACTATGAGTTTATTAAAAAAACCCGGCCGTTAAGTTTCCAAGACGAACTACAAAATGTAGGCCTAAGCCTACACTATGAATATCAGCCCAAGCATCTTCTGCAGTTAGACTGTTAGACTATAAGTACAAGTTATATGGTTTTTATGGACAAACGACTATGCAACCGTGAATATCGCATTTGCATGTGATTTTGGAATAAACCGTCGAAGATGAACCGTTAGAGCCCGTCATTGGTTTGAGCGACGCCTGCAGTTAGGAACTAAAGCCAACTCAAAAAACATCTACAGGAGCTGAAACTTTAAGACGAAAACTCGTTGCGTAACTTTTTGCGAATCATTCACGGATGTTTTATGAACTGTACCAACGACTAGAACCGAGGTTGTTATACATGCATGTACATGTAGCTGTAGTTCTTACAACCTGGGAATACTGTAGTGATAGTTCGTTTATCTCAAATCTCAAAGCTTGCATAATTTCACAGTGACTGAATACGTTCTATTATACAATTACAAAGGTGACATTGCCTCTGCAGTCAGGCAGTAAACCGCGAAGCTGTTAGATATTCTTTATTTGGAGGCAATAAAGAATATCTATCTATCTAACTATTTGTCCATTTATCGTTAAACCTAGTAGGCTAGTGCGCGCTATATAGAAATAAGAAGGACATTGGTACTTAACCTAATATAACTCGGATTTTTAAGTATTTATTATTCCATCCCATTCAGTTTCATATAATTCATTTCATCCTCTTTCTTATGGTATTATATCTTATACAAAATTGAAAAATAAATAGTTGGGGGAATTTTGAGTTAAAAATGTTAACCCTATTTCCTATGCATTTCAATACAAAAATGATTTTTTTTACCTCAATATTGGCAATGCTTTGTCCAATATCTGTTTTATTATTTAAAAATCTTTTCTATCCCATTCGGATTCAATTACTACGATCTTTTCGTTAACTAATGGTATAGGTTTTATAATTTTTGAAAAATATTTAGTAGGGGGAAATAGCGAATTAGTTCAGTAAGTATTGTTTTTTCCTTCTTTCGGGAGATTCCGTTTCGCTACACGGAAACTGCCGAAGATAGCCGAACGACCGATAGCATTCGATGCTTTATCGCTACCGATCTTATCAGCGGTCGAATATATTATTTGTTATCGAGCATTATAATCTAAGTCACAATATGAAGATATATTTATCAACATTCAACTTGAAAACTAACTGCTTTACAAACATATGAAGTTATTAAAATATAACATGCATTTAAGAAACAAAATTTACTGTTCAAACCATTCTGCTTTCTAAATTTTAGTTTCCATGTTTTAAAAAAGTGACGACCACACTACATTCATTTATATACGTCTAAAAAAACTTGTTCTTTATATAGAAGTGTTTGAAAAAGATAAATGTCTACTTTCTTTGCAGTAAAAATACTCTTACTTTTGATAATGGGGCTTTGCCGATACAAGATTTTTTACCCTATGAAAATAAGTCTATGTAACAAGATTTAAACATATATTTTTTTCAATTTCAAGTTTACATGTTACAAAAGTTGAAAATTGTATGGTATTGTATAATTCGTTATTTGTTTCTTATTCTTACACACATTATGCTGTAAACTAATTATTTAAGAAGAGGAAAATACATTATCTAATTTCATAAAACGATGCTGTTTAGATATTTAATTAAAGAACTTCACATTTACAAGTTTTCCATGACTAGAGAATTTATAAAATACGAAATAAAAATCAAATGAATTTTAGCTCATAAACTTATAAAAAAAATGAGATACGCATAGCTGAGAAAAACAACAACAGAAAAACTTATTCATCTGTCTTTTCTTCACAGTATTTTTTATCAATATACTATTTGGACTTGTTATAATGCATTTTCTATCATTCTTTATTGTTTCCGATACGACCTAATATGCATTGATGAACTTTATTACACTCCTTATTGGACCCCTGTAGGTGCGTTTATCTACATCCTAGCGGGTGTCATTTTATGAAGGACCCTATATAAACAGGGTCCTTGTTTTATGACAGGATACTACAATCATTATTGTACCACCCAGGTCGTAAAACATACACTTGGTAGCGAGGATGATATAGATTTTATTTTTTAAACAATAAATCTGTGAAATGCTATCGGCTTGTTTTTGGATTTTTTTTAAAATAGCCAGTGTTTATACATTTAAAGGTTAAAGCATCGATTGATATTGGTTGATGTTCCAGATGTTTGTCTTTATATGAAATTATGTTACATATTTTCAGTATTTTAATGTTCATTTATTGCGTTCATATTTGCCTTTCAGAGTTATAGCGCGTCTATTAAGTGTACAATTTATATGCCTATTGATTTATGTTTTTAATTGTCATTAAAGTAATTATTTATATTTATATATGTACCTTTACTTACGCTGTTGCAACTGTAAATACACACAAGGTGTAATGAAAATTATTTGAATGATACATAGTTTATAATATTTTAATTCTTTTCATAAAAGAAAACGTAAATCAAACTCCATGGAATATATTTTCATTCTAACCGCGCACTGCAGCGTCTGTTATTTATAAGTTTATTTGAAAATATAACAGATATCAAATGTTGGTAATAGACGTCATGCAGAGTCTATCACGTGATATTTTGATGGGGTTGATCAGTTTTATCAATCTATGATCACAGCAGGGTGTCATATCGGAAATTTCCGAACAATACCGAGCGCAACAACGGTGGCCCTGATTAATTATCGATTTTATCAAGAAGTCAAATATGTAAGTTACGAAAGGACAAATAGTTGGATATGGCTCATTATTATACAAGTCATTATTTATGTTCGAAAGTTGAAAAAACAAACAATAATATTTGTAGGCTCACTCAGAACTCTTAATATGTCTTCAGTGAACCAGCCATACTTGTTAAAGTAATATTTAGGAAAATGTAAAGAAAGGTAGTCAGTTATGAGTAAAAATCCAACAGTGTGTTCAATTACTCCGAACGTTCCGAGACGATCCGTAACGTTAGAGTCGGGACAACTCAACCCAAAGACAACTCAACCCGAGAAAACTCAATACCTCGCTAACGGTTTGAGTTGTCCCAACTATGGGTTGAGTTATCCATGGGTTTAGTTGTCTACGGGTTGAGTTGTCCCGTATCCGTCGTTACTGAACACGCTGCTGGTCTGTGGCAAAGTAGGCTACGTACAGAATTTTGATTTTAAATGTTGCGTACCGAAGGGGTTGCTGGTTCGATCCTCACCTGGACTCGTTATACCCTTTTATGTTATAGAGGGTCCAGGTACTGATGTCCAGTAAAGATCTACTTTGAAGACTTGTTGAGAATCATGCGAGTTTCAAGCCAAAAAAAGTTTAATTTGGGAAGAGATAGGTCCCTATATCAAAATAGTGGATTTTGATTGGCGTAATAGTGGAATTTTACCGTATTTGCTGGTACCCACAGCGCCATGTTGGTCGAGGACTATCTGCAGTGGGAGGTTATTGAGCACAGTGACTGGTCAGCTCGATCATCTGACATATATTCAATTGAGCACTCATGTGTTATGTCTGGTACGAATTTCACGTCGCCAGGCACAGACTAGAAGTATAAAAAATCTTGGGGATCAAGAATAGGCTACTATTGGGTTAAAGGCCCAAGTAAAATATCACAGTTTCTATTGGCAATTTGTTTACTGTATTTCTTGTAGAGGATATTATTAGATAGTTAGAACCACATGCTCTCTAGATCAATATTCCACTTTTGATTTTGTTGTTTTAACTTTACATATTCAAAGTGTAGATCCAGTGGTATTACTGTAATTGTTAGATTTGTTTGAAGCCACAGTTTTACATGGTCAGTTTTCAAAAAAGTTAAAAGAGTAACACAGTACAAGGCTTGATCATTTGTTTAATTCGAATTCTAAGAGATATGGTGACCAGATGAAACTAAAAAACCAATAGAATCGGGCTTAAGTTTAATATTGTCTTCGAAAATTTCTTAATAAATAATAACGTATCGGCAATGATAAAGTCGGGTTCCTTGACAGGAATCGTAGATCCGTCCCTGACACAGCAATCATGTGAACGATTGTTCAAGCGAACACAATAATAGTAGCGTGTTCAATTATACAAAACGTTACAGAACGTTACATAACGATACATTCGGAACTCCTCGGCCATTCGCTGCGAATAACCTAATATAATACACAAATATGAGATCGTTAAATTGAGTGATGTTTCAAAATTTACGGACTAAAAACGAAACATCACTCAATGCCTAAACGATCATATATTTGTTTACTTTAACACCGGTAGTTTCAAAATAGCGTCTAAATATGTCCGAGATTATTCGCAGCGAATGGCCGAGGAGTTCCGAATGTATCGTTACGGAACGTTTTGTAACGTTCGCGGTAACTGAACGCAGGGCTGGTGGTGGTCTGAATTTCTGAAACGTACGTAAGTAATTTATTGTTAAATTTCCCCAGTTTTGAACACTTTTTCTCGTTAGTAGTATTTATGATATTTTGAAATGTGTACATATTTGGATCGACATAAGTGTTTGGATGACGGACTGGTTTTCTTTCTTGCGTTAAGTGGCCTTTCAACGCCGTTAATTTTATTGATTTTCATTTTAAAACGCCACTATAGCACTACTTATTCATTCCAAATGTTTTATAATGAAAATCATCAAAATTTACGGCGCAATCTCTCATACAGAGTTGTCGATCCTTGTTTGTTTGTTTATATTCTGAAGATTACGTGATTACATGTACACTGATAGTTAGAGAACTTACTTAGATTTTCAATTCTGTTGTGGTTGACCCATAATGTCTGTAGAGTTGGCAAGTCAGGCATTTTAACATGTGACGTAATCACATTATGATCTATAACCAATGATGATATCTTTGTGTAGTCAATTAAAAATCTTAAATCATTAAATAAAGTGTTAAAGATATGACAATTTTAATTTTTAGAAATTCTCACCGATAATGTCCGAGTATTCAGAATTTAATTTTAAAATATATAATTTTTGCTGGGTTTAACTTAGTGTTACCAAAACATATGGTCATTTTACGGCGCCCAGTGCACCTAACCTAACTTTCCTGAACCTTGTCTATAACCAGTACTCACTTACCCATTCTCGTACCCAAAGTCTAGTAGGATTCTCAATACTTAATGACCTCGGGGTACGAGAAGGTCGCCTACCCGTCTTCCACGAGTCAGGCAACTTCCCCATGTATACTTTATTAAGAATTGTCAAAATATAAACAAATGTTCATGGAACGGTTTAACTTTTCCGGGTAAGATTCGAACTTATAACCCTTTAAAGAAACTAGATTCGAAATCCCAGCACATAACCAATTGCAATATAAACTCCAGTTACAACAAACCTAGACTGGATTTGACGCAAAAAATCTTTGAATTACTCAGGCCCAAAATTATGGAATGCCCTTCCAAAAGAGGTACAAACCGCTAACACTTTGAACTCGTTCAAACAGAGATATAATGTGTGGTGGAATACAAAATCATCATAAATCATCATTACTTCTTTTATTGTCTCAATTGTATTTGTTTTAATTAGGTTTAATCACTTTTCAAATGTTTTACCTTGCTTGTTGTATATATTATGTAAATACTGTTGTCAAGAGGCTCACAGGGAAGATTGGGCTTTGTCTAACTGTGTTGCCTCTATAAATAAAGTCTTTATTATTATTATTATTATTATTATTATCATTTTTATTATTATTATTATCATTATTATTATTATTATTATTATTATTATTATTATTATTATTATCATTATCATTATCATTATCATTATCATTATCATTATCATTATCATTATCATTATTATTATTATTATTATTATTATTATTATTATTATTATTATTATTATCATTTTTATTATTATTATTATTATCATTATTATTATTATTATTATTATTTTTATAATATAAAAGGATATGAGATTCTATTATAAGATAAGTCAAGTTCTTCAACATATTTTGCTGTTTTAGCAATAAGATCTGCTGGGACTTCTTGTAGGTCATGATAGGATATGTCTTGATGTTTGTAATATGCTGCCATAACCTGAAATATAGTGAGAGAAATACTGATTGAAATACGTCCTCTAGGTACAGTTTTGCTACTAAATAACAGCAATGACAATGAGGGACTTTTGTCAGTTATCTTTTCTTGATAAAATCAGAAGCATTCCAATTGGTAAGTATGTACTATCAGATGGAATCCTCAGATTTTATCATTGAATTTCTATGTAAGGATAGCAAAATGTTTTATTTAATATTTTTCTTGTAAATTAAGATTTTAACAGAAGTGACGAAATTTAGATATTTCTTTGCCCTAACAATACTTAGCTAGATTTTTAAAATTAAATGATTTACAAAAAAGTCATTAAAGATTAACTGTGGCAAATTGACATTGAAAAGTGAGGGTAAAATCCGAGTAATCCAACTGATTGGATCTACCTATTTGAAAAGTATACAAGGGGAAATAACTGGCTAAGGCCCCTAATTGGGTTGGACAACAAGTTTTCAAACCAAGTTATGGACCTCCACATAAACATTAAAAAAAACAATTAACAAAGAAATGGTACTTCAGTCAACAGATATCTAAAGGGGTAATGATAAATTTTATTCAACTGTCAGTGATGCCTACATTAACCCCACTGAGTTAAATACTTGCTACAGTACTTCGGTACTTACTATCAATTACAGTAATATCTGGTTTTTAAGTACAGTGAATTTTAAACAAATATTGAGTATTTAAATCAGTGGGGGTAAATATGCTTCACTGACAGTTGGACAAAATCCAGAACAGTTCTAAATAGAGAATCAAAGGTACAAAATTGGAAATACTTAGAAAAAGAAGGCAAGAAAATATCAATAACCTCTCAATTAAATAAAGATTTCATCCAAACATATTATAATCCAAGTTAATAATTACTTCAATACACATTAGAATATCTAAACACAAATATAACAAAATCTCAGTCAGTCAAATAAACAGACTAATATAGTAACAAAATTATCAGTTAAAACTAAAAGATAATAATATTTGAAAGATAAACTTATGTAAGTGAGTGAGCCTGAACGTCTATCTCAACACAGCGACATCAACACAGCGACATATATACATACAGTGGCTACCAAAAGTTTTGAGACATTTCAACTTTGTAAGCTTGCAATTTAAGTTTTATCAGAAAATTGATTACCATTCATTTTGAAATTTGTACTTTTAGTGTTGCTTCTAGCAGCACCACTTGTGTATCACTTTAGTAGAAATCCACAGAAGTAAGTAAAATGTTGTGTATTTTGGGAATATGTATCTGTGGTACCATTCTTGTTTGTCTATGTCACAGGCGGAGTACCATTTTTGTTTGTCTATGTCACTGGGTGAGTACCATTCTTGTTTGTCTATGTCACAGGGTGAGTACCATACTTGTTTGTCTATGTCACAGGGTTAGTACCATTCTTGTTTGTCTATGTCCCAGGGTGAGTACTATTCTTGTTTATCTATGTCATTGTCGAACACAAATTGGCCTGTTTTGTACACTCATCACGTCCTTATTGTTTATTTTTATTTCAAAATGTACCCGTCAAAACGTTTTCCAATGAATCAGCTTTAACATGATGCATAATATCACATGCTTTGTCTTAATTGTGGTTTAAAATAAGACTCGGTAATCAGCATGTATTTGCACATTTTTTATGAAAAAAATCGAACGAAACTGTGGAGAGGGGGAATTTTCGTGCTTGTAATATTAACGTATATTTTGTCAAAATTAAAGGAACTTTCCTTCTGCTGAGTCTGCCAACTTTGCCTTCGTGATTTTTTTGTAAATGTAAAAGGTCGTTGTGAAAAACTAGCTTTTATGGCGACGTGGTAGAGTGTCCACTTACGACTCGAGAAGTCGTGGGTTCGAGTCTCAGTTCGGACCATGAATTTTTATCGCGTTACATTTGGCGCCCAACGTAAATAACCCACTAGGAATTGTATGACTGTACCCTTAGATAGTGTCACAGACAATCAAGCTCCAAGAATTCGAGGACAAATTCTGTTAAGGAGGGTGTGTGTGTAGCAGAGGTATAATACTGCGCTTGCACTCCCTTGCCTTCAAGCTAGCTTTTATGGCAACATGGTAGAGTGTCCACTTACGACTCGAGAGATTGTGGATTCGAATCTCAGTTCGGACCATGGATTTTTATCGGTTTACAATTGGCGCCCAACGTAAATAACCCACTAGGAATTGTATGATTGCACCCTTAAATAGTCCCATAGACAATCAAGTTCCAAGTATTCGAGGACAAATTTTGTTAAGAAGGGGTGTGTTGCAGAGGTATAATATGTTTCATATAATTCCTTGCCATCAAGCTAGCTAGCTTTTATGGCAACATAGTAGAGTGTTCACTTATGACTCGAGAGATCGTGGGTTCGAATCTCAGTTCGGACATCGGGTTACAGAAGGAACAATTTTCTGGGATATACATGTATACCTAAAGCATGTTCCCTTATACGGTTCGATTAGAAAGTTGACATGTCCCGGTCCTTTCATGTTTAAAATCTATAAAACCATAATATTTTCACATTTTCTTACCTATGTGTATGGTACCGAAAATACGATACCGTATGGTGAAGTATTTTTGCTCTGAATCCTTTGTACATTTAATAAAATATCTAACTATTTGATTCAACTTTTTACGGGAAAAATTGGAGCTAACCATCAAAACACGCTACATCTATTGGAATTGTTTGGGGAAAGAAATCTATTAGTTGTTAATTTAATGCTTTTTGATGCTGGTAGCCTTGCAGTCGCTTTTACAAATCGGACAAACTTTTACAAAGTTAGGCTTAGCTTATACTAAGTTACGTGAACGGTTAATACTAAGTTAGTTTAAAGACTGTGGTAGTTGGAATGTAACATTGATTTCTAAAACTGAAAGTACAACGAAATTCTGTGTCAGGTATTGATGAACGGAATCACCCGAGCGGCTTTCCGAGTGACGTCACGAGAATTTTGTATTTTATCCTGAATTGAATTGATATATTGACCATTGAGTCTATACACACTTGAAAATTTGCCTTGCGGCCAAATTTGAGAGATCAACAAACTGAAGTTCTTGTTCAATAACGGTAATTTTTTAAAGATACATTCTGATTGGTCGAGATTACATGACTGAAACTTTTTCGTGCATTGTATTGAAATCTAAACAATGGTGTTACCTGAATGTATTGTTGTTTTGAATGGAAGGTGTTGTTTTTATACATCAGGTAAAGCTCGCACCTGCAAAATCAGTCGTTTGGATATATTCATAGAGGTAAGACATTTTGAAATTTTGAATATTCGATTGGATTTTATTGCATTTAAAAGTGCTTGTTAATTAAATTTCTGGAGGATGAAATGGGAGTCGCGCAAACTAGTTTTGTATTGGATTTGGAAATGAAACTTGAAGTGGGCTATATCTAGTGAGTTTAAATTGTTTTGCAATTCAATGATGCCAGGCTGGATTGACTCTATGTAGAACCAGGTTTCAAGTTATGAGAATACCCTAGCTGTGATATTACTGGATTGTTAAGATAATTTACCAACATTTGTGTTACTATGTGTTTCAAGGTGATGATATGTACAATTATAAAATTGCTTGTACGTTCATGTGGCTGGATTTAAACTGGTCAGTTCTTATCAAATATGACCATGTTTAGACAGACTCTATGTTGTTACAGCGTATTTCAGCCGTTTCGCGTTAAGTTAAGCAATTATTGAGAAAATATGTCACATGAAATTTATGTTGCAGCACTCAAAAAGTTTGTTTAAAAATGTAAACTTCAACCTTTCACGGACTTAAAATCAGAAATTTTTTTAATAACAAGTTCGTTAATAAGTAAATATTTGTGATGAGTTTTACCTGGTAATTCTTATCCGTGAATTACGTTACTGTAGTGAATCAATTATTAACAATGTCTAAAATTAAAATACAAACCATGTGTGACACCGATGATGAGTTTTTTTGAATTCATTGATCATTTCTACCTATCAAACAATCAACACATAACAAGAACAAATATGTATATCAAACATAATAAGGACGAAACAAATAGATTATAGACTATTTTATTGGCTTTTTTCTTTTAGAAAAAGTCCTTTCCCTGTCAAAAAGTATAGATAATGATAAGCATGACATACTTTAACATTGAAATATCGATACAAAATGTCATACCCTTTCCTAAAAGTATTCAAACTACGGTGTCAAAATATTGAAAGGATAGTGTAGTACAATAGTGTGTATTTATATGTACTAATGGTAACGTAATTCACATAAATTTTATTTTATATGGCGTGAATCTATAAAAGTAAATACTGTTTACTAGAAATATAAAATGGAAAAATCTCTTTAGTGTAAAGTTCATTTGTGCTAATTTTTAGATTTTAAGCAGTAGATTGGATGACTTCGGACTTTTATATAATTGAAACCTTTGTACGACATACGCAGTTTTATAAAATTTCAAAATGCCTTTTAAAATACATTGCAAAATGATTAATACGCAAGTTGTGATAACAAATAAATGTCTACAACACTGAATACGTAGTAAATACTTGATAAAGCTGTAAAAGGACATATCATGGAGAACCATAATGTCGCTAATTTAAGAAAAGAACGGTAACGTAATTCACAATATATTTGTACAAAACTTCTTTCATGTTTGAAAATGTTCTATATTGCTGACACTCTAACTTAATTTAACAATAGAGAAATCCTTGTTCTGCCAATGATGAAAACTAACTTACTGGTCATTATGTATAATTTATTATTAGTTAACGAGTTTGCAAACATAATTTTTCAAACTGTTAACAATGATTTAAATGGAGGGGCATATTTTCTGTTATGTGAAATATTTTCATATTTTACATACGAGGCATAATTGGAAGCCTGCAGTTTATACATGATTTATTTCTGTTTCATGGGACTAAACGTAAAAGAACATCACTCAATACTCCTTGTCAAGATTGATTTGAAGCTTTAAAAATATATTTGATGCATGAAAAATAAGTTTACATGTAACATGTTTCAACACTTCTAGTATATTGAACTTGAAGCATTCCGACGTCAGCGTTGAGTAACGATGATGTAACTTCTTATTGTAAAGACAAGTGCATGGTTTTCTCACTCCACATAATCACCAATTTAGATATAACATATTTTATTGCCTACATGTAATTATTATTGTAATTATTACCAACGTTCTTATACATAGAATATACATAACAGTATCTAAGCCCACAGTATGTCTGCCCACAAGTTTGCACCGCTGGTTGTCTCTTGCGTCAAGTGTTGATAAATTTGAACTGTAGCACGGACAATTTTACATCTAGATTCTCTATCTTCTTGTCTGCCTTCTTTACAGAACATGTAGTTTTCCAGCTACCCGTTCTCTCTGTGAACTTCATGCTTACTACCATGTCAGAATATCTCCTTCTCTACATAAAAGGAATTGGGCACTGCTACCATTTTAATTAAATCGCATAATCCATCTGCCTTCTAATCAGTTATCGCTACATTTAGATTAGTGTTACAACGATCTGCAACTTTGCCTTTTATCGTCATGCGCCTCCTTTGGTTTTTGTTTTTACATATTGTATGGGTCCATAATCGTATACATTTTTGTCTCATTCTAAATATATTTGGACCTATATTGGTTGTTAGTTTTTAAAATGTTTTAAAGTTTTAATTCAATTAATTTTCTCTTTTCAAGTAGCTTTAGCCATATTTTGGCTTTCTTCAATCTCTCTATGCCCGTTGCATCTAAACATCGCTTTTACCCACTGGCCAAACAAAATTAGAGGGATTGTGAATTACGTTACCGCTCTGTGAATTACGTTACCATTTAAAATGTGTGTCTAGCATGGACATATGAACAATACAAAATAATTGTTACTGTGTAACTAAAATAATGCCCCAGAAAAAACAACTGATACAAAACTGATTTATCTATTATGCACTTGTATGATGAAACTATTTAAGAAACATACATGACTCACATTCATCATAAAATATTCGTAAAAGTCTCTTACTTATGCAATTTCCTTCTTCAAAAACTTTCAAAATATTCACACCTCAACGTTCTTAGGTGTTGCTGTAAATTTAACCTGTTATAATTGACCCTGTGTCCTAATTTCGGCGTCTAACTGATATTTGCGGTAACGTAATTCACAATAACGTAATTCACGAATCGATTGTTTATTGGGCTGTTTATTTAATTGCATCAAGGCAATGTTAATTCATTTGGTTATTACTTAAGTTTATAAGAGGGTAGTTTAGATGGAATTTAGTAAGTGGATATAGGTAATGTTAGTGTGTATGAAAACATCTAGTAACGTAATTCACTAAACCTAGGTTTTATTGAGTGAATACCATTCTGAGGAGATGTGTGGATTATACAATTAATTAACAACCAATCTTATTTGTCAATTGTGTGCTACATACATTGAGTAGTTCCCAGAAGATAAATACATATATATAATGCATTGAACATCATGCCAGCAAGCCTGTGGAAAATGGTAACGTAATTCACGTGAATTTGTGGGACAGCAAAGTCAATGCGTAAATATTTTTATGATGTAAGTTGTGGAAGTTCAAACTATTGCAGTTGTTTGGCCTATGTGTATGCTTTATGATGAAAGTCAGAATTCTCATTCCTTGAGCAGAATAGGGCGACAATAAATCTGAATATCAATTGACCCAAACAGTGGGACAAGGTATTTTGATGAATATGCAACATTCCCGCTGAGTAAAATTATCATCTAGTAATGGTTATGTTTATAAATATATATGTTTTCGGTAAAGACATATGTCTCCTAGGTAAAGGACAAATTTGGTAATAAACCATGCTATATTCTTAGTAAAAATACTATGTGACATGATATTTTTGCAATTGCTTAACTTAACGCGAAACGGCTGATTTATACGATTATGAAAGCAATCTGATTGAATAAATCTACGAATCTAGAATTGACTGAGGGTATTCTTGAAGGTGCTCATTTATGTACTGTATGAATGCCATAAGTTAAACATCAGATTGTATTTGTCTCTGTGCCACAGTAAACTAATTATTACTCATGTATGTTTGTTATTGTTTTATGTAGTACAGATTCTAACTCCATTTTGTTTTTGTTTATTTCATGTCTCACAGACTTCATGATTGATACACAACACTATACTACATGTACATGTATGTGTTGTCTTACCAAACATAGAACAATGTATGATATATATGTATTGAGAACTTATGACTGATCTATCATCAGTTATACCTTGGTAAGTAGATTGTTTGTTTATCTTATTATGTGATTATTGGTCAGATCTGTTTGTGAATTTTTAACTTGATTTGTCTACAAAAGATGAATCTGTGACAAAAACAGTCATTGTTGAATATTGAAGTGTTCCATTATCCCTGATATAAAAACAAATTTTCATATACCGGTATTATAGTTAGATGTCATATAGTGATGAATAGTACTGAACCATTTGTTTATTTATTTGATTTATTAGAGTTAAATACATTGAAATTGTGCCACAACATCTTGGACTTACATGTTTTTCCCCCATAAAAGGATGAGTTCAAAATCAAAAGTACAAAACATGCCATGTTTACATAATTAATTTATAGAGATATTAGGTCTATATCTTGATGTTAGATTTTATATTATTTATATTTGAATTACAAGTTCACCTTTGTCTTTGGTTAGTTTAGAAATATTAGTTTACAACAATGGTAGACCACTAATTGTGAGCACTAGAAAAATGGGATTAAAAATTAAAAAAATAAATAAAAAACATTTTTTTGGACTTAGCTTCTGTTTTTCTGTATTACCTTTGACTATTATATATTTTGTTGCGAAAGTTGAGTTGAGTTAAAACTGACTATTTTACTTCATAGTAAATTTCTTAACTTATCATGAAGCATCTTCATGCATTCATAGTAGGGTCAATCAGGACAAAGTAGGACAAATATAGTAAGATGTCCTTTTCTAAATAGTAATTGATTGATTATTAGATATTTCCATTATTTTGTGTTTTACTGTCAACATTTATGATCATAAACTATTCAAACAATACATGTCCGTGCTTAGAAATATATATGAAAAAGCGAAAATTGATATGTTTTGTGGTACCAACTAGGATCATTTTGTCTCTTTAAAACATTTGTATAACATTTTTACATTTCATAAGCCAAGATTTTCATTGTATAGCATTGTATGTTTGATGATAATCTTGTTCTTATTGTTCAAAGTATTGATTTAAGTACCATACCTCTTTGAAACAGTATTAAAACCCGTTCGATAGCTAAGTTGGTAGCGCGCCGGGATTTGGATACTCATGCCCGAGGGGGTGTGGGTTTGAATCCCACCCAGGGAGGTTATACCCTTCCATGAAACTTTGACAATAATGTCGATTGATTAGATAATATGGAGAAGTTTCCGGCCTTGTAGAAGGGTATGTGAGTACTGGTTATAGACAATGGTCCAGGAAAGCTAGGTTAGGTGCGCTGTACGCCGTAAAATGACCTAAATTGTGTTGACACGGCGTTAACTCCAATAAATAAATAAAATAAATAAGAAACAGTATTAATTGGTACTATTGAAACAAATACCAATACTGCTTTATGATAAAGCAACAATTATATAGTTGTGGTTATTTTTGTTGTTGTTGGTTTTACGCTGTATCAATACATTGTATAGATCATATCAAGGCAGTCAGTCAACCTACTCACTATTCCTGGAAAGGCTAAATGTCTGGAAATCAGTAAGCCCAGTAATCAAACCAATGACCCCTCTATCAGTAGACTTGTGTGCTGGGAATTTGTTTAGACAAACTTCTAAAGCAGAAAATTGTGTATTAGTTATCATTAACATGTTTTGAATGTTTTCAATAAATATTATTTATACATTTATGATTTTAAAACTTTTTCAATTATAGATACTGATGAAGTTGTATGTTTTTTTGAGACGTCATGAAGTCAAATGGTCTTGAAGATACATTTTTATGTAAGTTATAATTTCTTTAAATTTCATTATTTTGAACTGATTTCTTTCATGCTTTATGGTGAAATAAGGTGATATTGGATGAAATATTCAATGAGAATATACAGTGAAAATATACAATGAAAATATATGATGAAAATATGGGATGAAAATTTACGATAAAATGTAAAATTTTACACATTCACCGTAGTGAAAATAAAAATTCAAAATGACACAACTTTAGAAGATTAATGGAGGAAAAAATGATGTCTCACTACATTTCAGTATATTACCTGTAAAAGAACACAGAAAAGCATGAATGAAACAGTTTTATGTCAATTTTGGAGTAACATTTTTGTATTTCTACTCATGAGCTCAGAAAATGATATTGTCATTTGTGGCTGCACCAATCTTAAAAATATGTTTTCTGGGCTCATTTAGAGAATGAAATTTTGATCTTACACCAAAGTTTATGAATATTCTCTTTGATTTTATGATTATTGACTAAGAGATCCATGGGAAAAAATGATCATATTGAAATATTTTCCTTAAAGCCAAAGTTGGCCATTGATGCATGCTGACCAACCTATCTCTACTGAACTGATACATGAGATCCTACTGTGGGGTAAATATCATGATACTTAATAGAACTGGGGATTTTTGGAGTTTCCAATTTTTTTATTTGTTGCTATTACAAAATGAAAACAATTCTTTAATACAATTTGTCTAAGTATTTGTTAGAGATGGTTATTCATTGTACTTTATTGCATAAATGCAATATTTTTTACCAAAATGTTTCAAAATCACTAAAAAATGCACATTTCTGACTATTCTTCTCTGTACATTTATTCTTAAACATTATATTCTCTGACAAATTCTATAAAATAATATGATTTTAACACCAATTGTTAACACAAAATTCAAACTAAAGATATTGAATTGATGTCAAATTTTTTATGGTCAAATGTGTTACAATGCCAAACAATACAGGGAAGTTCTGGAATCTGCTTTTTTGTGCCTCGATTTACGAAAATTAAAGCTTGAAACAAATAACTATTAAGTATTTTGTTTAAAAGAATTGTATCATTTTTATCATTTTGAATGGTTTAGATTTATAAAACAACGTTCAAATGACAAGTTTATAATGAAAGTAACATTCGGAACTACCTCGGCAATCTTCTTCACAGATAAACCTCAGATATCATAAGGTGAAAAAATAGATCTTTAGGAATTTGGTTTGTGTGGTAAAATAGTCTGAACTACACAGAAATACAACGTGTGTGACATTGTAGTGATGAAATGATGTGATAAAGCATGTAACAATATTATTATTGAATGTTGAAATGAAAATAACAGTCGCCAGACCTAATAACCTGGTTGTTTTCCTATTATGTCTGATTTCCGAGGTATATCTTCGTAAATGATCATCGAGTTTGTTCCTCCATGGGCGGATCAAGCAGGGGGGGTGTCAAGGGGGTCCAGACCCCCCCTAGAATTTGTAAAATGTACATGTCTATTAGTGTTTTTCTTGCTTGTAAGTCAGTTTTTAGTAGTATGAAGCATTTTTTCTCGGAGCTTAACATAGATCTTTTAATGGTTCGGTAGCTTTTATTATCAATATGTTGCATTTCTTTTCTGCAAAATGTGTATAATGTTTGTGGTTCGAGGTTTGGACCCCCCTAGAAAAGTTCGGACCCCCCTTAGAAAAGTTCAACCCCCCTAGTAAAAATCCTGGATCCGCCCCTGAAATGATTGTGCAAAGTGTCAAGTACATGCTTACCAAAGAGGGCACTTAACATTTATTACAATATGTACATCATTTGTACCAATTAAATTCATTACATGACATGTGATTGTTAATTAGTTGATATTAAGCCATCTATATATAAGTATTTACCTCCATTATTTATGTGAAAATAAAGCAATTTTTGATAAATACATTAAAGTTATTTAGAAAACTAATGTGAAACAATTTAATTATTTCTAGAAATTGTAGCAGCCATAATTTGAGATTTATGACTCTAAATATTAAAAAAACTGCTAATTTTTGGAATTTGGCTCTTGAAACCTTTTTAATAGTAACTGCAAATTGATGGAATTTGCTGTTAAAATCTTTGCAAATTGACATTATACAAGTTAAAAAAATAGAATATATCATGCAAATTATTAACTTAAGAAAAATGAAGATTTTTTTGTTAAGTTTATGCTATGTCCCCGGTGAAATGAAATTCATGAAATCATGCATTTTTCATCACCATTATGAATTATTCATGAACTGTTCTTCATTACTTCTTAATCTGACTTCATGAAGTTTTATGCATGAAGTGTCATTTGGTCCACTTCATGAAGATATCAAGCATTATTGACAATTTAAAAAAAATCTTGAAATATTCATGAAGTAGTAGAAGAATTAATCAAGATTTTTCCATGAATGAAAATTTACCGAAATAATTCAAGAAAAATTCTTGAAAAAAGAAGATAAACATTTTCTGTACTGTTTTATAATATTTATTTCTGAAAACATTCATAACTCACAGTTCCTGACAAAAAGTCATGAATATTTTATAATATTTCTATAACTACAATTCTTGAAATCTTCTTAAGAAAATTGACCTTAAAATACACATGTAGATGAATAGTGTATCAAAAATGATTGATATACATTGTAAAATAGCTTGGCATTTATCAATGGTTCATAAAATGTGTATGGTGATCCTTAAAAATGTAACTAACAGGCCCAGTACTTAAATGCATTCAGGGGAAACTACTGTGTATTTTTTAGAATGTTTATTAGTAAGGTTTTTAATAAATACAATGTAAGCACATTTGGACATGTTTTGTTTTTACCGTTCCCATGAATAACTTCAACAAGCATGGTTGCTTTGTTTCCCGCTCAACATTTTAAAAAGGAAAATTTTACCAAGAGTGGAAATAAATTAAGAGATCTGTTGTCATCATCAGCTACTATAAGATGCAAAGATTATATATACATCTATGTACTTTAAAAATCTGCTACATTAGCAAAGGCAAGTAAGGTTTTAACTTTAGTGTTCATATTTTCGGATAGCAAATTTTCGGATAATCTTTTTTTTAAATTCCTTATAATGATACATTGTTCTTATAAAAAGATGCATGTTATTATAACCTAGTAGGTCTATTTAAATTTCCTATGAAAATTATTAATTTTGTGGCACTGTGGTAATGAAATGTGAGCTAGATTAATAAACTGCAATTCATGAATTAAAGTTGTTGTTGTTGTAATTCTAATACAATGGTTGCCTTGTTTCCCGCTCAACATTTTAAAAAGGAAAATTTTACCAAGAGTGGAAATAAATTAAGAGATCTGTTGTCATCATCAGCTACTATAAGATGAAATTTAATTGGACATGTTTTGTTTTTACCGTTCCCATGAATAACTTGAACCATTTAAAGATTTTAAGAATTTCACAATTAATTTAATTAATGTTGAGCCTGATAATTAGTAATGAAATTAGAGCGTCTTGAAATAGCTTTTGCTTGTTTTGCTGAAAAAAATGACTTGCACATGCCACAACCAGTAAAGGGTTGATATATATTGGAAAATAAAACATTTGATTCGTTTTCTTTTTTTTTTTTGATAATAATTTTCAGTTACTACTGTATTGCAGAAATTTTATCAAAAATCATGTGTTAAAAATTTCTGCAATACTGTAGTAAGTTGACTTACTACAGTATTGCTGGGAATAAAATAACATAAAACAGACAGATTTAAGCGCAATACTGTAGTAACTCAACAAAATCATCAAATATATAGTTTTACTTCAAATTTATGCATTTCATTAGAACTGTTTGTTTTCAAACATATTTTCTAATAATAAAACAAAAAAGTTTGGTGTAAAATTCATACAATAATAAATTAAACAGTTTTTTGCTTCTCCTGTAAAATTTTCAAAAATGCAGTTACGACAGTCTTGCGGGCAACCCTCGATATGTGTAAAGGTATCCAGAGCTGCAGTGGTCTTACTTTTACACTTTTGTCTTGGACAGTCATCAATATCTAGCCCTAAGTGTACTGATCACATACTTTTTCCAATAGCTTAAAACTTCCTTACTTGATTAAGTCTCATATTTTAAATGGTGGGAATTAATGTATGCCCCACTGACAGTTGAATAAAGTTTGCTAATACTTTCCATTGAAACAGTACATGTTTATTTGTATTCAACTGTCCATGGCACATACATTTACCCTGTTATTTAACATTGATGTCAATAACTTTTTTGTCGAAAGTGAGATTAAGCATACAGTAGTTAAATCCATTGAGCTACTGTATGCACCATAGGCAGTTTAATAAAATTTCGCAATACTGCAGGAAAAAAACCTATATTGGAATTTCAGAAATAGTCTATTGCTATAGCCTGATCTTATTGAGTGATAAAATAAATTTCTAAAAGATATTTTACATATGTGTACATTTAACAAATAAAACATGGCCTTGAGTGCAGTATGCCAATTAAGTCTGGTTAGTCAGACATTGGAATAGGGCTGCAGTGAGTATCTTAGTACTTGGATATTCGTGCTTTTGACCAGAAAATCAAGTACTAATATTTGTCACATCTGAAATTGTTGGATCCCTATCTAGATTTGGAAAACAATGAAAGAACATTTTCAGCTTAATTACACCTGAAAAGAGTCTCAATACTAATATAGCCCTACCTTGGAAGGTATTGGGCAGCTGAGAGTCATATACCTTCCTTAGTCTAAAGCAGTCCATAAACTTACATATTGCCCATCAAGCCCATGTTTTATTTGTTATATTACCCCAAATCTAAATATTTTCACCCATTTTTTATGTCATTTTCACTATAATTTGCTTTCAAATTATAATCTTATATGTACAGTGTGTGAACTATCACAAGCCTTCGTCAGATTTTTTATTATTTTCAAGAAATTACAGCAATAAAATATAGCTCTATTTTTCATATTACATTTTGTGAATCATTTAATGTTACAAGGCAATAATCGTGGATTTTAAGAATTTCACAAACTGCATAAATAAAATTTAAAGAGGCAAATTGAATCAGTTAGTAGTGGGTCTGTTTGCAATTTATCGACTTGATGACATGATAAACAGTCTGTACAAGAATCAGTGTAGCTGCCCTGCGTTCAGTTACTGCGAACGTTCTGTAACGTTCTGTAATGTTCGCTAACAGTAATAATTGAACAGCCTATTAGCAGAAAACGTTTAAGGCCACCAGCTAACGGTTTTAGTATATAGTACGCGAATATGAAACAACCTGAAACAAAATAGTTCCAGTACATTTTGCAAAAAAGTAACTGCCATAGCGAGTAGACTATATCTGAAATTCAAATATTTGGGTTTTCCCATCTGGTACAAACTAACTTTCACTGTTTCTATGAAAACGCGTGTAAAAAAGAACAGTAGTATTTAATCCATAGTTTGTGCTGTTTAGCAATAATGTGTAGACAACTTTGTTTGTACCGCCTGTGCACGGACGGAAAAACCCATAAATCTAAATTCTGGGTTAGGTCTAACGAAGTCGGCGGTGATACTCCCGTTGATTTAGATCAATACATTTACAAAAAACAAGTAAATAAGTCCTCCTCTCCGAATTCTTCTAATAAAGTAGAAGTAACGACTCTCTTGCCCGCCATCTTTAAACGTTCGCACTTCAACAGGTCGTTCAATTAACCGTTCATAACGATAACTGTGTTTGGCTAATGCTAACTGCTAATTGAACGCAGCCCTGGTCTGTACACAATTTATCAACTGGATGACGTCATATTAAATAAAGAAGGGCATATACCATTGAGTAATAATAATAATAATATATTATTTTTATTATTTTAGGATGTCAACCAGAGGATGTGATGTATGAATATATTGACATATGAAAACAATGTGATTCAAGTTTCACAAAGATATTGACAAGTTGAAAAAAGATGAGAAGACAAAAGCTAAGATATTTATATTATTTTTATGTATTTTGTATCCCTATAAGTCTGATGGCAACCCTTTTTATTTACCTAAATATACTTGCGTGATGAATGTTTAATTTTGAAATTAAGTGATATTATAAGTTGTTGCCCTCGTCTGTTAAGTACTTTGATTCAAGATTTCTATGAAAGCTAACTGTCTCAGGTCACAGCTGATCTTCAACTGTTGCATCTTATACATATTTATAATATTTATATATATGTTAGAGACCAAGAGATGAAGATCACCTGTGTCTCAGACTAGCTTACTCAGACTGGTTTGTTATTCCATATTTTTATATAGAGTAACATTCTAGTCTTGAATATCTATATTTGATTGATAACTTTGTAAATTTTCATTTGTATTTAATTGAATTTGAGAGCTGAATGAAACTCTGTTGTGATTCCATTTGAAAATAAAGGGAGTTACAATAGTGTTTTGTTGTGCTCTTGATTTAAGATACATTGTATACTTAATATGAACACAAACCACCTGATTAACATTTAGTTAATTTGGTGGTTTTTGTTTGTTTGTTACAACACAGCAAGAACATTATTCTAGAACTTGATAAAGTCTTTTATCTGATTTTTCTAAAAAAAGTGTGTAGGTAATGCTTTTGGAAATTTAATGATTGTAGATATTTATTAAAGGGAGATAACTATGTGTTTAATCTATAGAATAGTTATATACTGATTGTCTCCCTTTAATCAGTATCGATCATTTCAGTTCAAAATCGTTTCATGTTTAATTGGTTTGTTCTTATGCTGGATTTAGACTTTGTCATTTAAAGGATAACAGCTGATAGGATACAGGCTCAAATTAATATTTGTTTATGTAATTCTACTAGCATTTATGTTGTTTAATTGTCTTTACAAAATTATTGTGTGTGTAAAACCTGAATCCTTTCAGAAGATGCATGACAAATACAATGCCCATCAAAAGTTTGAAGACATTTTCATTCTTAGGACTGTTGAAAATTTGATTATTGTTTATTCTGGACTTATTAAGTTCTGTTTTATTTTTTTGTACATTTCTACTTAAATCTAATGATTAAAATACATATAATGCAGAAGTTTGAATTCTTTTATTATTTATTATCTTAATGTACTTAAATCTAGGATTAAATTTTTGACAATTACTTTCATTTTTAATCTATAATTTCTTTTTGTTAAAGTAATATATTATTTAATGGTATACCGGTATACTGAATTTTGATTGTCCTTTGATATTTGTTTGCATGGTACCTTTAATTTTATATTGTTTTTACAGTACTTTTAAGTTTTAGAAGTTTTCAAATCAATTCATTCAATGTATATTTTTAATATAACCGCTTATTTAAAATGATTTTCTTTATTTTGCATTGTTTAATGGATCTTTAATTTATTGTCGAGAGTAAATGGTCATTATTTATTATCATAATAGTTTGGTTAAGATTTCAAATAATTCTACTGTATTTTGTCATGCATTTTTGAAGCTGTTATCCTTTGCTTTTCATTATAGACTAATTCTTTATCTCTGGTTTATTGTTTTTCAATTTAGGTGCAAACACACTTTAAGTGGCACAATAAAAATGTAAGAAATGATATTTATTTTTTATTTAATTTTTGGTCGGGGAAACTGCTAAAAGTTTTGTTTGTACCTACATAGAAAAACGTAAACATTTGAGTGCTGGTTATCTGTCTATTGAAAAGTATCTGGAATAATGTTCTTGTTGAGTTGTTATATCATAATAAACAAGTCTATACTTCAAGTCATGGATTCTGGGGTAGATTATGAGAACGCAAGGTTTGTGGAACCTGGATATACTGAGGGTTGGTTGTGAGCCCAAGCCCCGGACGTACCGTTGATGTCACTAAGCAAGGTTGGGTGGAGTGTCGTCTGATCAGAGGGGTCATATGTAATGTTCCTGCTATCTTGTATTGGCTGGTAAATTTTTATACCTTAACCTAAACAGTGTTGGTTGGGATTTATAGGGATGATAGGGAGTTGCGTGTATGGGGGGTTGGAAGGGTAGGTGTGTATGGGAAGGCTGGGTTGTTTATGATGGAGGGGTGAGAAATGGTGTTATCTGAAAGTATCTGAGAAAGGCTGGTGGGTATTCCATGATTTAATGCTATCAGAAGTTTGTAATGTTGTACAGTGTATTGTTCCCAATAGTGACTGTATGAGGGATGATCCAAAATAAGTGGTTTAGTAAGTGACTATTCATTCAGTGTTGTTTACTGTATAGCGCTTTAATTTTGTGGTGTCTTTATTTGTAGATCTCCTATGGGGTTATAGCAGAGATATATGCATGGGGTTTAGAATTCATTGTTGACTAAGCATATGCATGGGAAATTTAAATTCCACTAAATTTACTGCTATGCAGTACTTGAATTACTCCTAATGTAACACTGAACCTACATGAATGTAGTTTGCGCAAAACTGTCCGCTCCTAAGGTTGGACTTATTCATTGGTAGTTGAATAATTTTCCCGGCCTGCAGTGAACGATCAAAATTTGACTATATTCAACCTGTTAGTTGATATTCTTTAATTGTTCATTTACACATTTGAAATTTATGTTCTTGTAGTATCACATATAACTTATTTGTTAAGAAAATGCATACATTTTCGGGTTTATATGGTTGCCTCGCTACATATTCGAACTCTTTATGAATGCGGGGTACAATATGACTTCTATGTCAGTTGCTACAGTATCTTAGCTGAGAAAGCTCTTTGAACACTAGTCAACCTAATCATTGTCGATCTAGTGTTGTCATTTATCTCATATAAATGAGTTCGTACGAAACTTGTGACTAGTGTCATACGTATTATTTTAAATTGTATTCAACTGTCAGAGGTGCATACATCAACCCTACTGATTTAGATACTCAATACACTATGTCACTACTCATGATTGATTTAGATCAATCATGGGTAGTGAGAAGTGAAGTGGGTATTTAAATCAGTGGGGTTTATGTATGCACCTCTGATAGTTGAATAAAATTTAACCATGTACAGTCACCACTGTTATATGTGGTTAGACTGACGTACTGTATACTCTGTATGCATTTTCTTTAGTTATATGTTGCATAATTTTGGATCATCCCTCATACAGTCTGTCCTTGTTGAGTACTTGATAAGGTTTGGTACATGTGATTTTCTTCTGTCCTTTGATTGGACCCCTTGGTCTATTACAGTTGTACTGTATACATGTACATATTGTACACTTTAAGTATTAAAGTGTACAATTCTATATATCTATTGATATATTTGCGCTCCAATTGAATCATTTAATTCATGATGAGAATCAGCTCTGAAGGTTTAATTGATTTTCAATGCATAACTAAACTGTATTACTGTGGCAAACTTTTGCAACAGTTCCCGGCATTATAGTTAATTTCTAATGGGGGGACAGGATTGAACTATTTGCTACATTTTTTGGCATTTAATTTGGCGATGTTCATTTTTGCATGATTTTTAAGGGGTTAAAAATTTGTAGGCTTTAGAATTTTGGAGCTTGACCTATATCCTGTCATTACTATTTGTGTAGATACAAATATATCAACAGGGTTTAGAATTTGTGCTATATTTGTTGATTGCCAATTTAGCAAAAATTAACCCCTGTGAAAATTATCTGAACTAACCTGCTGTATGAATAAAACATCTCATATAACTTGATAGAACTTACCTTTAGGATTGAAATACTGCTTGTAGTAGATTCAAAGTTCTAGTATTTTGATAATAATTTCGATGAATTATTATATTTGGCTATTAATTGATTCCATCTCTGTTTGTTGATAGCATCTTGTAAATTTTATCCATTGAATTACTTATTGCCAGGTTTTGATTTTTAAGATAATATTTGTCAGCTTGTCATTGATTAATTAATTTATTGATAGGGGTTTCAATGGCCAAGTAGTAAAAACTGTTTGTTTATGATCTCTTGAACCTTAAATTCTCTCATTTTTCATTTTTTTTTTTGGTTTTAGTCTGTTTTAAAGCTTCCAAAGTGTTAAAAAAGATAATAAACGTCAGTTTTAAGCTCATTAGGTATAATATGGTGGTGACTGTGGAGCAAGGTAAAGGCTTCCTCATCTATAAGATAGCGATATTATATCTTTTGAGAAGTTCAAAGTTTTTTTCCTAGTTAAGCAATTGATTTTGCTGATTATTTTTTATTGTAATAATAATTATGTAGAATCAAACATCAGTTAAGGTTAGTTAAGCTCATCAGATATAATATGGTGGTGCAGTGGACAATGGTTATTGATCCCTCATCTATAAGATAGCGATATTATATCTTTTGAGAAGTTCAAAGTTTTTTTTGTTAAGTATTGTAGATAACATTAATTTTGGACTTTTTGTAATTATTCTTATTTTGTAATAGGGTAGCTCTTTTTAATTTCATTAATTTGTAATTCATAAATTTGTATATCATTTTGCTGTGTTTTTCATCACTCATTGTAATTCAGTAGTTAATTTTGCATTATAGAAGGATGAAAAGATCATAAACAAGCAATTATGACCACTTGACCACTGATACCCCTATCTATAAATCAATCAGATAATGTGGACACTTATATTTTGAATAGAGGTTGAACTTAATTTTCATCTATAGAGTTTTAGACCTAGTTTTTTACTGAAATATTTAATATTAGATTTACAGTTCATCTAAGCAGGTTCTATTCATCTGCGTCAAACGCATCTAAGATCAAATTTAGGTCAAGGGTCAAAATGAGTCTATGATGAAATCAAGCAATCAGTTTCATTTCATGTCTAAATTGTTCTAGGCATAATTTAACAGTTTAATGGTTTGTAATACTTAAGAATTATTCACAAATCCTAGGAGTTCATAATGACCGTGCCCCGTCAGGTCTTACCAGGGCTATCTATCTGAATTAAACTTTCGTAGTAGGGTCGCTTTGAATTCTTCAGGAAATTGATTTCAATTTACTGATAATCATTTGTGCCTGAAATCAACAGAGAACTAGAAAATTGTCTGACAATTAAGAAACAACACAAGTGTTTGTGCTTGTATCTTACTGGTGTCTTATACTGTTGTAAGCAATAATATGATTTACATAAGCACATGCCAACAGTGTCTGTTTGTTATTTCCTAAATGACAGCCAATTGATGGCCAGAATTGATGTCAAACCATAGGAGTTGGAAACAATTTTACCTTACTTATTTATGTTACAGAGTATTATGAATATGTTGGGTAAAACTTGTTCCTGCCCCTGTGACTGATTTCAATTTTCTTAATTGTGACAGTTTGTTTGAAATGCAGAGTTTTACTTATTGTATTGATGTGAAATGTAGATCATTTAAATGTTTCTTATCGATATATGACATCAGATCTAGTACTGAATGTACATGTCTTATAATATATTATGATACTATATAGTCTGACAATATTAACCAGAGCTTGAACATTGTTATTATAATTAAACGCTCTACTTAGGGTACATTAAATTGTGAGTTTATGCATGCATGTATAGGATTATAGGTGTTATAACAACCTAGTATGTGACTGTAAATCAATTTTGTACATTATGATTGCATATTATTGCACTTTTAATTTTGACTCATTCCTTTACGGGAAAACCTGTAAGTCAGCAATATTGTGCAACAGATTCACAGTATTTTTTCAAAGTTAATGGTTCTGTACAAGAAATTTGTCGAAAGCTTCTGATAAAGTATGATTGAGAAACGAAGACAAAAATAGATAGTTAATACTGAGTTTAATATATTCCTGCTTGAAGGTCAAGCTCAGGTTAATATTGATGGACAATACAATTGACTTAGTTGGCTGATATGCATAGCTTGTGCAGATTGACCTGAGGTAAATCATTTCATGACAGGCTTAAGCAACTAAACTTTGGCTAACTGATTGAATGATTGTGAATGATATTTAAATTGTGCTCCTTGTCTCACTGTGCTTCTGTTAGCATTTAATAACATATCAATTTGACTCCATAGTGCATAACCTGAAATTTGAATGAGCTAAGAAATCTGAGTAAATTCCAGTGTTTATGTCAGCATTTAATATCGTATGATTTAAACTATGTATTGTATTTAAGTTTTAATCATAGTTGAAATGCTAGCAATTTGTTCGCAAGTTGCTATGGGATATTTTAAATAGTTAAATACCAAATGAATTTTATATAAGCTTTTTTTTATAAATATTACGTTTAATTGCTTGAATAACAAAATTATATTTATTAGTGCTGAACATTTCAAGGAATATTTACAGTTAAATGAACTTAGTATTTTCAATGTTGCATTATGATACTTTTTAAATTAATTACCATATTTCATGATTTATGAAGACAAATTAATTATTATTCATTTTTGTAACAAAGGGAGGTAATAACTCATTTCAGTTTAACATTCTTGAAAATGATTTTGCTGACATACTTGAATGAAGGGATCTAATTCATGAACATGATTTACATACTGTAATGAATAATGACAAATTTGATGTTTTATAAATATGTACATGACTTTGAGAGCTCGCTCATCAATAGTTCATTAAAGAATTTATTATAATGAATGATAAATGATTCATAGACACATTGACTTGATCTTAGTGGCCTCTTATTTAAAATCATTTTAGCTTCATTAGCATCAAGGGAGATAATTAAAATTATGAACTGTCAATCTCTAAGCAAAGTTACTTCCCCTGAGAAACATTTATTCATCTTGTCTTAAAAATATTTTAACAAATGTATTTATGTTTCAATTGATTTAGTTAAGTGTCAGAAAGTGTCTAAATTCTAAATTCAGAACTATAATGTAATATATAGTCTGTGTATCACCAATCTCCGAAAAGAGATATCCTGTATATCGTTGTCGTATGATATCTCTTGACATCGCACAGAGGGACATTCTGATGTGCCGGGCCCTTTGTGTCAACCAAACAATGCGTAGCATTCATGTAGGCAAAACACTACTTATAGCATTTTGATTTTGTAATTTCATTTTATGCCAGAGGTTGCATGCTAATTTGAAGGTGATGTTAACCATAGGCTGTGATTAGATGGTTCTTTGCAAATTGTGTGATGTAGACGATATAAACAAGTTACTGAACACATGATCGCGTCATGAATATTATAAAAGTAAAAGTCAGCGGAAAATAACCCATATGGTAATGTAACCAGATTCAAAATAAGCGAGCGTGCCAGTGAGCTGATAATTTTAGATCGGTCTTGAATCAGATGGGTACAACAATTGTTGTAACTTATGGTTGATAAACATGTTGCTTTCTTACATTTCATTAAATGTAAAATGTTGTGTGCTTGATGTACCAGAGCAATGCGGGGGGGGGGGGGGTTACTTGAACGAACTGTGACTGTTGGGATTATTGTACAACTATAATGACATTACTGTATGTAATGTTCGTATGAGTAAATCTAGCTAATATTATCAATATAGGCTGAAGTCTAAATCAATGATCTTGACAAAATAAAACATAACTACTACTAGTACAGTAAAGTTCCGCTAATAAGACCACTTTTGTTATTTCAAAATCATGCGATTTTTTACATTTATTAAGACCCAAATGCTTAATTTGTGAACAAAAGGGTCTCTATAATAAGACCGGTCTGCTATTAAGACCACCGATTTTGCTGGTCTTAATAGCGGAACTTTACTGTATTTCATTAGAATTGAACTTTATTAGTTTACAATAGTTTACAACGGATACCTACTAGTTGTTTAAGATTTATGTGTACCGGTATGTGTGTCTAAATATTCTTATTAATTTATTGACTGACTTAGAAATACTTGAATAATGAACTTATTCATAGTTTACTCCAGTTTTTCAAATTGAAGCTGGCTGTAATCTGATCATTGAGCGCTCACCGAAGTGAGCACTCTTATATAGAATGCATTTTGATTTAAATTTTGACTGTGGTTCCAAATTAGGTTTCTACTGTGAACAGTTTATACTGATTAGTGGAACTGTTAAAGAACACCGCAGCTTGATAAATCTTTTATCAATCAAGTGGTCTAACTATATACAATCTTTTGACTCTTCTCTATTGTGAGTTTGATCATGACTTAGAATATTCTTCATTTATTTGAGAAGTAGAAATTGTTTCATTATTTTTTTGATTAAAAATTCAGTGTAATACTTATCATAGTAATAGTAAAATGTGGAATCAAATATCAATAAAGGTCAGTTTTAAGCTCATTAGGTATAATATGGTGGTGACTGTGGAGCAAGGTAAAGGCTCCCTCATCTATAAGATAGCAATATTATATCTTTTGGGAAGTTCAAAGTTTTTTTCCTAGTTCATCAATTCATTTGATGTAATAGTAATTTATAGAATCAAACATCAGTTAAGGTTAATTAAGCTCATCAGATATAATATGGTGGTGCAGTGGACAATGGTTATTGATCCCTCATCTATAAGATAGCGATATTATATCTTTTGAAAAGTTCAAAGTTTTTTTTTCTCCATTTTAAGGCATTCACTTTTATATTAATTAATTACATTTTAATTTGGTTATTTGTCTATTTCTTTATTTAAAATCCTTATTCCTAGCTAAAATTTCAAAAATCAAAATTTCAGATTCCACTTATTTTATTTAGAAATATTCTTTTCAAGCATCAAACTAATAGTAGAGAGGGGTCAAAAGATTATATATAGTTTCGACCACTTGGTTGATAAAATATTGATCATGTTTCAGTGTTCTTTAATAGTCAAGCGTGTGCTGAGTTTTAGACCCAACCGTCAACTTGTGCGATATTGTTGAGTTGATTCAAAATCTTTAGAGGGACATAATCCTTATTTTATAAATGGTTCTGCATTGTCTTCTAAGAATCTAGGTTGTAGTAGATAGGCTGGTTTGACTCACTGACTAAAACCCATTGCATGGAACTAAAGGCTGATAAAAATTTGTTATTTGTTTCTTTTTTTAGTGAAAAATAATGACTACTGTAACACTTAATTAATAGTATTCTTTTTTTATAATTCACATTTTTTTTTCATTCTCTCATTCAATGTCCTAGTCAGTAAGCTTGCTGGGTAACAAACTCTAACTGTACAATCTGAACTCATTAACTCTAGTATTGATTATATCCATAATTTTATTACACTAACCAGTTATTGATTCCATTGATAGCATGGTTATTTAAATTCAGGTTATCTCCCTTGTATCAGGTATAAAATATTACATTTTTGTTGAAACTTTTTTGTACTGAACTTTTTTGTAGACTGAAGTTTATTTACTTTGGTGATTCTGTGATAATGTAAGCAATTGACTTTTTCTTTAGTTCTGTACACTTGGAAACTTTAGATGTTGGTGTTACTTGTCGGCCCAGATTGCTAGCTCCATGATATTCTAATTTATATGATATGTATGAATTAGAGTATCATCGAGCTAGTGACCTGTCCGTGTAAGTACAAGCACTGGTATAGGGTGCAAATAATAAAACTTACAAGAGCACCTCATGGATTTCAAATGGTGTACAGTAGGTCTTATACTGTAGTTTTGATAAATTGAATACTTGGTTATTATTTGAAGAAAATAGAAAATATTATATTTATGTACTGACTGGCCAGTCCTGTAAAGAAAACATTGGATAACTTAGTAAAAACAAAGTGTGCCTTGTATGTTTAAACCCATGAAAATTATGCTTCACAGTCTAAATAGGTTAATAAATTAATAAATTTTATCATTTTTGTGATTCAATGTTTATGTAATAGAAGTATTGTTTCTTTCTTTAAATACAGTAAGCACTCTATAGTGTGACACTTGTTTTCTTAATATTTTTGTTATTGTTTTATTAAATAACATGGCATTGTGAAGCCACGCAATCAAAGCCATCACTCTGGTTCCAAAATTGTTTGACCAATATTTGCAATACAAATTGAGTAGGCTGTGCCTGGCTAAGTTGCCCAAGTTTGTACAATTGGTCACTTCATTTGTGTACACTCTTAAATGGTATAGTGTACCAAATATTACATGTTACATATTACTTTCTGTGCTCTAAGTACACCTTATGTGCACTTTTTAAACCCCCCCCTCCCCTTCTCTAGGTCACTATTTATTGAGAGCATTTGAAATTTTAATCACTATATCAGTTGATTTTTCTATGCTTCGCTGAAAACTTACACTGAACCATATACTAGAAATTGTAGGATCAAATTTAATGATAGTCAAACATGAATTTGAAAGTATCAAACAACATAACAATTGTCTATTGTCAACTTAATATTTTCCAAATTTGGTTAAAAATACTTTGAAATATAGAAATAGATTACAATCTTTTAAGAATATTATAATTTTACATTATACTTGAACATAACACTAATCATGGTTGATATCAATGCTCCAAAATAAAATGAATAAAAAAAAATGATCAACTGGAATAGATATATATAACAAATAATATATACAAAAAATAATGGATTGAAGCAAATGTAAGAAAAAAAAAGATGGATCCATGATAATGTATATGAAATATATAAATGATCATGAAGAAAAGGAAAAAAACAACAATCCGAGTAATCTAGTGAAGGACCCAGTTAATGCTGGGGGGATAGCTAGATCGGACTGTAATGAAAATCCGAGTAATCTAGTGAAGGACCCAGTTAATGCTGGGGGATAGCTAGATCGGACTGTAATGAAAATCCGAGTAATCTAGTGAAGGACCCAGTTAATCTGGGGGGATAACTAGATCGGACTGTAATGAAAATCCGAGTAATCTAGTGAAGGACCCAGTGAATTCTGGGGGGATAGCTAGATCGGAAGATGTCAGCTGTGTTTAAATGTTAGTAGTAACATATATAATATAGTGTACAATTATAAATTCTAATAAAATCCTATTATCACGAAATTTATAAGAAATATGTACTGTTGTACATTATGCTTGTATTTCATAGTTGACAGAAATGTATTATCATTGTAATACATATAGACACTTAGTTATGTTGTTTTTTATATCAAATTATTTGTGCTGACATATCATTTAAGAAGATTCTAATGAATTATAATGGTTCATGACTCACTGCTAGTCATACCCTTCCATGAAATTTGCATACAATCAATACTGGTATTACGAAAATATGTTTGCTTCTTGTTGAAGGTGGTTCTAAGAGAGCTGGTTAGGTGCACCACCCGCTACCATTCATTTTATGATAACAAGCATTCCTGTAAAGTTACACTTGACCATAAGCACATTGTTTACTTGGGTTTGTATTGTAGATAGAGGTTTTTATGAATATGAACATGTGTATGGCTTTGATGGTGGTGGCTTTTTTCATACCCTTAGTTTAACTATTGTTTAGTTTTGTTGGACTATATATACTACATAACGATATAGTTTTTAGTTACTTAAACAGATTTCAATGAAGATACTTGGTTGTTCTAAATGAAGTTATTTATACTATTGTAATTAGTCATGCCGATGGATTTCAAATAAGAATTATGTTTGGTTTTTGTACATTTTTGTTAAGACATATTATTTTTTTCATTCTAGGCTTCATTATAGATTTATAACAGTATATTCAATGTTTTCTGTACACTTTTGGTCAACTGTATAATACATGTAGAATACTTTATTTTTCATGATTTAAGTCAGTGTTTCTTTTCCATTCTAAGAAATATATTTTTTTGATGAGAAATCAATTAAATGTATATAGCACCGTCTTTGAATGACTCCAGATATTTATGAGCATTATAGTTGTATAGTTATGAGAAATACAACATCATAATTTAGATTTTTTGAACATTTACTGATACTTAGAAAATTAGAATACTGTTGAGTATGTTTTTGGATACTTTGAATCTAACTTGATACAAGTGGTTTTTCCTGATTTATTTTTCTGATGAAGACAAAAAATAACCAGAAATAGGTTTTATATTTTTTGTTTTGGTTTATACAAGGTGATGATCAGTAATTTCAGTCTATAATTAACTTTGTTGATATGGTTATTGTTCTAATATGGTATAAATGGTACATTAAGTTTAATGTCTTGATAAAAATATTAGATCTTTAAAAAATATGAATATCAGCAATGCTAAGAAAATAATTATCAGAACCTGATTTCTTTAACTGTTTGTGTGTCTACATCAGCCTTGTCTATTACAAGCTAGAACAACAGCAGATTATGAGATTATGATTGACTGAGGTGAATACTTCAAAACCCGGGTCTATTGCACAGTTGGTAGCGCACCGGGATTTAAAATCTCGTGTCCGAGGGGGTGCGGGTTCGAATCCCACCCGGGGAGGCTATACCCTTTCATGAAAATTTGACAATAATGTTGATTTTCCTCCATTGATTAGATAATATGGAGAAGTGTCCTGCCTTGTGGAAGGGTAGGTGAGTACTGGTTATAGGCAATGGTCCAGGAAAGCTAGATTAGGTGGGCTGGACGCCGTAAAATGACCTAAATTGTGTTGACATGGCATTAAATCTACAAAAACAAAACAAAACGAAAACTTCAATATATATAGAATACATGCCAGATCGTGGTTTTTTTCCATTTCTCAACTGATCAATAATCTAAGAGATTCTATGTATTTAAAACATAATATATTTTTTCTCAGTGAAATTTGACCTGATTGTTTTTGCTAAAAAACGTAGACTTGAAGACTTTCGATCAAGTTCATTACAGTTACCGCTAAAAGTTTTATTGCCAAATAATCAATCAAATATTATTTTGAATTAAAAGCTAAAGTTATAATAATAAACTAATGTTGAGTAGATTTTGTATGTGTTAAGATTACAGCAGAACACTGTTGTTTATATGATGATATTAGCTAGATTTGTATATCCATACATTTGAAGCTTCTAGTTTGAGTTAAAATGGGGTTTTGAACTAACACTAAACTGAAGGGGCAATTTAAAGATGAGCTTCTTATTAATATCGAAGACTGAGATATCGCAGAATACGTTATTCCATAATTCGCGCCGCGCGAAGCAAGTCCTTTTGCGATTGTTATCACTGTCAGTTGATAAGGTTTAAATGTTTCTTGAAATGAAATATTGATGAGCTCAATAACTTGTATGTATTGATTTAGCATTGATTAGGGAATTGGTGCAAATGAAAACTGAAACATGCTTTTTGAGATATTTTGATATCATTGAATATTTTTTGTCTTTTCTGTTAAAACTTAAAAATTTTGTGTGTTGATAGAAATTACGCTATAGAGGTTTAAATGGTTTCAATAAAAAAATGTAACCTTTTACATTAAAATTTTGATTAGTTTGGAATCAATCATCTGCGAATATATGATCCTAGTCCTTTAATTGTTTATTTTTGGGGATGAAGAGTAATAGAAACTAGTTTAATGAAATGAGTTATTACATCATATCAATTATTCTGACTTTGTACAGTTTGTCATCGTCAAACTCCATCTTTGGGCTGTATATGCATTTAAATGTGAATGTGGTAGGCTGTAGGAATTAACATATAAGATAAATTATGAGGCTAAAAACATGTGAAACAATATCTTTAATTTATTCTACAAATAATAGTCACAATGGTATGAGTTGGATATGATGAGAAATAGAAGTAATAATGTAACTATTGATCTGGTAGAGAAAACATAATCTAGATTGACTTGTCAATTAATTTGAACATTTGACCTAATGTCATTGGAGTTATTTTGTAATTCTTTGGTAAATGATTCTTTAAGTTATGGGTCTTAGTAATGCACTTATAATGTGCCTGATTTTAGTGTATAATCTACATTTCACATCAATGCATTCAGGAAGAATTCTGCATTTCAGCAAAACATAGGTATATAGGGAATGTTCTCAGTTCATGAATCTAGTATATCAGACGATAGGTTATGTTGTTATGTACTGAGGTTCATGAATTGAAACCATTTCCATCCCCGGGCCCATCTATCCTAGGGTGTTTTAAATTAAGGTTTTGTTTTGGTACAATACACTGTACAACACTACACATTTCTGATAGTATGAAATCATAGAAATGCTACCAACTTTCTCAGAGAACTCAGAGAAGCATCATTTTAAACCTCTCCCTCTCATAAACACCCACCTCTCATGCATGCTCCCTTCTGCCTCTCGGACCACCCTCTCCTTGTCAACCCCCTATAAATTTCGCTGGCGCTGTTTGGGTTACCCAGTCTGCAAGGTACTTGAACATTATGTATGCCAAAAACCCTCCAGGATATTTCCGGTCAGGCTTTGGCACGTTCTCAGCCCATGTGATATCAGCACCACTGGAAGGGCCTTGCACGCGGGTTCATGTATCTCAACCTAAGGTATTGAAGGGGAAAGCAAACTTTGTTGGTATCATGGTCTCTCTCAGGGTCCATGGCTAAGGAGTTTTTTACTTATTTTACATGTAATTATTACCAAGAACTGTTGTTAGGAACTCAAAATGTTTCAAATTTTTTTTTGTTCTATTTTCTTTTTACAGAAAAGCATCATTTGGTATCAACACAAGAACAACGCATGAATTGATGGTAGATTATGGTATGAAGAAAGAAGACGTGGACTGCATATTGATGTGAGTTTTTTATTTTATTTATAATTTAATATTGTGTTTTATATTATGCTTCTTATATTGATAACTTTGATATTTTTATTGATTTTCATATTAACAACATGTAGATTGATGGTAGTGTTTAGGATGAAGAAAGTTTTTATATTGAGGTGTTTTCTTTAATCTTTTAAATATATTTTCATATCTTGTTTTATACTATGCTTCTTATATTTCTTATTTTTATAACTCGGCTTTATTTATGACTCTTTATTTGTTTCATTTATTTGTTCATTTATGTTATTTCATGTTTTTTTTTGTGTAAATTATATGTCTTTTTATTTGTAATTTTAGCATTTGGTGTTTTTTTTTCTATTTTCTACTTTAATTTATTTATTCTTATGTATTTTAATTGTAATGTAAACAAAATTAACTTCTCTTCATATTTTTTATCATTTATTAAAGACATGCACTTTTGTTATGATTTCCAAATCTTTTTTATATTAACAACTAATACCTTTGTTATGAGTTTCGTGTTTTCTTACATATACAATGAGTTTTTTTATTTAAATTAAAATGTACTTTCTTATATTAGCAACTTGTATTTCTTATTAAGGTTTTAAGTGTATTTTATTATATTAGCAAAATGTACTTCTACTTAAGGTTTTAGGGTATTTTCTTATATTAGCAACATGTACTTCTATTTCAGGTTTTAGGGTATTTTCTTATATTTGCAAATTGTACTTCTACTTAAGGTTTTAGGGTATTTTCTTATATTAGCAACATGTACCTCCACTTAAGGTTTTAGGGTATTTTCTTTTATTAGCAACATGTACTTCTACTTAAGGTTTTAGGGTATTTTCTTATATTAGCAACATGTACTTCTACTTAAGTTTTTAGGGTATTTTCTTATATTAGCAACATGTACTTCTACTAAAGGTTTTAGTGTATTTTCTTATATTAGCAACATGTACTTTTATATAAGGGTTTAAAATATTTTCTTATGGTAGCAACATGTACTTTTACTAAAGGTTTTAGGATATTTTCTTATATTAGAAACATGTACTTCTACTAAAGGTTTTAGGGTATTTTCTTATATTAGCAACATGTACTTTTACTAAAAGTTTTAGGGTATTTTCTTATATTAGCAACATGTACTTCTACTTAAGGTTTTAGGGTATTTTCTTATATTAGCAACATATACTTCTACTTAAGGTTTTAGGATATTTTCTTATATTAGAAACATGTACTTCTACTAAAGGTTTTAGGGTATTTTCTTACATTAGCAACATGTACTTCTACTTAAGGTTTTAGATTATTTTCTTATTTTAGCAACATGTACATCTGCTGAAGATTTTAGGGTATTTTCTTTTATTAGCAACATGTTTTCTGCTTAAGGTTTTAGGGTATCTTCTTATATTAGCAACATGTACTTCTACTTAAGGTTTTAGGATATTTTCTTATATTAGAAACATGTACTTCTACTAAAGGTTTTAGGGTATTTTCTTATATTAGCAACATGTACTTCTACTTAAGGTTTTAGGGTATTTTCTTATTTTAGCAACATGTACATCTACTGAAGATTTTAGGGTATTTTCTTTTATTAGCAACATGTTTTCTGCTTAAGGTTTTAGGGTATTTTCTTATATAAGCAACATGTACTTCTACTTAAGGTTTTAGTGTATTTTCTAACATTAGCAACAAGAACTTCTACTAAAGGTTTTAGGGTATTTTCTTATATTAGCAACATGTACTTCTACTTAAGGTTTTAGGGTATTTTCTTATATTAGCTACATGTATTTCTACTGAAGGTTTTAGGGTATTTTCTTATATTAGCAACATGTACTTCTACTTAAGGTTTTAGGGTATTTTCTTATATTAGCAACATGTACTTCTACTTAAGTTTTTAGGGTATTTTCTTATATTAGCAACATGTACTTCTACTAAAGGTTTTAGTGTATTTTCTTATATTAGCAACATGTACTTTTATATAAGGGTTTAAAATATTTTCTTATGGTAGCAACATGTACTTTTACTAAAGGTTTTAGGGTATTTTCTTATATAAGCAACATGTACTTCTACTAAAGGTTTTAAGGTATTTTCTTATATTAGCAACATGTACTTCTACTTAAGGTTTTAGGGTATTTTCTTATATTAGCAACATGTACTTCTACTTAAGGTTTTAGGGTATTTTCTTATATTAGCAACATGTACTTCTACTTAAGGTTTTAGGATATTTTCTTATATTAGAAACATGTACTTCTACTAAAGGTTTTAGGGTATTTTCTTATATTAGCAACATGTACTTTTACTTAAAGTTTTAGGGTATTTTCTTATATTAGCAACATGTACTTCTACTTAAGGTTTTAGGGTATTTTCTTATATTAGCAACATGTACTTCTACTTAAGGTTTTAGATTATTTTCTTATTTTAGCAACATGTACATCTACTGAAGATTTTAGGGTATTTTCTTTTATTAGCAACATGTTTTCTGCTTAAGGTTTTAGGGTATCTTCTTATATTAGCAACATGTACTTCTACTTAAGGTTTTAGGGTATTTTCTTATATTAGCAACATGTACTTCTACTTAAGGTTTTAGGGTATTTTCTTATTTTAGCAACATGTACATCTACTGAAGATTTTAGGGTATTTTCTTTTATTAGCAACATGTACTTCTACTTAAGGTTTTCGGGTATTTTCTTATATTAGAAACATGTACTTCTACTAAAGGTTTTAGGGTATTTTCTTATATTAGCAACATGTACTTCTACTTAAGGTTTTAGGGTATTTTCTTATTTTAGCAACATGTACTTCTACTAAAGGTTTTAGTGTATTTTCTTATATTAGCAACATGTACTTTTATATAAGGGTTTAAAATATTTTCTTATGGTAGCAACATGTACTTTTACTAAAGGTTTTAGGGTATTTTCTTATATAAGCAACATGTACTTCTACTAAAGGTTTTAGGGTATTTTCTTATATTAGCAACTTGTATTTTTTTAAAGGTTTCAGGGTTTTTTCTTATATTAGCAACATGTACTTCAACTTAAGGTTTTAGGGTATTTTCTTATATTAGCAAGCAACATGTAAATCTACTAAAGGTTTTAGGGTTTTATCGTATATTAGCAACATGTACTTATACTAAAGGTTTTAGGGTATTTTCTTATATAAGCAACATGTACTTCTACTAAAGGTTTTAGGGTAATTTCTTATATAAGCAACATGTACTTCTACTTAAAGTTTGAGCATATTATCTTATTTTAGCAACATGTAATTCTACTTAAGGTTTTCGGGTATTTTATTATGTTAGCAACATGTTCTTCATTTCAGGATTGCGGGTGTTTTCTTATATCTGAAACATGTACTTCTATTTAAGGTTTTAGGGTATTTTCCTATTATAGAAACATGTACTTAATATTTTTACAATTTTTAATAATCACATGGTCACTGAATGCTTTATGTTTTACCTCTTTGGAACGACCGACCGTCTGTCCTATATTGGTCATTTACAACTTACTCTATTTGAGGCGACTTGGAATATCCGGAAAATACCTAGTTGAAAGAAGTAAGAAGATAATAAATTCAGTGAATAGATTATGAAAATCTTTGGGTCCAGGGTATGACAGAAAACTGCTTCCAGCTGTGGCATCCCATATATGGATGTGGGAAAGTGAGGCTGCCCTTCACCACAGTTGCCTCTAGGTACATGTTGTTTATATATGAAAAAGCTGCTTTAACCGGCCTTAAGTCGTGAACAGAGTGTATGTTTTAATAAATAAAGTTTGAATTTTGATGTTTTTTTTAAAAGTTTTATTTATGTATATTATATTATGTATCAGAAGTTTATGTAGCAACTGAATTTTATCCTTGCATTAAAGTTACTGACCTTTATAGCTTAGGTTAAGGTTTTCATGTTTTATGCCTTATTATCGAATTGGTAATCTTTTTTATTAAAACCTTCTATGATATGATACTATAGTTTTAGAGGATAATAATATAAATGACTGTAACTTTTTCTTGCTAAACGTTGAATTACTGTCTTGTATTGACCATTCAGTTGTAATAATGAAAATAAAACCAATAGAGAACATGCTTAAATATATATGAAATTAAAAATTTGATTTTTTGTGAGAATATAATTTTTCTCTTTACACCATCAGGGTAAAAAATGTGACTTAAATGTAGTTTCTAAATAACTTTCTTGTCTTTGACTTTATCTGTAATAGTTCACTTACAGCTGTCAGGAATAGTTATAAGTATTTAAAATTTTTAGACTTTCAATGCATAAGTTGATCTAAGGTAATGAAAGTAAACCTATGGTACATTATAATTAAATTCTGAACATAGATTTTAGAGACTAATAGCTGCATTGAATAAGGTTTATAGAGATGGCTTGTTAGGACTTTGATTAATTAGTTTAACTTAATTGATGAAATTAATGAAAATTTGGGTAATGTATTTATACTAGACATTTAACAGGGTAAACAGGAAACATATATATGGTAAAATGTAATTTCTCTTTTCCGACGTGACATCAAAAGGAAGAAAATATTTAAACACCATTTTGATTAATAGATTTTATACATTGAACATAGTTTGGAAGATAGCTACAAATGACCTCTCCTTCTAAGTGGAAGAGTCCGCGGGCCTCAGAGCTGGATGAACGCCGAGCTGAGGGGGTTGTAAGAGTTGCCTGGTCTTACGAAAATGGGTTCAATAGCATGTCAACTAAACTCAGATTGTGAGCTCTATGACTCATTGTACAGTGTGTAGAGTTTGTAAACATAGTGGTTGTGAAAATTATATCATCATTTTGATGTTACTCGCATATAGAAAACCTAGTTTTACTGTAACTGAACAATGTTTAACCTTTCTTCTTGATAATATATAGGTTGATAAAAAAGTGAGATGGATTTAGGAACACTTTCCGCCTTTGTTGAATAATAAATGTTTTCAATTCTTACCATAAAACTATAAAGAGATAAATACTTGATGGAATATTTTTTAACTACATTTTTGAACTACATTTTTGAACTACATTTTTTGAAACTTATAATATTCAAATTTTAAAATTTTTTATGTAGTGAAACTTTGTATGTAAGATCTTTGATATCAATAAATAATCTAAGGTTAAAATTTTAACTACTTGAAAATTATTTGTTTATTTTAGTAGGGTTTTATATTATTAAGGATTTGAGCATTTATATATGATCAACATTAATATGACTAGTAATTATAATGTTAGGGTACTAAACATCTACAGCTTGAGCATTTGTCTATGAATTCAAGTGTACTGTAATGAATAGTTGCATTTAATCAAATTCATTTAGATGGACTTTCAGGAGTAAAATTTGATATTTAGAATTAATTAAAGTAAGTAGATCTATTTTGTCTGTATAATATTACATAAAAGTTTACAAATTAGGAAGGAAAAGATACCGGTATTTGCTAAAATGTCATTTCTTTAATTCGACTTTCCTACAGATAGAAGAAATAATACAAAAACTACCATTTTGATTAACAGATTTTATACATTGAACATAGTTTGGAAGATAGCTACAAATGACCTCTCCTTCTAAGTGGAAGAGTCCGCGGGCCTCAGAGCTGGATGAACGCCGAGTTGAGGGGGTTGTAAGAGTTGCCTGGTCTTACGAAAATGGGTTCAATAGCATGTCAACTAAACTCAGATTGTGAGCTCTATGACTCATAGTACAGTGTGTGGAGTTTGTAAACATAGTGGTTGTTAAAATTATGTCCTCATTTTGTAGTTACTCGCATTTAGAACACATAGTTTTACTGTAATTGAACAATGTTTAACCTTTCTTCTTGATATATAGGTTAATAAAAAAGTGAGATGGATTTAGGAACACTTTCCTCCTATGGTGAATGATAAATGTTTTGAAATCTTATGATAAAACTATAAAGAGATAAATACTTGACGGAATATTTTTGAACTACATTTTACTATTATGAATAGTTGCATTTAATCAAATTCATTAAGTTGGACTTTCAGGACTTTGATTTGTATTAGTAAAATTGGATAGGTAGAATTCATTAAAGTAAGTAGATCTATTTGGGCTGTATAATATTACATAAAAGTTTACATATTAGGAAGGAAAAGATACCGGTATTCGCTAAAATGTAATTTCTTTATTTTGACTTTACTACAGATAGAAGAAATAATACAAAAACTACCATTTTGATTAACAGATTTTATACATTGAACATAGTTTGGAAGATAGCTACAAATGACCTCTCCTTCTAAGTGGAAGAGTCCGCGGGCCTCAGAGCTGGATGAACGCCGAGCTGAGGGGTTGTAAGAGTTGCCTGGTCTTACAAAAATGGGTTCAATAGCATGTCAACTAAACTCAGATTGTGAGCTCTATGACTCATAGTACAGTGTGTGGAGTTTGTAAACATAGTGGTTGTTAAAATTATGTCCTCATTTTGTAGTTACTCGCATTTAGAACACATAGTTTTACTGTAATTGAACAATGTTTAACCTTTCTTCTTGATATATAGGTTAATAAAAAAGTGAGATGGATTTAGGAACACTTTCCTCCTATGGTGAATGATAAATGTTTTGAAATCTTATGATAAAACTATAAAGAGATAAATACTTGACGGAATATTTTTGAACTACATTTTACTATTATGAATAGTTGCATTTAATCAAATTCATTAAGTTGGACTTTCAGGACTTTGATTTGTATTAGTAAAATTTGATAGGTAGAATTCATTAAAGTAAGTAGATCTATTTAGGCTGTATAATATTACATAAAAGTTTACATATTAGGAAGGAAAAGATACCGGTATTCGCTAAAATGTAATTTCTTTATTTTGACTTTACTACAGATAGAAGAAATAATACAAAAACTACCATTTTGATTAACAGATTTTATACATTGAACATAGTTTGGAAGATAGCTACAAATGACCTCTCCTTCTAAGTGGAAGAGTCCGCGGGCCTCAGAGCTGGATGAACGCCGAGCTGAGGGGGTTGTAAGAGTTGCCTGGTCTTACAAAAATGGGTTCAATAGCATGTCAACTAAACTCAGATTGTGAGCTCTATGACTCATAGTACAGTGTGTGGAGTTTGTAAACATAGTGGTTGTTAAAATTATGTCCTCATTTTGTAGTTACTCGCATTTAGAACACATAGTTTTACTGTAATTGAACAATGTTTAACCTTTCTTCTTGATATATAGGTTAATAAAAAAGTGAGATGGATTTAGGAACACTTTCTTCCTATGGTGAATGATAAATGTTTTGAAATCTTATGATAAAACTATAAAGAGATAAATACTTGACGGAATATTTTTGAACTACATTTTACTATTATGAATAGTTGCATTTAATCAAATTCATTAAGATGGACTTTCAGGACTTTGATTTGTATTAGTAAAATTTGATAGGTAGAATTCATTAAAGTAAGTAGATCTATTTGGGCTGTATAATATTACATAAAAGTTTACATATTAGGAAGGAAAAGATACCGGTATTCGCTAAAATGTAATTTCTTTATTTTGACTTTACTACAGATAGAAGAAATAATACAAAAACTACCATTTTGATTAACAGATTTTATACATTGAACATAGTTTGGAAGATAGCTACAAATGACCTCTCCTTCTAAGTGGAAGAGTCCGCGGGCCTCAGAGCTGGATGAACGCCGAGCTGAGGGGGTTGTAAGAGTTGCCTGGTCTTACAAAAATGGGTTCAATAGCATGTCAACTAAACTCAGATTGTGAGCTCTATGACTCATAGTACAGTGTGTGGAGTTTGTAAACATAGTGGTTGTTAAAATTATGTCCTCATTTTGTAGTTACTCGCATTTAGAACACATAGTTTTACTGTAATTGAACAATGTTTAACCTTTCTTCTTGATATATAGGTTAATAAAAAAGTGAGATGGATTTAGGAACACTTTCCTCCTATGGTGAATGATAAATGTTTTGAAATCTTATGATAAAACTATAAAGAGATAAATACTTGACGGAATATTTTTGAACTACATTTTACTATTATGAATAGTTGCATTTAATCAAATTCATTAAGATGGACTTTCAGGACTTTGATTTGTATTAGTAACATTTGATAGGTAGAACTAATTAAAGTAAGTAGATCTATTTGGGCAGTATAATATTACATAAAAGTTTACAAATTAGGAAGGAAAAGATACCGGTATTCGCTAAAATGTAATTTCTTTATTTTGACTTTACTACAGATAGAAGAAATAATACAAAAACTACCATTTTAATTAACAGATTTTATACATTGAACATAGTTTGGAAGATAGCTACAAATGACCTCTCCTTCTAAGTGGAAGAGTCCGCGGGCCTCAGAGCTGGATGAACGCCGAGCTGAGGGGGTTGTAAGAGTTGCCTGGTCTTACAAAAATGGGTTCAATAGCATGTCAACTAAACTCAGATTGTGAGCTCTATGACTCATTGTACAGTGTGTAGAGTTTGTAAACATAGTGGTTGTTAAAATTATATCATCATTCTGTCATTGTTCAGAACTAGGAAATTCATTGACAGTAGATTTAACTTTTCTTAATTATTGTTTTGGATTAATGAACACAGTCATGTAGATTTAAGAATATTTTCCTCTGTAAAAAGATAATTAATATACTTCCAATTCTTCCTGTAAAGCACATTAAACTAAGTAAACAGATGAATACTTAATGTAATGAGCCTTGTAACTTTTACAAGTACTTAGTTTTCAATCTTTCTGATTCTTATTTCAACATCATTTTTTGTAAAGATTTAAGTGTTTCTTATATTAAACTTATCTTCAAGCTGTAAATTTATAGTGCTCAGTGTTCGATTTTAGGTGGTTTGGGGGATAGCTGTTTTGAAGTTTTGGAGGCCATACTTACTAACAACTCTTTATTTAGATATTTCACTATATCTAAAGTAAGCATAAATTATAGTTCTTAGTTTTAAGGTGGCAAGGGTATGGCTGTAAGGGGGGGGGGGGGGTTGAGGCCATATTTACTAATAACATTAAATTAGTTTATTGATTTTTGAGTTTTGTTTTATTAACAATTCTTTAGTTTGTTTTTTTACTATATCTTAAGGAAGCATAATTATGTTCTTTGTGTTAAGGTGGTAAGGGTATGGCTATAAGGGGAGGTTTTGGAGGCCATACTTACTAATAACATTAACATAAGTTTCTTGACTTTTGAGTTTTGTTTTATTAACAATTCTTTAGTTTGTTTTTATACTATATCTTAAGGAAACATATTATATAGTTCTTAGTGTTATGGTTGTAAGGGTATGGCTATAAGGGGAGGTTTTGGAGGCCATACTTACTAACAACACTAATATAAATTTACTTATTTTGAAGTTGTTTTGTATTTTTTCATCATTCACCTACATTTATAAATTTAATAAGTAAAAATACAGTACATGTTGCTAATATAATAAATTCAATTATCTGTATACATGTAGCTTAATTGTTCCATGTTCTGTTATACTAACATTAACATTTATGTATCATTTTGTTGTTTCCCCGAATATATGTTATGAAAATCTTTATATTTTAATGTCAATTAAGTAAAAATGAAGTACAATGCTGCTAATATAAAACATTTTTTTATCATGCATGTAACTATAATTGTTCTGCTCTGCTCTTCAAACATTAATATTTATGTATTTTTTTGTTGGTCAATATTGTTTGTTATATTTTAAGGTCAATTAAGTAATAAAATCTTTATTTTATTTTTATGCATGTAGCTATAATTGTTTTGTTATGTTCTGCTTTTGTTCTACTAACATTAACATGTATCATTTTGTCGGTGTCCCAAATATATTATGTTATGAAGATCTTTATATTTTAAGGTCATTTAAGTAAAAAATAAAGTACATGTTGCTATTATAAGAAACTGATATACTTACATTAACATTGATGTATTGTTTTGCTAGTTATATTTAAGGTCAGTTAAGTAAAAAATTAAGTACATGTTGTTAATTTAAGAAACCCATTTATTTTTTATACATGCAGCTATGATTGTTCTGTTCTGTTCTGTTCTTATTTGTTCTGTTATACTAACATTATCATTAATGTATCATTTAATTGGTAAATTGTGTTTGTTTTATATTTTAAGGTCAACATTAGTTTGTTATTTTTTTACTGTTGTTACATTAACAATTCTTTAGTTTGTTTTTACTGTATCTTAAGAAAGCATAATTTATGTTCTTAGTGTCAAGGTGGTAAGGGTATGGCTATAAGGGGAGGTTTTGGAGGCCATACTTACTAACAACACTAATATTTATTTACAAATTTTGAAGTTTTTTTTTTGTATTTTTTTATCATTTACCTACATGTATAAATTTGATTAAATAAGTATAAAATACAGTACACATTGCTTATATAATAAACTCAATTATCTTTATACATGTAGCTTAATTGTTCCATGTTCTGTTATACTAACATTAACATTTATCTATCATTATGTTGTTTCCCAAAATATATGTTATGAAAATCTTTATATTTTAATGTCAATGAAATAATAATGAAGTACAATGATGCTAATATAAAACATTTTTTATCATGCATGTAGCTATAGTTGTTCTGTTCTGCTCTTCTAACAATAATATTTATGTATTTTTTTTGTTGGTCAATATTGTTTGTTATATTTTAAGGTCAAATAAGTAAAAAGTAAAGCACATTTTGCTAATATAAGAGATTTAATTATTTTTTATACATGTAACTATAATTGTTCTGTTCTGTTCTGCTCTGTTCTGTTCTACTAACATTAACATTCATGTATCATTTTGTCGGTGTCCCAAATATTTGTTATGAAGATCTTTATATTCAAAAAAGTACATGTTGCTAATATAGGAGACCTAATTATTTTTATACATGTAGCTTTAATTGTTCTGTTCTGTTCTACTATATTAACATTCATGTATCATTTTGTCGGTGTCCCAAATATATGTTATGAAGATCTTTATATTCAAAAAAGTACATGTTGCTAATATAGGAGACCTAATTATTTTTATACATGTAGCTTTAATTGTTCTGTTCTGTTCTACTGCATTAACATTAATGTATTATTTTGTCGGTGTCCCAAATATATGTTATGAAGATCTTTATATTAAAAAAAGTACATGTTGCTAATATAAGAAACCTAATTATTTTTTATACATGTAACTATAATTGTTCTGTTCTGGTCTGCTCTGTTCTGTTCCACTAACATTAACATTAATGTATCATTTTGTCGGTGTCCCAAATATATGTTATGAAGATCTTTATATTCAAAAAAGTACATGTTGCTAATAAAGGAGACCTAATTATTTTTATACATGTAGCTTTAATTGTTCTGTTCTACTATATTAACATTAATGTATCATTTTGTCGGTGTCCCAAATATATGTTATGAAGATCTTTATATTGAAAAAAGTACATGTTGCTAATAAAGAGACCTAATTATTTTTCATACATGTAGCTATAATTGTTCTGTTCTGTTCTGTTCTACTAACATTAACATTATTGTATCATTTTGTCGGTGTCCCGAATATATGTTATGAAGATCTTTATATTCAAAAAAGTACATGTTGCTAATATAAGAGACCTAATTTTTTTATACTTGTAGCTATAATTGTTCTGTTCTGTTCTACTATATTAACATTAATGTATCATTTTGTCGGTGTCCCAAATATATGTTATGAAGATCTTTATATTGAAAAAAGTACATGTTGCTAATATAAGAGACCTAATTATTTTTATACATGTAGCTTTAATTGTTCTGTTCTGTTCTACTATATTAACATTAATGTATCATTTTGTCGGTGTCCCAAATATATGTTATGAAGATCTTTATATTGAAAAAAGTACATGTTGCTAATATAAGAGACCTAATTATTTTTATACATGTAGCTTTAATTGTTCTGTTCTGTTCTACTATATTAACATTAATGTATCATTTTGTCGGTGTCCCAAATATATGTTATGAAGATCTTTATATTGAAAAAAGTACATGATGCTAATATATGAGACCTAATTATGTTTTATACATGTAGCTTTAATTGTTCTGTTCTGTTCTGTTCTACTAACATTAGCATTAATGTATCATATTGTCGGTGTCCCAAATATATGTTATGAAGATCTTTATATTCAAAAAAGTATATGTTGCTAATATAAGAAACTAATATACTCACATTAACATTTATGTATAGTTTTGTTGGTTATGTGTTAAGGTCAATTAAGTAAAAAATAAAGTACATGTTGTTGATATAAGAAACCCAATTTTTTACACATGTAGCTATAATTGTTCTGTTCTGTTCTGTTATACTAATATTAGATTTAATGTATCTTTTTTTGGTCAATATTGTGTGTTATATTTTATGGTCAATTAAGTAAAAAATTAAAGTACATGTTAATAAGAGAAACCCAATTATTGTTTATGCATGAAGTCAGAAGTGTTCTGTTCTGTTCTACTATTTTTTACATCAGTGAATAATTTTGTTGGTGCCCCAAATGTATGTAATGAAAATCTGTTTGTATGAATGTGAATTAAATAAAAAATAGTTGCTCATTAAATTATAAAAAAATATCAAATGCCCATGAATTTTATCCATAAATAAAAAACTCACATAAAATTATGTAAAAATATTAAAGGTACATGAAATTATCTTTCAATACTTAATGCTTATGGCATTATCCAAGAATACCAAACACATATGCAGTTACCAATCAATTCAATAGGCACATGCAATTATCCATAAATACAAAATTCACATGAAAAAATACAAAACCCTTATAAAATTATTCATTAGTGCCATACCCTCATGACATTAATCATAAATGCAAAACCCATATGAAATTATATATGAATACCAAACCCACATGAAATTATACATGAATACCTAATCCACATGAAATTATCCATAAGTACCATATGCTTATGTCATTAATCATAAATGCCAAACTCATATGAAATTATACATGAATACCAAACCCACATGAAATTATACATAAATACCTAATCCACATGAAATTATCCATAAGTACCATATGCTTATGTCATTAATCATAAATGCCAAACTCATATGAAATTATACATGAATACCAAACCCACATGAAATTATTGATAAATACTAACGGCACATGAAATAACCCATCAATACCTAATGCCTTTGAAATTATCCATTTTTACCAAACACGCATGAACTCATCAAAAAGTTCCAAATGCCCAATAACACATGAATTTATCCATATATACCAGACTAGCTGATCCATGTGCATCAAACCCAGATAAGATAATCCATAAACATCCAACCCCGATGACATTATCCTTATACGTCCAACCCAGATAAGATTGTCCATATACATCCAACCCAGATGAGATGATCCATATAAAATTACCCATAAATACCAAAGCATATGAAATATCAATGAATAATAAACCACTTTGAAAATACCAATAAATACCAATCCAACATGAAATTATCCATGAATACCAAACACACAGGAACGTATATCCATAAATACCAACCCAGACTATCTGATCCATATACATCCAACCCAGATGAGATGATCCATATAAAATTATCTATTAATACCAAGTACACATGAAAGTATCCCTAAATACCAACCCAGACTGGCTGTTCAATATACATCCAACCCTATTGAGAGTATCCATATACGTACATTCAACCCAGATGAGATGATCCATATAAATTATCCATAAATACCAAGCGCAAATGATAGTATCCATAAATACCAACCAGACTAGCTGATCCATGTACATCCAACCCAGAAAATATCCATGAATACTAATCCCGCATGAAATTATCCATAAATACCAAACATACATGCACGCATATCCATAAATACCAACCCACACTATCTGATCCATATACATCCAAACCAGATAAGATCATCCATATACATCCAACACAGATGAGATCATCCATATACATCCAAACCAGAAAAGATCATCCATATATATCCATATACATCCAACACATATGAGATCATCCATATACTTCCAAACCATATAAGATCATCCATATACATCCAAACCAGATAAGATCATCCATATACATCCAAATCAGATAAGATCATCCATATGCATCCAACTCAGATGAGATCATCCATATGCATCCAAACCAGATTAGATCATCCATATACATCTAAACCAGATGAGATCATCCATATACATCCAACTCAGATGAGACCATACATAGACATTCCAAACCAGATTAGATCATCCATATACATCCAAACCAGATAAGATCATCTATATACATCCAACTCAGATGAGATCATCCATATACTTCCAAACCAGATTTGATCATCCATATACATCCAAACCAGATAAGATCATCCATATACATCCAACACAGATGAGATCATCCATATACATCCAAACCAGTTAAGATCATCCATATACATCCAACACAGATGAGATCATCCATATACATCCAAACCAGATAAGATCATCCATATACATTCAACACAGATGAGATCATCCATATACATCCAAACCAGATAAGATCATCCATATACATCCAAACCAGATCAGATAATCCATATACATCCGAACCAGATAAGATCATCCATATACATCAAAACCAGATGATATCATCCTTATACATCCAAACCAGATACGATCATCCATATACATCTAACACCGATGAGATCATCCATATACATACTAACCAGATAAGATCATCCATATACATCCAAACTAGATAAGATCATCCATATACATCCAACTCAGATGAGATCATCCATATACATCCAAACCAGATTAGATCATCCATATACATCCAAACCAGATTAGATCATCCATATACATCCAAACCAGATGAGATCATACATATTAATCCAACTCAGATGAGATCATCCATATACATCCAAACCAGATTAGATCATCCATATACATCCAAACCAGATAAGATCATCCATTTACATCCAACTCAGATGAGATCATCCATATACATCCAACACAGATGAGATTATCCATATACATCCAACCCAGATAAGATTACCCTGATACATCTTAATCAGATGAGATGATCCATATATACCCAACCATGATGAGACGATCCATACATACCAAAACCAGATGAGATGAGATGAGATGATCCATAATATTCCATGTCTCTTAGTTTTAGTTTGCATATGAAAAATGCATACACTCCGGCTTGAGATAAGACCACAGGTTACGGCAATGGTCGCAGCGCTCTTGCTTGAGATCCTACTCCTAACGGAGTCCGTACCCAATGCATCCGTCGGGGTCAGTGTTCATTTGCCTTGGTGACAAAGGATATGTATGCATGCGTATACATCATCCATAGTGTTTCGTCACTATGTTTAGTGTATACGTCGTATGTCAAAACGGTGCGACTTAAGAGTTAGAGTTAAGATAAGCCCCACCTCTACTCACCCACCCTGAGTTGCACTGACTATTGCTTTATGTGGGTAACTTGACCTTATATTGATGCGTTAGTTCTTAAATGATCTAACTGTATCATGTAAGCCAGTCACAAGTCTGGATAAACAAGGAGTGACCACGATAGTAATCAAGCATAATAATCCATGAATATAATCGATTCTCTGATAATAATTGAACAAATCACTCACACCACCCATCAACATACATAAATAAGTATCAGTCAAGCTCTGTTGGATGGAGTTTATGATCAAAATTCACTTTTCAACTAATAACTCTTTCGAAGTAAAAGTTTATCAATGTGTGGCATGCTGCTGCATATCACTTGGGACCAGCGACATGACACTCTTTTAGTTTAATGCAAAACACCTTGTGTTAGTGATCAGTCTCTATGTCATGAGGAGTTCTGAGTTCAAGTCTCAGTGGGAGTTAATTGGCTGGGTCTCAGGTGATTTGTTTAAGTTGTGTTTAATTTATATTTTAAAAAATGTATAATGAAGAATGTTTAAGCATATAAGTCAGTATACATCAGAAAAATGTATGCTCTTCATGCTAAGAAAGACAAAAACATATGTTAATATAGTACCCTCCAAATGTTTTAGTCAATAACTTGATAAAATTCTTCTTACAGTATATCTAAGGGAGATAATCCAATCTAGATTTTCCATTCATATGTATTATTGAATTCTAAAATGTTGATATTTAAAGAAAATAAGCACCTAATTTTTTATTACCTTCCCCTCTTTATTACTGGAGATTACAACATTTGGAACTCCTTGGCCATGTGCTATAAATTCATGAATTAAAAGGTCAAGGTGTTCCAAATTGATATTACAGAACAGCTAATGTATTAACTATTAAACTTGTATTTGGTAAAACCTGTGTAAGCAAATAATTACCGATGTATATTAAGCTTGTACTTGTTAACTTTTCAATTCATTAAAGATTTCAGGGGCGCAATATAGTCTAATTAACCTTTTTTATTTCGATATTTATAGATTTGATGAGCAGATCCATACTGTAGACTATTATGGCTACATTCTGTAGCAAAAATGACTAGGCATCTTCTAATATTAACCTTAAAATGCAATTAATTACAAGAACCACTTCTTCACTTATTTGCACAAAATTATATGCCCATACTTCTCATACTTCAAATCATGACACAGCATATTACATTAATTTTGAGATACAAACATCCACAATATGATTACGTCTGCTTAGTAGATGCATGATCAACAACTACATTTATGACGTCACACTTATGACGTCGAACATATGACACATTTCTTTGTTTTGGTGTGTTCTGTATGACATATAGTATGTAAGCATGGCATTGCTTCAGAGCATTCTTATTTTTATCGTCTTAATAAACATTGAACATATTGTTGCTCTATATTATTGTATAAATATAGAAATATGTGAGTGACAGACAAAATAAGTATGAATATAAGGATGATGGACAACATTTAGTATAAATATAGAAATATAGGAATGATGAACATTTATAGAATGAATATTGAAATGATGAACAAAATGTAGTATGAATATAGAAATATAGGAATGATGAACAAAATAGTATGAATATAGTAATGTAAAATAATGAACACAATATAGCATGAATATAGGAATGATGAAATGATTAACTAAATATAGCATGAATAAAGAAATGTTAAACAAACGAAAGCATGAATATTGAAATGATGAACAAAATATAGCATGAAAATATCAAATATAGAAATGATGAACATAATAAGCACAAATATAGAAATATAGGAATGATGAACAATATAGCATGAATATTAAAAAGATGCACAAAATATAGCACGAATATAGAAATAAAGAAATAATGAACAAAATATAGCATGAATAAAGGAATGATGAACAAAATATAGCATGAATATAGATATATAGAAATGATTAATAAAATATTGCATGGATATAGAATTGATGAACAAAATACAGTATGAATATAGAAATATAGGAATGGTGAACAAAATATAGCATGAATATAGAAATATAGGAGTGATGGACAAAATATAGTATGAATAAAGAAATATTGGAGTGATGAACAAAATATAGTATGAATATAGAAATATAAGCATGATGAACAAAATATAGTATGAATATAGAAATATAGGTATGATGAACATAATATAGTATGAATATTGTAATATAAAATAATGAACGAAATATAGCATGAATATAGGAATGATGAAATGATGAACTAAATATAGCATGAATATAGAAATGTTAAACAAACGAAAGCATGAATATTGAAATGATGAACGAAATGTAGTATGAATTTAGAAATATAGGAATGATGAACAAAATATAGTATGAGTATAAAAAAGATGCACAAAATATAGCATGAATATAGAAATATAGAAATGATGAACAAAATATAGCATGAATAAAGGAATGATGAACAAAATATAGCATGAATATAGATATATAGAAATGATTAACAAAATATTGCATGGATATAGAATTGATGAACAAAATACAGCATGAATATAGAAATATAGGAATGGTGAACAAAATATAGCATGAATATAGAAATATAGGAGTAATGAACAAAATATAGTATGAATAAAGAAATATTGGAGTGATGAACAAAATATAGTATGAATATAGAAATATTGGAGTGATGAACAAAATATAGTATGAATAAAGAAATATTGGGAGTGATGAACTAAATATAGTATGAATATAGAAATATAAGCATGATGAACAAAATATAGTATGAATATAGGAATGTTGAACAAAATATAGTATGAATATAGGAATGTTGAACAAATTATAGCATGAATATAGAAATATAGGAATGATGAACAAAAAAAAGCATGAATATAGAAATATAGGAGTGATGGACACAATATAGCATGAACATAGAAAAATAAAAATGATGAACAAAATATAGCATGATTATAGAAATATAGTAGTGATGAACAAAATATAGTATGAATATAGAAATATAGGAATGATGAACAAAATATAGCATGGATATAGAAATATAGGAATGATGAACACAATATAGCATGAATATAGAAATAATGAACAAAATATTGCATGAATATAGAAAAAAAGAAATGAACAAAAGATAGCATGAATATAGAAATATAGAAATGATTAACAAAATATAGCATGGATATAGGAATGATGAACAAAATACAGTATGATTATAGATATATAGGAATGGTGAACAAAATATAGCATGAATATAGAAATATAGGAGTGATGGACAAAATATAGCATGAATATAGAAAAAAATATGAACAAAATATAATATGAATAAAGAAATATTGGAGTGATGAACAAAATATAGTATGAATATTTAAATATAGGCATGATGAACAAAATATAGTATGAATATAGAAATATAGGAATGTTGAACAAAATATAGCATGAATATAGAAATATAGGAATAATGAACAAAACATGGCATGAATATAGAAATATAGAAATAATGCACAAAATATAGCATGAATATATGAATGATGAACAAAATATGGTACAAATATGGAAACATAGGAATGGTGAACAAATTATAGTATTAATATAGAAAAATAGTATTGATAAACATATTGCAGCATGAATATTGCAATGATGAACAAAATATAGCATGAATATAGAAAAATCAAAATAATGAACAAAATATAGTATGAATATAGAAATATAGTTATGCTGAACACAATATAGCATGAATATAGAAAAATGAACAAAATATAGCATGAATTAAGAAATGTTAAACAAAATATAGCACGAATAGAGAAACAATGAAATATTATAGTATGAATATAGAAATGATAAACAAAATGTAGCATGAATATAGAAATGTTAAACAAAATATAGCATTAATTGAGAAATAATGAACAAAATATAGGATAAATATAGAAATATAAAAATGATGAACAAAATATAGTATGAATATAGAAATGATGAGCAAAATATAGCATGAATAGAAAAAATAGAACTAATGAACAAAATATAGTATGAATATAGGTATGATGAACAAAGTAAAGCATGAATATACAAAATAGAAATAATAAACAAAATATTATGAATATAGAAAAAAAGAAGGATGAACGAAATACAGTATGAATATAAAATGAAGAAACGATGATCAAAATATAGCATGAATATAGAAATTATGAACAAAATAAATCATTAAATTAGAAATAAAGAAATGATGAACAAAATGTATCAGGAATATCGTTATCAAAAGTAAAGCATGGATATAGAAATGACGAACAAAATATACCATGAATATAACATATAATAATTATGAACAAAAACAGTATAAATACAGAAGTATAGACATAATAAACTTAAAAGGACATGAATATAGAAAAATAGAAATGATGAACAAAATATAATATGAATATAGGAATGATGAACAAAATATAGTATGAATATAGGAATGATGAACAAACTATAGCATGAATATAGAAATATAAAAATAATGAACAAAATATAGTATGAATATAGAAATAAAGAAATAATGAACAAAATAAAGTATGAATATAGAATTATAGAAATGATGAACAAAATATAGCATGAATATAGAAATTATGAACAAAATATAGCATGAATATAGAAATGATGAACAAAATACAGCATGAATATAGGAATGATGAACAAAATATAGCATGAATATAGAAAAATAGAAATAAACAAAATATAGCATGAATATAGAACTATAAAAATGATGAACAAAATGTAGCATGAATATAGAAATCATGAACAAAATATAGCATGAATATAGAAATTTAGTAATGATGAACAAAATATAGCATGAATATAGAAATAATGAACAAATTATAGTAAGAATATAGATTATAGTAAAGATGAACAAAATATAGCATGAATATTGAAATGATTAATGTAGAAATGATGAACAAATTATAGCATGAATGTAGAAATATAGAAATGATGAACAAAATATAGCATGAATAAAGAAATATAGTAATGATGAACAAAATATAGCATGAGTATAGAAATGATGAACAAATAATAGCATGAATGAAGAAATATAGAAATGATGAACAAAATATAGCATGAAAAAAGAAATGATGAACAAATTATAGCATGAATGTAGAAATATAGAAATGATGAACAAAATATAGCATGGATGTTGAAATAATAAAATGATGAGCAAAATATAGCATGATTATAGAAATATAGTTATGATGAACAAAATATAGCATGAATATAGAAATGATGGACAAAATATAGCATGAATGTAGAAATGATGGACAAAATATAGCATGAATGAAGAAATGATGAACAAATTATAGCATGAATGTAATATAGTTTGAATATTGAAATATAGGAATGATGAACAAAATATAGTTAAAATATAGAAAAAAAGAATGGTGAACAAAATATAGTAAAAATATAGAAACATAGGAATGGTGAACAAAATATAGTATGAATGTAGAAATGATGAACAAATTATAGCATGACTGTAGAAATATAGAAATGATGAACAAAATATAACATGAAAATAGAAATATAGTAATGATGAACAAAATATTGCATGAATACAGAAATATAGTAATCATAAACAAAATTTAACATGAATATAGAAATGATGAACAAAATATAGCATGAACATAGAATGATTAACAAATTATAGCATGATTGTTGAAATATAGAAATGATGGACAAAATATAGCATGAATATAAAATGTAGAAACGATGAACAAAATATAGCAATAATTTAGAAAAGGTAAACAAAATTAAGCATGAATATAGAAATGATGAAGAAAATGTAGCATGAATATAGAAATATAGGAATTATGGCGAAATAAAGATTAATTCAGAAAAATATGAATGATGAACAAAATATAGCATGAATATAGAAATATAGGAATGATGAACAAAATATACATGAAAATAAAAAAATAGGAATGATGAACAAAATATATTATGAATATAAAAATGATAAACAAAATATAGTATGAAAATAGAAATATAGAAATGATGAACAAAATATAGCATGAATATAAAATGTAGAAACGATGAACAAAATATAGCAATAATTTAGAAAAGGTAAACAAAATTTAGCATGAATATAGAAATGATGAAGAAAATGTAGCACGAATATAGAAATATAGGAATTATGGCGAAATAAAGATTAATTCAGAAAAATATGAATGATGAACAAAATATAGCATGAATATAGAAATATAGGAATGATGAACAAAATATACATGAAAATAAATAAATAGGAATGATGAATAAAATATATTATGAATATAAAAATGATAAACAAAATATAGTATGAAAATAGAAATATAGAAATGATGAACAAAATATAGTATGAATAAAGAAATAAATGTATGATGAACAAAATATAGCACGAGTATAGGAATGTTTAACAAAATATAAAATGAATACAGAAATATAGGAATGATGAACAAAATATAGTATGAATAAAGAAATTAATGTATGATGAACAAAATATAGCACGAGTATAGGAATGTTTAACAAAATAAAAAAAATGCAGAAATATAGGAATGATGAACAAAATATAGTTTGAATATAGAAATATAGAAATGATGAACAAAATATAGAACGAATATAGGATTGTTGAACAAAATATAGAATGAATACAGAAATATAGGAATGATGAACAAAATATAGTTTGAATATTGAAATATAGGAATGATGAACAAAATATAGTTAAAATATAGAAAAAAGGAATGGTGAACAAAATATAGTAAAAATATAGAAACATAGGAATGGTGAACAAAATATAGTATGAATGTAGAAATATAGGAATTTTGAACAAAATGTAGTATGAATATAGAAATATATGAATTTTGAACTTAATATAGTATTAATAAAGAAATATAGGAATGTTCAACAAAATATAGAATGAATATAGGAATGATGAACAAAATATAGTATGAATAAAGGAATAAAGAAAAAAAATAGTATGAATATAGATATATAGAAATGAGAAACAAATATAGTATGAATATAGGAATGATGAACAAAATTTAGTACGAATATTGGAATATAGGAATGATGTACAAAATGTAGTAAGAATATAGGAATGATGATCAAAAAAAAGTATAATTATAGGAATGATAAACAAATATAGTTTTAATATAGAAACATAGGAATGATAAACAAAATATAGTATGAATATAGAAATATATGAATTTTGAACTTAGTATAGTATTAATAAAGAAATATAGGAATGTTGAACAAAATATAGAATGAATATAGGAATGATGAACAAAATATAGTATGAATATAGGAATGATGATCAAAATTTAGTGTGAATATAGGAATGATGATCAAAATTTAGTGTGAATATAGGAATGATGATCAAAATTTAGTGTGAATATAGGAATGATGATCAAAATTTAGTGTGAATATAGGAATGATGATCAAAATTTAGTGTGAATATAGGAATATAGGAATGATGTACAAAATATAGTATGAATATAGGAATGATGTACAAAATATAGTATGAATATAGGAATGATGATCAAAATAAAGTATAATTATAGGAATAATAAACAAAATATAGTATTAATATAGAAATATAGGAATGATAAACAAAATATAGTATGAATATAGAAATGTAGGAATAATGAACAAAATAAAGTATGAATATAGAAATATATGAATGATGAACAAAACATAATCAAAATATAGAAACATAGGAATGGTGAACAAAATATTGTAGACATAGACATAGACATAATTTTATTGCAAAAAAGACACTTGTCCATAGGCAATACAAACATGTAATAACATATAAATATACATAAAATTATTTCCAGTGACGGTCATTAAATTTCGGCAACAATATCAATATATATTTTAAATATAATGTTGTTTACAAAGTGATGTACAGCCTGACCTGTATATCATGACCATCGGTTATGTCATATAGACAGAGAATCTAGACTCAGGACAACTGAGTAACTAATATGATAACACCACGGAATAACATCAAGACTGTGTTGTGTAACTTTATAGTATGTTTGAATGCCGAGGGTCGCTTATCCGGGTCAGGCTGTATATATACTAAAGTGCATAACATTTATCAGAATGCTATAAAAATAGATAGATAGATTTAGGTGCAATTAGAAGCTATTGTATTAGTAGTACTATGATATATACAAAGGGGAGAGAAGTGTATACATAGAGAAATAAGAACAATATATGTATGTATACAAAGGCATATGAATGTAAAAAATAAAATACTTGAACATAAATTGGTAAGTATCGTTAAAATAGATAGTACGTGTGATTTTATCTTAACTTCTAAAATAATATAATTGTTCACGTTTATTCATACTTTTGTAAATATAAGTTGACAGATTTTTTACAACTGTTGTATTTTTTGATTGTAACAATTCAATAAATTTTAAAATGTTTGGTCTTTTCCAAAAATATCTTTTAATATAATTTATTCTAAAATCATGATAAAGAGGACATTATAAGAGGAAATGAAATTCGTCTTCTAAGATATTACAGTGTTGACATTTTCTTTCTGATCGTGGAATACTATTTGGTTTGGTCTAACGTCCGGTCTCTATTTCTAATCTATGACTAGATGTACGAAGTCTTGTTAAAGCATATCTATATTTAACCACTGATATTGTATGAATATAGAAATATAGAATTGATAAACCAAATATAGTATGAATATAGAAATATAGGAATGATGAACAAAATATAGTATGAATATTGAAATATAGGAATGATTAACAGAATATAGCATGAATATAGAAATATAAGAATGATGCACAAAATGTAGTATGAATATAGAAATATAGGAATGATGAAAAAATATAGCATGAATATAGAAATATAGGAATGATGAACAAAATATAGTTTGAGTATAGAAATATTGGAATGATGAACAAAATATAGCATGAATATATGAATGATGGACAAAATATAGAAAAAATATAGAAACATAGGAATTGTGAACAAAATATAGTTAAAGTATTGAAACATAGGAATGATGAACAAAATATAGTATTATTATAAAAATATCGGACTGATGAACAAAATATAGTATGAATATTGAAATATAGGAATGATGAACAAAATATAACATGACTATAGAAATATAGGAATGATGAACAAAATATAGCATGAATATAGAAATATAGGAATGATGAACAAATTATAGTATGAAAATAGGAATGTTGAACAAAATATAGCACGAATATAGGAATGTTGAACAAATATAGTATGAAAATAGAAAAATATGAATGTTGAACAAAATATAGCTCGAATATAGGAATGATGAACAAAATATAGTATGAAAATAGAAAAATAGGAATGATGAACAAAGTATAGAATGAAAATAGAAAAATATATATAGGAATATGGAAATGATGGATAAATACAGTGTAAATTTATTAATGATTGACCAAATATAGTGTAGATATATGAATGTATGAATAATGATAAAATATAATGTTAATTTAGGAATATATGAATTATAATTAAAATATAGATCTAATATAACAATGTATGAAAAATGATCAAAATATTGTGTTTTAGGAAATTTAGGAATATATGAATAATTATAAAAATATATTGTGTTAATGTATGAAGATGTCAATAATGATCATAATAAAGTGTAAATATGTGAATATATAAAAAATGATCAAAATATCGTGTTTTAGGAAATTTAGGAATATATGAATAATTATAAAAATATATTGTGTTAATGTATGAAGATGTCAATAATGATCATAATAAAGTGTAAATATGTGAATATATAAAAAATGATCAAAATATCGTGTTTTAGGAAATTTAGGAATATATGAATAATTATAAAAATATATTGTGTTAATGTATGAAGATGTCAATAATGATCATAAAAAAAGTGTAAATATGTAAATATATAAATAATGATCAAAATATTGTGTTAATTTAGGAATATATGAATAAAAAAAAATATATTGTGTTAATGTTTGAAGATATCAATAATGATCCTAATAAAGTGTAAATATGTGAATATATAAATAATGATCAAAACATAGTGCAAACATATGAATATATGAATAATGACCAAAATATAGTGTACATATATGAGTTTATGAATAATAATAAAAATATAGTGCAAATATATGAATATATGAATGATTGACGAAATGAATTGTTAATATAGAAACATAGGAATAATGGCAAATATAGTGTAAATATAGGAATATATTAATGATGATCAAAATATAGTGTAAATATATGAAAAATATAAATAATGGACACTTATAGTGTAAATATTTGAGTATATGAATAATGGACAAATCTATACTATTAAATTTGCAAATTTCCTGTTTTGTGGAAGAAACTGCGCAGCTATGAATAAATCTTTTATAAATTCTGTTCTGTCTTTGTCGCTGTGAAACAAATTTTTTTACTATGGCCACACTTTAAGCAGATCTTTAGCACTGACTGAGTGCTAATCTGCTGGGCATCGTAATTGATTGCTGTGTTGGCACTACATGTAATGAATAATAACATTTTACATAATGTCACTTATCAATTCAGTTTTGTACAATGCATGCACTGACAGGTCTATGTTTTTGCGATGGAATCTCACAGTGTAACAGTGGTGAAATGTATTTTTGTTTTCTTTGGTGAAAGGTTTTGTTAGTGGGAGATATTGCACGGACTATTTGCACAAAGAGCCAGGAAAGCACCGGTCATTGTTCTAGACACTCATTTTTTATGCATTTAGACAGTAATAAGGTGCGCTCATTCAGTAGAGCATTCTATGTCCATTCTATCCCTCTTGTCAAAAGTTCTATCACTGCATAAATCAGTTACATAACTATTTTAGGACAAGTAACTAACTAATACATTGTATATTTGTACATGAACATTTTTTTTATTATTTACTTACCTTTGTCTTAAACATACATTTTCGATGAAAACAATATTACTCAAAACTTTATACATCAGACTTTCCTACTGACATGGACAAACATGTAATTATAAACATTGTTGTAAGTATGCTAGATGACAATCGAGGATGTAGTAGACATGTTTACTATGTTTTATCAATCTTCATTTTTGTAACACATGTAAGGTGTAACCTGCCAAAGTAGAACCTTATGATATTTGAATGTTACGTTTTTCGAGTTTAAAAAAAAATACAAGTCAGATCATTCCAGAAACATGAAAAATGACCACAAAAGTGTTTGTATTTCTAAGGTTACACTGTTCTTTCACAATTGTGTTTATTGCACAGCTTATGCTGATATAATTGTTGATTTTCTTTTGCATAGTAACAGTATGAGACAACCATGATGTAAGTTGAATAGAAACACAGTCTGGATCACCTTAGTTTTGACTATTACTATGATATGAAACTGACCACTGCGGGTAAGTTAGATGAAATAATTTCTTAACATACATGTAAGGTTACATATTTGGTTAAATAAACTAAACTATCGATGTACTTTAATACAACAACAACATCATATTGATAACAATAATGGTTTGGTTATTGTTCTTCGCTTATTTTCAACAAGCAGTACCACAAGAGTCGAACAACGCATATACACATTGCATTTATGCCTCAGTCCCATAAAATCGTTGCTTGTTACGGACCCGTACGTGAAGACAATCGTAGGCCGTGGGAAGCCTTGCGAATCAAGGTGGCGGTACGCACATGGTACTAAACAACACTCCCGCACTGAGCCGTAGCTGGAAGATATGCATGTTTAATCCATACTCGGTCAAGATTTGTTCACGATTTGACTCTGAAACTGATACGTGTTACCTGGGCTCATCTCACGAAGCCTGGTAAAAACGTAACAGTCCGTACGGGTACGCAAGACTTCGTACGGGTCCTTGCGGAGCTTGATCGCACGGTGCCCGCACGGTGTCCTCACGGCTGTTTTCATGTTTATGGGACTGTAGCTTTAGATAGCATCAGTTTTAATTCCAACGCTATGTATGCAGAGTTCTACATTCATACACCAAGGCATAGGCGGATCTAGCGGCGGGTCAGAGGGGTCCGGACCCCCCTGAAATTTCCCTAATGTACCCGCCCGTGAGTGTATTTTTTAACTGCAAGCCATTTTTAAGTGGCATGAAGCAAATTTTCTCTGTGTTAAACATAGATCTAATGGTTATATGTACTTATATTATTGATATGTTGCGTTATTCTGCAAATAGTGTATAATGTGGTAGTGGTAAGAAAGTTTGGAGCACTAGAAAAAGTTTGGACCACCTTGAAAAAATCCTGGATCCGCCCCTGCAAGGCGTCAATTAAGTAGCTATGGTCCGGCCAAGGATGGTCTTCATTAAAGGTACTCATTCACAGATTTCAACTTAAATATCAACTTTTTCTAAAACTATCCAAATTGTATGGAAATATTTTTGGAAGCAGGATAGTAGTGTTCTGATAATGACAACAAATTGACATACAATTACAAATGATGGTGAGTCATGTAGTAAATATCTACCCCGTATGTCACGGTATAGACACTGTTAGTTCATATTTGGGACTTTTACTGTATATTTCTTGCAATTTGTGGGTCAGTTTGTCTTAAAATAATGAGAATTATTTTGAAACAATTACGGACACAGAACGGTATTTTGAAATTACAGAAAAAACCCAAATCTGTGAACTAGTACTATTAAAGGATGTAGAAAGTGTTATTGAATTCATTGCTGGACATTGTTATACTGGCAACCAATCCGGTTGGCATGTTTTGGCAACTCACAGAAGCCAAAATGACGACAAGAATGGCGGCTAAAGACTAAATTATACATTTAAAATCTTTACAAAACATGCCAATAAAATGAAGCAATATGTGACTTGAACAACTTCTTATCCGTTATGTGAAATTTTCTTATCATTGTGCTAGTCTTAAAATTAATATAACGGTCAAAATGGCGGATAAAGGTTGTTGGTACGGTATATTTTAAGGAATAACCTTTCAGAATCAGAATGGTAGGAATGTGTTTGTATTAATAGATTAGTTAATGAAATTTATGAAACTGAATTATTTTTTATGACTTATAACGTTTCAGAATCCAAAATGGCGACCAAAAATTGCGGATAAGATGTAATAGTCTAGTGTACAAAAGACATAAATGAATAAACAAACACAGTTTAGGGTAATTTTTTATATATTTTTATAATTTAGAACCAATTTTACATCAACTAAGAAACATGAAAACCATGCAAGCAGGCGACAATATAGTCCTATACACATTTCCATTCACGATCGGACATAAATATTCAAAAATTAAAAATTTCCAACAACATTGAAATCGGGGTACTTAGAAGTTTCGTTAAGTATATGATCTTTGTTTTATAATGTCGATTTTCCTCCATTTATTAGATAATATGGAGAAGTTTCCGGCCTTATGGAAGGGTAGGTGAGTACTGGTTATAGACAATGGTCCAGGAAAGCTAGGTTAGGTGCGCTGGACGCCGTGAAATGACCTAAATTGTGTTGATACGGCGTTAACTCCAATAAATAAATATGATCTTTGTTGCATAAACATGTACGTATTACATCTTTTAAGAAAGTACTGAATGTAAACCGCTTTGTTTATTTAAATGTTGTTTTTGAAATCAATTTAATTGTATTAATGACAACCCGGGTCGGTGGCACAGTTGGTAGCGCGCCGGGAACCTCGTGTCCCGTACGGGTTCGAATCCCACCCGGGGAGGTTATACCCTTCCATGAAAATTTGACAATAATGTCAAATTTCCTCCATTAATAAGATATATGGAATAATTTCCGGCCTTGTGGAAGGATAGGCGAGTACTGGTTATAGACAAGGGTCCATGAAAGCTAGGTTAGGTGCGCCGGACGCCGTAAAATGACCTAAATTGTGTTAACACGGCGTTAACGGCTTACCCTGACCCAATAAAAAGTATTAATGACAAACAGCTTCTTTACTAATGTTGAATGACACTGTACCCAGCCAGCATGACCATATCGGGCCGATATACAATTAATGTCGGCAAAATGTGCCGACTTGGGGCCGACATCGGACCGCTGCAGTGCCGACATACTCAATATTTGGAAAAATTATAAATGCAATTGAATTGCTTACTTAATTTTGTTAATAAATAGTCCTGTGTATGATTTTTATTACTAGGAGCACACTAACCCCATTCCATGTAACATATCGGGTCTGCGTCGGGCCTACATGATCAATTAATGTAACTATTTTGTATATCGGATTGACATTGGTACATTAGTGCGTTTTCTGCTACACCTCCATATATTGTTAAATCGTTAAAATATTATGAAATAAATTAATTCTAATGAAACACCTTTGTTATCTACATATTATATTTACGTACTGTCATACCGGCAAAATGTGCATATTTTGGGACCGAAATACTAAATATTTTGGAAAATGCTAACTGCAATTGTATTGTTCTCTTAATTATGTTAATAAATAGTCCTGTGTATGATTTCAATTTCTAGAACCACACTAACCCTATTTCATGTAACGTCAAAAACGTATATCGGGTCTGCGTCGGGCCTACATGGTAATGAACGCAACTATTTTGTAAATCGGATTGACAACGGTACGATATTGCGTTTTCTTGTTTACCATGCAGAAAATAAATGTACATTTTGGTATGAATTTTAAAATAGTTTTAGCTGTGTTTTGAAATGAATTGTTGTTTGTAATTGAAATCAATATTTTTTAAGTACATAAAAACCACTCTTATATAATAATATTATTTTAAATGAAGAACTGGCAAATATTCACTGCATTCCTTCTTTCAACTGAATAAGCGCCAAAAAAATTAAAAGTCAAAGGAAGGTGATGAAGGTGAAGTTTATTTTCTTTTAAAAGTAGATCTAATGATGATTTAACAAATGTGTAAACACTGTTAATTACTTCATTTTAACCATTTGAGCGATTGAAAAATACAAAATTTATCTGTTTGTCTTATTTTAAAGTAAAATTATGGTTGAAAATATTTGTAACATAATTTCGTGACATGCATTAACAAGGCCGTGATTATCATTTGCTCTTTATAGTTAGAATATACTAAATATTCGCTTTTATAATCTTTTTTGTAACAAATTCGTTTGGTTTTTGCATACTGGCTGTTTAATTTCACTCCACGGTTTATTAATGTACATGTACACCGCTATTGTTTTGATGTTAGCCCGATGTAGGCAAGAAATATCGGGCCGATATTGTTTAGACATCGGCCCGATATTGTACTACCGATGTCGGGTCGACATCATTCCTATTTGCAGCCGAGGTTAAATCCGACGTTGGGCCGTCATAGAAAACCATGAAGGTTTGCTGTCGAACCGATATAGAATCATTTCTACTGTTGACTGACATCACACCGCTATTGTTTTGATGTCGGCCCGATGTAGGCAAGAAATATCGGACCGATATTGTGTAGACATCGGCCCGATATTGTATTACCGATGTCGGGTCGAAATCATTCCTGTTTGCAGCCGAGGTTAAATCCGACGTTGAGCCGTCATAGAAAACCATATAGGTTTGCTGTCGGACCGATATAGAATCATTTCTACTGTTGACTGACATCACACCGCTATTGTTTTGATGTCGGCCCGATGTAGGCAAGAAATATCGGGCCGATATTGTGTAGACATCGGCCTGATATTGTATTACCGATGTCGGGTCGACATCATTCCTATTTGCAGCCGAGATTAAATCCGACGTCGGGCCGTCATAGATAACCATATAGGTTTGATGTCGGGCCGATATAGAATGTTGGCTGGGTACTTGTTCTTGTAATGAATTATCACTGTTAAAAGATCATATATGTGTATAATTTCAGATTGTTTGGACTTACAGTCTTATGGTGTCAATAAAGCATAATGATTAGCCCTATGAGCCGTTGGACAGAACCCTGGACAAGAACTACATACTTTTGTGGAATTGGGTCATAATACTTCAAAGAATCAACAGAACAAAGTATCTAAACGAATTAACAGAATTTGGCCTGCTGATATTTAACACGTCGTCTCGGACTTTTTTGTCCTTGAGACGTCTGTTGTCCAATTACGTGTGGATTTTATAATTTGGCCTGCTAGAATTTAACAAACCGTCTCGGACTTTTTTGTCCTTGAGACGTTTGTTGTCCAATTCGCGTGGATTTATAATTTGGCCTGCTAGAATTAAACAAGTCGGCTTGGACTTCTTTGTCCTTGAGACGTTTGTTGTCCAATTTCGCATGGATTTATAATTTGGCCTGCTGAAATTTAACAAGCCGCTCAGACTTTTTGTCCTTGAGATGCGTGTTGTCCAAGTAAAGTTTTATTTCTGAAATAAAACCCGCGAGGGTGATATACTTCCATTGCATTTGCACATAATCAGAGTAAAAGATTTCACCATTGGGACGATGACTTAGGATAATAGCTGTAGTCATGAAACATGCATCAATTAGAAAAAAATCCTTTTATTACTTTATTTGTCCAGGAAACTTGTGTTGACTCTAATCGCCTCTTTTCTGCTGATGGTAATGTTGATATAGTGATGTAGATAGAGCTCTTTGGCTTTTATAATGATGCTGATGAATTTTATTTGTAGTTGTTGATGTTGTTTATGGTGGTGTAAATATAAGCTTTGATTTCAGTTCGTCTTTTATAATGATGATGTCGTTTAGTTTTAGCTGTTGCTGATGTTGTGTTTAATGATTTTTGTAGTCGTTGTTTCTGTTGTTAATATTGATGATGATATTTTGGGTTGCTGTTGTTGTTTTTAATGATGATGGTTATATTTCTAGTTGTTGTTTCTGTTGTTAATATTGATGATGATATTTTGGGTTGCTGTTGTTGTTTTTAATGATGATGGTTATATTTCTAGTTGTTGTTTCTGTTGTTAATATTGATGATGATATTTTGAGTTGCTGTTGTTGTTTTTAATGATGATGGTTATATTTCTAGTTGTTGTTTCTGTTGTTAATATTGATGATGATATTTTGGGTTGCTGTTGTTGTTTTTAATGATGATGGTTATATTTCTAGTTGTTGTTTCTGTTGTTAATATTGATGATGATATTTTGAGTTGCTGTTGTTGTTTTTAATGATGATGGTTATATTTCTAGTTGTTGTTTCTGTTCTCCATTATGATGATGATTTTATTTTGAGTTGTTGCTTACAATAATGATATGATGAGTTGTTGTTTGTAATGATGATGATGATGATGATGATGATGATGGTGATGAGATTTTGGATGCTGATGATTATTTTAGTTGTTGGTGTTTTTGTTTATAGTGATGTTGGTTGTTGTGACTTTTATATTTAATGTTTTTAATGATTTTAATTGTTTTCCCTCGAAAAAAAAACCGTAAACATAATAGATAATTATTTGAGATTGCGGTTCCGACGGAAAAAAATACTGACTTTTTCTAAAAAACAACTCGGATTGCATACCCGAGTTTAAATTATATATTCAAAAATTCATGCTCACTTAAGCAAACACTGTCAAACACTAACTCCCACATACATGTAAATTTCGACCGTTAAATAAACTTCATAATACTTGGCTTGATTTCTATAATTTCAATATTTGTACCATGATAAGGAATAGTCGAAATGTCGAAACATCATGAAAGTTGCATTAAGAAATATTAGCGTGTGCCTAATTTATTTAAATGTATGAATACATTTTGTATTAAATGGATTAAGAAAGCGAGTTAAGGTAATCTGTTCACCGTTTGTACTTCGTAAATCAATCGCCAAGTTTCGTCTATCTCCGAGATTAAATAAATTTTAAATAATAAATTGAATCCCAACGTTTCATTGTTCTAAATATACATTTAATATTTTGTGGAATTGAATTAAATGTAGGCACTCATTATGATGTCCTTATTAAATCCTTCGGACTATGCATTCTTGATTTAATGTTGAACGCCAGAAACTGTACAGTTTTGTGAATAAATGATCTGTACTGTTAAAAAAGAGTAGTTTCCGAAGCGTGTTATGTATAAATTTGTCAATTTTACATGATGTTTTTCCATATTTAGTAGCGGACTGTAGGTTACATACCACTAAATAAAATCCTTCTTTGTTGTATATAAAAAGTCTCATTTTCAATGACAAATTACACTATGACCAAGGTACGTAAGATACCCCAAACCATATATAGGCTGAAAGATCTATCTATTCCTCACAAAATGATCAGTATTAGAAAAAAAGTTACTTACTTATAAGAAAATAAATTTCGATTGAAAGTTCCTACCCTGAAAATGTACTGGTTTTTAACTCTTCACCAGCCGTACAGAGTCATCTCCCCTTTTAACCAGTTTTAGCGACTAAACAAACCAGATCCATTGAATTTTTGCATACTTTCATAGGAAAAGCATTGTCAAAGACATACATACTCTTAATATTAAAAAGCACCACAAATGAGGTATCCATGCACTCTCAAAAAATAAATAAGGACAATGCTCACTTCCGGTTACCATTTAGTGGTATGTAACCTGTAGCAAATCCTCATTAAAATTTGTCGCGGACGATTACATTAGGCAGTGCGTGCGCAATTCAAAGGATAATTACTACTTCGATTAATATAGTTCGCATAACGCGTTAACAAGCAGACGATATGCCATTTGTGCAATTGAGGTATATCAATTCCGGTTTATATTAGGGAAAGTTTCATTGTGTCGCTTCCGTGTGTTATATAATCCCGAGTTAATATATTCTGTCGTAACCCCATGTCCGACAGAGCTATTTAATTACAAGCTATTCTAACGTGAGTATTTTTACTGTGTAGCTAAAAAATCTCTTCGAAAGTGCAACAAAATTCATAATTTAGCAATTAACGTACTACCTTAAGTGTCATTAGTTTACAGTTTTGTCAGGATAATTCGTTTATCGGTCTGTTTAAATGTACTTGACTTATTACTTAACCCTAACACTTTCACAACTATACTACATGCTATCTGCATTGTATTGCTTTGACTTAGTTTTAAGAAAAAGTGATTTAAATTCGGAAAACATATAACACTTTACGTTTTTTACAAAAAAATCAATTTGCCAAGTGATGTCACGCTTGTTTAAAGTGGAAATATTTTAAATTAAAATTTTAATCTGTGCATTATAACAAATTCAAAAATTGGAATTTTTATTTCACTTCGCCGATTTGACAAAAATGTACAAAAGTTGCTATTAGACATGGTGTATTTATAAATGGACAATAATTCATATGTACGAAGGGATAATAATTGAGTATGGATGTGAATTGAGTAGTAAGTGATTTATTTTAACCTTGTGATGAATTCTTGTTAAATATTATTGCATTTATTCATGCATGCGACGATAAACGGTCATTTTATTCAAAATCAGCTGTTGCACGCGTGTATCCTATACATCGCACGAAATTTAATTATACGTAATCATGTCGCATTGTGGTCATTTTTCAGACTTTAATGTGAGTTAAATATGCATTTAATATATTCATTAAATTATCATAGTAAGAAAGCCATTTCAAGGTGCTTTTGTGTTATTTATACTATGGCGGCTACTCGTCTAATCACGGTCCCTGGACAGACTAAAGTTTGTAACCTAGCATATTTAGCATTTGCTCTCGCCAGTGTCTTATGACCGCCATACTTGATACAGAGATGGACAAGAGAACGTAAATTTCTCATAAATATCAAACTCCACGAAGGTATGTAAATTCCTTCCGGGAATAAAACACAAGGGCCCCTGGGTTATATTGTCAGTCGTACTACCAACTAAGCTGATTGGGCGGGTGTACTATTGTTTTTGTAGTGTTTGTGAACAATTATCCGATTATTTTAATGGCTTGTTCTATGAAAGTGAGTTGGGAACACCATCATGTACATGTACAGAGGCGGATCTAGGACTTTTCTGGGGGGGTCCGAACTTTTCTAGAGGGGTCCGAACCTCGATCCACAACCACATTATACACATTTTGCAGAAAAATGCAACATATTGATAATAAAACTACATAACCATTAAATCTATGTTAAGCACAGAGAAAAATTGCTACATGCTACTTAAAAATGACTTACAGGCAGAAATACACTAATAGATCGGTACATTTTCCAAATTCATGGGGGATTCGGACCCCCCTGACCGCTGGATCCGCCTATGATGTTTATCTTACTAAGTGTGATACAGTCCTTCATGCTAAAGAAGGCTCATTAAGATAAAATTTCAAACCACACATGTTGGCTACATATGTATAAAGAGAATACTTAATCACTTTTCAATTTAATGGACATGTTCAATTTTACCCTAATTAAAGATGCAAAATGTTCCTGATAAAATCGATATAGAATATAGAAAGACTGGTAAAATGCTATTAAAGGATAAGTGATAATGTACGATAGAAAATGTCTAGGATATAGTTTTGTTGAATTCTAATAATGACTCGATGTCACTGCACGGTATAATAATTGTATTGTTGTCATAACAGCTCTTAGCTGTACGCAAGTTTGTGAGTCTTTTTTTACGGAATCTTCCAATTGGCACCATCATAATTATATTAGTAGCAGAATTTTGGAAGTGAACTTTCACTATTGAAATCACTTTGGTTATTAGAAATTAATTTGCTTTTTGACAAGATTTAGTCCCAAATGCTTAGCTTAAGATGAAATGGTTCTTGTATTAAGACAGTTGCGTTATTAAGGCTATCAATTTTGATGGTGCTAATTGTGGCACTTCACTGTGCTAATTTTGCATAGTTGAAGCCATTTTTTGGAGAGATTTTATATTGTCAGACCCTGATATGTATTCTTGTATTCCACAATACAGGCTTCAAATAGTGACCCATCGAAATGTTTCTACTTAATAGATTACAAAATTAAATTATTTATTCAAATGTAATTTTGCTTTTATATCTTAGAGTGTTATACATTTTTATATATAAGTAAAACGAAGAATATGATAGCACCACTCTTGTGTTGGCCAATGGTGAGACTTTGTTAAATTGATTATTGTTAAAAGGCTTGTTTTGTTGAGATGGTCACTATTTATTGAAACAATAAAAAAGGTTACTTAAAAGGTGTTTATGTAGAGCGATGGCTGTTATTTGGGGGTGGTGATCCAAGGGAAGTCTCACTGTACATTTTTATACTTATATTCGTCCCTTTAAATAGTTTTATAATCCTTTTAAATATTAATGTGTATCAAAATGGGATATAACATTAATTTTAATTTAAAACTTCACCAATAGTATTTTATGAGTCAGTAATTTTAATCAAATTAAAAGTGAAATAATACCATATAATGCTTACGCCTTACTGTATTGCCTTTAACAAACTGTGTAGGATAAACATTGGATAATGGTCTTAAATACTATTATATTCAACGACTAATATTTAAGTCTGTAGCGTGTTCAATTACACTAAACGTTACAAAACGGAACTCCTCGGCCATTCGCTGCGAATAACCTAATATAATACACAAATATGAGATCGTTAAGGCAATGAGTGATGTTTTAAAATTTACGGACTAAAAACGAAACATCACTCAATACCTAAACGATCATACATTTGTTTACTTTAACACCGGTAGTTTCAAAATAGCGTCTAAATATGTCCAAGATTATTCGCAGCGAATGGCCGAGGAGTTCCGAATGTATCGTTACGGAACGTTTTGTAACGTTCGCGGTAACTGAACGCAGGGCTGGCTTTATAAAAGATTAAGGAATGGTCTTGTTAACAGCCACTATAATTAATTTAGTATTTAATTCAAATTAATTTAAGCCATCAAAGGATACACAATGTGCTTATCAGCACGCTAGGTTGACCCTCAACTGTCGATCATTGCACTACTTATATATTTTTACTTGATCGAGATTTTAATGATACCAGAAAGTTGTAAATACCATCTATGCCCAAAACCATGAAATTTTTACAATATTTTAGTTCCAAATGCTAAATTTGAGAAAACAACGATTCCTGTATAAAGACCACCCTGTTATTAAGATAATCCAATTTGATAGTCCTACTAGTGCAACTTTACTAAACAGCTAAGCTGGTCGAATATTGTATTGCTGTATAAATGTAATTGTGTTTATTGTTAAGACGATAAACCACACAGCCAGCCAAGTCTACAATAAGGTTTATGTTATGTTAAGATGTCCCAGGTGCAGTGGTTGAGAGCAGGGGACAAGAATGACTAATCCCCTGATAATCTACATTCCAGAATACTTTGTCTGTATTATCTTATGACTTAAGTTATAAATCCTTCTATCATGCAATGTTAAATTATTTAAGACTCTGTTCTGAAGCGACTAGCTGCATATTTTATAATGTTAAAGCACAAGCAGGGCCCCAAAAAAGTGTTCTGACAATTGTGTGCTAAACTTATCCTGCATGCCGCCTTTACTTGTACTATAAGTAAAATATAGTCAATTAACATTTACGTAGTTTTATCTTAAGTTGATAATCTAATGAATGCTCATTTTTGGGATTTTATCAGATTACTCTCAGGATGATTGTGAGTTGGTTCATCCTAAAGAATGGTTTTGCCCAAGAACTTTCGGAAGAAAGTATATAGCTGTTGAATTGAAAACAAAACTATCGCGTTCACTGATGCTTTTTCTTGTTGAAATGGCAGCACATTATAATGAATGTCATTAGAAGTTTCTTTTTTCTAACTTTTTCATTTCTAAAGAAGTTTGCAAACATACTACCTCATTAATACAGTCTTTACGACAGGCTTTCATCAGCATTAGACACTCGGTCCAGCAACCTGGCGTTTTACTCGACCGAAAAAGCTTAATGTCATATATTTTAAATGCAGTTATTTTAATGATTCAGAATTATATACTCTAAAATAAATAAACAATGCAACAACACATAGTGATTATTATTGGTTAGGAAAATGGAGGCTCCGTCGGAGCACTCACATTCCAAAAGTCGCTGGACCGACCGCGATTTTGTTAAGCTGCAAACATTGTTTTGAACTTTAAAGCTAGTGTCTTATTGTTTTTAATTTTAATAGACTACATATTGATCGACAGCTAAACATGTAAGACTATTGTTGAAGGACTAGATTTAAATGTTAATATATTTGATATGATTAAGACGGCGTTTATATTAGGATAAAAATCCTTTTTAAATTCATTAGACCCGATAAACAGCTACAAACAAAAATACGCGCGGTTTAATCAAAGATCTATACTAATTTTGAATACAATTATAATTTGATATTAAAATATAAATTACTATACAATATGTAGGTCTTACGGGTTAAGATTTACTCGACATATCATTGAATTTTTATGGAACACTATGATATATGCGTGATGTTGACAATAGAATGCTGGTCACGTGACGCCAGAGAGCTCGTGACCCCAGCACCCCTAGACACATTCGGAATGCCTTTGACAATGAAATCACTGAATTGTGGCCCTTATCGTGTATTAAAATCAACTATTGCAATATTTTCCCTATACAACTTATTAATATTACAGTAAGTATAATGATACCTAGACTCTTTCAGTGTGGGAGATTTTTTATTTTAAACCTACATACTACATAACATAATATTGAATAATTCACATTGAACGCTGGAACGGGGTTAAAAATAAACAGAAGGGGTTCTGCTATGTGTAAAGGGTTCATGGTGTATCCTCGTTGACATAAATCAGTTCCATCTGGAAAAAATGTATTAAATTGCGCAAAGGACATTTACGTGTAGATAAAAAAAGTGATTAAAGTATTTGGAATTCGTAGAGTTATCTCCCATATGTATGACGTAAAATAGTGAAATTGCATTCAATACATAGACGATGAAAGCTGTCGGCCCTGTGAGTGAAATTAGTTTTATTTAGTCGCAATTTGTGACGTTTATGTTGCTTTTCGACAATCTACAGTCTGTGGCAGTCTGTTGACCGACGCACAGTTCTACGAGAGGCAAAGCTCACGAAGCTTAAGCTTTTGATAAGTATTGTGTACTATGCACAGACTATCGTCAGTTGCTGACAACTGCCCACCTAGATATAGAGGTATGAGAGAGAATGATTGTATTGTATGAGTTGATCTATATTACGTGGACATTAACCGACTCATAAATCAAACTTGGTGTAAATGTAATAAAACATTAATGAAATAGGCTTGGAACTAGACCTAAGAACGTTAGTACTAAAGTTCTACGAAAGTGTCACATGACACGTTCTCTGATGTCAATACTACTGAATTTATATGTCCGAAAATTTGATTACTCTCATTAATTAGCTAATTTAACGTGAGATATTGTTGTAATAACTGTAAATATTAGATGAAACAAAAAGAAAACGAATCAATATTTCTCACATTAGCATCACATTGCTCTCGGTTACATTTTATCTTAGGTATTGCACATTGATAGATCGATGGAGCGCTCATGGTAAATAGCGTTCTTTGTGTTTTTATAAAGAAAAACTTAAGTTCTTTAATAGCATTGATTTTTAAATAGCATTTTTTTTAAAGAAAAAGAACCCAAGTTCTTTGAATTTGATACTGTATGTTTCATGCTATTGAACGCTTGCATAGTTTACAACGGCTATCGCTCATGGTCATCGTGTAGTTAGTATCTGTCTATCAACCCCTTTAATAATTTATCGCACGATAGATGTAGGGACGCAATTGTACCACATGCATGTACCCACGGATAAAATCAAAAGGGATTCAAACCGGACAATTTAATCACGATGCTTGCCGACTACGAGTCCAAGAGTCGTAGGTTCGATTCTCTGTTAGGATTTACGTTCCTTTATGCAAATTTCTTTCAAAGGGAGATAACCTGGTTTGTCGGTTGAAAACAATATTTCTTACGGATTTGGCGGAGACGGCCGAATTTTTACGATTAAGTTCGATCATTTCTATGGTAACTATATGACAATTTCTGTAATCTGAAATAATTGGAAAACCCCGATCAAGTTCACAGTGTCACCTACTTAACACACGGCTACGTTGAAAACGCTCCAAGTCACGAAGGAAAACTATTAGCGGAATTAACCGTAACTTGCAGCTTGACATCACTGATTAGTTTATAATCCATATTATGCAATACGTGATTGAATTATCAATCTTAAAAAATAAATTTAAGTAAATAATGTAATCGTCAATTTACCAAAATTAAAGCCATCATTCGAAGATTATAGTCATTAACACCAGACAGTAACATTGCAATCGATGGATAATACGTTACTTTTGATAATGGGGCTTTAATATCAATATTGACTTTTATTCTGTTTTGCATTATTTCGATAATATTGATACAAGATAAAGAAAAAATCTCTAAAATAAACATTTGAAGTGCCAAGTTATATTTTATTTGTTACATTCAACCAAACAGGCTCAATTGCAGAACAAATAATAGTACAAGAAAACTAAGCAAATAAACACAGTTTCTGTAAACAGAACAGGCCACATAGATCAATTTTAACGATGAATAAAGATGTACTTTTCACACAATAAATGTTGCAGAAAATATCAATTAAATGGACTCATTTATCTTTTAAAAAATCAGCATCAGTTATATAAGTTGTGTGATTATCAAAACCAAGAATAATGTCTCCTCATATGATCGAGTTGTTTCGAATATATTCTAATCAATTTGCTACATTGCAGCAATATCTTGCTGAAATCTCCAGGTTAGGCTGGCAATCAAAATCTTGACGCATCTGAATCTTGTTATATTTTCGATATGTCTATACTGCATTAATGGTACGACGCTGTAGTAAGAAGTTGACGTGGTCGAAGGGTTGTAAATACATTGCCAGGACGGTTATCAGATTTTCGAATCGATCTAAAGTCAACTTTCTGTTCATTTTGTAGCAAGGCATTGTGAAAATCCTCGGCCAGATTAACTGCTGATAGAATTAGTCGAGAATTTTGACCGGTCCTTTAAGCTTTCTTTAATGTGAATGTTTTATTTATTAACAAGTAAGATTCACGAGTGAGTTATGGACAATGAATCCTAATTGTGTTTTTATTGGTCATGGAAATAGCCGAGCAGTTACGATTTGACATTTTATCCATTCGGAACTCTTCCGTGTTTTCCGTGACTATGGTTGGACGAATCCGAGTTGAGAGTGCTTTCACACAACCGATTGGAAAACATCGTGAACTTCCGTACCATTTGTATCAACCGGGATTGTTAGTTTGAAAGGCTCTAGGCGAAATTATTATTACAATTGCGAACAGATAGAACGAATGATGACGGAAATGAACGAGGTTTCACGAGTGTTAACATTTTATCCAACCTCAACTCAATACATTTTTTACAATGAAAGCACATTTTAAAGCATTCTCGTACCCTGAGGTTATCGAAAGTCTCGATCTAGAAACTTGATAATCTCAAGGCACGAGAATGATTTTAACTACCGGAAACAGCCGAGCAGTAACGATTGCATTTCATCGCCGGCAAACTTCGCCTCTCAAAGAGCACGTTAGCTACACCGAGGTAAAACAAGTCTAGATGTATGAATGTATAAAGTACGTAGACCAATGTATCGATAATAAATATAATTAATTGTCTCAGTTTTAAATTAGAATAACAATGAATAATTAAATGTTTGGAATGGGGGGGGGGGGTAGTATAATAATACTCGATGTATAAATTGCTTTGATCAGATAGGGAGTCTTTTAAAACAAAACATGTTATAGTATTGTTTAAGTTGTTTTAATAGACGTATAGAATTCTGTTTAGAGTTTAAGATAAGACAATTTAAAGAGAACGATGAAATCAGAGTATTGATATTTAATGTTTTAACAGTTCAGACTGACATTGGTTTTGTTTAAGGAAAACATTTTGTTCGTAATTTTTACGAGTTGGGTTTTTACATGTTGTTTTTGGTGAAATAAATGGTGTTAGATTGATGGAAGATTTTAACGAAGGATTATAGGAGGGTAATATTATTTTAGGGCGGTGAGTTTTTATTTCAATTCTTGTTTTGTGTGCATTTTTGCAAACTTTAAATATGACCTGTAAAATTATCGTAAGTCATTAATGATGTTTTAAGACTTAGTTGCAGGAAATTAGAGATTCTTATGAATAATTATGGTATGATTTTCAAATAGTATAAAGTGTTCTTCTTTTTAAGAATTCATGGGAGGAAGACTGGCCGTATTATGAACTCATTAATGCTTTTGACTTACTATGACTTTATCATGAGATTTTATTAAAAAGGGTCTCATTTACTGGAATTAAGTCTTGGACAACTCATATTTTTATTTTGAAATTTTATGAAACTGAATCACTTGTATTGTAAAGACGTTTGGCTGAATTATATATACATGTTTATACTTAAAGGTTAATTGAATTTAACTAAAGCAAATGTGCAAACTATTTTGTTTTAAGTTTAAGTTTATTTTATCAATAAATAGTTAATAAACGTACTTAAAGTGTAAGGACACCGGTGTACTGTCTTCGAAATAAAACACTTATACTACTTAACGTTGCCATTGTTTGCATATGAATAATATTCATACTTATATATGTATGTTTTAATTACATAACTTATATGGTTCAAGTTATTTTAAATCTTGCAACTCTCATATTTCGCTAATAAGGGAGGGCCTTTAGCTAAGGTTGTCATAACTTGTGGCCCAACCATTTTGCTAATGTTATATATATATATATATATACATACTTATAGGTTTACGTTTCTACTCTGAATTTAAAGTTTCATTGTACTGATTGGTATATACATTCATTGATTGTATAGTAAAAAAGACATTATGCAATAAAATATTATTAAATTAAATGAAGTTATGTAACTCGAATAAGGAAACTTACGGTGAAATGAATTTTGTTGTAAATGTATATATATTTATACACGGATTCGTTTTATCAAGGGTCGTACTTCAGACATGCGTCTTATCAAGGACACTATATAAACATTGGGTCCGTGGTCGTATGGAACAAACATGAATACCTTAGCGATTGAAATGAATTAAAATAATTAATTTTAACATAACATTAATGAGTCATAAGGGTCTTAGAGATCGGGAGGTCCTTGATTTAAACCCCTCCAAGGTCGCTACTAATTTCGTCGAACCGGTTACGCCACGCGTTTCTGTTTTAGCGTTATTCTTTAAATGGAGGGAAGTTTCCGTTGTGATGAGTTTTCTCCATACGTACAACGACCTGTCATATTTGGAACACCTCGACCATTCAATGAATGAATAATTTGTAGTGAATGACAAAGGAGTTCCGAATGCAGTCAGTCACTTTTTTGTTCAAATAGACTCATTATGATGCAAAACTACAGGTAGTATATTCATTTATATGGCTATTATATACTTTATAGATTCTCGCCTCAATAGGATGTCTTTCAATATGACTAAAAACTATGATAAATGAGATAGGAAATAAACCATTATGAAACAGTATTAAACATTTTTACATTACGATAAAATTACGACTAATCTCTTTTAAAACTATTGATAAATGATTATCCACACATCACATGATGTGTATTTTAAACTGATACAAAATGAAGGATTGATTGAAATTAATCTCAGCAGGACAGCAGATTAAACCCTTTGAAAACCATGTTGAAATTTGCAAAAATATAGAAATGTTAAGTATATTCATCTTGATTCTAAATCCATGTTATTAACAGTATGAACATACTCATTTACATGATTTCAAACTGGTTTTAAACGTTATGTTTTGTACTAATGAATAATTTAACATTTCTAAACTTCAAATTACTCTAGTTTTATAATTGCCAACGAGTTGATTGCTTATGTTTAGAATGTTGCTCTAGTTATACAATTTTCATATTTTAAATATGCTTCTTACTGTGTCAGATCTAAAGGGTTTGGTTTGATTTACAATGCATTTAATATATCAAGGATTTGCAATTGATTTATCTTAGTAAAATTAATTCGTCGTGTATAGGGACGTGCGTTTTCACCTCCGTAGTTTGTCCTAAGTCATGTTGAGAAGAGGCGAGGGGGGGACAACACTGCTGAGAACCTATGAAGACCTGCAGAGAAAGAAGGTTCTTCTAGTGGAATGTCTTTTTAAAAACTTATTTTACTAGTATGCTAAATTTCTTGTCAGAGTTTGCTCGTAGTGCATCCTAGGGAACGGACGGACCCTGGCAAAAAACTAGACTCATAACACCACAACAGTGTGTTGTTAACTCTATATTTAACGTGACTTCGTCGACTTATCATAATATTAAACACATACATGACTGTTATGATTTACCACATCTCTTATGAAACTTAACGGTCAAACTGTTTTTTTTCTATGTTAGAATTCTTTCATATTTTGTTGTAGAATAAAGGATTAAAGCGGAAGCATCCGTTTTGATGTTGGTGGTACCTTAAGTTTATTATTTTTTAAATAGCGAAGGAAGTTGTACCTTTTGGCAACTATATATAAAGATATATTTATTTACAGCAAACATGAAAACTGTCTTAAAACTTTAAACTAATCAAAATACAACATGCATTAGATTCGCAATAAACACATCAATTCTTTTTGCTTTCCAACTTTAAGTTTGACAATTGTCCATTTCTTAGAATATTGTTTCAAAGTCGTTTTAGAGCTGAATTATGTAGAAGTTATTTGTAGAAAGTTGTTTTTTATCACAAGACTTCTAGGTGTTGACAACTATATTCTACTTTCGGTTTCAGTCTACTTTCACTTAGAAAGGCAGTAAATAACAAAACAATATATTTCAGGGGAAACTTCACTTAGTTAACAAGTTATTTAGAATAAGACTTATTTGTACTAGCCTTCCATGGACTGTTTTAGATTTGACATAGGGACTTTTAATTATTTTTAAAATCCGCCCATATATTATTAAAATTAAGTTAATATTCTTTTGTAAAATATACTATTACACTGTTTGTTTATATATAGGGAGAATTTTATTTGACTTTTACTGTGACTTAACAGTTAATCCTATATATGTGAAATAGAATAAATACATAACTTATAGTCTGATATTACTATGAATTTAGTACACTAAAACTTGACTTCACCATGCGACATTGTGTGAGGACAGTGGGCCGAAATATCAAAATTATATCCATTAATGCTTTACTATTTCAGCATTTTAGTAGGATGAAACGGGTGTTGACCTTATTTTTCCGTTTCATCTTATTGCTTCACTGGACTATAAAGTATGGTTGCATATTTCTGCCATCAGATTACCACATACATAACTAGTAAATTAATAGGTTAACTAGTTACGGTAAATAGTTAACCTCTTAAGTTAATTAAGTTAAGTGGTTAACTAGTTATCGTAACTAGTTAACATCTTGATTAACTAATTAGCTTAGTGGTTAACTAGTTACGGTAACTAGTTAGTTATGTGGTTATCTGATGGCAGAAATATGCCACCATAATGAAGTGCTAATATTTTCCCCAATAAACCCTCTACGAATGAGTCATTTATTTTAAATGAAACAACTGATTTTTAAAGAGTAGTCCAATCAGTAAGTCATAAAAGGACGAGAAGTTGGATATGTTATGTCAAAAACTTTTTATAAAATTTAAGATGTTTTGTGAAACTGTGCAGCATATTATAAACAATCTTAACAATACAATATAGAAGGATTTAAGACTGAAATCAGTCGTAATACGCTTGATAAACCTACAGTCCCATAAACATAAAAATAGCCGTGAGGGCACTGTACGGGCGCTGTGCGATCAAGCTCTGCAAGGACCCGACGAACTCTTGCGTATCCGTACGGACTGTAACGTTTTTACCAGGGTCCGTGAGATGAGCCGTGGTTACACGCATCAGTTTCAAAGTCAAATCGTGAACATAATTAGTGGCAGAGTATGAATTAAACTTGCATATCTTCCAGCTACAGCTCCGTACGGGAGTGTTGTTTTGTGCCATGTGCGTACCGTCACCTTAATACGCAAAGCTTCCCACGACCTACGGCTGTCTGCACGTACAGGTCCGCAACAAGCCACGATTTTATGGGACTGAGGCATTTTAAAGGCTCTTGGTCCCTGATTTACATGTTATATAATTCAAGCCCTCGTCTGCTTAAGCGGTCATTTTTTGAGATTCGACAGTGTGCATGTTGCATACAGGGTTGACTGTATTTTAAGACATCTTTTGACAAAGAATTTTGACCAAGTCTCAAAATGATAATCATCTTAAATTATTTTTACTGAATGTTTGTTATTGAATGATTTAAAATTTTACCCCTTACAAATTTAGATTTTTGTCAACACAAGCGGTCACTGTGGAGTTTTATAAAAAATAGAGCTTTTTAACTCTCCAGGAGTCGACTTTAATCATTGAATCCATGGCTCGTCTCGTTTTACATAATACTCGTATATATACATACATAAATGACTGAATTATGAAAACTTAAATTAACACTTACTTTAATGTGTTTGCAAGGAAATGAAATTTTATCCACGATTGAAATGGTTTGTTTACTCTATCCCTATGTTATTTCATATACAATTGCCCTATCATAAGTTTTTGCAAGTACAATGAAATTGCAATCGTTTGGCGAGCATCTTAGAAATATATGGACCACGGTTCCAATATGTTCGATAAACTTACATATATCTGCTCTTATCAAACAATTTAAACATTTTGATAAATTAAAACCCTTCAGTATGTCAGAAACATGGTAATGATTTTGTCATTTTTCTACATCAAATTTTGATTTGTTTATCATGCAGCTTATGCATGCTGTTTCATTGCATGTTTTAAAATATACAAAGTGGAAGTGGACGTGATATTTGCGCATTTTCTTCTGTTTCATGATTATTTTTGTGTCGTGTCACAAATTAGACTCGATTGGATTTATCCAATGAAGTCGCATATATCCAGGTTACAGGAACACCCGAGTTGTTACGATAGTGGCCGAGTGTGCCAATCTGATCACCTCGGCTATTATATATGGCATGACAATTTTGTATATTTTTCTATGGATATGGAATCACGTAATGTTTTACGATTGATCACCTCAGCTTTTATGCCAGGCTATAATGTGTTTACGAAGGATTCGAAAATAACCAACGTATTAACATCATGTAACATGCTTTGTGGACGTTCGTTTTTGGTTTTCAATTTATGAACTATTGTATATAGATATTGTGCGTGATTACAAGTGAGATGTTGGATTACCTAAACCTTGACTTGTTGGTTTGAAACTTAATATTTTCTTTACGATTTTTGAACGGCCCGTAAACTACATATTATACAGTGCATACTCTAGTGACTTGGTCATAATCTCATAAAGATATGTTTGATTAGAGTCTTTGACTCTGGCGTCATAAAAAACAAAAAAACTACATGCGGCGCTTACTCTCCCAGATCTCTGTAGCAGAGAAGCATAGCGTAAGGTAACCAGTGGAGTTAGGGGAGGGTGGATACAACATAGAATCAAAGCACTGGAGTGCTGGAGGAACGATGTCCTGAACTTATTTTTTGATTAAAGAATATATAATTATGTCAAAATATACATATTATTTCAACGTTGACGTCGTGTTTTAGATATGCACAGAACGGTGCGCACAAAAACTACCAAAATCGTCCTAAATGTTTTGACATAAGTAACACAATATAATACGATCATTTAATAGACCAGTTCACGGATGACGTCACAAGCACCTACTACCAATATTTTAGCTGATTTACTGGTTGGCAAAAAGAAACCAATGTTTACATACATTTGATAGCAGCAGAATTTCTTAAATAATGATAACCTTTTTATTTGTCGGCCGATTTTTTTATATTTATATTGATAGAAAGCTTTTGAAATTCATATTTTTAAAATATATGGAGATAGCCAAAATTTTGATTTGAAAATGAAATATAAGGAGATTTAAACCTGTCTTATGAACAATCTTCTTGCCGGTTTGAAGCACTAGGTTTAAACACTCGCCTATAAAAAACGATTCTGTTATGACAAATAATTTTTAGATATTCAAAATATTAATTTCAAGGCCTTTCTAGTGATATAAGATACTAAATTGTCTGATTAAAAAATGACTCAGTAATTGCAATTTTAAAATTACTGTGTTTTCATCGTACCTACTCGCTATCATTTCTTGCCAACCAGCGAACGGTTAAGTGTATTTTTTATCAGCTACTTGTTACTATTTATAGACTTCATAACAATAACAATGAACTGGTCTATATTGCTTATTACTATCGAATGATGTAATTATGCTACGCATATAACATGCATTGTCAAAAACATCGTAGGCCCTTATTACTCCAACAAGTAATCATTGCAGTTGTCACGGGTTGAGTTGTCTACGGGTTGAGTTGTCCCGTCTCCATTGCAAGATTTGTATGTCCTGAGAGTAACCTCCCTTTTCCTGAAGAGTTTCAAGAACGACAACACAACCCAGCGTTGTATTACATTTAAATGAGATGTTAATGAGTTTCACGCTTGAACTACGCCTCTTTGTCTATGTTGAAAATTGTTGAAGCGTGAAAAGAGTAATCTTATACTTTCTTGTTACCATTGGAACGATGTCTTAGGACATCGTTCCAAAAATGGTTGCCGGGATCAATTTCTAATCACGTATTCTCCCAACTTGTGTTAAAAATCATGGGTATTAACCAGTTTACCAACTTTGTCTCTTTAAATGAAAATGAGGGTAATTTATCTCACAGGATGAGAGTCTCTTACTGATTTCCTTATGAGTGATGGTTAGGTAACCTGTCCGCCTCTTTTAAACGCTAGCTGTTGACTAAAATATCTCAAATTTAAGGACAAAATTAAGATACATTAATAACAATGTATCGTTTATTTTATCAGACTAAAGTTTTTCTTTGCCATTATCTAAATAATAGAAGAAATAATAAAGCCACGTTTATGCTTCTATTATCCTTCTCCATTGTTAATTTAATGCCCGTTTTATTAAGATATCCATTTTACGTGCATACTCTAAAATTTAAGGCTATATTAAAATTGGATTTTTCTTATGTTTCTTGGAATGTTGATACCGTTTAAGATTGTTAACACCTAGGTGAAAGTTAATAGATAAATCGTAATTTCAAAATAAACACGTGAACGTTAAAACACTTGACAGTTCACATGGAATGTCTCAAATATTAGCGATCAAGGTGAAAAATGAAGGAAAAAGTTTGGATTTTTACGTAAGATAGTTGAATTTTGTGCGTTATTGCTGCAAATAAGTGTACTGCTTTTACCTATGACCGTTATGAGTATTATTGTCAAACAACAGGGATAATACATTCATTATTTTTTTTGTTTTAGCAACTTGACTTTATTTATGCGTTATTGGTAGGATTCTACCATCATTGTTGTAGATTAAACCACTCACCCTGGGGAACAATAGCTCTAAACCAGCTAGCAATCGATCACAATCGTTAGCTTGAACTCTCTACTTCGGATACTGAGACCACTCGACCTATTGGGCAGATTATTGTTTTTGTGATGAGAGAACTTAAACCCTTGTTATTTGAACCTGCTACGAAAAAAGGTATGAAAACATATTAGGAACAGCAATGTTAAAACACAAAACAGCCAAACACAAAGAGGGAGGTTTTTTAGATTTTAGACATAACTTAATGAAGTCGATACAAAATTATTTAAGTCTACATTTATGTTTAGATGGACAACCGTCGTGCCCAGAATGATGCCCTAAACTTGCAACTGATATAGTAACCTCATTGAAAGCAATTAAAATCTAATTAAATTTCTTAATTGTTTTCTATTTTCAGCACGGTGATTGCTATATTGGATTTTAAACAAAGAAACAATTAAACTACTGATAATTTCTGGTGGAAGGGAAAACAATGGCGATGCTGGTGCGTAAAACGTAACATTCAATGTGACTACGCATGCGCCAGATCAAAACCGGAAGCAGAGACTTTGGCCGTACAAAATGTTTAAACACTGCATGGGAAAACATTTAAAGCAGAAATCTCACCATGAGAACGGTGACAATACACTAAGAAAAAACAGGCCGCTCGATTGATCTAGAACAGTTAATTTAAAATCAAGTTTAACCGGAACTGCAAATATCCAACGGAAATAGGCGAAAAGAAAAAAGGATTTTACAAAAAAAAAAGAATCATGAAATGCAAACACGTAAACAAAATCGATAAAATTTAATCGAGCTGTTTATTGTACCTCGTTTCAAATGATCAAAATATTCTGACTTTATGAAACTTTTAAATAACTTAGCTAGATATGAAAGGAGTATGTGTATTTGTATATAGGCGTTAAGCCAATAAGTACAAATTGAAAATGCTACAATAACTTGAATGAATAATAAATAGTGAACCGCCTATATGTAATTTGATAGCTACTATTTTACTGTCATATGGGAACGGGTCATATGTCAACTTTTCGCTTAAATGATTGCTTGCATTTGAAATAAAGAGAAACAAAAGAAATAGTTTTACAAAATGGCATTTGGAAGACGTCCAGTTGCTAGCTTAGGGAAGCGTTCTGTTTATAAAACAGAATTTGATATTTTTAAACAGAACACAGACATTGAATTAATCAGTTTGGTTAGTTTCGATGAAAACGACTCATGTCATTTAGAAAATCGCTCTTCATATTGGAGTTCAAAAACTTCAAGTTCTGGTCATAAAACTCAAAATAATTTCACAAGTCAACGTAAAAACTTTGAACAATTAAATCGGAACAGTGTGAGAATAGCATACGATCCTAACTATAAATGTAGTAAAGCCATTGAGAGAAATAATCGAGAGTTTAAACCAAACATTTGGAACAAAGGAGATACGTCCATATATAAAGCTTTCGCAAGAACTTCTAAGTCATTTCTGAAAAATCGAACATACGGAAGAAAAGTTGAAAGGAGTAGATCGTGCTACAGTGCCAATGAAGTCCGTAAACCAACCAACGAGGAATTAAAACTAACCCGGTGTCAATCAACTTGTGAAAGAAGGACTAACGAGTCTAATTGGATTACAAATTCTAAGTCAAATAAACAGAATTCAGCTAATGTTGAAAATAAAGAAAACACGATAAATAGAAGTGTAAATAGACAGAACGCGTCAACAAACAAAGCTTTGTGGCGAACTAAATCTGCCCCGGTGACAACAGCGCAAAACAAGCCTTTATATACACGAAAGCAAGAACTATTAGGATATACAGCGCGTGGAAAATCTGCCAAACCTTCCTCTCGAATTGAAAAGGGTCAAGCAGAGGAAAAGCCTAATGTTGGAAGAACTGGAACCTTGAATGAAAAACGCGATTTTATAAACTCGCAAAAGACACGGTCTCAAGAATCGCCAAAAGAATTGAGTATAAATCGCATTGAACTTGAAAGAGACGTTAACACAAGGACTAATAAAGTGATAGAAGAATGTACTGGCTCGAATTATAGTTGTAAAAACCTTGACTCAGAGGTAAATACTGAGAAACAGTCAAGTGACATTAGCGTAAAATCAGAAGTTGATTCTGTATGTAAAAGTGATAATAATGTAAATACTATAAACGAAAACACTTCAAGAGATTTGGAAATTACTGCTGACGAGACTCCTGGTTCTAAAGACAGTGGTTTTGCCAGTAATACAGTATCTCCTGAATTAGAAGTTAGACCTGTTGAAGCAGATGGTGGGACGGAGCAGACTGAACCATCAAAGAAACAAGTGAAATTTGCGTGTGAAGATATCGAAGACGGTGCATCGTCTGTTGATATTTGTAGTGTAGTAACTGAATGTGCATTGTCAGACAATGAAAGTATAGCAAATGAAAGCGATTTAAATGCTTTAGACAAACATGATATAAGTACCTACGATATTACTACCTTGTTAAATGATCTTGAAAGATTTGGTGCTAACAGTAGACTCTCGGTGATTAGTGCTGGTTGCCATAGTATCTATTCTCATGAAGGAGGAAATGACTCTTTATGTGGGGTAGAGGCATGTAAACATTTAAATGAATTGAAAGCACCTGAAGAAGAATCAAACGTTGAAGAACCTGACCAAGAGCTTATTGATTCTGCTATTAGTGATTTAGAATCTACAAATATGTCAAAAGAGGCCAGACATGCAATTCTAGAGACGTTGCAAGACATGGGTGTTAAGAAAGACAGACGAGGTAAAGACCTCGGTGGCTTGAATGATCTAAAACATAGAAGTGTAAACTTGCAAAGAAAACAAAAAGATAATAGACACAAGTATGAATATTTTATGAGAGAAAGAACGAAATCGTTTTATAAACAACAATTTAAATCAATGGATAGTGTAGGCAATGATGACACAAGCTCAAGACATAGTTCGTCCAATACGAGAGAAGGAGATGATTCGACTAGCGATGAACTAAAAGGCAAACTTTTTCCTACTATTACAGAAATGAGTAAATCAGGATTCAGAACTAATCGTTCTAAACAGCCAAAACAAATAGTAACATTAGAAAACGTACGACATAAGAAGCATAAAATACCAGGCATTGGTAATTACCATATGATAGCAAGTCCTGATAGCGACTTTGAAATTACACCGCCGGGCTTTGATATTAGGTACAATAGACCTATCATATCAACAGAAGAAATGGAAATACCTCCGAGATTTATACGTGAACGTTCCATTCAGAAATGCAAGAATTGGTTAAAAAGAAACATTAGTCTGTCGCCATTATCATTGCAACCCGCAGCAAATAATAAACAGTTATCACGTGACTGAAGTCACTTCCGGTTTCGTGGATTTAATTTTTGCAAATAAAATGCATTTGTGCCATTCGTGTCTCTACAATGGATTTTGATTACTGTTTATATATTCCAATGTGTCAAATTATTCAAGTCATAGAATTCATTTTGTTTCTATAACTGCATCAAAGGGAGACAATTCATCGTTGCGCCTGGCATTATGCGTGCTATATTTGGTTACTTCTATTGAAGCATCAAAACTCCGCGCGATTGTTATCTCAATAAGTTTTATTTATCCAGGACAACGTCGTTTACGAGTGATTTAGACTTAAAAATATGTATAAACTTTAATTTTACAAATTAATAATATATGTTATTCATATTGAAAAACAAAATGGTCACCGTGAGTGCAAGTCCCTAAATGAAAATGTCCAATTTAGTAAAGCAGATCAATGGTTAATTCATCTGACAGACTTTGATAAAACATTTGACTGCCATTATGTTTTCATAGAGTCGCCATTCCTATTACAATTTGCCAGTAAAAATTCACATTTTGTCCAAAATGTCTTCTTTTTGTGAGTGTATTTAGGCGGCATTAATTATTGTTTAATATCATTTTTGTACACGCACATATGTATTTGTATGAACCATGACGGGGATATAGGACTACTTTGTATTCATAAAGAGAAAGTTTGCTTGGTTGTATTGTATCAATAACTCTTTGATTATATGCATACCTGTATACTTAACTTTTCTAACTCAACAATAAATTTTCGGGTATATGTAATATCAATCAGATGCACTGATGTATTAAAACATTTTTTATATTTACTGCCTGCATGGTGTATTTAATTAGTTGACAGCTATTGTAAATTTATCTTCTTGAATGTACTTAATGCATTTGTAATAAATTCCATGGCGTGGTGTCTGCAACTTTGACTTTTAATAGCGTGTGTTTCCATCTTGTGCCAACAGCACGCTAAGATACACGCTATCAAACATATTGTGATCATGATTTGAAGTATCATACTGGATTTCATGGACGTAGATATATATAATAACACTTTTTTCAAATAGTTATGTTTAATTCAGCAAATAAAGACAATGTTCGACACTGGCTTTACATTTAGGGTAAGTTTAACAAATTATTTTCAGCAGTTATTACATATATAATATACATATTATAATTGAGACCATGATAGAGTTGTGTATATTAAATATTGTAATTTATACCAATATTGACTGAAGTCTTTGTTGTTGTTTTAACAAAAAACCCTACCTGATCAAAATCCACTGACTTAGATTATGCTAGGACACTGCATACGTGTATGTATATGCCAGTACAAATATATTTATAAGCAATTAAAAACTAATGTACAGTCAGTTGGCGGCGACAACAGTACATACATGTAAAATACAAGTATAATGCCCTCAAAAAGATCATTCACACATTAACAATTAATAATGTACAAAATAGAATTTTTAAAAATGTAAAAGCAAGTTTAATGTTAAATAATTTTAATTTCCTTTTTAAAGGAGAACTTTTTATGAAATTACAAAATATTTCTAGCTTGATATTGGCTCATTGAGATACACTGAGCATAGCTTTGGAGGCTGATAGATAACTTTTAGTAAAATTTTAATATACCAGTAGAAATTCTACTTATATTGCATGAATAATGAATAAAATAAACAATGATATAATAATTCTTCCTAACTGAACTTTGTTATTGTAGCAATTCAATTAATTGTACTGTGAAGGAACTTTTGGAGGACAGTGTATATATGGTACTTGGATGTGAGGATTCGAACTCTGAAGTGATCAATCTAATTTGTAAGCTGCTGTTTCAAAATCACAGTAAAGTAGATTTGTATACAGTAAATACTTTTACTAATTCACTCGTAAAAAACCAAATAAAAGTATGAATAAAATCCAGTGCCAGAATTTAATATTTTTTATAAAGGGAAGTAACTTGAAAATGAAAATAAAAGTTGTTGTTTGCCTTACCTCCCTTGGCTTTTGTAAGAAATTCATCATGACCGAATTCATCTGTGCTGAGGGCACTCGATACACTTCGTGATTATACACTTGTTTACTAAAAAGATCAACTCATAGAGACATCGCTATTTGATTGGTAGTTAAAGATAGTTTGTCTCAAGTTATCCCAAACGACCTATAGTTGATTTCCTATTCTTTTAAGGGTTGACTTTATTATTCAACGAGTTAGCTGCTGCCTTACACATTTCTGTCATTATAAAGCTAGCCAGTGCATTTAAGTTTCTTTGCAAAGGTTTTCAAGTAATTACAACAGGGTCAAAATTCGCCCCGATCCATATGTCACAAATTTAACATATAAATTAAATAAAACATTTTGAAATAGTTTGTTCTTGTCTAAAACCACAAATACATTAAACTTTTTATATTAGGAATGTATCACCACTTCAAAATTCCCTATTTTATTTATTTTTTATTTTTACTGGGTTTAACGCCGTGTCAATACAATTTAGGCCATTTTACGGCGTCCAGCGCACCTAGCCTAGCTTTCCTGGTCCCTTGTCTATAACCAGTACTCACTTACCCTTCCACAAGTCCGGAAACTTCTCCATATATCTTATCATTAGAGGTAAAATCGACACTATCGTCAAATTTTCATGGAAGGGTATAACCTCCCTGGTGGGATTCAGACCTGTACCCCCTACGGGACACGAGATTCCAAATCCCGGCGCGCTACGAACTGCGCTATCGACCCGGGTTCATAATTCTCTTCATAGATGAATCAAAACTTGCAGCTTATATCACAATGCGGTATTCCCGTAGGTCCGAGTTAAATGAAACAAGTATTCAAACGATAATACCTTTTATGATAAATAGAATACCATACAAGATCATTATTTCCATAACAATATAAGTATGACCCCAACGCAGAGATTTAGGAAAAAAACAACACCAACATATACCTTTTCAAGGCATAAGAAAAGTTTGATATACACGTATTTTGATGAGGAGAGAGTGTGGCCGAGTGGTGACAACGTTGGACTGGTAATCATTGGATAGCTAGTTCGCATTGGTTAGAATCCTATCAAAAGCTACACAGTTTTTTCCTTGGGTAAGAAATTTTATGCTACTATCTCAAAACTGGGGGGCACGGAAGCATACTCGACAGTGATAATTCTAAGTTGAAAGAAATTGTTTCCCAATCGAACTAAAATAAATCAGTATAAACTATCTAACACTAAAATCTCCGTGATACACGTGTTATTTTATAATACAACGATGGACTTCAAAGGTACTAGTTCACAGATGTGGTTTATTTTTCTAAAATTTCAAATCACCATTCAGTGTCTGTTATTGTGTCAAATAAATTAATTTTTATTATTTTAATTATTATATGTTGCAAGATATGTACAATAAAAGTCACAAAAAATGCCCTATATTAATGTGTCTATTCCACATACGGGGTAGATATTTACTACATGAAACACAATCATTTGTAGTTATATGTCAATTTGCACTAAAATTGTCTTTATCAGAACACTACTTTCCTGCTTCCAAAAACATTTCCATACAATTACGATAGTTATAGAAAAAGTTGATATTTAAGTTGAAATCTGTGAATGAGTACCTTTAACACGCCAGACTTACTTAACCAGTTTTCTTGGACATTTGCTGTACTTCTTTTTCATTTTACAATAAATACTATGGTCTAAATTGTTAGGAAATTTTTTAAGGCTTAGATTTGCTGTAAACGTGATATGACGAGGACTTATCTAAGTGACTGGACTTTACATATCATTCTCAAGGTCATATCTATCATCTTCAAGGTCATTGTTAATGTTAGCGTAAATACAAATAATGTTATGGTAGGTCATAAAAGTCTTAACCATGGCGAAAGTAAACAAATCTTACTGATGCGTGCCATCAAACTATACAATAAAATATGGTATTAAATGACACCAAAGAGAAATAAAAAAGAAACTCAATTGCTACAATGTTAATCAATATAGTATTAAACTGTCGAATTGCTTGACTTGGGAAGCCTTTTTGTTATAGCTATTCCGCGTGGTTTATTACACTGTTAATATAAAAAGTAGTAAAAATCTATTTTAAGGAGAACAAACACTGTCATCTTAACATTGTCGGGCTCATATTGTTTATTGCATAGCGTTAACAAGACAAGGACATACTAAAATGCCACAGATCGTAAGAAGTACGCTCTGGTATGTTATTTGTTACACATGAGTGTACAAGTTCATTTATAGACGTTGTATAGAAGTCTTGACCGAAAAAGGCTGTTTGGATCAGTCTTAGGAACTACTCAGCAATTTGCTACCCAAATATACCTCTGGCATCATAAGGCAAGAAAGTTGTTCTATCATAGATTCTGTAGTAAATCGTAATTTCACTGAGTTTGGATTTTTTAAAATAAACACAGAACTACATTGAAACACGAAGTGTGAGATAGGGTACTTCTAATGATGTATTTTTTGTAGCAATTTTAACAAAGTAAATCTGAGTTACATGAAGTGTATAAAATGGTTGTTGGTATGTCGTTGGCCATTTGCAGTAGGGAAGACTTCTTTAAGTGGTATTGTAGCTCATTAGCAGAATAGCAGGCAACATGTATGTTTATATTGAATAAGCATTTCCATGTATAAACAATAATATCTCCACTTGCCAGGTATGGCTTAGTGGTTACGACATTGGGCTGGTAACCATTTAGTTGTCAGTTACATGTTTGTTCAAACCACTTTCTGACACCAATCTCTTCCTTAGGCAAGAAACTCTGTCCTATTAGCTCAGTATTGAGGGACTAAAATTCGGACTCAATAATGTTGAACAAGTCCGCGCCGACCAGCTGAGTTATTAAATGCCACCTTTTTTTAAATTCATCACATTTTGGAAAATAAAACTAAAACGTTTAGTTATGTTCTGATTATTCTGTACGGTTATTACTAACGGTGAATACCTTTTAGTTATAAATCCTCCAAAAAGTGTGTCAAGCATATTTGTCTAGGTTAGTAAGAAACCTTTTTCTCCAACATACTTTAACCCCCTTCCTGTCTCGTATAAATACAAGTAATTTCCCGTGTGTCATATCTCATGTTAATGAATTCTATGATTAATTATTTCTTTAATGTTTGTTAACAGAAAATATATGGCAGTTCTTCAGTCATGAAAAACATAACTCATTGCATGCTACAACTTTTACTTTTTAACGTTTATGTCTTTTCTTAACCTTTTCCTCGACGCATATAATTATATTTAATTTATCACACATTCATGAAACAAGAAGGTGATAGATCTAAGTAGCTCACCTGAATTTCCAAATTTCGTCATTTTCTAATAACGCGGTATTTTTACTCATTATATCACCGGCTTTATCGAGCTCGTTCTTCTAAGATTTGATCCAGTGACTTAGTTTTTTACTTCACATTTCCATTATCGTACTCGTCCGATATTTTATTAAGTGGGACTATAATGACGATGCATTTGAATGTTAGAGCATAAGCGTGACCATCTCATTAGTGTTAGACATATACTAGGCAAATGCTGATTGTGGGTGTACGACGACCGTACCGACAAAAGACTTCCATAAATGCTCCTCTCTAGCTATTAGCGCTAATATTATCTAAAATGAGGACCCATGTACAAAATTAAAGTTTATTGATAGTTAATTAGTTATCGGTAAATAAAATCTTCGGTGAGGTATGCTCAAGCCTAAATTTATGTCAGAATTTCACAATTTTGAATTATGTTGATAGCCTGTTACCTGTGATTCAATACATGTATTGTTAAAAGGGACACTTTAAAATCTAGTGAGAGAATTCCACGCTATAAAGATAGATTCTAATTTCAAATGATTTCATGTTTATGGAACTTTCTCTAACATGAATATATTTTGGCTTGATCTTACGATGATTCTTGACGTAAGATATTTGTTGAAAATATGTACAGGTTATTTATTGAGACAAGGAAATAGTTACGATTTACTCGACATAAAATGTACTAAATGTATGATAATTACATGACTTGAATGACCACACACTGTTTATTTTATCTGATGTATTTTGATTTGACATATATTGTACCGTGACCTGGTACGGTAAACGTGTTTTTATGTCAAACCGAGACTTAACTAAGTGGTACTTCTCATTTGTCATCATAAAGCATCCATAACGAAGTGGATTCTAAATATGGTAACTAGGCAAAGTATGTGCAGTAAGCTGTAAATAGCATCTGACTATTCATTTAAACTGGAATTCGGGCATGAGTTTTTTTATAAACGTAATGGCAAAACAGGCTATGCAAGGCCCAAAATTTCGATATTGTTTCTTAAACATTGAAATTGGGAATGAAAATAATGATTTTTTTTGTTTGGAATTATTTAAGTTAATCTCCAGTACTGTTTCCGGGCTGATGGTCGTAAAATGTTTGAGAGTTCATTCAAAACTCAATGTGTTTTTATACAAACACAGTATAGTAGAATTAAATATTTCAAATAGTTTTATCATACATTTGTATAAAACAAACAAAACTGAACGATTGTCCTCCAAAATTTACTTCGTATCACTGCAATGCCCACCCTCTCACAGATCCACATATTTTCTGATTCTAATTTAGGTATTGTAGGTGTTGGCATTGAAATTTAATATTTTAACCGAAAGAATAACTCCTGTCGAAATTCAAGCCAGTGATCTTTAGAATTTTAGCCATTAAATTCATGATAATTATTATACATGTATATGTATGTAAATAAATATTATACATGTACATATAGATACTTCGTCACCATGGAAACGTTATAAATTAAAATAAGGCTTCGAAAGAAGTCAGAAGAAGAAAACGTACGAAAGTATAGTCTAGAAAGTGCATCATAAAATTCAGTATGTACTATCACTCGAATAATTACTGTAGACAACTGATTGCATCACTCTTGTTATCACCTATATCCAATTTATTAGTACATGTACTCAGTATTTATTCTTGAACCTTTGGGGGCTAGTGTTAGGATGGTGTACGCTAGACTCTGGTGTTTGACCCCTGGTGGTATTACAGTAAAGTTCCGCTATTAAGACCACTTTGTTATTTCAAAATCATGCGATTTTTGACAATTATGCAGACCCAAATGCTTAATTTGGGAACAAATATGCCTCTATATTAAGACCGGCCCGCTATTAAGACCACCGATTTTGCTGGTCTTAATGGCGGAACTTTACTGTAATTTGACATTGTTTTTCTATGGCGTACACCCCTTGTTTTCATTTGTTGGCGTCCCTTTTACAGCAAAAGGTATTCTTTTTAGCTGTGGCTTTTTACGGTTGCTGTTCCTAATGTGTTTACTCACGTCTTAACTAAATATTGGTTCATTTTATTTTAAAAAGGTGTAAGTTATTTCAGAAACACTGTCATGGCACTTGGCATACAACTGGTAAAAAACCAGAATGTAAAATGTCACATGTCATGACGACAAAAAAGGGATCAATAACATACAAATATCATCATTCTATAGTAGTCCCCGCAATAAATTAAAGAAACAAATACAATAAGTAAATACAACTATGAATGAATCAGTTAATGAAATGCATGTTTGCCTTCTGGCATAAGTTATTAATAATTGTCAACAAAAACCAGAGAATATCATTTGAGAAAATGTAAACATGTAAACATGTTTGATATACATACTCTTCAAATCGAAGGTGAACGCACCTGTTATGCGACAGCGTCTTATATATCTATAGCGTTTTTGCGCGCGCAAATGTTGTTTTTCACTTACTGAGTAAACAAGCGATATTTGCTTGAAATCGTCAACATGCTTGCACGCATGCTTGGTCAACTTGCACGGACACCGAAATGTCCTATCTCGTGTTCTGATTGGTCCAGCTAGAAAAGATAAAATAAGGCGCTCTACAGGTTGACAGTCATTATTGGGACGCTCGCAAATAGGAAAGTTCTACCGTTTTTTTCAACGGTAAGACATTTTTTCTTTTTACTTTGAAATTATTTCATTATTTTAGCGCCCACCAGAAATTTATGATTGTATAGTTCAATAGTCTATATTAAATTTGAATATTTTTACTTCAAAACTTTCAAAATTATTTATGGCGAAAATGAGTTGTGTTAATTCTGTTCTTGGTTTTCAAATAAACTCAATTTTATGATGGAAATCTTATGCAATATATTCAATGAGATTGCATTTTCTGCTAAAAATAAAAAATGCAGTAAGGCCTTCGGCTATGTAAAACTTACGACAAAAAATTAGTTATTCAGTGACCTTTCAGAGAGTGGGTCGTATTCAATTTTGAAAAATATATAGAGGATATATGTTTATTTCGGTGTAAGATCGATTTTTATTACACTAGTGAGCTAAGGATGCAATATTTTCACGAGTGAAAGTATAATTAGCTCACGAGTGAAATTAATAGATCTGACACCAAAGTAAACAAATTGTCTGCTTCAAACTGGCTTTTTTAAGTATAATATGTCATCAGAATGGCGCGTCCAAACAGTGAAAATAACAATTTTATTTCCATTGTTTTAAAGCAGTGGAATATATTTTTTCACTGATAAATTCCGGTATTCCACGGGAAAGTTTTTTTAATTGTTAAAACTTTGATCTGCCAAGTTTGTAGCCAGTGTTGATGCTTTATAAAGGCAAAGTCTGTCTTTTAAAATACTTACAAGCAACACGTTTGCCGTTGTATTTCAAGACCGATTTTTTATATTCAGGCGTTTTAAAACTGTATTCATTGTACTCATCTTCAGTTTAGATGACTTTGACTTTTTTTAACAAGTTAAACTATTTAGATTTTTAGTTGATTCTTTATATGAGATTTATATGTGATAGATTACAAAGTCACCTATAACAGACAATTTCTTATTTGAGACTTTGCTTACGTCCATAAACCTGCTCTCTGTGAACCTTTTTACAAATCCTCTCGTGATAAAATGCATCTCAGCTTATATACTGAGAAAAAACCGCTAATAGAATGATCTAACATTTCCAAAAAATTCTACTAATTGTTGTGATTTATGTAGAATGCTATGTACCTTTTTAATTTTTTGTCATTATAATGACTATATATTTGGTCCTGGGATGAGTTTGTATTATGATCTGTTCTGTTCTGTTCTGAGTTTCATCATAATAGTTATGTTTAATAAAAAGAGTCACATTGCTTTTTGTCTCATCTTGTTTTATCACAATGAACGTGAAATGATCAAGAGATTAGAAAGTGGCAACTAATCTGAAATAAAAAGATACGATTTAAATCGCCGCCTTATTGAATTGCTGGTGTTATTTGCATCCCCCTCATGCTCTAAGGTCTTATCACCGATTTTAACAAAATTGACTGATCATTCCCCATGTGACCATTCTTCTAGCATGTCTAACTTCGAATCCGGAGATCGCGGGATCGAGCCCGGTCGCGGTATGTCATACCCTATACATATTTTGTCGGTCTCATGGTAGAGTAAGTTAGTACTGGTGATAGAAAAGTGTCCAGGAAACCTATAGTAGGAAGAGCTGGCCATCGTATATATAACCTAAATGTGTGTTGAAAATGACGTTAAAATGACCATTCTTCAATGTAACAACACTTAATAATCGTAAGATTCATAAATGACTTAATACTCTTTGCTTACTAAATGTGTAGTTGGTCCAAATTGACTCGAGACTGTTCAATGTATCACACTCTTTTGTAACCATGCAAATTTTATCTATATTGCTTTTTTGTCTGTGATCAATATATACCTCTTTAGAACCTTCAGATAGACCTTGTATCTGACAGCCAGACATATAAGTTTGTCAGTAAACTGAACATAGTTTGTTAACAACTGTTTTGTCATTATCAAAGCTGACGACCTTAATGAGTAAAAACAATTGTTATAATTAATAAATCCTCTTAAAGGTACTAGTTCACAGATTTGGTTATTTTTTTCTATATTTTCAAAATACCATCCAGTGTCAGTAATTGTGTAAAAAAAAATCTAAATATTTTAAGACAAACTGACCAATAGGTTGCAAAAAATATACAATAAAAATAAAAGAAATACATTTAATTTATATACCGTCTATACCGTTACATACGGGGTAGATTTTTACTACATAAAACACCATCATTTTCAGTTGTAGTTCAATTCACTTTAAATTTGTCAATATCAGAGCTTTGTATTAATGCTTCCAAAAAATGCTTCCATACAATTTTGATAAATTTTGAAAAAGTTGATATTTAAGTCAAAATCTGTGAATGAGTACCTTTAATTAGTGAGCAAGTTAAATTCATTAGCCTATTGTTAGTAATAATATTTAAGACTAATGTGTTGCTAAAATTACCATAAAAGCTTTATTTATTTATATCCAAGGTGAAACAATTTGGAGTTCTGTAATGATAAATTAAAATACAGAGGTTCAAACTTTTTGTGTGATTTTTAAAAGTTGAAATTATATACTTAATTTGTACTGAAACCATTTATCACGGTTTCTATGGTGGCTGATTTCTGAAAATATTTTTATGACATAGGCCTATAGTGTCAGTATTAATTATTGTGAGTATTTTAGTGTGATAAATAGGAAAAAAGTTAAATTTGTAAAACATATTTTTAAGAAGCAACCGTAACTTTGTTTAATATGTTAACAAAAATGACTCCATTACCTCCCTTTAAACAGCACTTTTTTCAATTTTGGCAATAGTTGAAGAAGTTTTTCATTTAGTGTATTTCAGTGTTTACTTGTTCGTCTGTTCGAAAACTCTATGGAAAAAAACACGTAATTTTTGGTGACGAGTTCATAAGAGCGTGTCTTCGGAACTACCTCGGCGATCTTCTACGTATATCTCGTAGATGATCGCCGAAGTTGTTCCGAATGAAGAGCGCGCTCAATAGAAGTCGAGTTCGTTAAATACTGGTTTCTGAACTGTTAATTCCATAGGCGACTGTAACGGTTGCGAGTCCATAGGCGACTGTAACAGTTACGATTCCATAGGCGACTGTAACAGTTGCGAGTCCATAGGCGACTGTAACGGTTGCGAGTCCATAGGCGACTGTAACGGTTGCGAGTCAAACATAGTTTTTATTTCGGAACCGTTCAGTCCGCCCTTGGTTTTTGTTCACTGTCCAAAGAATATAGTCGATAAAAGGCGGTGGTTATTGCTTATTTCTATCACTTGAAAAGTGTGTGTGAGTGTGGACGGGTTGTTAATTGTTAAAGGCACTGGTTCACAGATTTGGGTTTTCCCCATATTTTCAAAATACTATTCAGTGTCTCTAATTGAGTAAAAAAATCTTAGGATTTTAAGAAAAAAACTGACCTATAGGTCGCAAGAAAAATACAAAAAAGAAAATACAAAAATGCACTAAAATTGTTTATACCGTGACATACGGGTTAGAATTTTACTACATAAAACACCATCATTTGTAGTTGTATGTCAATTTGCACCAACATTGTCATTATCAGAACACTATTTTCCTGCTTCAAAAATATTTCCATACAATTTTGATAGTTTTATAAAAAGTTGATATTTAAGTTAAAATGTGTGGAAGAGTACCTTTAATGTATAATGCATGTCTACTGTATACATGTATAGTACATACAAGTACAAGCATTCCTCGAGTAGCTCGGTCAACATGTACTTATTAAATAAAGTTAACTGTCATGTTTAACGTACAAAATACACATACAATTAACTAATTAATCGTAAAAATCAAACAAAATGTCACGAAAAATGACGAATGCTCCCATGCATCGAGCAATAATAAATTGACTATTTGATTAAAAGTTTTGGTGAAGTAGTCTAATAATTCTCACGATTTGAAACCGTTGAAATTTAACCCTTATTTGAGTCCATGTGGTACGAAATGTATTGTCAATATGCTATTATGTACTACAACATAGAGAAACCGAAATGAATTTTATAAAAACTATCATAAATGAATGATACACTCCATTTTCAAATTATATGAGGATAATTTTTGAAAGTCACGTAATCATTAAGTCGATGTCCAGGAAGTATGATAGCGACAAATTGTTGTTGATAGAGATGGGAATTTCATTTTTCGTGACCTGTTCCCACATTTTACAGTCTTCAATAGCGCTGTATTGGCCAATCACAGGCGAATAGTAAGTTGGCCCGAACTATAACACCTTCTAAACTCCCTGCAGTGGTTATTTCCCTTGGTGGAAGTAAAATAGCAACGCGTGACGTATTTATTTATTAAATGGAATTTGTACGCGTTCTTATTTCAACATTACTTAAATGTCATAAACATAAAACCATATATAATCGATTAGATTATTAGCCAACAAAATTTTCATGTTTAAACAAAGTTGCCAACAGACTATCTATCATAAACCATGACCGACTTGTCAATAGTAGCTAAGTGTTATCAAATTGTGAAGAGCTGAGTGTTGAAGTGATGTACATGCATGTTAACTTAAACTAGCCGTGTATGAGAAATTAAAGCTGTATGGCAATAATTTAACATCTGAACTACTATAATTAGTTACAACCTCACGAACTCGTCATCACATCACGATGAAAATAATATTACTGCACAAATTTAGTCCCAAAGTTTTGACCTAAGCGAGCACCGTACATATATTACGTCTTTCTTGATTGTTTTAAAGCAAAATGCACAAAACCTTGACATTGCAGGTGTTTTTATTGCCTGTTTAGTAATCATATGTAAGTATTTTATTGTTTAGTTATAACTGCGTAGTTGGGGACGAGCATTTTACGTAACAGAACTGTCAAATTAGGGAAGATATTGAGTTACGATTGTCTTGTTTACGCATGCAAAATATGCAATGACTTGATGCAATCTACTCAGCTTGAATTGTTTTTCACTTATAAAAAACTTTTTTGAATAAAAGAGAACTGAAAGAGGAAAATAACATACAGTGCGATGGTACTTGTGTTATAAATGAAAACTCTACAGAACATTTTTTTTTTACAGAGAGTATTCATACACGTAGCTGATGGTGATAAAAACAATACAATTCATTATTACAATTGTAAATTTTTATAAAGCTATTGTTAAATTTAAAACATTTGTCAGTGACGCAATAATTAACTCCGATGACTTGAATATATATTTTTAGAGATCGCGAGTACATGGTAACTGTAGCGAATATTTAAATCAGCGGAGTTTTTATGTGCATCCGTGGTTCATTTAAATTTGTACAAATGTAAAACTTTAATATTTTATATATTGGTTCATACTTCAAATACTTTAATTTACATATCTTAAAAGATAGGATGGTTATACCCTTCCATGAAAATTTGACAATAATGTCAATTTTCGTCCATTAATAAGGTATTATGGAGAAGTTTCCTTCCTTGTGGATGGGTTTGTGAGTACCGGTTTTAAGACAGTTAAATTAAAGATAGGTTAGATATCCATTAATTGCTAGTATTTTAAAAATCGACAATTTACACATTTAATTTATACACGATAGCCCGAGTTCCATTGATCAAAAAGTTACATTAATTTAATGTTATTCTAAAAATGCAGTTTCATTTACAAATATGATGACATTCATTTTTAACCGCCTTTAGAATACAGACTAAACATTTTCGGTCTGAAACTATTATACAGTATGTAATACAGAGGAGTGTGGGAGAATGGCCTTGAAAAATAATTAATAGAAAAGCTCCTCCTAGCTATGTATGTCCCGCGTCAATCTGAATAAAACTGATCTAAAATTTTCCACTCGCATACTCGCTAATATCTGTTTACGGAAATTGGTCCCGCGTATGAAACCAAATCCACATTTCCTGTATCTGTATTCAGGCCACATATCGACTTAGCTAACCAGACAAAATAAGAAAGCAAAAACATCGACTTGGTAATATGCTATCTTTGGGATTTTTGTCAAATATTTTGATATTTATTTACAAAAAAAATATGAGGATAATTTTGAAATTGAAAACAAAATGAATTATGTTAAACATTTTTATAGCCTTCAATTCGTTTACATTTTTTAAATAAGCCCCAGGCTTTTACCACCGACATACAATCGTTTAATGAATGAGGCTCACATTACATACAAAGTCAGTGCGCGCTACACATAATTAATATTATATTTTTGCAAAGATTTTTTTAACTAGGCGTATCATAAATTGTTTCGTCTAAGTAATCTGTCAGTGAGTAATTAATGTCGGACTGTATCTTGTCATCAGCCTAGTACAGTGACATTTGTATTATCCGAACACTTATAGGAATAAACGAATAAATCAGAATTCTAAGAATGTCAATCTGAGTTTGAACGGTCTTGTATAATATTTTACGATAAGTTACGAATATTACCGAATAGTTACGACTGCCATACTGTTTTACATTCGGATAACTAAATCGTTTGGAGGACACTAGTGTTTAGACTTCGAAAACTATCGACAAAAATGCCTGACCAGTTTAACCTGCGGAGTGATACATGTGTCTCTGATTTACTACGCAGTCAATTTCTAGGCGATAAAGTAGTTCCGTCACCTGACTCGTCGGTTTAATATAATAATACTGCGGTCATTCACTATATTACTCGAAGTTTAAATTGTTTTACAGTATTGTACCATATTTATCATATTTTACTGCCCTTATGAAACCAAAATAATTTGTATGCAAAGTGTACAGGGGAAAACTCAATCTGATTAAAACCCGATCTTAAATTTTCCGCTCGCCTACTGTACTCGCTAATTTAGATCTTGCCTTTTTCAAACGAAGGTCACGTGCAGGTGACCTTTTCTCATCATAATATTCATGACGAAATTGTTATGATACGTAACTTGTTTACATCGTCTACGTCACGCAATTTGAAATGAGCCGCCCAATCGTAGATTGTGAATAATACCGCTGTTAAATTAGCATGCAAATCTTGGTCTTAAAATAGAAATTACGAAATCAAAATATGATTAATAGTGCTTTCGTCTAGATGAAAGCTACGCATTGATTGGTCGACACAAAGTACATCTCGACGTGACCTTCCACGGAGAAAGTAGAGATCCTGTACGACAACGCTCTACAGGATATCTGTTTACGGAGATTGGGGAAAACTGTAATTCAAGATTTTGTATGGCAAGAAGTGGAAAATACAATCTTTATATTACAGGGTAGAATAAACACATCGCCCGCATTTTTTGCTTTGCTCGATTCGTACTTAAATCTTATGTGAAGGGAGTAATCATTAGTATGGATTTGGTTTCAATGTGCATGAAAGTTTTTCTGTATTTCAATACTTTGATTTATATTTTGCTACGTATTTATAAACGTTATTTAACAATGAAGAGCATTGTTAGCTAGATAAGAATTAAAATACAATGAAAATACGTATATCACAATCATTGAAATCAGCTAATATCAGCACAATGAAGACAAAAGCGTGGGTGTCTTTACTCATACAATTCCTCTGAAATATTCTAATAACAATGAATAAACTATTAATTGATAATTGATAATTATTGATTTTATGTGTCTTCCAAGAGGGACAAATGCTCCTAAAGAATAATACCTTGTAAAGTATCAAATAAATTATCGATCAGTAATTGATTATAATTGATTTTTATTTCTTCGACGAGCGATAAATACTCGGAAACGATTGATTGCATAAGAAGACTTCACATCACTATGAATAAATTATCGATCAGTAATTGATAGTACATTTGTAATTGATTTTTTACTACAACTGCGATTAACAAATAATGTAAACAGATGTATTTATTATCTACCATTAATTAATATTAATTGTTTTATTACTAAGTGTGAGAATACAGCTCTTGCGTGGGAGGTCGTATAATAGTACTCACACGTAGTGGTGACTCGTAAAACATGACATAAAACAATATAATATGATACAATATGATAGTTGTTTGATACCTACATTATGGGCATGATTTGTTGGTATAGTGAGATACAGAGGCGGATCCAGGATTTTTTCGGGGGGGGGGGTTCCGAACCCCGAACTACAACCACATTATATACATTTTGCAGAAAAAATGCAAGGTATCTATACTATTAAATTTGCGAGTTTCCTGTTTTGTGGAAGAAACTGCGCAGCTTTGAATAAATATTTTGTTTGTCGCTGGAGCACCTATATACCGGCATATCAAGTTGACAATTCTTTTTTGACAAAGCCTCTTGATATTTGCAAAAACTGCCAAAAATCAACAAATATAGTGGGTTTTTTGTGTCTAAAAATAGTTCTTGATAAAACTAAAAATAGACACGTCAAACCGGAAAGGGGTTAAATATCGAGAATTCACTTTTGAAATGAAAATACAAGCTCGGGTGACCAAGTTTCATAACTCCATGTTACATTTTCACAGTGTTCAGTCCTTTTAGAACTTGACAAATCCAGATTAAACTTATACTTGCAAAATCATATCTCCGATACTACACAATTATCAATTTCAAACTTCCTACAAATATTTTGCAATCTCTTATGATCAAGTTTCATATGGCTTTTAAACATGCCTGTTTCGAGGAACAGTTTCGAGAACAGTCATTACCTAAAGCCCGTGCTTGCACGGGCTCTCATCTAGTTGATAATAAAAACTACGTAACCATTAAATCTATGTTAAGCACCGAGAAAAATCGCTTCATGCTACTTAAAAATGACATACTGGTAAGAAACACACTAATGGACAGGTACATTTTCCAAATTCTATGGGCCGCTGGATCCGCCAGAAGACGTGAGAAGACGAAATTGTTACTTTAATACGTTTACATGATTATTTGATTACTTATAATGACTAGACGAAATATTTAACCTGCAATGTGCTGAAGGGTCAAAGAGTACGTTTATAAACAAGAAACTAACCATCTGTATATTTTGTGCTATAAAATAGAATTTACATGTACACTCTCTCATTACGCGTCAAGCTCAATCTTAATTGTTTGAATGGTCTCATATTTATTGTTGGGCAATACATAAAGTTTTATTTATTGATTTTCTCTATTTCTTAAGAGCTTAACAGCTATTTAAACATCATAGAAGAAGATTTTATTTTCAAATCAATAGGTCAATAGACCTGCGTGAACATACAATGTATTCCATAATATATACAATCACGTGACAATGACATTATACATAATCAATAACATACAGTTGAAAAAGAGAGAACAATGTACACTTGAATATTCATATGCAGTATAGTACTTTTTGTATAATGCTATAAGGGTAATTTTTTGATAAAAATTCAATCGAAACACAAGCAAGTATCACTGTTGACAAGGGTTAAAAGGGTTATATATTAAATATTATAAATTATATCAAAATATTTAAGACAGATACGCAGGAGAAGGTGACTTTTACTAGTTTTGTAAATAGAGAGAAAATCATATACATTTGTTTTTAAGTTGTCTATGAGTCACCATATGTAGGCCTACTATATTTTATGTTGGGCAAAAATTAATGTTAAATTGTCTATATTCCTCCATTGCTGAAGAGCTAATCAACTATTTACAAATCATAAATACAAACACAGGCTGCGGCTAGAAATAGTTTCCACAAAAATCATAGTATCATAAATAATAAAGGTATGTAACTCATCATCTCAGAAACCCCGAAAAAGGACCTATCTGATTTAACGGAATACTTTGTCTTTAGTTTTAGATCGATTGTTTTAGATTTTCAAAAGGTGGTCTTATTAATAAATGAAATGGCTAATGTTTCCATCGCGTATAGAAATTAATAGATAAAAAACCAATGAAGAAAGTAATGTGACGTTGAACAGAAAAAATCTTAGGTTGACACAATCTCCGTAAACAGAGATCCTGATCTACTCGCGTTGTCGTACTGGATCTCTACTTAGTCAATGCAAGGTCACGTCGAGATGAACTTTGTGTCGACCAATCAATGCGTAGCTTTCATCCAGACGAAAACACTATTAATCACATTTTGATTTCGTAATTTCTATTTTTAGACCAAGGTTTGCATGCAAATTTAACAGCGGTATTATTCACAGTCTGCGATTGGGTGGCACATTTCAAATTGCGTGACGTAGACGATGTAAACAAGTTACGTATCATAACAATTTCATCATGAATATTATGATGAGAAAAGGTCACCTGTACGTGACCTTCGTTTGGAAAAGGCCAGATCTAAATTAGCGAGTATGCGAGCGTTAAAATTTTAGATCGGGTTTTAATCAGATTGAGGTTGACACTATGTGACCTAAAATATTTTCGTCATCAAAAAGTATTTCAATCAACGCACTCACTCTCAAGTACTCTAGGGACTACACTTTATTCCTAAGCAATTTCGACAGATTTCGTAGACCTAAGCTTTGTACAGATTTATGAGCAAATGTATTAGAACTACCATATATGGTACAGAGGCTGGGCGAGAGAATGGCCGTAGAAAGGATTTGAGCACCTTACTCAAAGATAGTTTGTATGCTCTTATCGGTGACAGAACCATTAACAGACAGGGTCGTTACCGACAAAGCTAATAAGACAGATTCGACCTATTGGTTCACAGCATTGAGTTCAAATAAACAAATGTATGATGCACTACATTTTCAAATCAGTCATGCAGCGTCAAATTCCAATTAATAAACAAAACAAAACAAAACAAAACAAAACAAAGCAAAACAAAAAATCCAAATATGAGATTAAATCAGACGTTTCACGTTTCGTCATTTTAATGAATTGAAAATGTTTATCTCTTGGATCTGAAGCTTAGAAGAGACAAAAGGGTTAACCTTTTATCTAAAAACATGGATAAGCTAAAGGTTCAATACAGCTGACACATTGCCAAGAGGAAAATAAAATATCAAGTACATGTAGATGGTCTATGTTGAAAATTGTTTATGGTTTAAAATACTGTAGACGATCAGAACAGCTTTTTGTAAATATGCTCATCCACATACCTGTCAGTGTCTGCCATTGTTTAAAGAAAATGGGTTTCTTAATATTGTTCCAATCTCCGTAAACAGATATCCTATAGACCGCTTTAGCGAGTTTGCGGGCGAAGTTTAGATCGGGTTATAACTCATATTGATATCGTACATGTGAAGCAAAATGACATATTTACTTATTTTTCTTTATATATTTGCTATAAAATTTGAAATGAATGTAATTCTGCTAGCGTATTAGCAGCATGCGATTGCCTATAGACAAGGAAAGCAAATATTTTGATTTTATGAAAATAGTAGTCGTATGACAGTCGCAAAAGTGATATAAAACAGCCATGACATCGGTTGCGATTATTGAATGGTAGTGATTGCATAAATAATCGAACGAAATAAAGTTCACGGGATAGATGTGTTACAGACTTTGACTTCCACATTGTTCTGTTGCCCAATATCATGTGTCCTGCACGTCCAGCCCCGAGTTATGGATTCTACACACTTTCGTGGAGCTTGGTCATGAACCTTTTTCTATGGCCATTTTCCCGCCAATCTCTGTATCAAGAAGGGCAATTGCAAGCCATTGGCAAGGGTATGTGCGTAGCGTCAGGTTTAAAGCTTTGGTCCAGAGATCAGTGGAACCGTAGCATTAAAAAAAATCTGAGCTTAATTGGTGTGTTTATCAATTATCTATACATTTTTAAACCAAAGTATGGTTGAATCTAAAGTATACAATGATATATATTTTCAGGAAGAAGTTCAAATCATGAAATTACAAGCGTTACTCTTTGTTACTGGGCTAGCCCTTGTTGCTGCCCAAGGTCCAACTCGTACCAAATCAGGTGCTCCACCGGCAAGAAGACGTAACGATTGGAAAGATGTTCCCGATAATTTCGGACGTGCTGCTCCCCCTCCAGCTGCGGCCCCTGTTCCCCCAGCAGCCCCAGCAATGAGTGGACCACCACCACCACAAAGAGCTGTTCTGAAAAGAGGACCCCCTCCACCACGTGTTAGGCCGGTACCTGTCCCAGCAATGGCTCCAGTGCCACCACCAGCACCAATGGCACCAGCCGCTCCTGTCCCAGCCAGACCAGTACCACCTATGACACGAACCAAGAGTGCTGGATTCCTTGGTGGTCCCGTACCATACGTGCCACCAGCACAGCCACTGTACCCACCAACCACCATGCCTCCAGCACCAACCACAGTGTACAACCCACCGGAAATCAGAAAAGAGGAAGAGGAAGAATCCTAAACAGCTGGTTCCGTGAATCAGCTTTTAAATATAGGAACCAGTCTATATAGACTTTACTATCTGTTTCATTTTCATCAGTATTACAAATCACGAGACAATTTTACTTTACCATCTTAAAAATTGTTATCAACTTGTTCAAATCAACATCTTTGTTTCTTTACTAGTTTTATGTGAACATTGTTCTGTTCTGTTCTGTTTAATAAAAGTTTCGTGTTATTTTGTTGTTGTTATTGTTGCTATTTTAATATTGGTTTCATGTTACTCGACTATTATCTCTGTAGCCTGTTCAATTGCCCCGAACGTTCCAAAACTTTTCGTAACGTTACATTCGGAAGTCCTCGGCCATTTGCTGCGAATAATGTAATCTAATAAACAAATATACGATCGTTAAGGCAATGAGTGATGTTTCAAAATTCATGGACTAAACAAGAAACATTGCTCATTGCATAAACGATCGTATATTTGTTTATTTCAACACCGGTAGTTTCAAAATAGCGTCTAAATATGTCCGAGATTATCCGCAGCGAATGGCCGAGGAGTTCCAAATTTAACGTTACAGAACGTTTTGGAACGTCCGGGGTAATTGAACAGGCTGCTTTACTGTATGTCTTCGCCTCTTATGAGGTATACATACAGTATAACCTGCTTTTAACAGCCACCTGTAATCAGTGTTCACCAACTTAAAGTGCTCATAGTATAATGGTACAGGCTTGTAGAAAATACACTCAGTTGAGTGTTTGATATAATAAGTATATCTTATGATAGACATGTATGATAGACAAATGGTTTGATGACATGGTGCAGTCAGGGGGATAAGTGTGGAATGCAACTTTCAATAAACGGTGCAATTCTGAGTGCTTAAAGGCTTAATTTAGTATTTAAGATGAACCGAGGGTCGTGAATATTAGAATTATCATATATTTCTAACACACAATTCTAAAATATAGAGGTTTGGAGGCTGTGAAATTCCGAGTTGTCAATTGGACAAAAACATTCTGAGTAAAGGTGTTTAGATGATTATTTTTCACCCACTAAAGTCTTCAGGTTGTGTATATTTTGCATATTAAAACTCATAACTGGATGAAAAACAACGACTTTTAAAATTACCAATATTGCAAAAATATAAGCTAAACTTAAAAATTTAAGACAATATTATTTAATGTAGGCTATGGGCGAGTTGCCTTAGTAAATCGCTATATACAATGTATCACTTTGTTCTCTGGTACCCTTTATTTGATATAACACACTTATTCTTTTTGTTGTAAGAAGGAGACCAGCCTACCAGGACACAAAGCGATACGTAGCGATATGCTTAGACAACTCCCCCCATGCCTTGATTTAATAAGTAAATAATAAAAATGTAATATAAATATAACTTTCTATTGATAAACGGACAAAGAAGCTTACACCTAGTTTCCTTAACGTGATAATTTCTTATATAAAGATCTACTTATACTCCGTAAATCGTATATACTCACAGTATGTGAACATTTTCTTGTTTTGAGTATATTGGTCGTATATTATATTAGATTTCACAAACATTTTATAAATCGATCGAACTTAAAATATCTATTTAATCATGCAAAACACTTCAATAAGATTTTGTCTAGCGGAACAAATGTCTTACCTATTGAATGTTATTATTAATTATCGATATTTATTAAATATTATTAAAATATGTCGCTTATATCTATACAATTTAATGTATAGCTCAAAATTACTGTATGCTTGTTTATATTACATTGACGCTTTGAGGTAAGATCTACTTTTTTATTTTTAATGATAGGTTTTTACAAACTACATGTATAGTCGTATACACGAGTGAATCATTTTCCCACGAGTTGAAATAAAATCGACTAGCTTTCAAATTGATGCATATTCTGTTCCTCTGATGTCCAATACATCTCTCGGTGACTAACAACTGCCCAACATGAATTAGTGGTAGGAGGGAGAATGGCTGTAGACATAGCTTGCTTGCAACCGACTTAGCTAGCCTGGCAGCCACATAGAACACTCAACGACATAAATATAAAGTACTAGCAATGCATTGTCGTTGCCAGCCAACGAGTTGTTTATATTACAGTAAATGAAACCTTTTAACTGTTGATCTGAATATTTGATAGTAGATACCATGAACTAGGAAGTGTTATTCACATCCACGGATCCATGGACCATTAACTTCAGTAATAGTTATAAATCGGGCGTGTACGTTTTGGTTAAGACATTAAAAGGAATAGCTTTAAAATTTGCTTACAAAAATTGAAAATATTTTGAGCGATGTTTCTTTAGATATTACATGTTGTTACTCAAAAAATCTCATGCGTAACATCTTTTATATTTTAAATCATTTCTAAAGTTATCCTTCTTAAACAAATTCAGATTAGTTTGGTCGTTAATAAGAGCTTACAATTTAAATTAGTCAATTATGAGTCCGGTTTCTGGTCCCCATCGGAACAGAACAGGGAGAGCTAAGCTTCTTGCTCAAGGAAACAATGAGGTAGGTTTTGGATGAGAGTCGAACCAACGCGGATCTAACAATTCGCCGACTGCAAAGCCAATGTTGTAAGCATTCATCCACGCCCGCGGCTTGCTGGAAACAATGTGTTCAATTTTCAGTAGTCAAGTGACTAACTTATACTTTGGATTATCAATGAACGGTGTACAAAAAATCGATTGAACACATTGTAAAAGGGATTAAACCTGTAACTGGTGGATTATAATAATGAATAGCAAAATGTTGCCTGTGACATTAGTATTGTATTGATAAGTGCACCTAGAATCGTGCAATCTGCCTATTGCTTTTGAACGTTATTGATAAGTGCACCTAGAATCGAGCAGGCTGCCTATGACATAAGAACTTTATTGACAAGTGTACCTAGAATCATGCCTACTGCCTATGTCATTAGAACTTTATTAATAAGTGCACCTATAATCGTGCAGGCTGCCTATGACATTAGAACTTTATTGATAAGTGCACCTATAATCGTGCAGGCTGCCTATGACATTAGAACTTTATTGATAAGTGCACCTAGAATCATGCCTACTGTCTATGACATTAGAACTTTATTGATAAGTGCACCTAGAGTCATGCCTACTGTCTATGACATTAGAACTTTATTGATAAGTGCACCTAGAATCGTCCCTACTGTCTATGACATTAGAACTTTATTGATAAGTGCACCTAGAATCGTCCCTACTGTCTATGACATTAGAACTTTATTGATAAGTTCACATATAATCGTGCAGGCTGCTTATGACGTAAGTACTTTATTGATAAGTGCACTTGAACTGTGCCGGCTGCCTATGACATAAGTACTTTATTGATAAGTGCACTCGAACTGTGCCGTCTGCCTATGACATAAGTACTGTATTATTAAGTGCACATAGAACCATGCCGGCTGCCTCTGACATAAGTACTTTATTCATAAGTGCACATATAATCGTGCAGGCTGCATATGACATTAGAACTTTATTGATAAGTGCACATAGAACCAGACGGGCTGCCTATGACATAAGTACTTTATTGATAAGTGCGCCTAGAATTGTGCAGGCTGCCTATGACATAAGTACTTTATTGATAAGCGCACCTAGAACCGTGCAGGCTGCCTATGACATAAGTACTTTATTGATAAGTGCACCTAGAACCGTGCAGGCTGCCTATGACATTAGAACTTTATTGATCAGTGCACTTGAACCAGGCCGGCTGCCTATGACATAAGTACTTTATTGATAAGTGCGCCTAGAATTTAGCAGGCTGCCTATGGCATAAGTACTTTATTGATAAGCGCACCTAGAACCGTGCAGGCTGCCTATGACATAAGTACTTTATTGATAAGTGCACCTAGAACCGTGCAGGCTGCCTATGACATAAGTACTTTATTGATAAGCGCACCTAGAACCGTGCAGGCTGCCTATGGCATAAGTACTTTATTGATAAGCGCACCTAGAACCGTGCAGGCTGCCTATGACATAAGTACTTTATTGATAAGTGCGCCTAGAATTGTGCAGGCTGCCTATGACATAAGTACTTTATTGATAAGTGCACCTAGAACCGTGCAGGCTGCCTATGACATAAGTACTTTATTGATAAGTGCACCTAGAACCGTGCAGGCTGCCTATGACATAAGTACTTTATTGATAAGTGCACCTAGAACCGTGCAGGCTGCCTATGACATAAGTACTTTATTCATAAGTGCACATATAACCGTGCAGGCTGCCTATGACATTAGAACTTTATTGATAAGTGCACATAGAACCAGGCCGGCTGCCTATGACATAAGTACTTTACTGATAAGTGCGCCTAGAATTGTGCAGGCTGCCTATGACATAAGTACTTTATTGATAAGTGCACCTAGAACCGTGCAGGCTGCCTATGATATAAGTACTTTATTGATAAGTGCACCTAGAACCGTGCAGGCTGCCTATGATATAAGTGTTTTTGTAAGTGCATCTTGATAAAAAATAATTTTATTCTGAGTTTCCATGATAAGTTGAAATATGTATCCATTTTGGTAGGCAGAAACTTTTTGACGAAGTAATGATCTCCTCATTTTTTTCTTTAGTATGGACAAGTCAAATCATTCATTTATACCAAAGAGCAACCATGAAATATTATTTGTACAAGAATATAGTGTGTAAATCACGTTAAAGCCGGATTTTTCCGCAGATGGAGAAATGTAAGATCAAGTTAATAATGTTACAAAAGAAAGTCATATTTAATAAATTACTAATGAATGTTATAACAAGGGCAATAATTCATCATGAAGGAAGAAAGAGTGTTTTTAATCCACAAAGTATTCGACTAAAAAGGCACAATACTAGCTTATCTACTAATGCCAAAAATACAAAGGGAAATAATCCCTAATTTAGTCAGGTAGAGTTGTGGTTACTTTCTAATTCTGTTCACATGATATGTAATCATTGTATGAATTTTCATTAAGAATCTGACCCTAAATGGTAGAGGTATCAATCAAATTGAAAACTTTAATGCAAAAATTACAAAGGGAAATAATCCATTATTAAGCCAGGTTGAGATAGTATACAATGTACTTCCTAATTCTGTTCAACACATAGTATGTTATCATTGTATGAACATCAGGGTCTAACCATAAATGGCAGAGATATTCAACAAATTGAAAACTTTAATGCAAAAAATACAAAGGGAAATATTACTTTTAATTCTGTTCATCACATAGTATGTTATTATGGTATGAAATTTCATCATTATCTGATCATAAATGACAGAGATATCCAACAAATTGAAAACTTTTGTGCAAAAAATTACAATAGGAAAATAATCCACAATTTAGCCAGGTAGAGTTGAAGTTGCTTTCTTATTCTGTTAAACACATAGTATGTTTTAATTGAATGAAATTTCATTTGGATGAAAATAAATGGCAGAGATATCCAACAAATTGAAAGCTTCAACACAAAAATTACAAAGAGAAATAATCCATAATTAAGCCATGTAGAGTTGCGGTTACTTTCTTATTCTGTTCATCACATGGTTTGATAAGGACCTAACCATAACTGGAAGAGATATACAACAAATTGAAAACTTTAACGCAAAAATTGCAAAGTGAAATAATCCATAATTAAGCCAGGAAGAGTTGCTGTTACTTTCTAATTCTGTTCATAAAATAGTATGTTATTATTGTATGAAGTTTCGTAGAGATATGAATATAAATGGCAGAAATATATGGTACAATAAAAACTTTAACGCAATTGTTAACGGCACCGGACGCCCGACCTCCGCCCGACCACCCGCCTGACCGCCCGACCACCCGCCTGACCGCCCGCCCGACCAACCGCCCACCCGAGTCCGCCCGCCCGCTCGGGTTTGGCCAAACTATTAGCCGAATGTTTTCTTTGGGAAAAAAAAATGAAAATTGAAAATTTGACAATAATGTCGATTTTCATCCATTGATTAGATAATATGGAGAAGTTTCCGGCCTTGTGGAAGGGTAGGTGAGTACTGGTTATAGACAATGGTCCAGGAAAGGTAGGTTAGGTGCGCTGGACGCCGTGAAATGACCTAAATTGTGTTGATACGGCGTTAACTCCAATAAATAAATAAATTCTTTGAAAAATCCAGCTAAAAATTAAAACAAATGTACAGGCTCTAAAATAACCGATATCATACCAGCGAAAGTAAATTATAATATTATGTTATATAGAGACTTGGTATCAAAGTTTAAGCAATTGAAACTTGAGTAACAATTATGTTTTGTCACGTGGAAAATAGTATCTTAAATTTTCCTCATTTAAGAAATTTTATCTGATCTTTGTGTATGGGCTCATGTGGTAAAATATTTACTCACGTAACAGAAAGGATGATAAAAAACGAAGAAGCATGTATGAATACTTATAATTAATAACAACTAAATGGCACGTATTCACTTGCAAATACATATACTAATACATGTACAAATAAATTAACTTAGAAATTAACCACAAATAAGCTTCTCAAGTATATGAACGATTTTGTAATGATACACATTTCACTAGTGGATGTAGACAGGTTCTGACGAGTCCTCTCTATATTTAGAAAGTGGCACATTTTCTTAACTTAATTTTGGTTCAAATCAAGTAATTACTATTTTTATGCAAATTTATTGTACCTAAGTATAATTACCTCAGAAGAAGGCAAAACAAAAATTATTCACCTCTGTTGAACCTCATTTTTCATAACCATTGTTTTTCACAAGTTGTGAAAAATGCGTGCGTGTTTCTCAAAAATAGTGTGAAAAATACGTTAGCATACAAATTTCATACGAGCACAGAACTCATTTTTTCACAACCAAAAATGTGATGAAAAAATGTTTGAAAAATTTTAGTTATTTGGTACGTTTAGCGTTTTCAGACGAGAAGATTTGTTTAACTTTTATTCATTTCATTATATTTGTTTCCATAGCAATCAAAGCTATTGACGGAATTTTATAAGTTTAGCAAACTGGAAAGGGGACCTCTAAAGGAACATCCCTGTTTCATCATCTTTGGCCAAGGGGTTAACAAAGAGAAGACATTTGACTTATTCGAACTTATTGACTGACCCTCACATGCACGACGGAAAACTACATGTACTCAATTTTTACAGTTGTAAGTGTTAATACAGTCTTGTATGAACTTACATGCCCGTCTTTAAAAGTCGTTATACTCATTATTTCCTGTAGGTTTGAGTGCTATGATGAATTTTAGATTCAATAAAGTGTTTGTATTGAAATTTTTTATTGTTTTTTTATTATTGACTGTAAACTTATTTACATTTATTCCACATGATATATGTATATCGTTGAGAGAAATATTTTTAAGTGTCTATGTTCTAAAACATTCAATAATGATATGCTGGTTTATATCACGTATATGTACATGACACAGTTTACAGGTATATACGTCTTGAAAATATATAGGGTTAACAATCACTTGAACACTTGTTGTGAAAATCAGAACTGGAAATCGAAAAAAATGTCTGACGTACTTTTCACATTGCTCACTTGTGAAAAACACGGTTTGTGAAAAATTATGTTCAACACAGCTCTATCAAGGCACGTTATAGAAAGAACAAGAGCAATAAATATTGCGTAAGAACAACATTAACAATCCCAATCATCTTTGCATACAGACTCGTGGGTATACATCCGAATTTAAATATAGGCATACATATTCAATGACATATCACATACACTTAAACATATGCATGACGAAATATATCTTTTACAACCTTGTAAATGATAGAATACCTTTGTATCACTAACATCCACTGAATCGTGTGGAGTAGGTATGACGTCATCATTTTCTGTGCACCGAAGAAACAAGAGTTAAAACAGCTGTGTGTTCAGTAACAATTTCCGTAAACAGATATCCTGTAGAGCGTTGTCGTACAGGATCTCTACTTTCTCCGTGAAAGGTCACGTCTAGATGAACTTTGTTTCGACCAATCAATGCGTAGCTTTCATCTAGACGAAAACACTATTAATCACATTTTGATTTCGTAATTTCTATTTTTAGACCAAGTTTTACATGCTAATTTAACAGCGGTATTATTCAGAGTCTGCGATTGGGTGGCTCATTTCAAATTGCGTGACGTAGACAATGTAAACAAGTTACGTATCATAACAATTTCGTCATGAATTTTATGATGAGAAAAGGTCGCCTGTACGTGACCTTCGTTTGAAAAAGGCCAGATCTAAATTAGCGAATATGCGAGCGGAAAATTTTGGATCGGATTTTAATCAGAGATTGGTTCAGTAACGACTGTTAGCTACCGTTACGGGTACGAGAGAATTCAACCCGTGCATAACTCAACTCAAAGTTGGGACAACTCTATCCGTTAGTAGTGGATTGAGTTGTCTCGGATTGAGTTGTCTTTAGGTTTTCCGTTACGGAACGTTTTGGAACTTTCAGGGTAACTGAACACGCTGCTAGCCAATAAGTCTTTTACATCATCCGGTATAGTTTACTTAAGATAATTGCTGATTGACTAAAGTAAGTAAAAACTAACTGACCCGCATCTGTAAATCGTTTGGCAAATCTAACAGCCCGCATCTGCAAATCGTTTGGCAAATCTAACAGCTCGCATCTGCAAATCGTTTGGCAAATCTAACAGCTCGCATCTGCAAATCGTTTGACAAATCTCTCGTCGCAAGCCGCAGTGGTTTATTCGAGCTTAAAATCACGCATGTGCAGATACAGCATCAACCAATAACTTGCATGCAGAAAATAAAGGAAGCCTACTTCAGTTTCATTGCGTGATGAACATATAAGGTAAAGCAATAGCATTTCTCCATGAGCTTGCATTTTTAAGCTTTAAAATACCCTAAATTAAAGTCATTTTTTAAACTTCCGTGTTGGTAGGTATAAAAGAATTAGTCTTCCGCCCAGAATACATTCGGTCTGGCAGAGGTTTCTGGATATCACCTTTTTTACGGTTTACTTAATTTGATCATTTATTCAAGATAGTGTCTGCTGTGCATTTTATTAAGGCAAAATGGTGAGGGCGTGGATAACCTTGCCGATTTCTTTGATTTTAATTGTGGTGATATTCCAGGGAGCTGAAGCACAAACTTGGCGAGGGTTCGTAGAATTTTTATTCATTTTTTAATCAGTTATTATTACGAAATAAATATAATAAAAAGCGTGTTTTTTATTATTCGTACCATGACGTTTTTTATTATCAATTGTACAGTACAACGCGAGCCTTGTGAACATCCGCGGCACCATAAGTAATTCGCCTAATAGTCATTTTTTCTTAACTATCAAAGTTTGAATAATTTGTGAATGATTGTACACTATCTCAAAATCACGAGTGTTAGACAAAAAGCACGAAGCCACTGTGAAATTTATTAATGTTTTGACAGCTGAAAAAAAACCAAATAAATAGTTCGGTTTTTTCTCAGCTGTCAAAACAGGAATAATTTCACGTTGATTGCGTTTGTTAAAACTATCGTCATGATACATTCATGGGTGTCCAAAGTGTGTACTATGATCAAGTAAAGCTGCTTATGCCGAATGGTATATGTTTTAGTCAAGATATATTTAATAACAATTAGGCCGCCAGAACAAAAACAAAGCATTCAGTCACCATGAAATTATTCAAGCTTTGACAGAAGAGAAAAACGGACTATACCAAAATGAAATAACCTTGCCATTGTTTACATATGTATTCGTGTATACGGGTTTTTACTGTACAGTGAATTCCGAGCATCTTGAACACCCGCGGGACAACAGTTAATTGGCCGTACTAACTTTAACCATGCTACTGTTTACATATGAATTCGTGTATACGATAGGCAAGATCGCTGTACGTCGCATTATGTCCTTACGTAAATTGTTACATTTTAATTTGCAAATGTTGTTATTTGTTCATTTGAATGATTGAGATTCATTATGTCTCTTAATAAACCGAGATATCATTAAGATTTGAGGGAGTACATCTGTATAACAGGTCTTCCACGTAAACATTGCGTAATTAAACTTAGCCAGCTTCATTACACACCAATACTTATGGGTGAATTATTTTTACAGTTTTATAGCTTAGTTGGATCAAACTGATTTATTATATATATTTATATAAATATCAATAATATATCATCATATAACATTTACAATATGCGCATGCACTTTTAATACTTTTAATAACGATTTAATATTTATGTGGTATGTTTAAGTCAGTAAAATGCTGTTCATGTATTAGTTTATTCACCTATTCAGTGGACAAGTCCATTGCTTTAAGTACAAAAACACACATGGTCTAGAATATACATTTACCCATGTTAAATTGTACTTGAATATAAAATGCCACAAGAAATACATGTACATATTGGATATAAAATAATAAATGACCTTAGTACTAAGCTCATTAAGTCACATTAGTAGCTAACCAACTAAAAACCTATTGTAAAATCCTCGTACCTGTACGCCAATATCTATAAGTCATTTACTTCCTTAAACCTCTTGACCAAAATCTATTATTCCCATTACTTCAGCTTATCTATAAGTCATTTACTTCCTTAAACCTCTTGACCAAAATCCAATCTTCCGCTTTTAGGTCATTTTCCATGTGAACATTTAGGAGTATTGTGTCATCGTCCGTTACAGATATTACAATATAATTGATCCCCATATTGTAAGGTGACATTTCATTCTTAGTTGCCATGATAAAAATGTTTAAAGAAAATGTTTAAAAGTCGTTGTGTCAAACATATGTGGTTTCTTGTTGCTGCTGTTGTTTAGTTTAGGTTATAGTTGCTATAGGCCTGTACCCTCCTAATGAAGCATTATGAGCATACCTCGACTAGAACCTAAGTAGAAGTTCGTTCGAACAAGACATTGTTGAGAATTACATCTCTTTTGCTGATTATATCAGCAGTGATGTGGAACTCTTGTCACTTATCTTTCCTTGATAAAATCTAAAGCAATCCAATTGGTAAGTAGGTCATATCAGTTGGAATCCTCGGATTTTATCATTGAAGTCCTTTGTAAAGATAATAAAATATTTCATATAGTGTCTTTCTTGTTATTTACGATATTAACGGGAATAATGTAATTTAGATAGTTCTTTGTCCTAACGATATTTAGCTTGATTTTCAAACAAATTAAATGATCTACAAGAAAGTTTATTAATTTAAGATTAATTGTGGCAAATTGACATCGAAAAGTAAGGGTAAAATCCGAGTAATCCAACTGATTGGACCTACACTTGAAGAGCATACGAGGGGAAATAACTAACTGAAGTTCCTTATTCACCTCACTCTTTGCTATTTCTGGTCTGGCCATGCTACGGCGTTATATCCTTCAATAAAATAAAATACCTGTTATGTTTATTCAGATTTATATCAGCATGCTTTTCTGTCGATATAACAATAACTGTATTCGGGTTGTATTAATTTTATGACCGAATCTTTCTTTGAGTATAACATTTTTTGAAATCAAACAATAAGAATTCATTGTATAGCAAATAAACTGTTTTGTATATCAAGTATATGTTATGCAAATTTATACAATACTTGTAGGTGTATTCAAATGGGTTGAAACGTTATCTCACGAAAATCATTTGGCAATTAAATCTCCTTCAAAGACCTGAAATAAGACAACCAATATTAAATACAGACTATGCACTCCGACATACTATCAAATCATCATTATAATGGCCAATCGTTTACTTTTTTATTATGTTACTACTCATCGAAAGAAAGTAACATGTTCAATTATAACTGAAAAGACGATTGTTTTATTTAATTCAATATTCTAAAAGTACGATTGTTGACATTGTCAAACAAACCATGTTTTCTTTCATCTGTAAACATGCCTGAACATCTAAGGATGTTAGATATTAGAGATTCAGAAGCTATTCCTTAGCCTACACTGAAGCTATAATATTAAAGTACATGTATTCAGATTAAAAGCAAATGCTACTTTTGATATCACAGGTCAATGAATGACAACTTAGTTTGGTTCCGTTCTGTCAGAGACTATATTTTCTTAAGATTGTATTATGAGTTGCTTACAGAACTGAACTCACATATGAAGCGTGAGATTCAAGAAATATTCTTTATAATATTTATTATTGAACATAAGAAATGTTTGTATCTCAAATTATCACAAAAATGAAAAGAAAGGTAAAAACAACCAGCAGTACGAATATGGATTGTATTATACCATCATGGTAGACCAGCCAAATATATATAACTGAAAACCTCACAATTCCGCAAACCTGAGAAAACCGAACATTTTGTTCAGTCCGAAGGGGGTTCGGCTTTTTGAGGTTCCACTGTATTTGAGAAAAAATATTTTTTGTTTCTTGTTTTTGTTTTTGAGAAATCACGTTAATGTTTAGATATCTCTTACGTTTGGGAGATATCATTAGAAAAAAAACAACGTACGCTATTAAAACATGAAAACATTTTGTCACCCACATTTTGAAAGTATTTTGCAAAATGAATGTGAAAAAGCTTCTCCAACGTTAGCTTTTACTTGACACAGAGACAAAACCCCTTAGTATATGCGTGTTTTACGTATTTAACTTTAGGGGTTTGGACAGGCATTCCCAAAATTGCCAGTCCTACAGACCTGACCAGTGAAATTCCATTCGGTCCAGGAAAAAGTCTGTCGTAGCCAGTCCGAATGTCCAGTTAAATTTAATTTTTCAAAAATGAGGAAACTTTTGGCCCTTTTATCTTATTTATTGGTATGTATTGAACTAATTTTGATGCTTGTCTTCAGTTTTTTTAAAGTTATAATAATGACTAATTAGCAACCAGAAAAGAGTAATGATAAGTCAATACGTTTTGACATTTTGATGATTTGTTCCGGTCCAGTGAAACCTGTTTCAGTCCAGTGATTCTTGCAAGATCACTGGACCGAATGTTCAGTAATGCCATAACACTTTTCGCATTGTCTGGTTTAGGATTGCAATGATAAAAACATATAAACAAATGACATACTGCTAACACAAATTCCGTACTAGCGTATTGGATTTTATAAATTTGGAGAAAACATACAATACCTGCATTACATACCTACTAAGTTTTTTTTGGTTATTGATCCTGGCAAGGCTAAAATACGTATAGGTTATTAAACAGGGCAAGTGTGCCTTAAGGAAGATATCGGCACACTTGCTTAGGTATTGACCCGAGGGCTTTTTAAAACCATAACATTCTATAAAACATATTTATGTTAAAACTGATCTGCCTAAGAGGAAGTTACATCATCTTCTGAGCGACCGTAAAATACAAAATATGGTCTGAACACAGATCAAAATACTGTAAGAGTAGCACTATGAAATGTATGCATCTTTAGTCCAGACATGAAAACCAAGTATACCTGATGTTATCAATGCAGCGATAAGCGCAGTGTCTTCAGATTTTTATTTTTATTTTTTAGACTTTCGGCGATTTCGCCGAAAGGTATACCATAGATCGAAAACTATCGACGCTGAAAATGACTGACCAGTTTAACCTGCGGAGTGATACATGTGTCTCTGGTTTACTACGCAGTCAATTTCTTGTCGATAGTGGTCAGAGACAGGTGTGGAAGGGACAGAGTCAATCTCGTTAATACACTAAGCAGTATACGTCAAATCAAAGATTTTTATTTCATGTTGAAAAGTTTATAAAGTAAGAGCAATAAAATGATTAATATATTGATATTAAGTGTCTGTAGCTGTTTAATGTAATGATACTGTGGGAATTCATTGTATTACTTGAAGTTTAAGTTGTTGACCGTATTGTACCATAATTATCTTATTTATTACAGTAATGAATCTACCATTCTCGTACCCCAGAGTTTAGTATGATTTCGATTCTAGTTCGATCGAGAATCTTGATAACCTCGGGGTACGAGAATGTAAACCTACATAATTTTCATGCGAAGTGTACAGGGGAAAACTGTACATCAAGATTTTGTATGGCAAGAAAAAGAATACAGGGTATACAATACGCCCTCATTTTTGCCCTGCTCGATTTGTTATTATTCTCAAGGTGTTGTACATGAAATTAATTTAAATCGTTAATATAAATGTCGTTTTTAAGAACACTTACCATTTTTAAAAACACAATGTACAATGTTAATTTTAGCTTATTGTGAATTAATATCTGTCAAATGATATGTATTCAATGTGCTTAGATTTCGCTTTCTACTGATTATACATTCTGTGCTTCACTTTTTTTGTAACACGATATATACATGCATACATTACTTGAATGAATACTTTGTTCTGCTTTGTTTTATGCACTGTAGACAAAAGTTAATAATATTATATATTTGTAAATAAAAGCACACATAGTTCAAACTAAAACAAAACGCTGTATGTAAACAATACAAGAACTATTCCTCGGCAGAGGATGACAAGGATTACAATGGTATTAATTTTACGGTACATCAGATCAGGGATTTTATGTTGTATAGAATTCCTGGTCAGTTAAACGTTACACCCCTATTAACTAACACTGTGAAGTCGAAATCTGACAAAGGCTGTATAATGACAAACTCCGCAAATCAAAAGCATGACGACGTCGTTAGGCCATCTTCAAATGCCGACGACACATTAAAGAAGCACACATATCTTATTCACCATAATTAGTTGAACTTCAAGAACTGTATCATTTGATTTCCTAAAACTATATAGTACTTTGCAATGGCCTGTGTGGCATTTACATTGCAACAAAGCACACAGGTCAAATTTACTAGGCGTATTATTGATAAAGGTCACTCGAAGCACTTTCTGTTCTTTATAACATCTTATGACATGTTCTGCTCGGCCATGAACCAAGTCGCATTGCATTGCAAAACAAACGTACAATTTGTCAACTACCTTTTGCACATGGATGCAAATTTATGAAAAACAATGCAAATTTTCAAGGATTTCAAAATACATCGCCAACTTACTTAATGTGACAAATATGCCTGGCAATCGACGACTGTTGTCTATACATTTTTTCATTGTCGAGTTTCCATATTTTTTGGGGGTTTAATGTCTTGGCATCAAATTGTATAGATCATATCAGGACTGTCAACTATCTCATCATTCCTGGAAAGGTTAAATCTCTTGATTTAGCTGTAAACAAGTTACATTACACTACTACTAGGTGTATAATTCCGTCAGTGACTAACAGCTATCTAACATGACGAATTTTCACAAAAGGGACCATGTATGACTTGTTGCTATTCTAAATCGAAAAATCCTTTAGCGTCGTTTAGGCTCATTCACTTTGATCTTGTTATTGCCGCTTCACGACTATTTTTGACAAATAGTATAAGTAAACACATTGTTTTCCATAAATTTCTAACGCAAGCGGTGCAATGTCCGTATGGTTTCCATACAAGGTACTGTGACAGTCGCACGTTAATGCAAATCTTGCCAGTAAATCCAATGATGTCGCAAGACTCGGTGTTCCTACATCAGCCGCCATCAGCAAGACTTACACGGGAATAAAGTCGTGACGGTTTGTCTTAATGTCAGGCGTCCTAAAGCAATCTTAGGAACACACATATCACTAACAAATAGCAAACCAGCCTTTTACTTCTAATGTGTCGGTGTCCTAAGGTAGTTTGTACGGCTGCTCAGAATATAATATTGCGATACGAATTCTGGCGTTTTTTAACCGGTACGTTTTTTTCTGAACGCGGGTTTGTAGTTATTTGCCGTACTGACTATCATAATCTGAATCTAAATATTTGAATAAATATGTTGGAAACTTGAAACTATCTTCTTGTTCTTTAATATGATAAACATTTTGTCAAATGAGAGAGTATTTGTTTTTCGAAAGTCCATTTCAAAAAAAGTATTTTCTAATTCAATGAAATATTTGGATAAGGTATAACATGAAAATACTTGTAACGAATGAATGCATGTACATGGCTTCATGCTTTGCATGTCTACTTAAACACCCGATACATATTGCAATATATTGCAACACGAGTCTTGCATATTGCAATATATTGCAATACGGTTTTAACCGTTTTGTTACATCCCTACTGCTCAGTGAATGCAATGAATCACTGAATAAAAACCGTTTGGATGCAAAGAAAATTGTGTCATTGACGAAATTAATTGAAATTTTCCATTGAGTTTTAACTGCGCAGTTTAAGCAAGGCGGAAGATTAAAAAGAGGTATATATTTAAATGTATATATGTGTATCTAACGTATACTTAGACTTTTCAACCAATAATCTTTCATGATTGTCGTCATTGAAAAGAATACGGGACAAGGACGATTTAATATGAAATGCGTTCTTTTCTAACTGAAATTCCAATGAAAAAAAAATCAATCCTGGCGAAGGCAAATATTTTGCATTGGGGTTATGTGTTGACTGAACAAAAGTAGAGACATACAGGGTGAACACTTTCAGGCTATGATATGTACACTGTCTTCCAAACGTTCTCGAGATTAACTGACTGTTTTCCATGTGAAAAAAGGAAACAAAAGGTCATCTGAACATATGGATATCAATTTTAATCAAAATGTAACTATAGAGAGTCAACTTGACTATGATTCAAACTGAATTAAAATAAAATAATAGATTATTTACTTTGGAGTAACGATCAGTTTTCCTAGACATAATTTTGGAAAACCATGCGTATACATGATTCATTACTTTACAAATCAAAGCACTGATAGCGCTGCCTGGACATGGGTTTATGAAATTGTCAGAAAATCGGAAAATGACAAGTAACTTTGTAACAAGCATTTTTATCACAACAAACGTATAACATTAATTCGAAAAACAACAGAGAAGTATGCATGCTCATATGTAGATCTGGGAATGATTCCAAGCTGCCACAGGCCATCTAAGTTCCATGAACTTTTTAATATAATGTTAATATTCAGTGAAGTTGTTGCTTCATGATCCAGGGTAAGCTAGTATTAAAGAAAAGCATACAGAAAAGCTTGTAATGCGTGACATTCCAAACAAATGACTTAATTCCTAAAATAATAGCATTAACTTTATTGTTACAACTATATCGCACCATCAGCAAGTTATTGTAAAATAGTGTGCAACATGACTCATTCCAACATTTCATGAATTTATGTGACCTTTCTTTCAGAATTATTAACAGCCACTTTTGTTGGCTTTGTTTTAGTACTTGATCAATATTTATGATCATTTAATAGTGCAACAATGAGCTATGAGAATACAAGAAATTTCATTTGAGAGGCAGTAAACATTAGGGATGAGACGATATGCCAATATATCGAACATCAGGGCCACGATACTATCGTGGCCCAATTTATCGGGATACGAACCTGACAAAAATCAGTTTGCCAAATTTTGTAAGATTGTATGAACTACAGTCAATTTCGACTATAAAGTCAAATTCAGTAATTGCAATATCGTGCAATTGTTTGGTGAAAAAAGTGCTAAATACTTAATTTGTTGACAGTCGCTAAAAATATTAACACCACATATTTTGCTGTATTTCATCAGTATTTGAAGCCTACTGGTCGTAAACAGGCCTTTTAGTCTACCTACGATTTCAATAAAACCCTCTAGAAAATGAAAGCGTAGGACATTTTTGTTAATGCAAATCTAATGGTTGATTTATGTAGCTGGATGCCTCCCTGATATCGTACGGGGGGATGTATAAAATCTAAGTCGCGTTTAAGTCCGTAATCTAGGTCAAAGGTCACCCAGGTCCATTTATTTTTTATTAGACCCTATGCTCTTTATACTGAAATTTCCTGTAATTTAATCGGTTAAGTGGAGATTTTCTTTGTTGAAAACTAATGTATTATGATTTAACTTTATTTCTATGAAAAAATTTGAGTGTTTGATTACATGATTACTTCCCTTTTAAGCCTTTTGTCGCGAAAATAGGTGACAATAAAAAAAGTGTCTAAAATAGTTTAACTAATATAACAACAGTTAGTGTTAATGGTTTAAATCTACTTGATTAGTGTTTATTGATGCTTCGTGACATTTTTAGTAGACATTTAATACTCGATAAGGTTAAAATAATGCCACAGTGTTGTAAAATTGAGAGCAAGTGGTATAACTGATTTTAGAGATTTTTTTTCCAAATGTGGAAAACTTTTGAAAAGGCAGTTCATTATTTAATTCACGTTGCTATATGACTTACTGAGCCACATAAAGAATGTTTAAAAACATATTTTTTTATCAAAAAGTGTTATTTAGGTCAAAGGTCAACACAGTGCATCTTCTTATAATTAAAGCTATGTGATCATTGTACAGTATATTTCTTGCAAAAAATCATGTAAATTTGTAATAGAAAACTTTTAAAATACTTTTCCTATTGTTCAAAAGATTTTTAAATGCATCTGGTTACATGATAACGCCCCTTTATATAAAGTTTGTCGCGTAAATAGATAAAAATACAGCTCCCATTTAGCTCAGTAGGTAGCACGCTAGTCTGCTGATCGCGAGGTGTTATTGTTTTGCTATTTCTATTCACGGCCAAAGCATACTTTTATGGAGTTTGTTCATGAAATGATTTCTATGGAAATTCTCCCTCCTACCACTAATTCTTAATTATGTCTGTCACTGACGGAAGTACATGCTTAGTTTTTGGTAGAGATCTTAATGCAGATATTTAGCTTTTCTAATATATTTAGATATTTAGAACTTTATTGATAAGTGCACCTAGAATCGTCCCTACTGCCTATGACATTAGAACTTTATTGATAAGTTCACATATAATCGTGCAGGCTGCTTATGACATAAGTACTTTATTGATAAGTGCACTTGAACTGTGCCGGCTGCCTATGACATAAGTACTTTATTGATAAGTGCACTCGAACTGTGCCGGCTGCCTATGACATAAGTACTGTATTAATAAGTGGACATAGAACCATGCCGGCTGCCTATGATATAAGTACTTTATTGATAAGTGCACATAGAACCATGCCGGCTGCCTCTGACATAAGTACTTTATTCATAAGTGCACATATAATCGTGCAGGCTGCATATGACATTAGAACTTTATTGATAAGTGCACATAGAACCAGGCCGGCTGCCTATGACATAGGTACTTTATTGATAAGTGCGCCTAGAATTGTGCAGGCTGCCTATGACATAAGTACTTTATTGATAAGTGCGCATAGAACCGTGCTGGCTGCCTATGACGTAAGTGTTTTTGTAAGTGCATCTTGATAAAAAATAATTTTATTCTGAGTTTCCATGATAAGTTGAAATATGTATCCATTTTGGTAGGCAGAAACTTTTCGACGAAGTAATGATCTCCTCAATTTTTTCTTTAGTATGGACAAGTCTAATCATTCATTTATACCAAAGGGCAACCATGAAATAGTATTTGTACAAGAAATATAATGTGTAAATCACGTTAAAGCCGGATTTTTCCGCAGATGGAGAAATGTTAGATCAAGTTAATGTTGTTACAAAAGAAAGTCAAATTTAATCAATTGCTAATGAATGTTATAACAAGGGCAATAATTCATCATGAAGGAAGAAAGAGTGTTTTTAATCCACAAAATATTCGACTAAAAAGGCATAATACTAGCTTATCTACTAATGCCAAATATACAAAGGGAAATAATCCCTAATTAGTCAGGTAGAGTTGTGGTTATTTTCTAATTCTGTTCACATGATATGTAATCATTGTATGAACTTTCATTAAGAATCTGACCCTAAATGGTAGAGGTATCAATCAAATTGAAAACTTAAATGCAAAAATTACAAAGGGAAATAATCCATTATTAAGTCAGGTAAAGATAGTATACAATGTACTTCCTAATTCTGTTCAACACATAGTATGTTATCATTGTATGAACATCAGGGTCTAACCATAAATGGCAGAGATATTCAACAAATTGAAAACTTTAATGCAAAAAATACAAAGAGAAATATTACTTTCTAATTCTGTTCATCACATAGTATGTTATTATGGTATGAAATTTCATCATTATCTGATCATAAATGACAGAGATATCCAACAAATTGAAAACTTTTGTGCAAAAATTACAATAGGAAAATAATCCACAATTTAGCCAGGTAGAGTTGAAGTTGCTTTCTTATTCTGTTAAACACATAGTATGTTTTAATTGAATGAAATTTCATTAGGATGTGACTATAAAAGGCAGAGATATCCAACAAATTGAAAGCTTCAACACAAAAATTACAATGAGAAATAATCCATAATTAAGTCATGTAGAGTTGCGGTTACTTTCTTATTCTGTTCATCACATGGTTTGATGAAGACCTAACCATAACTGGAAGAGATATACAACAAATTGAAAACTTTAACGCAAAAATTGCAAAGTGAAAAAATCCATAATTAAGCCAGGAAGAATTGCGGTTACTTTCTAATTCTGTTCATGACCTGGTATGTAATCTTTGTATGAAATTTCATTAGAATCTGACCATAACTGGCAGAGATATATAACAAATTGAAAACTTAAACGCAAAAATTGCAAAGAGAAATAATCCATAATTAAGCCAGGAAGAGTTCCTGTTACTTTCTAATTCTGTTCATCAAATAGTATGTTATTATTGTATGAAGTTTCGTAGAGATATGACTATAAATGGCAGAAATATATGGTACAATAAAAACTTTAACGCAATTGTTAACGGCACCGGACGCCCGACCTCCGCCCGACCACCCGCCTGACCGCCCGCCCGACCAACCGCCCACACGAGTCCGCCCGCCCGCTCGGGTTTGGCCAAACTATTAGCCGAATGTTTTCTTTGAAAAATCCAGCTAAAAATTAAAACAAATGTACAGGCTCTAAAATAACCGATATCATACCAGCGAAAGTAAAATATAATATTATATTATATAGAGACTTGGTATCAAAGTTTAAGCAATTGAAACTTGAGACAATTATGTTTTGTCACGTGGAAAATTGTATCTTAAATTTTCCTCATTTAAGAATTTTAGCTGATCTTTGTGTATGGGCTTATGCGGTAAAATATTTACTCACGTAACAGAAAGGATGATAAAAAACGAAGAAGCATGTATGAATACTTATAATTAATAACAACTAAATGGCACGTATTCACTTGCAAATACATATACTAATACATGTACAAATAAATTAACTTAGAAATTAAGCACAAATAAGCTTCTCAAGTATATGAACGATTTTGTAATGATACACATTTCACTAGTGGATGTAGACAGGTTCTGACGAGTCCTCTCTATATTTAGAAAGTGGCACATTTTCTTAACTTAATTTTGGTTCAAATCAAGTAATTACTGTTTTTATGCAAATTTATTGTACCTAAGTATAATTACCTCAGAAGAAGGCAAAACAAAAATTATTCACCTCTGTTGAACCTCATTTTTCATAACCCTTGTTTTTCACAAGTTGTGAAAAATGCGTGCGTGTTTTTCAAAAATAGTGTGAAAAATACGTTAACATACAAATTTCATACGAGCACAGAACTCATTTTTTTCACAACCAAAAATGTGATGAAAAAATGTTTGAAAATTTTTAGTTATTTGGTACGTTTAGCGTTTTCAGACGAGAAGATTTGTTTAACTTTTATTCATTTCATTATATTTGTTTCCATAGCAATCAAAGCTATTGACGGAATTTTATAAGTTTAGCAAACTGGAAAGGGGACCTCTAAAGGAACATCCCTGTTTCATCATCTTTGGCCAAGGGGTTAACAAAGAGAAGACATTTGACTTATTCGAACTTATTGACTGACCCTCACATGCACGACGGAAAACTACATGTACTCAGTTTTTACAGTTGTAAGTGTTAATACAGTCTTGTATGAACTTACATGCCCGCCTTTAAAAGTCGTTATACTCATTATTTCCTGTAGGTTTGAGTGCTATGATGAATTTTAGATTCAATAAAGTGTTTGTATTGAAATTTTTTATTGTTTTTTTATTATTGACTGTAAACTTATTTACATTTATTCCACATGATATACGTATATCGTTGAGAGAAATATTTTTAAGTGTCTATGTTCCAAAACGTTCATTAATGATATGCTGGTTTATATCACGTATATGTACATGACACAGTTTACAGGTATATACGTCTTGAAAATATATAGGGTTTACAATCATTTGAACACTTGTTGTGAAAATCAGGACTGGAAATCGAAAAAAATGTCTGACGTACTTTTCACATTGCTCACTTGTGAAAAACACGGTTTGTGAAAAATTATGTTCAACACAGCTCTATCAAGGCACGTTATAGAAAGAACAAGAGCAATAAATATTGCGTAAGAACAACATTAACAATCCCAATCATCTTTGCATACAGACTCGTGGGTATACATCCAAATTTAAATATAGGCATACATATTCAATGACATATCACATACACTTAAACATATGCATGACGAAATATATCTTTTACAACCTTGTAAATGATAGAATACCTTTGTATCACTAACATCCACTGAATCGTGTGGAGTAGGTATGACGTCATCATTTTCTGTGCACCGAAGAAACAAGAGTTAAAACAGCTGTGTGTTCAGTAACAATTTCCGTAAACAGATATCCTGTAGAGCGTTGTCGTACAGGATCTCTACTTTCTCCGTGAAAGGTCACGTCTAGATGAACTTTGTTTCGACCAATCAATGCGTAGCTTTCATCTAGACGAAAACACTATTAATCACATTTTGATTTCGTAATTTCTATTTTTAGACCAAGTTTTACATGCTAATTTAACAGCGGTATTATTCAGAGTCTGCGATTGGGTGGCTCATTTCAAATTGCGTGACGTAGACAATGTAAACAAGTTACGTATCATAACAATTTCGTCATGAATTTTATGATGAGAAAAGGTCGCCTGTACGTGACCTTCGTTTGAAAAAGGCCAGATCTAAATTAGCGAATATGCGAGCGGAAAATTTTGGATCGGGTTTTAATCAGAGATTGGTTCAGAAACGACTGTTAGCTACCGTTACGGGTACGAGAGAATTCAACCCGTGCATAACTCAACTCAAAGTTGGGACAACTCTATCCGTTAGTAGTGGATTGAGTTGTCTCGGATTAAGTTGTCTTTAGGTTTTCCGTTACGGAACGTTTTGGAACTTTCAGGGTAACTGAACACGCTGCTAGCCAATAAGTCTTTTACATCATCCGGTATAGTTTACTTAAGATAATTGCTGATTGACTAAAGTAAGTAAAAACTAACTGACCCGCATCTGTAAATCGTTTGGCAAATCTAACAGCCCGCATCTGCAAATCGTTTGGCAAATCTAACAGCTCGCATCTGCAAATCGTTTGGCAAATCTAACAGCTCGCATCTGCAAATCGTTTGACAAATCTCTCGTCGCAAGCCGCAGTGGTTTATTCGAGCTTAAAATCACGCATGTGCAGATACAGCATCAACCAATAACTTGCATGCAGAAAATAAAGGAAGCCTACTTCAGTTTCATTGCGTGATGAACATATAAGGTAAAGCAATAGCATTTCTCCATGAGCTTGCATTTTTATGCTTTAAAATACCCTATATTAAAGTCATTTTTTAAACTTCCGTGTTGGTAGGTATAAAAGAATTAGTCTTCCGCCCAGAATACATTCGGTCTGGCAGAGGTTTCTGGATATCACCTTTTTTACGGTTTACTTAATTTGATCATTTATTCAAGATAGTGTCTGCTGTGCATTTTATTAAGGCAAAATGGTGAGGGCGTGGATAACCTTGCCGATTTCTTTGATTTTAATTGTGGTGATATTCCAGGGAGCTGAAGCACAAACTTGGCGAGGGTTCGTAGAATTTTTATTCATTTTTTAATCAGTTATTATTACGAAATAAATATAATAAAAAGCGTGTTTTTTATTATTCGTACCATGACGTTTTTTATTATCAATTGTACAGTACAACGCGAGCCTTGTGAACATCCGCGGCACCATAAGTAATTCGCCTAATAGTCATTTTTTCTTAACTATCAAAGTTTGAATAATTTGTGAATGATTGTACACTATCTCAAAATCACGAGTGTTAGACAAAAAGCACGAAGCCACTGTGAAATTTATTAATGTTTTGACAGCTGAAAAAAAACCAAATAAATAGTTCGGTTTTTTCTCAGCTGTCAAAACAGGAATAATTTCACGTTGATTGCGTTTGTTAAAACTATCGTCATGATACATTCATGGGTGTCCAAAGTGTGTACTATGATCAAGTAAAGCTGCTTATGCCGAATGGTATATGTTTTAGTCAAGATATATTTAATAACAATTAGGCCGTCAGAACAAAAACAAAGCATTCAGTCACCATGAAATTATTCAAGCTTTGACAGTAGAGAAAAACGGACTATACCAAAATGAAATAACCTTGCCATTGTTTACATATGTATTCGTGTATACGGGTTTTTACTGTACAGTGAATTCCGAGCATCTTGAACACCCGCGGGACAACAGTTAATTGGCCGTACTAACTTTAACCATGCTACTGTTTACATATGAATTCGTGTATACGATAGGCAAGATCGCTGTACGTCGCATTATGTCCTTACGTAAATTGTTACATTTTAATTTGCAAATGTTGTTATTTGTTCATTTGAATGATTGAGATTCATTATGTCTCTTAATAAACCGAGATATCATTAAGATTTGAGGGAGTACATCTGTATAACAGGTCTTCCACGTAAACATTGCGTAATTAAATTTAGCCAGCTTCATTACACACCAATACTTATGGGTGAATTATTTTTACAGTTTTATAGCTTAGTTGGATCAAACTGATTTATTATATATATTTATATAAATATCAATAAGATATCATCATATAACATTTACAATATGCGCATGCACTTTTAATACTTTTAATAACGATTTAATATTTATGTGGTATGTTTAAGTCAGTAAAATGCTGTTCATGTATTAGTTTATTCACCTATTCAGTGGACAAGTCCATTGCTTTAAGTACAAAAACACACATGGTCTAGAAATACATTTACCCATGTTAAACTGTACTTGAATATAAAATGCCACAAGAAATACATGTACATATTGGATATAAAATAATAAATGACCTTAGTACTAAGCTCATTAAGTCACATTAGTAGCTAACCAACTAAAAACCTATTGTAAAATCCTCGTACCTGTACGCCAATATCTATAAGTCATTTACTTCCTTAAACCTCTTGACCAAAATCTATTATTCCCATCACTTCAGCTTATCTATAAGTCATTTACTTCCTTAAACCTCTTGACCAAAATCCAATCTTCCGCTTTTAGGTCATTTTCCATGTGAACATTTAGGAGTATTGTGTCATCGTCCGTTACAGATATTACAATATAATTGATCCCCATATTGTAAGGTGACATTTCATTCTTAGTTGCCATGATAAAAATGTTTAAAGAAAATGTTTAAAAGTCGTTGTGTCAAACATATGTGGTTTCTTGTTGCTGCTGTTGTTTAGTTTAGGTTATAGTTGCTATAGGCCTGTACCCTCCTAATGAAGCATTATGAGCATACATCGACTAGAACCTAAGTAGAAGTTCGTTCGAACAAGACATTGTTGAGAATTACATCTCTTTTGCTGATTATATCAGCAGTGATGTGGAACTCTTGTCACTTATCTTTCCTTGATAAAATCTAAAGCAATCCAATTGGTAAGTAGGTCATATCAGTTGGAATCCTCGGATTTTATCATTGAAGTCCTTTGTAAAGATAATAAAATATTTCATATAGTGTCTTTCTTGTTATTTACGATATTAACGGGAATAATGTAATTTAGATAGTTCTTTGTCCTAACGATATTTAGCTTGATTTTCAAACAAATTAAATGATTTACAAGAAAGTTTATTAATTTAAGATTAATTGTGGCAAATTGACATCGAAAAGTAAGGGTAAAATCCGAGTAATCCAACTGATTGGACCTACACTTGAAGAGCATACGAGGGGAAATAACTAACTGAAGTTCCTTATTCACCTCACTCTTTGCTATTTCTGGTCTGGCCATGCTACGGCGTTATATCCTTCAATAAAATAAAATACCTGTTATGTTCATTCAGATTTATATCAGCATGTTTTTCTGTCGATATTACAATATCTGTATTCAGGTTGTATTAATTTTATGACCGAATCTTTCTTTGTGTATAACATTTTTTTGAAATCAGACAATAAGAATTCATTGTATAGCAAATAAACTGTTTTGTATATCAAGTATATGTTATGCAAATTTATACAATACTGGTAGGTGTATTCAAATGGTTTGAAACGTTATCTTACGAAAATCATTTGGCAATTAAAATCTCCTTCAAAGACCTGAAATAAGACAACCAATATTAAATACACGCTATGCACTCCGACATACTATCAAATCATCATAATAATGGCCAATCGTTTACTTTTTATTATGTTACTACTCATCGAAAGAAAGTAACATGTACAATTATAACTGAATAGACGATTGTTTTATTTAATTCAATATTAATATAAAGTACAATTGTTGACATTGTCAAACAAACCACGTTTTCTTTCATCTGTAAATATGCATGAACATCTAAGGACACATATTAGAGATTCTGAAGCTATTCCTTAGCCTACACTGAAGCTATAATATTAAAGTATTCAGATTAAAAGCTCTGGCCACTTTTGATATCACAGGTCAATGAATGACAACAACTTAGTTTGGTTCAGTTCTGTCCGAGACTATATTTTCTTAAGATTGTATTATGAGTTGCTTACAGAACTGAACTCATATATGAAGCGTGAGTTTCAAGAAATATTCTTTATAATATTTATTATTGAACATAAGAAATATGTTTGTATCTCAAATATCACAAAAGAGAAAGAAAATGTAAAAACAACCAGCAGTACGAATATGGATTGTATTATAACATCATGGTAGACCAGCCAAATATATATAACTGAAAACCTCAGAATTCCGCAAACCTGAGAAAACCGAACATTTTGTTCAGTCCGAAGGGGGTTCGGCTTTTTGAGGTTCCACTGTATTTGAGAAAAAAATTTTTTTTTGTTTCTTGTTTTTGTTTTTGAGAAATCACGTTAATGTTTAGATATCTCTTAAGTTTGGGAGATATCTTTTGAAAAAAAACCCCAACGTACGCTATTAAAACATGAAAACCTCTTGTCACCCACATTTTGAAAGTATTTTGCAAAATGAATGTGAAAAAGCTTCTTCAACGTTAGCTTTTACTTGACACAGAGACAAAAACCCTTAGTATATGCGTGTTTTACGTGATTAATTTTAGGGGTTTGGACAGGCATTCCCAAATTTGCCAGTCCTACAGACCTGACCAGTGAAATTCCATTCGGTCCAGGAAAAAGTCTGTCGTAGCCAGTCCGAATCTCCAGTTAAATTTAATTTTTCAAAAAATGAGGAAACTTTTGGCCCTTTTATCTTATTTATTGGTATGTATTGAACTAATTTTGATGCTTGTCTTCAGTTAAAAGTTATAATAATGACTAATTAGCCACCAGAAAAGAGTAATGATAAGTCAATACGTTTTGACATTTTGATGATTTGTTCCGGTCAAGTGAAACCTGTTTCAGTCCAGTGATTCTTCCAAGATCACTGGACCGAATGTTCAGTAATGTCATAATAGTCTGGTTTGATTTTCATGAAAATAAAGTCTTGACGGCATTTTTTAGTACAAGCAGGTAGTCAACGGTTTTAACATATTTCAGGTATGCTGGTTCCATTTTTTGCTCTACCATGGCTGTATCTTGCGTCCTTGACCTTCAAAAGGTCAATTCAAAGTGGCCACCAATTTTTCCTTTTAGTTACACTTATATTGGACATTGTTGAGATAAAATCGATCAAACATTTATTTAAACCGTATATAATGTATCATTTTATGCCAGTATATAACGAAGGAAAAATATACAGGTGAAAAATTGAACTTTTGAAATGCAGCCATCTTTGAATTCAAAATGGCCGCCACAGTTCATTCATTGTCAGTAAGTTCCTTCAAACGACATTTACTCCAAAACTACCAAACCAATCTTGCTAAAATTTTGCAGAAATGTTCCTGGCGTAAAGATCTTTTAAAATACTTCATGGAATCCCATATAAAACTCTGGTTACCACGGTAACAGAAAAGTAAAAGTACAAATCTCAAAAAATGATCAGCATTCATTTTTACATGTAGCATCACCTGAATATCCTGTACAAAGATTGTTTAAATTAAGCCCATGGAGTCAGAATATCAATCCGGCATCACACGATTCATAGAGTTTTATAACCTAAAGGAAATATTTGATCATCAGATCCTTAACATCCGTATTTGCCGTACAAAGATTGTTCAATTTTTTTTTCATGTGTTTGTGTGTTTTTGTACACAACGATGTCATGTTAAGGGTGTATTGAGTTTTTTCACCAAGACAATTTGTAATTGTTTGTTCTTACATGAGCCTTTTGGGTGCTTGGTTTAAACACCCAGTGGTAATTATTTTTCCACTGTCTGTTCCAAGATGGAAACACCTCTGCTACTTGTTTCGTTATTTGTTTGTGGCGTCCTTTTATAACAAAGGTTTGAAAAAAGAAAACATCTCCCTCTTTGGCTGTATGAAAGGTCTGTGTTTGTTTTACTCTGACTGTTACTGATATGCTTTCAGACTGCCCCATTTTACTAATGTAATTTAGCTTGATTGTGAAACAAGTTCTTACTACCTATAACAATCACTCTCGATTCTGCTTCCTAGTCCCCGATAACTTAATTAGTGGTATAATTAATGTTTCTTGATCTCTAAAACAACGAGTTTTTCAAGTGTGATTCAAATCAACGCGGTTCTGGCGATCAATGATTAATCGTATAGCAATTTAAGAAACATGGATGAAAAAATACTGTTTTGTCAAAGTTTCGCCGCATTGTCACACAATGTGCATCAGGAATTGCACTGAATTGTTTGATTTCAGTATTCTCAAAACCATAAAACGACTGCTGCTTTGTAATTTACGTTTCGAAATGCTATATTCATATGAATTCGTGCTTCGCATTCTTATCAAAGTCACGAAAACCTGTATGACCTTACAACTTGATATTAATGAGTTTCATGCCATTTCAACACAAATTAAGGTTACAGTACGGAGGTCAACACCCCTAACTTAGCTTTCCTCGACTCTTGTCTATAACCAGTACTTACATACCCTTCCACAAGGTCAGCAACTTCTCCATATACCTTATTGATGGAGGGAAATCCACATTATTGTGAAACTTTCATGCAAGGCTATTCCTGGAAACGGTTCGAAATCCTATGCACTACCAATTGTGCTACTGACTCCAGTTGACAAATTGATTAATATTTATGAACTTAATGTTTTGATTAATGACAGGTGTCTGCTAATACTTCATGCAGAATTTAAACATCCACCCACTTGTTTACAAGCACACAATTCTTGTGCAATTTATCTTGGCCCTTTTGCATTTGCAACGCCCGTTTCTACATTGTGTTTTGCATGAACAGTACACTATTTGAATACATGAATCTGGGATAGGATCAAGAGACATCAAAATTGGTCTCAATTGGGCTTCACATTTCTCCCAGCCATACTTTGTTGGGTCAGGAAGATCTGGTAAAGGGTGTACTGCTTGTCGCCAAATCGTAGTCTGGAAGTGTGAGCGCTTCATATGGAAATGAAGAGCATTCTAAGTAGGACAAAGTACTTGCTCTAGGAAACAGGATATACCGACACTCATCTACAGAGTTAGTTGAGTTGATGTTGTACATTCTACATATAAAGGTTTCCACATTTGCTAGGGTTTGTTCGGTTAAGGCTCCATGTCCAAGCTCTAATAGTAGTTCCCAATGATCTTGGAATGTTTTCCATGCAGACTTCTTTGAACGGCCTGCGAAGAAGGATAATGTGTTGCATCCAGTTATTGCATGGAAAGTCAGTAATGCCTCAAATGAATTTGGTGTAAGGTTTCGGAACACTTGACCTATAGGTATGTATCGGTGTTTTCTGGCTGTCCCGAGTAATTGCCATATATTTTGACTAATGGCTTTTGGATAGTGAGCAAGAAGTAATATCATCACATCAGTGTCCTTAGACCACACAACAACATCTTCCGCCTCGCTGTTTACAGCATGCAACACAAGACGTGTGTCAGCCTCTTCGTGGCAACTTTTCAGAAGAACTAAATTAGTAATGGTAGGATTTGATGATTTTACCTCAAGCTCATTTACGAAGCCACCAGCTGTGACAATTTCCTTATCACGTGGAGCCTGCCGGATCAGTTCATGCGATAGGAAATTCGCAATGTCCACCTTGTTGTCAGGCAGTGCAAGGAAGTTTGCCCAGTTTTGTGGTAAAGGTACATCATGGCCTTCCAACAGACGGCGTATAGGCTGACAGGTTTTGTTACGACGAAGCCGTGTCCCACTTTTGATTGATTTATCATTGTATCTGTCAAATACAACATCAATTCTCGTGTGGGAGCGACCAATTTGTGCAACAGCATTGCAGAAGGTATCTGCTAAGTCACTAAATAAGAGAGCCCCAACTGGCTTCTCAACAGAAACAATCAGAGCATTACCATCAATGATCATTGTCGCTGGGTGATCTGGAATGACTGATTCGGGACAGGTCAATCCGTCTGTTAAACAATCAACAAGTACTGATTTATTGCAGGTTCGAAGTGTACAATTCATATCTGCTAGGACAACCGGTACGAGCATAAGTTCATGTTTTAAAATTGCTTTCAAATCTACATCTCGGCCAGCTTCATAAGCAGTTAAAGGGCATTGAATAACCGTCCTATCGGCATTAATCACTTTGCCCTTTTATCGCTCCTTCTGGGCGTGTTACATTTGTTAATATCATACAGCGAGGCAAATGTCTGTTGGTTATTCTTTCTGAGAGGAGCGTGTATTGGAGCTCGACTACCATCAACCAATAATCTTGCTGACACCTATTCTGTCATATCATGCTGAGCAAGATTCTGCACATTGACTAATGACTCTTGAATGCGTTGCGTAGCAAGGTCTTTAGTTGCAATGTTTTGCAAAGTATCTGGGTGTGATTCTGGGGTAAAGATGTTGAAACGTTGTAATATAGCAGAAAGTGATGACTCATCTCGTTTATCACGAGATTGTCTTGTTTTACTGCTTTCGTTAGAAAGTATGGTTTCAGATGGACTAAGTTTAAACATGTCGTATGTTGCTGATGAAATGTCGGACCGCACGTTGAATAACAAAGCTCATCTACTTAGAGCTGAAGGTGTTTTAGTAATACCAACAATACCATCACCTGTTTTATTGGTGCAGTTCAACCATTTTTGTGCTTGATCAGGATCAACTTGGTTGAACTTCTTTCCAGAACGTTTCACCACAAAATTGCCACGTTTAAACTCGGTCAAAACTGCTTGGGGAATCTGATGCATCTCTGCAAGGTATATTGGACCCCAACGAGCATAATTTAAGTGATCATATCGCGCAAAATATGGCAACATAAGCCCAAACGACGCAAGGTATAAATCGCATAGGCCATCGCGCATTGACCGGGTGAACATTAATAATATTAACCAAGTGGATGTATGTAAACCAAAAAGCTATGTTGACTTCCTATGATTTTTCACTTACAAATTCTAAATGCAAAATACGGGAGCTATATGCAAAGCAGTTGTTTTAAGTTTTTACATTTTTACCTTAGGTTGCCATGGTAACCAGACTTTTTCATGATATTCAAAGAACTAAAGATCTTTACACCAGAAACATTTCTGCAACATTGAAGCACGATTGGTACGGTAATTTTGAAGTAAATGTCGTTTGAATGAGCTTGCTGACATCAAGTGCAATATGGCGGCCATTTTGAATTCAAAGATGGCTGCATTTCAAAAGTTCAATTTTCTCACCTGTATATTTTCCTTTGTTATATACTGGCATTAAATGATACATTATATACGGTTTAAATAAATGTTTGATCGATTTTATCTCAACAATGTCCAATATAAGTGTAACTGAAAGGAAAAATTGGTGGCCATTTTGAATTGACCTTTTGAAGGTCAAGGACACAAGATACAGCCGTGGTAGAGCAAAAAATGGAACCAGCATACCTGAAATATGTTTAAACTGTTGACTACCTGCTTGTACTAAAAATGCCGTCAGACTCTTAACGCAGTGTCTTTTTGAAATTTCTGTCTAAACTATAACACTTTTCGGATTGTCTGGTTTAGGATTGCATGATAAAAACATATAAACAAATGACATACTGCAAACACAAATTCCGTACTAGCGTATTGGATTTTATATATTTGGAGAAAACATACAATACCTGCATTACATACCTACTAAGTTTTTTTGGTTATTGATCCTGGCAAGGCTAAAATACAGGACACTAAAATTTTTAAAACCATAACATTCTATAAAACATATTTATGTTAAAACTGATCTGCCTAAGAGGAAGTTACATCATCTTCTGAGCGACCGTAAAATACAAAATATGGTCTGAACACACATCAAAATATTGTAAGAGTAGCACTATGAAATATATGCATCTTTAGTCCAGACATGAAAACCAAGTATACCTGATGTTATCAATGCAGCGATAAGCGCAGTGTCTTCAGATTTTTATTTTTATTTTTTAGACTTTCGGCGATTTCGCCGAAAGGTATACCATAGATCGAAAACTATCGACGCCGAAAATGACTGACCAGTTTAACCTGCGGAGTGATACATGTGTCTCTGGTTTACTACGCAGTCAATTTCTTGTCGATAGTGGTCAGAGACAGGTGTGGAAGGGACAGAGTCAATCTCGTTAATACACTAAGCAGTATACGTCAAATCAAAGATTTTTATTTCATGTTGAAAAGTTTATAAAGTAAGAGCAATAAAATGATTAATATATTGATATTAAGTGTCTGTAGCTATTTACTGCGAGAATTCATTGAATTATTTGAAGTTTAAGTTGTTGACAGTATTGTACCATAATTATCATATTTAACTACAGTAATGATCCTACTATTCTCGTACCCAGAGTCTAGTTGGATTTTCGATTCTATTGTTAGATCGAGAATCTTGTAAACCTCGGGGTACGAGAATGTGAACCTACATTGTATGCAAAGTGTACCGGGGAAAACTGTACTTCAAGATTTTTATGGCAAGAAGAGGAATACAGGGTAGAATAAACACTTCGCTGCATTTTTGCCCTGCTCGATTCGTACTTGAATCCAATGAGTTAGGAGTAATCATTAGTATGGATTTGTTAGGTTTCAATGTGAACGAAAGTATTTATAAATATATTTAACGCTCAAAGATTTCTTTCAAGGTGTTGTACATGAAATTAATTTAAATCGTTAATATAAATGTCGTTTTTAAGAACACTTACCTTTTTTAAAAACACAATGTACAATGCTAATTTTAGCTTATTGTGAATTAATATCTGTCAAATGATATGTATTCAATGTGCTTAGATTTCGCTTTCTACTGATTATACATTCTGTGCTTCACTTTTTTGTAACACGATATATACATGCATACATTACTTGAATGAATACTTTGTTCTGCTTTGTTTTATACACTTTAGACAAAAGTTAATAATATTATATATTTGTAAATAAAAGCACACATAGTTCAAACTAAAACAAAACGCTGTATATGTAAACAATACAATGAACTATTCCTCGGCAGAGGATGACAAGGATTATAATGGTATTAATTTTACGGTACATCAGATCAGGGATTTTATGTTGTATAGAATTCCTGGTCAGTTAAACGTTACACCCCAATAACTAACACTGTGAAGTCGAAATCTGACAAAGGCTGTATAATGACAAACTCCGCAAATCAAAAGCATGACGACGTCGTTAGGCCATCTTCAAATGCCGACGACACATTAAAGAAGCACACATGTCTTATTCACCATAATTAGTTGAACTTCAACAACTGCATCATTTGATTTCCTTAAACCATATAGTACTTTGCAATGGTCTGTGTGGCATTTACATTGCAAACAAAGCACACATGTGAACTTTACTAGGCGTATTATTGATAAAGGTCCCTCGAAGCACTTTCTGTTCTTTATAACATCCTGTGACATATTCTGCTCGGCCATGAACCAAGTCGCATTGCTTTACAAAACAAATGTACAATTTGTCTACTACCTTTTGTACATGGATGCAAATTTATGAAAAACAATGCAAATTTTCAAGGATTTCAAAATACATCGCCAACTTACTTAAGGTGACAAATATGCCTTGCCATCGACGACTGTTGTCTATGCATTGTCGAGTTTCCATATTTTTTGTTGGGTTGAATCCCCTGGCAACAAATTGTTTAAATCATATTAGGGCGGTCAATCAACTTACTCGTCATTCCTGGAAATGTTAAATCTCTTGATATAGCTGTTCACAAGTTACATTATACTACTACTAGGTGTATAATTTCGTCAGTGACTAACAGCTACCTATCATGACGAATTTTTAAAATAGGGAACATGTATGACTTTTTGCTATTACATGTATAAATCGAAATATCCTTAAGCGTCGTTCAGGCTCATTCACTTTGATCTTGTTATTGCCGTTCCACGACTATTTTTGACAAATAGTATAAGTAAACACATTGTTTTCCATAAATTTCTGACGCAAGTCATGCAATGTCCGTATGGTTTCCATACAAAGGTACTGTGACATTCGCACGTTAATGAAAATTTGGCCAATAAACCTAATGATGTCGCAAGACTCGGGGCTCCTACATCAGCCGCCATCAGCAAGACTAACACGGGAATACAATCGGGGTGTTTTGTCATTAATGTAAGGCGTCCTACACTCAATGTACTGGTCATTAAGCAATCTTGGGAACACACAAATCACCAACAAGTAACAAAACCAGCCTCTTAGTTCTTTTGAGTCTGTGTTGTAGGGTAGTTTGTACGGCTTCTCAGTACTTCTTGTACTGAATCACTGAATGAAAATCGTTGGGATGCAAAGAAAACTGTGTCATTGACGTAATCATCTGAAAATTTTCCATTGGATTTTAACTGCGCAGTTTAAGCAAGGCGGAAGAATAAACAGAGGTATATATTTACATGTATATATGTATACCTAACATTTTCGAACGCATACTTCAGACGTTTATTAGTTTACAGTTCATGTCACATCATGTCAGTAGGCCTACATGGTACTTATGGTTTTATAACAATCACGCATATTTAAACGTCAAAATACATAAACCTAGTGATAAGCACGCAGGTAAGGTATTTCAATTATCAATGCAATAGATAAAGTAATAAATCGATCAATGATCTATCAACAATACGGGACAAGGAATACTTCAAATGAAATGCGTTCTTTGCTTACAGAAATTCCCCTTATTATCTGAGGCAAATACTTTGAATGGGCGTTTTACTAAAAAATAACTTACTCTGAAGCTAGTTTTGAACTGCATTGACATGGCTTGTATGGATTTTGTATTGTATTTGAATATACCTGTATTTATGTCATGTTTGCTCTGTTTTGTCGCACCAAAAGCTAGTATTTGCCGATTTGTGAATAAAGTTCTGAAAGTTCATGAAGCATACCTTTGCCTTGTAATTGAAATTTCGTCTTGGTTTAGTTTTATGAACATTACCGAAATTATGAAAAGCAATATGTATTGTACGAGTATATATTCAAGATTTAATTACCATGCATGTTTTTGCCAACCCTTTGTAGACAACAATTGGAAATGAATATTTTAATACATTATCATTTAAATGTTTACTTGAATAAAATTTTATGAAATCAATAAAGTTAATTTGATTTTATGATTTGCTGGAGTTAAACGGTTATGAATCAATAAAATAAACTAAGTACGGCTGTTAGCTTCTCTTGGCGTTTTACAGTGAAACTTTAGCACGCTCAGTTCATTATTAGCATAGTTATAAATAGGTGGTCCGCATGCTTCCGATTGAATAATCTCGAATAAGTCGACCTGCAACGTGGTCAGTCACCTTGAACGTTCCAAAACGTTCCGTAACGGAAGTGTCGGAACAACTCAACCCATAGACAACTCAGCCCGAGACAACTCAATATCCTACTAACGGATCGAGTTGTGGCTGGAACAATAACGAATCCTACATTGGAATAGCTTTATCCTAAATTTTGATTTTATATGCATTGTGCGTAGCACATGGCACAATGCCAAAATCAGCTTATGAACAAGTATCTTATACCCCCGTTACACCAAACTCGTTCGCACTACGTTCTGAAAAAATTGGACCGAACGAGCTCTGTGTGCAAACGGACTGAACGTAGTTCCAGCTTTCTACGGTCTGTGTTCGAAAGTTATGGACGAGCTCGGACGGGGTTGAACGGGAATGGGGTTTCAGAACTTTGAGTCGACTCAAAATATTTTTGCGGCCATCCCGTTCTGCAATTAGACTGAGTGACAACGTACTGACAACGGAAAGGACGTTTTGCGAACGGAATTGCCGTACTAGCATCGTATTAGGGACGTGCCTTGTCGTAGTTCGATCGGGCCACAATTTGCAGTACGTTTACACCCCGGCCTGTTCCGTTTGTAACTCGTTCATTCCGTTTGCACACAGACTTAACTCGACTTAGTTACGTCCATAGTGCGTTGTTATCCCATCTAAATGCACAAAAACGAAATACGAAGTTCTGAACCAGTTTGCAACACGTTTACACACAGTTCTTAAAGTTCGCAGTAGGTTCTCGGTACGTTCTACTCGTTAGTAAGTCTGTTGCGTTCGTTTGCAGTTCGTACCACGTCCATAACGTCCACAGTACGATCTGACAAGGTTTTATATAAATACAGACCATTTCTCACCAAGTTATCATCTGGACCCAAGCTCTTTGCCTAGAACCATGGAAGTCGTTAATGCTTTGAATGTTGGCTTTGTACTCTATTTATAGAAGTGGAGCAAGAATACAATTACATGGTAGAGGAGAAACTTCCTCATTTTTAATACCTGGCTCAGGAGGCTTAGTATCTTGTGGCTTATCTTGAGGCTGGTCTTCAAGAGCTTCACAGGTGCAGGTGATTTTGAATCGTTTGGAAGCGATTGCCTTAACACGCACCGTCTGTCTGATTCTACTCTTTTTTGGAGGCTTGATGGTCACAGTGATGCTTGACAAATTGCGTCCTCAAAGCTTGAAGCGCGGAACGAGAATGAGAACGGGAAGAAACGTCCAGGATATTTATAGCAATCGGGTCAGAACGTGACGTTATTTCGTTCAAAACGCACTAAGATTGAGATAAGTACGTACTTAAAACGAGTTGAACTGTCTTAAACGGGATGGTCAATTGTAAAGAAGTTTAGAAGAACTAGTTATGAACGGTTTAAAACTGACTACGAACGGGATAAAAACGAAATGCACGCAACGAAAACTGGTTCTGAACGAACTATGATCGTATAGCTGATATTTTTCTACTTAAACGGCACGTTCTAACTCGTTCACAACCAGTTTCACAATATTTTTAGGACGGGGTCGAACGTTCTGAGAACTAGTTTGGTGTAACGGGGCCCTTAGGCTCCGAATGAATAGGGGCATATACTTAGAGTTGATACCAAACTGTTGTCAATTATTAATACTTCATTAAGATTATCGCAGTTTTTTGTAATTCAGAATTTGCTGATTGATCCTGGTTGCATTGTTTGATTTAGTTTTCAAAAGAAGGCTTAAACTACTCTCTAATTGACTACATACCAAATTATACATCTCTAACAGCGTCATTGATAAATGTCGATACATAATGGTACTGTTTAAGATATATGATCTAGAAAATAGAAACATATTTATAACATATCTTAAAAGATAAACTGAAAATCACTCTAAATTTGATAATATTACTTTCAAATTCCATAAAACAGCACATGTAACACAATGCATACCCCAGTACTTTCAGTGCTCTGAATTTTCCGTAAGAGCCAATGAAACTTGCAGAAACTACTAACTGAGGACGATACCCTGGTAGGGTAACGTTAAATGGCTTATTTATGTGTCTTTTACAAAATTGTGTTAATTTCAGTAAATGGACTGCAGCTCTGGTTTTCCAATGACACGACAGAAACAAACGTGATATTTAAGGGTTTATAAAATTGATATATGCAAGAGTATATCATTATTCAAAAATACCCATTAAGTTGTGTGATAAGAATATCAAATGAGCTGGTTAGCGGGTACGAAAGTCGAACGGTGTCGTATAAAACTATTATATGTCGTAATAACTAATTCGTAATTACGAGATAACTAACTCGAAATTACGAGATTATTGACTCGTTTGCAACTGCAACTATATTATAAAACGGCAACAGCAACAACATAAAACAACAGCAACAACAATATGTTAAAGCACCAACAGCCTAAAACAACAACATCAACAAGTAGCGACATCAGCAACAACAACTTAAACTCATCAAGAATTCATTAAGAAACTACAACAACTCAAGTCAACAGCAACTTCATTTTTAAAACAACAACAACAGAAACATTAACTACATGTAAAACTATTACATAAAATACACTCGGCAATAACATACTTTATTTATTTATTTCCTCCATTTTTGAAGATTAACAACAACTACTAGAAGCATTAACACCATCTCCTAATAACACCAAAACACAACTCAAAGTAACAGCAACGACAATTTTACAACAACAACCGAAACTCAAAACAATAACAACAACAAATAAAACACTTACATCAACAGCTCAAAGTAATTGCAACAACCCTATTGTGTAGCTGTTCTTTTTAGTTGTCGTAGATGTTCTTTGAAGTTTTAATGCTGTTTTGTTTAATAGCCATTATTTATGTTGTTTTGAAATGTTGTTGCTTATGTTATAAGTTAGTGTTGCTGTTACTGTTTATTGATTTGATGTTGTTTTTCTGTGTGTTGTTGCTGTTATGTGAGTTAATGAAGCCGTGTATTGAGAGGTTGTTGTTTTGAGTTGTTGTTGTAACTTTGAGTTGTTCTTGTAATTATTTTCGTAAGTGTTGCTCTTGTTGCTGTTGCCGACGAGTTAGTAATCTCGTAATTACATTCACGAGTTATTTAACTCGTTATAATGAGTTAATTATCTCGTAATTACGAGTAAGTTATTTCGTTTTAACGATATGGTATATTTCATTTTTTCATTTTATGCGAAACCATTCGTCTTTCGTCAGCGGTTATTGATATTTAACATTATAAAACTAACTGATAACATTAGAAAATGAATAAACAAATGCTCTTGAATTGTAGTTCTGAAGTAAATGTTGAAATACCAATGAAATCATACCACTTTTATGTACAATAACGTTCCAATATAGACACCACATTAGTTATTGCAAAATCATACAATGTTTAGGTCTCAACTGATTAAAGAAAGCGAACATACGAAAATGCAAAACAGGAACTTGAGTTAACAACCCCTAAACTTCTACAAAGAAGATGCAAATATGCTAGAAACGCCGAAATTGTTGAAATGTGGTGCAAAATCAATCACGCACCCGTTTTGTACAATGGCGTTACCAAGGTAATGCAGTAATCGTTTTCTACTCTATAAACAAAAATGACATGCGTCCTTCGCTTGTATAATTCGGCCAGAAAATTACAGAATTTGTTAAGCGTCCGGGTGCTCGTAGGTTTTAGAGTCCACAATCTAACCCCCCACAAATGTCTATTTTTTCTCGGGAAATACAAATACATGAAGATCATTGTTTCTGTGTAATTGAGAAATGAAAATGACGTGTGACTGGTGTTTATACTTTTTTATAGAATAACTTCAAACTAACATTAACGTCATAAACATTCATGTACTTATTTGTATAAATACTAGCTGGAATGAACATGTGTTTTCGTTTTCAATTTGTGCGTTTTTGTGAATAGATACCTAGGTTTGTCAAACTTGAGTTGACGCTTTACAGAATTCCATATTGGTATGGCCTAATAGTGTATCGATAGTTCTTTTATACAGGAATACATTGCATTGACCATAAAGAGTTTTCGTAGTTTGAAATCATTAGTTGATTTTTCTGGTAGCTGCGATCTAATACGTCCAGTGTGATAAAATGTGTTTTAAACTGAATGTTTAATTTTATACATTGTAACCTCATACAAATGCCACGGGAAGCAACCGTGGTGTTTTGTATCCTAGACTAGATTGTCTCCCTTTCATATATTTATACGGATAGATACACTTTTAAATAATTTCAATTAGGGACTTCAGTCAGTTATCTTTCCCTGATAAAATCTGAAGCAATCCAATTGGTTAGTAGGTCCTTACAGTTGGAATCCTCGGATTTTATCATTGAAGTCCTATGTAAAGATAACAAAATATTTCATCTAATGTCTGTCTTTTTAATTAGGATAATATAAGAAGTGATTAAATTTAGATAGTTCTTTACCCTTAGGTTGATTTTCAAACAAATTAAATGATTTACAAAAAAGTTATTTAAGGTAAAGTTTGGCAAATTGACATTAAAAAGTAAGGGTAAAATCCGAGTAATCCAACTAATAGGACCTACCTATTTGAAGTGTATACAAGGGGAAATAAATGACTAAAGTCCCTTATTGAATGCCCTAAGGGCTTAAATATAATATCTTTTAAATATACTTCATAAAATATAACAGGGAAAAGGAAAATGATTTAAAGTGTATATTGATTTTGAAATATTGATCTAAAAATTGTGTGACTTGTTAAATTATTATCACTGAACATACCATCTAAAAGTTACTTGTGTTAAAGTCAAATTATATTTAATGAACATGGTAATCTAAAAAGTTCGTAAACAACTGAATTGTTTATTTTCTGTAATACAATAGATGACACTACGCAATGAATAATTGTATTTTTTACGTTCAGTAATACACACAACCAAGCGTTTGTCATCTTTTGGTGAAGCAATTTATGGCTCAGTCGTTCCAAAACACTACGCTAATCCCTTCTCATATAGAGATGGTAAATAAGGCATGGTTGCCTGAGCTGTGAGTTGTGCTTGAGGTGTTGTTTTTCCTTTGTCATCGTGAGAAGACGAACAATCTGCATGAGTCGTGCTTAAGGTCGCACGATCATGTAATACTCATGCAGGTTGTTCGTCTTCTCACAAAGACAAACGAAAGCAACAGCGTAATCACAACCCCCGGCAAAACATTAACAGCTCTTGGAAACATACATTACTTCCTTTCTCTTTGTGAAAAAGGATTGGTGTGGTGTTTTGGAACGACCAGAGTCAGGAACGCTTTTTGAGAATCGAAAGTGATTGAAATATTTAATATGTCAAAAGTTTTGTGTGTTTGTTTTCGTTTTTTTGTGAATAGGTACCTAGATTTGTCAAAATTGAGTTGATGCTTAACAGAATTCCAATTTGGCATGTACTCAGTTTTTTTATGTGCGTTTAATTTCAGAAATTACTATTCGATAACCACCGCATACCAGAGAAGAGAACGTTATTGCAAGTGTTGGTTTCGTTTTTGGTAAGTGTTCTTTCCCGTTTATAACAGAACTTAACTCCTAATACATTACATGTAGTTGTTAAATTCCTAACTAATTTACAGTTTAACACGGACAATCAATTATGTTATTTATGTATTATAAGTATAAGATAATTGTTCAAAACATTTCTTCCAAGACGAGTGTTAAAATCAATAAGCATATGATTAAAGTGCATGGGTTTTGTAATGTACATGTTTTGAAAATTGAGCTAGAAAGCACCTAATAGATCTAGAGAGTGCAATAAAAAAGTAGAGAGAGTATGAAAAATTTACATTTGTAATGAAAGATTTTAACCCTCAATGTAAATAAAGAGAAAAAATATTAAGACCTAGAAACTGTGTTTAGAAAATTCTGTTTTAGAGGGTGGGAGGTAAGTGTAATTATATTTACATACATGTGAGTAATCTGCTTAAGGAATATACTTTGATACAAACATCGCTATAGATTATAGCCTTTTATTTTAAAGTAAGTATAGTTTTTAACTTACACCTAAGAATCATTTAAGTTGCTCGACGTCGATGTACAAGTTGAAAGATGGGTACTTTTTGTATAACAGAGTAACAATATTTACATGTATTTCCCTTGAATTCTGCTACAACTTAGTAAAGTTGATAGAAGCGTTTTTTGTGACTTTGTTGCTCTTGTTTTCTAGTCGTATATCCTATATTTTAGGGGTTGTTCATCACGGGGTTATCGCTGGAGAACGTATTATAGAACTACCTATCGATGTAGATCTGGCTATACTCATAATGGAGATTACAATTGTATCATTCGTAAGTTTGTATTTAATTTAGTAACTTTCAAATTCTGTGCCAAATGAGACATTAAGTTCCGCTTCTAATTTTAAAATTTGCGTAAGTATATATCTATAAATATCAGCCAATAAGCCACCTTGTTTCGTAGGGTATTCGGTTGGTAGTCAAGGGCATAGATTGCATAACATATGTATTACATTAGACTTCGGACCATACCGACCACTTTTATCGCAAATAATATAACAAATACTTTTTCTTAGTTAATCTTGAAACAGGCTCTTTAAAACATATTTATTAAACACTATTACCAAAGCCGCATAATTTTTTATTTTAATTAGATATTGCATCGGGCAATAGAGTTTCAATTTCATTATTTCATATACATAATCGTCGAAACAATAAAATGTTCCATGTTTTTTATGAATATCATTCTTGCAGCCGTATGTCGACCTACATGTAAGAATGGAGGTACTTGCATCAATCCTAATATCTGTGACTGTCCTGATACTGCCACCGGCCCATCATGCGAGGCATGTAAGTATATACCAAGAAGGTTTTCATTTAAATCAAAATCGGATAAGTGTACTGTAGGTCTACTTTACGGTCACCGGTCTTAATAGCACACAGTCAATATTTGACTTAAGTAAAAAAAACTGTAAAAAACTAAAACTGTTTTAGGTCATTTACAATGTATTATGTCATGCATATTTATGTAATTTAGACAATGGACTTTCTTATATATAGTCTTTTTAGCAGAAATTTACTAAACTTGCAAATACATTTATATTCCGAGAAAAGTCAATTAAGTCATGTACATATAGCTGTAGATATCTTAAAATTTGTATTTTACAGTTAATAAGTTTATTTTAGAAACATAGTGCCCTACAATTGACAATACAAATTCCTATACATTTTATTGTAGTTACCTGTTCCTATCAACGTCCATGCTATCCAGGAGATTGTGACAGTGGTTTGGCCAACAATTGTCAATGTGAATCAGGATTTTTGTTTAATCGAACATCAACCGGTTGTACTGAATGTAAGTATACAACTCATAATGTATTTCTATCAATTACATGTATCATTATTATAAATAATGTCATAGTCATCATTATCATCATCATCACCATCACCATAATCATCAACATCATTTCCATCACCACCATCACCATTATCATTATCATCATCATCATCACCACCATCACCATCATCATTTTCGTCATCATCATCAGCGATATTTTTAGAAATGAATTCAATGGGTCCGACAGGACTCACATGTTTTAAAACAATGGGTCCATGACGGAAACAATGGGTCCCTGTATATACATGTACAATCAAACATCCAGCTACATGTCTTTATGAACTTTCACTTTTAATAACAGTGTAAACTCAATAAATCATGTATCACTTTCAAAACTGCAGGAAAGCAAAACAATAAATTGAAATTAAGATTTCCATGTTTTATTGACTCAGACTCAGTCTGTACCAAAGACTTCAAACTATCAGTTAAACAGGCATATATGGTCAGACTTTCTGTCTGCCCAAATAATCAGTTGACAGATGGAATAATTATGTAAAAATTGAAAAGTTGCTGAAATGTTTATATCATACACCAAACAAACTATGTTTATTTTAGGATGCAACCTAAGTCTTGTGATTTTTTTAATTTCTTTGGGTAAGAAATCACAAGAATTATCCAACATGTGTCTCTAACTCAGGCTTTCAAAGTTAATAGTCAATGACTCATAGGGCAAACTTTTAAAAAAATAGAAATATTTCTCAAGCAAGAGTCCAAAATGTTGTATAAATGATGGTGGAAATCAGTCCATAATAATAGATATTATTGATAATGCATTTAGTTGATATACATTGTATTTCACAACTCTTTAGATGCCTTTGTATACAACCATCAACAGTCATTTTATTTACCCTGAATGCATCTTTCAGTAATTCTGATGGTTTTTCATAAGAAAACTTGAATATTACAATTATTTGATAACACAATTCACAACATAAGTAATTTATTTACAGTTTAAGTCTGATTAAATATGTATTCTTATCAATTTATTTAACCGTATAAATGTCCATTCAGTTGACATATTTTTCAAGTTAATCAAGTTGATCAAAAATTGTCAAATGAAAATTTTTTAAATCTTTCTTTTTTCGGCGTAGCTGTCTAAGCTGGATTTTGACCTACATTTCTGTATAATGACGTATGTCTGGGGGATTTCTGAAATTCGCCGTTCTATTGGATGATTTTATAAGCACTGAAAATGACGTACGGGGGAAATAGAGAAAATCCCCTCTTTGATTGGATGGCCCTGACACGCGCGAAAAAATAAAGGCCACACTATCGTAATGCAGTGTTTTACGAAATTTTGCTTCGTTCGTAGATTATTTTTTTTTGGGTAGTCTTCTATTGCTTTCCAAAGTGTTTTTTTTTATATTGTAACAATAAAAAGTTACGTGTCAAACACAATATTTTATGGGTAGAATGAATTACGTCTCCAGATGTGAAACGGTTTCTAGTAAAAAGTCTGACATATTACCCAATAATTATTAAGTTAGCCTCACTACATCCAGTTTCCGGGGTTTACACTTTGAGAGTCACAGCTCCACATATATTTATTAATCTGCAGAGTTATTGATACGTAACTTTTAAGGTTCTGGAACTGTAACTAACTTCGGTAAACTCGACACTCGATACAATCCGGTTTTTTTCGATTACCTATCTTCGTCAAGTTTCGTAATTGCTATTTTTAGAAATTTTCACCACGTGACGTGGGTTTTTCCAGAAGTCATAGGGTAACGCATTTTCCGAAAATGGCGAAACCAGACGCTCTACAGCGTGATCGTAGTTAGTTATCGTAAAATATTGGTTTATCGACATAAAAACAATGTAAAGCCGTAGTGGATCATAACTTTTGCGTTGATTCTGTTTGTACAGGTGTAAAATACTTTTTTTCATCTTTTTTGCGATGTAAATTGGGTATGACTGAAACACGAAATGGATTTTGAGGCGAAATGGACGAAACGGAGAATTTGGGGCAAAATGGGGTTTTGATTGTTTAATCTATTTTGTGTACTGAAAATGATCAAAGGTAAAATAAACTACACAAATATCGATAAACTGGAAAGAATGTTTAACTTATATTGATTTATTGACGAATTCCCACAAATAATCGTACCAAAGTCAGCATATAAAGACAAAATCGTTGCACATTTTCTGTTTTTAATATCATCATATTCTAATTAAAAAAAAACAATACAACAAACAGCATAATTTGAAAGCTAAGGCACATAATATGCCAACATTAGTATTACTAACTCTAGTGTCCAACTGTTAGTGCAAAAAACGACAACAGCAGAAAACATAGCTGGTACAAGTTTAATCCCCAAATAGTCCCCTCAAGCTTGCCAAAAAGCAATGGAAGAGAAGGTTTTTATATGATAGTGCAGAGTTTAACATATATTTTCCATCTCAAATACCAATTTTAGATGATATATTTGTATAAAGTAGTATTATTTGTAATTGACCATTTTGACGTTATTTTTCTCTATAAAATCTCTTGCAGTTTCAGCACAGTAATCTAATACAATTTCTTATAAAAATTGTTAGAAACGGTAAAATTTCTTAAATTTTTCATTATATGGACAGTTAATACTGCAGAAAAAAAAACTAGTTGCATGTGTCTAACTAACTTCTAACTTGAGATATTTGCTTTTAAAGATAGGGTAAATTTTTTAACATTCTCAAAAACTCGGATTTTTGCTTGGGGGTACATGTATGCAAATCTCTGTATATTTATATGTATTCGTCCAAAGTGTAACCTGGTTGCTCTGATTTGTCATTACATGACTGTATAACAAGAAAATGGATTAAAACTTGGAAATAAAACAGCAGAATTTGAAAAAAAAGTTCTTTCACTTTTTGTCCCAGCACAATTTACGGTCTTTCTGAAAATGAAGGGTCACGTTATAAAAATGCACATAACTTAAGTTACAAACGGTAAATTTCTTTAAAATTTCAGCATTCAATGTCTTTAATAGTATAGATTCAAGAAACAATATCAGTATAAGAATTGTGGAAGGTCACCATCACAGTTCCAGAACCTCTTCTTGTCTGAAACTACAAGGCCTAGAGCTTTCATATTTGGTATATAACATCATCTAGAGGTCCTCCATCACAGTTGTTCAAATTATGCCCCTGGGTCAAAATTGACCCCACCCCATGAATCACACTATTACATTGAATTATATAAGGAAAAGTTCAAACAACATCTTCTCTTGAACCGCTTATGATAATTTGCCCAAACTCAACAGGAATGGTCCGTGGGTGGTTCCCTACCTAAATTGTTCAAATAGGTCTGATTGGTTGGATAAGTAGGTCACTGGGTCAAAAAATAGGTTTTAACATTAGTGGTCCTCTGTAAATGGCTCTTCTGTGACCTTTGACCTTTTCCTCCGGTGAGCACCCAGGGCCCTTTGGGCCCTCTTGTTTTTAAATCGACGCCGTTTGTCTTTTTTAAAGACATTTCTTGTTTAAAATGTTCATAACGTATCGAGTACGAACATTATTGAGGACGAATGTTTCACGGCGCAGATCGTCATCATGTTAAAACAATGATACAGGATGGATTCAACGATCATATAATTGAGAAACTATCATGAAGTGAGCTAGTTATGGTCAGCTTTTATGCTTATTGACTTCAAGTTCATGAACAAATTGTAACCGTCGTAATAATTGATTAGGCATAATAAAAGTTAGGACATTAATTGTCTGAAATAGAACTTATACCATTCCTCACTGTGTATGACAGAGATTTGGTCGTAAATTTTAAATCAAAGTGTTTAACTAATGACCTCTTAGCGTTGCAATTTAAAAAGATTTATAACTAGCATCTCTAATGTACGGAACACTTGTTATATACAAGAAGAAACTGAACACCAGTATTTAACTAGAAAGCGAGGTGAAGACTCCTAAATTACGCTATCAATAAAGCCTGTTGATATCAACAACCGAGTACAATATAAAATTCGGTATGATTGGTCACTGATAATACAGAACCAATGAAATATGTCGTAATACTAGAACATATGACGTTTAACGGTGTAAAGTTGTTAATTACAGCTATTAATAACGCAAAACTCTGAGCAGAGTTGTCATTTTATTTTACTCGTCTACTTGCCACTTCCACGGCGTTATGCGTCCAGCTGGACGCACATGTCAAGAAGCAATGGGTTTTTAGCTAAAATTGTGCGTCAGGGACGCGGGACGCAGAGGTAAAAATATCGCTGCATCATTATCATCACCATCACCACAAACATCAATATCATTATCATCATTAACAACATCATTAGTTTCACAATCAATTACTACCATCATCATGATTACTTGTAATCTATAATAATGTCATTGACTTCATTCTATCCATCTTCATTGTCATCATCAGTACTAACATCATCATCGGCAACACTTACACCATCGCTAAAAGCTCATAGTAATCATTATCAGAATAATCAAATCATGAGCTACACCCCCTAATCATCAGATCATAATTTTTTCGTCATCACTTTTATCAGAATCAAAGATTCAACAATAATAGAAGCTGAAATAAACTCTCTTTATTTTAGCAATTTAATAATTTCTTTTTATTTATCAAATTCTCATTTTCTACAATTTTCATGAAAAATTCTTACGTTCGAAGTCAATGAGACATGTCAAAAAGTTCTAGCAAGCGCGGTGTTGAACGGGTAAATTCGAATTCTACATTAACACTTCCTTTTGTTTAGTATTTGCTATCTTCTGTCTGTTTCATTATACAGATGCATGTTTAACTCACTATGTCATTTACATTGAGGTTAGATCGTTTCTGATTGGTTTTTGCTCCTAATTCATACTATAATGATTAGTATAGCCGCGGTCATGGCGTAGTGGTAAGCATGTCTGACTTCGAATCCGGATATCGCGGGTTCGAAACCCGGTTGTGGCATGAGTTGTCGGCCTCGCGGTAGGGTAAGTTAGTACTGGTGATAGAAAAATGTCCAGGAAACCTATAGTAGGAAGAGCTGGCCGTCGTATATATGACCTGTATGTGTGTTAAGGTTCATTAACATTAAATATTAAAACAAAACTATGACAATTGAAAAACTAATTAAAAGTGAAAGTAGAAACAGGGTCGTGAAAACCCATTACACTTGTATCTGTCAAAACGTTTTTCATTTACCTTAGTTTCGTTTTAACATTTATTTAGGTTTTAAATATGGGAGTACCTTCATTTTAATATCAACTATAATGTTCTATAAATGATTTAATGTTAAATTAGTTAGTAAAAAATTCTTAATGTCTTTCAGTATTTTCAGTTTTACAGCATCAATTTTGCAAATGCATCTTTCGGTAAACGTTTTCATCTGAATTAATTACCAGCATCACATTGTATGTTTCATAAGGAACATTTTGATGTATAATACACTGCTCTTGATGGAAGTATGAAAGAGATATAGAATTTTTCATCTTTCTATTTTTAATGCTAACAAAGACTTTACTTGAACCTTAAAAATAATTATAACTAGCAAATTAGATAAAAAGCAAGTCTAACTCATGATTTCACATTCAGAGTGTAAACATAATACGATAATTTAATGTTATCAAAATTACATGTGTTAAAAGACTCTACAATTTCATTTTCAATAAGCGGGTGCATTTTGGAGGTATGAAAGACAGGAAAATCAGTGTTCTAGAATTCTTTATTTAGCATTTTAATCGAAGAATATAACCTGTAAACTACAACTTCCTGAAATATTTTGATCATGACATCAGTAATTGTTGTCATATGCTTATTTGAAATACAGCTGTCAGGGGTACAAATTTTGCCATGAAATGTTCGTTATGCTAAATTTCAATGGTCGCTTACCATAAATAGTTGGTATATTACACATTTAAGAATTTCCCCCAATATAAATAAAGTGTCAATCTTCAGAAAATTAAGAAAGATATTCGTACTGACTAATAATATTCAATTGCCATTTGCTAGATCAAACTCAGTACAATCTGGTTCAAAGAAAATTGTAATCGATATGAGTGTAATAAATCATAATTTTATGTCTGGATATTCCACGTTTATAATTCCATTTAAATATTACACTGGAACCTTAAAAGTAAAGTGTGTGATTGAAGAATTACTCTTATATGGGATTTTTCACAAGATTTTTTTCAAAAAATGCTACCAAAATGTCGCCAAAATGTTCGTTACCAAAAGTATGTAATTTGTTTTCTTAATCTTTCCATATATGGGTTCACATTGCTTTTGCTCTGTTTAAGCTATCGACGATTTTTATTTCTGAATTCCTGCCCTTGATTTCACAAGAAAAGAAAAAAACAACAACATGAAATGTCCGTTACTAATCTTGACATGTTCGTTACTAATCATTCATTGGTGTATCACTGCAAATAGAATACTGCCATGAATAGGATTTGTACTCTGCTAAGACTTGTAATTATTTCCCTTCTAGTTTTACTCTCCGATACATTTTTCTGAAACTGACTAAAGACAGGATGAGACAATTTAATTGGTTGGGCTTACATAAATATAAAAACGAAATGAAGGTGTCGTATAATAAATACGATTTCAAAAGAAACCATGCTTAAGCTAACTTTAGATATTGGTAAAAAGTAAAAATAAGGAACGAATTATATACTTAAATTGAAGAAACAACTTAATTTTATGTTAGACTGGTACGGTGAATCGTTAATTCTGCTGACATGTTCGTAACGAACATGTCATACTTTTGTCATGGCTTATATTTTGAACATATACTATGCATCCAATAAAACATACTATATGTTCAAATTTCACTCCAATATCAAATGATTAAGCAAAACAAAATTGAGAAAATCAATTTAGACTGGTACGGTGAATCGTTAATGCTGCTGACATATTCGTTACATTGTCGTAACGAACATGTCATACTTTTGTCATAGCTTATATTTTGAACATATACTATGCATCCAATAAAACATACTATATATTCAAATTTCACTCCAATATCAAATGATTTAGCAAAACAAAATTGAGAAAATCAATTTAAGCAAATTTGTGGCGTAAAGATAAAAACCTTTCTGCCGTATTGCGAGATCTCCGTTTATTTTCTATAAAGCGGCAGTTGACCTTCTCTGTAAGCTTTATCGGGAGTGATAACGTCAAGTTTAATGAAATCATGTACAAAGAGATTTTAAAACTGAACTTAAACCGCCAAAAACACGCAGTATGTAAATTTCAGTCACGAACATGTCAGTAACGGACACTTCAAAGTAGGAGCTTTTACTTGATTATCCTTCAGTAATTTCAAAAGAATATAAAGTTAACATGTTCTTTTGAGATAATACGCAGCATTACTCATTTCAAGGTAAGTTAATGTCTTTCTAATAGTATGGTATTTTAGAAACTTAAGGTAACGAACATGTCAATTAAAAGTCAATTTAGGGTGACTTTAAACTTGTATATTGTCTAAAATACTTAAATTCTTAACAAGAATTGAAGCATTATGTAATATTATAAGACTAACGTCTATGAAAATAACCAAACCGATACAATTTGATGTGTTATTCTCTGAAGTGCTGCCATGTAAAAACTTAGTAACGTACATTTCCGGAAAATTTGATTTCTAAAAACCAGACTTTCAATGAGGTTAAAAGTCAATTAACAATCGAAAGTTGTTGGGAAATACATTTGGCTTATGACTATAAGCTTTCAGTTACTAAATAACCGTAACAAAATTGGACTAAATTGCTATAATTTCTACGCATGTTTAAAGACACAGCGTATTGATCGGCGACAGTAACGAACATGTCAAAAATCAACTTTATTCATTGAAATTTTCGCAAATTTGACGAGATAATACTTTTTACAAACCATACAGATGAAGGTCAACTGCTAAAGCATATTTTAGGTTGATTATCCAAACTTTATATCGTAAGGGACAGAGAGAATAGACCGGCGACACCACTTGCACCCGCTTATTGAAAATGAATGTACAATGACAATATCATTTTCGTCGTGTTTTAGTCGATCCAAATGTTGACAATCTTAAACCAACGGTGGGTAACAACAATGTGACCATATCAAATATAAGAAGAACAGACAATACAACAAATTATATGTTCACACTGGAAGGTTCACAAGGGGATGAAACTGAGATAGTTTGGAGGTAATATTCTGTCTTTCTAATATTGTTTAGTTCTTGATGGTGTTATTATTGATATTCCGCATTGCGAAAGCTTAAACTTCAGCTAGAATCAGCATTTTTTAGCTCGACTTTACGAAGTAAATGGAGAGTGACGGCGTCCGCGTCCACATTTCTGATTAAAATTTTTGTGCAGTAAAATATTATTTTAACATAACTTTTTTATTTCTAAAGGTATCAACTTCAAACTTTAAATATATGTTTCATATTATCAACCACATCTCATGTGACAAGGTTGATAACTCCAAATTCATTTTTTTTCAGAATTATCCTCCTTGAATTTAGAGTGTTCTTTAAAAAATGTTTGTTTTTACTGCAACTGTTTTATTTATTTCGGTATTGACTTCAAACTTTAAATGTATGTTCCTTATTAGCAACGTCACCTCGTCTTACAAGGTTCATAATTCCATATACATTAGTTTCTGAATTATCCACATTTGAACTTACAGCTTTCATTAAAACATGGTTGATTTTACTGCAACTGTTTTATTTCTTTAGGTATTGACTTCAAACTTTGAATGTATGTTCCTCATTATCAACCACATCTAATGTACCGAGGTTCATAAATCCAAGTACAGTTCTTTTCAGAATTATCTCCCCTTGAACTTAGAAATTTCTTTATTTTTTTTTCTTTAAATATGTTAAGGTTATGTTTTCAAATTTTAAAATGTGTATCTTCCTCATCATCATCACATCTCCTGTGACAAATACTTACTAAGTCGAGCATGCTGTCTCCTCTGACAGCTCTTGTTCGTCATGAAGGATGGGTAAAAGTTTTTCACCAATACAATTTGTTTCTGTTTGGTTTATCTTTTGAGAGGTGCACCGACAACCTGGTTTAACCATCCAGTGGCATTAACTTTTCCATTGCCTGGAGGAAACCTTTATGGACCTTGATTTTTTTATCTGTTTTGATGTCCCTTTTATAACATCTTTTTTTATAAAAAATAAAAAAATCTCACTTTGCTTTATCGCTGTAAGGTATGTATGTTCATTTGACACGTGCTGTTCCTGATATGTTTGATTGAAATATTTTTCCTAATACAGAAAAAAATCGTCGGTTTCTGATGGAAGGGACTATTTACACTAATGCATTAGGTTATGATCAGTGACCAACTAACTCAACAAACTACTGAATAGTTTTCCCCCTTGACATCTTATGCATTTTTATGCATAAGCACAAAGTTCATTCAAGTTGAAACCTTAACAATACATATATGTAGAATTATGAATACACTTCTCAATTTACAGCAATCAAAAGAGATTTAATCATTTGAAGTTTTACGTGGAGTCATTGTTTGAGGGCATAGAATTACCTCAAAGACCCGGTTACGTTCATGGGTCAGAGATTGGAATTGTCGAGACTTTAATAGAAGCAAACGTTTCCAAGGTTCCACGAGACGGTACGTGAGAAAATACATTATCAATTGTGTGAAGTGAACTAATTACTTACAATTTTTATGAATCGGTCGACAGTATGTGGTGGTTGCATTTTCTTTAGCATGAGTGCAGTGATAATCTATACTATGTCGTTAACATCATGGGTCATTTGGTATGCGCGTAACTTTTAGAACTTTCTGTAGCAGTAACACTTGGAGCTTCCTGTAAGTTACTTTGAAAAAAGCAATTGACGAATTACATCAATATCATTTCAATCATATCCTAGCGTATGTATTGATATCTAAATTGTACTTTTGTCTACGATCTTAAACTTTTGCCATTTATACTCATGTTTGTATTTTTATCATATCATAGGTGGTCTGATCAGAGATGACGGATCCTTCAAGATATACCCATGTACTCATTTAACACAGGACAATCCAGAAACACAGGGTATTGCTAAATGTACTATTGTAGATGATCAGTTCAGAACGTTGATAGAACACGGAGATTGGTAAGTTTCATTCAAATTTGTTGTATTTTATTCAATTGTCAGTGGCACTTAATTGTCAAGTTTCATGGTTTGCTTAAAACTTATGCAAACATTAAACTAATATACAAAACGCATCCCAGGCACAAATATCTCAAGTTTTTTCTCAAGATTTAAACTAATACTATTTTGAAATTCGCCATTAAAATCGAAAGTAAAGACTACGGAAAATCACGGAACTCAGCGAACAAGGTCGGAATATCCCGTCGTAGCCAAAGATGACCACAACTTCAATTCGGATGTAAACAAATTTTCTGCTTTGGTAAATACTCGTATCAGTGCGTACAAAAACACAAAACACTTTATAATAACAATAGAATAAACTAATCCACTACGAGGGACGCTCAGGATGACAACAACATAAACATGTGATATGTTTTACGATTGTCTTAGTTGTTAGTGTAATGGAAAAGATTTTTACCAACACAAGCACGATTTACGAACAAATGGTGGTATCCATCATACTAATTTTGTTACAATGAATTACACACATTTTATTTTCATTACTGCCTACCCCAGAAATGGATTGTCTCATTTCTAATGTTTACCAAAACACGTTTTGTTTTTTTGTACGCACTATACACGTTTTGTATGGCGAATTTCTTGCGAAAGCTTATTAGAATTTTTTAATATAATGTAAATAGTTTTATAAAATTACACATGAACATTATATACTGACGAGAAAAAGAAACGCACCAATTAAGTCTTTAAATACACAGAAACAGAAACATTCGGTGATAGGCAACGTTCAGATAGAACGGATGTAACGTGAGAAAGACAGGACGACCACAAAATTTATGTAAGCGCTAGTGTCATTCGCGTAATAGATTTTCACAGCAGTATCTACGCCAACTATAGTGAAAGGGTAACCATGTACGCCAAATAAGTCGACAAACTATAGGAAAACTACTTGTTTGGCGTTAATCGTACCTCGGGCTCATAGTTCTAAGTTTCCCTCGTACATGTATCATCGCGACCATGGTGTTTGGAGTTAAGTAATGAATCGTGTTTGACTTACTAGTATGTAATGCCTTAAGACCCATAAGTGTCTTAAAACGAGATTCAGTCACAACACGTTGTTTACCAAGGTAATCTCATGGATACATAGCATTTACCAGCTATTATGCCCTGTGAGTGTCGCTATATTCTAGTAACGTCAATATTTGTCGATCGGCATAAAAACCGACAGACCTCATGATGCACACGTCACCAAGGACTTCATACAGGCTTATCCCATTAATGTTTTCTCTTCTTATTTTGATCACAGCAATCGCCGCCCGGCTTGCTCAGTAAGTATAGTAAATAAATATTAACCTGACGTTGGTATCCTCATTGTAATAATTTCACGCTTAATTGTCTGTCTATTTATACCTTCGGTAGATTCCGCGTATCATTCATACGAAGAAGCACGTGTTAACTGATCATGTACTTCATATAAGTATGTAATTGTTTGTGAGTTATAAGGAATGACTCTATAGCGCCGATGATACCGAGATAGACTGTGAACTACTGTAGTTAAGTAGGTGTTGGTTCGAGCCCAATCATGCACAATTTTGTTTCATTTTTTAATATTTGTACAAACAAAATATTGTTAAAATTGTCCAAAAAAGTGTTATTTCATACACTCTTTTATTTTTTGTATTTTTATTCATCTATAATTTAAGTTTTATTATTTTGTAATTAGATCTAATCACATTTGATTTATTACATCAATTGCACGACACAATACAGAAATACAATAAATATCAATTATCATCTTCGCTGCAATCAGATGAGTCGTGTCGCCAGCTCATATTTTAAATAAAACACAATGCACGAGAAAATAGTCGGATATATGTATACTTTAAATGGTACGATGTATTGCTCTTTACTCACTTCAATTTTTAACTCGCGACTCGTTCAACTGTATTAGAAATAACGGAGATTATCGAGTCAGTCCGTCATTTCTCGTTTGGAGGCAGATTATTGATTTATACCGCGTCATCTCGATTTAATTTTATTCTGCATAAAGGTTAACGTCAGGTTAATATTTATTTACTATAGCACGCAAGTCTACTGATAGAGGAGTCGTGGGTTCGATTCCCAGGCGGGGCATATTTTCGTGAAGCTTGGTCATTAAATTATTTCTACGGCCATTCTCCCTCCTACCAATGATCTTTATTTGTTTGGAACTTCATTAATTATGTAGGATAGTTGTCAGTCACTGACGAAATTATGCGCTTAGTAGTTGGTCAGCAGCTAAATCCAGAGATTTAGCCTTTCTAGGAACAGTGAGTATAGGTTGATTGACCGCCGTTATATGACCTTATACAATGTGTTGCTGCGCCGTTAAACCAAACAAACACACAATCGCAATAACCACGGAAATCATGTACGTAGTTGAAATGAGACGTTTCACTTTAGCATCAGTTTAGATATTTGCGCACTCAAAACTTGCACGCACTGGTTTCTCTAGTAAATCTTTGGAAAACGACTTGATATAGCCAACACTTTACATTGTCGTGTAAGCTTTATCAAACACTTTTCAAGCAATTTGATTGGCTCTCCGTAGTCTAATTCACATGTTATGAAAGTACCCCACATTTATAAGAAACTGATATTTTGAAGAACTTGACTCCTACAAAGGAACCCGCATTGGAGAGTTATTACAATCCAAATTTTAAGACGGTTATATTCTATAGTCTTTTAGATATCAATTAATTGATTTTAGATTGATGATGAAGATTTTGTCTTCGTTTTTAGGCTTTTAAATGTTTGTATGGTAAAGTAAGAGTACAAGTGCGTATTTTTTAATTGTATTTATCTTGAATTTGGTACTTGAACTTATAGGCCTACTTATTATTATGTTTTTGTTTTATTTAACAAATATTATTATATGAGACACCAATTATTCAATTAATAGCTTTTCAGCATCGATGGTTATTGTAATGGTCACCTTATAAATTATTTTTGTATATTAAAAGGATGCATGTGAAGATCAAGACAAAATCGGGTGGATATCAAAGATTGTTCAACACAGACCGGGGACAATTGTTTCCAAATAAACATTACTATCAAGGTCTACAAGTCATCAAATCGGTAGGTTCAGAATTTTATTGGCTTTAATGCCGTCCCAACGCTAAATAATTTCATATTACGGTGACCAGCTCACCTAACCTACCTTTCCTAAATCATTGTCTATAACCAGCGCTCTCTACCTTTCTACAAGGCTGACAACTTTCCCATCTGCACGAAGCTAATTATTGGTAGAAAAAAGATATTATTGTCAAATTGTCATTGAAGTTTGTAGCCCACCGGCTAACATTAAGGGACATTTAATAAGAAATCCTGCGACATGTGCATTTTCTAAAAACTAAAAGCGACAACTATTTTATGCTCTATTTGATTTTTTCTGTTTGTCTAGAACAAGAAACAAAGGAAAAAATTGTTCGTGGAATATCATGTGACTATATTTACCTTGTAGTAAGATATCTAGATTTAGATTCTACTAGGGTCGTCATTTAAAATCGCGATATAGATTTATCACTGATTTTTGATAAACGAACTGATATCAATTCCGAATTTGGAATATCGATACAATCTAGAATTTTATAAAGCTATCAACTATAGGACGCTTTATATTTCTAAATTTTCATGCTTCCTGTTAAGTATTACGCAAAAACATGAAAACACAGCGTGTTCTAGTTTGCTTTATGCCAGAAACAACTTTTAACAGTATGCATAACATCAGTAGAGCATTATATGTACATATCATTTTATACATGTACATGTATAATTATACTGGAATTCTAATGGCTTCTGTTACACTCCATGTCTGATTGCAAATATCAAAATATCACTGATACTTGCCTTTCAATATGTCGATACAAAATTTTCTACCAATGACAGTCCTAGATTCTACTGCTAATGTTTTCATATTTTTGTATAGCTTCAGTTCATGTTTGATTTTATTGCACCTAAGTATTGCTCGGAGAATGGAGCATGGGAAACATGTACCAGTGATTCTGTCATGTTAGAAGTCGACAATGAATTTACTAAAGTAAGTTATCATACCTTGAAATGTGCAACTTAATCAACTTTGCAGATTTGTCTGCAGTAAAACATTAAATTCCAAACAAGATTTACCTATCATGTACAAAACATGCAACTCGTAGTACTAATCTAAAATGTGTTCTGTTATGATCGGTTAACCTAGATGTTATTCAATGAAAATATACGATGAAATTATAAAATTTTGGATGATGAATGGCATTATATAAGTGAAGAAAAGATGTCGTGTTACATTTATTTTAAAAGTCGTTCGTTTAATAATACAATTATTTAATTTCAATAACATTTCCCTCCTTGCCGTTTGGCTTTATGGCAGGTCTGTTTTTTATTTTTTTACTTTTGCATTTGCTGTTTTGTGTTAAACCTCTTTTTATCAAAGGATCCAATACGCCCAAGATGGAAAGGTTGGACGGACGATCTGTCAGGCATGTGGGAGTATTATTTTGAAGTATTTAAACTGGAACCTGATCCGTATGGCAGACTTGTTGAAGCTGATCCTCTGAAGCCGAAGTTTGCTGTAACTCTCATTCACAGCAATAGTATTGTCTATCCTGAGTTTAGACCTGATGCTCCTGGAATGTACAGGTGGGTTAGAACAATGTTTCTTTTCTCATTTTTTGGGATGTCAGTACAATTTCGAAGTTTTATCCTAAATGTTCACTAAATTAATTATGTTTATGCTGAATCAAATGTAAAAATTGAAACTTTTGTCCATAAATAACTGTTGTACATGCCACGTTTGATCAACCTCAATTTTGTCATTCTAACTGGAAACAAAATTTAAATGGCATTTTCAAAGAAAACATCCCTGAGTAAAATTTAAGAACGTTTCGCTGATCTCGTTTTATGAAGTAAGTATATCTGGAAGCTATCCTGTTGCGTCGCGGAACCTTTATCGCCTACATTGCAACTAGTTAAGGATTTAGAAAATTAACAGTGACGCTGGTGTAACTTAGCATAAGGCTATATTTTTTCTCTAACCAAGCCTTTTTCCACTGGACCTAAGCTAATCAAGTGGTATAATCCCTTATAATAAAAATCACTTAAAATCACCCACATAGTATTTAATTATAAATGAGTGGATTAAGCTATCGAAAAGAAGGGTTGACATCTGTCTTTCAATTAGATTACTGGTCTTAATTAGTTATAAAAGATGATTGAATATTATTTCAGTGTATTGGTTGAAGCCAGAGATATCTCCAACAACTCCAGAATTGCTCGTCGTTTAGTATTATATGATAATGTATCAAAAATAGAACTAAATGATCAACCTGGTGGTCAACTATACATTAGTTCTGCAGTAGAAGAAACTGGTTATATGTGGCAGACAACATCGTCTACTGGTATGTTATCAATGTTTTACGGGAGAAACCCTTAATTTTTTTAGTTTTATATGGTTATTTTAGTGTTATTCATAACAGAAAATAAATTCTTAAACATCTGCTCTTGTTTTTTGGTTATGTGGAAGAATTGGTTTGTTTTTAGTGTTTCTCTTAATGCTGTGTTCTTCAGAAGAGGGCAAGGGGCATGAACATTGGGACGTTGGGCATCAGTTGGATGCAAGTTTTTTTATAGTATTTCCCCCGCACTAAGAGGTGTTAAAAGGGTTAGTGAATGGAGAAGAGGCTGGGTAAAGAACTCAGCTGTATCTGCTTTGGAACAATCAGTTATTACAACGTTATCATATTATGCTTATAGAAGACTTCAGTATGAATACATCGCTAGTCTGAGGTTCAAGGTTATTAGAGCTACTCTATGAAGTTATATTTATGTACAACAAACGTTTAAACTGTTTACAAGCGAGGAGTTATTAAACTACAATGAATATTACATGTTTAAGAGAAACAATAATCATGTCAAGGCATTTTACTTTCCAAGTTTTTAAAGTTTGACGAAGGGCTCATTTTTTAAAAGGGTGATCTCTTATGAGAGCATATGCACTTTCGTATGGTAATTTAACACTGCAATATTTATAAACAGCCATTTTTGCATCGATTTGTTATAATAACTCAAAGCTCCATGAGTCTGTAATTACGTAAATGTACGGAAACGACCAAAAGTACCTGAACTATGTTTGTTGTTTATCAAAGGTAACAAGCTTCGTATTGACGTGAAATGGGCAAATCATTTCATCAATAAGATACATGAAGATAATAAGCTACTTAATGAGGTACTGGATTATCCAATACAGTTTAAAGACTTGGAAGATGACGGACTTCTTTCAGTAAAAAAGTAGGTCGCCATTGCTTGAGTTTTTTTGTAAATTATTTTTTGTATGTTCGCCCACCAAAAGCGTTACTTGGTCCAAGAGACATGATTCAAGTCTAGAAAGGTCTGGTAATATTACATATTGCATAATAGATTAACAGGTGAATGCATCGATTTTTATTTCAAAATTACAGCAACTTAAGTTAAACATGTTTAATTATATTTGCAAACTCATCCGCTTATGGGACCAGTACTATCTATAGTAATAGAAAGTGAGATTCATTATTCATTAAGCAAATGCTTCTTTAACCGTGGATATTAATAAAATGTCATTCTTTAACTGAGAATTTGATCATATGCATATTATTTTTTATGACATCAAAATGAAGTCATATGTAGTTTAGAAATACAAAGTTTGATCCCCCCCAAATAATCATCTACATTTATATTTTATGTCATTTCTGGTTACTTTAATGCAAATTACAGATATGTTGCAGCAGAATGGGACGATAGTGAAGGTATGCGAACTAAAGCAAAAATTCCAAATTTTCATGGAATAATAAAGTTCGAAATAAATAAAGGGTTTACTCTGGATGATACAGAACCCCTGAATGGATGGGTAGACCTTTCAAACTTAGCTGAAGAATTTTCATTTGAAGAGACACTTGACGACGGTAATGTTTTTCTTCGATTAAGAAGTTAAAAGTTGAAGGGAGATAATACATATTAGTTTCAAATTGTGTAGATTTGTTTGAACGTTTCTATCAGAGTTACTTACCATAGCCTAGTGATAACTAATAGACTATTTAATAAATAAAAACATAATCCTTGAAAACGAATGTTGGTATCCACATACAATGTAACCATTAGCTTTCATTTAGAAATGACCTTTACTTAAGCTTGAATATGATTTTGCATTACTTGACTGACAATGTAAGTCAAGTACCTTCATTCAAAGAACACTAGATGTACATTTTACTGTTAATTATTTTAGACTTCATCTTCAAAATTTACATGGTTCTGCAATAACAATTATGGTGTATATGACAGACCTTAACGGCAATTGATGAAAACATTATCCATTTAATTGTATGATGCTTTTTTTAGCTCGACTTTACGAAGTAAATGGATAGCACTCCTGCTCACCCTTGCGTCGGCATCAGCGTCCGCATCCACATTTCTGATTAAAAATTGTGTGCAGTAAAATATCATTACTACTATTTTTATTTTATTTCTTAAGGTATCAACTTCAAACTTTAAATATATGTTCCTTATTATCAACCACATCTTATTTGACAAGGTTGATAACTAAAAAAACCCACTTTTTCAGTATTATCCCTTGAACTTAGAGCTTTCTTTAAGAATTATTGTTACTACAAATGTTTTATTTCTTTAGGTATTGACTTCAAACTTTTTATGTATGTTCTTTATTATCAACCACATCTAATATGAAAATGGTCATTGCTCAAATTCAATTTTTCAGAATTATCCTCCTTGAACTTAGAATTATTTCCCTTGAATTTGAGTTTTTTAAATATTTAATTTTACTGCAACTGTTTTTATTTCGTTTTTGATATGAGGTTTTGACTTTAAACTTAAAAAATGTGTTCCTTACTATCAACCACATCTCATAAGACAAGGTTCATAACACCTATTACATTTTCTTTCAAAATTGCTTTCATGAACATAAGATTTTCTAGTTATCATATTTTCTACTTTAAATTTGTTAAGGTTATATTTTCAAATTTTAATATATGTATGTCCCTTATCACTTAACCACATCTCCTGTGCCAAATACTTACTTAGTCTTGTGCATGCTGTCTTCTCTGACAGCCCTTTAAACGAACACAATTTTCATTTTGTCGAATGTCATGTCTACATGATATATATAGGGTTTTAAAGCCTGTGATTTACATGATGATGCTGATACTTGTAGGAGCAAGAATTAGGGTATGGGTACGTGCTACTGATGCCATGGGTAACACTAGAACAGACAGTACATTGATGCTTGTAGATGGTACAGGGCCTACTGTGTCATTTGAGGGTCAGAAAGGTCATGAATTAGTAAAAAATATCAAAAATGGTCCTTACAACTATTCATCAAGGTATGCCGAAATAGTTTTGTTTAAGATGTGTTAAATTTCTGCACTTCAGTATGACATATAGATTTGCTCGTCTTTGTTCAGATTGTGTCAAGCTCACATATCAAGGGTTGGGAGCCAGACTGTAGTAAGTGCATTGCATAAAAGAGCAAGTTATTCCTTGGCTGTAAACAACCGTCGATATGCAAGACACATTTTCTTATCTATTCATCAAGAAAGAGACTAATTTGTCTGGCTCACGTGGTTGATGGAATGTTATAGTTTATGGGTTATCAACTGAATAGGGTTGGTTAGCACAGAAAGCATCGGTGCAAAACATCATTTTATTTTGCTGAAAAACTTTCAACACTGGGAAGCAGATGTGATGTTTGGTATTGTGATTTAGACTTGGCCAGAGTCAGAAATCACTGTTTTCCTTTCAAATTTAACCTTGAAAATCTGACTTTCAAAATATAATTAGCCTCACACCATCTCAAAATGTATGGTCAGTAATGAATATAAATTACAATTTAGCTAATTTCAGTGAAGTATTTTTGAAGACTACTTCTAGTATCACCATTCAGAACACTCTTGACATTAACTTTCCTGATCATCGGGTCACACATCAAATATTAACTAATGGCGCAGATTGCAGCCATAATATACAGTGCATGACCCTAACAGGTACTCATTTCCACTTAGGTGGAGTGAAGCATTCACATGTAAATTTCTTGCTTAAGGAAATAAGCAATGCCTTCTGTGGGATTCAAATGCAGGACCTCTCGATCCCTAAGCACATGTTATACAACTGGAACACTTCTCCTATTGAGTGTATTTGACATCAAATTTACGTCCAAATGAACATCATATAATTGAAAACCACTCGTTTGTATAATGTAGTAACGTATAACAATAATGTTTGCTCACATATAAACTGAATTTCATTAATAGTTTTCTATCTTTTATTTAGTTTGCAATTTGTTGCCAAGGATGATCAAAGTGGAGTTTTTAAATTTGGTATAAAACTTGTAGTTCACACACCAGGTAAAGATGACCAGGTTGTGTATGAAGATTTTGAACCTGCGATGGTTTTTGATGTAAGTTGATAATAAATTTATAATGTATGTAATGCTATATTTAATGGTATAAAGCCGTAACTAATGTTTTTGTCTCATATTTCAAAGAGTGCTAAGTATAAAATGTAGGTATACCAATCTTTAATGCCTTTCCATTTAAATGACTTCTGGTCAAAGTGTCGTCCTGATTTAATTGTTACAGGTGAATATGACACAACAGTAGAAATCGGCTGTACTGAAATTTGCTAATACATTTATAACTAATTCCTTTGACACATGGTGGCTTGATGCGAACATTATAACTTGCGACCATGTCTCTTACTCTCTAAAGAAAGTAGCTATTCTAATAGATCTTTCACCTCGAAATAGTATATAAAATCAAAAAAAACTTTCGTCTTAAATGAATAATTTACAAACGTTCCATTATAGTTATTATAAGTCACGAATGTCGTTGTAATCACCTTTCTAGAAAACAAAGACAATTTAGGCGCCATCTTGGATTTAATGGTCTAACTGAAAGGTTGGTAAAATGGCAAGCACTGTTAGAAAACTTGATCATTGAATGATGCTTAAGCATTTTATTTACTTCAGATTTCAAAAATGTTCAATATGATATATAATAATTGTTCTAGCTAAACCACTTATTTTCTGTACTTTGTTCCACCAACACATTAAATGATCCATATTCCAATATTTGAATAATCACCACTGGAGCTTGGCATTCTGTATCATAGTTAAAAAATCCATTTTTATGACATGTTAGCCGGATTTTTCAACAAAAGATTTAGCTAATAGTTTGGCGAAACACGTATGGGCGGGTGTATGGTCGGGCGTCCGGTTTTGTTAAGAATTGCGTTAAAGTTTTTCTTTTCCTTATATTTCTGCCATTTGTAGTCAGATCTTTATGAAACTTCATACAATGATGACATGAACAGAATTAGGAAGTAACCACAACTCTACCAGCCTTAATTATTGACTTTTTCCCTTTTTTATTTTGGCGTTAAAGCTTTAAAATCCGACTTTATTGTTGTTTCCACATTACATTTCTTTTTTTCTTATACGATACAGAATGTCAAACTCCTGTGATATTTACCATCATAAATTGAATTTTTTCAGGATACAAGTAATGCTTTATGTGACAAAATTGAAGGAAAGTGTTTTCTACCACAACAAGATGTAAAAATAAACAACTGTTGGTTTTTAATACCTAAAGAAGATTTAGCTATAAGTAATGGTACAGTTGAAATCTTAGCATACAATCAAGCTCTGTTGACAACCAGTACTTCTATAAGTGTAAGTAACTGTCGTTTTTTACATGCGGTTTCTCCATATTTAGTAGCAGACTATAGCAAATTCTAATTAAAATTTGTCACAGACAATTACAAAAGGCTTTGTGTGTGCAATTCAACGGATACTTTCTACTTCAATTAATATAGTTCACATACACTTTAACAAGCAAACAGTATGATATCTTTGCAATTAAAATACATACAAATGTCTATGTAAGGAATAGTTCTCTTGTATCACTTCTGTTTGTTATATAATTCTGTGTTGATATAATCTATCAAAAGGTACGTCATGTCAAACATGGCTCTAAGTGCTTGGATTAATACAAGATACTGCATACACTACCGCCGCAAAATATGATGGTATAGTTATTTAGACTGCCAGAGTCAGAGAAAAACTCGTTTGACGTCGTTATTAGTGCTTCGATTTTTAGTTCTTTTGTCTATAAGTCTAAGCACAGGTGCCAGACAAAAAATTCCTTTCATAGTATTATTGTTCTATATGCCTGTTTTTGGAAGGGAAATTTGTGTCTGCCAACTGTGGGTCCAATCCTTTCCAGGCACAGTGAGAATGTTTCTCTCCATTGTGATATTCATGTAAATGGAACATATTGATAAAGTGTAGATTCCCAACCATAATAATTTTACAAGTTGTTTAATCATTGCCCTTAAGGTAGTATTCCCATAACTCAAAACAATGTTTTGACCACAGAATAGTTATCACAAAACAAGGCTCTAATTTGACATTGTATTTCTAATCACCATGTCATATTTATTGACTATATTATTCTGTATTGCAAATTAAAAATTACATTATTTTCATGTCAAAGGGAGATAATTTCTAACTTTTATTAAAATTTATCATTAATTATTTTGCAACAGAATGTGTTAATGTCTAATCCATGCAAACTGATTACAATGATATGAAGAATGAAGAATATCATATTTTGTAATCATTAATCATGGTTTTCAAATTTATTAAGTACTGTAAATTTGCAATATGGTCATTCTACCGTATCAGTAACTTTTTTCGAGTACTCTGTTGAAATCCGATTACCTGTGATTGTTAATAAGGTCTTTCCAATTTTCCAATAACAATGTATCTACAGTGTTTATCAAAATTAGTATACTTGAACAAAAGCCTGACCCCTGTTTTTCTGATTAATCGTGTTACCCAAGAAAACAAAGAGTTTCCTGTGCAAATCTGTTCATTTCATCAGCTTTTCTTACTTGTGTTTCATGGGAAAACACGGATTCTTGTATATAGATTGTATTACATAATTCACTTATATAATTCTAAGAAGTTTTAACATGTATTATAATATAAACCTGTCGTACAAAAATGACCATGTCCATCCAACTACTAATTGCAATATTATTTCCCCTAATCATTAATATTTATACATGTATATAATCTTAATTGATATTCAACTGTCAATGGTGTATATAATAAACCTTCTGATTTAAATTCTATCAACAATATGTCTGTACTCTCTATCAGTAAAATATATCCTTAAATCATAGGCGGATCCAGCTGGGGGGATCAGGGGGGTTCGGACCCTCCTAGAATTTGGAAAATGTACCTGTCCATTTGTGTATTTCTTGCCCAGAAGTCATTTTCAAGAAGCATGAAACTATTTTTCTCAGTGATTAACATAGATTTATAGGTTAAGTATTTTTTTATCAATATATGTTGCATTTTTTCTGCAACATGTGTAAAGTGTGGTTGTGGTTTGAGGTTCAGACCCCCCCTAGAAAAGTTCGGACTCCCTAGAAAAGTTTGGACCCCCTTAGAAATAATCCTGGACCCCCTGTCAAAGTGATATAAGGGATTATCAAACTTAACCCAAGTATCTAAATCAGCAGGTTAATCGACACATCCCAGACAGTTAACAATTTTACATGTAAATTGTACTTTTATATTTCAGGTTGGTCCTATATCAAGCTTACATGGTCTAGAAAAATGTAAGTACTGAACACGATAGTACATAATACTTAATGAAAGTATTTATAGCAAGGTCAAAGTTAAAGTCAAGGACATTAATATAAGTAACATTGACTAGTTGGTAACTTGACCACACTCTGTACCTGAAGTCTGGTCATATTCTAATGTCAACAGCCCATCGATCTTGGATGGCAACTTATGAATTAAGTGCATCCCACAGCAGGAGGATTTCGACAACAAGCACAGCTTGATTGAAGTTTTTATATTGTGGGTTCACTAAATTGTTTATTTTTGAAAGTTTTATATAAACTATGAAGCCTAAGTAATTGTACATCAACACTCCTAGCTAAGAAACAAGTGAAGCCGTTCTGCTAGCTCAGTTGGTAGCACGCAAGTTTACTGATTTTTTTTATATTTTATAGATGATGGACCTACTAACTTCAAAATTGAAACAAAAAGTGATAAAGGTTTCCGTCTTTCATGGACTCTGCCGGAACAAGAATCCTGCTATGGTAGAGCTACCATACAAATAACATTGATTACTGGACAGGTAAATTTTATAGTTTTCTTTAACCCTTTTACAAAATTTGTTCAATCTGATTAAAATGCGATCTAAACTTTTCCGCTCGCCCACTATCTAATTTAGATCTGGCCTTTTTCAAACAAGGGTCACTTTCTGATGACCTTTTCTCATCATAATATTTATGACGAAATTGTAATGATACATATCTTGTTAACATCGTCTACGTGACGCAATTCGAAATTAACTGTCCAATCGCAGACTGTGAATAATACCGCTGTTAGATTTGCTTGCAACCTTGGTCTAAAAATTGCAATTACAAAATCAAAATGTTATTAATAGTGTTTCATCTAGATAAAAAGCTACGCATTGATTAGTCGACATAGAGGTCATGTCGACGTGACCCTCCATTGAGATAGTATGGATCCTGTACGACAATGCTCTACATGATATCTGTTCAAAATTTTACCTAATGCTCATACATTAATCCTGTTGATTTATATACATGTACTTGACTATTACTGGAGACGTAAATTTGATAGTTTTCTGTAACCCTTTTACAAAATTTTACCTAATGCTCATACATTAATCCTGTTGATTTATATACATGTACTTGACTATTACTGGAGACGTAAATTTGATAGTTTTCTGTAACCCTTTTACAAAATTTTACCTAATGCTCATACATTAATCCTGTTGATTTATATACATGTACTTGAATATTACTGGAGAGGTAAATTTTATAGTTTTCTTGAACCCTTTTACAAAATTTTACCTAATGCTCATACATTAATCCTGTTGATTTATATACATGTACTTGACTATTGATAGTGAGTACAGAAATACTGTAGAGAGTATTTAAATCAGCGGATTTATATGTATGTACCACTTATTTATTATATCAATTTAGCAATAGTAGTATATGTATACAATGTAATTCAAAAAGGATAGATGATAATTAAGTGATACTACTTGCTTATCTGCATTTATTTCACTTCCTCACCATTTCAATTATTGCTGAGAGCTTTCATCTTAAATGTGGAATTGACTTTATTTTCCTTATGGGTTATGTTCATATATGTTTTGTCTGTGCTGCAAAAATATATAGAGAATATATTTTTTTCTGGTGTAAGTTTTTTTAATTTCATGAGTGAGCTAAGGATGCAATATTTTCACGAGTGGCATAGCCTGTGACAAGTCAAAATATAATATCATTAGCACACGAGTGAAATAAATAGATCTTGGACTGAAATGAACAAATTTTCTATTAATCATATGCTTTAAACTGGCTTTTTAAAAAGTTTTAGTATGATATGCCATCAGAGCGGGGCTTTCAAACAGTGAAAAGTAACAAACTTATTTTCATTGTTTCAAAACAGTTGAATATCGATTTTTATTTCATCGATAAATCCGGTGTTCTACTGGAAAGCATATAATAAAGTCCCAATATTATTGAGTGGCCATGGCATTACATGTTTCTGTACTTCTTTCTTGAACATGTACTTACTTACTTACTTGGTAATCTAAGCTTGGTCATTATTGGCACTAACAACATGCCCATGCCAGTTCCTCATATCAGTTAAAAGGGAAGCTAGTTTTGTTGCATCCCTTTTATTTAAGTCACGTTAAAGTGTGTCCAAAAAGGTGGATTTTGGTCTTCCTCTTCTACGATGACTTCGATTTTACTCCCATAGTACTAGTGGTTGTGCCCTGAGCTCTGAATGACGGAAGCAATGTCCGGCTAACTGCATCTTTCTGGGGGCGATTTTGTCACTGACCTTGAACATGTGATCAGATGTAAACACACTCACTATTTTATTTCCAGCTACCAGATGGCACATTATTAACAGAAACATTCTATACAAGTGGTACATCCACTTATTACAATTTCTTTGGACTTAATTCTAACACAGACTATAAATTAAACATTGGATTGCAATCTTACGATGGTTCTGTCCGTGGGGAATTAACACAGTTGCAAGTAAAAACAGGTAAGTCATGAGCTTTATTAAAGGTACTCAATCATAGATTTCAACTTGAATATCCACTTTTTCTAAAACTATCAAAATTGTCATAATTGCATTTTGAAACAGGAAAGTAGTCTTCTGATAATAACAATTTTAGTGCAAAATGACATTCAACCACAAATGGTGTTTCATGTAGTAATATCTACCCTGTGTGTCACGTTATAGAGTCACTTTAAGTTCATTTTTGTGACTTTTATTATATATTTCTTGCAACATGTATGTCAGTTTGTCTTGAAATAATAAGAATTAATTTTGACACATTTACAGACACTGAATGGTATTTTTGTATTATAGAAAAATAAACCAAGTCTATGAACTAGTACCTTTAATTCTGTATGAGTTTAGTTAGTCTCAGTGATTAACATAGATTTAATCGTTATGTAGTTTTTATTATCAATATGTTGCCTTTTTTCTGCAAAATGTTTATAATGTGGATTGAGTTTCGGACTCCCCCTAGGAAAGTTTGGACTCCCTCTAGGCAAGTTTGGACCCCTAGAAAAAAATCCTGGATCCGCCACTGAATGTATTTTAGCTCTGTTGGGAAGCAAGTCCTTTCATCTTTATTGATCAGTTTTGAGTCTGCTGCCTGGTCCCCCAGTACTGAGCTAGTAGAATATAGTTTCACTGCTAACATGAAACAGGGTAGGTCTTGGATGGGATTTAAACTGGATCTAAACTGGCTTTATATTAAATGAATACCTGTCCAACTTCATAAACCACTCGGACAAGTTTGCAAAAGTAAAACATTATTGCATGAAAACAACAACCAACAACAGCAACAGCAACACGGATTGCGTCAGTTTTTAGGCAGGATCTTCATAGCTTAATTGAGATTGTAAAATGGAATAGTTTGCTTTTTTTACCCAACATGATTATTTGTTTACTATATAGCCTAATGTGCATGACGTCACGGGGTGACAATTCGTAATGTTACCCTCTGAACATCACCTATCAGTCCGCTTGACATCACCTATCAGACTGCTTAAAGCTATGGGAGACTTCTTCGTTTGAGTTTGCTAAAACCAGGACCCAAGTTTTTAGCCAATCAATTTGAGTTAACTCCCATGCACAGACGCTTGCTGTTTATGAATTATTAAACTTAATTGTGTAAAAATGTCTTCAAGTTCAGAAGCAAATAAAACAGATAAAATGAAACTGTTTATGTCTATGAAATTGTCAGCAATTTCTGATTTCATTTGTTTGATATAATAAAGTAAATATCATATCTTACAGAGGATTATAGAACAGAATGTTCACCCTTGACAAGAAATGTCAACCTCGGCTAATGCCTTAATTTGTATTAATATGTACAATTGTCAAACACTGGACAGGATATGTGTATATAACTTACCGGTAGTAAGTTCTGGGTTCATTTGGGTCAATTTTTTTGAATGAATATGGTTCATTACACATAGCTACTTATTTAATAATAAGTCATTTTGAGTAAGTTGTTACCTCCCTTTCTTTGGAGAATACCTGTATCTTAATTTTGTACATTGTGTTTTCAATACGCTCAAGTGGTTGTACGAATTGTTGTCATAGCCTGACTTGCAATTGTAAATTTTATGACACTTAATCTTGGAAGTAATTAGTTATGCTCCTTTGTTTGACAAAAGATTTTATTTTTTAAGTATACAAGCAAGTTAATTCATTTCAGGTACAAGTTGTTTCATTATATTTTGTTGTTAATGTTTAACATTTTTCTCCCTACTTTTTAATACAACTTATTAATAATGCAACCTTTCCCTCTTTTCTGGGTACAACCAGGTAATAATGCTTATTTCTGTAAAACATAAAAAACCCATGCCATACAATACAATACCTTTTATTATGTCTATTATTACAATCTATGTATATATACATATGTATCTTTGAAGTAATAAATAATTACAAAAAAAAAAGTTCTGGGTTCATTATATTTATGTCTGTCTATGGAGCTTGAATAAGACAACTGATCCTCTTGATATAACTGAAAACATCATACATTACATAACATGGCATTCCTTTGTGTTGCATTGCATTGTATGAAATAGCATAACATAGCGTTGTATTGCATTGCATCGCATATCATTGTGTTGTATTGCATTGCATAGCACAGCATAAAATAGCGTTGTATTGCATAGCATATCATATCATTGTGTTGTATTGCATTGTATAACATTGAAATTCATTGCATTGCATTGCGTTGAATAGCATAGCATAGCATAGCATAGCATAACATAGCAGAGTATAGCATACATAGCATAGCTCAACATAACATTGCATGCATAGCATAGCATAACATAGCATAACATAGTTTTTATCGATTACATCACCTTTTCATGACAACAATGTATATTACAGATCCAGAACCAGAAGCTGCTGTTTCTACTGGTCTTATTGTTGGAGTAGCTGTGGGTAAGTACAGACTTATTGTTCAAACCTTTGATGAAATGATTTCCTGGGTCTGTCATGCTGTTGGTAGGGTGCTGTAAATTTTGATGACGCTCGTAGACTTCCAATGTATTTGGTGCTTTCAATAGCTCTTACACCCTTTGGAAATAAGGAAAATGTCCATTACGCTTGACTTGCACTGACATTGCCAAATGTTAAAATACAATAATGTCAGTGCTGGACTGTTGAAATAAAAACGTTACGAAATGGAAAAATATTGTTTCATTCGTGTTTTATTTTTTCCATTAAAAATGGGTCATTTATGTATACATAACTATTTCCTTGTTGATGAAGTCATTCTGAAATATACATTTTCACTGCAATGAAAGTGTATTGTGCGTAAAGTTTGACTCCAACCGGATCTTTATGCAAGAATATTCATTACATTGAATACGAGAGTACTGATTAATGCTCGATATCAATCGGAGTGTATCGCGAAAGCTCGAATGTTATTATTACACAGGGAATAATTTTAAAATAAAAGAGCATGCGTAGAATAGGCGTGGTACTGATTTTCGTGAGGATATGTGAAAATAATTATCAGATTCAAATGTAAAAAGTCAGACCGGGGTCAAACTCTACCCACAATACTACATGAATATCATCAGCCTATATTTTCCATCAATTGAACATGTTGTTCATGAAATATGTCACGGTACCTGTTCACATTATGGGGAAAAGGATATATTGTATATCATAAAACAAATGCATACATTTTACTTTTCTTCATAGGTGTGATTGTAATTGTTGCCTGTGCTATAATCGTATTTGCTGTTTTGGTGAGACGTGGTGTTCTAGCCCCACCCAGAGAGCAAGCCAGAAGAATTAGACAAACTGTTCGTCGTAAGGCTCAGACCGTTTATGGAGGACTTAAAAGTGAAGGTGGCGGAAGTAGTTCCAGATATGTCTATGATGTAAGAGCTTATTTCGAAACATTAATATCTTTAAATCTTGATTTAAAAAGATTATCTTTCTATATGTTGTTGTATTTTCAGCATTTGTCAAATGTTCTGACATACCATCATCCCTGCTGTTCACAGATGTCATACATACCTTTTTCTCTTATTGTTTAATAGTACATAAGAAGGAAAAGTTGTATCTGGCACTTGGCCATCCGTTGCATAATTACATTAACCAACAATTTCTTTTGGAAAACCATAATTCTGCAATAAGATTTAGTGCTTTGTTTAAAGTGATCTGTTTGGATAACCACTTTCATATCATTATTTTGTAGACTGGACTATTTATATCAAGCTAGGAGAGCAAACATTCATAATCTGGTGAATATTTAAATAAGTTTAACTTATATGACACATCATTTAGTGCAGTCTTTTGGCTCGGGCCATACCTAGTACACTATTGTATCGGTAATAATTGGATGACCTTCTCAGCAATCAAGATTCAAATCACATCAAAAACGTATCAGATTATTTTTTAAGCAAGAAACTTTACCCTGGCTCAAGTAGCTCAGGTGGTAGCACGCAAGTCTACTGATTGATCGGTCGGGGGTTCGATAAATAGGCTAAATCCAGAGATTTAGCCTTGCCGAGAGGAATGAGTATGTTGTGTGACTGCTATTCCGTTAAACCCAACAAACAAACAAACAAACAAAACTGATTAAAAACTGTTTAAAAATCGCTTAATATTAGTTGTATAAACTAAACTGTTTCAGAACCGACAGAGTGAACTTTATATCTATGGTGGTATGGATATGGATGTACCTCATGGTTGGGATTTGAACAGGAATGATATAACATTCGAGACTTTGATCAAAACTGGTCATTTTGCCAACATTTACAAAGCCAAGATGCGTGGAAGACATGAACCTGTCGTGGCCAAGACACTTAAAGGTGATATCTACATACACATATTCTACATTTAGGAATGTCTTTTCCATTTTAAAGTATTGCATGTGTTTTGGTAAATTATTTTTGTGTAATGTCCAAATTGAATTGAGTGTTGATGTTTTAGCTTTCTTGTTACCCCCTTTGATCCTTCTATAAATTAACTAAAAGGGAGGTACATACTTTGCCATCCAAGTCTTACATTGCATAAATCAGCTTGTTTTCATTAATACTACAATGTTATTTTATGATCATCTAAACATTAGAATAGACATAACAAAATGTAACATATGAAAGGGGACAATTGACTCATTATTTAATTGAAATTGCTATACATGTACATGTATTGAAAGATACATTTTTTAAGTCTTAAGTAATTTGAAACAATTAAAAAATATCTAAACTCAACGAAAATGTAAAGGAAATTATGGATGGTACTGTTATTACCCTATCTTTTTTAACTAAATTTGCATGTTCCGAAAGCCTCTGGTTCATATGCTAAAAACACTACCTGATGCATTATGGAACAGTATGACTAAAACATTGAATGTAGAATTTTGAGCGAAATAAAGCAGATAATTGCAAAATAAAGATTTAATTGTATAAATGTATAGGCTGGACTAACTTATAACATCACTAAGTTGAATGTCTTTTCCATCAATCAGCTGTGCATAAATAATATTAACTTTGATAGCAGTGATCAATGTTTCTAGTTGTGTGACATCTGTCCCCATAAATTAAATATAAAGTTATCTATCTGGAGACTTCATAGACAAAATTGTCTGACCATTTCCACATGAAATTTTCAGAGAACTACACAAGTGATGATGAACTATTGATGAAAGCTAAGATTAACTTCACTGGACAAGTTGTTGGTGATCATCCTAATATATTAAAGTTCATTGGAGCTGTGGCCATGGATGAAGCAAGTAAGATGTGTTTTTTTATTTCATACATAAGTTTGGTTACCAGGAACAAAGTTTAGTCTATGATTTCGAATTTAAGATTGTGTACATCAACAGAAATGCGCTGATTTTATATCAAACTTGTTTTCTGAGTTAGGAAAATGTCATGAATAAGGATTATTAGTTGATATGTAGAAACCTGCTGAAACCCTATGCATAGTCTTTTGTGCCACACTCTTGGACTTTTACTTATGTAAACAATAATAAATGTGGTCATTTTCAAAAACTATCCTACAAAAAGTATCCAAAGTCAATTCAAAAAATGAAAGCATGAAGTACAAGTCCTAAAACATATGATTTCATATGAACTCATTTATGATATGAGTTTCAGAAAGTATTCATTATTCGACATAATATTAGGAACATGAATATTATAAATTGATTGGATAAAGAATGACGGTATAATGAAGGTTTCCTGCTTTTAACATAAGATGATTTTTATGGTAAGATTTGTAGCGATAATGACCACTGGTCTTGATGTATTCAACAATAGTTACTTTTACACACATAAGTGTACATTGTACCTCATAAACTATTTTTTCAGTTGGTCCATTTATCATCTATGAATATTGTGAACATGGAACATTGAAGGATTACTTGGCAGAGAATAGCAAGAATTTGTCTATTGAACTTCAAGAGAACTTGTTTAGATTTGGACTTGATATAGCTAAAGGAATGGAATACCTAGCAACTAAAGGGGTAGGTAATACAGCGGCAGCACGACTTACTGCATACTCCTAATACTCGCATAAAAATCAAAATACTTTTAATACACCCGCACACTCCCTTAATTCTTATAGAATGACACTAAAATATTCATGACACATTTGTTAAACTATCTATTAATACTCATAATGTATATAAGACATGTGTATGCCTGTTCAAGATGTGATTGAAATATGTGATTAGTTTTTTTTACAAAACAAATAGCATATATTAAATCAGATAGAGAACAGTCAATTAAAACATTTTCAACTCATAGTGTAGTTACTTTTCAAATAGATGGTTATAAAATTTTCAACACATAGTGTTTTCAAATAGAAGGTTATACAATTTTCAACAGATAGTGTTTTCAAAAAGAAGGTTAATTTTTTCAAAATTAAAAGTAAAAGTTATGGAATTACTGTTGCCTACAGTGTATAAATACATGTAAAAGGAAAGTTGTGTATTTAGTTGAAAATAAATATGAAATACGTATATGAAGTGTCAAAATGGATGCTGATATGTGATTATGTTTCTATTTTAGATTGTTCATAGACGTCTTGCAGCAAGAAATATACTTCTGACATTTGTGAATGAAGTAAAGATATTTGGATTTGGACCACAACCATTGAAAGATAATGAGGAGGAAGATACTGAACAAGGAAAGAGGGTAAGTGAGACTTATAAACCTGTATCTGATGATATATAACTACACTAAACAAATACCTGTGTATTGAAAGAATAATTTCGAAAGATCAAATTTAAGAGAGAAAAATTTACACTCTTGTAAATTGACTTTTCTATGCTAGCAAGTTCAATCTGTGGTATATGTAGAGGATATTTGTTTATTTCAGTGTAAGATCGATTTTTATTTCACAGTTGAGCTAAGGATTCAGTATTTTCATTGTGGCACAGTCACAAGTGAAAATATAATATCATTAGCTCACGAGTGAGATAAATAGATCCTACACTGAAATAAACAAATTTTCTGTTAATTATATGCTTCAAACTGGCTTTTTTAAAGTTTAAGTATGATATGTCATCAGAACGGCTCATCCAAACAGTGAAAAATAACCAATTTATTTTCATTTTTCAAAAGTGGAATATCTACTTTTATTTGACTGATAAATCCTGATATTCCACTGGAAAACATAATACATGTAATTATGCTATACATAAATTATACATAAATTTCTGTTGGTCATCAGTCTATCATACTTTCATAATCAGTCATTATGTTTGAGGCAGCAACTTTATTAGATCAAATAAAGAAAGGTTCTATGCTGTTTGTAACTCATTCTGTAATTGGTCTATATAAAATCCTCAAATTTTAGTGGCTATCTTAAAATCATTACAAATGAACGGGTTGTTTTGTAAGTAGTTTGTCAAAGAATGTTAACTAATCTGCCTCTAACATTTCGGTAAGAAACGTAGGACTGAAACGCACACAGGTAAACACCAGCATTTGTTGTATTTTCTTTCCCCGGCTAGCTTAGTTGGTAGCACGCACGTGAGTGAGTAGGTTGACTGACCGCTGTTATATGACCTATACAATGTGTTTCTTTGGCGTTAAACCCAACAAACAAGAAACAAACAATATATTGTTTATGAATAATATATATGTATAAAACTGTTTAGAATGTAGTGCATTCTGTTTTAGGAACGTATACCCATTAAATGGATGGCCCCAGAGTGTATGAGCTCAACAAAAGGTGCCACTGAAAAAAGTGATGTTTGGTCATACGCTGTAGTTTTATGGGAAATATTTTCTTTGGGTGATACTCCTTACAAAGGACGTGGACGAGATCTTCCTGATAAGTTGAAGAAAGGAGAACGTTTGTCTAGACCTGAACAATGTGATGAAGTGTAAGTATGATAGTGATAGTATTGACATTGTTTGAGCTTTCTGAACACCTCAATCACTCATTAAAGTATTATTTTCAGAAGAATTCTGGGAAGGGTTCACAAAGATTATTTGGTTTTTTGCTGCATATGTGAGGCAAAGCACAGACAAAGCTTGTTACAGAAGTGCAATAAAATGCTTAAATTGTCTTAAACACAAAGGCTTTGTAAATACATGCTATATACGTTACTAAATATTTGTTCAGTGATTTATCCATATTGAGACATTAACCAGTGCCTAAACAGTCCTTGATTTGTTTATTTCAACACCAGTTACGCATTTTGTATTGTAATGTGGTGCAAAGGTAGTTTTAAAACCGTGTCCTAAGATGTCCGAGGTTATTCAAAGTAAATGGTCGAGGAGTTCCGAATGATGATTTAAGTCACCAAATTACACAGTACATTGTAAATTGATCTTCATAAAGTAAACAATGGAAACCTCATGTTAAAACTTATTAATTTATTTTTATCAATAACAGACACGTTCCTTTAGCTGTAAAACTCCAGTTTGTTGTATAACTGTGGCCCCATGACCAATTCTAATTATTTGACGCACCAACATATCGCAGGTTTAGCAGAAAACGGTCATAATTCAATATATAAAAAAAATGTGAGAAACGACGGTTTTGCGCTTAACCACGAAAATACCTGTAATTCTAAACAAAGCACTGTAGATATTGTATTTGATGCCGGCTTTTTAAATCCCCATACCTGAAACCATGTACTATTACACAACTCCTTCAATTTATAATTTACATGTAATTAGCCAGAATTTTCAATGAGGTGGGCCTCCGGTGTTGTTAACAATTGCCTTAAAGATTTCAATTTAGCATATATTTCTGCCATTTATTCAATATTGTCAGATCTTTATGAAACTTCATACGATGATAACATACTATGTGATGAACAGAATTAGAAACTAACCACAACTCTACCTGGCTTTTTATGGATTATTTCTGTAATTTTTGGGTTAAAGTTTTTTAATTCCGGCTTCAATGTGGTTACCACATTACATTTTTTGTTTATATTTATTTCAGTTGGTATGGAGTTATGAAGAAATGCTGGGAATACAAACCAGCAAAGAGACCAACATTTAAGAACATCCGTGATGAACTAGACAATATGTTTGAGTCTGCTCCTGGTGATGATTATTATTACTACAAACGTTAAAAATGTTCTAATTGTATGTTTCCATTATGCGTCAAAGAACATATTAAAGAACAATTCAACATCAATATGAATAATAATACAATATTGATTTTTAAACTGGTTTAAATCAATTTTCAACACTTGACACTACAAGTTTACCAACTTATTTGTACGAAGTGATCTCCCTTGACATTGTACAAACTATGTACAAAAGAAAGATACGTTAGATTGAACTTTTGAAATTAGAGCTTTAATCAAATAAACTATAGGTACAAGGTCCTCCATTGCTATAGTCTTCCTCAAAACACTTTGTTATATTTATACATTAAACTTTAGATCAAGTACAAGAAGTATGCAAATTACTACAGTTCTACAGAGATGTAGTATTATAGCTCAATAAGGATAACATTGTTTACGTAGAATAGTGTTACAATTTGTTTTGAATTATCTTAAAGGATACATAGTCTATATGTGTCAAAAATCTATGCGCAGACTAATTAAGTTTTTTAATTCTTATCAATGTTTTGCAGGTTCATACGTTGCAAGTTCATACGATTTCTACCTTTGACATAAATTTTTACCTCTCTTTACTTCTATAGTATTGAAATTATTTTATTACAATTTATTATTAATGACTTCCGATGGAACATAGATGGAAAGCCTTAATGGCAATACAAATTTATACTAACAAGAATACGGTTTGAAAATATCCTGAAAATTCAAGACTTACGTTCATTTTTTGTTTGTGTTGTTCAATAGCAAAGTGTTCATCATTTTATAATGATATATATGACCCAAGTTCTAATAAATGTGTACATTTTGTGTTTAGCATTGTAATATCCTTTAAAAGTGCGACATATATAGCTAAACTCATTTTCATTTTGTTAATGTTGTACTAACGAATATAAGTTCCTTTTTAGGACACTACTAGTAAGTTTAAGTACTAGTAAATGCTCTCATGTTTGATTGTTTTAGCCACAATACAATCCCGTAGCTGATATGTGCCGTATAAAACACCTAAAATGCAAATTAAGTTGGTTGTCCTAATTTAAATATAGGTTATTATAGAACACATTATGGTTTTTACATAATTACTCAAGTGAACATGACTAAACATAATGTTTGTGGCAAGAATTTAAAACAAGAACTGTTTAATTTTGATTGATAAATAAATTTGTATGTATGATAGTCACTTTTTCAACTCGGTTCTGTCATGCATACATTTAATGTGGCTTAAAACATGTACTATGAATTTTAAAAAAATCAGTATTTAGTCTATAGTTTTGTATTATGCTAACACAGTCAATCATTGAGTTACATAAAGTCACATTCTTCATAATTTTTAGTTCCACTTTACGAAGTAAATGCAGAGCGTTCCTACTTTCCCTAGCGTTGGCGATCCATATTTCTGATTTAAGTTTTTGTGCAGTAAAATATTTTTTACTATAACTTTTTATTTCTTTAGGTATTGACTCCAAACTTTAAATATATGTTCCTTATTATCAACCACAGCTCAAATATTTATTTTTTAATTGTCTCCTATGAACTTAAAATTTTCTTTAAAAAAACAACATTTTTCTAACTTTAACTTATTTATTTCTTTAGGTATCATTTTCGAATATATATGTTCCTTATCATCAACCGCATCTCATATGACAAATACTTACTTAGTCGAGCATGCTGTCTCTACTGACACCTCTTGTTTTAATATACACATGTACAATGTATCACATTTTGATAACATGTTATAGCATTTTTTATTTGCAATATCAAAAAGCATTTTCTAAACCATTAAAGGTATACAATCTACGTTTTATGACTTCTAAATTTGTGAAAATAATTACACTTGTTTGAAAATTGCATTCTAAGCCTTTTACCTCAAAAGTGCCATTTTTTGTCATCCTCTGTAACCCAGGAAACTATTCCTCAATGATCTTAGTGTATGAGTACCATGGGTTTCTGGTCATGGGCTTTTTATAGACATATTCAAACTTGCTCACTCCAAATGACATTAGCATGTAATGTCAAATGATTTTGCAATTGCAAGCTAAGTAATGAATCTAATCAAGAAAAATTTGTACTTACTGTAATGAATGAAAAATATCCATATTTAGTAGCATGAACCATACTTTTCAAAGTTAGTCATTTTAATTATGAGTGGTATTTGGGATTATATACCTTAAAGTGCTTTTATGACTGCTTATCATCAGTCATCATACTTTGTATCACGACAGTGCAAACTTTGTGCATCAGTTACATGTATATAAATCAGTGATTGTTTAATCAAATGTGCTTCATTATTGTAAATAATTGGAGATCACTTTCACACTCATTGTGTAATATTTAGATGCAGTTATTATTTGACAACTTTTGTATAGCCTTTTGCATGATTATGTTTTAAATGTAGCTTAATTTCTGTTGATTATTTTTTATTTTTATGTCTTTATAAAATGTGTCTATATTAACAAATATATTGTTATATATCATTCAACTGTCAGTAGCTCATACATTAACCCTGTTGATTTAAATACTCCATATATGTTCAATGATCCTGTACAAACTTTCATTAATCATGGGTACAGACGTACTGTAGCGAGTATTTAAGTCAGAGTGAATAATGTGTGCACTACTGACAGTTGAATAAAGTTTATATTTTTAGCATTTGTCTTGAAGCTACTCGTACACAGATTTAGTTATTTTTTCGTTTAAAAATTATCTGTCATGTATCTATAATTGTGTTAAGAAAATTAAATCTTAATATTTAGACATACTGACCTACGTGTATATGTATATATGTATGTATTGTGAGATATATTTTATAACAATCACAAAAAATCCAATAAATAATTTATATATTAGGCTACTAACTATAGATATGTTTCATAAATATAATCATTGTAATTTGGGCGTTTAGCGCAATTAGGTTGTAACTATATACATGTGTCAGGAAAGAGTGAGTTACGTTCATTTTGTGCTAAACCCGCAGTGTTTTTCATTTGCACCAGAATTGTCGTTTTGAAAATATTTGTTTGTTTATATGCATGTATTAGCATATATGTTGTGAAGATTGTCAATTATTTCATTATTACTTTATTTTCTTAACAAAGCATTCTTTAAAACTTGAAAACAAATGCATGAAGTAGGCTTACATGTACTTCATCTTGATAAAAACACAGGGGCGAATTCAGGTTTTTGTCTAGGGGGGACACTTTTTTTAGGGGGGGGGGGCAAACTTTTACTAGGGGGGCGGGTCCAAACTTTTTCTAAGGGGGGATCCAAACTTTCGAACCACTTCTACAATATACACAGTTTGCAAAATAACGCAACATACTAAAAAGCACAAGAAAATTGCTTCTTGCTACTTAAAAATGGCTTATATTTTAAAAAGTACACTCATGGACGGGTACATTTTGAAAGTTTCATTGGGGGCCCAGAGCCCCTGACTCCCCCACTGAATCGGCCTATGCAGTATTATCCTGATATGCAGTGTCCTCTATAAGTTCTAGAAAAAATTCTGATTTTCAAATTGACAAATAAAACAAGCACATAGAATCATCTGAACAAATTACAAAATTGGCATTGAAGGTATTTAACTAGTTCACAGATTTGGTTTATTTTTTTATTATTTCAAACTACCATTAAGTGTCTGTAACTGAGTAAAAAACATTTTTATTATTTCAAAGCACAATTACCTATAGTTTGCAAGAAATATACAATAAAAGTATTAAAGTAACAAAAATGCACTAAAAGTGTCTATACCGTGACATACGATGTATATTTTTACTACACGAAACACCATCATTTGTAGTTTTATGTCAATTTGCACTACAATTGTCATTATCAAAACACTAATTTCCTGCTTCCATAAATGTTTTTTTTACAATTTGATAGTTTTAGAAAAAAATTATATTTAGGAGCAGTAGGAGAAAGTGGTCCAGAGTTAGGACGTGCGCTTAAGGATCGAGAGGTCCCGGATTCAATCCCAATTAAGGGCACTGCTAATTTCTTTGAGCAAGAAATTAACCTACAATTGTTTCACTCTACCCAGGTGTAAATGGGTACTGTGAGAGTTCGCCTGCCTGAGGGTGATTTCAATGATCAGGAGTTATCGTACAAGATTGCAGTCGGCTGAACATGTATATGGAAGCAGACTTTAAACCATACTTTAACGTTTATTCAAGTTGAAATCTTTGAATGAGTATCTTTAATTAGTTTTACAATATATGATTCAAACTAGGATACATTTATACGTACGAGCAAAAACTGTAGTAAAATTACTTAACAGTTTGTATGATAAATTTTCTAAACATTTTGTTTGTCCAAAAACTTTTAAAGGACACTGTATGTATGATTCATCATTCTTGTACATTATAGTTCTGTAACTTTATCATTGTTTGTATATTAACGATCTTTGCATGTTTCTTAGAAAAATATATAAATAAACAAATAAGAAAATTTTATTTATGTTTTTCCAAAATTTGATATACTTTAATATCAAAGGTATGAAGTTTCAAACAGGCATATGTCTGTGTGGCTACAATACATTCTGTATATATAATTAAAGTTGTACATTTCTATAAATATTATTGTCAAAATAGCTAAAACAATATCCACCTAGCCGCCTGGCTAGCTCAGTTGGTAGTATGCAAGTCTACTGATCAAGGAGTCGTGTGTTCGATTCCCGGGTGGGGCATACTTTAGTGGAGATTGGTCACGAAATTATTTCTACGGCCATTCTCCATCCTACCAATGATTTTTAATTATGTAGGACAGTTGTCAGTTACTGAAGAAAGTATGCTCTTAGTAGTTGGTTAACAGCTAAATCCAGAGATGAGCCTTTCCAGAGGAGTGAGTAGGTTGACTGACCGCCGTTATATGACCTATAAAATGAGTTGCTACGGCGTTAAACCCAACAAAAACAAACTAACAAAACAAACAATATCCACATCTTCAAGTATTCACATGAGACTAGTGATCATTGTTATATTATAGACAGATTACAGTTTATACACAAGAAACATAATAAGGTTACGCAAGTCCAAGGTTATTTTGGTGTCTGTTAATTTTTATGTATACATGTATTTCACTATGTGAGCTGTATAATGGTTGATAGAGTGCATCTTACATAATCTTACATATTCATTTCTTTGGCTCTAAGTCGGTTTAAAACGCTATTTTCACTGTTAAAAATCAATCAGTTATCAAGATATTGTTTTTTGAAATAATAAAAAATTGAAAACATGAAATTTTATTTGTATCTTTATCAAGACAAGAAAATATTTAGGCCAGTCCGGTATAGTCCGATAAATTACCGGACTGGCGGCCAGTCCGGTAAGGGAAGATACCGCCTAATACGTCTATGCCGATGCCCTGGGGCTGATTCAGACCAAAAACGGGGACAAAATATTTTCACCCAAGATCGACTTTTTCCCATCATGCGTTTTTTCGGGGTAATTTTTTTTCTCTCGAACCTGGTCAGATGGTACCTCAGTCCCTTCGTCTGGTCCAGACGAGTGCGGAAATGTATCACAACAGGCATCTGAGGCCATTCCGGGGTCCAGGGGGGGCCGTTTACAGGACCTTGTATAGTCCCTATACGGGTAGGCGCGATTATACGTATTTTGGGGATTTTCGCCAAAAATGTCGGTTTATGCCGGAAATCCCCCCCCCCCAAATACGTCTATGCGTATGTTCTAGGCTGGGGCTGATTCAGGGCAAAAAACGGGGATAAACAATATTCACCCCAGATCGACTTTTTCCCTGATGCGTTTTTTCGGGGTGAAAAACTTGTGTGCCACAACAGGCATCTGAGGCCATTCCGGGGTCCAGGGGGGCCGTTTACAGGACCTCGTATAGTCCCTAAAGGGGTAGGCGCGATTATGTTGCATAGCACATAAGTACTGTATTGATAAGTGCACCTAGACTTGTGCCGGCTGCCTATGACAGTAGAATTGTATTGATAAGTGTACATAGACTTGTGCCGGCTGCCTATGACAGTAGAATTGTATTGATACGTGCACCTATAATTGTACCGGCTGTCCATGACAGTAGTATTGTATTGATAAGTGCACCTATAATTGTACCGGTTGTCTATGACAGTAGTATTGTATTGATAAGTGCACCTATAATTGTACCGGCTGTCCATGACAGTAGTATTGTATTGATAAGTGCACCTATAATTGTACCGGTTGTCCATAACAGTAGTATTGCATTTATAAGTGTACTTATAATTGTACCGGTTGTCTATGACAGTAGTATTGTATTGATAAGTGCACCTATAATTGTACCGGCTGTCCATGACAGTAGTATTGTATTGATAAGTGCACCTATAATTGTACCGGCTGTCCATGACAGTAGTATTGTATTGATAAGTGCACCTATAATTGTACCGGCTGTCCGTGACAGTAGTATTGTATTGATAAGTGCACCTATAATTGTACCGGCTGTCCATGACAGTAGTATTGTATTGATAAGTGCACCTATAATTGTACCGGCTGTCCATGACAGTAGTATTGTATTGATAAGTGCACCTATAATTGTACCGGCTGTCCATGACAGTAGTATTGTATTGATAAGTGCACCTATAATTGTACCGGCTGTCCATGACAGTAGTATTGTATTGATAAGTGCCTCTAAAACTGTGTCAGCTGTCTATGACATAAGTACTTTATTGATAAGTGCACTAAAAATCGTGCCGACTGCCTACGGCATCAGAACTTTATTGAAAAGTGCAACTAGAATCGTGCCTACTGCCTATGACATAAGTAATGTATTGATAAGTGAACATAGAACCGTGCAGGCTGCCTATGACATAATGATTATATTGACAAGAGCACAGAGAACAGTGCAGGCTGCTTACGGTATTGGTACAATTTAAGTGCACATACAACCATGCAAGCTGCCTATGGCAAAAGTACTTTTTTGATAAGTGCACATAGAACCATGCAGGCTGCCTATGGCATAAGTACTTTATTGATAAGTTCACATATAATCGTGCAGGCTGCCTATGACATAAGTACTTTATTGATTAGTGCACATAGAACCATGAAGGCTGCCTATGGCATAAGTACTTTATTGATAAGTGCACATAGAACCATGCAGGCTGCCTTTGACATAAGTACTTTATTGATAAGTGCACAAAGAACGGTACAGGCTGCCTATAACATAATTACTTTATTGATTAGTGCACCTAGAATTGTGCAGGCTGCCTTTGACATATATACTTTATTGATAAGTGCAAAAAGAACCATGCAGGCTGCCTATGACATAAGTACAGTATTGATAAGTGCACATAGAATTGTGAAAAAGTTGAAATATGTTTCTATTTTGGTAAGCAGAAACTTTTCGACGAAGAAATAATCTCCTCATTTATTTTCTTTAGTATGGACAAGTCAAATCATTCATTTATACCAAAGAGCAACCATGAAATATTATTTGTACAAGAATATAATGTGTAAATCACGTTAAAGCCGGATTTTTCCGCAGATGGGGAAATGTTAGATCAAGTTAATAATGTTACAAAAGAAAGTCATATTTAATATATAATAATTCATCATGAAGGAAGAAAGAGTGTTTTTAATCCACAAAATATTCGACTACTAATGCCAAAAATACAAAGGGAAATAATCCCTAATTTAGTCAGGTAGAGTTGTGGTTATTTTCTAATTCTGTTCACATGATATGTAATCATTGTATGAACTTTCATTAAGAATCTTACCCTAAATGGTAGAGGTATCGATGAAATTGAAAACTTTAATACAAAAATTACAAAGGGAAATAAACCATTATTAAGCCAGGTAAAGATAGTATACAATGTACTTCCTAATTCTGTTCAACACATAGTATGTTATCATTGTATGAACATCAGGGTCTAACCATAAATGGCAGAGATATTCAACAAATTGAAAACTTTAACGCAAAAAAATACAAAGGGAAATATTACTTCCTAATTCTGTTCATCACATAGTATGTTATTATGGTATGAAATTGCATCATTATCTGATCATAAATGGCAGAGATATCCAACAAATTGAAAACTTTTGTGCGAAAATTACAATAGGAAAATAATCCACAATTTAGCCAGGTGAGTTGAAGATGCTTTCTTATTCTGTTAAACACATAGTATGTTTTAATTGAATGAAATTTCATTAGGATCTAACTTTAAAAGGCAGAGATATCCAACAAATTGAAAGCTTCAACGCAAAAATTACAAAGAGAAATAATCCATAATTAAGCCATGTAGAGTTGCGGTTACTTTCTTATTCTGTTCATCGCATGGTTTGATGAAGACCTAACCATAAATGGAAGAGATATCCAACAAATTGAAAACTTTTGTGCAAAAATTACAATAGGAAAATAATCCACAATTTAGCCAGGTGAGTTGAAGTTCTTTCTTATTCTGTTAAACACATAGTATGTTTAATTGAATGAAATTTCATTAGGATATGACTATAAATGGCAGAGATATCCAACAAATTGAAAGCTTCAACGCAAAAATTACAAAGAGAAATAATCCATAATTAAGCCATGTAGAGTTGCGGTTACTTTCTTATTCTGTTCATCGCATGGTTTGATGAAGACCTAACCATAAATGGAAGAGATATACAACAAATTGAAAACTTTAGCACAAAAATTACAAAGTGAAATAATCCATAATTAAGCCAGGAAGAATTGCGGTTACTTTCTAATTCTGTTCATGACCTGGTATGTAATCTTTGTATGAAATTTCATCAGAATCTGACAATAACTGGCAGAGATATACAACAAATTGAAAATTTTAACGCAAAAATTGCAAAGTGAAATAATCCATAATTAAGCCAGGAAGAATTGCGGTTACTTTCTAATTCTGTTCATGACCTGGTATGTAATCTTTGTATGAAATTTCATTAGAATCTGACCATAACTGGCAGAGATATACAACAAATTGAAAACTTAAACGCAAAAATTGCAAAGATTAATAATCCATAGTTAAGCCAGGAAGAGTGGCTGTTACTTTCTAATTCTGTTCATCAAATAGTATGTTATTATTGTATGAAGTTTCGTAGAGATATAACTATAAATGGCAGAAATATATGGTACAATAAAAACTTTAACGCAATTGTTAACTGCACCGGACGCCCGACCTCCGCCCGACCACCCGCCTGACCGCCCGCCCGACCAACCGCCCACCCGAGTCCGCCCGCCCGCTCGGGTTTGGCCAAACTATTAGCCGAATGTTTTCTTTGAAAAATCCAGCTAAAAATTAAAACAAATGTACAGGCTCTAGAATAACCGATATCATACCAAAGTAAAAAAAGTATAAAAAAGTAAATTATAATATTATATTATATAGAGACTTGGTATCAAAGTTTAAGCAATTGAAACTTGAGACAATTATGATTTGTCACGTGGAAAATTGTATCTGAAATTTTTCCTCATTTAAGAAATTTTAGCTGATCTTTGTGTATGGGCTCATGTGGTAAAATATTTACTCACGTAACAGAAAGGATGATAAAAAACGAAGAAGCATGTATGAATACTTATAATTGATAACAACTAAATGGTATGTATTCACTTGCAAATAGATATACTAATACATGTACAAATAAATTAACTTTGGTAATTAAGCAAAAATAAGCTTCTCAAATATATGAACGATTTTGTAATGATACACATTTCACTAGTGGATGTAGACAGGTTCTGAAGAGTCCTCTCTATATTTCGAAAGTGGCACATTTTCTTAACTTAATTTTGGTTCAAATCAAGTAATAACGATTTTTATGCAAATTTATTGTACCTAAGTATAGTTATCTCAGAAGAAGGCAAAACAAAAATATTCACCTCTGTTGAACCTCATTTTTATAACCCGTGTTTTTCACAAGTTGTGAAAAATGCGTGCGTGTTTTTTCAAAAAAAGTGTGAAAAATACGTTAACATACAAATTTCATACGAGCACAGAACTCATTTTTTCACAACCAAAAATGTGATGAAAAAATGTTTGAAAAATTTTAGTTTTTTGGTACGTTTAGCGTTTTCAGACGAAACGATTTGTTTAACTTTTATTCATTTCATTATATTTGTTTCCATAGCAATCAAAGCTATTGACGGAATTTTATAACTTTAGCAAACTGGAAAGGGGACCTCTAAAGGAACATCCCTGTTTCATCATCTTTGGCCAAGGGGTTTACAAAGAGAAGACATTTATAGAACTTATTGACTGACCATCACATGCACGGCGGAAAACGAGTCATTATAAACGCTCAGTTTGAGCGAAATGAAGAATGCACTTTATATAAAGAACAAACAATCGTATAATGATGAATGCACCTTATATAATGAGCAAACCACCGAGCGTAGTAAAGAAAGCATCTTATATGATGATCAAACCCCCGAATGTTGTAAGAATATACCTTATATATAATGAGCAAACCACCGAGCGTAGTAAAGAAAGCATCTTATATAATGATCGAACCACCGAGTGTAGTAAAGAATGCACCTTATATAATGCTCAAACCGCCGAGTGTAGTAAAGAATGCACCTTATATAATGATCAAACCACCGAGTGTAGTAAAGAATGTACCTTATATAATGATCAAACCACCGAGTGTAGTAAAGAATGCACCTTATATAATGATCAAACCACCGAGCGTAGTAAAGAAAGCATCTTATATAATGATCAAACCACCGAGTGTAGTAAAGAATGCACCTTATATAATGATCAAACCGCCGAGTGTAGTAAAGAATGCACCTTATATAATGATCAAACCACCGAGTGTAGTAAAGAATGTACCTTATATAATGATCAAACCACCGAGTGTAGTAAAGAAAGCATCTTATATAATGATCAAACCACCGAGTGTAGTAAAGAATGCACCTTATATAATGATCAAACCACCGAGTGTAGTAAAGAATGCACCTTATATAATTAACAAACCACCGAATATGATTAAGAATCCGCTTAATATATAATGAACAAACTACTCGATATGATGCTATTTAAACTCAACAATGTACCTTTGTATACGTTTAAGACAGTCAAGGTGTTCCATACTTCAGCGTTGCGCTAAGTAACCAATGAAGTGACCTTACATGTTTTAGGGAGTACAAATATACGATGGTATTAATAATTATACGATTATTTAATACAGATGATAGATTCTTGACTTCAGTTTATACCAGTTGGATGGGGATAAATAAAGATATCCTGACAAAAAAATACTGGAGACTCACGACGTATCATTAGTTTAGCGGTAAAACAATCTCTTCTCTCCCCAGAGGTCGCTGTTTCGACCCCTCCCCTCTTCTCCACTCAAATACTGACGGCTTAGGGCGTCCTTTAAGCAGTTTCTAGGGGCGCTAAATTGTATGCTAGTGACCTTTTACGGTTGCTAGGAAGTGCGAGGTAGGATGCTAGGACCTAAAGTTGTCGCTAGGGTACCAGCGTATTTGCTATGGACCATAAATATGTTGCTTATTGCGCTTGAGTGGCTGCTATAGACCCACAGATGGTTTTTTAGGGCACATGTTTAGTTGCTATTGATATTCATGATGTTGCTAGGGATTCGAAACTGATTGCTTTGAACCTTAATGCAGTTACTAGGGGCAATAGTGTAGTTGCTATGGACTCTTAGGCTGTTGCTTTAGGTGCTTATGATGCTGCAATGGACCTTTATGTGGTTACTTTGAGAGAGAAACTGAAACGTTAGTTTTGTTTATTATTTTATTTATTCAATTTCTTTCCACTTTTCATGGATAAATACATAGTTACATTATAACACATAAACTATAAAAACAATAACATATAAACTGCATAAACAATAGAATAAATGGAATGCATACAATGATATGAACATTGATAATTACATAAGAACTGATTCTTAAAAGTTTTTATTGTTATATATTATTATGTAACTACATGTACTCAATTTTTACAGTTGTAAGTGTTAATACAGTCTTGTATGAACTTACATGCCCGTCTTTAAAAGTCGTTATACTCATTATTTCCTGTAGGTTTGAGTGCTATGATGAATTTTAGATTCAATAAAGTGTTTGTATTGAAATTTTTTATTGTATTTTTATTATTGACTATAAACTTATTTACATTTATTCCACATGATATACGTATATCGTTGAGAGAAATATTTTTAAGTGTCTATGTTCTAAAACATTCAATAATGATATGCTGGTTTATATCACGTATATGTACATGACAAAGTTTACAGGTATATACGTCTTGAAAATATATAGGGTTAACAATCACTTGAACACTTGTTGTGAAAATCAGAACTGGAAATCGAAAAAAATGTCTGACGTACTTTTCACATTGCTCATTTGTGAAAAATTACGTTCAACACAGCTCTATCAAGGCACGTTATCGAAAGAACAAGAGAAATAAATATTGCGTAAGAACAACAATAACAATCCCAATCATCTTTGCATACAGATTCACGGGTATACATCCAAATTTAAATATAGGCATACATATTCAATGACATATCACATACAGATCACATACACTTAAACAGATGTATGACGAAATATATCTTTTACAACCTTATAAATGATAGAATACCTTTGTATCACTAACATCCACCGAATCGTGTGGAGTAGGTATGACGTCATCATTTTCTGTGCACCGAAGAAACAGGAGTTAAAACAGCTGTGTGTTCAGTAACAATTTCCGTAAACAGATATCCTGTAGAGCGTTGTCGTACAGGGTCTCTACTTTCTCCGTGAAAGGTCACGTCTAGATGAACTTTGTTTCGACCAATCAATGCGTAGCTTTCATCTAGACGAAAACACTATTAATCACATTTTGATTTCGTAATTTCTATTTTTAGACCAAGTTTTGCATGCTATTTAAACAGCGGTATTATTCACAGTCTGCGATTGGGTGGCTCATTTCAAATTGCGTGACGTAGACAATGTAAACAAGTTACGTATCATAACAATTTCGTCATGAATTTTATGATGAGAAAAGGTCGCCTGAACGTGACCTTCAAAAAGGCCAGAAAAAGTTTGAAAAAGGCCAGATCTAAATTAGCGAATATGCGAGCGGAAAATTTTAGATCGGGTTTTAATCAGAGATTGGTTCAGTAACGACTGTTAGCTACCGTTACGGATACGGGAGAATTCAACCCGTGCATAACTTAACTCAAAGTTGGGACAACTCTATCCGTTAGTAGTGGATTGAGTTGTCTCGGGTTGAGTTGTCTTTAGGTTTTCCGTTACGGAACGTTTTGGAACTTTCATGGTAACTGAACACGCTGCTAGCCAATAAGTCTTTTACATCATCCGGTATAGTTTACTTAAGATAATTGCTGATTGACTAAAGTAAGTAAAAACTAACTGACCCGCATCTGCAAATCGTTTGGCAAATCTAACAGCCCGCATCTGCAAATCGTTTGGCAAATCTAACAGCTCGCATCTGCAAATCGTTTGGCAAATCTAACAGCTCGCATCTGCAAATCGTTTGACAAATCTCTCGTCGCAAGCCGCAGTGGTTTATTCGAGCTTAAAATCCCGCATGTGCAGATACAGCATCAACCAATAACTTGCATGCAGAAAATAAAGGAAGCCTACTTCAGTTTCATTGCGTGACGAACATATAAGGTAAAAGCAATAGCATTTCTCCATGAGCTTGCATTTTTAAGTAAGCTTTAAAATACCCTAAATTAAAGTCATTTGTAAACTTCCGTGTTGGTAGGTATAAAAGAATTAGTCTTCCGCCCAGAATACATTCGGTCTGGGAGAGGTTTCTGGATATCACTCGTTTTATGGTTTACTTAATTTGATCATTTATTTAAGATAGTGTCTGCTGCGCATTTTATTAAGGCAAAATGGTTAGGGCGTGGATAACCCTGTCGATTTCTTTGATTTTAATTGTGGTGATATTCCAGGGAGCTGAAGCACAAACTTGGCGAGGGTTCGTAGAATTTTTATTCATTTTTTAATCAGTTATTATTACGAAATAAATATAATAAAAAGCGTGTTTTTTATATTTCGTACCAAGAAGTTTTTTATCATCAATTGTACAGTACAACGCGAGTCTTTTGAGCATCCGCGGCAACATATGTAAAATGCCGAATAGTATTTTTTTCTTAACTGTCTTAAAGTTTGAATAATTTGTGAATGATACCCTATCTCAAAATCATGAGTGTTAGACAAAGAGCACGAAGTCACTGTGAAATTTATTAATGTTTTCACAGCTGAGAAAAAAACCAAATAAATAGTTCGTTTTTTTCTCAGCTGTCAAAACAGAAATTATTCAATCTTTGACAGTTGAGAAAAAACGGACTATACCAAAATGAAATAACCTTGCCATTGTTTACATATTTATTCGCGTATACGGGTTTTTACTGTACAGTGAATTCCGAGCCTTTTGAACACCCGCGGAACCACAGGTATTTGGTCGTATCAACATAAACCATGTTACTGTTTACATATGAATTTGTGTATACGGATAAGTGAAAGATCGTTTTTCTTTGCATTATGTCCTTAACATTTAGATTATGCAATCTTTTTTTCCAAACTATACATACATATCATATTATGTGGAACATAAATGGCATCAACCACATTGTAGTAAAAGGTTGGAAGTCTTGTTATAATATCTAGATAACTTTCGATTGAGTAAAGATATTTTCGCAACATTGTGCAAAATTGTGTCTTCGACCGGGTTTGCACTATTCAGTAATAAGTTGTAAAACGTATATTTCATTGACACAAAATTGCTCAGAAGATATCCATAGGATATCAGAACATAGTATCAATGAGAATTTACTAAACCGAGATATCATTAAGACTTGAGGGAGTACATCTGTATAACAGGTCTTCCACGTAAACATTGCGTAATTAAACTTTGCCAGCTTCATTACACACCAATACTTATGGGTGAATTACTTTTACAGTTTTATAGCTTCGTTGGTTCAAACTGATTTATAATATATATTTATATAAATATCAATAATATATCATCATATAATATTTACAATATGCGCATGCACTTTTAATACTTTTAATAACGATTTAATATTTATGTGGTATGTTTAAGTCAGTAAAGTGCTGTTCATGCATTAGTTTATTCACCTATTCAGTGGACAAGTCCATTGCTTTAAGTACAAAAACACGCATGGTCTAGAATATACATTTACCCATGTTAAACTGTACTTGAATATAAAATGCCACAAGAAATACATATTGGATATAAAATCATAAATGACCTTAGTACTAGTAGCTAACCAACTAAATTCCTATTGTACCTGTACGCCAATATCTATAAGTCATTTACTTCCTTAAACCTCTTGACCAAAATCTATTATTCCCATTACTTCAGCTTATCTATAAGTCATTTACTTCCTTAAACCTCTTGACCAAAATCCATTATTCCCATTACTTCCGCTTTTAGGTCATTTTCCATGTGACAATTTAGGTGTATTGTGTCATCGTCCTTTACAGATATTACAATATAATTGATCCCCATATTGTAAGGTGACATTTCATTCTTAGTTGCCATGATAAAAATGTTTAAAAAAAATGTTTAAAAGTCGTTGTGTCAAACATATGTGGTTTCTTGTTGCTACTGTTGTTTAGTTTAGGTTATAGTTGCTATAGGCCTGTACCCTCCTAATGAAGCATTATGAGCATACCTCGACTAGAACCTAAGTAATAGTTCGTTCGAACAAGACATTGTTGAGAATTACTTCTTTTTTCCTTGATAAAATCTGAAGCAATCCAATTGATAGGTAGGTCATATCAGTTGGAATCCTCGGATTTTATCATTGAAGTCCTTTGTAAAGATAATAAAATATTGCATATAATGTCTTTCTTGTTATTTACGATATTAACGGGAATAATGTAATTTAGATAGTTCTTTGTCCTAACGATATTTAGCTTGATTTTCAAACAAATTAAATTATTTACAAGAAAGTTTATTAATTTAAGACTAATTGTGGCAAATTGACATCGAAAAGTAAGGGTAAAATCGGAGTAATCCAACTGATTGGACCTACACTTGAAGAGCATACGAGGGGAAATAACTAACTGAAGTTCCTTATTCACCTCACTCTTTGCTATTTCTGGTCTGGCCATGCTACAGCGTTATATCCTTCAATAAAATAAAATACCTGTTATGTTGATATTACAATAATTGTATTCGGGTTGTATTAATTTTATGATCGAATCTTTCTTTTTGAGTATAACATTTTTTTGAAATCAGACAATAAAAATTCATTGTATAGCAAATAAACTGTTTTGTATGTCAAGTATATGATATGCAAATTTATACAATACTTGTAGGTGTTCAAATGGTTTGAAACGTTATCTAACGAAAATCATTTGGCAATTAAAATTTCCTTCAAAGACCTGAAATAAGACAACCAATATTAAATACACGCTATGCACTCCGACATACTATCAAATCATCATAATAATAGCCAATCGTTTACTTTTTATTATCTTACTACTCATCGAAAGAAAGTAACATGTACAATTATAACTGAATAGACGATTGTTTTATTTAATTCAATATTCTAAAAGTACAATTGTTGACATTGTCAAACAAACCACGTTTTCTTTCATCTGTTAACATGCCTGAACATCTTAGCACACATCTTAACGATTCTGAAGCTATTCCTTAGCCTACACTGAAGCTATAATATTAAAGTATTCTGATTAAAAGCAAAGGCTACTTTTGATATCACAGGTCAATGAATGAAAACTTAGTTTGGTTCCGTTCTGTCAGAGACTATATTTTCTTAAGATTGTATTATGAGTTGATTACAGAACTGAACTCGCATATGAAGCGTGAGTTTCAAGAAATATTCTTTATAATATTTATATTGAACATAAGAAATATGTTTGTATCTCAAATTATCACAAAAAAGAAAGAAAATGTAAAAACAACCAGCAGTACGAATATTGATTGTATTATAACATCATGGTAGACCAGCCAAATATATATAGCTGAAAACCTCACAATTCCGCAAACCTGAGAAAACCGAACATTTTGTTTAGTCCGAAGGGGGTTCGGCTTTTTGAGGTTCCACTGTATTTGAGAAAAAATATTTTTTGTTTCTTGTTTTTGTTTTTGAGAAATCACGTTAATGTTTAGATATCTCTTAAGTTTGGGAGATATCTTTAGAAAAAAACCAACGTACGCTATTAAAACATGAAAACATTTTGTCACCCACATTCTGAAAGTATTTTGCAAAATGAATGTGAGAAAGCTTCTCCAACGTTAGCTTTTACTTGACACAGAGACAAAAACCCTTAGTATATGCGTGTTTTACGTGATTAACTTTAGGGGTTTGGACAGGCATTCCCAAAATTGCCAGTCCTACAGACCTGACCAGTGAAATTCCATTCGGTCCAGGAAAAAGTCTGTCGTAGCCAGTCCAAATGTCCAGTTAAATTAAATTTTTCAAAACATGAGGAAACTGTTGGCCCTTTTATCTTATTTATTGGTATGTATTGAACTAATTTTGATGCTTGTCTTCAGTTTTTTTTTAAAGTTATAATAATGACTAATTAGCAACCAGAAAAGAGTAATGATAAGTCAATACGTTTTGACATTTTGATGATTTGTTCCGGTCCAGTAACTCCTGTTTCAGTCCAGTGATTCTTGCAAGATCACTGGACCGAATGTTCAGTAATGCCATAACACTTTTCGGATTGTCTGGTTTAGGATTGCATGATAAAAACATATAAAACAAATGACATACTGCAAACACAAATTCATTACTAGCGCATTGGATTTTATAAATTTGGAGAAAACATACAATACCTGCATTACATACCTACTAAGTTTTTTTTGGTTATTGATCCTGGCAAGGCTAAAATACAGGACACTAAAATTTTTCAAACCATAACATTATATAAAACATATTTATGTTAAAACTGATCTGCCTAAGAGGAAGTTACATCATCTTCTGAGCGACCCGTAATACAAAATATGGTCTGAACACACATCAAAATATTGTAAGAGTAGCACTATGAAATATATGCATCTTTAGTCCAGACATGAAAACCAAGTATACCTGATGTTATCAATGCAGCGATAAGCGCAGTGTCTTCAGATTTTTATTTTTATTTTTTAGACTTTCGGTGATTTCGCGGAAAGGTATACCATAGATCGAAAACTATCGACGCTGAAAATGGCTGACCAGTTTAACCTGCGGAGTGATACATGTGTCTCTGATTTACTACGCAGTCAATTTCTTGTCGATAGTGGTCAGAGACAGGTGTGGAAGGGACAGAGTCAATCTCGGTAATACACTAAGCCGTATACGTCAAATCAAAGATTTTTATTCCATGTTGAAAAGTTTATAAAGTAAGAGCAATAAAATGATTAATATATTGATATTAAGTGTCTGTAGCTGTTTAATGTAATGATACTGTGGGAATTCATTGTATTATTTGAAGTTTAAGTTGTTGACCGTATTGTACCATAATTATCTTATTTACTACAGTAATGATCCTACCATTCTCGTACCCAGAGTCTAGTAGGATTAAGATTCTAGTTCGATAGAGAATCTTGATAACCTTGGGGTACGAGAATGTGAACCTACATAATTTTTATGCAAATTGTACACGAGAAAACTGTACTTCAAGATTTTTATGGCAAGAAGAGGAATACAGGGTAGAATAAACATTTCGCCCGCATTTTTGCCCTGCTCGATTCGTACTTGAATCTAATGAGGTAGGAGTAATCATTAGTATGGATGTGTTAGGTTTCAATGTGAACGAAAGTATTTATAAATATATTTAACGCTCAACGATTATTTTCAAGGTGTAGTACATGAAATTAATCGAAACGTCCTTAAGCGTCGTTCAGGCTCATTCACTTTGATCTTGTTATTGCCGTTCCACGACTATTTTTGACAAATAGTATAAGTAAACACATTTTCCATAAATTTCTGACGCAAGTCATGCAATGTCCGTATGGTTTCCATACAAAAGTACTGTGACAGTCGCACGTTAATGAAAATTTGGCCAATAAACGCAATGATATCGCAAGACTCGGTGCTCCTACATCAGCCGCCATCAGCAAGACCTACACGGGAATAAAGTCGGTGTGTCTTGCCATTAATGTAAGGCGTCCTACAGCCAATGTACTTGTCATTAAGCAATATTGGGAACACACATATCACCAACAAGTAACAAAACCAGCCTTTTAGTTCTTTTGAGTCTGTGTTGTAGGTTAGTTTGTGCGGCTGCTCAGTACTTCATGCAATGAATCACTGAATGAAATCCGTTTGGATGCGAAGAAAACTGTTTCATTGACGTAATCACTTGAAATTTTCCATTGGATTTTAATTGCGCAATTTAAGCAAGGCGGGAGATTAAAAAGAAGTATATATTTACATGTATATATGTATACCTACCATTTTCGAACGCATACTTTAGACGTTTATCAGTTTACAGTTCATTTCACAGCATGTCAGTAGGCCTACATGGTACTTGTGGTTTTATAACAATCAAGCATATTTAAACATCAAAATATATAAACCTAGTGATAAGCACGCAGGTAAGGTATTTCAATTATCAATGCAATAGATAAAGTAATAAATCAACTTAACCAATGATCTATCAACAATACGGGACAAGGAAGACTGAAAATGAAATGCGTTCTTTGCTGACAGAAATTCCCCTTACTATCTGAGGCAAATACTTTGAATGGGCGTTTTACTAAAAAATAACTTACTCTGAAGCTAGTTTTGAACTGCATTGGCGTGGCTTGTATGGATTTGTATTGTATTTGAATATACCCGTATTGATGTCATGTTTGCTCTGTTTTGTCGCACCAAAAGCTAGTATTTGCCGATTTGTGAATAAAGTTCTGAAAGTTCATGAAGCATAACTTTGCCTTGTTATTGAAATTTCGTCTTGGTTTAGTTTTATGAACATTACCGAAATTATGAAAAGCAATATGTATTGTACGAGTATATATTCAAGATTTAATTACCATGCATGTTTTGCCAACCCTTTGTAGACAACAATTGGAAATGAATATTTCAATACATTATCATTTAAATGTTTACTTGAATCAAATTTTATAAAATCAATAAAGTTGATTTGATTTTATGATTTCCTGGAGTTAAACGGTTATAAATGAATGAAATAAACTGAGTACGGCTGTTAGTTTCTCTTGGCGTTTTACAGTGAAACTTTAGCACGCTCAGTTCATTATTAGCATAGTTATAAATAGATGGTCCGCATGCTTCCGATTTAACAATCTCGAATAAGTCGACCTGCAGCGTGTTCAGTTACCTTGAACGTTCCAAAACGTTCCGTAACGGAAGTGTCGGAACAACTCAACCCAAAGACAACTCAACCCGAGACAACTCAATCTCCTACTAATGGATCGAGTTGTGGCTGGAACAATAACGAATCGTACATGGGAATAGCTTTATCCTAAAACTTGATTTTATATGCATTGTGCGTAGCACATTGTACAATACCAGAAATCAGCTTATGAACAAATGTCTTAGACTCCGAATGAATAGGGACATATACCTAGGGTTGATTCAAAATTGTTGTCAATCATTTAAGACTTCATTATAAGTATTGCAGTTTTGTTGTCAATTCAGAATTTGCTGACTTATCCTGGTTGCATTGTTTGATTTAGTTGTCAAAAGAAGGCTTAAAATACTCTCTCGTTTACTAAATACCAAGTTATACATCATTAACAGCGTCATTTAAATAAATGTCTATACATAATAGCTCTGTTTAAGGTATATGATCTGGTAAAAGGAAACATATTTCTAACATATCTTGAAAGATAAACTGAAAAATACTCTGCATTTGAAATATTAATTAATTTTTCAAATTTCATACTGCAACATATGTGTACAATGAATACCCCAGTACTTTCAGTGCTTTGATTTTCCATAAGAGCCAATGTAACTTGCTGAAGCTACTCATTGTTAACTATGGACGGTACCCTGATAGGGGAACGTTAAAAAGCCATAGTTCGGGTGTCTTTGGCAAAATCGTGTTAAGTTCGGTAAATGCATTCTGCTCCACACATTGCTTTAGTGACACACACATCCTGTCTGTCCCTCTTCCTGGTGATAACATAGTCCAGGAGATGCCAGTGCTTGGATCTTGGGTGCATCCAGGTTGTCTTATTGCGGGTTGGGAGACAAAACAGCGAGTTTGTGATGACCAGGTCATGAGCACTGCAGGTTTGGAGTAGTAGTAAACCATTGCTGTTACACTTTCCAATGTCATTCTGCCCAATAACTCCCTCCCATGCTTGGTTGTCAGATCCAACTCTAGCGTTGAAGTCCCCAAGGAGGATGAGTTTATCCGTCCTGGGAACGCTTCTAATAGTGAAGTCAAGTTCCTCATAAAATCTTTACTAAGCTTCATCAGAATTTGTCATGGTAGGAGCATAGGCACTTATGATGTGTGGCTTGACCGCTATTCTTGAGGGGCAGTTTCATTACCATCAGCCTGTCATTGATGCCCTTAGGTAAGCTTGTAAGGCTTCCTATTAATTGTGTTTTTATAGCAAATCCTACACCGGCTTCACGACGCTCATCTGTCTTGCGACAATTCCAGTAGAAGGTGTAGCCAGCTCCTCTCCCTGTGTTATGGCCTTCTTCTGGGAGCCTTGTTTCTGATAAAGCACCGATGTCTATATTGTATCTGGATAACTATATAGCAACCAGCGCAGTGCGTCTGTCTGGACGGTCTGCCTTAGCACTGTCGAGCAGAGTTCGTATGTTCCATGCACCTACGTTGAGCTTTGTAGCTTTCTCTGTTTTTCTTAATCTTGTGTTTCGACCGAATGAGCGGGATACCGGTCAGCCGCGGTAAACTGACCCGATTTATGAGAGATAGGCAATGTTTAGGGCACATTTTCTAGCCCCTTCCTCATACTACGGAGGTGAGCAGTGCAATCCTAGAGAGGGCTGCTTTAGTCACTCAGGGTGCTGCCGGGTTCCACTGCTGTCTCAGTCAGTGGTAGACGACCAAAGTCCTGAGTCGCCTATGTGCAGATTCGCAACTACAGCTCTCAGTGCATCCACACCTACTGCTTCGCCGCCTGTCCACCGCCATAGGACTTTTGTGTTGAAGTTTCAACTGCTGGGTGAAGTCATGACTTGCGCGTGACTTAGTTTATAGCGGGGAGAATTTGCGCAGCATCATCCACACTCTCTCGTCCTTAGACATCTGGGTCCAGTGGCAAGACATGGTCTAGACAACTGGAGATGAATCAGGATGCAGGAGTTGCCGGAAGCTTGGCAGGGTTTGTCAAGTGACCGTCTACAGGGCTCCACTCCGAATTTTCTGTAGGAATTGTTTCCCTTAGCCTTACACTATCCGTTCACACAAGGCAGTAAGACTATTTGCCCATAGCTGGGACTATTTACCCATAGCTGGGAGCCTGTTCATGGGTATCAGGGCATGTTCACACGCCGATGGGCTTGGCATACCGCATGTCTAGGGGCAGACTACCTCCGAGTCCCTTGTAGTTCAGCCTGAGGCCGCGAGGTGCTCAGTTGACGTGTGTTGCCACGGGGAGGCACTACATAAGGGCTTGTCTACAAAGAGGCTATGTACCGACAGGGAAGACTGACATGTATTGCTTCCGTTTTACCTATTGCTAGGCTATCCAGCAGTGGAGACTGAAAGCGGAAGGTGACAAGCACACAACACACAGTCGACCACACTTCGCATCTATAGACCAATAAACACACAAAATGCATGGACTGCAGCTCTGGTTTTCCAATGATACGACAGAAAGTAGCTAAGCTTAAAACTTGATATCTAAGGGTTTATAAAATTGATATATACAAGAGAATATCATTATTCAATAATACCCATTAAGTTGCGTGATGAGTAAATCAAATGAGCAGTTAAGCGGGTACGAAAGCCGAATGGTGTCATATAATCAAAGTATTTAAATACAGAAAGACTTTCGGCACATTGAAACCTAACAAGTTCGTCCTAAAGATTACTCCTTACACAGTAAGCCTGATTCAAGTGCGAATCGAGCAGTACAAAAGAATGCCGGCGAAATGTTATTTCTTCCTGTATTACTGGCAAATACTATCAGACTGAGTTCCCATACAAAATCTTATAGTACAGTTTTCCCTGTACACCTTGTATAGCATACAAATTCTGTAAGTATTATAATTATGGTATAAAACTGTAAAACAACTTAAACTTCAAGTAATACAATTAATGATCCAACTCAAAGTATCATTACATTAAATAGCTATACATACACTGTCAATATTCAGATCATTGTATTGTTCTTACTTAGTGTTGCAAAGGCTGGGAAACTTTCCGGTAATTTTGGAAATGTACCTGGTAATTTTCGGAAACTTTCTAGGGCTAGGAAATTTGGGAAATGTTGAATTTATTTTTTCTTTCAGTTATAAAAGTTATTTGACAAAATTTTCTGTTAGAGCTAACCTTGGATTGTTCGAAGCCAACTCTGGCAACACAAGTCTTCTAGAAGAATCACACCTTGGTGATCATAAGGTTGAATTATCTTATGTGGAAATTAATGACTAAATATGTTTAATTATTCTACACTTGATTGACTACAGTTTGATTTTTGTAATATTTTATTTTATTTACCAAATTGGAGTTACCAATTCTTTATTTCAACGTGATTGTGTTAGATTGTTTCAGTTGTTCATCATTATTCATTTTTAATTTTATTTTGCACCATTTTAGCATAAATTTTTTGTCGCGCCTTAAATTTTGTCGCGATTTTATTATTTTGTTGCGAAATTGGCTCAAAGAAAAAAAAGCCGGAGCTAGTCCTGTTCAAGCAATATGTCACCTCATAGACCTTTAATGTGTACTATATTTAAAGACTTTATAAATCACAATTGTTATTTTATACAAAAAGAGACCAATACGGATTTCTTAAAATTTCCATTTTTTCCAAATTTTTCCCAAAATTTCTGAAATCCGGAAATTTGCAACTCTATTCTTACTACAAAAACTCCTTAACATGGAATGTAAACCTTTGATTTGCTGTGATCAATATTAACGCTTCATAGATCACTTTGTACATGTATATCCCCCCTTCCAATCGCTTATCAATTGATAGTATGTCGGCCCTAGGCTAAAAAAGGTGGTTCGCTGTACTCATCGGTATATCAGCAATATTTTGATAGTTTTTTATAGAAAATATTGTGCTCTTTACGAATCTGAAAAGGTGATCAGGTGATTTTTCAAATTTTGGGGCAGGAAGATGCTATTGGCCAAAAACCGATGACGTCACTAATTTCTAAAATTTGCCTTTTAATTTTAAAAGCGCATTGCGCGCTTATTTGTTATGTTTCGAACAAATAAATTTGGTTCTAAATAATGATATGCTTCGACTGTAAGATTTTGTAAACGTTTTGAAAAAATTCGGGTGCTGGAAGCACTGATCATCAAAACAAGTGATTACGTCACATTTTGAACATTTTTCGAGATATAAGTTTCAAACGTCATTAATTCTATGTTCTAAATTATTTTTCTTCAAAATCGAATGCACGGAAGATTTGACCATACCATGGAGATAAAAAATACAAATTAGAACTATACTTGATGATAAAACATTAGCAAATATCAGCTCCCTAACCAACCCTTACCAGTCACAGTTTTGTATGTAGTCCTGCAGTAAAATGCCATATTCAAGGTGAACCCTGTACTTGAGTTCCAACAAAACTATTTTGCAGTGTATATGTCTTTGAATGGTGCTGAATGAGAATCCGAGTAATGACACCTTATATTACTTGAATAATTTGCATAATATGCAAATTAAGTCCGCCATTATCGAAATTCCGTTTTCCCTAATAACACAATAACCAACTTAGATAGGAATTTAAAAGAAGCCTCTATACCCATGTTTTCATGGTCTATCTATCATATGGTACCAATTTCAGCTTGATCAGATCATTTAAATGTGCAAATTTATGCAAATGAGGTATTTTACTGAATACAATATTCGGGTTTTCGATACATTATAAAGTCCATTGTTTTTGCTTGCATATTTTCTGTAACATTTGGTTATGTAATGTTATTGTTGTACGTTTTAGACACAAATTTATCAGATGGAATTATTAAATCAGTGAATGATGATTTTAAGCTATGCAAAATATCTGAATTACACAATACAGTTATATTTGTTGTAGGACTATGACTTTATACATTTCAAGATTGCACGTACTGTTATGCCATTTTCTTTTATTCTTTTTTGTCTGGATTATTTTATTCAGGTTTTGTATCTTCTAACAATGCTGATTAAGAAACTAAGTGATGAAATTCTGACCTCCTTATGAAAATTTGCATTATATGCAAATTTATCCTCTCCCCATCACCAAAATTCCGTTTTTTGATAATAACATAATTACCAATTATGATAAAAGAAATTGTGTCAGCGCCCATGTTTGTAGGGTCTAGTTAACATATGATACCACCTTCAGCATGATCAGATGATTTGAATATGCAATTATGAATTATAATTATAAGGATGAGGGTATATTTTAATACTACTAGACCTTTCTTAATATTATGCTCATGAATAATTCATGAGGTAGTGAAAACGAGGTTTAGATTGGTCAAATGTAAATAAATTGATAAGCAAGCGTAGTAACACACTGTTTTATATAGAGATCCTGGGAATAGTATTCATTTGTACGTCAGGTTGTGACTGAAATATGTTAAATAATAATGAAAGACTTTGAATTTATTTGTTTAATATAAAAACTCTGACCTATAATATTTACCAATAAACAAAAACAACACAAATACTGTGAATAATGTCAATACACTAATTAAGCTGTCTACATAATAACCAGCCTATGGTCAGACCGACCAAATGTTTATTTTCACACAGTAGGTTATTTTAGATCTGATCTTTAAATAATAACCTAAGCAAATCAAAGACTATCAGGTTTACATTCCATGCTAAGAAATGCTAGAGCAATAAAATGATTCATCTTCTGATAGTATAAGTACAATGTAATGATACTGAGGTTATTCATTTTATTGCTTTAAGTCTAATAGTTAACAGTATTGAACCAAGTTTATAATATTTAAATTCACTAATGAACCTATAATTTGTATGCAATGTTCACAGGGAATTTTGTATTTCTGAAGTGTTTGTATGAGAAGGAGAAAAAAAATAGTCAAAATTTTAGTCTCTTTTAGTACTCTCCTGATGACTGTAATGTTTAAATGCAATTAGAAATATCATCAGTCTATTTAAAATGTTTTGAATCTAAAAACAGAACCAAGACATTACTAGATAGTTAAATACCTTTCAAATATAGAAAAATGTGCAAAAGCTATTTAGTATAGTAAATTAAAACTAACATGATAAAACTTTATTTTTGCTGACTTGAATCATGAATGACATGTACATATCCCTGCCTTTATCATTCCTTTTCAAAATAGTTGCTACTTAAATCACAAAATTAGTTAAAAAAGCATTGCTTGGGAATATGAATACTTTGTTTCTCTTCAACTGTAATCTTGGTTATTCCAAATTCATTGAAATACTTTAATTGACATGTATAAACAAAGATGCTCACTCTGGCTTGAAGCGTGATCTGATACATGTTTATTGCTAGTTCTTTTCTATTATTATGTGTTTGGGGTATTCTTTTCTTTAGATCAGTCAAACACATTTTGGACAACTTTAATTTTGCTTTTTAATGGAACCCATTAAGTGTGTTTATCATATGTAATTTGTTTTGGATGCATATCAATTGATCCAGGAGTCTGAATAAAAGTTGCATGAATGTTTATGGTAATATAGGATATACATAGGTTACCGGTATGTATTTTTCATTAGTTAAATCTACATTTGAACTGTATATTTCTTTTACTACATCTTGCAATGTATTAAAGTTTATTAAACCATGAAATCATAAAAACCTAAAGATATTAAATGTGTTGAAGAAAGACAATTTAATAGGCTTGATTTGTCCAAAGTGTCTGTCTTTATTTATATCTAATGAGAAAATAACACTTAATATTACCCCTCAAAGACTGGTCAAAACTTGTCTTTTGAACATTAGTAGAAGATTAGACATGAGAATCAACATGAAAAATTTTATGTTCTGTCTAAATAACAGTCATAAACACATTAGAATTTATTGTTAACCTTGTATTTTCTTATAAATCTACTGACTGATACCTCTAACCTCCTCCTGCCATTTATACTACCAGGAGAGTTGTTTACATCTGACCCATCTTAACCTCGTTTTGAAAGTCATGTATAAATATTGAGAATCCTCTATTAATTAAGTCGATACTGGATGTACCAATACCAATAATTGGGCATATCAGATTAAATACATATTAGATCACATTGGCATGTCATATATTTGGATATTACAAGAAAACACACCGGGTATCATAAGAATAATAAAAAACAGAATACTTGATAATTATCATCAAACTTGGTATGCCAACATTAATAACACCACAAAGCTAGAAACTTATTGTATTTTCAAACATAATTTTATCCTTGAACCTTATCTTAACAACATAAAAAAACAAGAAATTTCGAATAGCATATACTAAATTCCGTATATCATCACATAATTTAAAAATTGAAGAAGGTCGATATAATAACACCCCGAGAAACCAGCGTATTTGTCTAAATTGTAACATGAATCTCCCTGAATGCGAATACCATTTTTACTAGTATGTCCTAAATATAGAGAACTCAGAAAACATATTTCAAACCATATTTTTGTCATTGGCCTAACATCAACAAATTTCAACAACTATTAAATTCAAAAAATCATAAAACACAAGAAAATATTTCAAAATTTATCTATTACTCATTTAAATTAAGACATTAATCATACACTGCTACACTGCTTCTCTGATAACTTTTTGTATATTTCATGTCTTTGTATAATGTAATTGTATTTATATTTATATTATTTTCAATTGATTGTATTGCTATAAATGTTTTTTTTCATTTTATGCAATAAAGTTATGTTATGTTATGTTATGTTATTAAAGACCTCTATCAGATTACGATTTGCAGCATGAAAAGTTTTACGACAATTTACAAATAATTAAAGACAAAACATTTAGACAGTATGTATTTAGTTTCGAAACGCTTGAAGAATTTTCATGATATATGCATCTCAATGATCATTCATGACAAACATTAACATTATGCAATTTGCTGTGCGTCCATACAAGTGTGATTCGTTTTATATTGGTGAACCTTTATTGATGATCTAATTTTATCATGACTATCATAGGTGCATAAAGTTTATTGTTACCTCTCATCTCTTTATAAGTTAAAGTTCTTGTATAGAAAAACAAAATTCTGTAAAAGAAACTATGGTCAGGTAATGCTTCTTGTGTATACAATACATACATGTTCTTTACTGTAAATAGATTGTCAATTATAGTTTCCGTAATTTCTAAGTTGCCTTAATGAAAATAAGTCCCGCAAACAATTTTCAAATTTTGCAAGGAAACTATGTAAGGATGCATATAACTGATTGAAATTACATACTATGCATACTAGGCGTAAGTCAAAATTAAAGTCGCTAATTATGTCATACAAGGACAAAATGGTGCAGCGATGATTGTGTATAGCATATGATAACACACGTAGTTTCATGTTTTACATTCCACTTAGTTGAGAAGTCAAATATGCCCACAAATATGTAAAACTTTCCAGCCTTTTCTATTACAATAAAAAATATCGATCAAATTGTGTCAATGACAGGATGTTCTTCATAATGATAAAATGGTTTTGAATTCAGTGGCTTCAATTTTACGAGCAACTGAAGATGTACTGTAAAATTAATTAACGTTCTTTCATTACTTGATTTTGGCTTAACGGCTCGCCAAATCAAAATTCATACAACAGTGTGTGCAAACGAAAAATTCTTAATAAAACTCCAACACTTTGAACATTTATATCATTCGCATATGTTGCCTATTATGGTACAGTGTAACCTCTGCAGAGCGACTTTCGGCGGAGTTTGATAAAATTGCCGCTCTGCAGAGGTGTCGCTCTGCAGAGGTAGACTTTTTCTACCGATCACGAAAACGGCCGTTTTCGGTCCGGATAACTGGCCTTTATCCGTTCCGTAATGTAAATACAGTTTTTAGCGAGCGCTGATCGACAAAAGTAAAAAAAGTTTTAATAAGATTACGAAGTTTTTTAAATAAATAATTATAACGGTTGACAATTTCTAGCATGAAGGTTAGTTTTATGCTAAAAAAAGCAATACACTAGAGAAATCGATTCTGTTACTGTCAAATGTTTTTATACTTGTCTAATGGCGGATACTATTTAGCATGAATTATCGTCGTCTTTTCGGGAGTAAATATCTGATGTTATCTTAAACTTCACATAATCTTAAAACAGAATTCATTTCATCGAAGCTTTTAATAAAAAGAACAATAACAAATAAGTTTCATTTATTATCGTCAACTAGCTAGACGTACATGTATGTGCATCTGATACTTGATGACGTCAGCCTACCAAACAAAGCGCTCCTCATCTAAGGTCCGTTCGTTGGTGTCATGGAAACCATATGTCACTTGTTTATTAACCCCTGTTAGTCAAATGATTTAGCAACAAGACACTTGAGGGTAGTGTTATACGATTAGGGGGTTCGCATATTGTTTAAATCATCCGGTAATAGATAATTATCGATTATTGATGTAAACCTTGCTAGACTTAGTGTCGCTGTATAGAGGTAAAGATTAACTTCGGGAATTTATTTGAACGGCCGTTTACCGCTCTGCAGAGGTGTCGTTCATTAGAGGTAAATCATAGAGAAAAATCGACGGGGGGGATTCTAATGTGCCGCTCGTCGGAGGTTGCCGCTCGTTAGAGGTGCCGTTAGCAGAGGTTATACTGTAATAGCAGGCTATACGGAAATAAGTTAAACATTCATTTACTATTATTACATTGATTATGATTGGTATATGACTGGTCCCATGATCCATGTGGACATTCCAAATATTGAAATCCATCTGAGCCAAAATTTAGTCGCAATTGACAGATTGCTCGGTTCAGTTAATTGGCATGGATAACTAGTTGAAATTCAAATTGAATCTGTATAATATATACATGATTACAAGCGGAAAACATGGTAACATTTAATAGTAAATTTTGTTTAACAATTCATGGTGGAATAAATGTGAGACAATACCTTATTTCCATTAAATTAGAGCATTTATTTATTTTAATTCAATTTATTTACGCATTGTATCGTACATCATGACTTTGAGTCAACGAGGCAGATTTGCATATTATAATCATTTGTTTGACAACAATGATACACAAAAGTTTAGCATTACAAAATTACTAGTGTATGTTAGGCAAAAAAAATATGTTGAAGTACATTAACTTTAATGTAAATCATTAACTCGAAAAACAGTACACTTAAAATAACTAATTTGCATACATTTGCATATATAAATCATCTAATCATTTTAAATGTGATATCATATCATAGCTAGACACCAAAACATAGGTGCAGACACAGATTTTGAAATTTTTATCATAATTGGTTATTGTGTTATGAGCGAAAATTGAATTTCGGTATTGGCGGACTAAATTTGCATATTATGCAAATTAATTAAGGATGACATGTTTGCATCACTTAGCTTCTTAATCAGCTTTGTTCAAAGTTAAATAAACTGTATCAAAATTATCCAAGCCTCAACAGTATGATATAAAATGACATAAATATACGTGACACCATGCAATAGAACAAATAGTGAAAATCCTTCAACTTATAATGTAATTTGAATATTTTGCATATCATAAAGTCATCATTTACTGGTTAAATATTATCATTTGATATATTTGTGTCTAAAACGTAAAAAATAACGTAACATAACCAAATGTTACTCAGAATATGTAAGCAAAAAAAAGGGCTTTTTAATGTATAGAAACCCCGAATATTGTATTCAGTAAAATTCCTAATTTGCATAAATTTGCATATTTAAATGATCTGATCAAGCTGAAAATGGTACCATATGATAGATAGACCATGAAAATATGGGTATGGAGGCTTATTTTAAATTTCTATTCAAGTTGGTTACTGTGTTATTAGGGAAAAACGGAATTTCGATAATGGCGGACTTAATTTGCATATTATGCAAATTATTCAAGTAATATAGGGTGTCATTACTCGGATTTTCATTCGGCACCGTTCAACGACATATACACTGCAAAATATCTTTGTGTGAACTCAAGTACAGGGTTCACCTTGAATATGGCATTTTATTGCAGGACTATACACAAAACAGTGACTAGTAAGGATTGGTAAGGGAGCTGGCATTTGCTAATGTTTTATCATCAAGTATTTTTCCAATTTACATTTTCTATTTTCATGGTATGGTCAAAACTTCCGTGCATTCGATTTTTGAAAAAATAATTAAGAATATGAAATTTTTGACGTTTGAAACTTATATCTCGGAAAACGGTAAAAATGTGACGTAAATTTTCATGATCAGTGCTTTATGCATCCAATTATTTTCAAAACATTTACAAAATCTTACAGTCGAAGCATATCATTATTTAGAACCAAATTTTTTTGCTCGAAACATGACAAATAAGCGCACAATGCGTTTCTAAAGTTTAAAGGCGAATTTTTAGAAATTAGTGACGTCATCGGGTTTTGGCCAATAGCATCTTCCTGCCCCAAAATTTAAAAAATCACCTGGCAGATTCGTAAAGAGCACATTTATTTCTATAAAAAAACATCAAAATATTGCTGATATACCGATGAGTACAGCGAACCACTTTTTTAGACGCTTATCTCAACTGGGCCGACATACTATGATTTAAACATCTGTCTGCTGACGGAACTACTTTTATCGCTTAAATTGACGTGTAGTATATTAGAGACCCGTGTAACAGTCCGCGGTAAAAATGGCCTGACATTTGAATCGTCGATAGTTTTCGACTTGCGGTATAACTTAAGCCTTTCGGCGGGAAATCGCTGAAAGTCTAAAAAAAGATAAAATTATGCTTTGTCGTAATAACGAAATAACTAACTCGTAATTACGTTATAAATAACTCGTAATGAGAAGATAATTAATTCGTTATTACGATATTACCTTCTCGTGATAACGATAAAATTAACTCATATTTACGAAATTACTAACTCGTAATTACGAAATAATTAACTCGTAATGACGAGATAACTCACTCGAAAGTACGAAATAATTAAATCGCTTGCAACTGCAACTATATCATAAAACGGCCGCAGCAACATTATGTTAAAGCACCAGCAGCTCAAAACAACAACATCAACAAGTTAAGTCACCAGCAACAACAGCTAAAATTCATCAACAACATAATACTGTAAACAATGAAAAACAACAACAACTCAAGTCAACAGCAACAACTTAACAATAGAAACATTAACTACATGTAAAACAATTACATGAAATACACTCGGCAACAACAACATCAAAAACAACAATATCAACTACAACAATATATAGAGTCCAGATTAACAACATCGGCAACTTAAAGATTAACAACAACAACTAGAAAAATCAACGCCATCTCCTAATAACACCAAAACACAAAACAACGACAACAACGACTCAGTACATGACTTCATTAAGTCAAAATAACAGCAACAACAACACATCAACATCAGCCTGAAACAAAACATCAACTCAAAACAACAGCATAAACTCAAAAACATCAACAACAACTAAAAACAATATAACACCATTAACATAAAACAACTAAAAAAACTAAATCAACATCTACGAACAACAACTAAAATCAACATCAGCAATTCCAAGCTATAGCAAAAATCAACTCATACAATTTGAATTAACAACTCAAAGTAATAGCAACATCAAATTTACAACAACAACTGAAACTCAATACAATAAAAACAACAACTTAAACATTTACATCAACAGCTCAAAGTAATCGCAACAACTCAATGGTGTAGCTGTTCTTTTTAGTTGTCGCAGCTTTTTTTTTAAATTTTAATGCTTTATTGTCTAATAGCCAATTATGTTGTTTTGAAATGTTGTTGCTTATGTTATTAGTTAGTGTTGCTGTTTGTTGATTTTATGTTGTTTTTCTGTGTTGTTGCTGCTGTTGTGTTGAGTTAATGAAGCTGTGTATAGAGTCGTTGTTGTTTTGAGTTGTTGTAACTTTGAGTTGTTGTTGTAACTTTGAGTTGTTGTTGTAACTTTGAGTTGTTTCTTCAAATATTCTAGTTAGTGTTGCTCTTGTTGCTGTTGCCAACGAGTTAGTAATCTTGTAATTACGAGTTAGTTATCTCGTTATAATGAGTAAATCATCTCGTAATTACGAGTTAGTTATTTTGTTTTTACGACATGGTATAATTTCATTTTTTCATTTTTGTGTGACACCATACGGCTTTCGTAAGCGGGTGTTGATAATTAACATTATAAAACTAACTGGTTACATTAGAAAATGAATATACAAATGTACTTGAATTGTAGTTCTGTAGTAAATGTTGAAATACCAATGAAATCATATCACTTTTATGTACAATAAAATTCCAATATAAATTATTAGTTATTGCAAAACTATACAATGTTTAGGTCTCAACTGATTAAAGAAAGCGAACATACGAAAATGCAAAACAGGAACTTGAGTTAACAACCCCCAAACTTCTACAAAGAAGGTGCAAATATGCTAGAAACGCCGAAATTGTTAAAATGTGGCGCAAAATCAATCACGCACCCGTTTTGTAACATGGCGTTACCAAGGTAATGCAGTAATCGTTGTCTACACTTAACAAAAATGACATGCGTCCTCAGTAGTGACGTTCCGATTATCGCCGACGTCGCCGAAATCGGTTAAAAAATTTTCAGCGACGATTAATCGATTACGATTTCTGTGGACGGCGACGCGTCGCTGAAAACTAGCCCGTACCAAAGGGAGATAATTCACTTTCGTGTGCGCGCTATAATGGCGGATTCGGCAGAAACTGTGTACAAGAACAACTTTTCTTCGACGTAACCCACGTGCCCGACGCCCGAGACGAGTGATTTCGCCGACGAGTGAGCAAAATTCTTAGTCAGTAGCCCGATCGGGCGAGTCCTCTTTACGTATCCGAATCATGTTTGTATCCGAAAAAGGTGTACTCGAACGCACTTTTACGTTAACTTTTATCTGAGAGTTTTGCGTAATTACTCTTTTACACATTCATAGTTCCGTTTCGTAATCAAATTAAAGATGAACAATTTAATGTTGACCAGCAAACTCTTTTGTCTTACCGCTTCTAAATGATAAAGCTTAACTTTTGGTCAAGGTCATTTGTCATAAACGAATTTTTCACGGAGCGCGATTTTAGGCTACCATTTAAATAAAACTAGCTGTCATAAAGCATAGAGATTGAAAGCTGTTCATTTCACGATGATTTCTCAATAAAAATGTTATGATTGAAATAATACAACAATAATTTGAAGTATTGAAAACGTCAGAGTAAATGTAAAACATTCGTCCCCAATAATTTTCGTACTCGGCATGATGCATTTTTTTTCAAATATTTTTTTCAATGTTGGAAAATGAGCCTATTTAAAAGAATTTACAACCACTGTTTAGTTCAAAATTGAAAATATGTTATGTGATTTAATTAATCAGAACGGATCTTTGGTGGCTCAGACCCTGAAATACTGCATGGTAGCCTCCTCATTTGTGAATTATGTAATGCTCTATCATTTGATTTTATTATATCATAAATTGCTGGTTACTTTGAATACAATTGCATAAAGCTAGAGTAGATAATGTGACTTAAATTATTTTGAATGACATTTCCCAAAAATAAAGAAAAAACAGATTAGTTATATTGTTTGATGCCTTATAGATGTACAAAAATAAGATATACATTGTAAAGGACATTTCTCTGTTAAATACCTGAGGCTAGTGAATTTCGATTCGAGCCAGTGAAAATTGCTACCTGGTAGCCCAACTGGACTAGTGCTGTAAAGCAACTAAAGCGCAGACTACATGATGATATCCTTCTGTGACAATCTATTGACACAAATAAACTTAAAGACATGCAAAAAAAAAATACAGTTTATTTTGTTTGTTTTTTCACTCAGATGAGTGAACTGGTGCCATATTGTTCATATTAAGCTAAGAAGCAAGATGAGAAAATAATAAATAATGTATACAACATTTAAATCATTGGAATAGATGTATATTTTGCATGTTTATGTAAGACAATGACCAGAAATTAGCTATATAAATTTTGGCATCCAACCGATTATAATCGGAAAGTCAGTCGGTTGAGCCCAACCGATTTCTCCGATTAATCAATTGAGGATTTTCCAACCGATTGCCATCACTAGTCCTCAGCTTGAAAAATTCGGCCATGACATACCGGAAATTTGTTAAGCGTCTGCGTGCGCGTAGGTTTTAGAGTCCACAATCTAAAAAACCCAACAAATATCTGATTTTTCTCGGGAAATACTAGCACATGTAGCTCATTGTTTCTGTGTAATTGAAAAATGAAAATGTACGTGTGACTGTTGTATATATATATTTATAGAATTACTTTAAACTCACATTAACGTCATAAACATTGTTGTACTACCAATAACTTATTTGTATAAATACTAGCTAGAATGAACATCTGTTTTGTTTTCAATTTGTGCATTTTTGTGAATAGGTAACTAGGTTTGTCAAACTTGAGTTGACGCTTTACAGAATTCCAAATTGGCATGGCCTAATAGTGTATCGATAGTTCTTTTATACAGGAATACATTGTATTGACCATAAAGAGTTTTCGTAGTTTGAAATCATTAGTTAATTTTTCTGGTAGCTGCGATCTAATACGTCCAGTATGATAAATTGTGTTTCAAACAGAATGTTTAGTTATATGGTAACCTCATTCAAATGCAACGGGAAGCGACCGTGGTGTTTTGTATCCTAGACTAGATTGTCTCCCTTTCATATATTTATACGGGTAGATACACTTTTGAATAATTTCAATTGAATGCCCTAAGGGCTTAAATATAATATCTTTTAAATATACTTCATTAAATATAAGAGGGAAAAGGGAAATGATTTTATTGATTTTTAAATATTGATCTAATTACTAAAGTTATTTAAGTCCTTAATTGACATAAAAATTGTGTGACTTGTTAAATTATTATCACTGGACATACCATCTAAAAGTTACTTGTATTAAAGTCAAATTATATTTAATGAACATGGTAATCTAAAAAGTTCGTAAACAGTTGAATTGTTTATTTTCTGTAATACAAAAGATGACACTACGCAATGAATGATTGTATTTTTTACGTTTAGTAATACACACTACCAAGCGTTTGCCATGTTTTGGTGAAGCAATTTATGAATCAGGTCGTTCCAAAACACTGCGCCAATTCATTCTCATATAGAGAAGGTAAATAAGGCATGGTTGCCTGAGCTGGGGGCTGTGCTTATGCTGTTGTTTTTCGTTTGTCATCGTGAGAAGACGAACAACCTGCATGAGTCGTGCTTAAGGTCGCACGATCATGTAATACTCATGCAGGTTGTTCGTCTTCTCACAAAGACAAACGAAAGCAGCAGTGTAATCACAACCCCCGGCAAAACATAAACAGCTCTTGGAAACAAACATTATTTCCCTTCTCTCTATGAAAAAGAATTGGTGTGGTGTTTTGGAACGACCAGAGTCAGGAACGCTATTTGACAATCGAAAATGATTGAAATATTTAATATGTAAAAATTTTTGTGTGTTTGTTTTCGGTTTTTGTGAATAAGTACCTAGATTTGTCAAAATTGAGTTGATGCTTAACAGAATTCCAATTTGGCATGTACTAAGTTTTTTTATGTGCGTTTAATTTCAGACATTACTATCCGATAACCACCACATACCAGAGAAGAGAACGTTATTGCAAGTGTTGGTTTTTTTTGTGGTAAGTGTTCTTTCCCGTTTATAACAGAACTTAACTCCTAATACATTACATGTAGTTGTTAAATTCCTAACTAATTTACAGTTTAACACTAACAATCAATTATGTTATTTAATATGTGTTATAAGTATAAGATAATTGTTCAAAACATTTCTTCCAAGACGAGTGTTAAAATCAATAAGCATATGATTAAAGTGCATGGGTTTTGTAATGTACATGTTTTGAAAATTGAGCTAGAAAGCACCTAATAGATCTATATAGTACAATGAAAAATTAGAGAGGGTATGAAAAATTTACATTTGTAAAGAAAGATTTTAACCCTCAATGTAAATAAAAAGGAAAAATATTAAAACCTAGTTTGGTTTCGAAAATTCCGTTTTAGAGGGTGGGAGGTTACTGTAATTATATTTGCATACATATGAGTAATCTATTAAGGAATATACTTTGATACAAACATCGCTATAGATTATAGCCTTTTATTTCAAAGTAATTCTAACTTTTAACTTACACCTAAGAATCATTAAGGTTGCTCGACGTCTATGTATAAGTTGAAAGATGGGTACTTTTTGTATAACAATGTAACAATATTTACATGTATTTCCCTTGAATTCCGCTACAACTTAGTAAAGTTGATAGAAGCGTTTTTTGTGACTTTGTTGCTCTTGTTTTCTAGTCGTATATCTTATATTTTAGGGGTTGTTCATCACATGGTTATCGCTGGAATACGTATTATAAAACTACCTATCGATGTAGATCTGGCTATACTCATAATGGAGATTACAATTGTATCATTCGTAAGTTTGTATTTAATTTAGTAACTTTCAAATTCCGTGCCAAATGAGACATTAAGTTCCGCTTCTAATTTTAAAATTTGCGTAAGTATATATCTATAAATATCAGCCAATAAGCCACCTTGTTTCGTAGGGTATTCGGTTCGTAGTCAAGCGCATAGATTGCATAACATATGTATTCCATTAGACTTCGGACCATACCGACCACTTTTATCGCAAATAATATAACAAATACTTTTTCCTACTTAATCTTGAAACAGGCTCTTTAAAACATATTTATTAAACACTATTACCAAAGCCGCATAATTTTTATTTTAATTAGATATTGCATCGGGCAATAGATTTTCAATTTCGTTATTTCATATAAATAATCGTCGAAACAATAAAATGTTCCATGTTTTCTATGAATACTAATTGAAAGATCATTCTTGCAGCCATATGTCGTCCTACATGTAAAAATGGAGGTTCTTGCACCAGTCCTAACATCTGTGACTGTCCTGATACTGCCACCGGCCCTTCATGCGAGGCATGTAAGTATATACCATGAAGGTTTTCAATTAAAATCAAAATCGGATAAGTGTACTGTAGGTCTACTTTACGGTCAGCGGTCTTAATAGCACACAGTCAATATTTGACTTAAGTAAAAAAAACTGTAAAAAACTAAAACTGTAGTTTTAGGTCATTTACAATGTATTATGTCATGCATATTTATGTAATTTAGACAATGGACTTTCTTATATATAGTCTTTTTAGCAGAAATTTACTAAACTTGCAAATACATTTATATTCCGAGAAAAGTCAATTAAGTCATGTACATATAGCTGTAGATATCTTAAAATTTGTATTTTACAGTTAATAAGTTTATTTTAGAAACACAGGGCATAGTGCCCTACAATTGACAATACAAATTCCTATACATTTTATTGTAGTTACTTGTTCATACGCACGTCCATGCTATCCTGGAGATTGTTCCAGTGGTCTGGCCAACAATTGTCAATGTGAACCAGGATTTATGTTTAATGAAACATCAACCGGTTGTACTGAATGTAAGTATACAACACATAATGTATTTCTATCAATTACATGTATCATTATTATAAATAATGTCATAGTCATCATTATCATCATCATAACCATCACCATAATCATCAACATCATTTCCATCACCACCATCACCATTATCATTATCATCATCATCACCACCATCACCATCATCATTTTCGTCATCATCATTATCATCACCATCACCACAAACATCAATATCATTATCATCATTAACAACATCATTAGTTTCACAATCAATTACTACCATCATCATGATTACTTGTAATCTATAATACTGTCATTGACTTCATTCTATCCATCTTCATTGTCATCATCAGTACTAACATCATCATCGGCAACACTTACACCATCGCTAAAAGCTCATAGTAATCATTATCAGAATAATCAAATCATGAGCTACACCCTATAATCATCAGATCATAATTTTTTCGTCATCACTTTTATCAGAATCAAAGATTCAACAATAATAGAAGCTGAAATAAACTCTCTTTATTTTAGCAATTCAATAATTTCTTTTTATTTATCAAATTCTCATTTTCTACAATTTTCATGAAAAGTTCTTACGTTCGAAGTCAATGAGACATATCAAAAAGTTCTAGCAAGCGCGGTGTTGAACGGGTAAATTCGAATTCTACATTAACACTTCCTTTTGTTTAGTATTTGCTATCTTCTGTCTGTTTCATTATACAGATGCATGTTTAACTCACTATGTCATTTACATTGCGGTTAGATCGATCGTTTCTGATTGGTTTTTGCTCCTAATTCATACTATAATGATTAGTATAGCCGCGGTCATGGCGTAGTGGTAAGCATGTCTGACTTCGAATCCGGATATCGCGGGTTCGAAACCCGGTTGCGGCATGAGTTGTCGGCCTCGCGTTAGGGTAAGTTAGTACTGGTGATAGAAAAATGTCCAGGACACCTATAGTAGGAAGAGCTGGCCGTCGTATATATGACCTGTATGTGTGTTAAGGTTCATTAACATTAAATATTAAAACAAAACTATGACAATTGAAAAACTAAAGTGAAAGTAGAAACAGGGTCGTGAAAACCCATTACACTTGTATCTGTCAAAACGTTTTTCATTTACCTTAGTTTCGTTTTAACATTTATTTAGGTTTTAAATATGGGAGTACCTTCATTTTAATATCAACTATAATGTTCTATAAATGATTTAATGTTAAATTAGTTAGTAAAAAATTCTTAATGTCTTTCAGTATTTTCAGTTTTACAGCATCAATTTTGCAAATGCATCTTTCGGTAAACGTTTTCATCTGAATTAATGACCAGCATCACATTGTATGTTTCATAAGGAACATTTTGATGTATAATACACTGTTCTTGATGGAAGTATGAAAGAGATATAGAATTTTTCATCTTTCTATTTTTAATGCTAACAAAGACTTTACTTGAACCTTAAAAATAATTATAACTAGCAAATTAGATAAAAAGCAAGTCTAACTCATGATTTCACATTCAGAGTGTAAACATAATACGATAATTTAATGTTATCAAAATTACATGTGTTAAAAGACTCTACAATTTCATTTTCAATAAGCGGGTGCATTTTGGAGGTATGAAAGACAGGAAAATCAGTGTTCTAGAATTCTTTATTTAGCATTTTAATGACTCAATTTTTCAACTTCCTGAAATATTTTGATCATGACATCAGTAATTGTTGTCATATGCTTATTTGAAGTACAGCTGTCAGGGGTACAAATTTTTCCATGAAATGTTCGTTATGCTAACTTTCAATGGTCGCTTACCATAAATAGTTGGTATATTACACATTTAAGAATTTCCCCTAATATAAATAAAGTGTCAATCTTCAGAAAATTAAGAAAGACTAGATGGGAGCCCGTGCAAGCACGGGCTTTAGGTAAATATTATTGTGTAATGAAACCGGCAATGTATGTATACGCAATATTTACGTGGACGACCTGTACTTTGAACATCATAATTTACAACAAAAAGGCTAAAATTGTAGAAATTATTGAAATGTAACAGAAAAGATGTAAAAATATTCCGCTCTCTGAGGGACGAATTTACTTGTGGTGGCAGTGGTTATTGATTTAATAAAGGAAAATAACCGCTGCGGGGAGTTTAGTCTATTTTTAGTTTTATCTAGAACTATTTTTAGTCACAAAAAAACCACTTTTTGTTGATTTTTGGCAGTTTTTGCAAATATCAAGAGGCTTTGTCAAAAAAGAATTGTCAACTTGATATGCCGCTATATAGGTGCTCCAGCGACAAACAAAAGATTTAATCAAAGCTGCGCAGTTTCTTCCACAAAACAGGAAACTCGCAAATTTAATAGTATAAGATATTCGTACTGACTAATAATATTCAATTGCCATTTGCTAGATCAAACTCAGTACAATCTGGTTCAAAGAAAATTGTAATCGATATGAGTGTAATAAATCATAATTTTATGTCTGGATATTCCACGTTTATAATTCCATTTAAATATTACACTGGAACCTTAAAAGGATAGTGTGTGATTGAAGAATTACTCTTATATGGGATTTTTCACAAGATTTTTTTTCAAAAAATGCAACCAAAATGTCGCCGAAATGTTCGTTACCAAAAGTATGTAATTTGTTTTCTCAATCTTTCTATATATGGGTTCACATTGCTTTTGCTCTGTTTAAGCCATCGACGATTTATATTTCTGAATTCCTGCCCTTGATTTCACAAGAAAAGAAAAAAAACAACATGAAATGTCCGTTACTAATCTTGCGTGTTCGTTACTAATCATTCATTGGTGTATCACTGCAAATAGAATACTGCCATGAATAGAATTTGTACTCTGCTAAGATTTGTTATTATTTCCCTTCTAGTTTTACTCTCCGATACATTTTTCTGAAACTGACTAAAGACAGGATGAGACAATTTAATTGGTTGGGCTTACAAAAATATAAAAACGAAACGAAAACGAAATGAAGGTGTCGTATAATAAATACGATTTCAAAAGAAACCATGCTTAAGCTAACTTTAGATATTGGTAAAAAGTAAAAATAAGGAACGAATTATATACTTAAATTGAAGAAACAACTTAATTTTATGTTAGACTGGTACGGTGAATCGTTAATGCTGCTGACATGTTCGTAACGAACATGTCATACTTTTGTCATGGCTTGTATTTTGAACATATACTATGCATCCAATAAAACATACTATATGTTCAAATTTTACTCCAATATCAAATGATTTAGCAAAACAAAATTAAGAAAATCAATTTAAGCAAATTTGTGGCGTAAAGATAATAACCTTTCTGCCGTATTGCGAGATCTCCGTTTATTTTCTATAAAGCGGCAGTTGACCTTCTCTGTAAGCTTTATCGGGAGTGATAACGTCAAGTTTAATGAAATCATGTACAAAGAGATTTTAAAACTGAACTTAAACCGCCAAAAACACGCAGTATGTAAATTTCAGTCACGAACATGTCAGTAACGGACACTTCAAATTAGGAGCTTTTACTTGATTATCCTTCAGTAATTTCAAAATAATATAAAGTTAACATGTTCTTTTGAGATAATACGCAGCATTACTCATTTCAAGGTAAGTTAATGTCTTTCTAATAGTATGGTATTTTAGAAACTTAAGGTAACGAACATGTCAATTAAAAGTCAATTTAGGATGAGTAATAACTTTAAACTTGTATATTGTCTAAAATACTTAAATTCTTAACAAGAATTGAAGCATTATGTAATATTATAAGACTAACGTCTATGAAAATAACCAAACCGATACAATTTGATGTGTTATTCTTTGAAGTGCTGCCATGTAAAAACTTAGTAACGTACATTTCCGGAAAATTTGATTTCTAAAAACCAGACTTTCAATGAGGTTGAAAGTCAATTTACAATCGAAAGTTGTTGGGAAATACATTTGGCTTATGACTATAAGCTTTCAGTTACTAAATAACCGTAACAAAATTGGACTAAATTGCTATAATTTCTACGCATGTTTAAAGACACAGCGTATTGATCGGCGACAGTAACGAACATGTCAAAAATCAACTTTATTCATTGAAATTTTCGCAAATTTGACGAGATAATACTTTTTATAAACCATGCAGATGAAGGTCAACTGCTAAAGCATATTTTAGGTTGATTATCCAAACTTTATATCGTAAGGGACAGAGAGAATAGACCGGCGACACCACTTGCACCCGCTTATTGAAAATGAATGTACAATGTCAATATCATTTTCGTCGTGTTTTAGTCGATCCAAATGAAGACAAACTTAAACCAACGGTGGGTAACAACAATGTGACCATATCAGATATAAGAAGAACAGACAATACAACGAATTATATGTTCACACTGGAAGGTTCACAAGGGGATGACACTGAGATAGTTTGGAGGTAATATTCTGTCTTTCTAATATTGTTTAGTTCTTGGTGGTGTTATTATTGATATTCCGCATTGCGAAAGCTTAAACTTCAGCTAGAATCAGCATTTTTTAGCTCGACTTTACGAAGTAAATGGAGAGCGACGGTGTCCGCGTCCACATTTCTGATTAAAGTTTTTGTGCAGTAAAATATTATTTTAACATAACTTTTTTTATTTCTAAAGGTATCAACTTCAAACTTTAAATATGTGTTTCATATTATCAACCACATCTCATGTGACAAGGTTGATAACTCCAAATTCATTTTTTTTTCAGAATTATCCTCCTTGAATTTAGAGTGTTCTTTAAAAAATGTTTGTTTCTACTGCAACTGTTTTATTTATTTCGGTATTGACTTCAAACTTTAAATGTATGTTCCTTATTAGCAACGTCACCTCGTCTTACAAGGTTCATAATTCCATATACACTAGTTTCTGAATTATCCACATTTGAACTTACAGCTTTCATTAAAACATGGTTGATTTTACTGCAACTGTTTTATTTCTTTAGGTATAGACTTCAAACTTTGAATGTATGTTCCTCATTATCAACCACATCTAATGTACCGAGGTTCATAAATCCAAGTACAGTTCTTTTCAGAATTATCTCCCCTTGAACTTAGAAATTTCTTTATTTTTTTTCTTCAAATATGTTAAGGTTATGTTTTCAAATTTTAAAATGTGTATCTTCCTCATCATCATCACATCTCCTGTGACAAATACTTACTAAGTCGAGCATGCTGTCTCCTCTGACAGCTCTTGTTCGTCATGAAGGATGGGTAAAAGTTTTTCACCAATACAATTTGTTTCTGTTTGGTTTATCTTTTGGGAGGTGCACCCGACAACCTGGTTTAACCATCCAGTGGCATTAACTTTTCCATTGCCTGGAGGAAACCTCTATGGACCTTGATTTTTTATCTGTTTTTGATGTCCCTTTTATAACATCTTTTTTTATAAAAACAAAAAAATCTCACTTTGCTTTATCGCTGTAAGGTATGTATGTTCATTTGACACGTGCTGTTCCTGATATGTTTGATTGAAATATTTTTCCTAATACAGAAAAAAATCGTCGGTTTCTGATTGAAGGGACTATTTACACTAATGCATTAGGTTATGGTCAGTGACCAACTAACTCAACAAACTACTGAATAGTTTTCCCCCTTGACATCTTATGCATTTTTGTGCATAAGCACCAAGTTCAATCAAGTTGAAACCTTAACAATACATATATGTAGAATTATGAATACACTTCTCAATTTACAGCAATCAAAGGAGATTTAATCATTTGAAGTTTTACGTGGAATCATTGTTTGAGGGCGTAGAGTTACCTGAAAGACCCGGTTACGTTCATGGGTCAGAGATTGGAATTGTCGAGACTTTGATAGAAGCAAACGTTTCCAAGGTTCCACGAGACGGTACGTGAGAAAATACATTATCAATTGTGTGAAGTGAACTAATTACTTACAATTTTTATGAATCGGTCGATAGTATGTGGTGGTTGCATTTTCTTTAGCATGAGTGCAGTGATAATCTATACTATGTCGTTAAAATCATGGGTCATTTGGTATGCGCGTAACTTTCAGAACTTTCTGTAGCAGTAACACTTGGAGCTTCCTGTAAGTTACTTTGAAAAAAGCAATTGACGAATTACATCAATATCATTTCAATCATATCCTAGCGTATGTATTGATATCTAAATTGTACTTTTGTCTACGATCTTAAACTTTTGCCATTTATACTCATGTTTGTATTTTTATCATATCATAGGTGGTCTGATCAGAGATGACGGATCCTTCAAGATATACCCATGTACTCATTTAACACAGGACAATCCAGAAACACAGGGTATTGCTAAATGTACTATTGTAGATGATCAGTTCAGAACGTTGATAGAACACGGAGATTGGTAAGTTTCATTCAAATTTGTTGTATTTTATTCAATTGTCAGTGGCACTTTCTTTAACCCCGCTGATTTGAATATTCACCTACATTCACTGCACAGTTATTCTCATGATTGATAAAAATATATTTAGATCAGCTGAGTTAATGCATTCTACTTGTTTAAAGCCCCATTACTAAATTGAACGCTAATAATTGTCAAGTTTCATGGTTTGCTTAAAACTTATGTAAACATTAAACTAATATACAAAACGCATCCCAGGCACAAATATCTCAAGTTTTTTCTCAAGATTTAAACTAATACTATTTTGAAATTCGCCTTTAAAATCGAAAGTAAAGACTACGGAAAATCACGGAACTCAACGAACAAGGTCGGGATATCCCGTCGTGGCCAAAGATGACCACAACTTCAATTCGGATGTAAACAAATTTTCTGCTTTGATAAATACTCGTACACGTTTTGTATGGCGAATTTCGTGCGAAAGCTTATTAGAATTTTTTAATATAATGTAAATAGTTTTATAAAATTACACATTAACATTATTATACTGACGAGAAAAAGAAACGCACCAATTAAGTCTTTAAATACACAGAAACTGAAACATTCGGTGATAGGCAACGTTCAGATAGAACGGGTGTAACGTGAGTAAGACAAGACGACCACAAAATCTATGTACGCGCCAGTGTCATTCGCGTAATAGATTTTCACAGCAGTATCTACGCCAACTATAGTGAAAGGGTAACCATGTACGCCAAATAAGTCGACAAACTATAGGAAAACTACTTGTTTATCGTTAATCGTACCTCGGGCTCATAGTTCTAAGTTTCCCTCGTATCATCGCGACCATGGTGTTTGGAGTTAAGTAATGAATCGTGTTTGACTTACTAGTATGTAATGCCTTAAGACCCATAAGTGTCTTTTAACGAGATTCAGTCACAACACGTTGTTTGCCAAGGTAATCTCATGGACACATAACATTTACCAGCTATTATGCCCTGGGAGTGTCGCTATATTCTAGTAACGTCAATATTTGTCGATCGGCATAAAAACCGACAGACCTCATGATGCACACGTCACCAAGGACTTCATACAGGCTTATCCCATTAATGTTTTCTCTTCTTATTTTGATCACAGCAATCACCGCCCGGCTTGCTCAGTTAGTAGCACGCAAGTCTATTGATAGAGGAGTCGTGGGTTCGATTCCCAGGCGGGACATATTTTCGTGGAGCTTAGTCATTAAATTATTTCTACGGCCATTCTCCCTCCTACGAATGATTTTTATTTGTTTGGAACTTCATTAATTGTGTAGGATAGTTGTCAGTCACTGACGAAATTATGCGCTCAGTAGTTGGTTAGCAGCTAAATCCAGAGATTAAGCCTTTCCAGGAACAGTGAGTATAGGTTGATTAACCGCCGTTATATGACCTTATACAATGTGCTGCTGCGCCGTTAAACCAAACAACACAAACACAATAATCACGGATATCATGTACGTAGTTGAAATGAGATGTTTCATTTTAGCATCAGTTTAGATATTTGCGCACTCAAAACTTGCAAGCACTGGTTTCTCTAGTAATTCTTTGGAAAGCGACTTGATATAGCCAACACTTAACATTGTCGTGCAAGCTTTATCAAACACTTTTTCAAGCAATTTGATTGGCTGAAAGAGTATCTCCTTAGTCTAATTCACATGTTATGAAAGTACCCCGCATTTATAAGAAACTGATGTTTTGAAGAACTTGACTCCTACTAAGGAACCCGCATTGGAGAGTTATTAGAATCCAAATTTTAAGACGGTTATATTCTATAGTCTTTTAGATATCAATTAATTGATTTTAGATTGATGATGAAGATTTTGTCTTCGTTTTTAGGCTTTTAAATGTTTGTATGGTAAAGTAAGAGTACAAGTGTGTATTTTTTAATTGTATTTATCTTGAATTTGGTACTTGAAAGTTATAGGCCTACTTATTATAATGTTTTGTTTTATTTAATAAATATTATCATATGAGACATCAATTATTCAATTAATAAATAATCTGATACACTAACTTTTCAGCATCGATGGTTATTGTAATGATCACCTGATAAATTATTTTTGTATATTAAAAGGATGCATGTGAAGATTAAGACAAAGTCTGGTGGATATCAAAGATTGTTCAACACAGACCGGGGACAATTGTTCTCATATAAACATTACTATCAAGGTCTTCAAGTGATCAAATCGGTAGGTTCAGAATTTTATTTGCTTTAATGCCGCCCCAACACTAAATAATATTATATTACGGTGACCAGCTCACCTTACCTACTTTTCCTGGATCATTGTCTATAACCAGCTTCACTACCTTTCAGGGCTGACAACTTTTCTATCTGCACGTAGCTTATTATTGGTAGAAAAAATACATTATTGTCATATTGTCATAGACGTATATAGCCCACCCGGGTGAGGCTCTAACCAGCTAACATTAAGGGACATTTAATAAGAAATCCTGCGACATGCGCATTTCTGAAAAATAAAAGGGACAACTATTTTATGCTCTATTTGATCTTTTCTGTTTTGTCAAGTACACGAAACCAACGAAAAAAATGTTCAAGGAATATCATGTGACTATATTTACCCTGTAGTTAGATATCATGTGACTATATTTACCCTGTAGTTAGATATCATGTGATTATGTTCACCCTGTAGTTAGATATCATGTGACAATATTTACCCTGTACTAAGATATCATGTGACTATATTTACCCTGTATTTAGATATCATGTGATTATATAAACCTTGTGTTTAGGTATCATGTGACTATATAAACCTTGTAGTTAGATATCATGTGACTATATTTACCCTGTAGTTAGATATCATGTGACTATATAAACCTTGTAGTTAAATATCATGTGACTATATTTACCCTGTAGTTAGATATCATGTGATTATATTAACCTTGTAGTTAGATATCATGTGACTATATTTACCTTGTATTTAGATATCATGTGACAATATTTACCCTGTAGTAAGATATCATGTGACTATATTTACCCTGTAGTTAGATATCATGTGACTATATTTACCCTGTAGTTGGATATCATGTGATTATATAAACCTTGTAGTTAGATACCATGTGACTATATAAACCTTGTAGTTAAATATCATGTGACTATATATACCTTGAAGTTAGAAACCATGTGTTTATATATACCTTGTAGTTAGATATCATGTGACTATATTTACCTTGTATTTAGATATCATGTGACAATATTTACCCTGTAGTAAGATATCATGTGACTATATTTACCCTGTAGTTAGATATCATGTGATTATATAAACCTTGTGTTTAGATATCATGTGACTATATAAACCTTGTAGTTAGATATCATGTGACTATATTTACCCTGTAGTTGGATATCATGTGATTATATAAACCTTGTAGTTAGATATCATGTGACTATATTAACCTTGTAGTTAGATATCATGTGACTATATAAACCTTGTAGTTAAATATCATGTGACTATATTTACCCTGTAGTTAGATATCATGTGATTATATTAACCTTGTAGTTAGATATCATGTGACTATATTTACCTTGTATTTAGATATCATGTGATTATATAAACCTTGAAATTAGATTTCTTTTGACAATATATACCTTGAGGTTAGATATCATGAGATTATATATACCTTGTAGATAGATATCTTGTGACAATATATACCTTGAGGTTAGATATCATGTGTGTATATATACCTTGCAGTTAGATATTATGTGTCTATATATATACCTTGTAGTTAGATATCATGTGATTATATATACCTTGTAGTTAGATATCTGGTGACAATATGTACCTTGAGGTTAGATATAATGTGATTATATATACCTTGTAGTTAGATATCATGTGTCTCTATATACCTTTTAGTTAGATATCATGTGAATATATATACCTTGTAGTTTGATATCATGTGATTATATATACCTTGTAGTGAGATATCTTGTGACAATATATACCTTAAGGTTAAATATCATGTGACTATATTTACCTTGTATTCAGATATCATGTGACTGTATTTACCTTGCAGTTAGATATCATGTGACTATATATACCTTGTAGTTAGATACCATGTGTTTATATATACCTTGTAGTTAGATATCATGTGACTATATAAACCCTGTAGTTAGATATCATGTGATTATACAAACCTTGTAGTTAGATATCATGTGACTATATTTACCTTGTATTTAGATATCATGTGATTGTATAAACCTTGTAGTTAGATATCATGTGACTATATTTACCTTGTATTTAGATATCATGTGATTGTATAAACCTTGTTGTAAGATATCATGTGATTATATAAACATTGAAGTTAGATATCTTGTGACAATATATACCTTAAGGTTAGATATCATGTGACTATATTTACCTTGTATTCAGATATCATGTGACTGTATTTACCTTGCAGTTAGATATCATGTGACTATATATACCTTGTAGTTAGATACCATGTGTTTATATATACCTTGTAGTTAGATATCATGTGACTATATTTACCTTGTAGTTAGATATCATGTGACTATATTTACCTTGCAGTTAGATATCATGTGACTGTATTTTCCTTGCAGTTAGATATCATGTGACTATATATACCTTGTAGTTAGATACCATGTGTTTATATATACCTTGTAGTTAGATATCATGTGATTATATTTACCTTGTAGTTAGATATCATGTGACTATATTTACCTTGCAGTTAGATATCATGTGTTACAGCTAATGTGATTTCATATTTTTGTATAGTTTCAGTTTATGTTTGATTTTATTGCACCTAAGCATTGCTCGGAGAATGAAGCATTGGAAAAATGTGCCGGTGATTCTGTTATGCTAGAAGTCGACAATGAATTTACTAAAGTAAGTTATTATACCTTGAAATGTGCAACTTAAACAATTTTGCAGATTTGTCCGCAGTAAAACATTAAATGCCAAACTAGATTTACCTATGCGGTACAAAACATGTAACATGTGATACACATCTAAAATGTTTTCTATTATGACCGGTTCCATGAAAACATACAAAGAAAATATAAAAGTCTTGCACTTTTATTGTTGTGAAAATAGAATTATTTAGAAGATGAATAGCGTCATCTTAAAAGAAAAATGACGTTGCATTACATTTATGTTAAACAGTCATCCTTAACATTATATATAATACATTGTATATTTAATTCTGAGAACATTTTCTTCCTTGCATTTTGACTTTATGACATGTCTGTGCTTTTAATTTTACTTATGCATTTCTTGATTTGTCTGCATCCTCTTTTTATCAAAGGATCCAATACGCCCAAGATGGAAAGGTTGGACTGACGATCTGTCAGGCATGTATGAGTATTATGTTGAAGTATTTAAATTGGAACCTGATCCGTATGACAGACTTGTTGAAGCTGATCCCCTGAAGCCGAAGTTTGCTGTAACTCTCAATCACAGCAATAGTATTGCCTATCCTGTGTTTAGACCTGATGCTCCTGGAATGTACAGGTGGGTTATAACAATGTTTCTTTTCTCAATTTTTTGGGTTGTCAGCACAATTTAGATGCTTTATCATGTATGTTTACAAATGGAATTACATTTTAGCTGAATCAAATGTCAAAATTCAAACTTTTGTCCACAAAAATATTTGAATTTTGTTAATCTTTGTAAAACCTTATTTAATGAAATAATCACTAAATAAAATGCAAGTTTTGGAAAAAGAACAAAAACTGTTGTACATGCCACGTTTGATCCACCTCAATTTTGTCATTCTACCTGGAAACAAAATTTAAATGGCTTTTTCAAAGAAAACAACCTAGACCAAAATTTGGAAACGTTTCGCTGATCTCTTTTTATGAAATAAGTACATCTGGAAGCTATACTGTTGCGTCGAAGAACCTTTATCGCCTATATTGCAACTAGTTAAGGATTAAGAAAATGAACAGTGACGCTGGTGTAACTTAGCATAAGGCTATATTTTTTCTTTAACCATGCGTTTTTTCCATTGGACCTAAGCTAATCAAGTGGTATAATCCCTTATACTAAAATCACTTTAAATCACCCACATAGTATATAATTACAAATGAGTGTATTAGGCTATCGAAAAGTAGGGTTGACATCTGTCAATCTGAAAACGCGCGTCTTTCAATTAGATTACTGGTCTTAATTAGTTATAAAAGATGATTGAATATTATTTTAGTGTATTGGTTGAAGCCAGAGATATCTCCAACAACTCGAGAATTGCTCGTCGTTTAGTACTATATGATAATGTATCAAAAATAGAACTAAATGATCAACCTGATGGTCAGCTATACATTAGTTCTGCAGTAGAAGAAACTGGTTATATGTGGCAAACTACATCGTCTACTGGTATGTTATCCATGTTCCACGGGAGAAACCCCTTAAATTTTTGTGTGTTTTTTTTAGTGTTCTTTATAACAAAAAATAAAATTCTAAAACATCTGCTCTTGTAATTTGGCTGTGTGGAAGGATTGGTTAGATTGCAGTGTTTCTCTTAATGTTATGTTCTCCAGAACACAGAGAGGGGCAAGGGACTGAAAATTGGGACGTAGGGCATCAGTTGGATGCAAGTTTTTATAGTATTTTCCCCGCCCTGAGTTGTTAAAAGTGTTAGTGAATGGATAAAAGGCATGTTAAAGAACCCTGCTATCTGCTTTTAAACAGTAGTTTATCACAACTAAATCAATTTATCCCCATAGAAAACAATCAATATGTGCACATTGCTAGTATAAGGTCAAAGGTTATTTAAAGCAAAAATAGACAATATGTTGATTTACGGCAAAGAGAAAAATGTAATACACTCGTGAAGTTATTGAAATATAACATGTATTAATTAGAGACACAATAAACAAGACAAACCATTTTGTTTTCCAAGTTTTCGAAGTTTGACAAATCTCCTCTAAAGTTTGTTATCACGTAAATGAACGGATAAGACAGAAACCTAAGTTTTTAAAATATGTTTGTTGTTTATTAAAGGTAACAAGCTTCGTATTGACGTAAAATGGGCAAAACATTTTATGAATAAGATACATGAAGATAATAAGCTACTTAATCAGGTACTGGATTATCCAATACAGTTTAAAGACTTGGAAGATGACGGACTACTTTCAGTAAAAAAGTAGGTCGCTATTGTTTTGTAATTTTTGTAAATTATTTTTTGTATGTTCATCTGCCAAACGCGATACACAGTCCTATAGACATGTTAATCCTGAATAGTCCTGGAAACATTACAAAATACTTAAAAAATTTACAAGTGCATGCATGCATCGAAAACAATTTTTTAAGATTTCTGTGCGATTCATAATTCATTAAACAAATGTTTCTTTTATCCGTAGATATTATTGAAAGGTCTTTCCTTAACTGAGAATTTGACCACGTATGCATAATAATATTTATCTATGACATCACAATGACGTCACATGGCGTTAAAGGAATACAAAGTTTGATCCCCCCCATTATAATCATCTTCATTTATATGTTTGTCCTCTCTTGTCACTAAAGCTCAATTTAATGCAAATTACAGATATGCTGCAGCACAATGGGACGATAGTGAAGGTGAGAGAACTAAAGCAAAAATTCCAAATTTTCATGGAATAATAAAGTTCGAAGTAAATAAAGGGTATACTCTGGATGATACAGAACCTCTTAATGGATGGGAAGACCTTTCAAACTTAGCTGAAGAATTTTCATTTGAGGAGACACTCGGAGACGGTAATATTTTCTTTGATATTGTTAGTAGTTAAAGGGAGATAATAGTTTCAAATAGAGCGTTTTTATCAGAGTTACTTCCCCTAGTCCTGTTATTGTATCAATAACTAGGCTAATGAATGAAACAGAATACTAGAATAGGAACGTGGGTCTCCAACTTTGCATTAGCTGTCATTAATTATTTCAGCTTGAATATGATTTTGTATCATTCGATTGACGATTTAGTCAAGTACTTTCATTCAAAGAACTCTAGATGTACCTTCTTTTATTAATCATTTGAGACTTAAAAAAAGTCAAAATTAATTCACATGATTTTGCAATACCAAATTTGGTCTTTTTGACACACCTGAATAGCATTTGATAAAAAATATCAATTTAAGATTGAGCGATGGAACAATGCAGGGGCGGATTTACAATGTAATGCAATATATTAATAATACAACTACATAACCATTAAATCTGTGTTAAGCACCGAACAAATTTGCTTCATGCTACTTGAAAATGACCTACATTCAAGAAATACACACATGGACAGGTACATTTTTCAAATTCAAGGGGGGCTGGACCCCCTGATTCCCCTGCTGGATCCATCTATGATTTTAAAGCTTATGATTTATATGATGTTCCTGATATTCTGTAGGAGCTAGAGTAAGAGTATGGGTACGTGCCACTGATGCCATGGGTAACAATAAAACAGATAGTACATTGATGCGTGTAGATGGTACAGGGCCTACAGTGTCATCTGACGGTCAGACAGGTCATACATTTGACAAAAATATCAAAGATGGTCCTTACAACTATTCATCAAGGTATGCAGATATAGTTTTGTTTAAGATATGTTTTATTTCTGCCTTGTAGGCCTACTACAGTATGTCATATAGATTTGCTCATCTTTGTTCAGATTGTGTCAAGCTCACATATCAAGGGTTGGTCGCAAGACTGTAGTAAGTGCATTGCATAAAAGAGCAAGTTATTACTATGCTGTGGGCAACCCTCGATATGCAAGACACATTTTTCTTATTTATTCATTATATAAAGTATACAATCAAGAAAGAGACAAATTTGTCTGGCTCATGTGGTTGATGAAATGTAATAATTTATGGCTTTATCAATTGAATAAGGTTGGTTTGAACAGAAAGCATCTGTGCAGAACATATTTGTGCTGAAAAGTATGAAACATACGGGAACAGGTGTAATGCTTGGTATTGTTATTTAGACTTGGCCAGAGTAAGAAAATCACTGTTTTCCTTTCAACCTGACAAATCTGACCTCAAAATAAAATTAGCCCCACACCATCTCATAATGTATTTTCCACGTCTGTATGGTCAGTAATTTATATATAAATCACAATTTAGCTATTTTCAATAAGGTTAAAGTGAAAGCAAGGTTTCTGAAGTCTACTTCTAGTATCACTATTCAATGGACTCTTGACATTAACTTCCTGGATCATCCAGTCACATACCAACTGTTAACATACGCCGCAGTATGCAGCCACAGCATGCAGTGCTTGACCCTTACAGGTACTCATTTACACCTGGGTGGAGTGAAGCAATCGCAGGTAAATTTCATGCTCAAGGAACTTAGCAGTGCCCAAAGTGGGATTCGAATTCAGGACCTCTTGATCCCTAAGCACACGTTCAACCACTGGAACACTGCTCCTATTAAGTGTATTTGACATCAAATGTACGTCAAAATGTACAAAATATAATTGAAAACCACTGTGTCTGTATAATACATTTAAATTATTACAAAAATGCTTATTAAGAAATAAACTAGATTTGATTAATACTTTTCTATCTTTTTTTAGTTTGCAATTTGTTGCCAAGGATGATCAAAGTGGAGTTTTTAAATTTGGTATAAAACTTGTAGTTCACACACCAGGTAAAGATGACCACGTTGTGTATGAAGGTTTTGAACCTGCGATGGTTTTTGATGTAAGTTGATAATAAATTAATAATGTATGTATTGCTGTATATAATGGTATAAAGCCATCTGACAGATTATGTCACACACAAGTGCATTGTATATTTCAAAAAGTATGTACCTAGTATATAATACAGATCAACCAATCTTTAATGCCTTTCCATTCAAATGACTTCTGTGGAAAAATGTCTGTGTGATTTAATTGATACAGTTGATTATATGACATATTATTTTATCTATGCTGTAATGAAATTTGCTGTACATGTATTACATATTCCTAAGACATATGATGGCTTCTTGATGCAAAGGTTGTAACTTACGACCATGTGTCCTACCTTCATATGAAAGAATTAAGCTATTGTTATAAATTCCTCACTACGAAGTAGTGAATAAAATCAATAAATAAATCTATCGGCGTAAATGAATAACTAACAAACGTTCCATTATATATTACATTTGATTATAAGTCACGAATGTCGTTGTTATCATCTTTCTAGAAAACTAAGACAATTTAGGCGCCATCTTTGATTTCATGGTCTTACTGAAAGGTTGGTAAAATGACGAGCATTTTTAGAAAACTTGAGCATTGAACGATGCTAGCACTTTATTTACTTCAGATTTCAATGGTTAATATGATATATAATAATTGTTCAAGCTAAACCTCTTGTAATATGTACTTTGTTCCACCAACACATTAAATGACCCATATTCCAAATATTTGAATAATCACATGAGCTTGGCATTCTGTATCGTAGTTATAAAAATTTCCTTCTTCTTATGACATTTGTTAGCCGGATTAGTTAATAGTTTGGCGAAACACGGGCAGCTGGGTGGTAGGATGTGCGTACGGTCGGGCGTCCGGTGTCGTTAACAATTTCGTTAAAGTTTTTCTTTTCCTTATATTTCTGCAATTTATTGTCAGATCTTTATGAAATTTCATACAATGATAACATACCATGTGGTGAACAGAATTAAAAAGTAACTACATCTCTAGCAGCCTTTATTATGGATTTTTTTCCTTTGTTATTTTTGCGTTTAAGTTTTAAAATCCGGCTTTATTGTAGTTTCCACATTACATTTCTTGTTTTCTTATTAATTGTTATCCATGTGAAGAAGACCAAAGCCGAATCACTTAGTGTAATTTCATTTTGAGTTTGTCTTCTTTTTTCCAACACAATTGTTTTCTTATTACAATACAGAATATCAAACTCCTGTGATTTTTAACCATTATTTATTGAACTTTTCAGAATTTTGACAATGCTGCATGTGACAACATTGAAGGAAAGTGTTTTATAGCAAGCCAAGATGTAAAAATAAACAACTGTTGGTTTTTAATACCTAAAGAAGATTTAGCTATAAGTAATGGTACAGTTGAAATCTTAGCATACAATCAAGCTCTGTTGACAACCAGTACTTCTATGAGTGTAAGTAACTGTTGTCTTTTACATGGGGTTTCCACATATTTAGTAGCGGACTGCAGCAAATCCTAATTAAAATTTGTGTATGCAATTCAAGGGATAATTACTACTTCAATTAATATAGTTCACATACACTTTAACAAACAGTCAGTATGATATCTGTGTAATTAAAGTACATCAAAATGACTTATGTAAGGAATAGTTCTCTTGTATCACTTCTGTTTGTTATATAATTCTGTGTTTATATATTCTATCAAAAGGTACAGGTCGTCCATGTAAATATTGCGTATATAAACAAAGCCAGTTTCATTACACACCAATGTTTAGGGGTGAATGATTTTTACGATATTAGTTTATGTATTATTATATCATATCATTATACGAAATTTACAATGTTCATATACACTTTTTAAAATGAACGTTACATATCAACGTGGTATGTTTAAAGTAAATTGCTGTTCATGCATCAGCTTATTCACCTATTTAGTGGGCAAGTCCATTGTTTAAAGTACAATAACACGCATGACCTAGAATACGACCTGTACGTCATGTCAGACAGGGCTCTAAGTGCTTTGATTAACACAAGAGTCTGTATACACTACCGCCGCACAATCTGATGGTAAAGTTATTTAGACTAAGCCAGAGTCAGAGAAAACCCGTTTGACATCGTTATTAGTGCTTTGATTATTAGTACTTTTGTCTGTAGGTCTAAGCACAGGTGCCAGACAAAAATTTTCCTTTCATAGAATTATTGTTCTCTACGCGTGTACATGTATGTATTTAGGAAGGGAAATTTGTGTCTGCCAACTGTGGGTCCAATCCTTTCCAGGCACAGTGAAAATATTTCTGTCCGTTGTGATATTCATGTAAATGGAACATATTGATATAGTGTACATTCCCAACCATTTCAATTTTACGAGTTGTTTAATCATTGGACTTAATGTAGTATTCCCATAATACAAAACAATGTTTTGACAACAGAATAGCTATCAGAAAACAAGCCTCTAAATTTACATTGTATTTCTAATTACCATGTCATATTTTTTAATTATATTAATTATTATTCTGTGTGGACAAATTAGAAATTACACTATTTTCATGTCAAAGGGAGATAATTTCTAACTTTTATTAAAAGTTATCATTAATTATTTTGCAACAGAATAGGTTAATGTCGTTTTATAAATCTAATCCATGCAAAATGATTAAAATGATATAAAGAATGAAAGATACATATTTTGTAATCATTTATCATGGTTTTCAAATTTATTAAGGACGGTAAATTTGCAATATAGTCATTCTACCGTAACAGTATCTTTTTTCGAGTACTCGGTTGAAATCTGATTACCTGTGATTGTTTATAAGGTCATTCCCATTTTCCAATAATAATGTATCTACAGTGTTTATCAAAATTATTATACTTGAACAAAAGCCTGACCCAAGTTTTTATGATTAATCGTATTACCCAAGAAAACAAAGAGTTTCCTGTGCAAATATGTTCATTTCATCAGCATTTCTTAATTGTGGCATGTTTCATGGGAAAACACGCACACTTATATTATGCATTGTATTGAATAATTCACATATATAATTTCAATGAGTTTTAAAATGTATTATAATATAAACCTGTCGTACAAAATGACCATGTCCATCCAACTACTAATTGCAATGTTATTTCCCCTAATCATTAATATTTATACATGTATATAATCTTAAATGATATTCAACTGTCAATGTTGTATATGTTAAACCTTCTGATTTAAATACTCTCAACAATATGTCTGTACTCGCGATCAGTAAAAATATATCCTCAAATCATAGGCGGATCCAGCTGGGGGGTCAGGGGGGTCCGGACCCCCTAGAAATTGGAAAATGTACCTGTCCTTTTGTGTATTTCTTGCCTCTAAGTCATTTTCAAGCAGCATGAAGCTATTTTTCTCAGTGATTAACATAGAAATATTGGTTATGTAGTTTTTATTATCAATATGTTGCATTTTTTCTGCAAAATATGTATAGTGTGGTTGTGGTTCGAGGTTCAGACCCTTCCCCTAGAAAAGTTCGGACCCCCCATGAAAAGCTCGGACCCCCCCTTAGAAATAATCCTGGACCGCCCCTGTCAAATTGATGTAAGGGGATTATCAAACTTAACCTGAGTATCTAAATCAGCAGGTTAATCGACACATCGCAGACAGTTAACAATTTCTACATGTACATTGTACTTTTATCTTTCAGGTTGGTCCTATATCAAGCTTACATGGTTTAGAAAAATGTAAGTACTGAACACGATAGTACATAATAATTAATCAAAGTATTTATAGCAAGATCAAAGTTAAGGTCAAGGACATTAATTTAACTAACATTGACTAGTTGGTAACTTGACCACACTCTGTACCTGAAGTCTGGTCATATTATAATGTCAACTGCCCATCGATCTTGGATGGCAACTTTTAATTTAGGTGCATCCCACTGCAGGAAGATTTCGAGCACCACTTGATTGAAGTTTTCACATAGTGGGTTCACTAAATTGTATATTTTTGAAAGTTTTATATAAACTATGAAACCTAAGTAATTGTACATCAACACTCCTAGCTAAGAAACAAGTAAAGCCGCTGTGCTAGCTAGAGCTGCAACGATTCACCGGAAAGTCGATTCGATGCGATTCGATATTTTTTCTTTCGATTCGATTTTTTTCGATTCGATTCATCTATTAGAATAATTTACTCCAAATATGCATTTATACATTTATTTGAGAGTAAAACTATTTATCATTGATACAACAAAAGTGTTACTCAAATTAAATTCACATGAAACCCGAAAATCTGCTAAATTAAGATTGCTTCTTTAAGTACGAAATGGACTGGGTACGAATATAAAGGTCACGAAAATGTATCATTAATGTAATATCAACTAAAACATATCTATATATACAACATGAAACATAAATTGTATCAGAATAAGCAGCTCTTAATATACTGCAGATTACGCCTTGCTACTTGATTTAATAAAGGGAAATAACCGTTGCGGGGAGTTAGTGTCTTTTAGGTGCCCTTTTGCTTTTATGATTATAACTTATGTAGATACGTTTAAAGGTCAGTATCGAATCGAAATTCGTTGGTCCCGAATCGAAATCGAATCGCCGCCGTCGCAGTCGAGTTTCGATGTATCGAATCGAATCGTTGCAGCCCTAGTGCTAGCTCAGTTGGTAGCACGCAAGTTTACTGATCGATGGGTCGTGGGTTCAATTCGCATACTTTCGTGGAGCTTGGTCATGATTTTTTTTCTACAGCCATTCTCGCTCCTACCAATGATTTTTAATTATGTTGGGCAGTTGTCAGTCACTGACAAAAGTATGCGCTTAGCAGTTTAGCCTTTCCTGAAGTGAGTAGGTTGACTGACTGCCGTTATATGACCTTTACAATATGTTGCTACGGTGTTAAACCCAAACAAAAGAAGAAACAAGTACCAGGCACATTAAGCTGTCCTCTCCTGGCCAATGTTTTGCCCCTAAATGTTTTCCAACGCAGTTTTGCTTACATTGTAAAATAGTGCTTTTTAATAGGTAAGAACAAAATCTTAGCAATTGTTGATTTTTTACATTTTGATAGATGATGGACCTACTAACTTCAAAATTGAAACAAAAAGTGATAAAGGTTTCCGTCTTTCATGGACTCTGCCGGAACAAGAATCCTGCTATGGTAGAGCTACCATACAAATAACATTGATTACTGGACAGGTAAATTTTTATAGTTTTCTTAAACCCTTTTACAAAATTTGTTCAATCTGATTAAAACCCGATCTAAACTTTTCCGCTCGCCTACTCGCTAATTTAGATCTGGCCTTTTTCAAACAAGGGTCACTTTCAGATGACCTTTTCTCATCATAATATTTATGACGAAATTGTAATGATACATATCTTGTTAACATCGTCTACGTGACGCAATTCGAAATAAACTGTCCAATCGCAGACTGTGAATAATACCGCTGTTAGATTTGCTTGCAAACCTTGGTCTAAAAATTGCAATTACAAAATCAAAATGTTATTAATAGTGTTTCATCTAGATGAAAGCTACGCATTAATTAGTCCACATAGAGGTCATGTCGACGTGACCCTCCATTGAGATAGTAGAGATCCTGTACGACAATGCTCTACATGATATCTGTTCAAAATTTCACCTAATGCTCATACATTTATCCTGTTGATTTATATACATGTACTTGAGTATTGATAGTGAGTACAGAAATACTGAAGAGAGTATTTAAATCAGCAGATTTAATGTATGTACCACTTATTTTTTATATCAATTTAGCAATAGTAGTACATGTATACAATGTAATACAAAAAGGATAGATGATAATTAAGTGATAATACTTGCTAAGCTGCATTTATTTCACTTCCTCACCATTCCAATAATTGCTGAGAGCTTCCATCTTTAATGTGGAATTGACTTTATTTTCCTTATGGGTTATGTTCATATATGTTTTGTCCGTGCTGCAAAAATATATAGAGAGTATTTGTTTTTTCTGGTGTAAGATTGATTTTTATTTCACGAGTGAGCTAAGTATGCAATATTTTCACGAGTGGCATAGCCTAGCCTGTGACAAGTGAAATATAATATCATTAGCTCACGAGTGAAATAAATAGATCTTAGACTGAAATAAACAAATTTTCTATTTAGCATATGCTTCAAACTGGCTTTTTTTAAAGTTTTAGTATGATATGTCATCAGAGCGGGGCATTCAAACGGTGAAAAATAAAAAAAAATTTCATTGTTTCAAAACAGTGGAATATCAATTTTGATTTCATCGATAAATCCCGGTATTCCACTGGAAAGCATATAATAAAGTCCCAATATTATAGAGTGGCTATGGCATTACATGTATCTTTATTTCTTTCTTAGTACATACTCTTGAACATGTACTTACTTCCTTAGTTGGTCATCTAAGCTTGGTCATCCTTAGACGACCAACAACATGCCCATGCCAGTTCCACCTATCAGTCCTAAGGGAGGCTAGTTTTGTTGAATCCCTTTATTTATGTCACGTTTAGGTGTGTCCAAAAAGGTGGACTTATGTCTTCCTCTTCTACGATGACCGTGATTTTGCTCCCATAGTACTAGTGGTTGTGTCCTGAGCTCTGGATGACGGAAGCAATGTCCAGCTAACTGCATCTTTCTGGGGGCGATTTTGTCACTGAACTTGAACATGTGTTCGGACGTAAACACATTTACTATTTTATTTCCAGCTACCAGATGGCACATTATTAACAGAGACATTCTATACAAGTGGTACATCCACTTATTACAATTTCTTTGGACTTAATTCTAACACAGACTATAAATTAAAAATTGGACTGCAATCTTACGATGGTTCTGTCCGTGGGGAATTAACACAGTTGCAAGTAAAAACAGGTAAGATATGTTTTTTTTAAGTACTTAATCACAGATTTCAACTTGATTTATCCACTTTTTCTAAAACTATCAAAATTGCATGGAAATAATTTTTGAAGCATGAAAGAAGTGTTCTGATAATAACAATTTAGTGCAAATTGACATACAACTACAAATGATGGTGTTTCATGTGGTAAATATCTACCCTGTATGACACGGTATAGACACTTTTAGTTCATTTTTGTGACTTTTATTGTATGTTTCTTGCAACGTATATGTCAGTTTGTCTTAAAATAATAATTTTAACACAATTACAGACACTGAATGGTATTCTGAAATTATAGAAAAATAACCCAAATCTGTGAACTAGTACCTTTAACTAACTATGAGTTAAGTAAGTTTTTACTAATTCATAGGTGGATCCAAGGAGGGGGTCAGGAGAGTCCGGACCCCCCTAGAATTTGGAAAATGTACCTGTCCATTAGTGTATTTCTTGCCTGTTAGTCATTTTTAAGAAGCATAAAGCATTTTTTCTCGGTGATTAACATAGATGTAATGGCTATGTAGTTTTTCAATACGTTGCATTTTTCTGCAAAATGTGTATAATGTGCCATAAGATGGGTAAAACAAGACTATTCCCCTCTATCGAGTGTAACAGCCATGCAGGATGATCTGGGTTGGAGGTCTCTAGAACACCGTAGATTAGACTCAAGGCTCATTATGTTTTACAAAATCTATCACAATATTGTAGCTATCAGTCTCCCATCTTACATACAAGTACCTACTAGACAAACAAGACATATGCACCCACTTGCCGTCCGACGATTACATGTAAACTCTGATTATCACAAATTCTCCTTTTTCCCACAAAGTATCGCCCTATGGAACCGCCTTCCCAGCAATATAGTAACCCTCCCTGAACTTGAACAATTCAAGCAGGCCGTGGTAAAGATCCAGTATTAGTCAAGTATTCATTGTTTTTATTTTCTTTTCTTTTTACATTTTTACTGTTTTTACTGTTTACTGTTACTTACTGTTCCTGCCAAAACTATTCGTCAGGCTCTTTTACTTTTTCTTTCTTATCACTTTCCGACGTGCACTAAATCCTGCCTGTAACACTTGAGAGAGGGGTTGGCAGTATATAGAGATAGATAGATATATAATGTGGTTCGAGGTTCGGACTCCCCCTAGAAAACTTCGGACACCCACCCCCTAGAAAACTTCGGACCCCCCTAGAAAAAAATCCTGGATCCATCAATGAATCTATTTTAGCTCTGTTGTGAAACAAGTCCTTTCATCTTTATTAATCAATTTTGAGTCGACCTGCTGCCTGGTCCCCCAGTACTGAGCTAGTAGAATATAGTTTCACTGATAGAATAAAACAACAGGGTAGGTATTGGATGGGATTCGAACTGGATCAAAACTGGCTTTATATTAAATGAATACCTGTCCAACTTCATAAACCACTTGGACAAGTTTGCAAAAGTAAAACATTATTGCATGAAAACAACAACCAACAACAGCAACAGCAACACGGATTGCGTCAGTTTTTAGGCAGGATCTTCATAGCTTAATTGAGATTGTAAAATGGAATAGTTTGATTTTTTTACCCCACATGATTATTTGTTTACTATATAGCCTAATGTACATGACGTCACGGGGTGACAATTCGTAATGTTACCCTTTGGACATCAAATATCAGCCCGCTTGACATCACCTATCAGACTGCTTAAAGCTATGAAAGACTTCTTCGTTTAAGTTTGCTAAAACCAGGACCCCAGTTTGTAGCCAATCAATTTGAGTTAACTCCCATGCACAGACGCTTGCTGTTTATGAATTATTAAACTTAATTGTGTAAAAATGTCTTCAGTTCAGAAGCAAATAAAACAGATAAAATGAAACAGTTTATGTCTATGAAATTGTCAACAATTTCTGATTTCTTTTGTTTGATATAATAAAATAAATATCATATCCTACAGAGGGTGATGGAACAGAATGTTCACCCTTGACAAGAAATGTCAACCTCGGCTAAAGCCTTAATTTGTATTAATTTGTACAATTGTCAAACACTGGACAGGATATGTGTATATTCCTTACCGGTAGTAAGAACTTGGTTTATTATATCTACGTCTGTCTATGGAGCTTGAAAACATAATACATTACATAACATGGCATTCCTTTGTGTTGCATTGCATTGTACAAAATAGCACAACATAGCGTTGTATGCCATTGCATTGCATATCAATGTGCTGTATTGCAATGCATAGCATAGCATAAAATAGCGTTGTATTGCATTGTATTGCATCGCATTGCATATCATTGTGTTGTATTGCATTGCATAACATTGAAAATCATTGCATTGCATTGCGTTGCATAGCATTGCATAGCATAACATAGCAAAGCATAGCATGTATAGCATAGCATAACATTGCATGCATACTATGCATAACATAGCTTTTATTGCATTACATCACCTTTTTATAACACTAATTTATATTACAGATTCAGAACCTGAGGCTGCTGCTTCTACTGGTCTTATTGTTGGAGTAGCTGTGGGTAAGTAAAGACTTATTGTTCAAACCTTTGGTGAAATGATTTCCTGGGTCTGTAGTGCTGTTGGTAGGGCGCTGTAACTTTTGATGACGCTTGTAGACTTCCAATGTATTTGGTGCTTTCAATAGCTCTTACACCCTTTGGAAATGAGGAAAATGTCCATTACACTTGACTTGCACTGACATTGCCAAATGTCAAAAAATACAATAATGTCAATGCTGGACTGTTGAAATAAAAACGATATTGTTACGAAATGGAAAAATATTGTTTTATTCATGTTTTATTTTTTCCATTAAAAAAATGAGTCATTTATGTATACATAACTATTTTCTTGTTGATAAAGTCATTCTGAAATATACATTTTCACTGCAATGAAAGTGTATTGTGCATAAAGTTTGACTCCAACCTGACCTTTATGCAAGAATATTCATTACATTGAATACGAGAGTAGTGATGAATGTTCGATATCAATCGGAGTGTATCGTCAAAGCTCGAATGTTATTATTACACAGGGAATAATTTTAAAATATTAGAGCATGTGTAGAATAGGCGTGGTACTGATTTTCTTGGGGATATGTGAAAATAATTATCAGATGCAAATGTAAAAGGACAGATCGGGGTCAAACTTTACCCACAATACTACATGAATATCAGCATCCTATATTTTTCATCAATTGAACACTTTGTTCATGAATATATGTCACGGTACTTACCTGTTCACATTATGAGGAGAAGGATATATTGTATATCATGAAAGAAATGCATACATTGTACTTTTCTTTACAGGTGTGATTGTAATTGTTGCCTGTGCTATAATTGTATTTGCTGTTTTGGTGAGACGTGGTGTTCTAGCCCCACCCAGAGAACAAGCCAGAAGAATTGGACAAACTGTTCGTCGTAAAGCTCAGAACGTTTATGGAGGACTTAAAAGTGAACGAGGTGGAAGTATTTCCAGATATGTCTATGATGTAAGAGCTTATTTTGAAACATTAATATCTTTAGATCTTGGTTTAATAAGATTATCTTTTTATATGTTGTTGTATTTTCAGCATTCGTCAAATGTTCTAACATACAATCATCCCTGCTGTTCACAGATGCCATACATACCTTTTTTCTCTCATTGTTTAATAATACAATAAGAAGGAAAAGTTGTATCTGGCACTTGGCCCGCCGTTGCATATTTAGGGCAACCAACAATTTCTTTTGGGAAACCAAAATTCTGCAAATAAGATATAGTGCTTTGTTTAAAGCGATCTGTTTGGACAACCACTTTCATATCCTAATTTTGTAGACTGAACTATTTATATCAAGCTAGGAGTGCAAACATTCATAATCTGGTGAATATTTAAATAAGTTTAACAAATATGACACATCATTTTGTGCAGTCTATTTGCTAGGGCCTAACCTAGTACACTATTGTATTGGTAATAATTAGATGACCTTCTCAGCATTCAAGATTCAAATCACATCAAAAACGTATCAGATTGTTTATTTAAGCAAGAAACTTTACCCTGGCTCAGGTAGCTCAGTTGGTAGCACGCAAGTCTACTGATTGAGGGGTCGTGGGTTTGATAAATGGGCTAAATCCAGAGATTTAGCCTTGCCGGGAAGAGTGAGTAGGTTGTCTGACTGCTGTTATATGACCTATACAATGTGTTGCTATGCCGTTAAACCCAACAAACAAACAAACGAAACTGATTGTTTAAGAATCGCTAACTATTAGTAGTATAAACTAAACTGTTTTAGAATCGACAGAGTGAACTTTATATCTATGGTGGTATGGATATGGATGTACCTCATGGTTCGGATTTGAACAGGAATGATATAACATTTGAGACTTTGATCAAAACTGGTCATTTTGCCAACATTTACAAAGCCAAAATGCGTGGAAGACATGAACCTGTCGTGGCCAAGACACTTAAAGGTGATATCTACATACATATATTCTACATTTAAGAATGTCTTTTTCATTGTTAAGTATATCATGTGTTTTGGCAGATTAATTTTTGTGTAATGTCCAAATTAAATTGAGTGTTGATGTTTTAGTTTTCTTGTTACCCCTTTGGTCCTTCTATAAATCAACTAAAAGGGAGGTACATACAGTGCCATACAAAATTACCTATGCACTAAGTTTAATAATCAGCTTGTTTTCATTAATACTGCTAATTGTTATTTTATGAGCATCTAAACATTAGAATAGATATAACAAAATGTAACTTATGAAAGGGGACAATTGACTCATTATTCAATTGATATTGCTATACATGTACATGTATTGAAAGATACATTTTATAAGGCTTAAGTAATTGTAAACAATTTAAAAATTTCTAACCTCAATAAAAAAAGTAAAGGTAAGTATGGATTTATAAATTTGCATGTTCCGAAAGCCTATGGTTCATATGCTAAATACCACCTGATGCATTGTGGAACAGTATGACTAAAACATTAAATGTAGAATTTTGAGCGAAATGAAGCAGATAATTGCAAAATAGAGATTTAATTGTATAAATGTATAGGCTCGACTAACTAATAACATCACTAAGTTGAATGTCTTTTCCATCAATCAGCTGTGCATAAAATAATATTAACTTTGATAGCAATCTCCGTAAACAGATATCCTGTAGAGCGTTGTCGTACAGGATCTCTACTTTCTCAATGCAGGGTCACGTCAAGATGAACTTTGTGTCGACCAATCAGTGTGTAGCTTTCATCTAGACGAAAACACTATTAATCACATTTTGATTCGTAATTTCTATTTTTAGACCAAGTTTTGCTTGCTAATTTAACCGCGGTAATATTCACAGTCTGTGATTGGGCGGCTCATTTCAAAGTGCGTGACGTAGACGATGTAAACAAGTTACGTACCATAACAATTTCGTCATGAATATTATGGTAAGAAAAGGCCGTCTGAACGTGACCTTCGTTTAGAAAAGGCCAGATCTTAATTAGCGAGTATATATCTATCGGAAAATTTTATATCGGGTTTTAATCAGATTGCTTCGATAGCAGTGATCAATATTTCTAGTTGTGTGACTTCTGTCCCCATAAATTAAATATAATGTTATCTATTTGGAGACTTCATAGACAAAATTGTCTGACCATTTCCACATGAAATTTTCAGAGAACTACACTAGTGATGATGAACTATTGATGAAAGCTAAGATTAACTTCACTGGACAAATTGTAGGGGATCATCCTAATATATTAAAGTTTGTTGGAGCTGTTGCCATGGATGGAGCAAGTAAGATGTGTTTTCATTTCATACATAATTTCGGTTATCAGTAGTTAAGGTTTAGTGCAGGCTTTCAGTATTGAGAACATAAGTTTGCTTCCCACCTGCAATCCATTGTGGTCCTTTCTAATATGAAATAGACTATCAATTTAACTGTCATAGAAATTTAATATTATGTGAATTCTATCTTAGTTGTGTCTATTTACTTTTTACTCAGATATATATTTTACATTAACGCTGTCTTTACATGGAGTAAGCCAATTTTACAGTGACCAGCTCACTCAATCTCTCTTCCTGGACCTTTGTCTATTATCAGTACTCACTTACCCTTACACAACATTGACAGATATATATTATCATCATATTTTCATGGAATTGTATACACAGAGTGTACACTAAATTCACACATGTTGTCTACAGTGCGCCATGACTCAAGATTTCACTTAAGTTGGTTGGCTACAACAACTTTGGGGTGCTTTTCACAAAAAATCTTTTGATAAAAACAATCGTAAGTCAAAAGTTAGAAACATTACTAATATGGTCATTTTTGGTCAATCAATTCCAAATATTTTTGAATTATGTAGAATACCATAAACCACTTGAATATCATAATTATCATAGTTACGTTTATTATCCTTTCGACTTTGAACTGCAAAATTTATGAAATTGACCTACCATAACTTTTTTGGTAAAAATATTTGCGAAAAGGTGCACAGGTCTTGATATATTAAACATAAGTTACTTTTTTACAAATGATTGTACATAGTACCTCATAAACTATTTTTCTAGTTGGTCCATTTATCATCTATGAATATTGTGAACATGGGACATTGAAGGATTACTTGGCAGAGAATAGCAAGAATTTGTCTATTGAACTACAAGAGAACTTGTTTAGATTTGGACTTGATATAGCTAAAGGAATGGAATACCTAGCAACTAAAGGGGTAGGTAATACAGCGGCAGCACGACTTACTGCTTTCTCCTTATACTCGCATAAAAATCAAAATAGTTTTAAATACTCCCACACACTCCCTTAATTCTTGTACAATGAAACTTATATATTTATGATGCACTTGTATAAATATCTATCGATACCCATTTTAATCATATTTAAGTTGTGAATGAAATATGTTATTAGTTTTTTTACAAAACAAATATCATGTATGAAATCAGATGGAGAACAGTCGATTAAATATTTTCAACGCATAGTGTTTTCAAATAAAAGGTTATAAAATTTTCAGCATGTAGCGTTTTCAAATGGAAGGTTATAAAATTTTCAACATGTAGTGTTTTCAAATGGAAGGTTAACATTTTTTTCAACTCACAGTGTTTTCAAAACGAAGGTTAAAACATTTTCATCATGTAGTGTTTTCAAATGAAAGCTTATAAAATTTTCAACGCATAGTGTAGTTAATTTTCAAATAGAAGGTTATAAAATTTTTAACACCTAGTGTTTTCGAATAGAAGGATATAAAATTTTCGTCACAGTGTTTTCAAATAGAAGGTTATACAATTTTCAACTCATAGTGTTTTCAAATAGAAGGTTATAAAATTTTCAACTTATAGTGTTTTCAAAAAGGTTATAAAATTTTCAACACAATGATTTCAAATAGAAGGTTAAAAAATAATCAACACATAGTGTTTTCAAATAGAAGGTTATAAAATTTTCAACTTATAGTGCTTTCAAAAAGGTTATAAAATTTTCAGCACAGTGTTTTCAAAAAGAAGGTTATAAAATTTTCAACACATAGTGTTTTCAAATAGAAGGTTATAAAATTTTCAACTTATAGTGCTTTCAAAAAGGTTATAAAATTTTCAGCACAGCACAGTGTTTTCAAATAGAAGGTTATAAAATTTTCAACTTATAGTGCTTTCAAAAAGGTTAAAAAATTTTCAGCATAGTGTTTTCAAATAAAAGGTTATAAAATTTTCAAAAGTAAAAGTTATGGTTGTCTATATAAATTACTGTTGTTTGTACAAATGCATGTAAAAGGAAAGTTGTGTATTTGGTTGAAAATAAATATGAAATACTTATATTAAGTCTCAAAATGGATGCTGATATATGTTTATGTTTCTAATTTAGATTGTTCATAGACGTCTTGCAGCAAGAAATGTACTTCTGACATTTGTGAATGAAGTAAAGATATTTGGATTTGGACCACAACCATTGAAAGATAATGAGGAGGAGGACACTGAACAAGGAAAGAGGGTAAGTTAGCAGGCCTCCAATTTTACAAAATAATTGGACTCCCAAATTTGTGCAAGTTGATTTTATTTAAACTGGCGAAAGAGTTGATTTTATTTTAAATGGCAAAATGAATAAACAATCATTGGAATTCTTTTTCCAAAATTTGATAGCATACATAATTACTATTCGTCTGTGCGAAACAACATAGTACTTTAATTAATTGTGGATAGAACAGGGGTGTTTTTGTGGTATATACAGTATAAAAAGTTGAATGTGCAAAGAATATCAAACATTTTTAGAGTGAATCTTAACTCTTGAATTAATTCTAACGATCTATATGGATGTTTCAATCCTAATTTGAGCTTTCTTAGTTTAGACAGTAATACATTTTGTCGATTTACATTTGCGAATTAAAATACAAGTTACTCACAATTATCAACATCCACTTGCATTTTGCGAGTATGTGAGCTATGTAAGTTAGGCTTAAAACCTATATCTGATGATATATAACTAGACTAAACAAATACTTATGTATTGAAAGAATTATTTTGAAAGATCAAATTTTAGAGATAAAGATATATTACACTCTATGTACATTGACTTTTCTATGCTAGCAAGTTCAATATGTGGCATATTTTATGCTATCCATAAATCGTACATAAATTTCTGTTGGTCATCCGTCTATTATAGTGTCATAATCAGTCATTATGTTTGAGGCAGCAACTTTATTAGATCCAATAAAGAAAAGTACTATGCTGTTTGTAGCTCATTCTATAATTGGTCTATCAATATAAAATCTTTAGACTAAATTTTAGTGGCTGTCTTAAAATCATTACAAATGAACGGGTTGTTTTGTAAGTAGTTTGTCTAAGAATGTTAATTTGCCTAAAAAATTTCGATAAGAGATGTAGGAGCCTCCTGGCTAGCTCAGTTTGTAGCACGCAAGTCTTATGATTGAGGGGTCGTGGGTTCAATTCCCGGACAAGGTATACTTGAGTGGAGCTTGGTCATGAAATTATTTCTACCACCATTCTTCCTGCTACCAATGATTTTTAAATATGTAGGGCAAATGTCAGTCGCTGACATTTATATTAATGATATGGCTGGTACTGTTAAAAGTAAACTTTTATTGTATGCAGATGATTCTGCCATCTTAGTGTCCAGTAAATGCAAATTCGAAATTGAAAGACTATTGTCCTATGACATGCAAACTGTGAGTAACTGGCTAGTTTATAACAAATTGTCATTACACCTTGGTAAAACAGAAACTATTTTATTTGGCTCTAAACCAAGGTTAAAGAAATGTTCTGAACTTGACATTTTTGCAATGGTATAAAACTTAAAACAACCAACTCAGTTAAATATCTTGGTGTGTTATTGGACCAGTCTTTAAACTTCGACATGATGGTAGCTACAATTATTAAAAAAGTCAATGCTAGGCTTAAACTGTTACACAGAAAAAGTAATTTTTTATCACTTTATGCTAAAAAGCTCTTGGTTATGTCTCTATTGCAATGCCATTTGGATTATGCTTGCTCTGTCTGGTATTTCAGTATTTCACAGCATCTTAAGAACAGACTCCAAATTACTCAAAATAAAATTTTAGATTTGTTCTAAATTTAGATTGCAGACAGCACATATCTCAAGATCATTTTGTTGAGCTAAATTGGTTACCTGTAGAAAAAAAGTAAATCAGATTTTTTAACCAATGTTTTTAAAATATTTATTGATATATCTCCTCCTTATTTACATAAACATTTTATTCAGGCCAGTTCAGTTCATAATCATAATACTAGATTTAGTTCTGAATCTTGTTTTAAAATTCCATCTGTAAAAGGTTTTGGAAAGAAGTCATTTGTGTACAATGGCTGTTACCTGTGGAACCAGTTACCAACTGAAATAAGACATACCACCAATACTGAAACTTTTAAAAAACTAGTAAAAAAACATTATTTTACCAAGTTGTAATAAATTCTGTGATATTTTATGACATTTCTTGCCTGTGATAATCTTAATTTTGATCTCTTATAGTCCCTTATTTTTACTTACTTTAGTATTTCAAATGTTTTATGATAATTGGAAGTAAATTTAGCGTATGCCTTGTATACATATATTTAAGGACCACAATGGAAACAAGGAAATTCATATTTCCTTTTTTGTGCTATCCTTAATTGATGAAAATATGCCCTAGTACAATGAATGTACTATAATACAGTATTATTCATATTCTTTGTTTTAACTGTTTTAATCATTCTTGTGCTATGTATGTTATTTTTATTTATTGAATAAACTCTGACAAAAGTATGCATCTAGTAGTTGGTTAACAGCCTAATTCCAGAGATATAGCCTTTTCGAGGAGTGAGTAGGTTGAGTGACCGTCGTTATATGACCTATACAATATGTTGCTACGGTGTTAAATCCAACAAACAAACAATATATTGTTTATGAATAATATATATGTGTACAACAGTGTAGAATTTACTCTGTTTTAGGAACGTATACCCATTAAATGGATGGCCCCTGAGTGTATGAGCTCAACAAAAGATGCCACTGAGAAAAGTGATGTTTGGTCGTACGCTGTGGTTTTATGGGAAATATTTTCTTTGGGTGATACTCCTTACAAAGGACGTGGGCGAGATCTTCCTGATAAGTTGAAGAAAGGAGAACGTCTGTCTAGACCTGAACAATGTGATGAAGTGTAAGTATGATAGTGATAATATTTACATTGTTTGAGCTTTCTGAACACATCAACCACTCATTAAAGTATTAATTTCAGAAGAATTCTGGGAAGGGTCCACAAAGAATATTTGGTTTTATCTGCATATGTGAGGTAAGGCACAGGCAAAGCTTGTTACAGAAGTGCAATAAAGTTCTTGCATTGTGCACATTGCATAGTAAACACATGTAATATGAGTTGCTTAAAATGTTTTAGTAATATCATCAATAATGTTATTCAAATTTTAACATTAATAATAGCTTGAACAAACGTTGGTCTGTTTTTTTCAACATGTGATAAAGCATTTTTGTATTGGAATGGGGTGCAAATGTAGTTTTGAAATGGTGTCTAAATGTCCGAGGTTATTCAAATGGAATGGTCAAGGAGATCCAAATGATAGTTTAAGTAGATGAATGTCTGGGTATATACATGTAGTCACATGATCGTCAGAATGTAAACAATTACTAGTTTCAGTCAATTTTCTATTTATGGGGGAATTCAGTTTTAAAACTGATAATATATTTTTCTCAGTAAACACCCATGTTTCTTAGCTGTAAAACTCAATTGTTGTATAACTGTTGCAATCACCAATTCTAATTGATTCATTATTCGACACACCAACATAATTCGCAGGTTTAGTGGAAAACAGTCGTAACTTAATATGAAATAAGTGAGTTACAATGGTATTGCGCTAAACCCACAATATACCTGTAATTCAAGATGTTCTAACCAAAGCTAAGTAGGTATTGAATTTGATGTTGGCCTTTCAAATTGCCATCCCTGAAACAATATACTATTGCAAGCTCCTTCATTTTATGATTTACATGTAATTAGCCAATCTGGCTAACAACACTGGAGGCCACATCATTGAAAAATCTTTTCAATGATGTGGCCTCCAGTGTTGTTAACAATTGCGTTAATGTTTTCAATTTAGCATACATTTCTGCCATTTATTGTCAGATCTTTATGAAACTTCATACAATGATAACATACCATGTTTAAAAGAGAATTAGAAAGTAACCACAACTCTACCTGGCTTTTTTATGGATTATTTCCTTTTGTATTTTTGGGGTTAAAGTTTTTAAATCCGGCTTCAATTTGGTTTCCACATTACATTTCTTGATTATATTTATTTCAGTTGGTATGGAGTTATGAAGAAATGCTGGGAATACAAACCAGCAAAGAGACCAACATTTAAGAACATCCGTGATGAACTAGACAATATGTTTGAATCTGCTCCTGGTGATGATTATTATTACTACAAACGTTAAAATGCTCTAATCGTGAGTTTCCATTAAGTGTCAAAGAACATTAAAGAACAATTCAACATCAATATGAATAATACATGTAATGCAATATTGATTTTTAAACTGATTTAAATAAATTTTCAGCACTTGACACTTAAAAAAACTAATTTGTACGAAATGATCTCCCTTGACATTGTTAGCAACCAACTATGTATAAAGGGAAGATAATACAGATTGAACTTTTGAAATTTGAGCTTTATTCAAATGAACTATCGGTACAAAATGCTCCATTGCTATAGTCTACTTCAAAATACTTTGTTATATCAGGGATTCTATATGTTATATAAAATCTCTGGTTGTATTTATACATTAAACTTTACATTAAGTACGAGAAGAATGCAAATTACTACAGTTTTACTGAGATGTATTGTTCGTTTTTTCTCAATGGTCAACACATGAATAATTTCACGGTGAATGCGTTTGTTAAAATTTTTGTCGTAACACGCCCATGAGTTTCCGAAAGCGTGTATTATGATTGAGTAAAGCTTTTTATGCCGTATGATAAGTTTTAGTCAAGATATTTTTAATAAAAACTAGGCCGCTAGAACAAAAATTGCATTCAGTGACCGTGAAATTATTCAATCTTTGACAGTTGAGAAAAAAACGGATAATAGTAATATAGCTCAATAAGGATAACATGAGACATTGTTAATGAGAATAGTGTTAAAATTTGTTTTGAATTTTCTTAAAGGATACATAGTCTATATGTGTCCAAAATCTATGCGCATACTAATAAAGTTTCTTAGTTCTTATCAATATTTTGCAAGTTCATACGATTTCGACCTTTGACATAAATTTTTACTTCTTTTTACTTTTATATTATTGAAATTATTTTATTGCAATTAATTATTAATGACTTCCGATGGAGCATAGATGGCAAGCCTTCATGGCAATACAAATTTATACTAACAACAATACGGTTTGAAAATATCCTGAAAATTCAAGACTTACGTTCATTTTTTGTTTGTATTGTTCAATAGCAAAGTGTTCATCATTTTATAATAATATATATGACCCAAATTTTACTAAATGTGTACATTTTGTGTTTAGCATTGTAATATCCTTTAAAGGGGGGCATGTATAGCTAAACTCATTTTCATTTTGTTAATGTTGGTACTAACGAATACGAGCTCCTTTTTTGAAAACTAACAGCAGTTTCATGTACTATAGTTTATTCCCCTTATGTTTGATTTTTTAGCAACAGTACAATCACATAACTGATATGTGCCGTTTAAATTATTATATACCGCATTTGTATAGCGCTCTTTCATATTGAATATATGTTCAAAAGCGCTTGAAATAAAGCACCTAAAATGCAAATAAGGTTGGTTGTCCTATTGTAAATATAGGTTACTACTGAGCACATTATGGTTTTACATAATTGCTCGAGTAAACATGACTAAACATAATGTTAGTGGCAAGAATTTAAAACAAAAACTGTTTAATTTTGTTTGATAAATTGTATGTATGATAGTCACTTAATTTTTAGTTTAGTATTTTGCTAGCACAGTCCATCATTGAGTTACATAAGTCACATAAGTCACATTTTTTTCCCAGAGGCTATTAAGACTCACGTTAGATCAAGAATCTTGTTAACCTCTGGGTACGAGAACGTATAAGTCATGAACCCTATTTACATAAGTTCATTTTACTAATATACATGTACAATGTATGACATTTTGATTACATGTTAAAGCATTTTTTATTTGCAATATCAAAAAGCACTTTCTAAACCATTTAATGTATACAGTCTACGTTTTATGGCTTCTAAATTTGTGAAAATAATTACACTTGTTTAAAAATTGCATTTTAAGTCTTTTACCTCAAAAGTGCCATTTTTGTCATCTTCTGTAACCCAGGAAACTATTCCTCAATGATCTTAGTGTATGAGTACCATGGGTTTCTGGTCATGGGCTTTTTATAGACATATTCAAACTTGCTCACTCCAAATGACATTAGCATGTAATGTCAAATGATTTTGCAATTGCAAGCTAAGTTATGAATCTAATCAAGAAAAAATCTGTACTTACTGTAATGAATGAAAAATATCCAAATTTGCTACCATGTACCGTACTTTTCAAAGTTAGTCATTTTAATTATGAGTGGCATTTGGGATTATATACCTTAAAGTGCTTTTATGACTGCTTATCATCAGTCATCATACTTTGTATCACGACAGTGCAAACTTTGTGCGTCAGTTACATGTATATAAATCAGTGATTGTTTAATCAAATGTGCTTCATTATTGTAAATAATTGGAGATCACTTTCACACTCATTGTGTTATATTTAGATGCAGTTATTACTTGACAACTTTTGTATAACCTGTTGCATGATTATGTTTTAAACGTAGCTTAATTTCTGTTGATTATTTTTTTTTATTTTTATGTATTTATAAAATGTGTCTATATTAACAAATATATTGTTATATATCATTCAACTATCAGTAGCTCATACATTAACCCTGTTGAAATAAATACTCCATATATGTTCAATGATCCTGTACATACTGGTATCTATTTTCATCAATCATGGATACAGACGTACTGTAGCGAGTATTTAAGTCAGAGTGATTAATGTATGCACTACTGACAGTTGAATAAAGTTTATATTTTTTAGCATTTGTCTTGAAGCTACTCGTACACAGATTTAGTTATTTTTTCGTTTAAAAATTATCTGTCATGTATCTATAATTGTGTTAAGAAAAATAAATCTTAATATTTAGACATACTGACCTACACAGCCCTCCAAAAGGTCCTTCACAGTACAATAATTGAATTCTAAAATTTCAAGCTTCAGTTAGGAAGAATTATTATATCATTGTTTATTTTATTCATTATTTATGCAATGTAAGCAGAATTTCTACTGGTACATTAAATTATCTTTACATGAAAAGTTATCTATCAGCCTTCAAAGCTATGCACCATGTATCTTAATAAGCCAATATGAAGCTAGAAGTATTTTGTAATTTCATATCCATAAAACGTACTCCTTTAAAAAAAGCAAAATTTAAATCATTTGACAGTAAACTTGCTTTTACATTTTTAGACTTTGGCAATTACGCCAAAAGGCTTAAGTTATACCACTAGTTGAAAACTATCGACGAAAATGCCTGACCAGTTTAACCTGCGGAGTGATACATATATCTCTGATTTACTACGCAGTCAATTTTAGGCGATAAAAGTAGTTCCGTCATCTCTGACTCGTCATTGTTTCACTGATTAATGACAGATGTTCTCTTATATTGATAAGCGTGTGGAAGGGGCGTAGTCATATCTTATTGAGACACTAAGAATTATACATAGTGATTATATTTTGCCCTGCTTGATTTTTACAACACAGGGGCGAATGCAGGTTTTAAACTAGGGGGGGGGGTCCAAACTTTTTCTGAGGGGGGGGGTCCAAACTTTCGAACCACTTCCACAACATAGACAGTTTGCAAAATAACGCAACGTACTAAAAAGTACGAGAAAATTGCTTCTTGCTACTAAAATGGCTTATATTTTAAAAAATACACTCAAGGACGGGTACATTTTGAAAATTTCAAGGGGGCTCAGAGCCCCTGACCCCCCACTGAATCGGCCTATGCAGTATTATCCTGATATGCAGTGTCCTCTATAAGTTCTAGAAAAAAAATCTGATTTTCAAATTGACAAATAAAATAGGCATATAGAATCGTCTGAACAAATTACAAAATTGGCATTGAAGGTATTTGGTTTATTTTTTCTATTATTTCAAAATACCATTAAGTGTCTGTAACTATGTAAAAAAAATTTATTATTTCAAAGCACAATGACCTATAGTTTGCAGGAAATATACAATAAAAGTATAAAAGTAACAAAAATGCACTAAAAGTGTCTATACCGTGACATACGGGGTAGATTTTTACTACACGAAACACCATCATTTGTAGTTATATGTCAATTTGCACTAAAATTGTCTTTATCAGAACACTAATTTCCTGCTTCCATAAATGTTTCTTTACAATTTGATAGTTTTAGAAAAAAAATGATATTTAGGAGCAGTAGGAGAAAGTAGGAGCAGTTGTCCAGAGTTAGGATGCGCGCTTAGGAATCGAGAGGTCCCGGGTTCCATCCCCTTTAAGGGCACTGCTAATTTTCTTGAGCAAGAAATTAACATACAATTGTTTCACTCTACCCAGGCGTAAATGGGTACTGTGAGGGATCGCCTGCCTGAGGGTGATTTCAATGATCAGGAGTTATCATACAAGATTGCAGTCGGCTGAACATGTATATGGAAGCAGACTTTAAACCACACTTTAACTTTTATTTAAGTTGAAATCTTTGAATGAGTATCTTTAATTAGTTATACAATATATTATTCAAACTATGAAACACTTATATGTATAAGCAAAACTGTAGTAGAATTACTTAACAGTTTGTATGATAAATTTTCTAAAACTTTTATTTGTCCAAAAACTTTTGAAGGGCACTGTATGTGTGATTCATCATTCTTGTACATTATATTTCTGTAACTTTATCATTGTTTGTATATTAACGATCTTTGCATGTTTCTTAGAAAAATATATAAATAAACAAATAAGAAAATTTTATTTATTTTTTTCCAAAATTTGATATACTTTTATATCAAAGGTATGAAGTTTCAAACAGGCATATGTCTGTGTATATCTAATTAAAGTTGTACATTTCTATAAATATTATTGTCAAAATAGCTAAAACAATATACACCTAGCCGCCTGGCTAGCTCAGTTGGTAGTATGCAAGTCTACTGATCAAGGGGTCAAGTGCTCGATTCCTGGGTGGGGCATACTTTAGTGGAGATTTGTTATGAAATTATTTCTACGGCCATTCACTCTCCTACCAATGATTTTTGATTATGAAGGGCAGTTGTCAGTCACGAAAGAAATATTATGCGCTCAATAGTTGGTTAACAGCTAAATCCAGAGATGGGCCTTTCCAGGAGGAGTAAGTAGGTTGACTGACCTAACCCCTGGCGGCCAGTCCGGTAAGGGAAGATACCGCCTAATACGTCTATGCGGATGCCCTGTCCAGTGGGTCCGTTTACAGGACCTCGTATAGTCCTTATAGGAGTAGGCGCGATTATGTTGCATATCACATAAGTACTGTATTGATAAGTGCACATAGACTTGTACCGGCTGCTTATGACATTAGTATTGTATTGATCAGTACACAGAGAATTGTACCGGCTGCCTATGACATTAGTATTGTATTGATAAGTACACAGAGAATTGTACCGGCTGTCTATGACATTAGTATTGTATTGATAAGTACACAGAGAATTGTACCGGATGTCTATGACAGTAGTATTGTATTGATAAGTACACAGAGAATTGTACCGGCTGTCTATGACATTTGTACTGTATTGAAAAGTGCACCTAGACTTGTGCCGACTGCCTATGACAGTAGTATTTTATTGATAAGTACACATAGAATTGTATCGGCTGCCTATAACAGTTGTATTGTATTAATAAGTGCACCTAGAACTGTGCCGGCTGTCTATGACATAAGTACTTTATTGATAAGTGCACTAAGAATCGTGGCTACTGCCTATGACATAAATACTTTATTGATAAGTGCACATAGAACCATGTAAGCTGCCTATGACATAAGTATTTCATTGATAAGAGCACATAGAACAGTCCAGGCTGCTTACGGTATTGGTACTTTTTAAGCGCACATAGAACCATGCAAACTGCCTATGGCATAAGTACTTTGTTGATAAGTGCACATAGAACTATACAGGATGCCTATGACATAGGAACTTTATTGATAAGTGCACCTAGAACCATGCCGACTGCTTATGACAGTAGAACTTTATTGATAATGATAAAAAGTAATGAATTCATCTTTTTCTTTCCTTAGTAAGGACAAGTCAAATAATTCATTTGATGATTCTCATCTCATTATTTTTATACCATAGGGCAACCGTTAAACATCATTTATAAATTTAAATCAATTGTGCAGGCTCTAAAATAACCGATATCATACCAGCGAATGTAAAATATAAAAACGTTGTGTTATATAGAGACTTGGTATCAAAGTTTAAGCATCTGAAACTTGAGACAATTATGTTTTGTCACGTGGAAAATTGTATCTCAAATTTTTCCTCATTTAAAAAATTTAGCTGATCTTTGTGTATGGGCTCATGCGGTAAAATATTATACACGTATCAAAAAGGATGATAAAAAACGAAGATGCATGTATGAATACTTATAATTGATAACAACTAAATGACACGTATTCACTTGCAAATAGATATACTAATACATGTACAAATAAATTAACTTAGAAATTAAGCACAAATAAGCTTCTCAAGTATATGAACGATTTTGTAATGATACACATTTCAGTGGTGGATGCAGAGGGGTTCTGATGAATTCTCTCTATAGTTCGAAAGTGGCACATTTTCTTAACTTCAAATCTAGTAATTACTATTTTTATGCAAATTTATTGTACCTGAGTTTAATTACCTCAGGAGAAGACGATTTCGTCAATAATACGTTAATTAAGAGAAATGTAGTTTTTGATCAATAATTATTTTTCAACTTTTAAATATTGGGTTAAGATTCAAGACAGGAATTTGATAATCAATGTTTGTGTTTTGATAATATCTGCTAACCCTAAGGAGGGGAGGGGGCACATGCATCATTGTGTAAAATGTGAAAAGCCTCTCCGATAGTTTGCATTTTAAAGCAATTTGTAGTTGCAGACTGGGCGAGCATGATACTTTTACTGTGCCCAAGCCCAAGAGAATTTTGAGCATAATTGTACAGAAATCTTAAAAAAATGACTACTACATTAGTTTCTATGACAAAACTTTTCCATTGTGGCTTTTCCCAACTACAATCTATGTGAAAGGGTTTTCACTAGTACTGGTAAAGATTCGTGTTCAGAAATATTAATTGTGCGAGTCTGCGGCCGTACATAACGTAATTTAATATTGAAAAGCAGTGTAAAATTTAATTGAAAAAAAAACATGAAGGATTAAACACTCTAGATCTTACATAAGTTTACAAGTTTTACAAGTTTATTCATATAAACACCAGAAGGTCTTAGAACCAAGCGGAAAATACGTGTACATTGATATGTCAGTACAATATAAGTGATAGTATTTTATTATTAATACAGAAGAGAACTGAATACAATAGATCTAACGTATACGTAGTATAATAGTAAGTTGCTAGATAGTACATTTATCAGATTACAATATATGGACTTATCATTATATTTATAAGGTATAATTGTTAGTTTCAAAGAGATATAAATTAAAAAAAAAAAAAATTAATCACCTCTGTTGAACCTCATTTTTCACATACCGTGTTTTTCACAAGTTGTGAAAAATGCGTGCGTGTTTTTCACAAATATTGTGAAAATACGTTAACATACACATTTTATACGAGCATAGAAACGCATTTTTCACAACTTAAAATATGATGAAAAAAAAGTTTGAAAAAAATTTAGTTGTTTTGGTACGAACGCATTTTTCACACCATAAGGAACATCCCTGTTTCATCATCTTTGGCCAAGGGGTTAACAAGGAGAAGACATTTTTAGAACTTATTGACTGACCATCACATGCACGGCGGAAAACGAGTCTTTATAAAAGCTCAGTTTGAGCATAATAAAGAATGCACTTAATATAATTAACAAACAACCGTATAATGATGAATGCACATTATATAATGAGCAAACAACCGAGTGTAGTAAAGAATGCACGTTATATAATGAGCAAACTACCGAGTGTAGTAAAGAATGCACCTTATATAATGATCAAACCGCCGAGTGTAGTTAAGAATGCACCTTATATAATGATCAAACCGCCGAGTGTAGTAAAGAATGTACCTTATATAATGAGCAAAGCACCGATCATAGTAAAGAAAGCATCTTATATAATGAGCAAACCACCGAATGTAGTAAAGAATGCACCTTATATAATGATCAAACCACCCAGTGTAGTAAAGAATGCACCTTATATAATGATCAAACAACCGAGTGTAGTAAAGAATGCACCTTATATAATGATCAAACCACCGAGTGTAGTAAAGAATGCACCTTATATAATGATCAAACCACCGAGTGTAGTAAAGAATGCACCTTATATAATGATCAAACCACCGAGCGTAGTAAAGAATGCACCTTATATAATGATCAAACCACCGAGTGTAGTAAAGAATGCGCCTTATATAATGATCAAACCACCGAATATGATTTAGAAACCGCTTAACATACCCAACTTTTAGACCCATCAATATTTTCGCTGTTTGATACAGCCATATAGCACTGACAGGAGATACATCAGTTTTGCGATAACATAATCTACAAGCCTTGACCCCATGTTGTGATCGATAATGTAAGATAAGGATCATAGATCACGATTATAACCATATAGATTTCACTTCATCATTGGGGGGTTAAATTCCTTGTAGACAGATGTTTTATAAATTTGTATATTGTCCATTGTGCATGAGGTGTAAATTAAAACTACTTTAGTGGTAACATTTTGTATACATGATAGTTCAGTTGAAACAGGGATTTTATACAACAAATGTGTATATGTTATATTAAAAATGTTATATAAAATCCCTGGTTGAAACAAAATTAACGATTGAAATAATTTTCTTATTGTTTAATAATGTTAGAAATGAGAAATATATTACAATATAACATCTCCATTTTAAATAAATTTATTGTCCGTCCGTGATTTTTTATACACCATATTTTCATTGAAACAAAAGCTTTAAAGTTAAATTGCAACAACTAATTCAATCCTCATAGTTATTGTTAAGCCGTCAATAACTATTTTTGTTTCGTTTGTCGGTTGCAAAATTTTACTTTGACTGAAATGACCATGCATTCATAATTATAACTGTTCGATTAGTTTTTACATTTTTAATAATATTGTTTAACATGAATTAACTAGTCAGTAAAAATGTTTTCAAGATATCTTCGTTTAAAGAAATAATAACGGTAGTGGTGAAATTAAAACAGTTGCATGTCGTTCTTTCAGTTGTTATTATTATGCCGCCAAAATAAACTACAACACTTAATTAATGTGTAAAAGTATTCATTTATCAGAGAGATATGAATATATTAAAATGCAAATTATATACATATAAATATATTATAAGCAATAAAGGAGTATTTTCTAGTAAAATTATTTTAAAGTAATATTATTTTTATATACTGATTTCATCGATTCGTATAGTCGATAATCAAATCTACCAAAAATTACATTTTCTTAACTATCTAGAATAATATTTTTTTCTAAACCTTTATTGTTAGATCATGTGACAGATACAACTGAATAGCAATGAAACAGAGACAGGAAGGTTATCCTGTCATAAAAGTGTACCCGCTGTGCCTCGCTATACACAGTGTATTATACAATCACACCAGAGGTCCCTTTATCCGATAGCGCACATTATAAAATTAAGAAAAAAATATATGAAAAATCCAAAAATTTTGGAAAAAGTGCAAAACAGACCAACACTTCATGTAGATATTTTAAAAATAAAAAATGCTCCGGAAACTAGAAACATACAGCTTTCTCATGTCGTTTGCACAAATTTGATCAAAGGACCGGAAAGGCTTTATTTTTTAACTTATATCAGCATGAGTATTTCTTTTCCTTCTTATTTTATAGTAACGTGAGTAATCAAATAAAACCTTAAAACAGACCAAAACTTTACAATTTTACAAAAATATAAAAACAACTTTATGAAAGAAGAAAGTTTAAACATTTTAGCATCATTTGCACAAAATTGATATCTTAAAAAATAAAAGAGATATGGCTGTTTAAAGAATTTTCCCCTATACTTTTCTATTGACAATCGAGCATCGAATTGAGATCATGTATGGGCCTAAAAGTTGGACATGTATATAATGAACGAACTACTTGATATGATGCTATTTAAACTCAACAACGTACCTTAGTGTACGTTTTTGACAGTCAAGGCTTTCCATACTCCAGCGTTGCGCTAAGCAACCAATGAAGTGGCCTTACATGTTTTAGGGAGTACAAATATATACGATGGTATTATTAATTATACGATTATTTAAATGTATATCGTTCTAACGTAAGCAGATGATAGATTCTCGACTGCTGTTTAAATCAATTGGATTGGGATAAATAAAGGTTTCCTAACAAAAAGTATTGGAGTCTCATGACGGATCATCAGTTTAGCGGTAAAACAATCGCTTTTTCTCCCCAGAGGTCGCTGGTTCGACCCCTCCCCTCTTCTCCACTAAAATACTGACAGCTTAGGGCGTGATAGTTGTTGATATGGATCTTATTGCGTTGCTAGGGGCACTAGTGTGGTTACCATGGTTATTCGTGTGGTTGCTATTGGTGCGAGACTGTTTGTTACGGACTTTGAAGAAGTTTCTATGGGCGCTAAATTGTATGCTAGTGACCTTTTACGGTTGTTAGGAAGTGCAAGGTAGGATGCTAGGACCTAAAGTTGTCGCTAGGGTACTAGCGTATTTGCTATGGACCATAAATATGTTGCTTATTGCGCTTGAGTGGCTGCTATAGACCCACATATGGTTTCTTAGGGCACAAGTATAGTTGCTATTGATATTTATGATGTTGCTAGGGATTCGAAACTGATTGCTATGGACCTTAATGCGGTTACAAGGGGCAATAGTGTAGTTGCTGTGGACTCTTAGGCTGTTGCTTTAGGTGCTTATGAGGCCGCAATGGACCTTAATGTGGTAACTTAGGGAGCAAAACTGAAACGTTAGTTTTGTTTATTATTTTATATATTTAATTTTTTCCACTTTTCAGTGATAAATACATAGTTACAACAGAACATACAAACTATAAAAACAATAACACATAAACTGCATAAACAATAGAATAAATGAAATACATACAATGATAATATGAACAATGATATTTACATAAGATTGATATTTAAAAGTTTTTTTATTGTTATATATAATTATGTATATACATATATTCAGTTTTTACAGTTGTAAGTGTTGATTCAGTCATGTATCAACTTACATGCCAGCCTTTAAAAGTCGTTATTCTCATTATTTCCGGTAAGTTTGGGTGCTATGATGAATGATAAAGAGTTTGTATTTAAATGATTTTTATCATTGATATACACTTATTTACATTTATTCCACAGGGTAAATATACGTATATCATTGAGAGAAATATTTTTAAATGTCTGTGTTCCAAAACATTCAGTAATGATACGCTGGTTTATATCACGTATATGTACATGACACAGTTTACAGGTATATACCTCTTGAAATTGTCTAGGGTTTACAGTCATTTGAACAATTGTTGTGAAAATTGCGTTAGGACTGAAAATCGAAAAAAAATGTCTAAGTATTTTGACAATGCTCATTTGTGAAAAACTCGAACGTATATTACACAACTTGTGAAAAACACGGTTTGTGAAAAATTAGGTTCAACACACCTCTATCAAGGCCCTTTTATCGAAAGAACAAGAACAATAAATATTGCGTAAGAACAACAATAACAATCCCAATCATCATCGCATACTGACTCATGGGTATACATCCAATTTTAAATATAGACATACATATTCAATAAGATATCATATACAGATCACATACATATCACATACACTTATACATATGCATGATAAAACTCTTTTACAACCTTGTAAATGATAGAAAACCTTTGTATCACTAACACAAGTATTAGCATTTCCAAAAATGCTTGAAATCGACGTTTAGCCGTGTATTACAACATCTCCTTCCAAGTAATATACGTCAACGCTATTAGCCGTGCCAAGTCTATTTAGAGAATATTGGGATTTGCGTGACCCGCTAAAACATTTTATTAGACCTTTTTGATTCATTGTACGGAACCTTCCGGGCTGATAAAAATACGTCGAATGAACAGGTGTTGTCCAGGTCTTGTTCGGACTATGCACGTAAAACAGCATTATGGTAGACTCTAGAATTGTTCCTGTCTATTTGGCATATAGGAACTTCATTCAATTTTTTAGTAAACCAAAATATTCCGGCAGACGATTATTGATATGAATCAGTGGGGCGTTCCCAATGGTTAACGTTAAGCGAACAGCGATATTTATGAGGGGCATGACTTAAACCTGTCTCAGTGGATACTGGTTACGCCTCTCAGCTGATTGGATACAGATAATCTTCTCCCGTAAAAATAGATTCGCCCATTAGTAGGGAAGATAAGTTTGCATTTTTTTCAACAAATGGGAGTTTTAAAAAGAAAACAAACATGTTACAGTTAGTTTTGTATTTTCTGGGTCTTAAATGCAGCTTTCTTGAAACTGGTACTCATTCCTATTCTGATTATTGTATTTTCTGGTAATACCCGACAAAAGATGGCGTCCAGACGAGTCAATTCACGCACCTCTAAATTGACAATTTGCCGTCCATTTTTCTATCATGTGACCTCAAATGCATCGTTTTGATTGGCTTAAGGCAACCGGTGTCGACTACAAAATGCTCAAATCTTGATAATTGTATATATCGACGTACAGGTACGTCGATAATCAACTGAATCGTGTGGAGTAGATATGACGTCATCATTTTCTGTGCACCGAAGAAACACGAGTTAAAACAGCTGCGTGTTCAGTAACAGTAGCTACCGTTACGGGTACGGGGGAACTCAACCCGTAGACAACTCAATCTGTGCATAACTCAACTCAAAGTTGTGACAACTCAATCCGTTAGTAGTGGATTGAGTTGTCTCGGGTTGAGTTGTCTTTAGGTTTTCCGTTACGGAACGTTTTGGAACTTTCAGGGTAACTGAACACACTGCTGGCCAATAAGTTGGATTATTTTGGGTAAAGCATTCGGAACTCTTTTACATCATCCGGTAAAGTTTACTTAAGATAATCGCCGATTGACTGATATGAGTAAAAACTAACTGACCCGAACCTGCAATTCTAACAGTTCGCATCTGCAAATCTTTTGACAAATCTTTCGTTGCAAGTCACAGTGATTCATTCAAGCTAAAAATCACACATTCGCAGATACAGCATCAACCAATTAGTTGCAAGGAAAAATAAAGGAAGCCTACTTCAGTTTCATTGCGTGATGAACATATAAGGTTAAGCAATAGCATTTCTCCAAGAGCTTGCATTTTTAAGCTTTAAAATACCCTAAAATAAAGTCATTTTTAAAACTTCCGTGTTGGTATGTATAAAAGAATTAGTCTTCCGCCCAGAATACATTCGGTCTGGGAGAGGTTTCTGGATATCACTCTTTTTATGGTTTACTTAATTTGATCATTTATTTGAGATAGTGTCTGTTGTACATTTTATTAAGGCAAAATGGTGAGGGCGTGGATAACCTTGCCGATTTCTTTGATTTTAATTGTGGTGATATTCCAGGGAGCTGAAGCACAACGTTGGCGAGGGTTCGTAGAATTTTTAATCATTTTATAATCAGTTATTGTTACGAAATGAATATAATAAAAGGCGTTTTTTTATCATTCGTATCCTTTTTTTATTATCAATTGTACAGTGCAACGCGAGCCTTTGAACATCCACGGAACCATAAGTAACTCACCGAATATTCAATTGTTTCTTAACTGCCAAAGTTTAAATAAAATCTCGGTGAATGATTACACACAATCTCAATATCACGAGTGTTATACAAAGAGTACGTAGTCATCGTGAAATTTATTCATGTTTTGACAAAAGAGAAAAAACGAAATATATAATTCGTTTTTTCTCAACTGTCAAAACATGAATAATTTCGCGGTGATTGCGTTTGTTGAAATTATCGTCATAATACATTAATGAGTGTCCAAAAGTGTGTACTATGATCGAGTAAAGCTGCTTATGCCGAATGGTATGTTTTAGTCAAGATATATTTAATAACAATAAGGCCGCCAGAACAAAAACAAAGCATTCAGTCACCATGAAATTATTCAAGCTTTGACAGTTGAGAAAAAACGGACTATACCAAAATGAAATAACCTTGCCATTGTTTACATGTGTATTCGTGTATACAGGTTTTTACAGTACAGTGAATTCCGAGCCTTTTGAACACCCGCGGGGCCACAGTTAATTGGCCGTACTAACATTAACCATGCTACTGTTTACCTATGAATTCGTGTTTACGATAAGCGAAAGATCGCTTTACGTCGCATTATGTCCTTTTTAAGTACATTTTAATTTGCAAATGTTGTTATTTTCACTTGAATAATTTTGAGTCATGATGTCTCTTATTAAGATTTAGTATATGTAATCTTTTTTTTCAACCAATACATATTTATATATTATATTATATGGCACATGAATGGCATCAACCACATTGTAGTAAAAGGTTGGAAGTCTTGTTATAATATTTAGATAGCTTTCGAGATATTTTCGCCACATTGGGCAAAATTGTGTCTTCGACCGGGTTTGCACTATTCAGTAATAAGTTGTAAAACGTATATTTCATTGACACTAAATTGCTCAGAAGATATTCATAGGATATCAGAACATAGTATCAATGAGAATTTACTAAACCGAGATTAAGATTTGAGGGAGTACATCTGTATAACCGGTCTTCCACGTAAACATTGCGTAATTAAACTTAGCCAGCTTCATTACACACCAATACTTATGGGTAAATTATTTTTACAATTTTATAGCTAAGTTGGTTCGAAATTATTTTATAAACATGTCATCATATAACATTTACAATGTGCACATGGACTTATAATGTCATGCATTAAAAATTTTTGTTTTCATTTAATCATCAACCACACTTAATATATAAAAAAATAATGGTTCTACCCAAAACAATCTATGAAGTTTTAAAATTTAGTAAATTTCTTTTGTCTCCAAACTTTTGGTGGGTACTGTACACGTGTACACATGTTAAACTGTACTTGAACATAAAATGCCACAAGAAATACATATTGGATATAAAATCCAGTACTAAGCTCATTAAGTCACAGTAGTAGCTAACCAACTAAAATCCTATTGTACCTGTACGCCAATATCTATAAGTCATATACTTTCTTAAACCTCATAACCAAAATCCATTATTCCTATTACTTTCGCTTTAAGGTCATTTTCCATGAGACAATTAAGGTCTATTGTGTCATCGTCCGTTACAGATATTACAATATAATTGATATCCATATTGTAAGGTGACATTTCATTCTTAGTCACCATGATATAAATGTTTAAAGAAAATGTTAAAAAGTCCCTGTGAGAAATATATGTGGCTGCTGTTGTTTAGTTTAGGTTTAAGGCATGTACCCTCATAAGGAAACATTATGAACATACCACTACTAGAACCTAAGTAGAAGTTTGTTCGTACATAACATTGTTGAGAATTACTTCTTTTTCTGCTGTGAAAATCAGTGGAAATGAGGGACTTTTGCCAGTTATATTTACTTGATAAAATCTGAAGCATTCCAATTGGTAAATAGGTCAAATTGACATTGAAAAGTAAGGGTAAAATCCGAGTAATCCAACTGATTGGACCTACATTTGAAGAGTATACGACGGAAAATAAATAACTGAAGTCCCTTATTCTCCTCACTCTTTGCTATTCTGGTCTGGGCCATGCTACGGCGTTATATCCTTCAATACAATAAAATACTTATTATGTTCATTCAGATTTATATCAGCTGCTTTTCTGTTGATATTACAATAACTGTATTCTTGTAGTATTAATTTTATGATCGAATCTTTCTTTGAGTATAACATTTTTTTGAAATCAGACAGTAAGAATTCATTGTATAGCAAATAAACTGTTTTGTATATCAAGTATATGTTATACAAATTTATACAATACTGGTAGGTGTATTAAAATGGTTTGAAACGTTATCCAACGAAAATCATTTATTTTTTTGGCAATTAAAAACTCCATCAAAGACCAGAGGTGCGTTCAACAATGCGAGCGCTCGGGGCGACATCGAACGCCCGCGTTCTGAACGCGGGCGCTCGCGCGTGCGCTCGCGATACAGCTCGAGAGGTGTTTCGCTTAAAAATTGTTATATAAATTCCGGTAAATACCGTTTCGACTTGGTACCGGTACTCAAATGGGTACATTGAAAAAAATAAAGCAGATTTAAAATAACCAAATACGAAATATCCAATGCTTTAATCTCAAGCCTTCTGTGTATATTTACCGTATTTCAAAGGGATTTACATCGATCTTAAATTCGGTTCAGTATATCATACCATTTAATACCCTTTCTGTATACAAACTGACCGATATCTTCACCTTCTTCTATTTATAGAGTGAGCGCTCGCAGTCGTTCAATAACATAACAATTCGCGAGGCGGGCGCTCGCTCCTTGTTGAACACACGTCAGAGTAGCGTTCAACACTGTGAGCGCTCGGGGCGACATTGAACGCCCTCGTTCTGAACGCGGGCGCTCGCGCGAGCGCTCGCGATTCAGATTGAGGTGTGTTTCGCTTAGACATTGGGCCGACTTGTTTTGCCCGGGCGGCTCATAAACCGGCGTGAGCCGCTCGCCGATCGGCTCACCCCGGTGTGACACATGAATCAAGCGATCCGGCTAACTTATTACTGTTGCAGACGGTCTCATTTCAAGCAGTGTATTAAATAAACCCATATCAGTAGTTAAATGTTCAAATTCGTGTCTGGCGAGTAAAATGTGTACTTGTTATATAACTCTAACACAAATGACGTGTAAGAGAGGTTTATTGAACACATCAGTTAGTATTTTGTCCATAATCGTAGTAAAGTTTTGTAATAATGGTTTCACCTGAATCTATTTTTAGTCATATTCGTCACGTGCTCGCCGCTAGCCGCTCTAACGAAACCGGCTCATTCGGCGTGCGCCGGTTGTTGACCCGGCTCATTCTCAGAGCAAATAAAGCGAATCGCCGGTAGCCGTTTCTGAATCGGCTTACGCCGCTTTGAGCCGCCCGGGCAAATCAAGTCGGCCCATTGTTATATAAATAGATTTCAGTTTATATGAGTTGCCTTCCTTGATCTAAAATACTACTATAACGAATGTATACTTGTATATACCACCTTTCTATCGTAGAGAATAAAGCTTAATATATAACAAAAATCAAGCAACTTTTTAGGTGACTTCACATGCAAAGTAATATTATTTTCTTTACTAATTCCAACATGTTTCGCCTTACGGCTCATCAGTGATTACTTATTTATAAACACCTTATTATTAATATGTCTATTTAGGTGTTGCTTTATATTTTATATACAATACCCACCAAAAGTTTCAGTTTGCAGGCCTACTAAATAGCTTTTATCTAAAATTTGAAAAATGTTTATTTTAAAATGCTCTGTAGTTTTGTTTTATTTTTTGGCTATCATTCACTATACCTTTATAACTGAGTCTATAAAAATAGCTAACCAAATACATTATAGAAAATAATTACAATAAACATAGTTTTTCAGGCTTTAGGGTGTCAGAAGCTGAATATCATAAATGTGCTGCATTAATGATATTTGTTTTCATTTCATTACAACCAAACTTAAATATAAAAAAGTTATAATTCTACAAAACAATTATCAAAATTCAAGAATTAGATGTAAATTTCTTTTGCCTCCAAACTTTTGGTGGGTACAGTATTAATATATCATTGGAAAGATATATTATAACAGATACCAAAGATGGCGGCTGGAAAAATTAAAATTTTTATATCAAAGAATTATCCCTGAAAAGTGGGACGCAAACTTGTGTGTTACTTGTATAACAGATACCAAAGATGGCGGCTGGAAAATAAAAAAAATCTTATATCAAAGAATTATCCCTGAAAAGTAAGACGCAAACTTGTGTGTTACTTGTTCCACATATAATATCCACACAATGCATATAATATACAAAATGTACTTTATTTGGTACAGTAAATTGTATAAGTATGATTCATAATATATGATATAAAATGTGAAAGATCTCGTGTATCAGCAGAAATGATTGTTGCCCCACCCGCTATTTTCAATAATTTGCTGTCTGACGTCATCTTGGATTTAACAGCGAGCGCTCGCAGTCGTTCATCTGTTATCATGCCTGAACATCTTAGCACACATCTTAAAGATTCTGAAGCTATTCTTTAGCCTACACTGAAGCTATAATATTAAAGTATTCAGATTAAAAGCAAAGGCTACTTTTGATATTACAGGTCAATGAATGAAAACTTAGTTTGGTTCCGTTCTGTCAGAGACTATATTTTCTTAAGATTGTATTATGAGTTGCTTACAGAACTGAACTCACATATGAAGCGTGAGTTTCAAGAAATATTCTTTATAATGTTTATATTGAACATAAGAAATATGTTTGTATCTCAAATTATCACAAAAAAAAGAAAAAAAAGTAAGAACAACCAGCAGACAGTCCTACAGACAATGTACTTGTTATAGCACACATATTACCAACAAATAGCAAAACCAGCCTTTTAGTTCTAATGTGTTTGTTTCGTAAGGTAGTTTGTACGGCTGCTCAGAATATAATATTGCGATACGAATTCTGGCTTTTTTAACCAGTACGTTTTTTCTGAACCGGTTTTTGTAGTTATCTGCCGTACTGACTATCAGAATCTGAATATTTGAATAAATATAGTGGAAACTTGAAACTATCTTCTTGTGCTTTAATATGATAAACATTTCGTCAAATGAGAGAAATTGTTTTCGAAAGTCCGTTTCAAAAGAAGTATTTTCTAATTCATTGAAATAATTGGATAAAGTTTTGTAACATGAAAATACTTGTTACGAATTCAATGCATGTGCATTGCTTCATGCTTTGCATGTCTACTTAAAAACTCGATACATATTGCAATATATTGCTGTACGGTTTACATCCCTACTGCTCAGTGAATGCAATAAATCACTGCATGAAATCCGTTTGGATGCAAAGAAAACTGTGTCATTGACGTAATCACTTGAAATTTTCCTTTGGATTTTAACTGCGCAATTTAAGCAAGGCGGAAGATTAAAAAGAAGTTTATATTTACATGTATATATGTATACCTAACGTATACTTAGACTTTTCCAACCAATGATCTTTCATGATTGTCGTCATTGGAAAGAATATGGGACAAGGAAAACTTAATATGAAGTGCGTTCTTTTCTAACTGAAATTCCAATGAAAAAAAAATCAATCCTGGCGAAGGCAAATATTTTGCATTGGGGTAATGTGTTGACTGAACAAAAGTAGAGACATACAAAGTCAACACTTTCAGGCTATGATATGTACACTGTCTTCCAAAAGTTCTCGAGATAAAATGACTTTTTTCTATGTGAAAAAAGAAACAAAGGGTCATTTGAGCATATTGATATCAATTTTAACCGATGCAACTATAGAGAGTCAACATGACTATGATTCAAACTAAATTAAACATTAATAATAGATTATTTCTTTGTAGTATGCACGATCATTTTTCTAGAAATAATTTTGGAAAACCATGAGTATACATGCTTCATTACTTTACAAATCAAAGCACTGATAGCGCTGTCTGGACATGGGTTTATGAGATTGCCTCATAAATCAGAAAATGGCCAGTAACTTTCTAACAAGCATTTCTTATTACAACAAACGTATAACATTAATTCGAGAAACAACAGAGAAGTATGCATGCTCATATGTAGATTTGGGAATGATTCCAAGCTGCCACAGGCCATCTAAGTTCCATACACTTTTTAATATAATGTTAATTTTCAGTGAAGTTTTTGCTTCATGATCCAGGATAAGCTAGTACTAAAGAAAAGCATACAGAAAAGCTAGTTATATGTGACATTCCAAAAAATTTGACTTAATTCTTGAAATGATAGCATTAACGTTATTGTTACAACTATATCACACCACCAGCAAGTTATTGTCAAAAAGTATGCAATATGACTCATTTCATCTCAAGTTTAAAACCATGAAGTTGTGTGACTTTTCTATCAGAATTATTAACAGCCACTTTTGTTGGCTTCGTTTTAGTACTTGATCAATATTTATGATCATTTAATAGTGCAACAATGAGCTATGCGAATACAGGAAATTTCATTTGAGAGGCAGTAAACATTAGGGATGAAACGATATGCAAATACATCGAACATCATGGTCAAGATACGTATCGTGACCCAATTTATTGGGATACGACCGTGACATTTGTTATCAGGAAAAGTCCCTGTACCGATACTGTATTTTCAGTATTCAACAGACATAAAATCTCTGCGGTTCTTTGTAAAATGAGTCCAGTACAACTCAACCTGTTATCTCCGTAAACTTGTACATGTATACCACCACTAGATCCAAGACAGCTGTTGTATAGGATCCATTGTCATCCCTCAGGGGGTCACGTCAAGATGACCTTTTTTGTAGACCGGCCATAAGACCAATCACTATTTAGCTTTCATCTAGACGAAACACTATTAATAGCATCCATATCATAAATAATCACATCTTCCCCTTTTGCATCCCTACACTTCGAATCGTGTGATGACCTTATTGTCTCATCCCTAGTAAACATTAGATCATGACAAAGTATGATTGGGTACTACACTTTTAAGCTAGGCAGAACACATGAATGTAAAAGCTGAGAGAATAACAATAAAACAAAAGTTTATGTTAAGAAATTTTATGCCAACTAAACAAAATAGTACATTGTATATCATACTAAATGATATAACATTTATATATTAAATCACTAAAATAAATATATTGTATATGTATATATATATATAGGATTGTATAATACACTGTGCATAGCAAGGCACAGCGGGTACACTTTTATGACAGGATTACCTTCCTGTCTCTGTTTTAATGATAACTATTTGTATATATACATGTAGGTGTATCTGTCAAATGATGTTGTAATAAAGGTTCTGAAATAATTATAATTAAAGTGTTAGGATTCCATGCAGGTTAGAAAATACATGTACATACGTGTAATTTATCTATTTATTCAGAGAATTATTGTTCGGGAAGATTTACTCGACTTTAAGTATTACTGAAAACAGTATCATAAACATATTACTGTATTTTGGCGGCTTAAGGATAAATGGAAGACATCAATTGTTTTTAGTTTACCTCTACAAATATATCAATTAAAACGTTAATACCTTACTTTTTTTACTAGTTTACAAATCATTGTAGAACGATTGCATAAAAAAGGTGAAATATTAAAATGAATAAAACAGTTGTGCAAATAGATGCATGGGCATTTTAGTCAAAGTAAAATAAAGCGGCAGACGAAACAAAAGAGTAACGATAACGTTGAGGTTTGAATATTGTTTCAAAACTATTCATTTAAATTTATAAGTTTTATAACAATAAATATAAGGCATATCCAAATTAACGGATGGGCAATTAATAAATTATAATAGTAGATGAGTACACAATTCTCATTTCTAACATAATTTGTCTGCTCATCAAAAATTATTTCAATCACCATTCTTGTTTCATCTGACTGCATTGTATACAAAATGTCACCTTAAAAGTTGTGAAACATTTATCTGTTAATTAACACTTGTTGCACAATTGACAATATAAAACATTTGTCTACAACGGATTAAATTGATCCCCTGATATGACTTGAAATCGTGACCTATGATCCATATCTTATCTCATCGATCACAACATGGGGTCACGGCTTGTAGATTATATCATCGCAAAACAGACGTATCTACAATCAGAGCTTTATGGCTGTATCATAAAGCGAAAATCTTGATGGGTCTAAAAGTTGGGTATGAGAAAAATGAAAAAAAGTATTCGGCTCTCTGAGGGACGAATTAAATTGTGGTGACAGTGGTTATTGATCATATGTGAGGAAATAACTGCTGTGGAGAGTTTGGAACGTAATGAGGGCTTTTACAAGCTCCGTCTGTAAACAAACATGGCGGATCAAACTTGATGCGTATTGTGTATTGATCGAACCCTTCGTCAAAACAAAAGGAATTATTGCAATTTTAAACTTATTATAAGATATCCAAAACCCCAAAAGTAGTGATATGTCCATATTGCATCTGACACAATTATCAAATAATGCTCTGTCAGTAAACTTCGTTCTGTTGAAAAACCATTAACTTGACACATGTATATGATCTATCTAAAGACAGTGGAAAATTGTAGGCATGTCTATTTTTAGCCTATTGGGATTCAGTTGAATGTACGCATGCGCAATGCAATTATAGAAAGAATAAATGTATTAAAATTGTTATTACATTAATAATTTCAATTAAAACGACACGAGTTTTTCATAAAGTCGTAGTTAATAAAAAAACTTGCATTGTTGCAATTTTCTCATCGACGAAATTGAAGATACGCGTTATCTACTGCGAACTATTTTTTCCGAATGTATACGTCCGCGACAAATTTTGATAAGCAACCCATGTCAAAAAACCTTAGTATTACATTTAGAAATATTTTTAAAAAATCAATGTGCCAAATCTTGTAAGATTGTATGAGCTGGACTATGCCAAATTTATTTATTGCAAAGTCGTGCAATTGTTTGGTGAAAAAGTGGTAATTGGTACATTTTAAATGCCAGTCGTACTTTCTTCCTAACTTTTTGCACTTTTTTGATCAGGTTCATAAGAGACTAAGAGTTAGTAATCTTACGGGAAAATTGTTCCTCTCTAACAATGCAGTTCATTGTTTTTCAAGACTAAAGCTTAAAGACTCTGTACCTTCTTGCTCCACTGTCTTATTGGCCTAGTATATATGTATATAAAACAAGAAATATCTTTAAAAATATGTTCGATGCTATGCAGGAATACTTGTTTGATCACTTGTTTACTTACACTTGCTGATCAGTCATACTGCTAGGAGCGTATCTAGACGAATGTATATCAATTAGCATAGTAAATCAACCATTTTAAACGGATTAAATAGTCAGCAACTACTGTCCGTACTACGCGCCTGTTTATCACAAATAACCAATGGTACGGTATCTTTTATCATTTCCTCTATAATGGAATAGAATTTCATATAACAAACAGGTATGGTAGAGCAAATTGTACTGGTTAAACAATAGTCAAAAGTTGGCTTAGACAGATGCGTCGAAAAATGAAATTGTGGTGAATTATGCCGGAAAGCCAAGTTGTTTTAAATCATGCTTTGGCGCACCAGCCAAGTATTACATTCATCCAAATATGTATTAACTATTCATTTTCTATTTTCAGTTAAAATCATTGAATAATTTTAAAAGAACGCATCATAAAATTTCCCACTGAAAACATCTTTATCTAAAGATATTAAAGAAACTGTTACTAATGGGTTCATTTTAGTAAATGATCGATGCTGCTTATTGGGTTCTTTTCTTAAATCATATCGATAGATTTAAGATTTAATTTTCATATTGGCTTTTTCCAACCATTTGCAGACATCATTTTAAAATAAATATTTTATTATAAACATTCAAATTCGCCCCTTCTCTCAAAACGTATCAGATTGTTCTTTAAGTTTATATAAAATGGTACTTTTTTGCTTTCAGGGGACAGAGTGTTTATTTGAATAAAATTTTATAAACTAAATAATGCTGATATGACTTTGGAATTTGCCGAAGTTAAACGTTTATAAATGTCTTAGCTTTACTGAGAACGGCTGTTAGCTTCTTCCGACGATCAACAGTAAACATGAAGTAGGATCTGTTGCTTGTTAGCATTAAAATCCATAGGTGGTCTGTATGCTTTCAATTAAAAATCTTCGAATAAGTCGACTTGAAACCATAACAAATCGTACACGCGAATAGGTTTAAACATGATTTTTGACATGGATTGCGTTAGCAATTCAGGTCTTAGTAAGCGACATATTCTGAAACGCATCAAAACATGTCGCAGACGTAGACATTTGAAGGTCGTGCGCAGTTAGATTAGCACAGTGGTATGTTGTTAGGTTGAATAAATACCAACGCGTAGATAAATAGTCCCTTTGATAACATTATCTGACAGTATCAAGCAGTATTGTAGTTTACTCACAATACATAAAAATATCCTTGTGTATTCCATTTAAACAGTTTCAATAAGGAACCAACATACTTCTGCTGAAATATTGATTACAAGTTATGTAACTTCTGACCATTTTCTTGTCGACTGTAACACCATTGCGCTAAAAATAGACACTCCTACAAATTTCCAGTGTCTAAAGATCATAAACATGTGTACTGATTTCTTCTATAGACAGTATCAATGTAGCTTCGCTGATCCTTCGTAATGCAGTTTGTTTGTGAATTTTAGAAGAAAAGATCATTAGTCCAGCCTCTCTATATGTATTTGGATAAATTTTGCCCTGTTCAATCCATGTCCGGACAGCGCCATCGGCGCATTGATATATTCATTGCGCGTAGCACATTGTACAATACCAGAAATCAGCTTATGAACAAGTATCTTAGGCTCCGAATGAATATATCTATAGTTGATTGCAAAACTGTTGCCAATTATTAATACTTCATTAGGATTATCGCAGTTTTGTTGTCAATTCAGAATTAGCTAACTGATCCTGGTTACATCGGCAGATATAGTTGTCCCATGAAGGCTTTAAATACTCTTTCATTTTCTACAGATCAAATTATGCATCTCTAACAGCGTCATTCAAATAAATATCTATATATAATGACACTGCTAGAAATACTTGATCTGCAGTAAATGGAAAGTATTATTAAAATACATTTTAAAAGATATCGAAGATAAATCACTCTGATTTTGAATATCTTCCTTTCAAAATCGATATTGTAATACTTGTAAACACAATGAATACCCCAGTACATTCAGTGCTTTGATTGTCGGAGTTCATGAAGACACAGAATGCAATGTAGGCCATTGCTCATACTATCAAAGCTTCGTGATTGCAATATCCTTAAAAAATCAACTTACCGACTTGATAAAAAAGGTTTTATAAAATTATTACAATTGTATACAAGTGCATATCATTATTCAATAAAACCTATCACGTTGCGTGATTAATATATCAAATGCACAAATTAGCAGGTATAAATATAAAAAATTATACAATTAACTGTTTACAATAGAATATAAATATAATGTACTTGATTGTAATTCTATAGTAAATATTGAAATACCAAGGATCATATCATATTAAACACATTAAAGTTCCGATATAAAAATCATATCGATTACTGCAAATTAATGAAATTTTGATGATGAACACTCTGCAGTATAACCATCCATAACTTATCTGGAACAAAGAACATATTACATACATATGATACTACGCATGCGCAAAGATTCGGTTGGTTTTTATCTCGCTGGAGAAATTTAAATTAATACTACGAATAACAAACTTTTAGACTAGACTGCCGTTTTACTAAGAAATGACATACTCTGTAACTGGTTTTGAACTGAATTTTAGTGATTTGTATTGTTTTTGCATTGTATTTGTATATGCTTAACATTTTATGACATGTTTGTTCTGTTTTGTGCACCAAGGCAAGTATTTTCCGATTTGTAAATTAAGTTCTAATAGTTTATGAAACATGCATTGTCTTGTTAATTAAATTTTGCTGTGGGTATTGTTTTTTATAAAAATTTACGAAAATATGAAAATAATTCTTCAACGAATATATGAAATTGCACCCCGAAATTTCTACAAAGATGGTGCGATATGGTAGAGACGCCGAAATTGTAAAAAATATGGCGCAAAATCATGCACCGGTTTTGCGCCATGGCGTTACCAAGATAATGCAATAATCGTAGTTTGCACCAAAAAAAGACGAATTGACATTCAGAAAATAAGTTTTTTGTTATTTGGTTAATTTCAGAAATTACTATTCGATAACCACCAGATACACAGGTTCCTTTTATTGGTATTGCATCTGTAGGTATAGATGGTAAGTATCCTTTTACGTTAATAACAGTGCTCAATACTATAAAACTCCTCTCTGAAACCGGATTTGATCCTGACTTAGAGCAATTCTGGCTTAGAAATTATTCCTTAGCGAAGGGTTTTATAGATAAAGATCAAAAGTATTTGGATTTTGAAAAAAAATTGGTTTGGAGATGGATTCCGTTTTAGAGGGGTTCCGGCTAAGAGGGGGGGGGGGTACTGTACTTATATTTTATATGATCGCACCATGTCTTATCATTCAAACTATAGTCACGCAGTGAAATCATTTTACATAAGTGATATATATGGCGCCTTGATTAGAAGGGATTAATCTATCGAAGGAACATCATTGATTACAAACATCGCTCTAGATCATAGCCATTTTTATCAAAATTAAATTAGTTTTCAAACCTTAGAGTTATAATCAATCATAGAAATTGCCCTATGTCAAAGTTAAAATAACAGGCGTGTTTTTGTGACTTTGTAGTACAAAAGTAACAAGACTTATGTCCCTCGAATTTTAGCAACGACAATGTTAAGTTACAGGCGTGTTTTTTGACTTTGTGGTACATTTTGTAATCAAGGGTTATAAGATGTATGTCTCTTGAATTTCGCAACGTATAAGTAAAGTTAATGGCGCTTTTGTGCTTTGGTGAACATTTTGTATACAAGGGTAACACTATATATCCCTTGAATTTTGCAACTTTTAAGTTAAGTTACAGGCGTGTTGTGTGACTTTGTAGCTTATTCTTTTATATTATATCCTATATTTTAGGGGTTGTTCACTATGGAGAGGATATTACAGGACGTATTATAGAACTAGCTATCTATGCAGATCGGGTTACACTCATAAAGGAGATTACAATTGTGTCGTTCGTAAGTTTGTATTTAATTCAGTTGTATCCAATTTTATGCCAAATGAAGACATTATGCCCTGTAGCCTGTTCAATTACCCTAAACGTTCCAAAACGTTCCGTAACGATACATTCGGAACTCCTCGGCCATTCGCTGTGAATAATCTAATCCAATAAACAAATAATGATCGTCAAGGGTTTTTCAGGATTTGAAATTGAAAAAATCTATGAAGTGGGTGGGGTTACTAAACGTATTAAAATATCTAAAAATTCCAAAATAATTTTGATATATTTTGTAAGTGATATGTCAAGTGTATAGACATGACAATGGAAATATAAAATACTCAACAAATAAGACATTTATAAAGAAATGAAAACATTTAACCAAACCTTAAATTAGCCTTCCGAACGTCAGTCCAAACACATACATGTAATTAAAGTACTTTTTTCATAAATCCAAATGTTGATATAGGATGTCCATGTAACATATTACAATGTCTTAGGGTAAATTACACAAAAAGTATTTCCAAATGTAAATATCATAATTTATCTCAACACAATCATTACACATTTAATTCACAGTTTATATCATAGGAGCCCAGTGCAATTTTCCCCTCATATTGTATGTTCTATGTATGTGATAAGAAGGAACAATTCATCGGGCTCCTGTAAACCTGAAAATAAAATCATGTGATGAGAGTGTTGTGATCAATTATCAAATTTACATTTTGGAAATACTTTTTGTGTGATTCACTCAAAGACATTGTAAAATGTTATATTGACATCCTATAACATCATTTGGATTTATGAAAAAAGAACTTTAATTATGTGTTTGAACTGACGTTCGGAAGGCCATTTCAAGGTTAAGATAAATGTTTTCATTTCTTTCTAAATGTCTTATTTGTTGAGAATTTTTTATATCTTCACTGTTACGACTATACACTTGATGCATCACTTACAAAATATATCAAAATTATTTGGAATTTATGGATATTTTGATATAATTAGTTACCCCACCCACTTGATAGATTTTTTCAAATTAAACAAATGATAGACTCTTAAGGCAATGAGTGATGTTTCAAAATTTACGGACTAAAACGGAACATCACCCATTGCCTAAACGATCGTATATTTGTTTACTTCAACACCGGTAGTTTCAAAATAGCGTCTAAATATGTCCGAAATTATTCGCAGCGAATGGCCGAGGAGTTCCGAATGTATCGTTACGGACCGTTTTGGAACGATTAGGGTAATTGAACAGGCTACTGAATTTAATTTTATAATTAGTGTTAGCTACCGGATAATGTTTTAGCCAATCAGCGACCTCATTTTATCGGGCATTCGGTTCGTGGTCAAAAGTGTAAAGATTTTTTTATTTATATTGTAATCGCTTAAGCTTCTACTTGAAGTATGTATTGCAGTATAACATGTGAATTACAAATCTGAAACAAACGGATGTTAGCTCCTTCAGGTGTTCAACAGTAGATATGCAGCAATCTGCTAATTATAAGCATTCTAACCCATACGGGACTGGCATTACATTTAGACACATGTTTTAGACATGGAACCATGCTGACATCTGTTATCGCATACAAACATTTTTCCGTGTTAATCTTAAAACATACTCATTTAAAGTGGTTTATTAAACATTATGCGATACTGAAGCCACATAATTCTGATTTTAATCAGATATTGCATATATACATGTATGACAATGTTGTTTCAATTTCATTATTTCATATAATTAATCGTCAAAATAATATAATGTTTATGTTTTCTATGAATACTAATTGAAAGATCATTCTTGCAGCCGTATGTCGACCTACATGTAAGAATGGAGGTACTTGCATCAGTCCTAACGTCTGTCGATGTCCTAGTACTGCCACCGGCCCATCATGCGAGAGATGTAAGTATACCTTCTAAAAAACAACTTACCGCCTAACAATAATTATAAGTTCATGCATATATACTCACTTTAGATAATGGACTTCCCTATATACACGTGTGCAGTCAATTTAGCTAGACTTTTTGTACAAACAAATACATGTATATTCAAAATGAAGACAAACATGTCAATTAAGTCATGTACTTATACATAAATACATTATCTAAAATACATATTACAACGTTAAATATGCTACTTCATATTTCAACCATTTGGAATTGACAGACGCTTTTTCAAGAAACATTACAAATGATGTCCTACATTTTAAAATATATGCATAATGTATTTTCATGTATTTTATTGTAGTAACTTGTTCATACGCACGTCCATGCTATCCTGGAGATTGTTCCAGTGGTCTGGCCAACAGTTGTCAATGTGATTCAGGCTTTGTGTTTAATAAAACATCAACCGGCTGTACAGAGTGTAAGTAAATAACTTATATTTAGATATTATCTTTGTCACCATTATCGTCATCATCATCATTATCATCATCATAACAATTATTATCGTCATCATAACCAACATCATCGTTGTCAACAACATCAATATCATAACTATCATCATTATCATCATCATCATCACTATCGTCACTATCATCATCATCATCACTATCGTCACTAACATCACTATCATCATCATCATCATCATAATCATCGTCATCATTATCATCATCATCACCATCATCACTACCAGCAGCAGCAGCATCAGCATCCTCATCCTCATCGTCATCCTCCTCATCATCATTGTCATCATCATCATCGTCATCATCATTGTCATCATCATCATCGTCATCATCATCATCGTCATCATCATTGTCATCATAATCGTAATCATCATCGTCATCATCATCGTCACCATTATTGTCATCATCATCGTCATCATCATTGTCATCATTATTGTCATCATCATCGTCATCATCATCTTCATCATCATCATCATCGTCATCATCATCGTCGTCATCATCGTCGTCATCATCATCGTCATCATCATTGTCAACAACATCATTATCATCATCATCATCATTGCCACCAAAAACGACAACATCATCATCAAAATCATTATCATTATCAATATTATCGTCATCATTACCAACAATTTACTATTTTCATTACCATTATCATAGTCTATCGCACTTAGACAATCACCATCATTATCACTATCTTTATCACTGTAATCACTAACATTGTCATTTAAATCATTGTACTCATCATCATCATCAGCAGCAACACTTACATCATCGCTGAAAAACTTATTGTAATTATCAACAAAATAACAAAATCATCGTCTTTTTTTATCTAAATCACTGGTTCCACAATTATAAAATCTCAAAGAAATTCACTTCATCTCAACAATTTTATGATTACTTGTTATTTATCGTATTCTCATTCTGTCGACATTACTGTTAAAGTTCAAAGACTTGAAATGTATGAAATATGACAAAAAGTTCGAGAGAGTCCGGTGTGCAATCGGCTGAACTTTGTTCGAATAATCAATATTACTTCCCTTTGTTTCGTACTTAGGCGAGTTGCTGGCTACATAACTGACCAATGGCTTGTGGTTTATCCGCCGCGCTAATTGTTTTAAAATGAATTATACGACTATTATTTTCAATATTGCCTTTCTCTGAAATGGATCGTTTAATTTTTAATGTTTACACAAGCACGGTTTGTTCTTTGTACGAAATACATTCTTATGAAAACAAAATTAACTGCTCAGTTGATAAGAGTGTTGATGTTGCTCACTTGATTGCATATATATATATATATATAAACATACAAATATCATTTTTTTAATATATTCATTCATCCCTGTGTTTGACAATTATACATTTCTATTTTTAAGATTGACGCACTAAGTTTAAAAAAATTAACTTTCAATTGAAATAACATGTTTTAATAGACGTCCCAATATCGATATCATTTTGATTGTTTTCAGTCGATCCAAATGAAGACAAACTTAAACCAACGGTGGGTAACAACAATGTGACCATATCAAATATAAGAAGAACAGACAATACAACGGATTATATGTTTATACTGGAAGGTTCACAAGGGGATGAAACTGAGATAGTTTGGAGGTAATATCTTTTCTTTCTAACTTTGTTTAGTTCTAGAGGGTGTTATTATTAATATTCCTTACCACATAAAGTTACGTAATTCAACGAGAATCATTATTTTTATGTCGTGAAGGATGAATTAAAGTTTTTTCTACGGTACAATTCGTATTGTTTTACGTTTGAAACTTTTGGGGGCTGATGTGAGGTTGGTGCCACCTAGAACTCCCTAGTTGTATTTATTTTGCCACTGTCTGTTCCAAGGAGGAAACCCCTTGGTGTTTCGTAGTTCTTTTTATAACAAAAGTTTAAAAACAGAAACCTATCCCTTGTTGCTTTTGGCTAGGTTGTAGGTCTGTGTTTTGACTTTAGTTGTTCCTGATTGACCACCAATTCCTTACTTTATTTCGTGTAAAATGTTTTATACATCAACACAGGGCGCTCGCTTGATACGAGTACTAATCTCATTCATTACACTATACAAGAATATTTGAGTATCATTTAGCTAGCGATCTGGTCATTTTCGGAAAAAAACTTACTATAAAACATCGTTAAAGCAAGAAACATTCATTATACATCCATTCTTAAAGATTGTCTAATCAATTTATAAAATTCATTAATTATGGAGAATAATGAATATTTTCTGACATTAATGTCATAATATGATATCATATCTTCTTTAGACGTTGAAAATGACTTACGATAATTTTTTTCGTAGGATTTTTTGTGAAGATGACCACTGTGATTCATTCAGCACGAGTACTGAAAGCAACTATTTGAATAACGAATTCCTTTTTAATTTACAGCAATCAAAGGAGATTTAATCATTTGAAGTTTTACGTGGAATCATTGTTTGAGGCCGTAGAGTTACCTCAAAGACCCGGTTACGTTCATTCGTCAGAGATTGGAATTGTCGAGACTTTAATAGAAGCAAACGTTTCCAAGGTTCCACGAGACGGTATGTGCATGAATACATTATCAATTGTGTGTAGTAAACTAGTTTGTTTCATGTTTTAAAGAACGATCGACATTATATGGTGATTGCATTTTCTTTAGCATGTATATATGTCGTTGTAATCATGGGTCATTTGGTATAAGAAAATATACTGTATTTACTACCAATGAAGAGTAAATCTGCTTATTCGGACAGGTGATCATTAAACTTACTGGTCATCTAGTGCAAGTAAATATTGTACCAAATAATTACTGGTCACAGCGTAAAATGGCATATTCTGCATACACAAAATTGACATATTTAGACACATTGGTTGATCACATGATCCAGGGCTCTAGTAACTGCATAGGCATTATATAAGATAGCTCCCAACTGTGCAGAGTGGTAGAGTTAAAGGGGAGGAGAGGTAGAAATCAGGTCTGGAATGTCAGTCCACGCACTGTAACCATCACTTTGACTCACACTAGTTGGCTAGTATATGAATATACAATAAATAAAAGGTGAAGGAACAAGGCTTGGGTTATGTGATAGTCGTTAATATTGCTACAGAAACGTAGGAAGTTACAAGTGATACTGGTTGATAATGAATACACAAAAAGTCGATGATAAACTAGACAGTGTACCCTTAATTGCAGGTTACTCCAAACATTTTTATGAAGAGGACCTTCATGTACCTACTTATATAAAACATATAACCGCGCGTAACTTTCAGAACTTTCTGTAGCAGTAACACTTGGAGCTTCCTGTAAGTTACTTTGAAAAAAGCAATTGACGAAATACATCAATGTCATTTCAATCATATCCTAGCGTATGTATTTATATCTAAATTGTATTTTTGTCTACGATCTTAAACTTTTGCCATTTATACTCATGTTTGTATTTTTGTCATATCATAGGTGGTCTGATCAGAGATGACGGATCCTTCAAGATATACCCATGTACTCATTTATCACAGGACAATCCTGAAACACAGGGTATTGCTAAATGTACGATTGTAGATGATCAGTTCAGAACGTTGATAGAGCACGGAGATTGGTAAGTTTCCCTTAATCATGTTGTATTTTATTCCTTTGTCAGTGGCACTTTCTTTAACCCCGCTGATTTAAATATTCGCCTATATCCACTGCACAGTTGTTCTCATTGTTGATAAAAATAGATTTAAATAAGCTGAGTTAATGCATGTTACTTGTTTAAAATGTTTGTATAGTAAAGTAAGAGTACAAGTGTGTATTTTATTGTATTTTTCTTGAATTTGGTACTTGAACTGATAGACCTACTTATTATTATACATGTATGTGAAATCAATTATTCAAGTAATAAATAATCAGACACACTAGCTTTTACATTTTCGATGGTTATTGTAATGGTCGCCTTATAAATTATTTTGTATATTAAAAGGATGCATGTGAAGATCAAGACAAAATCTGGTGGATTTCAAAGTTTGTTCAACACAGACCGGGGACAATTGTTCCCATATAAACATTACTATCAAGGTCTTCAAGTGATCAAATCGGTAGGTTCAGAATTTTTATTTCCTTTAATGCCGTCCCAACACAAAAATAATGTCATATTGCGGTGACCAGCTCACCTTACCTACCTCTGCTGGTCCATTATCTATAACCAGCGCTCACTATCATTCTATTAGGCTGACAACTTTCACTTTCACTTTGAAATGCAATAGACAAAATGAACATATCGAAGCAACAACTGCGTTTAATAATAAAATCTTGTTCACCAGAGGTGTTTGAAATAGATAAATGTCTATTTTCTTTCCAGTCTAAAACAGTGTTACTTTTGATACAGGGACTTTATAGTTTGCTTTAGGTTTGAAACAACTTTTAACATTATGCATAACATCATTAGAGCATTATATATACATATTATTATATACATGTACATGTATAATTATACTGGAATTCTAATGGCTTCTGTTACACTCCATGTCTGATTGCATCATTATATCAAAATATCACCGATACTCGCCTTTCAATATATCGATACAAAATGTTCTATCAATGACAATCCTAGATTCTACTGCTAATGTCTTCATATTTTTGTATAGTTTCAGTTCATGTTTGATTTTATTGCACCTAAGCATTGCTCGGAGATTGGAGCATGGGAAACATGTGCAAGTGATTCTGTTATGTTAGAAGTCGACAATGAATTTACTAAAGTAAGTTATAATACCTTGAAATGTGCAACTTAATCAACTTTGCAGATCTGTCTGTAGTAAAACATTAAAATCCAAACAAGATTTACCTATCATGTACAAAACATGCAACTTGTGGTACTCATCTTAAATGAAAATACATGTATACGATGAGATTATAAAAGTGCATTTTCATTGTTGTTAATTACAAAAAATGGAAGATGAATGGCATTATTTAAGGGAAGAAATGATGTCGTGTTACATTCATTTTAAAAGTCGTTCCTTTTATAATATATTTTTTTAATTCTAAGAACATTTCCCTCCTTGCATTTTGGCTTTATAGCAGATCTCTGCTTTATATTTTACTTTTGCATTTCCTGATAAGTGTTTAATCTCTTTCTTTCAAAGGATCCAATACGCCCAAGATGGAAAGGTTGGACAGACGATATGTCAGGCATGTGGCAGTATTATGTTGAAGTATTTAAATTGGAACCTGATCCGTATGACAGACTTGTTGAAGCTGATCCCCTGAAGCCGAAGTTTGCTAAAACTCTCAATCACAGCAATAGTATTGCCTATCCTGAGTTTAGACCTGATGCTCCTGGAATGTACAGGTGGGTTATAACAATGTTTCTTTTCTCAATTTTTGGGATTGTCAGCACAATTTCGTTGCTTAATCATGTATGTTTACAAAAGGAATTACATTTTAGCTGAATCAAATGTCAAAATTTAATCTTTTGTCCGCAAAAATATTTGAATTTTGTAAATCTTTGAAAAAAAAACTTATTTTATGAAAATAATTAATATAATATAATTACTGAATAAATTGCAAGTTTTGGAAAAAGACCAAAAACTGCTGTACATGATACGTTTGATCCGCTTAAATTTTGTCACTCTGACTGGGGTCACAGTTCAAATGGCATGACAAGGAAAGTAAACCAAGTCAAAGTTTTGAAAAGTTTTATCTCAAATAGGTTATTAGAAATGAAATTAGTACATCTCGAAACTATTCTGTTGCGTTGAGGAGCATTTATCGATTATGTCGCTACCAGTAAAGGGTTAATGAAAAGTACAAATAATGGCGCTGGTGTAACTTAGGCCACAAACGTATTTTTCCTTAAACAAGCCTTACCATGGCACCCCTGCTCATCATGTTTTATAATTCAATTCCTTTTCACGAACTTTACCTTAAATCACCCTTGTATTGTTCGTTTTTTTCTCAACTGTCAAAGCTTGAATAATTTCACAGTGGATGATTACACACTATCTTACTATGATTGTTAAATAAAGAGTACCAAGTTGAGTTTCAAGCAAGTGCATTAAGTGGGGTAAACATCTGCTAATCTCAAAGCGCGCATCCTTCCATTAGATTATTGGTCATTTAGAAGTTATAAAGATGATTGAATATTATTTCAGTGTATTGGTTGAAGCCAGAGATATCTCCAACAACTCGAGAATTGCTCGTCGTTTTGTATTATATGATAATGTATCAAAAATAGAACTAAATGATCAACCTGATGGTCAACTATACATCAGTTCTGCGGTAGAAGAAACTGGTTATATGTGGCAGACAACATCGTCTACTGGTATGTTATCCATGTTCTACGGGAGAAACCCCGTGATTTTTTTGTGTTTTTTTTTTGTTATTTGTAGTGTTCTTTATAACAAATTATAAAAATCTATAATATCTCCTTTTGTTTGTTGGCTGTGTGGAAGAATTGGTTAGTTTTTAGTGTTGCTGTAAATGTTGTGTTTTCAAGAACACGAAAAGGGCAAGGGGACTAAAAATTGGGACGTAGGACATCAGTTGGATGCAAGCAAAACATAGACAATACAATGTATGTTGATTTACGGCAAAGAGAAAAATGTAATACAATCGTGAAGTTATTGCTATATTTATGCGGCAAATTTATTGAAAATTGGCAATAAACTGTAACTTGTTTTAGAATTTATAGTTTGTTAAATCAATAGTTATATTTTTTTTCTCATCAAAAGCATTTTACAGCTCTAAGCAGTTGTCAAATATTTTTAATTAAATTCATTGTGTTCAGCAGCCTCTTGTGTTAGAGAAAATGCACTATGAATCGTAAACGAACATGAAAATTGACAGCATAGAACCTTCATGTTTTTAAAGACAATTAATGCCTCATAAGTTGTAAATTCTGTAGTAAGAATGGAGATTTAAAGTTAGCCGACAGCATTTTTTTGTTAGACAATGACCGTTATTTTTTTAGAACAATAGGTCAGTTTAGTGAATATTCTGTTCTTTTGATTGGCCAATGAGCATTGACTCCATCCCCCCTCGTAATGAAGTAGTGTTTTAAGAAATTAAGTAATAATTTAGGACTCGAAGTAGTAACTTCTATGTGAATTTAAGCTCTGAGCTATACACAAATCTTTGTGACTATAATTACATGAATTATTTGGATAAACTTTAGATATTGAACTTTGTGACTATATGATTTATGTGTATTTAAACTCTGTGACATTTAAAATTGATCCATGTTGTTGGACATTTTTGTCAAACAATAAAATAGTAAAATCTGGAGCACTTTTTGTATGTCATTTAGGTAATAAGTTGAGTCATTAAATCAACGGAAAAAACTGTGTGTTATTTCAACAAGTACTCCATTTATACCACAACTGTTGAAATAAAGGGTTCGAACCAGGAACCACAACTACAAAGTACTCAGTTGGCTCAATCAGCGAACCACCAGCCTTTTGCATAAACTATATAACTTGCATTAGAGACACAATAAACAAGTCAAATCATTTTGCTTTCCAAGTTTTCGAAGTTTGACGAATCCCCTAGAGTTTGTTATCACGTTAATGAACGGGTAAGACAGAAACCTAAGTTTTTTTAAATATGTTTGTTGTTTATTGAAAGGTAACAAGCTTCGTATTGACGTAAAATGGGCGAATCATTTCTTCAATAAGATACATGAAGATAATAAGCTACTTAATCAGGTACTGGATTATCCAATACAATTTAAAGACTTGGAAGATGACGGACTACTTTCAGTAAAAAAGTAGGTCGCTATTGTTTTTTAATTTTGTAAATTATTTTTGTGTGTTCATCTGCCAAAAGCGTTACATAGTACTATAGACATGTTAACTTGAATAGTCCCTACATATCACTTAATAGAAAAACAAGTTGATGCATTGAAAACATTTTTGTAGAATTTCACTTACTTAAGTTAAACACGTTCAATTATATTTGCATACTTATGGAACCAATGCTAATTATAGTTATAAATAGTGAGATTCATAAACGTTTCATTAAACAAATGCTTCTTTCATCCATGGATTAATAAAAGATACACCCTTGGTGTATATTCTATGTCCTTTAATGTCACTAAAGCTCACTTTTAATGCAAATTACAGATATGTTGCAGCACAATGGGACGATAGTGAAGGTATGCGAACTAAAGCAAAAATTCCAAATTTTCATGGAATAATAAAGTTTGAAGTAAATAAAGTGTTTACTCTGAGTGTTGAAGAACCTATAAATGGATGGGAAGACCTTTCAATCTTAGCTGAAGAATTTTCGTTTGAGGAGACACTCGGAGACGGTAATATTTTCTTTAATATTGTTAGTAGTTAAAGGGAGATAATAGTTTCAAATAGAGCGTTTTTATCAGAGTTACTTTCCGTAATACTGTGATTGTATCAATAACTAGGCTAATGAATGAAACAGAATACTAAAATAGGAACGTGGGTATCCAACTTTGCATTAGCTTTCATTATTTATTTCAGCTTGAATATGATTTTGTATCACTCGACTGACGATTTAGTCAAGTACTTTCATTCAAAGAACTCTAGATGTACCTTCTTTTATTAATCATTTAGACTTAACAACATGTCAAATTAATTCACATGATTTTGCAATACCAAATTTAGTCTTTTTGACACACCTGAATAGCATTTGATAAAAATATCAATTTAAGATTGAGCGATGGAACAATGCAGGAGCGGATCAAGAATTTTTTTTCTAGAGGGGATCCGAACCTTTTCTAGGGGGTCCGAACTTTTTCTAGCGGGGGCCAAACTTTCTAACCACAACCACATTAAACGCTTTTAGCAGAATAATACAATATATAAATAATAAAACTACATACCCATTAAATCTGTGTTAAGCACCAAGAAAATTTGCTTCATGCTACTTAAAAATGACCTACAGTCAAGAAATACACATATCCATGGACAGGTACATTTTGGAAATTCCAGGAGAGGGTCTGGACCCCCTGATCCCCCCGCTGGATCCACCTATGCAATGCATTTACATGTATATGTCCATAGTGTTCATTTTGTCACATGCCATGTCCACATGATATATATAGGGTTTATGATTTACATGATGATCCTGATACTTGTAGGAGCTAGAGTTAGAGTATGGGTACGTGCCACTGATGCCATGGGTAACACTAGAACAGACAATACATTGATGCGTGTAGATGGTACAGGGCCTACAGTGTCATATGAGGGCCAGAGGGATCATACATTTGTAAAAAATATCCTAAACGGACCTTACAACTATTCATCAAGGTATGTAGATATATTTTATTTTATTTATTTAGTCTTTTTTATTTGTTGATACTCGAAACCTGGTTGGAAAAAAATCATAAGAGGGTTCGAGATGACAAATAAAAATAGGGACATAAGTCAGTTATCTTTCCCTGATGAAATCTGAAGTAATCCAATTGGTAAGTAGGTCCTTGCAGTTGAAATCCTCGGATTTTATCATTGAATTGCTATGTAAGTATAACAAAATACAGTAAAACTCGGATATAAAATACACGGTTATAACATACATTCGGTTACAACATACCATTTTTTCTGGCCCGTTTTTCATCCTGATATATAATAAACTTAGTATTCATTATGGATATAACATACCTCGGTTATAACAAACCTTTTTTCTATGGCCCAGCGAGTATGTTATATCCGAGTTTTACTGTATTTTATCTTTCTTGTTAATGAAGATTTTAACAGAAGTGTTGAAATTTAGATAGTTCTTTATCCTAAAAATACTTAGCTTGAATTTCAAACAAATTAAATGACTTACAAAAAAAATATTTAAGATTATTTTGGCAAATCGACATTGAAAAGTGAGGGTAAAATCTGAGTAATCCAGCTAATTTGACCTACCTATTTGAAAAGTATACAAGGGGAAATAACTGACTAAGGTCCCTTATTTAACTTGCCCTAAGAAATGTAATATCTCAGCAATGTATAGTGCGTAAAGTTTAACCCTGATCTGAACTTTATACAAAAATATTTATTACATTGAATATGAATGTAGTGTTAATGCTTGATACCGATATTGGAGTATGTCGGCAAAGCTTGAATGTAATCATTAGACAGAGATTAATTTATATGTGTAGAATAGGTGTATTACTCATTTTTGTCCGGATAAGTGTAATTAATTACGAGATGCAAATGTTAAAGGTCAGATCGTGGTTAAACTTTAATCACTGTACTACAGTATGCACATAGATTTGCTCGTCTTTATACATAATGTGTTGAGCTCACATATAGTTTTTTTCCTATTTATTCATGATGTAAAGTAAAAAAACATGAATGAGATGGCCAAATTTTTTCTGGCACATAATGGTTGATGGAATGAAATGATTTATGTGTTTAACAACTGAATAAGGATGGTTTATACAGTAAGCATCTGTACAGAACAAAAGTTATTTAACATTCTATTGCTGAAAAGTATGCAACACAGGGGGGGGGGGGGGCAGATGTGATGCTTGATATTGTGATTTAGACTTGGCAACAGACAGAAAATCACTGTGCTGGTTTCAATATGGCAAATCTGCCCTTCAAAATGTAAATTGACCCACACCATCTTAAAATGTATCCTATGCTTCTATGTGGCCTGCAAATGAATGTAAATCACAATTAGGCTAATTACAAAATTGAGTGTATTTGATGTCAAAATCTACGACAAATCTTATAATCATATAGTCTTATAATTGAAAATCATTTTGTCTGAGACTAACAAAAATGCTTGTTTACAAATAAACTAGATTTCATTAATAGTTTTCAATCTTTTATTTAGTTTGAAATTTGTTGCCAAGGATGATGAAAGTGGTGTTTTTAAATTTGGTATAAAACTTGTAGTTCACACACCAGGTAAAGATGACCACGTTGTGTATGAAGATTTTGAACCTGCAATGGTTTTTGATGTAAGTTGATAATAAATTAGTATCTTATGTACTGTATAAAGCCATAGCTGATGCATTTTGTCTCACATTAAAAAAAGTACCAAGTGTAAAATACAGGTCCGTCAATCTTCAATGCCTTCCCATTCTATTGACTACTGCTTAACACTGTCTCTGTCGTTTAATTGATACAGCTGATTATGCAGGGGCGCCATCTTAGATTTAATGGGTCTTACTGAAAGGTTGGTAAAATGACAAGCATTTTTAGAAAACTTGAGCATTGAATGATGCTAGCACTTTATTTACTTCAGATTTCAATGTTCAATATGATATACAATAATTGCTCGAGCTAAACCACTTATAATTTGTACTTTGTTCCACCAACACATTGAATGACCGATATTCCAAATATTTGAATAACCACAACAGGAGATTGGCATTCTGTATCATACGAGTAGTTAGAAAAAAATCCTTCTTCTTATGATATTTTTTTAACCTGATTTTTCAACGAAAAAAAATTGGCTAATAGTTCGGCGAAACATGGGCGGGTGGGTTTGCTGGCTGTCTGGCTGTTGGGCATCCGGTGTTGTTTACAATTGCATTAAAGTTTTTCTTTTCCTTATATTTCTGCCATTTATTGTCAGATCTTTATGAAACTTCATACAATGATAACATACCATGTGATGAACTGAATTAGAAAGTCTCTACTACATCTCTACCAGCCTTTATTATGGAGTATTTCCCTTTGTAATTTTTGCGTTAAAGTTTTTAAATCCGGCTTTAATGTTGTTTCCACATTACATTTCTTGTTTTCAGAATGTCAAACTCCTGTGATTTTTACCATCATTTATTGAACTTTTCAGAATTTTGACAATGCTGCATGTGACAACATTGAAGGAAAGTGTTTTATACCAAGCCAAGATGTAAAAATAAACAACTGTTGGTTTTTAATACCTAAAGAAGACTTAGCTACGAGTAGCGGTACAGTTGAAATCTTTGCATACAATCAAGCTCTGTTGACAACTAATACTTCTATGAGTGTAAGTAACTGTTGTTTTTTACATGGGGTTTCCCCATATTTAGTAGCGGACTGCAGCAAATCCTCATTAAAATGTGTCACAGACAATTACAATAGGCTTTGTGTGTGCAATTCAAGTGATAATTACTACTTCAATTAATAAAGTTCATATTACGCTTCAACAAGCAGACTATGATATCTGTGCAGGTAAAGTACAACAACTCTGACTTATGTTCGGAAAAGTTCTCAGAACAGTGAGAAACTGGTCTGATAGTTGTGATTCAAATTGAACTAATTGAAATAGTGTAGATTCCAATATATAACAATTTTTACAAGTTGTTTCATTATTGGACTTTACAGTATTGTATTTCTTGTACTGTGTTGAAGTCTGTTAACATCTGATCACCTGTATTTGCTTATAAGGTAATTGTGATGTACATTATTTGTTAAAATGCATACCTGTTGTAGAAAGTTATTATCCTAACAAAAAAAACAGTTTTCATATATAACTGATTTACCGAGAAAACAAGAGTTCCCTGCCCAAATTTATTCATTTTATTAGCTTTTCTTAATTATGGCATGTTTCAATAAAAAACACGCACACTTATATTATGCATTGTATTGAATAATTCACATATATAATTTCAATGAGTTTTAACATGTGTTATAATATAAACCTGTCGTACAAAAATGACCATATCTATCCAGCTACTAATTGCAATGTTATTTCCCCTAATCATTAATATTTATACATCTATATAATCTTAAATGATATTCAACTGTCAATGTTGTATATGTTAAACCTTCTGATTTAAATACTCTCAACAATATGACTGTACTCGCGATCAGTAAAAATAGATCCTCAAATTGATGTATAGGGGATTATCAAACTAAACTTGAGTATCTAACTCTGCAGGTTAATCGACACATCCCAGACAGTTAACAATTTCTACATGTATATTGTACTTTTATCTTTCAGGTTGGTCCTATATCAAGCTTACAAGGTCTAGAAAAATGTAAGTATTAAACACAATAGTACATTTGATTAATCAAAGTATTTATAGCAAGGTCAAAGTTAAGGTCAAGGTCATTACTTTAAGTAACATTGACCAGTTGGTAACTTGACCACACTCTGTACCTGAAGTCTGGTCATATTGTTAGGTCAACCGCCCAACGATCTTGGATGCACACTTTTGATTTAGGTGCATCCCACTGCTGGAGGATTTCGAAAACAAGCACAGCTTGATTGAAGTTTTCACATAGTGGGTTCACTAAATTGTATATTTTTGAAATTTTTATATAAACTATGAAACCTCAGTAGTTGTCTATGGTCAACAATTGTACATCAACACTCCTAGCTAAGAAACAAGTTAAGCCGAGAAACAAGTAAAGTCGCTCTGCTAGCTCAGTTGGTAGCACGCAAGTTTACTGATCGAGAGGTCGTGGGTTCAATTCGCATACTTTCGTGGAGCTTGGTCATGAAATTATTTCTACAGCCATTCTCCCTCCTACCAATGATTTTTAATTATGATAGGCAGTTGTGAGACACTGACGAAAGTATGGGCTTAGTAGTTGGTAAACAGCTAAATCCAGAGATTTGGCCAATTTTTTGCCCTTAAAATTTCTACTACGCTGTTTTGCTTACCACTGTAAAATAGTGTTTTTAATAGGTAAGAACAAAATTTTATCAATGGTAGATTTTTTACATTTTGATAGATGATGGACCTACTAACTTCAAAATTGAAACAAAAAGTGATAAAGGTTTCCGTCTTTCATGGACTCTGCCGGAGCAAGAATCCTGCTATGGTAGAGCAACCATACAAATAACATTGATTACTGGAGAGGTAAATTTTATAGTTTTCTTTAACCCTTTTACAAAATTTTGCCTAATGCTCATACATTAATCCTGTTGATTTATATACATGTACTTGACTGTTACTGGAGAGGTAAATTTTATAGTTTTCTTTAACCCTTTTACAAAATTTTGCCTAATGCTCATACATTAATCCTGTTGATTTATATACATGTACTTGACTGTTGATAGTGAGTACAGAAATACTGTAGAGAGTATTTAAATCAGCAGATTTAATGTATGTACCACTTATTTATTATATCAATTTAGCAATAGTAGTTTACAATGTAATTCAAAAAGGATTGATGATAATTAAGTTATACTATTTGCTTATCTGCATTTATTTCACTCACTCACCATTCCACTAATACATTTTGTAGCTGACAGACTCTATCTTTAAAAGGATAAATGTGCAAATGACAATGCCAAAAATATAGAACCAAGTTCAGTCTTTAAAACAGTATTAAGAACGTAAGAAATTGCTTACTAATAATATTGTCACTTATTATATATTTAACTGAACGAATTAAAACATGTGGCATAATGAGGGAATCATCAAGCTATTTATAGATTTGTTATGTCGTACTTGCTAAAATTAAACATTTTCATTGGTCGCTTCTTGTCTTTTCAACATTCTTAGGCTGTTAGGATATCTTTTTAATAGAATTGTACTAATGTTGCACGATAAAAAGCTCTAGTATCTTCTTATCAGTAAATGCATAATTTAACACTAATCTATTTTAAGCTAACCTGACCCACGTGGGTCTAGTTAGAAAACACCCTATATATAAAGAGAAAATATAGAAATGTTTTGCGAAGTAATATATCAGTTTGTCTGTTTTAATCACAATTATAAAAATATAATGCAGAACCAGGAAAATTGGAACTGAAAATTTTGCCCACTTACCTTTAATTTGGACTTTACTTTATTTCCCTTATGGGTTACGTTCATATCTGTTTTGTCTGTGCTACAGAATTATATAGAGGATATTTGTTTATTTTGGTGTAAGATTGATCTTTATTTCATGGGTGAGCTAAGGATGCAATATTTTCATGAGTGGCATAGCCACAAGTGAACATTATAATAACATTACCTCACGAGTGAAATAAATAGATCTTTGACCAATAAACAAATTTATTATTTATTATATGCTTCAAAATGGCTTTTTTAACGGTTAAGTAAGATATGTCAGCAGAGCGGGGCATTTAAACAGTGAAAAATAACAAATTTATTTCATTGTTTCAAAACAGTGGAATATTATTAGTTACACAGTCAGTTACTGACCGGATACGGTGTGATACCGGGTCAGTAAATTAATATTGGGTGAGAGCGTAGCTCGAGCCCAATATTTATTCACTGACCCGGTATCACACCGTATCCGGTCAGTAACTGACTGTGTAACGAATTTATCTTACCGAGTACCCCCATCTGAGTAGAAAAATAAGGTTTCGTCAGCGCTATCATTTATAAATTTTGTTACTGACTGGATATTAGAATCTACTGGCCTAATATGGGATAATACATGGTCAGCACGTGACCGCTCTCGGCCAATGAAAAACGAGTATTCTGTACGAGGTAAGATAACGATTTTTATTTCATCGATAAATCCCGGTATTCTACTGGAAAGCAAATAATAAAATCCTAATATTATTGAGTGGCTATGGCATTACATGTTTCTGTATTTTTTTCTTAGTACATACTCTTGAACATGTACTTACTTACTTACTTGGTCATCTAAGCTTGGTCATCCTTAGACGACCAACAACATGCCCGTGCCAGTTCCACCTATCAGTCCTAAGGGAGGCTAGTTTTGTTGAATCCCTTTATTTATGTCACGTTTAAGTGTGTCCAAAAAGGTGGACTTATGTCTTCCTCTTCTACGATGACCGTGATTTTTCTCCCATAGTACTAGTGGTTGTGCCCTGAGCTCTGAATGATGGAAGCAATGTCCAGCTAACTGCATCTTTCTGGGGGCGATTTTGTCACTGAACTTGAACATGTGTTCGGACGTAAACACATTCACTATTTTATTTCCAGCTACCAGATGGCACATTATTAACAGAGACATTCTATACAAGTGGTACATCCACTTATTACAATTTCTTTGGACTTAATTCTAACACAGACTATAAATTAAACATTGGATTGCAATCTTACAATGGTTCTGTCCTTGGGGCATTAACACAGTTGCAAGTAAAAACAGGTAAGTCATGTTCTTTATTAAAGGTACTCTATCACAGATTTCAACTTGAATATCCACTTTTTCTAAAACTATCAAAATTGCAAGGAAATAATTTTTGAAACAGGAAAGTACTGTTCTGATAATAACATTTTCAGTGCAAATTGACATACAACTACTAATGATGGTGTTTCATGTAATAAAAATCTAACCCGTGTGAATTAATTTTTGACACAATTACAGTTACTGAATGGTATTTTGAAATTATAAAAAATAAACCAAATCTGTGAACTAGTACCTTTTACTAAGTATGAGTTTAGTAAGTTTTTAATAATCCATAGGCGGATCCAGTGGGGGAGTCAGGGGGTCCGGACCCCCCTAGAATTAGGAAAATGTACCTGTCCAATAGTGTATTTCTTGCCTGTAAGTCATTTTTAAGCAGCATGAAGCAATTATTGGTGATTAACTTAGATTTAATGGTAATGTAGTTTTTATTATCAATATGTTGCATTTTTTTCTACAAAATGTGTATAATGTCAGGTTCAGACTCCCCCTAGAAAACTTCGCCCCCTCCGTGGAAAAGTTTGGACCCCCTCCCTAGAAAAAAATCCTGGATCCGCCCCTGTATCTTTTTTAGCTCTGTTGTTAAACAAGTCCTTTCATCTTTATTAATCAATTTTGTGTCTGCTGCCTGGTTACTCAGTACTGAGCTAGTAGAATATAGTTTCACTGCTATATTAAAACACCAGGGTAGGTCTTGGTTGGGATTCGAACTGGATCAAAATTGGCTTTATATTTAATCAATACCTGTCCAACTTCATAAACCACTTGAACAAGCTCGCAAAAGTAAAAATTTATCGCATGAAAACAACCAACAACAACAACAACAACAACAGCAACAGCAACACTGGTTGGGTCAGTTTTTAGGCAGGATCTACATAGCTTAATTGAGATTGTAAAATGGAAAAGTTTGAATTATTTTACCCCACATGATTTGTTTACTATATAGCCTAATGTGCATGACGTCACGGGGTGACAATTCGTAATGTTACCCTCTGGACATCAAATATCAGCCCGCTTGACATCACCTATCAGACTGCTTAAAGCTATGGGAGACTTCTTCGATTGAGTTTGCTAAAACCAGGACCCCAGTTTTTAGCCAATCAATTTGAGTTAACTTTCTTGCGCAGACGCTTGCTGTTTATGAATTAACAAACTTAATTGTGTAAAAATGTCTTCAAGTTCAGAAGCAAATGAAACAGATAAAATGAAAGAGTTTGTGTCTATAAGATTGTCAACAATTTCTGATTTCTTTTGTTCGATATAATAAAATAAATATCATATCTTACAGAGGGTGATAGAACAGAATGTTCACCCTTGACAAATAATGTCAACCTCGGCTAAAGCCTTATTTTGTATTAAGTTGTATTAAGTTGTACCAGTAGTTAGAACTTGGTTCATTATATCTATGTCTGTCTATGGAGCTTGAATAAGACAACTGGTCTTCTTGATATAACTGAAAACATCATATATTACATACGAGTAACATGGCATTCCTTTGTGTTGCATTGCATATCATTGTGTTGTTTTGCATTGCATAGCATAACAAAGCGTTGTTTTGCATTGCATAACATCGAAATTCATTGCATTGCATTGCATAGCATTGCATTGCATCATTGCATTGCATAGCATATCATAGCATAGCATAATGTAGCAAAGCATTGCAAAGCATACCTTAACATAACATTGCATGAATAGCGTAGCATAAGATGCGTTATTGCATTGCATTAACTTTTTATAACAATATTTTATATTACAGATCCAGAACCAGACGTTGCTGCTTCTACTGGTCTTATTGTTGGAGTAGCTGTGGGTAAGTAAAGACTTATTGGTCAAACTTTTGGTGAAATGATATCCTAGGTATGTTGTGCTGTTGGTAGCGTGCTGTCACGTTGATGACACTTGTAGACTTCCAATCACAGGCCGTTAGCTCGATGATATTCGAATTTATGTTTAATATATATTATATATGAATTACAGTATCATCAAGCTAACGGTTTGTGCTTCCAATGTATTATTATGTATTTGGTGCTTTCAATAGCTCTTACACCCTTTGGAAATAAGGAAAATGTCCATTACCATCGACTTGCACTGACATTGCAAAATGTTGAAATACAATTATGTCATTGCTCGACTGTTGAAATAAAAATGATATTGTTACGAAATTGAAGAATATTGTTTCTTTTATGTTTTTCCATTAAAAAATGAGTCATTTATGTATACATAACAATATCCTGGTTGATGAAGTCAATCTGAAATATAAATTTTCACTGCAACGAAAGTGTATTGTGGGTAAAATTTGACCCCAACCTGACCTTTATGCAAGAAAATTCATTACCTTGAATACGAGAGTACTGATTAATGTTCGATATCGATCGGAGCATATCGTCAAAGCTCGAATGTAATTAATACGCAGGGATTAATTTTAAAATGTATTAAAGCATGTGTAGAATAGGTGTGGTACTGATTATTGTCGGGATATGTGAAGATAATTATCAGATGCAAATGTGAAAGGTCAGATCAGGGTCAAACTGTACGCACAATACTACATGAATATCATCTTCATATATTTCCATTAATTGAACACTTTGTTTATGAATATATGTCACGGTACTTACCTGTTCACATTATGGGGAGAAGGATATATTGTATATCATGAAAGAAATGCATACTTTTCTTTGCAGCTGTGATTGTAATTGTTGCCTGTGCTATTATTGTATTTGCTGTTTTGGTAAGACGTGGTATTCTAGCTCCACCGAGAGAACAAGCCAGAAGAATTAGACAAACTGTTCGTCGTAAAGCTCAGAACGTTTATGGAGGACTTAAAAGTGAAGGTGGAAGTAGTTCCAGATATGATGTAAGAGCTTATTTTGAAATATTTATATCTTTAGATCTTGGTTTAAAAACGTTATCTTTTTATTTGTTGTTTAATTTTAGCCTTCATCAAATATTCTTACATACAAACATGCCTGCTGTTCACAGATGCCATACACAACTTTTATCTCTTATTGTTTAATAATACAATAAGAAAGATAATCTGTGTCTGGCTTTGGGACCACCGCTGCATAGTTTGCGCAACCAACATTTTCTTTTGGGAAACCAAAATTCTGCAAATAAGATATAGTGCTTTGTTCAAAGTGATCTTTTCGGACAACCAATTACATATCCTAATTTTATAGACTGAACTGTTATATCAAAGCAAGGAGTGCAAACATTCATATTCTGATGAATATTCAAATAAGTTAATCGAATATTACACATCATTTTGTGCAGTTTATTGGCTTGGACCTAGCCTAGTAGTTACACTATTGTACTGGTAATAATTGGATGACCAGCTCAGCATTGGTTCAGATCACATAAAAATCAGGATGTTTATTTAAGCAAGAAACTTTACCCTGGCTCGGCTAACTCAGTTGGTAGCATGCAAGTTTACTGATTGAAGGGTCGTAATTTCGATTTCCAGGCGGGGCATACTTTCGTGGTGCTTGGTCATGAAATGATTTCTACAGTCATTCTCCCTCCTACCAATGATTTTTAATTATGTAGGCAGTTGTCAGTCACTGATGAAAGTATGCACTTAGTAGTTGGTTAACAGCTTAATACGGATATTTAGCCTTTTCAGGAGGAGTAGGTTGACTGACCGCCGTTATATGACCTATACAATATGTTGCTTCGGCAGTAAACCCAACAAACAAGCAAACAACCAATACTGATTGTCTAAGAATCGCTAAACATTAGTAGTATGAATTAAACTGTTTCAGAATCGACAGAGTGAACTTTATATCTATGGTGGTATGGATATGGACGTACCTCATGGTTGGGATTTGAACAGGAATGATATAACATTTGAGACTTTGATCAAAACTGGTCATTTTGCCAACATTTACAAAGCCAAGATGCGTGGAAGACATGAACCTGTCGTGGCCAAGACACTTAAAGGTGATATCTAGCTCATACACATATTCTACATTTAGGAATGTCTTTTCCATTTAACGTATTGCATGTGTTTTGGTAGATTAATTTTTGTGTAATGTCCAAATTGAATTGAGTGTTGATGTTTTAGTTTTCTTGATACCCCCTTTGGTCCTTCTATAAATCAACTAAAAGGGAGGTACATACAGTGCCATCCAAAATTACCTATACACTAAGTCTTATTAATCAGCTTGTTTTCATTAAAACCACTAAATGTTATTTTATGAGCATCTAAACATTTGAATAGATATAACAAAATGTAACATATGAAAGGGGACAATTGACTCATTATTCAATTGAAATTGTTATACATGTACATGTATTGAAAAATACATTTTCTAAGTCTTAAGTAATTGTAAACAAATTGAATTTAAAAATGTCTAACCTCAACAAAAGTGTAAAGATATTTATGAATGGTACTGTTATTATCCTATCTTTTCGAACTAAATTTTCATGTTCCGAAAGCCTCTGGTTCATATGCTAAACATACTACTTGATGCATTGTGGAACAGTATCACTAAAACATATATGTAGAATTTTGAGCGAAATGAAGCAGATAATTGCAAAATGGAGATTTATTTGTAAAGGTGTATAGGCTCGACTAACTAATAACGTCACTAAGTTGAAAGTCTTTTCCTTCAATCAGCTGGGCATAAAATAATATTAACTTTGAAAGCAGTGATCAATGTTTCTAGTTGTGTGACATCTGTCCCCATAAATTAAATATAAAGTTATCTACATTGTATTTGGAGACTTAAAAGACAAAATTGTCTGACCATTTCCACATGAAATTTTCAGAGAACTACACAAGTGATGATGAACTATTGATGAAAGCTAAGATTAACTTCACTGGACAAGTTGTTGGTGATCATCCTAATATATTAAAGTTCATTGGAGCCGTATCCATGGATGAAGCGAGTAAGATGTGTTTTCATTTCATAGATAATTTTAGTTATCACTTGCAATGGTTTAGTGCAGGTTTTCAGTATTGAGAACATAAGTTTGCTCCCCTTCTGCATTACATTGTGGTCCTTTCTAATGTGAAATAGACTATCAAATTAACTGTCACAGAAATTCCATATTATGTTAAATCTACCTTAGTTATGTCTTTTTTATGCAGGTATATTTCAGTTTAATGCTGTCTTAACATGGAGTAAGGTCATATTACGGTGACCAGCTCACCCAATCTCTCTTCCTGGACCTTTGTCTATTATAAGTACTCACCTACCCTTACACAACATTGACAGATATATATTATCATCATATTTTCATGGAATTGTATACACAGAGTGTACACTAAATTCACACATGTTGTCTACAGTGCGCCATGACTCAAGATTTCACTAATGTTGGTTGGCTACATCAACTTACGTGCTTTTTACAAAAAAATCTTACGATAAAAATAATCGTAAGTCAAAAGTTAGAAACATTACTAATATGGTCATTTTTTGGTCAATCAATTCCAAATATTTTTGAATTATGTAGAATACCATATACCACTTGAATATCAAAATTATCATAGTTACGTTTATTATCCTTTCGACTTTGAACTTCAAAATTTATGAAATTGACTTACCATAACTTAAAAATATTTGTAAAAAGGTGCACAGGTCTTGATATATTAAACATAAGTTACTATTTTACAAATTATTGAACATTGTACCTCATAAATTTTTTTTCAGTTGGTCCATTTATCATCTATGAATATTGTGAACATGGAACATTGAAGGATTACTTGGTAGAGAATAGCAAGAATTTGTCTATTGAACTTCAAGAGAACTTGTTTAGATTTGGACTTGATATAGCTAAAGGAATGGAATACCTAGCAACTAAAGGGGTAGGTAATACAGCGGCAGCACGACTTACTGCATACTCCTAATACTCGCATAAAAATCAAAATACTTTTAATACACCCGCACACTCCCTTAATTCTTATATAATGACACTTAAATATTTATGATGCACTTGTATAAATATATATCGATACTCATGATGTGTATAACACATTATGAGTACGTCTATTTAAGTTGTGAATGAAATATGTGATTAGTTTTTTTAACAAAACAAATATCATGTATTAAATCAGATGGAGAACAGTCAATTAAATTTTTTTCAACGCATTGTGTTTTCAAATGGAAGGTTATAAAATTTTCAACATATAGTGTTTTCAAAAAGAAGCTTTTTAAATTTTCAACACATAGTGTAGTTAATTTTCAAATATAAGGTTATAAAATTTTCAACACATTTTGTTTTAAATGGAAGGTTATAAAATTTTCAACATGTAGTGTTTTCAAATGGAAGGTTATAAAATTTTCAACACATAGTGTTTTCAAATGGAAGTTTATAAAATTTTCAACATGTAGTGTTTTCAAATGGAAGTTTATAAAAATTTTCAACATGTAGTGTTTTCAAATGGAAGGTTATAAAATTTTCAACACATTTTGTTTTAAATGGAAGGTTATAAAATTTTCAAAAGTAAAAGTTACGGAATTACTGTTGCCTATATAAATGCATGTAATAGGAAAGTTGTGTATTTGGTTGAAAATAAATATGAAATACTTATATTAAGTCTCAAAATGGATGCTGATATGTGTTTATGTTTCTAATTTAGATTGTTCATAGACGTCTTGCAGCAAGAAATATACTTCTGACATTTGTGAATGAAGTAAAGATATTTGGATTTGGACCACAACCATTGAAAGATAATGAGGAGGAGGATACTGAACAAGGAAAGAAGGTAAGTGAACTGTGGTATATTTTATACTATATATAAATTATAAATAAATTTATGTTGGTCATCTGTCTATTATACTGCCATAGTCACTCGTTACGTTTGAGGCAGCAATTTAATTAGATTAAATAGAGAAAGGTACTCATTTATAATTGGTCTATCAATATAAAATCTTGAGACTGAATTTTAGTGGCTATCTTAAAATCAATACAAATGAAGTCTAAATATGATATTGTCATTAGAACGGTGCATCCAAACAGTGAAAAATAACAAATTTATTTTCATTGTTTCAAAACAGTGGAATATCGATTTTTATTTCACTGATAAATCCCGGTATTCCTCAGGAAAGTAAGTAGTTTGTCAAAGAATGTTAATCTGCCTCAAACATTTATATAAGAAACGTAGGACTGAAATCCACTCATGTAGACTCCAGCATTTGTTGTATTTTCTTTCATAGTTAAAGACACAACTTATCATAATTTTGGACACATGTATTGCGTGCTTTTTCGTGGCTAGATGTAACGGTAGAATGTTAGTGAATCACGTAGAATGGATATAATAATTGAGGCCCTGCAATGAGTACATGAACCTTATTCAAATGTAGCGTTTATATAAATGGATCTTTGTATCGAACTGCAATTAACTTACATGTCCCTAATTGACTACTTTTTTTGCTGTTTTAGTTTAAGGTATAACCTAGATACAACTTAAACTATCAAAGTCTGCCGACACAAACGGTGAGACATCGGTTCCTGGACCAGAGTGACAGTATAAAGCTCTCATTCTTTTTGAAAAAGCCATATGTGACCTATATATGGACGATAAAGAGGATTTAGTACCCTTAGACACTTGGTGACAATACTTCTGTGAATTTTTTGTTAAAATATCCATTGACAAATTTAGATGGAATTGTGAAGAGAAAAATATATCCCTATGTATTATGTAATCGTTGACCAGCTACGAAGAAAACATTTAACTTACTCAATTTTGTCAAAGATATTCATGGATACAGTACTATTAACGTTATACATAACTATGCATGGGCTTTAATTAATTTCACTTGCTAGTAAAAACGAAAAAGTCATGAAACATGTAATACTTGAAATGTTCACCTCTACTATGATGTAACCACTGTACTACAATTTTCTTTTGATGTCCAAGATTTATAAGTTGTGTCTTTAAAGTGTAATGTGTATCCGAGCGGTTATGTATATATATATTTTTCCTCGGGCTTATTTGCCTTTTGTTTAGCAATTCTTATCAAAATAATTGTACGTATATAAAACAAGCAACCAGAGTTGATATTACAAACATCAAAAACAACAAAACATATTATTCAACTAGTATAAGATTAAGCTGGCAACTACTAAAATTCGACAATAGTTTTAGGTATATATCTAACACGACTCCAGGCCTTAGCCAGCAACTCTGTTTCGGCACTCAGCCTTATCAATATTCACAAACAAATATTCACAAACAACAGCTATAGAACACTGCTGCGATCCGGTCGTTTTCCCAAATTGTATACCACTCCGGGGAAGCGAGGCTTCGGCAGAGTTGGGGCAAACAACAAGGAGGACAGTTGACATCGGGTTTCCCTGCTTCTTTATTGATATTCAGCCGACTTTACATATAAGTATTTGTTCAGTAATATTATCATGATTAGATATGGCCTAAAATACCAAATTATTGTTATTTTTTAATTGGTTTTAACATCGTATTCAACGCATACTTAGGTTATATATACGATAGCCAGCTCTTCCTACTATAGGTTTCCTGGACACTTTTCTATCACCAGTACTAACTTACTCAACCACGAGGGCGACAAATCATGTATAGGGTATGATCTACCCCGCCCGGGCTCAAACCCTCGATCTCTGGATTTGAAGTCAGACATGCTAACCACTACGCCACAGCCGCAGCTACCCAATTTATATATTGCTTATGATAATATGTATGTATACAACAGTTTCGAATGTAGTGTACTCTGTTTTAGGAACGTATACCCATTAAATGGATGGCCCCTGAGTGTATGAGCTCAACAAAAGGTGCCACTGAAAAAAGTGATGTTTGGTCATACGCTGTGGTTTTATGGGAAATATTTTCTTTGGGTGATGCTCCCTACAAAGGACGTGGACGAGATCTTCCTGATAGGTTGAAGAAAGGAGAACGATTGTCTAGACCTGAACAATGTGATGAAGTGTAAGTATGATAGTGATAGTATTAACATTGTTTAAGCTTTCTTAACACCTCAACAATGCATTAAAGTATTAATTTTAGAAGAATTCTGGGAAGGGTCCAGAAAAAATATTTGGTTTTTGTTGCATATGTGAGTCAAAGCACAGGCGAAGCTTGTTAGGGCAATAAAGTTCTTGTATTAAACGCATGGCTTAGTAAACACATGCTATATGGGTGGCTTAATATTTTTCAGTAATATCATCAATAATTTTATTCAAATTTTGAGTCATTAATCATAGCTTGAACAACCGTTGTTCTATTTACTTAATCATATGTTAAAACAGTTTGTATTGGCATGTTGGGGCCAAGGTAGTTCTGAAATGGTGTCAAAATTTGTCCGAGGTTATTCGTAGTGAATGGTCGAGGAGTTCCGAATGATGGTTTACGTAGATGAATATCTGGGTATAAAGTCACATGATCTGCAGAATGTAAACTAATACTAGTTTTAGGCAATTTATTATTGATGGGGAAACCCAGTTTTAAAACTGATTAATTTATTTTTATCAATAAAACCGTTACGACGGTTTTGCGCTTAACCCGCAATATACCTGTAATTCAAGATGTTCTAAACAAAGCACTGTATATATTGTTTAATGTGAGCCTTTCAAATCGCCATACCTGAAATCATGTACCTTTACAAAACTCCTTCATTTTATAATTTACAAGTAATTTATGTTTCTTTCAGTTGGTATGGAGTTATGAAGAAATGCTGGGAATACAAACCAGCAAAGAGACCAACATTTAAAAACATCCGTGATGAACTAGACAATATGTTTGAATCTGCTCCTGGTGATGATTATTATTACTACAAACGTTAAAATGTTCTAATTGTATGTTTCCATTATGTGTCAAAGAACATATTAAAGAATAATTCAACATCAATATAAATTATTACACAATATTGATTTTTAAAATAATTTAAATAAATTTTCAACACTTGACACTTACAGTTTAAAAAAAACTAATTTGTACGAAGTGATCTCCCTTGACTTTGTTAGCAACCAACTATGTACAAAGGGAAGATAAATTAGATTGAACTTTTTTGAGCTTTAATCAAATATACTACGTATATGTACAAGGTCCTCCATTGCTATAGTCTTCTTCAAAACACTGTGTTATACTTATACATTAAACTTTAGATTAAGTACAAGCAGAATGCAAACTACTACTGAGATGTAGTATTATAGCTCAATTAGGATAACATGACACATTGTTTACATAGAATAGTGTTAAAATTTGTTTCCAATTAATCTAAAGGATACTTCTATATGTGTCTAAAAGTCTACGCACACTTAATTCTTATCAATAGTTTGCATTTTCGTACGATTTCGAGCTTGACATACATTTTACTTCTCTTTTCTTCTATATTGTTGAAAATTTTTATTACAATTTATTATTAATGACTTCCGATGGGACTTTGGCTGTCATGATATACCGGCATACCGGTATAAAGATATTAGCTTTTGTCAGTAGCTGCATGTAAGATTTCTTTCTGTTAAATTCAGTGGAGGCACAATGAGTCTTAAAGTCCCCAATATATCCGGTGGTATGTATCGCGATACGATGCCAGAGTATTGCAGTATATGGCGATACGCTTCTGGTATATCGTGACAGCCCTAGATGGAACATAGATGGTAAGCCTTAATGGCAATACAAATTTATACTAACAACAATACGGTTTGATAATATGCTGAAAATTCAACACTTATATTCATTTTTATTTTTATATTCATATTGTTTAATAGCAAGGTGTTCATTATTTTATGATATATAATTATTTCCCAAATTCAAATATACATTTTGTGTTTAGCATTGTAATAATATCACTCTTTAAAACTGCGACATACAATGTATATAGCTAAACTCATTTTCATTTTGTTAATGGTGGTACTAACAAATATGTGTTCCTTTTTTGAAAACTACTAGTAAGTTTAAGTATTAGTAAATCAGGGCTTGAATTTAACAAAAAAATGGATTTCAACTCACAAAATGGAAAATATTACTCGCATTTTTTGTTGTTGGTTGTCCAATTGTAAATATAGGTTACTATTAAACACATTATGGTTTTTACATAATTGCTCCAGTAAACATGTTTAAACATAATGTATGTGGCAAGAATTTAAAACAAAAACTGTTTAATTTTGTTTGATAAATTGTATGTATGATAGTCACTTTTTAGTTTAGTAATTTGCTTGCACAGTCCATTATTGAGTTACATAAGTCACATAAGCCACATTCTTGTACCCAGAGGCTATTGAGATTCTCAAGGTAATTCAAGAATGAGAACGCATAAGTCATGAGCCCTATTTACGTAAGTTTATTTTTCTAGTATACATGTACAATGTATCACATTTTGATTACATGTTAAAGCATTTTTATTTGCAATATCAAAAAGCACTTTCTAAACCATTTAATGTATACAGTCTACGTTTTATGGCTTCTAAATTTGTGAAAATAATCACATTTGATTGAAAATTGCATTCTAAGTCTTTCACTTTGCCATTATTTGACATCCTCCGTAAACCAGAGAACTATTCCTCAATTATCATAGTGTATGAGTACCATGGGTTTCTGATCATGGGCTTTTTATGGACATATTCAAACTTGCTCACTCCAAATTTGCATGTAATGTCAAATAACTTTGCAATTGCAAGCTATATAATGAATCTAATCAAGAAAATTGCTGTACATACTGTAATGAATGAAAAATATCCAAATTTAGTAGCATGAACCATACTTTTCAAAGTTATTTATTTTAATGGTGAGTGGCGTTTGGGATTGTATACCTTAAAATGGTCTTTTAAATGCTTACCAGTCATCATACTGTGTATCATGACTGTGCTAACTTTGTGCATCAGTTACATGTATATAAGACAGTGGTTGTTTAATTAAATGTGCTACATTTTTGTAAATAGTTGAAGATCACTTTCACACTCATTGAATGATATTTAGATGCATTTATTATTTGACAATTTTTGTAAAACGTTGCATGATTATGTATAAAACATAGCTTAATTTCTGTTAATCATTTTTTTATTTTTATGCCTTTATAAAATGTGTCTATATTCAAAAATATATTGATATATTTCATTCAACAGTCAGTAGTTCATACATTAACCCTTCTGATTTAAATACTCCATATTTCTTCAATGATCCTGTATCCTGTTGTCTATTCTTATCAATCATGGGTACAGAAGTACTGTAGCGAGTATTTAAGTCAGAGTGATTAATATATGCACTACTAACAGTTGAATAAAGTTTATATTCTTAGCATTTCGTTTTGAAGCTACTCATACATAGGTTTAGTTTTTTGTTTGTTTAAAAATTATCTGTCAGTATCTGTAAATGTGTTAAGAAAATTAAATCTTAATAGTTTAGACATACTGACCTACACTGCCCTCCAAAAGTTCCTTCACAGTACAATTAATTGAATTGTCAATTACAAAGTTCATTTAGGAAGAAGTATTATATCATTGTTTATTTCATTCATTATTCATGCAATGTAAGCAGAGCTTCTCCTGGAACATTAATTTTTTTTAGTTACATGAAAAATTATCTATCAGCCTCCAAAGCTATGCTCAATGTATCTCAATAAGCCAATATCAAGCTAGAAGTATTTTGTAATTTCATATCCATAAAAAGTATTTCTCTAAAAAAGCAAAATTAAAACCATTTGACAGTAAACTTGCTTTTACATTTTTAGACTTGCGATAATTACATCAAAAAGCTTAAGTTATACCACTAATTGAAAACTATTGGCGAAAATGCCTGACCAGTTTAACCTGTGGAGTGATACATATGTCTCTGATTTACTACGCAACCAATTTCTCATCCGGAACTCCTCGGCCATTCGCTACGAATAACCTCGGACATATTTAGACGCCATTTTGGAAAAACCTGTGTTGAAGTAAACAAATACACGGTCGTTTAGGCGATGACTGAATTTTCGCTTTTAGTCCGTAAATTTGAAATTACATAGTTCAATGATATCGATGAACAATATTTAGTTCAATTTAAAAAAGATGAATATGTTTATACAAAGATCTGTGTGTATACTGCAAGAACTATTTTGTATAACCGTTACGTGTTCGCCTCGCGTAGGTAGTAAAATCACAAAACTCCAGCGAAGACCACCCCACAAATCCTTCCGAGATTATTCATTCATTAAAGGTCGAGGTGTTCCGAATGTCAATTTCTAGGCGATAAAAGTAGTTCCGTCATCTGACTCGTCAGTGTTTCACTAATTAGTGACAGGTGTTTACTTATATTGGTAAAGGTGTGGAAGGGACGTAGTCAAACCTCGTTAATACACTAAGCATTATACATGTACAAAGTGATTATTTTTATTGCCCTGCTTGATTCGTACTTGAATCTTATACGTAAGGAGTAATCATAAGTATGGATTTGTTAGTTTTCAATGTGCACGAAAGTCTTTCTGTATTCCAATACTTCGATTAAATATTCTATTGAGTGCATTATAAATTGTTAATGCGTGAAAGAACATTTGGAGGGCTATGTATATGTATATATGTATGTATTGTGAGATATATTTTATAACAATCACAAAAAATGCAATAAATCATTTATATATTAGGCTACTAACTATAGATATGTCTTATAAATATAATCATTGTAATTTGGGGGTTTAGCGCAATTAGGTTGTAACTCAATATAAGAAAAGAGTGAGTTACTTTCGTTCTGCACTAAACCCGCAGTATTTTTCATTTGCACCAAAATTGTCATTTTGAGATTATTTGTTTGTTAATATGTATGTATTAGCATATATGTTGTTAACAATCATTTTATTATTAGGGCTGTCACGATATACCCGTATATTGCAATATGCAGCTGCGGCAATATGTACCGCGGTTTGAATTAAACATACGATTATTAGCGACATTTTTTATTTTCATTGAAAAATTCTTCCCTTCCCCATATGAAAGTAGCAAAATGTTAGTTTTCCATGGTTCATTTGATTAAAGCTTAAGTTTAAAGAATTTAACCGATCTGGGTGCTAAAAATGCCCAGGTTTTCTTCAGGCACTTTCCCTACAAAATGCTATAACACACTTTAATACTAAGCTATTGAATAAGTTCTTTAAGACAGAAGTATTATGCAACCTGTCTTTTGTTTGCAATGCAATATTTATCGTGGTATGTATCGCGATAAGGTTTTTGTGCATCGCAATATACGCTTCTGGCGCATCGTGACAGCCCTATTTATTATTACTTTATTTTTTAACAATGCATTCATGAAAACTTGAAAAAAATCATGAAGTAGACTTACAAGTACTTCATCTTGATAGAAAAGCTTCAGTATTATCTTCATATACAGTGTCCTCTGTAAGTCTTAGGGCAAAATTCTGATTTTCAAATTAACAAAAAACAGGCACATAGAATCATCTGAACAAATTTCAAAATTGGCATTAAAGGTACTTGTTAACAGATTTGGTTTATTTTTTCTATAATTTCAAAATACCATTCAGTGTCTGTAATAGTGTCAAAACAAGTTCAGTTTAAAACAAACTGACCTATAACTAAAAGTGACTATACTGTGACATACAGGGTAGACATTTACTACATGAACACCATTATTTGTAGTTCCATGTCATTTGCACTAAAACTGCCATTATCAGAACACTGCTTCCAAAAATATGTCTATACAATTTTGATAGTTGTAGAAAAAAATGAAAGATAAAATCTGTGAATGAGTAGCCGCCCGGCTAGCTCAGTTGGAAGCCCACAAGTCTACTGATTGAGGGGTCGTAGGTTCGATTCCCAAGCGGGGCTTTCTTTTGTGAAGCTTGGTAATGATATCTTTTCTACGACCAGTCTCCCTCCTACCAATGATTCTTAATAATGTAGGACAGTTGCCTGTTGCCAGTCACTGATTGACTAGTTAATTAATAGCTAAATCCAGAGATTGAGCCTTTCCAGGAACAGTGAGTAGGTTGACTGACTGCTGTTATATGACCTATACAATATGTTGCTACAGCGTTAAACCACTTATACACTTATATGAAAAAGCACAAATTGTAGTAAAATTACTTAACAGTTTGTATGATCAGTTTTCCAAAAAAATTATTTGTCAAAAAACTTTTAAAGGACACTGTGTGAGATTCATCATTCTTGTACATTATATTTCTGTAACTTTCTTTTTGTTCGTATATTAACGATCTTTGCATGTTTATTAAAAAAATATATCAAATAAACAAATAAGAATTTATTTATTTTTCCCCCTTAATTTGATATACTTTATATCAAAAGTATGAAGCCTCAAGCAGACATATATATCTGTATGGCTACAATATATTCTGTAGACAGAAAAGTTTAAACATATTTTTTGTAACTTACTATCACTATATAGCGCATTAATATCTAATATAGATAACACCGTTAGTATTTTTACTTCTATTTTTCAAGTAGCTGGTTCTTGTATGTTAAAACACAATCGACTTAGTTCTTTACAACCACATTGGTTGAACCACGAGTGTGACAAATTAAATCAAAGCGCAAAAGGCACTGGAGTTGTTCGACATAGAAAACACGTTGTGCTTCGGTCACTTAATGTGCTAAAATGTAAAATAAATACGTAGAATAAGATTTCGTTTCTTGAAACATAGACTACAGAGCTTTCGTTGTATGAAATGTATCTTCAAAATGATGTACTAAAATAAAGTATACATGAAAATCCAATTTTCATTGAATAATCAAATCAAAGCGCTGAAGGCACTAAATTTGTTCGGCTTTAAAAATTAAAATGAGATTCCCGGCTCCAACAACGTTTGCACACAAATAACAGTTCAGTGATATTAGTTTTATAGGTAGAACAGCATTATTCCGGTTCAAAACACTTCAAACAATCGACCTACAGATACAGCATGTCAACCGGACAGGCGAACACAACATTTGATTTGTTTTCGCACAATCTCAACAATTCAAGTGGGTCGTACTTAGAACAATGCAATAATTGCTGCTTTAAAGTAATCATTTATGCACATTTATTCTACTGCATCTGTATGTTTAAATAAATAAAGTCCACTAATCAGACATTATCCAAAGTCATCAACTACGATCTTTAAACTTTTCCTACAGAATCATTCTATTACATTAGATGATGTAACATCTCTACTGACAACTGGTACAAACGACGAGTCGTGACGGAATAGTTGATACCATTCTATTACATAATACGACGTAAAGAGCTCCACTGAGACGCTTAACTCATAAGCTATAATACATGCGCTTCAGTATAAACCGATTAACAAGTGTATTTCAGGAATTATTGCGCCTGTCATAACAGACGATCATTTTGAATTGCTCTATACTTATATACTGAGGGACTACTTCTGGATTCGGTAAATTTTCAAAGTGGGAAAGGGTCTGAAATACGGTATATATATTTGTTCAGGACTGACGTCCCGAACAAATAAAAACCGATATCCCAATTAGTATGTCGGCCCAGTTGAGAAAAAAGTGGTTCGCTATACTCATCGGTATATCAGCAATACTTTAATGGTTTTTGATAGAAAAAAATGTGCTCTTTACGAATCTGCCAGGTGATTTTTCAAATTTTGGGGCAGGAAGATGACATTGGCCAAAAACCGATGACGTCACTAATTTCTAAAAAATCGCCTTTAAACTTTAAAAATGCCTTGCGCGCTTATTTGTCATGTTTCGAACAAATAAATTTGGTTCTAGATTATGATATGCTTTGACTGTAAGATTTTGTAAATGTTTTGAAAATAATCGGGTGCTGGAAGCACTGATCATCAAAACAAGTGATTACGTCACATTTTTATGTTCTTAATTATTTTTTTAACAATCGAATGCACGGAAGTTTTAACCATACCACGAAGATAAAAAATATAAATAAGTAAAATACTTGATGATAAAACATTAGCAAATACCAGCTACCAAACCAACCCTTACGAATCACAGTTTTGTATATAGTCCTGCAGTAAAATGCCATATCAAGGTGAACCCTGTACTTGAGTCCCCACAAAGTTATTTTGCAGTTTATATGTCTTTGAACGGTGCTGAATGAGAATCCGAATAATGACACCCTATATTAATTGAACAATTTGCATAATATACAAATTAAGTCCGCTATTATCGAAATGTCCGTTTTTCCCTAATAACACAATAACCAACTTGGATTAAATTTAAAATAAGCCTTTTTACCCATGTTATATGGTCTATCTATCATATGGTACTAATTTCAGCTTGATCAGATCATTTAAATATGCAAATATATGCAAATTAGGTATTTTACTGATTACAATATTCGGGTTTTCTATACATTAAAAAGTCCTTTGTTTTTGATTGCATTTTTTGTAACATATGGTTATGTAATGTTTTTTTTGTACGTTTTAGACACAGTATTAAACCAGTAAATAATGACTTTATGATATGCAAAATATTCAAATTACATTATAAGTTGAAGGATTTGCATTATTTGTTCTATTGCATGGTGTCACGTATATTTATGCCATTTTCTATTATACTGTTGAGGCTTGGATAATTTTGATGCAGTTTATTTATCATTGAACAAAGCTGATAAAAAACTATGTGATGCCAACATGTCATCAATAATTAATTTGCATAATATGCAAATTTAGTCCTCCAGTACCGAAATTCCATTTTCGCTAATAACACAATAACCAATTATGATAAAATTTCAAAATATGTGTCTGCACCTATGTTTAAGTGTCTAGCTATCATATGATACCACATTTAAAATGATCATGATTTATTAAGAATTTTTCGTTTGCACACACTATTGTATGAATTTTGATTTGGTGAGCCGTTAAGCCAAACTCAAGTAATGAAAGAACATGAGTCAATTTTACAGTAAATCTTCAGTTGCTCGTAAAATTGAAGTCACTTAATTCAAAACCATTTTATCATTACGAAGAACATCCTGTCATTGACACAATCTGGTCGATTTGTTTTATTGTAATAGTAAAGGCGGGAAAGTTTTACATATTTGTGTGTATATTTGACTTCTCAACTAAGTGGACTGTAAAACATGAAACTACATATGTCAACATATGCTATACATGGTCATTGTTGCACCATTTCGTCATTGTATGACTTAATTAGCGATTTTAATTTTCACTAATACCTATTATGCATAGTATGTAATTTCAATCAGTTAAATGCATCCTTAGATAGTTTTCTTGCGAAGTCAAGAAGTTGTTTGTGGGACTTAATTTAAGTAGCAACATTAAGGCAACTTAGAAATTACAGAAACTATAATTGACAATCTATTTACAGTAAAGAAAATGTATGAATTGTATACATAAGAAGCATTACCTGACCATAGTTTCTTTTATAAAATGTTGTCTTTCTATACGATGACTTAAACTTATAAAGAGATGAGAGATAACGATAAACTTTATGCACCTATGATAGTCGTGATAAAATTAGCTCATCAATATAGGTTCGCCAATTTAAAACGAATCACACACACATGTAATGGACGCATAGGTAAAATACATATTGTTAATTTTTGTCATAAATGATCATTGAGATGCATATATCATGAAAATTCTTCAAGTGTTTCGACACTAAATACATACTGTCTAAATGCTTTGTCTTTAATTATTTGTAAATTGTCGTAAAACTGTTCATGCTGCGAATCGTAATCTGATAGAGGTCTTTAATTAGTATTAAAATATACCATCATCCTTATAATTAAAATTCAATATTTGCATATTCAAATCATCTGATGATGCTGAAGGTGGTATCATATAATTTTTAGAAATTAGTGACGTCATCGGTTTTTGGCCAATAGCATCTTCCTGCCCAAAATTTGAAAAATCACCTGGCAGATTCGTAGAGAGCACAGTTTTTCTATCAAAAACCATCAAAATATTGCTGATATACCGATGAGAACAGCGAACTACTTTTTTGAGCCTTGGGCCGACATACTAAATGTTCAGGTAAAGCTAATTAAGAAATAAATTAAAATGCGTACTCCTATAATTGCACAGGTATAATAACCATAGAGGAGTACAGGGATATACATTTGAATGTTCATAAAAAATAAGTGTATATGTTACTAATATGTAACAGAACCACCTGTATTATATTCAATAGTGTCACACACGGCGAAACTGCATTTAACTTATAATCAGTAATTTTCAAGTAATGATAACTGTTCTTAAATTTGCAAAGGAACTTTTAACTTAAATTAATCACCAATTTCAGAGCTATGAGAAAAATACAACGTGGAACAATTTGACCAATAATCCTTATAATCTGTAATTTGCCATCCATTGATCTATATTAGGCCATGCTAAATTGGACTTTTGTAAAGCGTCAACTCAAGTTTGATAAACCTAGGTACCTATACACAAAAACACACAATCCAAAAACGAAAACACATGTCCATTCTAGCTAGTATTCACACAAATCAGTACTTGGTAGTACATGAAAGTTTATGACATTAATGTGGGGTTAAAGTAATTCAATAAAAAAAGTATATACAACATACACATGTACATTTTTATTAATCAAATACACAGAAACATGGAACTATCAGTATTTCCTGAAACAATCAGTCATCGAATCCTGGAACAACAGAATTATTTAAGAAAATTCCACCAACAATTTTTTTATTGGATTGAGGACTCTAAATCCTACGCGCACACGGACGCTTAACAAAATTCCGATATGACATGGCCTTAGAGTTCAACATAAACTAGCTGGTCAGTACGATACTACGCTAAGCATCGAGGGTAAAGCTGTCTAAATGCCTGAAACTACGTGGCAATTTTACATGTACTGAATAAATGAAATATGTTTTTGAGATTTCGCAATGTGATATTGCTATCTAGAAATTAATATGCACGTTAAAAAAACTTTTATGCTGGTCATTTAATCTCCATGAGAAAGTGTTTACATCTGTCAATCATTACACAGACCTTTGAAAACGAAATAAGGATACGCTACGGATAAAACCCCAATTGAGGTTTGAAAGTACCTCGTATCTATGGATAAGTATTCCTGAAGTTATTAGCCAGCATTTTTTTTACAATTTACACTTAATGTATTGCCTGGAACACTTACTGCTCATCGTTACATTAAAAATGTGCTGAGGCCAGTAGTTCTTTCTTTTATTTAGACTGACACTGACGTCAACCTTCTCCAGCAAGACAATGCACGGCCCAACTCGACTCGCATTACACAAGATTTCCTGCAGGATAATAATGTCCACACATCGCCTTGACCAGCATTCACTCCCGACTTCGACCCTACAAAGCATCTTTGGGACCAACTTGACCGAAGGGTTTATGACGGCAGACGTCACGTCAATAATTTGCAGCAACGTATACAAGCACTGACTGAGGAGTGGGGTGCAATACCCAAGTACAGAATCCTAGGTCTGATACGGAGTATGAGACGTAGATGTCAAGCTGAGCTTGATGCAGAGGGAGGACATACCCGCCACTGAGGCCCGTAACTTTCTTTTTCGAGGTGGTCGTCTTGGTTTTCGGAGTTGATCCGTTTATGCTTAGATTCCGTAATTGCAAAGAAAAATCCTATTTTCTAATATAATATTTAAAATCATGTAAAATTTTCACATTTGTAAGTGTTTTCATTATTCTTTTAATTAGGTTTATGTAAGTGGTAAGTTTTCATTGACGCCTAGCTTAGAAATGCACTTACAAGCAAATTTATAATTTGTGAGTATCGCACATATTTTTGCATGCCTAGGAATTTTCAAATTAAACAAATTATTTCAATTAATGGTTACAAAATCAACCACTCTTTTTATAATATATGAACATTGTTGTTTTCTTGAGGCGAGTACATGACCTCAGAGACATAGATATTATTATCTATGTCTGATCGCCTACACAACCATTAACGTTACCTATAATGACCCAAGTGCGCATGTACTTAAACGCGTGAATTTCTTCAATTTTTCTATTTCGACGATTTTGTAAGAAAAATGGAAGCAAGAAGACAATATTTCATTTTACATTTAAAACTATCATCTTAAAGCCTAGTATCCATAGATTATATATGCGTGTAGGAGAGAAAAAAAATCAATTTTAATGCAAAAGTACATTTATTTTTGATTGAAAATAGAAAAATAGACTGTCAGCAATAATTTTACTCTATTTTTAATATGACTCATAGTAGTCAACTTTAAACTCAAATGTAAGCAAGAAGATGTTACTTAAACTCATTGAAAAATATACCAGATTGAAGAGGATGGACTAAACTTTGTGCCTATAGGAGGAAAAATATTTACATATTTCAATATAATGTCGAAAATTATGTTTACAATATTTTTTACTCTATATTCTATATGATAAATTTCCCTATCGATTCAACCAATATCGATTTTAACTACCTCAACAAGGGGGACAACTTTCGGCGGATTATCACAATAAGTTGGGTATGTATTATCTATTTATTGATGAGTTATCTTCACTCTTAATAAATCATTGTAAACCAGGTATTTTTATCACTAACGATATTCCTGATATTATGTGTCTCATGTTCGCAGATGATGTATCAAATTTAGCTAAAAGCGTTATTAAACTACAACAACAAATTAATTAATATTATTGATAAGTTCTGTCAGGATACAGGCATGGAAGTAAATCTTGATAAAACTGAGGTAACTGTTTTTAGAAATGGTGGTCCACTTCGTCATTACGAGAAATGGTCCTACCGAGGTCACAAACTTAAAGTCACGGAATGTTATAAATATATGGGTCTTTTATTTACTGCACGTTGATCCTGGCTCAACTGCTCAGGAAAAATTAGCCGTACAGGCTCAAAAAGCCATCCATTCAATAAAATCTTATCAACGATAGTTTGGATATTTTACAATTAATGAAATGTTTAAAAATTTTGATGCCATGGTAAAACCAATTCTTTGTTAGGATCCCAAGTCTGGGGGTATGAGTATACTAATACAATTGAATCAGTTCACAATAAATTTTGCAGAAATTATCTCCATTTGCGTAAAACGACAAATACCAGCATGGTCTTAGGAGAATGCGGTAGACTACCCCTGTATGTTTCTTACATGACTAATTGTATAAGATACTGATGCTCTCTATTACGCATGCCTACAAATAGGTATCCAAAACAATGTTATATTATGTTAAAATCATCAGATAATGCAGGAAGACATTGCTGGGTCACTAAAGTTAAAAAATCTCCTATTTTCCCATGGTTTTGGTTATGTATGGCTGTCTCAAAATATTGGCAACGATAAATTATTCCTAAAGCAATTTCAACAAAGAATTACTGATACATGTACACAGAATTGGTATCCTTTAAATAACGAAAGTAGGTGTCATCATTATTGTAATTTTAAATCATTATTAGATGCAGAAAAGTATCTCACATTTAACATAGACATAAGATATAAAATATCAATGTACAGAGAGGCTTCCGGTCATGTGACCACGTATGAATCGTTTGTTTTTGCTCCGGATAATTTGTGCAATATCTAAAGTGTTTCTGGATTATTTATAAGGATTTTTGGATGATCAACTTAAGTAATCATTTACGTACAATATTCTATAATTTTATTTATCAAAATTAAATTTTAAGTGATTTTGTTCTATCTCTTTGTGTCTTCAAATTCAAATTGTGATTATCGCTCACCGTCACCATTGACAAAAAATCGTCACGCATGAGTTATTCGCTCAAGGCATAATGTGTGTTTGTATTGACTATTGGATTAATGTATAAATACTTACTTGTGGCTACTATAGTGATTATGTCAACAATGGATCAAGATATTTTTGATCTAGAATTTGAACCTACGCAGGACTCGGACAATACAGATGTTAAAGTCCCGGTGGAGTGTAACAACAACAACAATAAATCAGACCATAAAGTGTCCGATTTTAGTGATCAATCAGACCCATTTTTTGCAGAATATAATCGTCTGATACGTTGGTATCAAGAACTTCCATCTGCTATGTTCTTAAATAGACTTATATGTGAATATCGCTCAAGTGAACCAGACTTAGACGCCACTCGTCAACTGTTCTTTGAAGCTTTAAAATCACACGATGATTTTCCGTTCAGTGTTGATGCTGAACTTAAGAGACGAGTTTTCACGAGAAAGGGAGAACCGCCTGTAAATAAAATAGCCAACGATATATATGTTCTCCTGACAGTATTCGATGGAGCGGATTATTCAGAATTAAAAGATATGATTAGTAATGGTAAAGCACGTACTTCCGGAACTCCAAAGTCTTCAGCACGGACACCAAATAACTATAAATCTAATCAAGGTGTTTGTGATAGAGCGTTACCTAATGGCTCAATTGTTATAAACAAAGCTGAACTTGATATGTTGAAGGACACATTGACTCAGGTTCAAGCTGATATATTGAATATGAAGCAGGAAGCTATTGCGTCGCAAAAAATGCGAACAGATCAAATGAATTATATATGCAAGACAGTTGAAAGCATTAAGATCGACTTACACGAATGTAATAAAACTATTGCAAACTGTGTTTCCAAATGTTACAATACATTGACCAATAAAGACAATTCTTGTATGAATAACATACAACATGCAGTGAAATCTACTGAACAAAGACTGTCGAAATTAGAATCTTTCCTTGACAACTCAAATATGTTAATTGTTGAAAACATAGGTAAAAAAATTCTACGATAAAAAGGAACCAAGGTCTACGACCAAACGCTCAAATATTAAACCCGATATCCACAATATTGATAGTGGTATGATGCAGCAAGTTACAAATGATCCTTACTTAGAATCATTTATGAATAATGATCATAACTATACTTGTAATGACAGTGATAGTAACGTACATCATGTGGAATCGAATACGATTCCAGTTCGTGTCACATATCGTGATGAGAAACCAACGGAGGAAGACTTTGTACAAATAAATCGTAGAAAACTACGACGTTTATATGTCGGTGGGTTTGACAACAGAGTGACACCTGATGATATTAAATACATAGCAAATCAACAAGGTGCTGTGGTACGGCGTGTCGATATATATCCTTCCAAAAGGGTACCACGTGGTGTTGTTATACGACTGTGTGTTGTCGACGACGATTATAGTAACAATCTACTGTCCAATGATGTATGGCATGAAGGGACGTTTTGCAAGCCATGGTTATCACGCACGCGACTTAAACATAGACATCACAACAGAAAGTCATCACATGATGACATACCTCCAAGATTTAAACAGTTCAATATGAACAATAAAACTCTGAGAAATACAAGAAATAGTAATTCACTGAACCATGACTATGACCTTCCAGTGAATAATTCAAGAGACTTTGGTGTTGATTAAAATTAATGTCTGTCTACTCTGTGAGAATTATGAACTTGTATTTTGGGTTGATCTTACTGATGTCTCTTAACTTTTTGTCATGGAATGTTACTGGAATCATGTCCAGTTCATCTTATTTATGTGATGCTTTGAGGAATTATGATATCGATGTGTGCGGTATTTCCGAACACTTCTTGACCCCGCGTAATGTGCATTTTCTTGACTCTTTAAACACTGATTATTGTTATACTGTAAACTATGATAAAGATGTTTTTTTGCCTGTTCAAAGGTCTATAGGTAAAGGGGGAGTTGCTATACTTTGGAATAAACGTTGGGGCAGTAAAATAGTTCCGTTACAAATAGACAGTGATCGTGTTTGTGGTATTCAGATACAATTATCACCAGGACATTATATGTACGTTTTTCAATGTTACATGCCTTGTAGTAATCATGCTTTACCTATATATAACGAATGTATCAATTTATTGTATGATTTATACTCTATTTACTCAAATTATGGTACAGTTGTTTTGTTGGGCGATTTTAACGCCAGGTTAATGAGTAACTCTGTAAATGCACGTGACAGATTACTACGTCAATTTATAGTTGATACCAATATGATAGCTGTGAACTTACAGCAACTATGTACTGGTGCAAAATATACATATGTCTCTTATGATGATAAATACCAGACCTTAATTGATTATGTTTTTGTTCCTATAGAAATGTTTGATTGTGTAAAAAGTTGTCATATTGTTGATGATCACTGTCTTAATGTCTCAAGACACAGACCTATTGTTACTAAGTGTTTGATACCTACATTAGAATACAGCTTATATAATACAATTGATAGCGCACATATTAACTGGAAATGTGCTAATAATGATAATATTAGCCTATATGATGACATACTATTTAACGATTCTGACCTCACAGAGCTGGTGCATTGTGACCTTGACCGTGAGAAAGTAGATTCAGTTTACCTGTTGTTAGTAAATAAACTTTGTGAAGCAGCGTTATTGGTGTTTCCTAAAAAGCAATTCAAGTCGTTTTTGAAACCGTATTGGAATGCAGACTTAAAAAATGCACACCGTGAACAATTAAATATGAGAACTACATGGTGTAAAGAAGGTCGCCCGCGAGGTAATTCGCATCCATCATATCGTGCCTATAAACATGCAAAATGTAATTTCCGCAGACTACATAGATCCGCTGTGAATAAATATATGCAAAAACAAAGTGAAGAGCTGGATAAAATGGCTGAAATTGATTCCGATACATTCTGGAGGAAAGCTAAGTCAAAACGTAAGAAAAATGGGGCTAACTTATGTTCTGGAATTAATTTTACGGGTACTGTTGTTAGAGACTCTACAGAAATTGTGAACGGATGGAGCAATTATTTTGAACAATTGTACACTAAACCTTGCTCAGATATGTTTGACAATTCATGGCATGACCATGTGGAATGTCATGTTGAAGTATCTTCGTATGAAAGTAAGCCTGACGAAAAAGCTGTTGTCTTAACGCAATCTATAGTTGACATTATTAGTAAATTTCCCAAAGGTAAAGCTGGAGGGTATGATAATTTACAATATGAGCATTTGATTTTTGCTAAGGATGTAATATCACCTATTTTGTCAAATCTTTTTACATATATGTTACGTCTTGGGTATATCCCTGATGAAATGAAACGTGGAGTTATCACCACATTGATTAAAAACCCGAGTAAAAGGAAAGATAATCCGGACAATTTTCGGGCCATAACTCTTACTTCAGTAATATTGAAAATATATGAACAAGTAGTGCTAAATCGTTGTCGTTCTAAGATATTAAACTCAATTGATGAACAGCAAGGTGGATTTCAGGACAATTTGGGGTGTATGATGACGTCATTTGTATTTAGAGAATGTGTTTATTTTGCTAGAGAAAATAACTCAAATGTGTATGTTTGCTTTCTAGATGGCCGTAAGGCTTTTGATACGGTTTGGCACTCTGGCCTCATGTACAAACTTTTGAATGAATGTAACATTGATAAGACTTCGTACTTTGCATTCTTGGCGTTATACCGCAACATGACAAGTTGTGTGAAATACCAAGGTGTAAATTCTAAGTGGTTTAGTATTCAGCAAGGGACAAGACAAGGGGGTAAAAGTTCCCCTCTACTGTACCTAGTATATATAAACGGACTTATTAAGGAATTAAGAGACAGTGGACATGGAATATGTATGTACAATATGAACATAGGTTCTCCAACGTTGGCAGATGATATGGTGATAGTATCATATTCTGTGGAAGGTTTAAAATCAATGCTTCATATTTGCAATAACTATGCTAGTAAATGGCGATATCAGTATAATCCTGAAAAGTGTTCAGTCATGTGTTTTAATAACAATAAGCCAGCTCTACGTGACCCAATGTTTATGTTAGGCAACAATATAATAAAAATATCAACAGAGTACACCCATTTGGGTATAAAATGTGACCTGAACCTATCCTCTAAAGTATGTGTTAGTAATGCTTGCAATAAATTACGAGGAACGTTTCTTAGCATATGTAACAGTGGTATTCATCCGGGTGACTTGAACCCAATTTCTTCAAAACATTTTATAACTCTATAGTGATACCAAAGAGTTTATACGGCTGTGAACTTTGGTTTAACATTTCCAAAATGGATATATACAAGCTTGAAATATCACACAGATATTGTATAAAATTTATGCAATCTCTTCCAGTTAATACCAGTAATGACTACTCGTTAGCGACAATACAAATGTCCTCTATAGAAAAGTTAATAGAATATAGAAAACTTCAGTTCTTAGGGCAATTGTGCAGGTTGTCCAATATTTATCTTGCAAAACGAGTATTTAACCATAGACTTATTGCGTTCATGAAGTTTGATTCAAAATGTTTGGGTTACTTACCTGACATATTTTCTATATTACAAAAATATGAATTGAATACTGTTCTAACAACATATATACAAAATGGTACTTTCCCTTCCAAGTATGCTTGGAAAAAAACTATTAAACAGCGTGTTCTTGAAACTGACCATATTGATAGAATAAGTAGACTCTTGGAAAGTGAATGTGCGTCAATTTTATGTGATATCCTTTGTACAAAGACATCTTGTATTTTATGGAACATTTCAAAGGGCAATTTTTACTATACTGATATGTATAAAAAGATTGTATTAATAATTGGTAAAATTGTTTCTACTACCTATATTCAAATATGTCCAAAATGTTCACTTATAACGGACAACATTGTGACACATTTATTATTGCTTTGTGAAGCCAACAATTGTGTAAGAAAGTGTATGTTTCTCAACTTTATTACAAAGTTTGGATATTCTTACTACGATATGTTGATTAGAAAAAGTCCACATGATCAATGCATCAGCTTGCTTGGGTCAGCCGTTGATACATATGACAATCTTTTAATTAACTGGTGGCTCATTAAATACTTATGTATGCTGTGGTATTGATATATGCGTACATTAATTATTAAATTGAAGTGCATTATTTAGAAAGTATATTGATACAGAAATCTACATGTTGAAGTTAAATTGCTATGTTCTTTAATTTGTAATTCTCTCGTTCCCAGAGGCTATCAAGATTCTCGATACTATAGCGTTCTTGATAGCCTCGGGGTACGAGAATGTTATTATACGCAAGTATCTTGGGATCTGATATTAAGCTATACATAATGTATAGTATATGTATTCTGTGATTTTTGTATAGTTGTATATTTTGTACATATTCATTGTATATGCTCTCCATTTGAAGGAGGAAATAAAGATTATTATGTTAAGTAATCATAAATTAAAATTCGAAACAGGTCGTCAACTTGGTTTTTCTGAAAACGCACGTATTTGTGATCATTGTCTTTCTAACCTTGGTATGTCATTATTAGATTGTGAATATCACGCATTTTTCCATTGTAGTAAATATATCGATGTTAGGAGAGAATACTTATTCAACTGGTACAATCATAGAACCAACCTCATAGACTTTTATAATCTTATGTCGACTAATGACAGTCAAACTATCACTTTCCAAATTTGTTCATGAATTGATGTTAAAAATTAATAGATAATAAATAGCTTCTTATTTTTGATATCAGCAATTTACATGCAGTCTATTCACATGTTGTTGTTCCAGCCAACTGCACTGTCTCTTTTATGTTCAATCGTACGTAATATTATATTTATTTTGCTCAGTATTCTACGTTTGACATAACTTAAATGTATATGGTTAATTGCAATGTGCATGTTATGTATTATGGGCCGGAGACCTTGAAATATTCAATGAATAAATTATTGTATTGTATTTCTCCATGAGCTTGCATTTTTAAGCTTTAAAATACCCTAAATTAAAGTCATTTTAAAACTTCCGTGTTGAGGTATAAAAGAATTAGTCTTCCGCTCAGAATACATTTGGTTTAGAAGAGGTTTCGGGATATCTCTCTTTTTATGGTTTACGTAATTTGATCATTTATTTAAGATAGTGCCGGTTCTGCATTTTTTAAGACAAAATGGTGAGGGCGTGGATAACCTTGCCTATTTCGTTGATTTTAATTGTGGTGATATTCCAGACAGCTGAAGCACAAAGATGGCGAGGGTTCGTAGAATTTTTAAACATTTTCTAATCAGTTATTATTACGAAATGAATATAATAAAAAGCGTTTTATTTATCATTCGTATCCTGACGTTTTTATTATCAATTGTGCAGTGCAACGCGAGCCTTTTGAACATCCACGGAACCATAAGTAATTCACCGAATAGTCAATTGTTTCTTAACTGTCAAAGTTAAGAATAATTTCACGGTGAATGATTACACACTATCTCAAGTTCGTTTTTTCTCAACTGTCAAAACATGAATAATTTCACGGTTATTGCGTTTGTTAAAATTATCGTCATGATTCATTCATGAGTGTCCAAAAGTGTGTAATATGATTGAGTAAAGCTGCTTATACCGAATAGTATGTTATAGTCAAGATATATTTAACAACAATTAGCCCGCCAGAACAAAAACAAAGCATTCAGTCACCATGAAATTATTCAATTTTTGACAGTTGACAAAAAACGGACTATACCAAAATGAAATAACTTTGCCATTGTTTACATATGTATTCGTGTATACGGGTTTTTACTTTACAGTGAATTTCGAGCATCTTGAACACCCGCGGGACCACAGTTAATTGGCCGTACTTACATTAACCATGCTACTGTTTACATATGAATTCGTGTATACGGATAAGCGAAAGATCACTGTACGTCGCATTATGTCCTTACGTAAATTGTTACATTTTAATTTGCAAATGTTATTTTCACTTGAATAATTTTGATTCATGATGTCTCTTATTAAGATTTAGATTATGTATTATTTTTTTTAAACAATACATATTTATATATTATATTATGCGGCACACGAATGACATCAACCACATTGTAGTAAAAGGTTGGAAGTCTTGTTATAATATTTAGATAGCTTTCGATCGAGTAAAGATATTTTCGCAACATTGTGCAAAATTGTGTCATCGGCAGGGTTTGCACCGTTCAGTAATAAGTTGTAAAACGTATATTTCATTGACACAAAATTGCTTAAAATATATCCATAGGCTATCAGAACATAGTATCAATGAGAATTTACTAAACCGAGATATCATTAAGACTTGAGGGAGTACATCTGTATAACAGGTCTTCCACGTAAACATTGCGTAATTAAACTTAGCCAGCTTCATTACACACCAATACTTATGGGTGAATTACTTTTACAGTTTTATAGCTTAGTTGGTTCAAACTGATTTATAATATATATTTATATAAATATCAATAATATATCATCATATAACATTTACAATATGCGCATGCACTTTTAATAACGATTTAATATCAACGTGGTATGTTTAAATCAGTAAAATGCTGTTCATGTATTAGTTTATTCACCTATTCAGTGGCCAAGTCAATTGCTTTAAGTACAAAAACACGCATGTTCTTAGAATACACCTGTATACATGTTAAACTGTACTTGAACATTAACTACCACAAGAATTACATATTGGATATAAAATCATAAATGACCTTAGTACTCAGCTCATTAAGTCACAGTAGTAGCTAACCAACTAAAATCCTATTGTACCTGTACGCCAATATCTATAAGTCATATACTTTCTTAAACCTCATAACCAAAATCCATTATTCCTATTACTTCCGCATTTAGGTCATTTTCCATGAGACCATTTAGCAGTTTTGTGTCATCGTCTGTTGCCGATATTACTACATAATTGATCCCTATTCTGTAAGGTGACATTTCATTCTTAATAACCATGACATAAATGTTTTAAAAAATGTTTAAAAGTCGCTGTGTCAAACATATGTGGTTTCTTGTTGCTGTTGTTGTTTAGTTTAGGTTATAGTTGCTTCAGGCCTGTGCTCTCATAAGGAAACATTATGCGCATACCATGACTAGAACCTAAGTAGAAGTTCGTTCGTACATAACATTGTTGAAAATTATTTCTTTTTCTGTAAATCAGCAGAAATGAAGGACTTTTGCCAGTAATATTTACATGATAAAATCTGAAGCATTCCAATTGGTAAATAGGTCATATCAGTTGGGATCCTCGGATTTTATCATTGAAGTCATATGTAAGGATAATAAAATATTTAATCTAATATCTTTCTTGTTATTTACGATATTTACGATATTAAAAGGAGTGATGCAATTTAGATAGTTCTTTGCCCTAACGATATTTGTTTGTTTTTCAAACAAATTAAATGATTTACAAGACTTGAAAGTTGATTTATTTAAGATTAATTGTGGCAAAATGAAATTGAAAAGTAAGGGTAAAATCCGAGTAATCCAACTTATTGGACCTACCTATACGAAAATGATACAAGGGGAAATAACTGACTACGGTTCCTTATTCTCCACGGTCTTTGTTATTCTGGTCTGGGACATGCTATGACAGATTGTCTGTGATAAATAATTATATTTATCTATTTGTGTTTTAATATGATTATCACTTTGTCAAATGAGAGAATTTTTTTTTCGAAGGTCCGTTTAAAAAAAAGTATTTTCTAATTCATTGAAATATTTGGATAAGGTATTACTTTAAAATACTTGTAACAAATGCAATGCATGTGCATTGCGTCATGATTTGCATGTCTACTAAAAAACCCGATACATATTGCAATATATAGCAATACGGGTCTTGCATATTGCAATATATTGCAATACGGCTTTAACAGTATTGTTACATCCCTACTGCTCAGTGAATGCACTGAATGAAATCCGTTTGGACGCAAAGAAAACTGTGTCATTGACATAATCACTTGAAATTTTCCTTTGGATTTTAACTGCGCAATTTAAGCAGTGCGGAAGATTAAAAAGAGGTATATATTTACATGTATATATGTATACCTAACATTTTCGAATGCATACTTCAGTAGTTTATCAGTTAACAGTTTTTTTCACAGCATATCTAAGGCAAACACTTTGTATGGGCGTTTTACTAAAAAATAACTTACTCTGAAACTAGTTGTGAACTGCATACTTGTCAAATAAAGTTCTAAACGTTCACGAAGCATATCTTTGTCTTGTTATTGACATTTCGTCTTGGTTTAGTTTTATGAACATTACCGAAATTATGAAAAGCGATATGTATTGTACGAGTATATATTCAAGATTTAATTACCATGCATGTTTTTGCCAACCCTTTGTAAACATCAATTTGAAATGAATATTTTAATACTTTATCATTTTGATGTTTACATGAATCAAATTTTATGGAATCAACAAATTGATTTGATTTTATAAGTTGCTGAACTCAAACGTTTATAAACCACTAAAATAAATTGAGTACTGTACGGCTGTTAGCTTCTCTTGGCGTGTAACAGTGAAACTTAAGCACGATCAGTTTAGCATTGTTATTAATAGGTGGTCCGCATGCTTCCGATTTAACAATCTCGAATAAGTCGACCTGCGGCGAGCGTGTTCAGTTACCTTGAACGTTATAAAACGTTCCGTAACGGAAGTATCGGAACAACTCAACCTATAGACAACTCAACCCGAGACAACTCAATCTCCTACTAACGGATTAAATTTTCCAACTTTGAGTCAAGTATTGCACGGATTGAGTTGTCTTCGGGTTGAGTTCTCCCGTACCCGTAACGTTAGCTCACAGTAGTTACTGAACACGGTGCTGGAGCAATAATTAATCGTACATGGGAATCGTTTTATCCTAAAACTTGATTTTATATGCATTGTGCGTAGCACATTGTACAATACCAGAAATCAGCTTATGAACAAGTATCTTAGGCTCCGAATGAATAGGGACATATATCTAGGGTTGATTCAAAATTGTTGTCAATCATTTAATACTTCATTAGACGTATTAGAGTTTTGTTGTCAATTCAGAATTTGCTGACTTATCCTGGTTGCATTGTTTGATTTAGTTGTCCAAAGAAGGCTTAAACTACTCTCGCACTTATTACATACCAAGTTATACATCTCTAACAGCGTCATTGAAATAAATGTCGATACATAATGGCACTGTTTAAGATATATGATCTAGAAAAAAGAAACATATTTAAAACATATCTTTAAAGATAAACTAAAAATCACTCTGAATTAAAAAAAAATATTACTTTCAAATTCCATTATGCAGCACATGTAACACAATGAATACCCCTATACCTTCAGTGCTCTGATTTTTCCGTAAGAGGCAATGAAACTTGCTGAAGCTACTCATTGTTAACTCAGGACGATACCCTGATAGGGGAACGTTAAATGCCTTATTTTGGTGTCTTTTGCAAAATCGTGTTAATTTCGATAAATGCATGGACTGCAGCTCTGGTTTTCAAATGACACGACAGAAACAAACTTGATATTTAAAGGTTTATAAAATTGTTATATACAAGAGTATATCATTATTCAAAATACACATTAAGTTGCGTGATAAGAATATCAAATGAGCTAATTAGCGGGTACGAAAGTCGAATGGTGTCGTATAAAAAATTATATGTCGTAATAACGTGATAACTAATTCGTAATTACGAGATAACTAACTCGTAATAACGAGATGACTAACTCGTAATTACGAGATAACTAACTCGAAATTACGAGATAATTGATTCGTTAGCAACTGCAATTATATTATAAAACGGCAACAGCAACAACATAAAACAACAGCAACAACAATCTATTAAAGCACCAACAGCCTAAAACAACAACATCAACAAGTAACGACATCATCAACAATAACTTAAATTCATCGACAACATAATACTTTTAACAAATAAAAAACAATAACAACAACTCTAGTCCATAGCAACATCATCTAAAACAACAACAACAGCAACAACTTAACAACAGAAACATTAACTACATGTAAAACAATTACATGAAATACACTCGGCAACAACAACTTCAAAAACAACAATATCAACTACAACAATAGTCCAGATTAACAACATCCACAACTTATATTTTAACAACAACTACTAAAACAATAACACCAACTCCTTATAACACCAAAACACAAAACAACAGCTACAACGACTCAATACATGACTTCATTAAGTCAAAATAACAGCAACAACAACACAACAACATCAACCTAAAAACAAAACATCAACTCAAAACAACAGCATAAACTCAAAAACATCAACAACAACTAAACACAATATAACACCATTAACATAAAAAAACAAATACTAAATCAACATCTATGTACAACAACTAAAATCAACAACATTAGCAATTCCAAGCTATAGCAAAAACAACTCATACAATTGAATTAACAACTCAAAGTAACAGCAACAACAACTTAATAACAACAACCGAAACTCAAAACAATAACAACAACAACTTAAACAATTACATTAACAACTCAAAGTAACAGCAACAACAAATAATAATAACGACAACAGAAACTTAAAACAATAGCAACAACAATTAAAACACTTACATCGACAGCTAAAATTAACAGCAACAACTCAATGGTGTAGCTGTTCTTTTTTGTTGTCGTAGCTGTTCTTTCTGGTTTTGATGCTGAATTGTCTAATAGCCTTTTATGTTGTTTTGAAATGTTGTTGCTTATGTCATAAGTTAGTGTTGCTGTTACATATACAATGTACTCTGTTTTGATTTGATGTTGTTTTCCTGTGTTGTTCTCGTTATTACGAGTTAGTTATCGCGTAGTTACGAATTAGTTATTTCGTTTTTACGACATGGTATAAAAAAATTTATGTGACACCATTCGGCTTTCGTAAGTGGGTATTGATATTTAACATTATAAATCTAACTGATTACATTAGAAAATGAATATACAAATGTACTTGAATTGTAGTTCTGTAGTAAATATTGAAATACCAATGAAATCATATCACTTCTATGAACAATGAAGTTCCAATATAGATACCACATTAGTTGTTGCAAAATCACACAATATTTAGGTCTCAACTGATTAAAGTAAGCGAACATACGAAAATGCAAATCTGCTAAAATGAAAACAGGAACTTGAGTTGACATCCCCCAAACTTCTACAAAGACGGTGCAAATAGGCTAGAAACGCCGAAATTGTTAAAAATGTGGGCAAAATCAATAACGCACCGGTTTTGTGCCATGGCGTTACCAAGGTAATGCAGTTATCGTTGTCTTACCATGAACAAAAATGACATGCGTCCATAGCTTGAAAAATTCGGCCATGCCATACCGGAAATTTGTTAAGCGTCCGTGTGCGCGTAGGTTTTAGAGTCCACAATCTAAAAAAACCCACAAAATTGTTAGTGAACTTTTCTTAGATAATTCTGTTGTTCCGGGATTCGATGTCTGATTTTTCTCAGGAAATACTAATAGTTCCTTGTTTCTGTGTAATTGAAAAGTGAAAATGTACATGTGACTGTTGTATATATACTTACTTATAGAATTACTTTAATTTCACATTAACGTCATAGACATTCGTGTACTACCAAGTACTTATTTATATGAATACTAGCTAGAATGGACATGTGTTTTCGTTTCAAATTTGTGTGTTTTTGTGAATAGGTACCTAGGTTTGTCAAACTTGAGTTGACGCTTTACAGAATTCCAATTTGGCATGGCCTAATAGTGTATCGATAGTTCTTTCATAAGGGAGTTTTTTGTATTTACCATAAAGAGTTTTCGTAGTTTGAAATCATTGGTTTATTGTTCTGGTAGCTGCGATCTAATACGTCCAGTATGATAAAATGTGTTTTAAACAGAATGTTTAATTATATACATGGTAACCTCATTCAAATGCCACGGGAAGCAACGGTGGTGTTTTGTATCCTAGACTAGATTGTCTCTCTTTCATATATTTATACGAGGATATACTTTTTTGTATAATATCAATTGAATGCCCTAAGGGCTTAAATATAATATCTTTACAATATACTTCATAAAATATAAGAGGGAAAAGGGAAATAATTTTAATGTGTGTATTGATTTTGAAATATTGATCTAATTATTAGAGTTATTTAAGTCCCTAATTGACATAAAAAGTGTGACTTGTTAAATCATTAACACTGAACATACCATCTAAAAGTTACTTGTATTAAAGTCAAATTATATTTAATGAACATGGTAATCTAAAAAGTTCGTAAACCGTTAAAGTGTTTATTATCTATAAAACAAAAGATGACTCTACGCAATGAAGGATTGTATTTTTGACGTTTAGTAATTCACACTACCAAGCGTTTGCCATCTTTCGGTGAAGCAATTTATGGCTTAGGTCGTTCCAAAACACCACGCCATTCCTTTCTCATATATGGAAGGTAAATAAGGCATGGTTACCAGAGCTGAGGATGTTTTGCTGGGGTTTGTGCTTACGCTGTTGTTTTTCGTTTGTCTTCGTTAGAAGACGAACAACCAGCATGAGTCGTGCATAAGGTCGCACGATCAAGTCGCGCTACCCAGTCTTCCGCTATATGATAGGTAAGTTTTAACATTTAGTAAAATTAAACACCACTATAGGCAACTTGATTTCAGGCAACACCACGTTTAAATAACCTTGGTTTTATATCAAATATTCATTTTGTATTGTTTCACTCAAAGAATCATTTTGGTTGAAAGTTAACTTTATCTACAAACTTTTTAGGAAACTTATAATGTCCAAATTGATATGAAATAATTATGACTAAAACGTTTGTTAGATGTAGTTTAATTTTTAGCCAAAATGACTCTTTGAGTGAAACAAGGCAAAATGAATTTTTAATATAGAGCCAAAGTAAATTTAAAAATTGGTGTTAAATTTTACTAAATGTTTTCTACTATGAGAGGGTAAACAGAACCATGTGCCATGATTGTGCGACCTTATGTACGACTCATGCAGGTTGTTCGTCATCTCACAAAGAAAAACGAAAACAACAGCATAATCGTAACCCCCGGCGAAACATAAACAGCTCTTGTAAACATACATTATTTTCAGATTGGTGTGGTGTTTTGGAACGACTAGAGCTTTATGAGAATCGAAAGTGATTGAAATATTTAATATGTAAAATATTTGTGTGTGCTTGTTTTCGGTTTGTGTGTTTTTGTGAATAGAAACCTAGGTTTGTCAAAATTGAGTTGATGCTTAACAGAATTCCAATTTGGCATGGCCTAATTTTTTTTATTTGTGTTTAATTCCAGAAATTACTATGCGATACCCACCAAATACTTGAAATGGGAAAGGTATTGCAGCTGTTGGTATGGGTGGTAAGTGTTCTTTCACGTTAATAACAGAACTTAACTCTTAATACAATACATGTAGTTGTTAGTTTCCTAACTAATTTACAGTTTAACACGAACAATCAATTATGTTCTTTATGTATTATAAATGTAAAATAATTGTTCAAATCATTTCTTCCACGACGAGTGTTTAAATCAATAAACAAATGATTAAAGTGCATGGGTTTTGTAATGTACATGTTTTGAAGATTGAGCTAGAAAGTCACTAATAGATCTATAGAGTGCAATAAAAAATTAGAGTATGAAAAATTTACATTTGTAAAGAAAGATTTTAACCCTCAATGTAAATAAAGAGAAAAAATATTTAGACCTAGAAACTGTGTTTAGAAAATTCTGTTTTAGAGGGTGGGAGGTAAGTGTAATTATATTTGCATACATGTGAGTAATCTGCTTAAGGAATATACTTTGATACATCGCTAAAGATTATAGTCTTTTTTCAAAGTAAGTCTAGCGTTTTACTTACACCTAAGAATCATTAAGATTGCTCAACGTCGATGTATATGTTGACAGATTTGATACATTTGTATAACAGGGTAACAATATTTATGTCCCTTGAATTTCGCAACATGATCTTAGTAAAGTTGATAGAAGCGTTTTTTGTGACTTTGTAGCTCTTGTTTTATAGTCGTATATCCTATATTTTAGGGGTTGTTCTAATTGGAGATATTATTACAGATCGTATTATAGAACTTCCTATCTATGTAGATCTGGCTATACTCATAATGGATATTACAATTGTAACATTCGTAAGTTTGAATTTAATTTAGTAACTTTAAAATTTTGTGCCAAATGAGACATTAAGTTCCGCTTTTAATTTTAGAATTAGCGTAAGTATTTATCTATAAATATCAGCCAATAAGCGACCTTGCTTCATAGGGTATTCGGTTCGTTGTCAGGCACATACATTGCGGAACATATGTATTACATTATACTTTGGACCATGCCGACCACTTTAAAGCAAATAATATAACAAATACTTTTTCCTTGTTATCTTGAAACAAACTCTTTAAAACTTATTTATTAAACACTATGCATTACCAAAGCCGCATAATTTTGATTTAAATTAGATATTGCATAGGGAAATAATGTTTCAATTTCATTATTTCATGTAAATAATCGTCGAAATAATAAAATGTTCCATGTTTTATATGAATACTTTTGAAAAGATCATTCTTGCAGCCGTATGTCGACCTACATGTAAGAATGGAGGTTCTTGCACCAGTCCTAACATCTGTGACTGTCCTGATACTGCCACCGGCCCAACATGCGAGGCATGTAAGTATATACCAAGAAGATTTTCAATTTAAATCAAAATCAGATCAGTGTACTGTAGGTCTACTATACGATCACCGGTCTAAATAACACACAGTCAATATTTGGTTAGTTTTAGGTCATATACAATGAATTATGTCATGCATATTTATGTAATTTAGATAATGGATTTTCTTATAGTCTATTTAGCAGAAATTTACTAAACTTTCAAATACATTTATATTTCAAGAAAAGTCAATTGAGTCATGTACATATACATTAATATGTAATTTACAAATGCATATTACAACATTAAAATGAATGAATATTTAACAACATTACATAGTTGTAGATATCTTAACATTTGTATTTTACAGATAATTACTTTATTTTAGAAACATAAGGCATGGTGCCCTATATTTGACAATACAAATTTCTATACATTTTATTGTAGTTACTTGTTCATACGTACGTCCATGCTATCCTGGAGATTGTGGCAGTGGTCTGGCCAACAATTGTAAATGTGATTCAGGCTTTGTGTTTAATCAATCATCAACCGGTTGTACTGAATGTAAGTATATAACACATAATGTATTTCTATCAATTACATGTATCATTATAATCATTTTTCACCATGTATTATTAACCCACTATCTCATTTACATTGTGGTTAGATCGTTTCTGATTTGTTTTTTGCTCCTAATTCATACTATAATAACTAGCAGCCGCGGCAGTGGTGTAGTGGTTAGCATGTCTGACTTCTAATCCGGAGATCGCGGGTTCGAAACCCGGTCGCGGCAGGTCATACCCTATACATTAGTTGTCGGCCTCGTGGTAGGGTACGTTAGTACTGGTGATAGAAAAATGTCCAGGAAACCTACAGTAGGAAGAGCTGGTCGTCGTATATATGACCTATATATGTGTTGAATACGACGCTAAAAAATAATAATAACTAGCAAATTAGATAAAACAGCAAGGCTAACTCATGTTTACACATTCAGTGTGTAAACATAATACGATCATTTAAAGTAATTAACATAACATGTGTTAAAAGACTTCACAATGTCAATATCATTTTCGTCGTGTTTTAGTCGATCCAAATGAAGACAAACTTAAACCAACGGTGGGTAACAACAATGTGACCATATCAAATATAAGAACAGACAATTCAACAAATTATATGTTTATACTGGAAGGTTCACACGGGGATGAAACTGAGATGGTTTGGAGGTAATATTCTGTCTTTCTAACATTGTTGAGTTCTTGATGGTGTAAATATTGATATTCCTTAATGCGAAAGCTTAAACTTCAGTTAGAATCAGCAAATTTTTGTCTTGAAGGATGGGTAAATGTTTTTCACCAAGACAATTTGTTTTTGTTTGGTCTTTATCTTTTGGGAGGTTGGCGCACCCGACAACCTGGTTAAACCATCCAGTGGCATTTATTTTTCCATTGTCTGGCGGGAACCCCTATGGTCCTTGATTTTGTTATTTGTTTTTGATGTCCCTTTCATAACATCTTTTTTATAAAGATAAAAAAATCTCACTTTGCTTTATGGCTTTTAGGTATGTATGTGATTTTGACACGTGCTGTTCCTGATATGTTTGCTTACAACTTTTATCCTTATATAGAAAAAGTCGTCGGTTTCTGATAAAAGGGCACTATTTATACTAATGCATTAGGTTATGATCAGTGATCGACTAACTAAACAAACTACTGAATAGTTCCCCCCCCCTTGACTTCTTATGCGCTTTTGTGCATAAACACAAAGTTCAGACAAGTTGAAACCTTAACAATACATATATATAGATTATGAATACACTTTTCAATTTTCAGCAATCAACGGAGATTTAATCATTTGAAGTTTTACGTGGAATCATTGTTCGAGGACGTAGAATTACCTAAATTACCCGGCTACGTTTATTCGTCAGCGATTGGAATTGTCGAGACTTTAATAGAAGCAAACATTTCCAAGGTTCCGCGAGACGGTACGTGCATGAATACATTATCACTTGTGTGTAGTAAACTAATTACTTTCATTTTTTATGAATCGATCGACACTATAATGGTGATTGCATTTCTTAAGCATGAGTGCTGTGATAATCTATACTATGTTCTTGTACAGCCCATTTTTCTAAACTGACAAAGTTCGAAGAATTTCACGGTGATTGATTACACGCAATCACATTATGACAAAGAGTACGAAGTCATCGTGAAGTTATTAATGGTTTGACAGTTGTGAAAATAAAAATAATCAAAGCGCTGAAAGCGCTGAAGTTAAGCGCTTTCCTGACTATGCTTTCTGGCCACTTACATATCCTTCTTCCCATAATGTGAACAGGTAAGTGCCGTGAAATAATCTCAATAATAATTTCAGAATTCTAGGCTGTTTAAGAAGCATTTATTTTGTTACAAGCATTTCTCAACTGACCAAGTAATTGTCACGGTCCCACGTTGGGCGAAAAATCATTACAGGGTAAGAAAAATATACAGGCTGACCGGGACTCGAACCCAGGACCTCTCTGTAGATAGATAGATAGAGCTATCCGGCCGCTTACATATCCTTCTTCCCATAATATCAACAGCTCACAGGTAAATGTTGTGACACTTAATAAGATAATACACTTGTAACAGCGAGATTCGCCAGTAAATCAGGTGAAAGCTTGATACAACTCCTGCATGATACATTACTCGAGTACATGATTATGTCTAAAGCTTCAGTGCATAGTAAGCGTCATTGCAACTTTCAGTTTCACATCGCCGTGCACATAATGCAGTCTATTGATTGTCAGAGTATATCCGGAATTCATTTCACCGTCCCAATGAAAACGTGTGTATAAAGAACAATAGTTTTTGTTCCATAGTTCGTGCAATTTAACAATAATATGTAACAAACGTTGTTTGTACCACTGGTGCCCATCGCATTACAAAACACCAAATTATTATCATTTTTTACTTTAACATGCTCTAATTATCATAAAAACCCCAATTACAAAAGTTCCAGCCAAAAGCCAAAATTTTGTTTTGTAAAAATATATAAGGTATCCAACTCGATGAATTCCTTATGAAATTTACTCGGAAGAGATGTGACGGGTCTCCTTTCCAAGACTAAACACCCATTCTCCTATGGTTTAGCGCTAAAATCGAATACTAAAAATGAAATAAACATTATAATAATGATCCGTCTTTAAACTATTTTTGTTGAAAATTTGACTTAAATCGAACAAGCAATTACGTAGATACGAGCGCAAATATACATGTATACTTATAAGTTTTGTTCAGTGTATAAAGCCATCCAGACATGATCAAATGCGTTAAAATCATTGTAACACTTCAATAATGATATTCAAATTAATCGCGATCGAATGCATGCCGGTCATCTCGTTTAATTACCTTCGATGATTTCAATGTTTATGGAGTTCGACTCTTTCCGGCAACTTTGTTCATCTCAGTGGGTTGAGTGACGTCATAGAAAATTAGGTCGATATCTATGCGCATATTCATATTAAGGGACATGTTCCACAAGGCTATCGCTAGCTAGCGCTTTTTGAAAGCAATTTTGTGTAGCATATTAGCGCTCGCCTTGTGAAACGTGCCCAATATAAAAGAAAAACTTTGGAACAGCTTGTTTTGAATGATTTTATGTTCCATATGATGCACTTTTGTCTGTAATTTCGTAGAATAGAGATAATTTGTACATACTATGAAAGAAAATTGCGTGGCTGTGGTAAAATAGAGGTCGGAAAAACTACTTTGTCTTAGACTTGGGTTGGCTAAACCCGAAACGACTGTCGAGATGGTCGTAATAAGTTAAGCGCATAACTTGAAACAGGCAGTTGATAATTAAATTTACTGGTCATCTAGTGCAAGTTAATATTGTACCAAATAATTAATGGTCACAGCGTATCTATTGATATTTATTATTTAGTATTTTTGTCTAAGGACATTACTTGCTAGTTATACTCATGTTTGTATTTTTTTTCATATCATAGGTGGTCTTATCAGAGATGACGGATCCTTCAAGATATACCCATGTACTCATTTAACACAGGACTATCCTAAAATACATGGTTATGCTAAAATTTTGTTTATTTTTTCTTTTTCTTGCTATATTTTGTTCATTATTCTTATATTTTCAAATTCATGGTATATTTTGTTCATAATTTTCATATTTTATATTCATGCTATATTTTGTTCTTCATTTATATATTTCTATATTCATACTATATTTTGTTCATCATTTCTATATATTTATGTTATATTTAGTTCATCATTCCTATATTTCTAAATTGAGTCTATATTTGATCAACATTTTTATATTCTTACTATATTCTGTCCATCATTCCTATATTTCTATAATCATACAATATTTTGTCCATTATTCTAATATTTCTATATTTATACTATATTTTGTACATAATTCCTATTTTTCTATATTCATTCTATATTTTGTCTATCATTTCTATGTTAATGCTATATTTTGTTCATTATATCTTTATTCATGCTATATTTTTTTCATCATTTCTATATTCGTACTATATTTTGTCCATCATGTCTTTATTCATGCTATTTTTTGTTCATTATTTCTATATTCATGCTATATTTTGTTCATCATTTCTATATTAATGCTATATTTTGTCCATTATTTCTGTTATTCTATATCCATACTATATTTTGTCCATCATTTCTACATTCATGCTATTTTTTGTTCATCATTTTTATACTCCTATACTCATACTATATTTTGTTCATCATTTCTATATTCATGCTTTACTTTGTTCATCATTCATGTATTTCTGTATTCATGCTATATTTTCTCCATAATTAATAATATGTATTAAAAAAGGCAAATGCTAGCGTTCTTGAAATTACTAGAAAATATTAAAGTATAAAAAAGTAGTACTGAAACTAAAACTAACTTTAGATTGTTAATATAAGAAACGGAAGTAAAAATGAGCAATATACATGTATTTCTATATGCATACTATATTTTGTTCACCATTCCTATATTTCTATATTCATGCTATATTTTGTTCATAAATCCAATATTTCTATATTCATACTATATTTTAGTCATAATTTCTATATTCATGCTATATTTTGTTCATTATTCCTATATTTCTATATTCATGTTACATTTTATTCGTAACTTTTACATTTTATATTCAAACTTTACTTTGATCATCATTCTTATATTTCTATATTCATACTCTTTTTGTTCATCTTTTCTATATTTATGCTATATTTTGTTCATTATTCCTATATTTTTATATTCAAGTTATATTTTGTTCATAATTTTTATATTTTATATTCATACTATATTTTGTTCATCATTTTTATATTTCTATATTCATAATCCATTTTGTTCATCATTTCTATATTTTCATATTCATACCATATTTTGTCCATCAATCTGATATTTCTATTTTCATGTTATATTTTGTTCATCATTTCTATATTCATGCTCCATTTTGTCTATCATTCTAATCTTTCTATATTCATACTATATTGTGTACATCATTTCTATATTTATGCTTAATTTGTTCAACTTTCGTATATTTCTATATTTATACAATATTTTGTTCAGTATTTCTATATTCATGCTATATTGAGTTCATCATTCCTATTTTTCTAAATTCAGTCTATATTTGATAAACGTCTATATATTCTAACTATATTCTGTCCATCATTCCTATATTTCTATAATCATACAATATTTTGTCCATCATTCTGATATTTCTATATTTATACTATATTTTGTACATCATTCCTATATTTCTATATTCATTCTATATTTTGTTCATCATTTCTATATCCATGCTCTATTTTGTCTATCATTCCTATATTTCTATATTCATACTATATTTTGTTAATCATTTCTATATTCATGCTATATTTTGTCCATCATTTCTATATTCATGCTATACTTTGTTCATCATTCTTATATTTCTATATGCATACGATTTTTTGTTCATCATTTCTACATTCATGCTTTTTTTGTTCATCATTCTCATATATCTGTACTCATGATATATGTTGTTCATCATTTCTATATTCATACTATATTTTGTTCATTTCTATATTCATGCTATTTTTTGTTCATTATTTCTATATTCATTCTATATTTTGTTCATTATTTCTATATTCATGCTATATTTCGTCCATCATTTCTATATTCAAGCTGTTCTTTGTTCTGCATTCGTATATTTCTATATTCATGCTATATTTTGTTCAAGATTCCTATTTTTCTATATTCGTACGATATTTTGTCCATCATTTCTATATTCATGCTATATTTTGTTCATTATTTCTATATTAATACTCTTTTTTGTTCATCATTTCTATATTCATGCTATATTTTGTTCATTATTTCTATATTCATGCTATACTCAGGCCATTATTTCTATATTCATCGTATATCTTGTTATTATTTCTATATTCATGCTATATTTTGTTCATCATTTCTATATTCATGCCATATTTTGTTCCTTTTTTTCTATTTTCATGCTATATTTTGTCCATCATTTCTATATTCATGCTATATTTTGTCCATCATTTTTAGTTTCATGCTATATTTTGTTCATTATTTCTATATTCAAGATATATTTCGTTCATCATTTCTATATTCATGCTATATTTTGTTCATCATTTCTATATTCATGCAATATTTTTTCAATAATTTCTATATTCATTCTATATTAATTGTTCATTGTATCTATATTCATGCTATATCTTGTTCATTATTTCTATATTCATGCTATATTTTGATCACCATTGATATAATTCTATATTCATGCTATATTTGTCCATCATATCTATATTCATGCTATATTTTGTCCATCATTTCTATATTCATACTATATTTTGTCCATCATTTCTATATTCATGCTATATCTTGTCCATTATTTCTATATTCATGCTGTATTTTGTTAATCATTTCAATATTTCTATATTCAAACTATATTTTGTCCATCATATCTATATTCTTGCTATATTTTGTTTACCATTTCTAAATATCTATATTCATGCTATATTTTGTCCATCATTTCTATATTCATGCTATATTTTGTATAGCATTCTTATATTTCTATATTCATACTATATTTTGTTCACCATTCCTATATTTATGCTATATTTTGATCACCATTGATATAATTCTTTATTCATACTATATTTTGTCCATCATTTCTATATTAATGCTATATTTTTGTCCATCAATTCTATATTCATGCTATATTTTGGTCATTATTTCTATATTCATGCTATATTTTGCTCATCATTTCTATATTCATGCTTTATTTTGTGCATTATTTATACTTTCATGGTACATTTTGTCCATCATTTCTATGTTCATGCTATATTTTGTTCATTATTTCTATATTCATTCTATATTTTGTTCATTATTTCTATATTCATGCTATATTTCGTCCATCATTTCTATATTCAAGCTGTTCTTTATTCTGCATTCGTATATTTCTATATTCGTGCTATATTTTGTTCAAGATTCCTATATTTCTATATTCGTACGATATTTTGTCCATCATTTCTATATTCATGCTATATTTTGTTCATTATTTCTATATTCATACTCTATTTTGTTCATCATTTCTATTTTCATGCTATATTTTGTTCATAATTTCTATATTCATGCTATACTCAGTCCATTATTTCTACATTCATCGTATATCTTGTTATTATTTCTATATTCATGCTATATTTTGTTCATCATTTCTATATTCATGCCATATTTTGTTCCTTTTTTTCTATTTTCATGCTGTATTTTGTCCATCATTTCTATATTCATGCTATATTTTGTCCATCATTTTTAGTTTCATGCTATATTTTGTTCATTATTTCTATATTCAAGATATATTTTGTTCATCATTTCTATATTCATGCTATATTTTGTTCATCATTTCTATATTCATGCGATATTTTGTCAATCATTTCTATATTCATTCTATATTAATTGTTCATTGTATCTATATTCATGCTTTATCTTGTTCATTATTTCTATATTCATGCTATATTTTGATCACCATTGATATAATTCTATATTCATACTATATTTTGTCCATCATATCTATATTCATGCTATATTTTGTCCATCATTTCTGTATTCATACTATATTTTGTCCATCATTTCTATATTCATGCTCTATCTTTTCCATTATTTCTATATTCATGCTGTATTTTGTTAATCATTTCAATATTTCTATATTCAAACTATATTTTGTCCATCATATCTATATTCTTGCTATATTTTGTTCACCATTTCTAAATATCTATATTCATGCTATATTTTGTCCATCATTTCTATATTCATGCTATATTTTGTATAGCATTCTTATATTTCTATATTCATACTATATTTTGTTCACCATTCCTATATTTATGCTATATTTTGATCACCATTGATTTAATTCTTTATTCATACTATATTTTGTCCATCATTTCTATATTAATGTTATATTTTTGTCCATCATTTCTATATTCATGCTATATTTTGGTCATTATTTCTATATTCATGCTATATTTTGCTCATCATTTCTATATTCTTGCTTTATTTTGTGCATTATTTATACTTTCATGGTACATTTTGTCCATCATTTCTATGTTCATGCTATATTTTGTTCATTATTTCTATATTCATTCTATATTTTGTTCATTATTTCTATATTCATGCCTATTTCGTCCATCATTTCTATATTCAAGCTGTTCTTTATTCTGCATTGGTATATTTCTATATTCGTGCTATATTTTGTTCAAGATTCCTATATTTCTATATTCGTACGATATTTTGTCCATCATTTCTATATTCATGCTATATTTTGTTCATTATTTCTATATTCATACTCTATTTTGTTCATCATTTCTATATTCATGCTATATTTTGTTCATTATTTCTATATTCATGCTATACTCAGTCCATTATTTCTATATTCATCGTATATCTTGTTATTATTTCTATATTCATGCTATATTTTTTTCATCATTTCTATATTCATGCCATATTTTGTTCCTTTTTTTCTATTTTCATGCTATATTTTGTCCATCATTTCTTTATTCATGCTATATTATGTCCATCATTTTTAGTTTCATGCTATATTTTGTTCATTATTTCTATATTCAAGATATATTTTGTTCATCATTTCTATATTCATGCTATAGTTTGTTCATCATTTCTATATTCATGCGATATTTTGTCAATCATTTCTATATTCATTCTATATTAATTGTTCATTGTATCTATATTCATGCTATATCTTGTTCATTATTTCTATATTCATGCTATATTTTGATCACCATTGATATAATTCTATATTCATACTATATTTTGTCCATCATATCTATATTCATGCTATATTTTGTCCATTATTTCTGTATTCATACTATATTTTGATCACCATTGATATAATTCTATATTCATGCTATATTTTGTTCATCATTTCTATATTCATGCTATATTTTGTCAATCATTTCTATATTCATTCTATATTAATTGTTCATTGTATCTATATTCATGCTATATCTTGTTCATTATTTCTATATTCATGCTATATTTTGATCACCATTGATATAATTCTATATTCATACTATATTTTGTCCATCATATCTATATTCATGCTATATTTTGTCCATCATTTTTAGTTTCATGCTATATTTTGTTCATTATTTCTATATTCAAGATATATTTTGTTCATCATTTCTATATTCATGCGATATTTTGTCAATCATTTCTATATTCATTCTATATTAATTGTTCATTGTATCTATATTCATGCTCTATCTTGTTCATTATTTCATATTCATGCTATATTTTTATCACCATTGATATAATTCTATATTCATACTATATTTTGTCCATCATTTCTATATCATGCTCTATCTTTTCCATTATTTGTATATTCATGCTGTATTTTGTTAATCATTTCAATATTTCTATATTCAAACTATATTTTGTCCATCATATCTATATTCTTGCTATATTTTGTTCACCATTTCTAAATATCTATATTCATGCTATATTTTGTCCATCATTTCTATATTCATGCTATATTTTGTATAGCATTCTTATATTTCTATATTCATACTATATTTTGTTCACCATTCCTATATTTATGCTATATTTTGATCACCATTGATATAATTCTTTATTCATACTATATTTTGTCCATCATTTCTATATTAATGCTATATTTTTGTCCATCAATTCTATATTCATGCTATATTTTGGTCATTATTTCTATATTCATGCTATATTTTGCTCATCATTTCTATATTCATGCTTTATTTTGTGCATTATTTATACTTTCATGGTACATTTTGTCCATCATTTCTATGTTCATGCTATATTTTGTTCATTATTTCTATATTCATGCTATATTTTGTTCGTCATTTCTGTATTTATGCTATATTTTGTTCATCATTTTTATATTTATATATTGATACTACATTTTGTTTTTGATTCCTATATTTCTATATTTGAACATTATTTTGTCCATCATTTCTATATCTATGCTATATTTTGTTCATAATTCCTTTATTCATGTTATTTTTTTTCATCATGTCTATATTCATGCTATATTTTCTTCATTTTTTCTATATTCATTCTGTATTTTGTTCATCATTTTAATATTCATGCTAAATTTTGTTCATTATTTCTATATTTATGTTATATTTTGTTCATCATTTCTATATTCATGCTATATGTTGTCCATCATTTCTATAATTGTGCTATATTTTGTCCATCATTTCTATATTCATGCTATATTTTGTTCATTATTATTTAATTCATGCTATATTTTCTTCATTATTTCTATATTCATGCTATATTTTGTCCATCATTTCTATATAAATGCTTTATTTTGTCCATCATTTCTATATTCATGCTATATTTTGTTCATTACTTCTACATTCTTGCTATATTTTGTTCATCATTTCCATATTCATGCTATATTTTGTCCATCATTTCTATATCTATGCTATATTTTGTTCATTATTATTTAATTCATGCTATATTTTCTTCATTATTTCTATATAAATGCTTTATTTTGTCCATCATTTCTATATTCATGCTATATTTTGTTCATTACTTCTACATTCTTGCTATATTTTGTTCATCATTTCCATATTCATGCTATATTTTGTCCATCATTTCTATATCTATGCTATATTTTGTTCATTATTTCTATATTCATGCTATATTTTCTTCATTATTATTATATTAATGCTATATTTTGTCCATCATTTTTATATTCATGCTATATTTTGTTCATTATTTCTTTATTCATGCTATATTTTGTTCATCATTTCTATGTTCATGCTATTTTTGTCCATCATTTCTATATTCATTCTATTTTTTGGTCATTATTTCTATATTCATGCTTTATTCTGTTAATCATTTCTATATTCATGCTATATTTTGTTTATCATTTATATATATCTATATTCATACTATATTTTGTCCATCATTTCTATATTCATGCTGTATTTCGCTATCTTTCTTTATTTCTAAATTCATGCTATATTTTGTCCATCATTTCTATATTCATGCTATATTTCGTCCATCATTTTTATATTCATATTATATTTTGTTCATCATTCCTATATTTCTATAATCATACTATATTTTGTTCATCATTTCAATATTCATTCTATAAGTGTTCATCATTCCTATATTTCTATATTCATACCAAATTTTGTCCATCATCCTTATATTCATACTTTATTTGTTTGTCACTCACATATTTCTATATTCATATAATAATATACAGCAACATAGATCTAATATGGTCAATGTTTAATAAGATGATTAAAATAAGAAAGCTCTGAAACAATGCCATGCTTACATATCATATGTCATAAAGAACACATCAAAACAAAGAAATATGTCATAAGTGTGACATCATAAGTGTGACGTCATACATGTAGTTGTTGATCATGCATCTACTAAACAAAAGTAAGCATATTGAGGTTGTTTGTACCTTGACCTTTTAATTCATGAATTAATAGCACATGGCCAAGGAGTTCCAAATGTTGTAATCTCCATTAATAAAGAGGGGAAGGTAATAAAAAATTAGGTGCTTATTTTCTTTAAATATCAACATTTTAGAATTCAATAATACATATGAATGGAAAATCTAGATTGGATTATCTCCCTTAGGTATACTGTAAGAAGAATTTTATCAAGTATTTGACTAAAACATTTTGAGGGTACTGTATTAACATATGATTTTGTCTTTCCTAGCATGAAGAGCATACATGTTCCTGATGTATACAAACTTATATACTTAAACATTCCTCATTTTACAATTTTAAAATATAAATTAAACACAACTTTAACAAATCACCTGAGACCCAGCCAATTAACTCCCACTGAGACTTGAACTCAGAACTCCTCATGACAAAGAGATTGATCGCTAGCACAAGGTATTTTGCATTAAACTAAAAGAGTGTCATGTCGCTGGTCCCAAGTGATATGCAGCAGCATGCCACACATTGATAAACTTTTACTTTGAAAGAGTTATTAGTTGAAAAGTGATTTTGATCATAAACTCTATCCAACAGAGCTTGACTGATACTTATTTATGTATTTTGATGAGTGGGGTGTTTGATTTCTTCAATTACTATCAGAAATTAGATTATATTCATGAATTGTTATGCTCGATTACTTTTGTGGCCACTCCTTGTTTATCCAGACTTGTGACTGGCTTACATGATACAGTTAGAACTAATGCATCAATATAAGGTCAAGTTACCCACATAAAGCAATAGTCAGTGCAACTCAGGGTGGGTGAGTAGAGGTGGGGCTTGTCTTAGCTCTTACTCTTAAGTCGCACCGTTTTGACATACGACATATACACGAAACATAGTGACGAAACACTATGGATAATGTATATGTGTGCATACATATCCTTTGCAACCAAGGCAAATCACAACTGACCCCGACGGATGCATTGGGTACGGACCCCGTTAGGGATAGGACCTCAAGCAAGAGCGCTGCGACCATTGCCGTAACCTGTGGTCTTATCTCAAGCCGGAGTGTATGCATTTTTCATATGCAAACTAAAACTAAGAGACATGGAATATTATGGATCATCTCATCTCATCTCATCTCATCTGGTTTTGGTATGTATGGATCGTCTCATCTTGGTTGGGTATATATGGATCATCTCATCTGGGTTGGGTATATATGAATCATCTCATCTGGGTTGGGTATATATAGATAATGTCATCTGGGTTGGATGTATATGGATAATCTCATCTAGGTTGGATGTATATGGATATACTCATCTGGGTCAGATGTATATGGATTATCTCATCTAGGTTGGATGTATATGAATAATCTCATCTGGGTTGGGTGTATATGGATAATCTCATCTGGGTTGGATGTATATGGAAAATCTCATCTGGGTTTGGTATATATGGATAATTTCATCTGGGTTGGATGTATATGGATCATCTCATCTGGATTGGGTGTATATGGATCAGCTAGTCAGGAGTGGTAATTATAGATAATTTGATGTGTGCTTGGTATTTTTGGATAATTTTATATAGATAATTTCATCTGGGTTAGGTATATATGGATCATCTCATCTGGGTTGGGTATATATGAATCATCTCATCTGGGTTGTGTATATATAGATAATGTCATCTGGCTTGGATGTATATGGATCAGCTGGTCTGGGATGGAATTTTTTTAATACTTTCAAGTGCGCTTGGTATTTTTGGATAATTTTATATGGATAATCTCATCTGGGTAAGGTATATATGGAACATCTCATCTGGGTTGGATGTATATGGATCATCTCATCTGCGTTGGGTATATATGTATAATCTCATCTGTGTTGGATGTATATGGATCATCTAATCTGGGTTGGATGTATATGGATTAGTTAGTCAGGGTTGGTAATTATAGATACTTTTAAGTGTGCTTGGAATTTGTAGATAATTTTATATGGATCATCTCATCTGGGTTAGGTATATATGGATCATCTCATCTGGGTAAGGTATATATTGATCATCTCATCTGGATTGGATATATATGGATAATCTCATCTGGATTGGGTATTATATGGATAATCCCATCTGCGTTGGATGTATATGGATAAGCTAGTCTTGGTTGGTATTTATGGATACTTTCAAGTGTGCTTGGTATTTATGGATAATTTTATGAGGGTTTGGTATTCTGAGGGATTATTTCATGTGGGATTGGTATTTATGTGAAAGTCATAAGGATATGGTATTTATGGATAATTTCATGTGGGTTAGGTATTCATGGATATTTTCATGTTGGTTTATTATTCATTGATAATCTCATGGGCATTTGGTATTTATGGGCAATTTTATGTACATTTTGCATTCATGTGTGACTTCATGTGGGTTTGAAATTCATGGATAGTTTCATATGAGTTTGATTTATATGGATAATTTCAGGTGCGTTTGGTATATTTGGAAATAAATTCATGGGTGTTCGGTATTTTTTTATTATTTCATGTGCCTTTTGTATTCATGGAAAATTTCATATGTGTAAGGTATATACAAGTGTATGGATATATATCATATGTGCTGTTGGTATTTAAGGATAAATTCATGGTCATTTGGTATTTTTTATAATTTCATGTGCGTTTGGTATTCATGGATATTTTCAAAAGCATTAGAAATTGATGGATAATTTCATGTTTTTTAAGTATTTTTTATAATTTCATGTGTGTTTGGTATTCATGGGTAATTTCATTTGTGTTAGGTATATACAAGTGTATGGATAAATTTATGTGCTGTTGGTATTTAAGGATAAATTCATGATCATTTGGTATTTTTTATAATTTCATGTGCGTTTGGTATTCATGGATATTTTCAAAAGCATTAGAAATTGATGGATAATTTCATGTGCCTTAAGTATTTTTTATAATTTCATGTGTGTTTGGTATTCATGGGTAATTTCATTTGTGTTAGGAATATACAAGTGTATGGATAAATTTATGTGCTGTTGGTATTTAAGGATAAATTCATGGTCATTTGGTATTTTTTATAATTTCATGTGCGTTTGGTATTCATGGATATTTTCAAAAACATTAGAAATTGATGGATAATTTCATGTGCCTTAAGTTTTTTTTATAATTTCATGTGTGTTTGGTATTCATGGGTAATTTCATATGTGTAAGGTATATACAAGTGTATGGATAAATTTATGTGCTGTTGGTATTTAAGGATAAATTCATGGTCATTTGGTATTTTTTATAATTTCATGTGCGTTTGGTATTCATGGATATTTTCAAAGCATTAGAAATTGATGGATAATTTCATGTTTTTTAAGTATTTTTTATAATTTCATGTGTGTTTGGTATTCATGGGTAATTTCATATGTGTTAGGTATATACAAGTGTATGGATAAATTTATGTGCTGTTGGTATTTAAGACTAAATTCATGATCATTTGGTATTTTTTATAATTTCATGTGTGATTGGTATTCATGGATATTTTCAAAAGCATTAGAAATTGATGGATAATTTCATGTGCCTTAAGTTTTTTTTATAATTTCATGTGTGTTTGGTATTCATGGGTAATTTCATATGTGTAAGGTATATACAAGTGTATGGATAAATTTATGTGCTGTTGGTATTTAAGGATAAATTCATGATCATTTGGTATTTTTTATAATTTCATGTGCGTTTGGTATTCATGGATATTTTCAAAAGCATTAGAAATTGATGGATAATTTCATGTTTTTTAAGTATTTTTTATAATTTCATGTGTGTTTGGTATTCATGGGTAATTTCATATGTGTTAGGTATATACAAGTGTATGGATAAATTTATGAGCTGTTGGTATTTAAGGATAAATTCATGATCATTTGGTATTTTTTATAATTTCATGTGCGTTTGGTATTCATGGATATTTTCAAAAACATTAGAAATTGATGGATAATTTCATGTGCCTTAAGTATTTTTTATAATTTCATGTGTGTTTGGTATTCATGGGTAATTTCATATGTGTAAGGTATATACAAGTGTATGGATAAATTTATGTGCTGTTGGTATTTAAGGATAAATTCATGGTCATTTGGTATTTTTTATAATTTCATGTGCGTTTGGTATTCATGGATATTTTCAAAGCATTAGAAATTGATGGATAATTTCATGTTTTTTAAGTATTTTTTATAATTTCATGTGTGTTTGGTATTCATGGGTAATTTCATATGTGTTAGGTATATACAAGTGTATGGATAAATTTATGAGCTGTTGGTATTTAAGGATAAATTCATGGGCATTTGGTATTTTTTATAATTTCATGTGCGTTTGGTATTCATGGATAATTTCAAAAGCATTAGAAATTGATGGATAATTTCATGTGCCTTAAATTTTTATTAATAATTTCATGTGGGTTTGGTATTTATGGATAATTTCACATGAGTTTAGTATTTATAATTTATGTCATAAGCGAATGGTACTTATGGGTAATTTCATGTGGGTTTGGTTTTCATGTTTAATTTCATATGCGTTTGGTATTTCATGGATAATGCCATACGCATTAAGTATTGAAAGTTAATTTCATGTACCTTTAGTATTCATACATAATTTCATTTAATACATTTGATATTATTTGATAATTTAATGTGCAACTTTATTGTTTACTTAATTCACCTTCAGATTTTCATTACATACATTTTGGGCACAAACAAAAGGATTCACAAATGTAAATGTTAGTAGAGCAGAACAGAACAGCGCAATTATAGCATGATGTATTAAAACAATAATTGGTTTTCTTATACTAGCAACATGTACTTTATTTTTTACTTAATTGACCTCAAAATATAACCAACAAAATAATACATAAGTGTTAATGTTAGTATAATAGTTTCTTATAATAGCAACATGTACTTAATGTTTTACTTAATTGATCATAAAATATAACAAACAATATTGACCAACAAAATGATACATTAGTTTTAATGTTAGTATAACAAAACAGAACAGAACAGAACAACTATCGCTACATGTGTAAAAAATTGGGTTTCTAATGTTAGCAACATGTACTTAATGTTTTAGTTAATTGACCTTAAAATATAACAAACAATATCGACTAACAAAATGCTACATTCAATTTTATGTAAGTATAATAGAACAGAACAGAACAGAACAACTATAGCCACATGTATAAAAAATTGGGTCACTTATGTAAGCAACATGTACTTTTTTTACTTAATTGGCCTTAAAATATAACCAGCAATATTGACCAACAAAATGATACATTAATTTTAATGTTAGTATAACAAAACAGAACAGAACAGAACAGAACAAATATAGCCACATGTGTAAAAAAAATTGGGTTTCTTATGTAAGCAACATGTACTTTTTTTACTTATTTGACTGTAAAATATAACAAACAATTTTGACCAACAAAATGATACATTAAATTCAATCTTAGTATAATAGAACAGAACAGAACAACTATAGCCACATGTATAAAAAATTGGGTCTCTTATGTAAGCAACATGTACTTTTTTTACTTAATTGGCCTTAAAATATAACCAGCAATATTGACCAACAAAATGATACATTAAATTTAATGTTAGTATAACAGTACAGAAAAGAACAGAACAGAGCAAATATAGCTACATGTATAAAAAAATGGGTTTCTAATGTTAGCAACATGTACTTAATGTTTTACTTAATTGACTGTAAAATATAACCAACAATATTGACCAACAAAATGATACATTAAATTTAATGTTAGTATAACAGAACAGAACAGAACAACTATAGCCACATGTATAAAAAAATTGGGTTTCTTATGTAAGCAACATGTACTTTTTTTACTTAATTGACCTTAAAATATAACCAGCAATATTGACCACCAAAATGCTACATTAACTTTAATGTTAGTATTACAGAACAGAACAATTATAGCTACATGTATAAAAAAAATTGGGTTTGCTATGTAAGCAACATGTACTTTATTCTTACTTAATTGACCTTAAAAATATAACCATCAATATTGACCACCAAAATGTTGTAACTATGAATATGTTGATATAAAAAAAATTAATAATCAAAGAATTAATAGTTATGTTGTAAGTATTAGACATTAATAAAATCAAACAAAATGTTAATGTTTTGTAATGTGTATCCGAGCGGTCAACTATATATAAATGTATTTTCCTCGAGCTACTTAGCTTAATGATTGGTAAAATAAAAAAAATAAAAAAGCATATGTACAAGTCATGAACTATAGGATACATTTAACAACAGCAACTATACAATATATCTATAAATACAATGATATACATGATCACGAAGAGCATCACAATGCATAAGATTAATAAAAAGGTCAAAAGTAATACACGTTAAACAACATCACTACGTATACACATAAGACAGCGAAGCAAGAGTGATGCTGTAATACACAATATCATACAACATGATCAACTATTGTTGACAAACAAACATGGATAATTATATACATTGCAAAATGACATTGATAACTATGATAGACGAGAGCTTCTCTGAAGCTCGTCCTTGTTATAAAAATTATATAAAGTTCCTGTTGTAACTATAAATATATGTTGCTATAAGAAAACTAAATAATCAATAAATAAATGTTAATGTTGTAAGTATCAGGTATAATATAAAATCAAACAAAAAGTTATTGTTGTTAGTAAATATGGCCTCCAAACCTCCCCTTACAGCCATACCCTTACCACCTTGTCCACCTTGTATTTAACACCAAAAAATAAAACATTAATGTCACCATAATATATTCTAAAACACTTAAAGTGTTGTTTATACTAGAAATAACTAAATTAATAGTAAAAGTTCTATATAATTATTATTACTATTATAGTAATTATTTTTAATGTTATTGTACATAAATACAGTTCCTTAGTTTTAGTATAAAATTAAATATACTTGTTTCTATAGTCAGAACACAAAATATAAAATTATACACTAATTGTTCTTGTTTATAGCATCAAAAGACTATTTAATCATACATACATTCTCCAGTTGTTCTATTACTCTAATCACTCAGTGGCGCTTTTCACTAACACTCTTATGATAAAATCATTGTAAGTCAAAAGCAAGAAACAATAATATTATAAGGTCTTTGTTTGGCCTACCAATTCCAAATATTATTGACTTATGTAGAATAGTGTATACCTTTTGAATATCATATCATAGTTATTTTTATTATACTTCTGACTTTGAATAGGAAAACTATGAAATTGACTTACAATAACTTATTTCAGAAAAAATTTTGTGAAAAGGAGCACTGTAATAGACTGCAAACAAATTATTACCCAATATCAAATATTATCAAACAAAAGACTACTAAAATTGCATAAACTATATACCAGAAACACCAAAGTAAAAAAATAAGTACATGGTGACAATGTATAACACATTAGAAACAAACAAATCATACGTACAGTATACAATTAATTATTGTCAAGTTTTTAAGTCTTTTCTTAAATATATATTTAACTTGGGAATAGCATTGATCAGCTACTTATGTAATTATGTTTGTTGAAAAATAACTATACTGTATGAATGTGTGATGGTTTTAGTTATTTAAAATGCTTATAGTATTTTATAACTCTATTAAGAGTGGCTATGTACATGTTTTATATTGTATAATATATAAGTTTTATATACATGCTGTACATAGATGAGACTTAAATAAATAAATAAATTCATATTCATGTTGTTATAAAAAGTGATAATGAAAGTTCAAATGTTAATGTAATATAGTGTGATTATCATTATAGTTATTATTGAACATAAATATATGTATAAATAAAACATAGACAACTATAAACTTATTCTTAGAAACACTAAAGTAAATGTGGCGCTTTTTCTGCCCTGATATGTTGGTTTTAAACATTTATTTTATTATGTTCAGTTATTATTTTCACTTTGTTATATGTTATGGCTTTTGTAAATAAAAGCCCATATTTCAATTCTATAACTGTGTCTGTTTTTTCTGATCCAACATACTAGCTTTGCCAGTCTCCATCACCATGAGTACAATAAAGAACATTAAGTACATATTGATTATATATAAAACATTGAAAACAAAAAACCATGCATAAATATTCCTGTTATTATAAAAATAAAGAGTGTTCCTGTTGTCAGTAGGAATATGTTGATATAAGAAAACTAAAAAATCAATTAATAAATATTGATGTTGTTAGTATCAAACATTAATGTAATCAAACAATATGTTAATGTTGTTAGTAAGTATGGCCTCCAAACCTCCCCTTACAGCCATACCCTTACCACCTTGTCTTTAACAATAAGAACTATAACTAATGGTACCATAATAATATATAAAATAACTAGAGTTGTTCATATAGAAAGTCACTAAACTTAAGAAGGGAAAGTTTAAAATGTTAATAATCTATCTGAAACATTGAAAACAATTAAATTACACAATGATATACCAGTGGTTATAACAAATGTAAATTGGCATACACAAGTGTTCTTGTTTTAATTAAACACCAATAAAGACATACCCACATGTTTCTTTTATAATAATAGAAAAAAGGTGTGTGTGAGTGTTCCTGATATTAGTTTACAATTGTTAAATTGTATTCAACCGACAGAATCAGTTAAAAAACCCTAAAAATAAACCTTACAACAGTACTCTTACCACCTTGCATTGTACACTAAGAACCATCCTTAATGTCATCAACTCAACATAGGATATTTTAGATTACTAAATAATAAACTTAATTGTTTTTTATATAAGAAAGCATAAGATTAACAATTAAAAGATCAAAATGTTTATGCATTTAATTAGAAATACACAAATATATAAATAAATGTTCAAATTTTAAGTATTAAACTTTAATATAAGTTATTGTTGTAAATATATAAAAAGTGTAGGTGTAAAATTGCAAAAAATGTAAAAATGTAAACTCATAATAAAGTATAGGTTATTGTCATAAAACTCTATAATTATAGAAAAAGGTTCAAGTTGCAGAAAACCCTGAAATCATAAATAAATGTTTAAGTTAAAAGTAATAGGAACACTGAAATCTTAAATGTAGCGCATGCTGCTAGTATAAGAGAATACTAAATCATTAAGTTATGTATATGTTGTTAGGTAAAAGGAACATTGAAATCATAAGTGCATGTTGTTATTAAAAGGAACATTGAAAATGTAAACCAAAGTGCACATTGTTAGTAAAAAGAACACTTAAATCATAAATGTAAGAACATGCCACTAATATATATTCTTAATTATGTATTTCTTTATATTACTAAAATAATACACAATATAAATGTTATTAGTAAAAGGAACACTAAAATCTTAACTTATACATTTTGCTAATAAAAAACAATATAATGTATTAAATGAATGAAACCTTTAAGTCATAGATTATGTTGATTGTAAATAAATGTTCACATTGTTTTTTTATTTATTAAACATTTAAAGCATACATGAATTCCTAAGTACATGAAGTAAATGCAACAAACTTTAATTCATCAATTAATATTATTGCTGACGGTTAAAAAACAGTCAATGATTTATATTTATGAAACATTTAAAAGCACAAACAAAGTCATAAGTACATGAATAAAATGTATGAAACCTTAAATCATTTATTATTATAAATGTGGATTGTAAAAGTTTAAATTATTTATATTTATGCAATAAATAATCAAATTGTTAATTATTTATGAAACATTAAAGTATAAACAAATTTTAACTACATGGAGTAAATGTATGAAAACCTTAAAGTGATTGTTTAAGATGGAAATATAAAATAAAGTACATGTTGTAAGTATAAGAAACACTGAAACCATAAACAAAAGCAGATATGTGTAAATATATAAAAACTCAGAAGTGAATAAGTAAATGTGCATGTTGTCAGTTTAAGAAAAATAGATTTTACAAATGTTAATGTTGTGCGTAAATATTGAGGGCCGAACAAAACACTATTGTAACATCATTTGAAAAAGGGAGTTACAATAGTGTTTTCTTCAGCCCTCAATATATATGGCCTCCAAACCTCCCCTTACAGCCACCCTTGCCACCTTGCACTTAACAGTAAGTAAAGTATAAATTATGCTAATAAAAAACTAAATAATGTAGTAAATGTATGAAAACTTTAAATCATAAATCAAAATTAATATTGATTCCAAATAAATGTTCAACTGTTGATATTTATGAAACATTAAACACACAAACAAATTCATAAGACATGAAATAGATGTATGAAACCTTTAATCATTCAATAATAATCAAGTTAAATGCATACAAATGTTCAAATGTTAACATTTTTTGAAATATTTTAAAAAAGCATAAACAAATTCATAAGAACATGAAGCAAAATTTATGTAACAAACCTTAAATTATTAATATTGATGTTGATTGTAAATAAATGTTTAAATTGTTTATACATATGTAATATTGAAATAAATGTTTATATTTTTGAAACATATAAAAGCATAATCAAATAAGTAAATGTATAAAAACTTTAAATCATTTATTAATGTTAATTTATTTAGAAATATAAAATAAAGTACATAAATATAAGAAACACTGAAACCATCAACAAAAGTAAATATTGTAAATATTTGAAAACTCAAAAGAGAATAAGTAAATGTGTATGTCAGTTTAAAAATATATATATAATGTTAATGGTGTTAGTAAGTATGGCCTCCAAAACCTCCCCTTACAGCCATACCCTTACCACCTTTTTTAAACAATAAAAACTATCAATAATGTCACCATAAAATATAAATGAAATAAGTAAAGAGTTGTTTAGTTAAGAGGCACTAAAATAAAAACACTAAAATCATAAACTAAAAGTACATGATGTTACTAAATGGAACACTGTCATCATAATAAATGTTTATATGTGTTTAATAAGAGAAACACTGAAATTTAAAGTACTTATTGATAATATAAGAAAAAACTACATCATAAATAAAACAACATGTTGATAATAAAAGGTACACTGATATCTAAAGTACTTGTTGCTAACATTAGAAAATACTTAATCATGGATAAAAGTACATGTTGTTAGTAAAAGGAACACTGAAATCTTAAAGTACATGTTGCTAATATAAGAAAAAACTAAATTATAAATAAATATACATGTTGTTAGTAAAAGGAACACTGAAATCTTAAAGTACATGTTGCTAGTATAAGAAAAAAAACTAAATCATAGATAGATATTTATGTTGTTAATAAAAGGAACACTGAAATCTAAAGTACATGTTGCTAATATAAGAAAAAACAAAATTATAAATAAAAGTACATGTTGTTAGTAAAAGGAACACTGAAATCTTAAAGTACATGTTGCTAATATAAGAAAAAACTACATTATAAATAAAAGAACATGTTGATAATAAAAGGAACGCTGAAATCTAAAGTACTTGTTGCTAATAAAAGAAAAATCTACATTATAAATAAACGTACATGTTGATAATAAAAGGAACACTTAAAACTAAAGTACTTGTAGCTAATATAAGAAAATATTTAATCATAGATAGAAGTACATGTTGTGAATAAAAGGAACACTGAAACCTTAAAGTACATGTTGTTTATTTAAGAAAAAACCCTGATCATAAATAAAAGTAGACATGTTGTTAGTAAAAGAAACACTGATATCTAAAGTACATATTGCTAATATAAGAAAAAACTAAACCATAAATGAAAGTACATGTTATTAGTAAAAGGAACACTGAAACCTTTAAGTACATGTTGCTAATATAATAAAAAACTAAATCATAAACAAAAGTACATGTTGTTAGTAACAGGAACACTTAAATCTAAAATACATGTTGCTAATATAAGAAAAAACTAAATTATAAATAAAAGTACATGTTGTTAGTAAATGGAACTCTGAAATATAAAGTACATGTTTCTTATATAAAAACTTAATCATAAATAAATATTTATGTTGTTAGTAAAAGGCAAACTGAAATCTTAAAGTACATGTTGCTTACGAGTATATCAGAAAAAACTAAATCATAACTGAAAGTACATGTTGTTAGTTAAAGAAACACTGAAATCTACAGAACGGGTTGCTAATATAAGAAACTACTAAATCATAAAAAGTACATGTTGTTAGCAAAAGGAATGCTTAAATCTAAAGTACAATTGTTTCTTATATAAAAAAAACCCTAAATCATACATAAAAGAACATGTTGTTAATAAAAGGAACACTGTAATCTACAGAATGTGTTGCTAATATAAGAAATAACTAAATCATCAAAAGTACATGTTGTTAGTAAAAGGAACACTGAAATCTAAAGAACTTTTTGCGTATAATAGAAAAAATGCATTAGAATATATATAATATGAGAAAGAATTAAATCATAAGAAATGTATAAAAAATTCAACTGTAAATAAATGTATATGTTGTTAGTAAAAGGAACACTAAATCATTAAGTACATGTTGCTTATATAAGATAAAAGTCATTCATAAATAAATGTTCATGGTGTATAAAGGGAAACGTATAATAATTGTTTAAGTTGTGAGTATAAAAACTGAAATATTAAAAAATATTTAAGTTATGAATATTAAATAAACAACATAATGTTACTATTGTTAAATTGACACCCATAAAACATATATAAATGATCCACAAGACAGTGTAAGACTATGCAAGGCAGGATTGTAATAAGTTCCTGAGATACGATTGTATATCCGTATACCCACAGATCATACATATTCCTGAAATTACCCAGAATCATAAATAAAATTTCATATTTTCATGTTGTAAAAAATGTAAACTAATAATTGATATTCAAGTGGTTAGTATAAAAACCCTAAAATCATTTTTAAATGTTCAAGTTGTTGTAAATATATATATAAAAAATGTAAACTCATAAATAATATTCAAGTGGTTAGTAAAACAAAACCCAGAGTCATGAATAAATGTTCAAGATATAAATTTATTTTAAAAAATCATAATTAATGTAAATGTTATTAAAAAAAAACCTAAAGTCATAAATAAATGTTCATATTGTCAATATACATGTATAGAAAATCATAAAAATCATAAAGAAATAATACATAAACAAAAATTATAGTAAGTTATTAATATACATGAAACAATAAGAACATAATGTAATTTATTAAACCATAATTACCTTGATGTCCCAACATAAAACCTATACTGTCTTATTCTATACCATATTCTACCATCAACTAAAGTAAAAAATAAATTTGATGACTTGCATTTGATATCTAGCTGATTAAGGTTGTTTAAATATAATTATATACACCTATTTATGGAAGGAAACAAATCTGTGTTATGTGTTGTCTTGACCTTGATCCAGTAACCCAATTTTAACATGATTCTTTTGAAAATTTGCATACAGCAAATCATTTAAGAAATATTCATTGTTATCAAATAATCTGATTAAACATGAATTGATTAAAGAGTTCACTGTTTCAAAGGAAACAATTTATTAATAAATTATACTTACCAAACTTGGGCTGTCAAAGTTCATAGTAAATCCATTCATTAATGACCCATCATTGCTTTATCTTGAACATTCCCTCACAGAGACAATGTTTTACATTAAGACTGAAATAATATGATGATTACAAGTGATATTAAAGTGGTATTAAACAATGTTTTATACAAAATCATATCAAAACAATGAAAACCAGTAAAAAATCTAAATACAATGTTTCTTTCAACACACAAAAATATAGAGCAAGTCTTTACTTCAAAACCTTGAACCCTGAGAGAGGCTTGAGATCAACAAAGCCTGCTTTCCCTTTCAATACCATAGGTTGAGTTTTGTGTACCGGTGCTAGGCCCTTCCAGAGGTGCTGATATCACATGAGCTGAGAACGTGCCAAAGCCTGACCGGAAATATCCTGGAGGGTTTTTGCCATACATAATATTCGAGGACCCTGCAAACTGGACTAAGTTATTATAGATCCCAGGATTGTCAGTGAAATCTACGTTTATCCTGTCCCAATGAGGAGAGAGTAATTCAAGAGGAAGAGAGGGAGCATACATGAGAGGTGGGTGTTTATGAGAGGAAGAGGTTCAAAATGATGCATTTCTGAGTTCTCCGAGGAAGTTGATGGCACTTCCATGATTTCAAACTATCAGAAATTTGTAATGTTGAATAAAGTGTTGAACAGGGTATATCTAATACAAAAATGGGTGAAAGAGTAAATGATTGCAGTTCATGAATTTATATTGCATTCTCCAACAGACTAATGTTGAATGTATTGAGATCCATGAACTGAGATCACTATCTGTTGTTGAAATGCAGAGTTTTACATAAATTATTGTACTTATGTGAAATGTAGTTTCGTACAACACCAATCTGATTAAAACCAATCTAAAATTTTTCACTCGCATACTCGCTAATTTAGATCTGGTCTTTTTCAAACGAAGGTTTCGTTCAGGCGACTTTTTCTCATCATAATATTTATGACGAAATTGTTATGATATGTAACTTGTTTACATCGTCTACGTCACGCAATTTGAAATGAGCCGCCCAATCGCAGACTGTGAATAAAACCAATGTTAAATTAGCATGCAAAACTTGGTCTAAAAATAGAAATTACAAAATGTGATTATAATGGTGTTTTCGTCTAGATGAAAGCTATGCATTGAATGGTCGGAACAAAGTTCATCTTGACGTGACCTTGCACAGAGAAAGTAGAGATCCTGTACAACAACGCTCCACAGGATATCTGTTTACGGAGATTGGTACATCAAGTACAAGTTAACAATGTCCCAGGGTCTGCTAATTCTTGGTAACTATATCAAAATAATATTTTGCAAATTATCAACTATTCTATCACATGTTGTTACATGTACTTTGTATCAAAGTAACCAGTGTTTACGAAACACAGATTACCAGTATGTTCTGTTCTATTCTGTTTTTGTGCTGTAACCTATTGACCAAAAAAAAACCAATGATATACAAACCATTATGAAGAAAAAAATATTGTTTATAAATTATTTATCTATACCATAAACAATCTAAAATGACATCATATGTGAAATCCAGTAGTTTAATTTTTTTTCGATTGATCACAAAGCTACACTTCATTCCCAAAATAAGCCATACTGCACAAAATAGATGAAAGATTTTTACTAATAAATGTTTTCAGTACAATAACAAATACTAGTATAATTTTATTAAAATGTTTAAACCCTTATTACAATAATTTTATCAACACTCAAAGTCTAAAGTCGTAAGTGGTGGACTATAGATAAATAAGTAAACCAATTTTAATCAATATCATTTGTAAATCCATTTTCTAAGTCATAAACTTAAACTTTTTCATTTGATTAAATGCCTTTTTCTTTATTACATATTCAATGGCATTGTACAAAAAGATAGATTATAAAAAATAAAATAGTAAAAACCTGTAATAAGTCATCCTAATTACATACTATCCAATGACTCAAAATCAAATCAAATTTCAGTTTCAATAGTTAAATATTATTATGCTCTAAGTTATATGTAGTACTTTGTATGTTTGAATTTTAAGCAAAACTTAACTGTTGAGTGTTATTGGCTGTTTTCTTAAATCCAGTTTCTAGCTCATATTGTCATTTAAACATTAGTCTCAATAAATGATCTTAACAGATTAAAAATCTAAAAAACCAGTTTATTTGTACTCATTTAGTAATTATAGACTGACAACATGTCTGACAATAATCTGATAACCAACTGTCAATAGAGTCATTGTCAGTGTACTGTCAGGTCTGGTAACAGACTGATGATTTGCTGGCAAGTAACTGGAGCTTGTCTGGCAAGAATATGGTAATAAACTGATAACACACTGACAATGTTGCCATTTTTCGTAAGGGATAATGAACAGTAACAAACTAGTATAATCCATTGGAAAGTCAATTCTGCACTCAAGTATCTGTACATAGTATAGGTTGTTTGCGTTAAAGCTGGACCCCTAAAATCATGAAATATCTCAATAACTATTGGATGGAATTAACTCAAATTTTGTATGTGATCATAACTAGCATTTATCTTCTCAAATCCAAAAATTAAGAATTTTTCTTTTATTACATAACATACTTCCCATTGACATGCAATGCAAATTTTGAAGCCAAAAAGAGACTTTTGTTAAATGGGTATGTGCCATTATCAGAACAGCCACATAACAGTAGATACAAAATAATAGCTAAATATGAGGCCCGGTTAGAAATTTTATTTCATAACAAAGTATAACAGTATATACAAACTCAAAAATCATCACTGTCGTCTGTATCGTCAAAATCTATACAAATTCTACACGTACGATTTTAAAGACGGGCCTCTGCTTTACAATTCAGTAGACCGGCGAGTGTTTATTTAAGCGACAAATTTGCAGTAACCGCATGGGACTTCGTATAAATACACTGGAAGTATGACAATGTTATAATCAAAACAGCTTATTTTACCTCCCCCCGGATTTTTGATAAAAAATTCCAAATATTTTGCATTATACCTTATGGAAAACTTTTTTATTTATCTATTAACAATTCTGAAAACTTAAATCTTAGAAGGAAAAATTGAAATAAGATTGTATTAAAATTTTTAGCAAAACGTTCAAAAGATATTTACGGCAAATAGGGGTCCAGCATTAACGCAAATGACCTATACATAATGATAATAGCATTGTCCAAAAAGTATGCCTGTTCATTACTCTCAATAATTCACCAGCTCATTTTTAAAATCTCAATTAAAAAGTATACATTTCTTTCAAACTTTTAAAATAGGCTTTATGATATAACAATAATTTCCATCATTTGAGTAACAGCTTTTAAACAAAAAGGCTTTAAAACTATAAAAATACCTAAAGCCTATTTCACATCACCCTTGCGGCAGCCATATGACAACATTTTCTGAAAAATCACAGAACTGTATACGAAGGCCCCAAGACAGTCTTTCATTTTTTCAGGTGATCGCATCATCGTAGACGACGCAAGTCAAATTTTCAACATGTTTATTTTTCTTGCAATCTCGTTGCCAATTTTGGATTTTTGGAGCCCGCAAGACATTCATGCAACTGCCGTAAGACAACCGTACATTATTCTTGAGACAGTGGCACGACAGTTAAAGAATTAGGCGTCCGCATGAATATTGTATGACTCTTGTACAAGTTTGCGTTTGTCGTGAGATTGACGTACAGATGACGTACAAAACTTTTCGAATTCTCACAACAGTCTTACGACAGTCCTTAGTGTTTGTAAAACAGCCTTGCAATTATTGCATTGGCAGTTATGCGTAAACATGTGTGATGAACAACCTAAGGCTAGAATGAGCGTGGCACGACGATTGCACGGAAAAGTTGATGTAACTGCTGTGGCCGCGGTTTGTCTGAGATTTGGTTCGCAGTAAAAATCATAATGGCTAGCGCCTCGGTTGATATTATTTTCCTCGGGTTGATAATCTGTACTGTCACCCTCACTGCCATGTGTTATTTATATAATATTCAGTATGTATTCAAATATCTATTCAAGTAATATTATATACTTAATGAATTCACTGTAGTACAAATATGAAATCAGTCCTTACAAACTTGTATTATAAACCTATATTACTCAGACATTGTCTTTGTTAAGTTTATTGTTGTTCATCTGGACATGCAGATCAAATCTTAGCAAATTTAAACAAAATATCCATACTACCATGTTGTATTTCACATCACTATTAAAGATCTGTACTTGTTTTACCCATTTAAGTAATAAACTTTTTTACAATCCGACAATTCATTATTTACAAGTCATCCAAAATTCTACTAGTTTCTCAAAACAATAATAATTTAATAGAGGCACTTGAATTTACTAGAGTTGATGTAAATGTACACTAACTCATTTAAACAATGAAGTTAAGGTAGAACTAATACATGTACAGCTGACCAAAATTGTAGAGAAAACATTTGAAAAGATTGATTTTCAACTATGGCAAAGCATTCAATACTAGATGTTTCTTACTAAAATGTACAAAATGTTTAGCACCAACATTTAAACACAAAAATTTAAACCTAAAAAAATATAATGATTTAATACAATGTAAAACAATTTAAGACTACAAACTAGTTCTAAGCATTTGTCATGTAGTTACTTAATATGCTCCCAGCATTTGTGTTATTTGCGCATTACATGACCAATAAGTGATAATGCACCTTAAAACACCATGAAAAAATACAAAATAGTTACACCTAAAACTAATCCAACAGTATTAATAAGATAAAAGCCATATATAAAAATGTTCTTACAAGTCACCTTTATCAAGGCCATACATATGTTCATAAAACCTATATCTACAGTACAAATCAAAGTAACCATGTGCTTTTGGTTTAAGTTTTATTACATATGATCTATACCTTATTAGAAAAATGAATGGTGACCAGCTTACCAAACCAGCATTTCTTGTCTTACCCTCTCACAGGGAGCCTAAAACTTTTGAATTTATACTATTGTCAATAAAATCAACCTCGATATTTGATTTTAAAGACGGAATGACCTGCAGTGGAATATGAAGTAATGATATTCATTCATTACTATTCAGCTGACATGCCAAAACCTTAATTTCTATGCAAACAACATTAGCCACTGGAACTACATGTAAACAACCCATCAAGATGGTCATCACTTGTAAACTCTGAAAAACAGTTGTAATGTACTGTATGTCATACGACAAATCATGTTTCTGTGAAACAAGAATTATCAGTTATCCATATAAATTTATCATTTGTACAATATTTATGCAACTAACATCTAAACAACACTCAATACAATGACCAGCTATGTTTTTTGTTTCCGATCTAGTTATCCCCCCAGAAGTCTGGGTCCTTCACTAGATTACTCAGATTATTGAAGCTTTCCGATCTAGTTATCCCCCCAGAAGTCTGGGTCCTTCACTAGATTACTCAGATTATTGAAGCTTTCCGATCTAGTTATCCCCCCAGAAGTCTGGGTCCTTCACTAGATTACTCAGATTATTGAAGCTTTCCGATCTAGTTATCCCCCCAGAAGTCTGGGTCCTTCACTAGATTACTCAGATTATTGAAGCTTTCCGATCTAGTTATCCCCCCAGAAGACTGGGTCCTTCACTAGATTACTCAGATTATTGAAGCTTTCCGATCTAGTTATCCCCCCAGAAGACTGGGTCCTTCACTAGATTACTCAGATTATTGAAGCTTTCCGATCTAGTTATCCCCCCAGAAGTCTGGGTCCTTCACTAGATTACTCAGATTATTGAAGCTTTCCGATCTAGTTATCCCCCCAGAAGTCTGGGTCCTTCACTAGATTACTCAGATTATTGAAGCTTTCCGATCTAGTTATCCCCCCAGAAGTCTGGGTCCTTCACTAGATTTCTCGGATTGTCAATTTTGTCCGATCTAGCTATCCCCTCAGAAAACTGAGTCCTTCACTAGATTACTCAGACTTGTTATTATTTTGAATCCATCTTTTTTTCTTCTTATATTTGCTTGGATTCATTTTTTTATTTCTTTTTTTATTTTTGAATCCATCTTTTTTCTTTTTATATTTGCTAGGATTCATTTCTTTATTTATTTTTTTTTGAATCCATCTTTTTTTTCTTTTTATATTTGCTTGGATTCATTTCTTTATTTATTTTTTATTTTTGAATCCATCTTTTTTTCTTCTTATATCAGCTTGGATCCATTTTTTTATCACATTAATTATCTACATAATTATATCCTTTAATCTTTTTTTATTTTACATAGTCTTAGAACTTAAGTAGAAAGCATCGCTAGTGTTAATTGCACAAATATTGTAAAAATGAAAGTGACTTTGGAAGACTGTATACATTTGTATTTCAAATTATTTTATATGTTAGACCAAAGTTATGAAGAAAAGTATATATGTACAATGACTATGTTGTTCAATACATAAAAGTGTAGGTTTGACAATTATGTGTTTCCATAATTTCCATGCTATGGTCAAGCTCTATTCCTAGTTTTTCAGCCATTTCCTTAGAAAAGTGCATTTTATGTTGTGACCAAAACTTCATACAATATACATGTATTTAGGGGCGTAGCTTGCCCAAAATGAATGTGTAAGCACAGGTAACCTAGGAGGGGTGTCTGGGGGCATGGTCCCCAGGAAATGTTTTTAAATTCTACATCTCAGTAGCTGCATTTTTAGAGTATTTCGGGACATTTGTAAACATTTTAACTTGTTATATGTAAAAACAAACCACAACACTAAATCAGTACTCTTGTAGTTCAGTTATACAGGGAACATCGTAATTAACTCAACTGCAGTATAGATCTACACTAGCATTTTTGGCTTTTTTAACCTTTTTATTTTTTCGAATTTTCAAAAAAATGTGTGGGCATGTGCCTTGTGTGCCTATAGGAAGCTATGCCAATGGTATTACTCATCCAAACACAGCCTACTGTTTTGTACTTTAAATATAGGTTAACAAATTAGAACTGAGGCGATGGCATTGACATTAATCTGTGACGTAAGGATTGACACTAAATCATTGAATGAAAAAATCATCACACAGGTCTTACTATACAGTGTTTACTGTATCAAAAATTACAATTTCTTTAATATAAACATTGAATCAGAAAAAATGAAGAAAACATGGTCATTCCTAAATCTGTTGTGACAGTAAATCATGATTTTCATGGGATTATTCATAGACAGCATACTTTGCTTGTATTATTTTTCAAATGTTTTCTTAACAAGACTGGTTAGTTAGTACAAAACTGCGATCTCTCTTCCTTTCAAGTATTAGAGAGGCTTTGAATAATCAAAATTTGAAAAAATTTGTAATTTTCAATTTGTGTTAGTATTTACTAAATTATGGCTTAAATACTGTTTAAAAAATAGAAAAAAGTTAACTAGTTAATGGTTGACAAGTCTAATGCTAGGGTAAAAAATTCTAGGCTTAAATATATTTATATTGCATCAATGTTTCCTGTAAAATGTAAACTTTAGCACTAGAAAAAAACATGGAAATCTTATAATATTTATTATCTATGCAACAAAATGTAAAAGAGGTAAAACTCAATGAACACTTGATCAAAAACTCAATATTATCAACGCTACAACCAGTAAATACATGAGTTATAGGTGATGTCTGTACATTACATAGTTCAATATTTTATAAAATTTGGTATGAAAATTATAAGTTCTTTTTTAACATCATGGTGAACATCTCTAAACTTAGCTAAAAGTTTGATTTTACTGAAAAATTTTCTATGGAATATAATACAAATGGTAATGATAGCACAATCCTATGAATTAACAAAAACTACATGATTATAAGTTATTCATACAAGTTGTAAGAACTTCTTTCCATTCATAGCTGTACGACAACATTTTCTGAAAAATTGCAGAACTTCGTACAAACGCGGCAAGACAGTCGTGCATTTTTTCAGGTGATCGCATCGTCATAGACGTCGCAAGTCAAATTTTCAACATGTTTATTTTTCTTGCGATCTCTTTGCCATTCTTGGATTTTTGGAGCCCGCAAGACAGTTGTGCTACTTCCGTAAGACAACGGTATGTCATTCTTGAGACAGTCGCACGTCAGTTAAAGAATTAGGCATTCGCATGAATATGGTACGACTCTCATAATAGTTTGTGTTTGTTGTGCGATTGACATACGGATGACGTACGAAACTTTTCAAAATCTCATGATAGTCTTACGACAGTTGTTAGTGTTTGTACGACAGCCTTGCAATTATCGCACGGCAGTCATGGGTAAACGTGTGTGACAAACAACCTACTGCTCGTGAGAGCATCGTACGACGATTGCACGGAAACTTTGATGTTTCTGCGGCGGCTGTGATTAGTCTGCGATTTCGTTCCCAGTAAAAATCGTACAACGAAAAAATCGCACGGCTGCTGTGAAACAGGCTTTTGTTAATAATAAAATGATTTACATTATCAGAGGAAAGTAATTCAGTTTTCAGATATCTCTCAGGTATATTAAATGATACTCTCCAACTGTAGAGGAAACTGTGTCCCGGCATCAAATTTCCTTTAAAGAACAGGAAATAGAATGTGGAAACATAAACTTTTATTTTGATATTATTTTTTTTTATATCATTTATAGTTGTCATATGCTTATATTATTAACTTTGTTTCACATTAAAAGACATGCATTGGATACAACTTTGTTCATGTACAAATGCTATCAATATGTTTAACAAGTCTGTGTAGACATAATGTACTGACTTCAAATATACTAACGATGTTCTCTAAAGAAAGAGAATATAAGTACAGAAGACCTCCTCCAAGCTGACTTTACTCTCCCAACAGAGAGTTAAAACCATCCTTACCAAATCAATCAAGATAATATTTCCACATAGGACAGGATATGGATGTGCTGAAGACAAAAATTGGATATTTTTAATTATTTAATATTATGTAATATATTATATCATATAATATTTTATTGTATTAATTATATTATATTATATTATTTTATATTATATTTTATTTTATTATAATTATGATTAACATTTTTACTAATGTATAGTTCATATTATGCTTGCAAGATATAAAGAATGAGGAATAAATACAAGTCTCCCGGTACTAGCTACACTGTTAAAGAAACAATGAGTTAGAATAGTGCCAACCAAAAACATCAGGTTCACATTTCCTAAATAGGAATAGGAGATAGAATGTAAAGACAAACTATTTATATCTTCATATTATTAAAAGACAAAAATAGGATACAACTTGGTGCATGGGAGGATTCCTGGTGTCTTTCAGATATTAAAGAGATACTCTCCAAGAGTAAAGGGAATTAAAGGGTGGAAGATTGAATACCTTCCCAACCAAATTATAGAGATATTTGTTCACAAGAAAAGTAGGATGATCCTATATAACAAAGAAGATAAAAATCACATTTCCTAATAGAACAGGAAATAAAATGTGAAGTGAATTAAAACTTAAAGAATTTAAGGGTTAGATATATACAATAGAAAAACCCGGAACAATTCATGAACTTACAGAACTTAATGGACCAGACAGTGGTTGGCTTACTGTACAATAATAACTAAAAACAGAAATAAAAAGCCCTACAAACCATTAGATAATGGGGCCATAGATCATGCCAGAGGTTGGCTAACTGTACAGAAAAAAAAACAGAAAAGAACAGAATAAAACATATTTACTTATTCAAGTATATACATAAATACATATTTACATAAATACATATTTACATAATATTCATATTTACATATACGCCAGAGGTGGGCTAACTATATACAATAAAAACTGGAAACAGAAAGATAAAAACAGAAAGATAAAAACCGAAAAACCATGAACTTACGGGACCTTAGACCACGCCAGAGGTTGGCAAACTATATACAATAAAAACTAAAAACAGAAAGATAAAAACCGAACAAACCATGAACTTACGGGACCTTAGACCACGCCAGAGGTTGGCAAACTATATACAATAAAAACTAAAAACAGAAAGATAAAAACCGAACAAACCATGAACTTACGGGACCTTAGACCACGCCAGAGGTTGGCAAACTATACAATTAAAAACTTAAAAAGCCAAAAAAAACACTAAAAACATATGTACATATTAACATATATAGATATATACATATTAACATATATACATTCAACATACAAACATATTTACAAATATACTTATTTACACATATATCCATATATACATATTTACATATATACATACAAACATATTTACAAATATACATATTTACACATATATTCATATATACATATTTACATATATACATACAAACATATTTACAAATATACATATTTACACATATATTCATAAATATATATTTACAAATATACATACAAACATATTTACAAATATACATATTTACACATATATTCATATATACATATTTACATGTATAATATGGGAATATATAAATACCCAGGGAAATCAATTGTTAATTTAGAAAGACATGTACTTCAATATTATTTAACTATTATTTTATTATTTTTATCATTATGATATAACCTGATTCTCTTGTTTTTGTAAAAATAAACAAGTGATAATACACTTGCTTTTGCAACAAAGCACTAAACGATTGTTCAGTCAATTTGTTTGTTTATGTAAAAAGAACTGACAGGATAACAATAATTTAAGGAACTGTTCAATCTGCTATGTTCCACTGAATAATGTACAGGTTATAGCAGAAACCCTGTACATTACCCAGTGTAAGAATACAGTTCACAAAAATAATTGTTAATGAAGTCAGTTCTTTTTGTGTCACATAGACATCATATAAAGAGATAGGCTTAGCCTAACGAAAGACGTCTGGGCTAGATTCAAAATACAGAGATAGGCTTACACTAAAAAAGACATGAGGACCGGATTGTTTGAAAAACTCTCCAAAACAAATAGATAGGCTTAGCCTAATGAAAGATATATCAAGACTAGATTGGGTAAACGACACTTATCTAAATACAAAGATAGGCTTACACTAAAAAAGACATGAGGAGCAGATTGTGTGAAACACTCTCCAAAACAAATAGATAGGCTTAGCCTAACGAAAGACATATCAAGACTAGATTGGGTAAAAGACACTTATCTAAATACAAAGATAGTCTTACACTAAAAAAGACATGAGGACCAGATTGTGTGAAACACTCTCCAAAACAAATAGATAGGCTTAGCCTAATGAAAGATATATCAAGACTAGATTGGGTAAAAGACACTTATCTAAATACAAAGATAGGCTTACACTAAAAAAGACATGAGGACCAGATTGTGTGAAACACTCTCAAAAACAAATAGATAGGCTAAATAGCTAGCCTGAAAAAAGACACAAGGGCCAGATTGTGTCAAACACCCTCTAAAATATAGAGATATGCTTAGGCCTTACAAAAGACATGAAGACCTCATTGTGTCAAAGACACTTCAAAGTATTAAAAGAGATATGCTTTTATTTGACATTGTGTGTGAATGCTTTCATTTCAATATTTATATTGTAATCATATCATATAGAGTATCATATTATATACCTAAGAAAAGGAAGATAATCTGAACTGAATTTACCTCATTATGGAGTTTAAAAGCTTATTAAGTATACAGTATGTAAAGTATTGACAAAATAGTAAATTATGTTTGATCTTAACTACCGGTAGTCAAATTATAGTTTGTATTCAATACTGTTACATACTTTATCGGGTCATTTTATAAAATAATAATTGAAACAAATAATATTACATCAGCCTTATTGTTCACATTAGCCTTATCTGTTACAAGCTAGAATCTTCAAAGACATTTCTCCATCATTTATGGATGATTATATCTTTTAATTTTTATGAACTTTGCAGATTTATTGGATGGAACATTGAATAGTTAAGAAATATTTTTAGAATTAAAGGCCACAATGTTGACAAAAACAATCAATGAAGTCTGACCAATGGAATATATTATCTGATATGTAAAACATATACTATAATATAGTACCATGTGAGCAATTGAGTCTAAAATATATTCAAAATTATAGTTAGTGTATAAAACAATACAGTCCATTTTAAATCCAAGATTTACTGACTGTTATATAAAATATTTTTTTCAAAACTCTTTATTAAAATTTTTCGGCTTAAAAAAGCTTTCGTCAGTAATTATGAAAATGAAAATTAAGACGTTCACATTAAAAATAAGCTGTTATATAAAAACTAAAGTAAACTCAAGCTAAGTTTATAATTTTAGAAATTTGTAAAATAAGCCAGAATGATGAGAATTTGTAAAATAAGCCAGTGAAATTATTTGAAATAATTTGACAAATAATCGGTTAAACAAATAATTTACGTATAGTATTCTAGTTTGAAATGAAATAATGAGAACTAATTAAGTATTATATATAAGTTAATTAAAACTGCAAATTGAGACAATTGAGAGCAGATCTGATGACTTAAAATAAGTAAGATTTCAACTAATGACAAACATATGTTGTTTAACATTCATTATTTGAGAATATGCAGAATAATCAAATTGATTGGTCAGGGCAAAACTAATGTAAATACAATTGATTGTAGACAGGTTTTGTAGTGACCATCTAATTGAATTTTTTAAAACATTTAGGTGTACTCATATGTAAGTTTAATTATTACATAAACTTTCACAGTTTATTGTAGAATCAATTAATTATTGATAAGTTTTATCTATTTTAAATAAATTGATTTTATAGATTTTTGAATTTATCAAGACCATTTACTGTGGTAACAGCATACATGATAATATGAGCTAGAGTTGTACATTCAAACATTGTATGCAATTCTAACATAGGCACGTGCGTTTTCACTCTTTATTTAATGTGACGTCATCTATGCTTTATTATTCAACAAAATATAGCTCGTGACGGCTGTTGAAATTTTACTCCCCACGTTAAATGCGCAAAGCCGAAAATGGCGCCCCAGTTTATAAGGGTTGACTTTTACAATTTGGTTTCTATTCTATAATTAAGATTTTAATATTTTTTGTTCGGAATCAGATACACCTATCCGTGAGAATTGTGTAAATAAATGATATTTTCGGCCTTTGCACTGGGGTGGATTTCAACAGCATGACGTTTCTGACAGTTAAAAATAGTTCTATAAAATATATCTTTTCTACGGATGTATTTTACGATGTTAGAATCGAAATAACTTACAGTTGTCTATATTTTGTTGTCTAATAAAATATAGGCACTCGTTTGATGCGCTTATTAAATCACTCGTGCTAAAGCACTCGTGATTTAATCATACGCGCATCACCACTCGTGCCTATATTTTATTAGACAACAAAATATAGACAACTGTAAGTTATTTCTTAAATCAAAGTCCTAATAAATTGATTATGTATACTAAGTTTTAATAATTTAGTAAAACATGATTTGACAAAATATTTATTTGAGTACTGAAAAGAATAGTTACAAAGCCTAAAATCAAGAAAAAATGTAATTTATTAATTACACTGCATCTATGATTAATTAAACGAAACAAGAAATGTGTATGATGTAGGTAGTCAATAGAATGCTGACCAATAGTTTTATACAATTAGTGATTTATCAACCATAATCCACCAATTAAAACTTAGCCTTTAAAAATAATTAAATCGATTAGTTTAGCATAATGATGTCATTTTATGTCCAATTAAATTATTTTTTTTTGCAACTGAATGATGTCATTTTAGATCCAAATTAAATTATGATTAAAAATAAAATCAAAGAACAGTGCATGGATACTGAGAAAACAAGCATCTTTTAGACAAAACCAAAAGTTAAGTTCTTCTGATGCTAAATTACATTTACATCACCATACACATTTAAAAGCTTCATTGATATATCCATACATGTTGTTCATGAAACCAAGATTTCAACAGAGACTTAAACTCAAAACTTGAAAACATGATTTTGTTAATAACAATTAATTTTATCTGAGACAAATATACCATTGAGTTGTCATCAAGCTTCATACTAATTGTTCATATTTCCATGATTTCTACAGCTTGAAGCATTATCATCTATTAAAATAGAGACTAGAACTTAGAATTTAAAAATATATTTTCTGGTACTAGGAATCAAGTTGAGACTGATACAGATAATACAATCTAAATGTCATGTTTTTTTTCCATGAAATTTTGCTCCATATATAAAAAAAAGTGTTTTTAGATTATATATATGGGGCCGACTCATCTACCCAACTCGTGTATGATTACTTCTCTACTCTAGCATTTGACAACTTCTTCTTCAACCAAGAAAAAGTAAAAATCAAATATAGAATTTTCATAACTTCCGCAGCTGAGAATCAAACCTGGAGCTTCCAGGTTAGAAACTTTGTTCTCAACCATTGCCACAAGTATCATTCAAATACATTAGATCAGTTACACACAGAGTATTGTCTAGAGTATGTCCTGTTTTAAAATGCCTCAGATCTATTAACCATTACTTTAAAAACAGACTCTTAAAAAGATTGTATGATACATTAATAAACAAGGTTGAACTAGCCCTCAATTAACTTATGCATTGATATCGCATGAACTGGCCAAACGAACGGAAATTTTCAAACATTTATTCATCATTGTCATATAAGTGACAAAAACCTTGTTTCCTAACACTTTTATTTCTAACTACAAAGTACTAGCATTGAGCAATAACTAACTACTGTGGGCCCAACAGTCATGAAGCAGCTCTGTTATATAGTGCCTGTACCTACGCCCCAAGAATCCAAGAATATGGGTCTCCACCTAACTAATTTGGAAAGATCTAGAACATAATTTTGTCCAAACTGGTTTAAGTGACCAATAGTACAAGTAAATATTTAATGTTTGCCAAAGATAGTAAAATGAATGACCCCATTTATTATAATAATATAATATAAACCCCATAATATTACAGTTATAATCACAGTTAATAAAATTGTAAGGGTGCATACGTTACTTAAAAAACAGTAATTTATAGTTTAATATGCATAGCATTCTGAGAAACATGATAAATCATAATCAATTATTCAACTTCACAAGTGGTGTCAATTGCGCTTCCTTAACTGACTGTCTCTGTTTCGCTGACATGTTAATACTGTGTCTTTTCATAAAAAATTACATACATGTATACCCGTATTACATAAAAAATTACTTAGTTAACAATTTAACTTTATTATTATCTAAATAAAATTTGATCATAATCAATCCAAATATATGAAACTAGTTTTTCATAAAATGTATTAATCTTTATCAATTAACTTAATGTATACATAAGAGATTTCTGACATTTTACAGTAAAAGAGGTCCCAAGATCATAAGCTTTATAGAATAAAATGAATAATGACATTAAAATTTATTTCCAATGTTGTAATATGAATGACTACGCAATCGGAAATAAATTAAAATGTATCATTTAATCAAAAAAGCAAGATCAATGTTCATACTTATCAATAACATCTAAATCTTAATTCAATGGTAAAGTTAATGTAATTATCTAAGTACATTCTTAAGTTGCCAAAATTGACTGTAAATCTAAAGCATACCTATAATGGTATGAAATAATACTCTAATGTGTCAAAGGTGTAGCAAGTAGTTGAAGACAACTTTAAAGACTCCTACCTTTCAATGACATACTAAAGTACCATTCAAAGGTATAGTGTAATGATCTAGAGTCATAGTCACTTGGCAACAAAAGTATATACTTAAATAATACCTATAATGGTAGGAATATAGATTCTTATATGACATTGATATGAACAAGGGGAGACAACTCTTACATTTACCATAAAATGCCATCAATCACAAAAAGCAGACAAAATAAGTTAATGAATGATAAAAATGCACTTGGCAAAGACAAATTACTACATTTTCCAAAACATATTTTTAAAGCACCAATTTTTTTTATAATTTTAATGTTAAATGTAAATGTAATTTAAATTGAAAACATAACACAAGTTATACGGTAGAGAAAAATAATTTTGATAAAAATTGATGATAGGCTTAATGTATTTCACAGAGAAGGGGCAACAAATTTAAAAGAGTTTTTACCATATTTATTATTTTTAACTTCACTGACATTTATCATCGCTGGCACTCTCCCTCAAGCAAAAAAATTTACACACTCATAAAATATGAAGCCCAGATTTTTAGAGATAGACAGTCAAATGCAATTCATATTAACTACATATAATGATTAGATAAATAAATACAAATTTAGGAGAATCTAGATTTAAACCACAACCTTTCATTTACCTTGTAATAGTACCAGCTAGGCTATTGGGGATACTGAAAAAAATCATTTAAAAAATCAAGGAATATTTTATCTGTTCACTATCTAATTGTGAAAAGTTCACAGAGATAGCTGAGCATAGCATACAATTTTAAATGAATATACATTGAGGGCAAGTTCAACCTTGTTTATTGATATCATAATCTTGCAATACATTTAATATTAGATGTCATTATACCTAGATGATAATATGTAAGTGATCAACACTTCATTTAATACAGTATTCAGTAAAACTCTGCATTTCAAACATAACTAGCCCAACGCCTATATTGTCAAGATAACAAATCAAAGTACTGACATGACTGATATAGGACAGTTCTACTAAAATTGTATAAAAGCTCATCATGATGCTACACTCAAGTAAAATTTTTTAAAAACTTAAAAAGGTGCAGATTTTTAAAGCTGATAAAGAATTGATAGTCTGCTTTAGTCTCTTTTTAGAAAAAAATATATTGCGCTGAGGGTGCTTATTCTCTTGGACTGCGATTATATTGTAATCCACACGAGATCTCGCAGTATTTTAGATTCGACTGGTTTTGTTTGTAAGAGTTGATAAAAATGATAAGAAACATAATTTTTACTTGACAACAAAACAAACAAAGATCTCATGGAGTTGACTAAAATGTCAATTCAAGATGCAAATTAATAGATTAAAACATAATTCTTAAAAATAAGACTATACAACCCCTAAGACTGAGAATTTAAAGATTTTTAGATTTAAAAACTTTTTTAAAATGATAATGATGTTAACTTGGCATTTTGCAGCTAGCAATGTGGAAGGAGAGGGGGAGGGAGCACATTGTAGGAACCCTACAGGTTTGACAGAGCTGGTAAATGACATTATTCTTATAATAAAGATGTTTACTTGGCAAAATCTAATTTGAGGTTTCAAAACATATGCAAAATACTGTTATGTTACTTAACTTCAGATTGGATTGTTTATATTAACAAAGTGTTTATGAGAAATATTATAACATTCAAATTTTATCAACATTTCAACATACACAATAATGACATGTTAAGCATTATTTATAATGAATTTTGAAGGCCAAAGAAGTCTATCTATATCAGTGAATTGTTGTATGTGCATTGACACACATCAGTAGGGCAAGTCTATTATTTAAGGTTTATGAGTATGCATGACTTTATATACTACAAGTACCAGGTTAGATGTTTATGTCATATAGATTACAATAAAGTCATAGCTAAGTTGTTAGCTCGCAATTCCACTGATTGAGGGGTCATGAGTTTGATTCCTGTGGCATTCTCCCTACTACCACTGATTCTATATCATGAATGTACATTGTCAGTCACTGACAAAAGATATCACCTTTATATTGAGCTGCTGCAGCATTAAACCAAACTAAAAACAATCACATTAAAGACTTAATAAAGAACTTAATGATTTCCATACAAAACTTATTAAGTATTTTCAACAAAACTGATTAACGGACAAAAAATTCATAAAAACAAGCAGCTTATATCAATATTAAATTAAACAATTATAAGTAGAGGATCTGATGTCAACGAACTGATCTATGTCCTCATTGATTAGTAAATAACCATAGTATATTGGTTATATACTAGCTAATAAAGAAATAGTACAACATACTGATCTATGAACATACTCATCCTGAAAATTAAGTTACTCTCTTGTGCGCAGTGAAAGTAATTAAATCATTGAGACAAACATATCCAAAGTCCAGTAAGCTGATAGGCTACCAACATACTGGTCATTGAACATACTCTTCCAGATAATTAAATAACTATCTTGCGCAGTGAAAGCAATTTAATCATCAGAAAAAATATATCCAAAAACCAGTATGCTGATAAGGTACCAAAGTATTGGTCTTCGAACATAATCATCTCAATAATTCAATTACTCTCTTGCACAGAGGAAGTAATTAAATCATCGGAACAAATATATTTGAAGTCCAGTATGCTGATAGGCTAACATCATACTGGTCAATGAACATATTCATCTGATAATTAAATTACTTTCTTGCGCAGTGAAAGTAATCTAATCATCAAGAAAATATATTCAAAGTCCAGTATGCTGATAGCAAAATTTCTTCATTGATTTGTATATAACCAATAAACAATGGGTTATACACCAATCTTCAGAAACATGCTTTTTTCTGCTTATATAATTCAATTCAAGAAATCATACCAGATATACCAAAAGCAACATGATGTTGTCTCTTTAAGGCCAGAAAACAGTCAGGTTATTTTATAAATGAATATCAGAAGGCTTAGTTCAACTGTTCATGCTCAATCAATATCTTGCAGGAAGCTATATTGTAGATTAACAGTCAAATAACTCACCATTCTTGGGAAGGCTGAATCTCTGGATTAAGCTTATTAACAGTTATCAAGAACATACTTCTGTCAGTGACTGACTACCCTATATGATTTAGAATCAGTAGTAGGAGGGAGACTCTCCATAGAAAGTATTTCATGACCAAACTCTATGAAAGTATGGCCAATCAAGGAATAAAACCCATGACCACCAAACCAGTAGACATAATTCAATCGAAAAATAAAATATCAAAATTATTACTGTCAATAAAAACCAAAGATTATTATGATGTTTACTCCATATAGTAGTGTCCACTTGTTTATAAACTGAAAAGAGCTAAATATACTATATCATGACACACAGCAACAAATCTGTTTCTTGTTCATATATTTCAACCTAAATGTCATTTTTTCTGTTTCTACATGCTATATATTAAATACATCTTGTACAAAGGGAGATCAATCAGCTACTTTTTCATAGTACAGTACATGTATGAGTCCTGTGTCACCAGCTCATTTTATTTCTCTAGCTGTTTCAGCTGCAATGTGCCGCCTGCCCCCCCCCCCCCCCCCGTTCCCCCATTTAGTCGCCTCTTACGACATGCAAGGGGGAGACAGTGGTCCTATTCTATTAGAGCCCCGGAACCACACAGGGCTTGGGTATCCTAAATGAGCTTGCCACAATCACCTTGATATTACATTTATACAGCATGAAGTGTACAATAGTTTAACAAAACTGTATTTAAAAACTTTTGAAAGCAGTGATGCAGAGCCCTTGTAATGACAAGTAACAAAAAACCTATAAAGACTTGATAAAGAACTTAATAAACAAAATTTAAAAAAAAAAATTCCAGTGAAGACCTAACTAAAACCCAAACCATTCCACAACAAAACTTATTATGTATTTTCATTTAAAATGATCAATTAACAAAAAACAATTGCAATTTGGACTTAACAAAAGCCTAAACCATCCCACAACAAAACTTATCACGTATTTTTAACAAAACTGATCAATTAACAATAAACAATTTCAACAAAAGCTTAACAAAAAAAAAAAAACATCCCACATCAAAACTTATTAAGTTTTTTCAACAAAATGGAACAATTAAAAAAAAATTTACAAAGAGATCTTAACAAAAACTTCACAATTCCCAGACAAAACTTATAAACAATTTCGATGAAGACTTAACAAAAAAACTTAACGATTTTCCAGAGACAAAACTTATCAAATATTTTCAACATCAATAAACAATTTCGATGAAGACTTTACAAAAAATTTAACGATTTTCCAGAGACAAAACTTATCAAGAAATTTCAACATCAATAAAAATTTCGATGAAGACTAAACAAAAAATTTAATGATTTTCAAGAGACAAAACTTATCAAATATTTTCAACATCAATAATCAATGACAATGAAAACTTAATAAAAAACGTAACGATTTTCCAGAGACAAAACTTATCAAGAATTTTCAACATCAATAAACAATTACAATGAAAACTTAACAAAAAACTTAACGATTTTCCAGAGAAAAAACTTATCAAGAATTTTCAACATCAATAAACAATTACAATGAAAACATCACAAAAAACTTAACGATTTTCCAGAGACAAAACTTGTCAAGAATTTTCAACATCAATAAACAAATACAATGAAAACTTAACAAAAAACTTAACGATTTTACAGAGACAAAACTTATCAAGAAATTTCAACATCAATAAAAATTTCGATGAAGACTAAATAAAAAACTTAATGATTTTCAAGAGACAAAACTTATCAAATATTTTCAACATCAATAATCAATGACAATGAAAACTTAATAAAAAAACGTAACGATTTTCCAGAGACAAAACTTATCAAGAATTTTCAACATCAATAAACAATTACAATGAAAACTTAACAAAAAACTTAACGAATTTTCAGAGACAAAACTTATCAAGAAATTTCAACATCAATAAACAATTTCGATGAAGACTAAACAAAAAACTTAATGATTTTCAAGAGACAAAACTTATCAAATATTTTCAACATCAATAATCAATGACAATGAAAACTTAATAAAAAACGTAACGATTTTCCAGAGACAAAACTTATCAAGAATTTTCAACATCAATAAACAATTACAATGAAAACTTAACAAAAAACTTAACGATTTTCCAGAGACAAAACTTATCAAGAATTTTCACCATTACATTAATAAACAATTACAATGAAAACTTAACAAAAAACTTAACGATTTTCCAGAGACAAAACTTATCAAGAATTTTCAACATCAATAAACAATTTCAATGAAAACTTAACAAAAAAACTTAACGATTTTCCAGAGACAAAACTTATCAAGAATTTTCAACATCAACAAACAATTACAATGAAAACTTAACAAAAAAACTTAACGATTTTCCAGAGACAAAACTTATCAAGAAATTTCAACATCAATAAAAATTTCGATGAAGACTAACAAAAAACTTAACGATTTTCCAGAGACAAAACTTATCAAGAATTTTCAACATCCATAAACAATTTCAATGAAGACTAAACAAAAAAATTAACGATTTTCCAGAGACAAAACTTATCAAGAATTTTCAACATCAATAAACAATTACAATGAAAACTTAACAAAAAACTTAACGATTTTCCAGAGACAAAACTTATCAAGAATTTTCAACATCCATAAACAATTTCGATGAAGACTAAACAAAAAACTTAACGATTTTCCAGAGACAAAACTTATCAAGAAATTTCAACATCAAAAGAAATTTCGATGAAGACTAAACAAAAAAATTAACGATTTTTCAGAGACAAAACTTATCAAGAATTTTCAACATCAACAAACAATTACTATGAAAACTTAACAAAAAAACTTAACGATTTTGCAGAGACAAAACTTATCAAATATTTTCAACATCAATAAACAATTTCGATGAAGACTTTACAAAAAACTTAACGATTTTCCAGAGACAAAACTTATCAAATATTTTCAACATCAATAATCAATGACAATGAAAACTTAATAAAAAATGTAACGATTTTCCAGAGACAAAACTTATCAAGAATTTTCAACACCAATAATCAATTACAATGAAAACTTAATAAAAAATGTAACGATTTTCCAGAGACAAAACTTATCAAGAATTTTCAACATCAATAAACAATTTCAATGAAAACTTAAGAAAAAACTTAACGATTTTCCAGAGACAAAACGTATCAAGAAATTTCAACATCAATAAACAATTACAATGAAAACTTAACAAAAAACTTAAAGATTTTCCAGAGACAAAACTTATCAAGAATTTTCAACATCAATAATCAATTACAATGAAAACTTAACAAAAAACTTAACGATTTTCCAGAGACAAAACTTATCAAGAATTTTCAACATCCATAAACAATTTCGATGAAGACTAAACAAAAAACTTAACGATTTTCCAGAGACAAAACTTATCAAGAAATTTCAACATCAAAAGAAATTTCGATGAAGACTAAACAAAAAACTTAACGATTTTCCAGAAACAAAACTTATCAAGAATTTTCAACATCAATAAACAATTACAATGAAAACTTAACAAAAAACTTAACGATTTTCCAGAGACAAAACTTATCAAGAATTTTCACCATTACATTAATAAACAATTACAATGAAAACTTAACAAAAAACTTAACAATTTTCCAGAGACAAAACTTATCAAGAATTTTCAACATCAATAAACAATTTCAATGAAAACTTAACAAAAAAACTTAACGATTTTCCAGAGACAAAACTTATCAAGAATTTTCAACATCAACAAACAATTACAATGAAAACTTAACAAAAAAACTTAACGATTTTCCAGAGACAAAACTTATCAAGAAATTTCAACATCAATAAAAATTTCGATGAAGACTAAACAAAAAACTTAACGATTTTCCAGAGACAAAACTTATCAAGAATTTTCAACATCCATAAACAATTTCAATGAAGACTAAACAAAAAACTTAACGATTTTCCAGAGACAAAACTTATCAAGAATTTTCAACATCAATAAACAATTACAATGAAAACTTAACAAAAAACTTAACGATTTTCCAGAGACAAAACTTATCAAGAATTTTCAACATCCATAAACAATTTCGATGAAGACTAAACAAAAAACTTAACGATTTTCCAGAGACAAAACTTATCAAGAAATTTCAACATCAAAAGAAATTTCGATGAAGACTAAACAAAAAACTTAACGATTTTCCAGAGACAAAACTTATCAAGAATTTTCACCATTACATTAATAAACAATTACAATGAAAACTTAACAAAAAACTTAACGATTTTCCAGAGACAAAACTTATCAAGAATTTTCAACATCAATAAACAATTACAATGAAAACTTAACAAAAAACTTAACGATTTTCCAGAGACAAAACTTATCAAGAATTTTCAACATCAATAAACAATTACAATGAAAACTTAACAAAAAACTTAACGATTTTCCAGAGACAAAACTTATCAAGAATTTTCAACATTAATAAACAATTACAATGAAAACTTAACAAAAAAACGATTTTCCAGAGACAAAACTTATCAAGAATTTTCAACATCAATAAACAATTACAATGAAAACTTAACAAAAAACTTATCGATTTTCCAGAGACAAAACTTATCAAGAATTTTCAACATCAATAAACAATTACAATGAAAACTTAACAAAAAACTTAACGATTTTCCAGAGACAAAACTTATCAAGAATTTTCAACATTAATCAACAATTACAATGAAAACTTAACAAAAAAACTTAATGATTTTCAAGAGACAAAACTTATCAAGAAATTTCAACATCAATAAAAATTTCAATGAAGACTAAACAAAAAACTTAACGATTTTCCAGAGACAAAACTTATCAAGAATTTTCAACATCAATAAAAATTTCGATGAAGACTAAACAAAAAACTTAATGATTTTCCAGAGACAAAACTTATCAAGAATTTTCAACATCCATAAACAATTTCGATAAAGACTAAACAAAAAACATAACGATTTTCAAGAGACAAAACTTATCAAGAAATTTCAACATCAACAAACAATTACAATGAAAACTTAACAAAAAACTTAACGATTTTCCAGAGACAAAACTTATCAAGAATTTTCAACATCAATAAACAATTTCAATGAAGACTAAACAAAAAACTTAACGATTTTCCAGAGACAAAACTTATCAAGAATTTTCAACATCAATTAACAATTACAATGAAAACTTAACAAAAAACTTAACGATTTTCCAAAGACAAAACTTATCAAGAATTTTCAACATCAATAAACAATTACAATGAAGACTTAACCGAAAACTTAACCATTCCAAGATAAAACAAAAGGGAGGTCAATACTTATGTATGAGTTATCAGTCCTGTTACCAGTCAATTTCATATATCTAGCTTTTTTAGCTGCAATGGGCCCCTTACCTCTCCCCAGTGCCCCCATTTAGTCGCCTCTTACGACATGCAAGGGGGAGACAGTGGTCCTATTCTATTAGAGCCCCGGAACCACACAGGGCTTGCACACTTGCCTCAACTGCCTTAATATTATTATTTACAAGAGTTTATCACTTATCAGTTTAAATCTACAATTTGAAATCAAATCTAGATTAGGAGCCCTGTGTTATGTTTCAAATAATTTTACTTTCATCATCAAAATTATCAACATCAACTTTTCAGAATAATAACAGATTAGTTATCTCGTTAAAAGAAGTAATTCATCTTGTTGTCACAAGTTAATTATCTCATTATAACAAATTTAATATCTCATTATTACAACACAGCATCTTTTTTATTTTCAAATTCTGTGCCACTGAAGCAGCACTCTTAATTGATATCAAGGTGACATTTAACATGTACAAACAATATAAAGTTAATACAGAGGTGTCATCATGATCTTAATACATGTTTCAATAATTTCCAGATTGGATGACTAAGTCATAAATAGATAATGAATTCAGTGTAATGAATTCATGCTCAAAGTTCAAGCTCAGGTTATTATTGTTGGACAATTCAACATTATGAACTTCTGACAGCTTAAAATCATTGAAACACCATCAGTCTTTCTCAGATACTTTCAGAGTACACCATTTCTCCCCCTTCCCCATCATAAGACAACCCGCCCATCCCATGTATACAACCCTTCATTCCCCCTTTATCACCCCTCCTCATTCAATTGTTGATATTTCACTGACATTTTTTTTGGATCTCAGCCTTTTAGATTTGCCAGCCTACAAGATACAAGAATATTACATATGGCCCCTCTGATCAGACGACACTCCTCCCAACTACACTAGTGACATCAACGGTACTGCAGGGCTTGGTGCTCGTCAACCCTCCAGTATATCCAGGTTCCACAAACCTTGCAATCTCATAATCTATCCCATGATTCAAGACTTAGAAGTTCAGACTTGCTGATCTCAACAAGAACATTATTCTAGAATAGATTTTCGAGAGACAATATCCGGAACTCAAATATCTAAGTTTTTCGAACAAGTACAAACAAAGTCATTACACATTAATGCCAAAATTACAAAAAAAAATCAAATAATTTCCAAATATTTTAGTAACTCAATATTTTCATGATAATGGTCAAAGTGTGTTTGTACTTTAATAGAAAAACCAAGGTACTTGAGATTCTAAATAACCAAGTTAAAAAAGAAAGTGTGTGAAATAATTAAAATTGTTACATTTGAATATGTGTCAAGCGTACCAGTATTTCTAAAATGATCCAAAATCAAATACATAAAGAAGGCATCAAAGAAAATTTAGAAAACAAACTGAGTTGATTAATATTTATCAAAGGTAGATAATATTACAGTACATAACTACAATCTAAATTATAAGGATATACTGAATTATCTCCCTTTGATAAATATCTACAACTATCCTAATTTCAAAACCCTAAAAAAAGTCATACAAGATTTTAAAGGAAGCACAACAATAATAATTAAACTAATTAAACTATTCAAATTAATTCATTGAATTCTAGAATAATCTTCTTGTTGAGATGAAACTAACAGATAGAAAAAGAAATATACCCCCAAAAAAATGTTCCCCATTAAATACTTCGAAACATACACATTAAAAATTACATTTAGACCACAACAAGTTGATCATACGTTCTATGGATTCGCTCACACCTTAATTTTAACGGTTTTGCAAAAAATTATATATTTATCTGCTCTCATAAAAATTTGGCCAAACTGCTGTAAAAAGCAACAGAATTAAGATTTTTTTTCTTCCCTTGCTCCCCAATTTATTTCCAGAACACATGATCAACTTGCTGTGACCTTACACTTTTCAAATAAATATTGCAGAATTTAATATGGAATCACCAACCATATGTGCTTTTTAGCCTGAGACAACTTCTGCTCACAGAATTCATAATTTTAAAAGACTCAAGTTAAAATACTTGTGAGACAGAGGCTTAAACCAATTGGTTTAAAACTAAACTTCTAAAATCTATCCGGGGTTAGATAGCAAATGATTCCATTGGACATACAGTAATATAAAATAATATAAAAATCTTAGCTTTATCTTCTCTTCATTTTTCATCTGTTCAATGTTCATTATCTCAGCCTGATTCATCCATCATAATTATGTTCTCATTCCATATGTTCATGGATATAGTCCACAGTAAACAACATCAACATTTGTCAACATCTTCTGGTTAACATCCTACAAACATAAACAAAATCATGATTATGATAATAATTTCAATAACTTATTGAAATTCATTTTGTTTACTTGCATACTTCTTGCTTGCATCAAGAAGAAATATGCCTGTACATGGATAGTTTTGGAACAAACAACTAATATTGCTATACAATTTCTGACAGTTTTCACTAGTTTGTTTTTCTCTAAACTGTTTTTGTTGTCATGGCAATGCCAGCCGTGAAAAGACTCAGAAAAAAATACATATTTACAAAAGAAAAATTCATTAGTTACAATTTATTAAATACCAGTAGATGGGAACATCAACATAAGGCTACAAAAAATTGATTTGGATACTTGTGCCCGAGGGGGTGCGGGTTCGAATCCCATCCCGGGGAGGTTATACCCTTCCATGAAAATTAGACAATGATGTCAATTTTCCTCCATTAATTAGATAATATGGAGAAGTTTCCGGCCTTGTGGAAGGGTAGGTGAGTACTGGTTATAGACAAAGGTCCAGGAAAGCTAGGTTAGGTGCGCTGGACGCCGTGAAATGACCTAAATTGTGTTGATACGGCATTAAATCCAATAAATAAATAAACAAAAAGTTGAACATAATTTAATATGTTCTATGGATTTGCACCTTAATGTTTATGGTTTTTTACAAAAAAATATTTTTATTTCCTCGCTCGCTTTTGAAAATATGGTCAAACTGCTACATAAAAAATTGAATTAAGTTTTTTTTTAAATTTCTTCACTCGCTCGCCCCATTTTTTTTTTTCAGAAAAATCCGTAGAACACATGATCAACTTGTTTTGGCCTAACATATATGTTTTAAATCTTTGGACTTCATGCTTTCAAAAAGTAATTTTGTACTCATGCTATTTAATTATCTAAAAGGCATAAAGCTTTGAACTAAATTTCAGTGTCATTATTATTATGTATTTCCATGCAATATTATGGAACACTGCTTTCAACTACAGACATATTTCCGAGGATCTAATGCTCTTGTCCAAAAATTCAATATTCAAAAGGACATATTGAGAACTATGATATTAAAGGCCGGACTTCATTTCTTCTATTTACCGGGTGGTTAGCAATTAAGCCGTTAAGGAGAAATGGGGAGGGATTAACCCATGTAATAAGAGGTCACCAACGGCTAAATTCTCTATGATTGTAAACAAATTCTAGCAAAACTTACTACTATGTTTACATTGTAAATTCCAAAACATGTTCCAAGAAGAGTATAAGACTCTAAAATACTGCAGATTTTTATCTATGAATCAACAGTCATGGGAACTTTCTAAGAGGGGCAGCGAGGAGGTAATATTACTGGCTTTGTGAAGTTCGTGAACTCTCTTTTGATTGGCTCAGTGAAGGTTATGAACCCCTTAGCTTCTCCCAACATATGTCAGTCAAATTTGAATTTTTTGAATTTATTTTAAAATTGTTCTTTGAAAGTACCATTTCTAGGTAACAGTGAAAACTAAAATTTTTGGATAGTATTGAAAATGTGTCAAAGAACCAGTATGACAAAATTCATTTAAATCTGATCAGTAAATTAGTTACAGTTCAAGATTTTCTCTCTCTGGTTTAACATGTTCACTGCTCAGAGTGTCAGAGGGAAGTGGCCATATTCAAGATTCACTCTCTTTTATAGTTGAAGCCCGGCCTTTAAATATGTAATACAAATGTATAGGTAATGATAAATGATTGACAATATAATAAAGTGTAGTCCATTGTTGAATTTAATTTAAATATTTTGACATTTACATTATTTAGTATATTTACAGCTAAATATCACTAGTCTTAGGACAAGTGGGATTAATCTAATTACTTGTCGCAGACATAAATGTATGAGTTTGACAAGTCGGGTAAAGGTTTTCCACACCCCTGTAGAGAAATTTGTTAAGAATGAGTTTTGAGCATACATTTCTCCGGACAAATCAAAGACACATAATAAAATGTTACATCATGATAACCAGTGTTATTATTTATTAAACAGCTCATTTCTAGATTTCAACTTTGATTTCAATTATTCTAAAACTATCAAAATTCTATCGAAACATTTTAATAGACCTACAGTATTGTCAAAAGCACTTCACAATCAAATGCACAATTCATGAATAAATGATAAAAATATGTTAAGTCAAAAAGTTGACTAAAGTTTTAAAATAGCAATATTTTTCTAAGTCATAAAACAAAATGTTCTTGAGTTACAATTTCAATACAGAAAAAGGTAAAAAAGAAACATGTGTGCATTAGCTAACCAGTGGTAGGTCCAACAGTTGTAAGAGAGTTCCAGGCAAATATTTATTGAAGGATCCAGAGACCAGAGAAGTATCAATTTAACACCTGTTTTCAACATTATTGCATGTACTTTGAAAGGACAGGGTGTAGTGAACCTAAACACTCAGTTTGATCAGACAATGTTGAAAAGTTTGCCTTTAGACCAACCAAAAAATAATCAAAGATAACTAATAGCATTTTACATTCACAAAGAAAAAAATCTTAGTGTGATTAATTGACAGATTGGATAAAACAATTCTACTTACCAAGGTATAAATGGTGATAGAAGTCATTAGTTCTTTATTTGATAGACAACATACACAGTGAAACAATCATGAAGTCATAAGTGCTATTTTTTGTAGATAAACTTGACCATGAAGTCTGTGAGACATGAAATAAATAAATATAACAAATGATTAGAATGATAGTGATATGCACAATTGTACAATGACAACATTCAAACTGAATATTTCGTTTTGAATAGACTTGGTGAGTTCTCTCAATGCTGTCTTGTCAAGATACGGGGATGGGAAGCTTATAAATGTTTTACTGTAAAGTGAATCACAAATAAACACTGTAAGTATACACAGTCCAATTCTAGTTGATCTGAATACATTCTTCAAGTAAAATATTTGTAAACATACCATGTCGATTTCCATGCCAATTTCTACTCACTTGATCCAAGCAATTCAAAGTTTCCGTATCGAAAATAACAAGTACAAATTAAGATTTGTCCATCCACTCTATTAAATCCACTGTGATTAAAAAAGAAACCACTATAAAGAAATAAATTCAAATAAAAAAAATAAAAATTCAAAATTTTCTTTCTCACCTCTATCAATATATCCAAACAACTGAACTTAGCAAGTGCGAGTCGTACCCGCCTAAATTTGAGTAAAAGACCAGCCAATCAACACTATTTTATGTCATGATAACGCCATGATATAGCGATCATCAGGAAAGCTACTCGGGTAATTCCGTGATCTGGCGATCAAATGATGCACCGCAATCACCGAGTTGTTCCGAATGGGTTTCGACAACGCACGGGAAAGTTACGTTTCGGTCACGGATTTCGCCCAATCGGAATGTACCTTTACGGTACGTTTTCGAACAATAGTGTTTATATACCTGACGAATTAAACATTGCCCACAGGGCACAAAACTAAAGGATTAAATTATCAATATACTTTTGATACATTTCTAGATTCGCTCAATCGGAGTTAAAGACATTGTCCCCTGCCCCTATTGTTGGTCAATGTTTTCGCTTGAAAATATTATAAATATTATATTTCGTTGTGCAGTTCATTTATTACAATCCGCCTTCCCATAATGCATTTTGTACGAATCCAAAGATGTGAAGATCATATTTATTATGTACGGCGTAATTCATTGGTCTAATTTAAAAATATAATTTGAGTAAACATTTAAAAATGCACAGTCTAATCTTGTTGTGTTCAATCTGAGTATAATGAGGCATGTTCTATTCTGTTATATTCTGTACTGTGCATAGGAAAAGTAAAAGTTAAAAATGTTTTTCTCAATGGTGAGCTTCATGCCGATTTCAATATGGCTTTTTGACGGTAATCTCGCATACAGAGGTCAAAGGTTAGAGTCTAGATATCTTCTGGGTGCGAGAACATGAGATGAGTAAAATATGGCTAATCGAACCTAGCTTTACTGGTCCGTCTGTGAACAATACTTCTCCTTCCTTTCCCCAAGACCGACAACTTCTACATAATTATATGCCGCCCGGCTGGCTAGCTCAGTTAGTAGCGCGCAAGTCTACTGATCGAGGGGTCGTGGATCGATTCCCGAGCGGGACATACTTTCGTGGAGCTTCGTCATGAAATAATTTCTACGGCCATTCTTCCTCCTACCAATAATTCTCAATTATGTAGGACAGTTGTCAGTCACTGACGAAAGTATGCGCTTAGTAGTTGGTTAACAGCTAAATTCAGAGATTTAGCCTTTCCAGGAGGAGTGAGTAGGTTGACTGACCGCCGTTATATGACCTATACAATGTGTTGCTACGGCATTAAACCCAACAAAAACAAACAAAAAATCTACATATACATGTACTTTATTTATGGAGGAAACAACGACATTATAGTCTAATGTTCATAGAAGAGTACATTCAGAGCCAGGGTGAGTCTCGAGTCAGCAATCCTATGGGACTATAGATTCGATATTCAGCACTTAGCCAAATGCACAACAAACCCGGCTGACATGATGTTGAGAAGAAAAAAAAATGGAAATAAAAATGAACAAATAAATTAATCTAGAAGTACTGAATTATATTCATATATATACTTATTATTTTTAAAACTTATTAAAATTAAACCCCACGCATACAGCAGCGCCAATGTTAAAGGCCAACCTCAATATTTTGAATACGTTTCGTTCATTCGCGATAAAATATCCCACACAGATGTAAAATTCATCATTATGAGGTGAAACATGGATGAACTTCTGAATGAGAGTCTAGTTAGTGCGTAAATTAAAACTACTTAATATATTTTTTTTTATTAGACACATCCAGTCAAATAGTGGTGTTCATTCTAAACTCTATATCAAATTTTTTTCTATGGTTAAAAGGACTCCTACCTAGTGAATTGATTTGTACTAAAGTGCTTTATGTTCTGTTCTGTCGAAGTCAGACTATTGACTGTGCTCACAGACTTTTGATATTTTCCTCATCTATGTAAAAAAAGGTTTAAAAAGTTCAGTTCACCTTACCGTCGTTACCTGGGTGCATCAACACTGGCATCATCGATTATCCCACGATACATAACGCAGCTAAGTACGTATGAAGTGTAACGGAAGTACTGTGGTTGCCGACAATGCAGCACTAGACTCCAAGTCATCCATACGGAACCGCATGCTTTTTTGTATTAATAGTATGTCGGCCCAAGGCTAAAAAAAGTGGTTCGCTGTACTCATCGGTATATCAGCAATATTTTGATGGTTTTTTATAGAAAAAAGTGTGCTCTTTACGAATCTGCCAGGTGATTTTTCAAATTTTGGGGCAGGAAGATGATATTGGCCAAAAACCGATGACGTCACTAATTTCTAAAAAATCGTCTTTAAACTTTAAAAACGCATTGCGCGCTTATTTGTCATGTTTCGAACAAATAATTATGTATGCATACTTATATTAGTGACAGCTATTTTATGCTCTAGTTAATCTTTTTTGTTTTGTCAAGTACACCAAACCAACGAAAAAAAATGTTCATGGAATATCAAGTGACTATATTTACCTTTTAGTTAGATATCATTTGCCTATATTTACCTTTTAGTTAGATATCATGTGCCTATATTTACCTTTTAGTTAGATATCATGAGACTATATTTACCTTTTAGTTAGATATCATGTGACTATATTTACCTTTTAGTTAGATATCATGTGACTATATTTACCTTTTAGTTAGATATCATGTGACTATATTTACCTTTTAGTTAGATATCATTTGACTATATTTACCTTTTAGTTAGATATCATGTGCCTATATTTACCTTTTAGTTAGATATCATGAGACTATATTTACCTTTTAGTTAGATATCATGTGACTATATTTACCTTTTAGTTAGATATCATGTGACTATATTTACCTTTTAGTTAGATATCATGTGACTATATTTACCTTTTAGTTAGATATCATGTGACTATATTTACCTTTTAGTTAGATATCATGTGACTATTTTTACCTTTTAGTTAGATATAATGTGACTATATTTACCTTTTAGTTAGATATCATGTGACTATATATACCTTTTAGTTAGATATCATGTGACTATATTTACCTTGTAGTTAGATATCATGTGACTATATTTACCTTATAGTTAGATATCATGTGACTATATTTACCTTTTAGTTAGATATCATGTGACTATTTTTACCTTTTAGTTAGATATAATGTGACTATATTTACCTTTTAGTTAGATATCATGTGACTATATTTACCTTGTAGTTAGATATCATGTGACTATATTTACCTTGTAGTTAGATATCATGTGACTATATTTACCTTTTAGTTAGATATCATGTGACTATATTTACCTTTTAGTTAGATATCATGTGACTATATATACCTTGCAGTTAAATACCATGTGCTACAGCTCATGTTATTTCATATTTTCATATAGTTTCAGTTTATGTTTGATTTTATTGCACCTAAGCATTGCTCGGAGAATGAAGCATGGGAAAAATGTGCCGGTGATTCTGTCATGTTAGAAGTCGACAATGAATTTACTAAAGTAAGTTATTATTCCTTGAAATGTGCAACTTAAACAACTTTGCAGATCTGTCTGCAGTAAAACATTAAATTCCAAACAAGACTTACCTATCATGTACAAAACATGCAACTTGTGGTACTCATCTAAAATGTGTTCTGTTATGATCAGTTAACCGTGGTGTAATTCAATGAAAATATACGATGAAATTATAAAATTTTGGAAGATGAATGGCATTATATAAGTGAAGAAAAGATGTCGTATTACATTTATTTTAAAAGTCGTTCGTTTAATAATATAATTATTAAATTCTAAGAACATTTCCCTCCTTGCATTTTGGCTTTCTGGTAGGTCTGTGTTTTATCTTTTACTTTTGCATTTCCTGATATGTGTTAAACTTTCTTTTTATCAAAGGATCCAATACGCCCAAGATGGAAAGGTTGGATAGACGATCTGTCAGGCATGTGGGAGTATTATGTTGAAGTATTTAAATTGAAACCTGATCCGTATGACAGACTTGTTGAAGCTGATCCGCTGAAGCCTAAGTTTTCTGTAACTCTCCCTCACAACAATAGTATTGCCTATCCTGTGTTTAGACCTGATGCTCCTGGAATGTACAGGCGGGTTATAACATTTTTTCTTGTTTCTGGGGTTTCTTTTTCAATTTCTGGGGTTAAATTGTTAGCATATTTTTAATCGCACAAACGTCTGAATTTTTACTGAGTATATTACAATTTATTCTGAACCAAATTATATCAAAATTAAAATTTCTGTCCACAAACATTTTGATTTAAGTAAAGATGAGTAAAATCCTCATTTTTTGAAAATAATTAATTAGTGAAATGCAAGTTTTGGATAGGAAAAAGACCAAACACTGTTGTCCAAACCTCGGTTGATCCGCCTCAGTATTGTCATTCTAACTGGGATCAATGTTCAAAAGACATTTTTAAAGACAATCGCTCAATTTAAAATTTGACTATGTTTCATCATTTTTGTAATGAAATAAATGTATCTTGAAGCAGGGATGGGGTCAATTACTTGCAAAGTAATTAATTATAATTACCATTATTCTCAACCTCAGTAATTATAATTAATTGTTAATTACCCTGAGTAAGGACAATAATTAATTACAATCACCATTATTTACATAAACAATTAATTATTAATTAATTATTTCAATGACGTATTAAGGCAAAAAATGAAATTCCAGTTACTGACATGTATTAATTATTGTCCTTACCTGTAAAACACTAAATAGAAGAAAAGATAACTCATATTGCAGTATACATGTACCTGTGTACTTGATACTTTATTTTTTTCCCAATAATTCTTAGTTATGTTTTATATATACAATGTACATCATATCAACAGAAACAATGTGAAAAATTTACTCAATATGGGCATTGGCTTTGATCATCATAAGAGCCTCAAATGCTCTGTCGCTGAGTCGACATCTGTCAGGCCGAAAGGTTTTGCCGGCCACACTAAACAGCCGCTCTACTGCTGCCGATGATGTATACAAGATGATCACCTCAATGCTCAACTGCCAGTGACCAGCCAGACAATTTAATCTTTTACTATAACACCATGCAGGGTTATCAATCAATTAGCTATAGATTTCATGTTACTAACACTATCGTTATGACAGTAAAGAACCCATTCATCAGGTGTGAAAGGTGTGAAAAAAAGAAAAGAGGGGGCCAGTTTGGAAACTTAGTCGCATTTAATGAAACATAAGCAAATGTATCATGAAGTAATTGAAAAATAATTGAAATCAATTAATTATTGCCTAAATTTCCTAAGTAATTAATTATAATTACCATTGTTTTCCATTTTTTTATAAAATAATTAATTACAATTACCATTGTTTTTCACACAGTAATTAATTGACAATTAATTTTTCAGAACAATTAATTGGCTCCATCCCTGTCTTGAAGCAATCCTAATGCGTTGAGGAGAGTTATTATCGCAACCAGTTAAGGGTTAAGGAAAAGACTGACTCGGTTGTATCTTGAGCCAATGACTCATCTGGCCTCATTGCGCATTTTTTTCACTGCTCCACAACTCATGATAAGTACAATAATCCCTGATTATCAAAAACACCTTGAATACACATTATAATGCTAATTTATACCTGAGTGAGCAATCACATGGTGGGTGTTTCATTTGTCGTTCTCAAAGCGCGTGTCCTACCATTAGCTAGACCACTGAACAACTTTTGTCATAGAAGTTGCATGTAATGATTGAACATTATTTCAGTGTATTGGTAGAAGCCAGAGATATCTCCAACAACTCGAGAATTGCTCGTCGTTTAGTATTATATGATAATGTATCAAAAATAGAACTAAATGATCAACCTGATGGTCAACTTTACATTAGTTCTGCAGTAGAAGAAACTGGTTATATGTGGCAGACAACATCGTCTACTGGTATGTTATCAGCGTTCCAAGAGGAAAACCCCTTCTAGATTTCTGTTTTCATTATTTGTAGCGTTTATTATATAACAAAAGATGAAAATCTAAAACATCTCCTTTTGTTTTTTTGGCTTTGTGGAAGAATTGGTGCAGAGTTAAAGTATATGTTGCTGTTCTTGATGTGTTATCTTTAAAGTACAAGGGAACTGAAAAGGGGGCATAGGGCATCAGTTGGATGCAAGTTTTTAAAGTACTTTTTCCTCTTTGAGAGGTGTTAAAGGGTTAGTGAATGGGGAAAAGGCTTGGTAAAGAACTCTGCTATCTGCTTTGGATGAAACAATAGTTTATCACAACTAAATCAGTTCATCCCCATAGAAACAATCTGTGCACATTGCTATGACATGTATAAGGTCCAAGGTTATTCAAAGCAACAATAGACAATATGTTGATTTACAGCTGAGAGAAAAACGTTATACAATCGTGAAGTTATTGTAATAAAACATACGTATCACTGTTTCAGTGACATAATTAACTAGTCGAACCATTTTGCTTTCTAAGTTTTCGTAGTTTGACAAATCTCCTTTGAGTTTGTAATCACGTTAATGAACGGGTAAGACAGAAATTCAAGTTTTTAAAATATGTTTGTTGTTTATTAAAAGGTAACAAGCTTCGTATTGACGTGAAATGGGCGACCCATTTCTTCAATAAGATACATGAAGATAATAAGCTACTTAATCAGGTACTGGATTATCCAATACAGTTTCAAGACTTGGAAGATGACGGACTACTTTCAGTAAAAAAGTAGGTCACACATTTTTTTGTAAATTTATTTATGTATGTTAATCTGCCAAAAGCGTTACATACTACCATAGACATGTAAATCCAGAATAGTCTTGGAAACATTACATATTACATAATTATAGATTAACAAGTGCATACATGCATTAAAAACATTTTCTTAAAGGTTTCAGAGACTTAATGTAAGTTATACACGTTCAATAATATTAACATACTTATAGGGCCGATGCTAATTATCGTTATAGATAGTGAGATTCATAATTCATTAAACAAATGCTTCTTTTATCCGTGAATATTAATAAAATGTCTTTATTTAACTGAGAATTACACCGTGTATGCATACTTATATTTATTTATGACATCACAATGACGTCACGTGACTTTAAAGGAATACAAAGTTTGATTTCCCCCCAAAATAATCATCTTCATTTATATTTTATGCAATTTCTTGTCACTAAAGCTCACTTTTAATCCAAATTACAGATATGTTGCAGCACAATGGGACGATAGTGAAGGTACGCGAACTAAAGCAAAAATCCCAAATTTTCATGGAATAACAAAGTTCGAAATAGCTAAAGAGTTTACTCTGGGAGATACAGAACCTTTAAATGGATGGGTTGCTCTTCCAAAACTAGCTGAAGAATTTTCATTTGAGGAGACACTTGGAGACGGTAAATTTTTTTCTATGACTTAAAAGTTAAAAGTTCAAGGGAGATAATACATAGTTATTAGTTTCAAATTGTGTAGATTTGTAAGAACGTTTCTACCAGAGTTACTTACCCTAGTCTAATGATTGCATTTGCATCAATAACTGAACTAACTATTAAACGAAAAGAAAATTAATTCTGGAAAATGAATGTGGGTGTCCACATACAACGTAACCATTAGCTTTCATTCAGAAATGTTATTTAGTTCAGCTTGAATATAATTTTGCATTACTTGACTGACAATATATGTCAAGTACCTTCATTTAAAGAACTCTAGATGTACATTTTCCTGTTAATTATTTGAGACTTCAACTTCAAAATTCACATGGTTTTGCAATAACAATTATGGTGTATATGATAGACATTAACGTCAATTGATAAAAACAATATCAATTTGAATTGTATGATGCATTTTTAGCTCAACTTTACGAAGTAAATGGAGAGCTCTTTTACTCGCCCTTGCGTCGGCATCAGCGTCCGCATACATATTTCTGATTAAACTTTTTGAGCAGTAAAATTTTTTTACTATATTTTTTATTTCTTAAGGTATCAACTTCAAACTTTAAATATATGTTCCTTATGATCAACCACATCTCATGTGACAAGGTTGATATCTCCAAAAATACATTTTTTCAGTATTATCCTTTGAAGTTTTCTTTAAAAATATATTTTTACTACAACTGTTTTATTTCTTTAGGTATCGACTTCAAACTTTAAATGTACATTCCTTATTATCAACCACATCTCATGTGACAAGGTTCATAGCTCCAAATACATTTTTTTTCAGAATTATCCACCCCTTGAACTTATAAATTTATTTTAAAAAATATTTGTTTTACTGCTGTTTTTATTTCTTCAAACTTTAAATATATGTTCCTTATTATCAACCTTATCACATGTGCTAGTTTCATTATTCCTTTTACATTTTTGTCATAATTATCCCCCTTGAACTTAAAGTTTTCTTTAGATATTTATTTTTGCTGCAACTGTTTTTATTTTGTTCTTGATATGAGGTATTGACTTTAAACTTAAAAAATATGTTCCTTACTATCAACCACATATCATGTGACAAGGTTCAAAACTCCTAATACCTTTTTTTTCAAAATTGCTCCCATGAACTTAAAATTTTCTATTTTTTATATTTTTTTTTTACTTTAAATTTGTTAAGGTTATATTTTCAAATTTTAAAATATGTATGTCCCTTATCATCAACCACATCTCCTGTGACAAATACTTACTTAGTCTTGAGCATGCTGTCTTCTCTGACAGCTCTTTAAATGAGCATATTGTTCATTTTGTCGAATGTCATGTCCACATGATATATATAGGGTTTTAAAGCCTATGATTTACATGATGATCCTGATACTTGTAGGAGCTAGAGTTAGAGTATGGGTACGTGCCACTGATGCCATGGGTAACAACAGAACAGACAGTACATTGATGCGTGTAGATGGTACAAGGCCTACAGTGTCATCTGAGGGTCAGACAAATCATAAATTTGTAAAAAATATCAAATATGGCCCTTACAAATATTCATCAAGGTATGCTTATTAAGGGTTGCCAGCAAGACTGTAGTAACTTGCTCTTTAACGCAATGCACTTACTGCAGTCTTGTGGGCAACCCTTGATATGCAGTTATAGTTTTGTTTAAGAAGTGTTATATCTCTGCACTGTTCTACAGTATGTCACATAGATTTGATTGTCTTTGTTCAGCATGTGTTTAGCTCACATATGCATATTTTTCCCATTTTAAAATATTCAATATGTATACTATACAAACATGAATGAGATGGACAAACTGTGTCCTGCACATATGGTTGATAAAATATAATAATTTATGGCGTTATCAACTGAATACGGTTGATTTGTACAGAAAGCATATGTGCAGAACATTATTTATATTTGCTGAAAAGCTTGCAACACTGGGGAGCAGGTGTAATGCTTGGTATTGTTATTTAGACTTGGCCAGAGTCAGAAAATCACTGATTTCCTTTCAACCTGGCAAATCTGCCCTTCAAAATAAACTTAGCCCCACACCATCTCAAAATGTATGGTCAGTAATGAATATAAATCACAATTTAGCTAATTTCAGTGAAATTAAAGTTAAAGCAAGGTTTTGAAGTCTACTTCTAATATCACCATTCAGTCCACTCTTGACATTAACTTTCCTGATCATCAAGTCACACATCAACTGTTAATTTATGGCGCAGATTGCAGCCATAGCATACTGTACATAACCCTAACAGGTACTCATTTACACCTGAGAGGAGTGAAGCAATCGCAGGTAAATTTCATTCACAAGGACATTAGCAGTGCCTCTAGTGGGATTCGAATCCAGGACCTCTCGATCCCTAAGCATGTGTTCTACCTTGGAACACTGCTCCTGTTGAGTGTATTTGACATCAAATGTACGTCAAAAATGTACATCATATAATTGAAAACCACTGTGTCTGTATAATATATTATAAATTATATCAAAAATGCTTGTTAACAAATAAAGATTTGATTAATTTTTTCTACCTGTTTTTTTAGTTTGAAATTTGTTGCAAAGGATGATGAAAGTGGTGTTTTTAAATTTGGTATAAAACTTGTAGTTCACACACCAGGTAAAGATGACCAGGTTGTGTATGAAGGTTTTGAACCTGCGATGGTTTTTGATGTGAGTTGAAAACAAATTAATATTGTGTGTATTGCTGTATATAATGGTATAAAGCCATATTTGATATATTATTATTATGTCACATACATATGAACTTCAAAAGTACGAAGCGTAAAATGTAGCCTAGGTCTACCAATATTTAATGCCTAATAACTATTGTGAAAAAATGTCTTTCTGATTTAACTGTTACAGTTGAATATGACACAACAGTAAAACTATGCTGTTTATTTGCTTATACATTTATTACTTATTCCTAACACAAATGATGGCTTCTTGAAGGGAAGGTTATAACTTGCCACCATGTGTCTTACCCTCATTATCATAATGAAATAAGCTTTTCTTATGAATTCTTCACTTTGAAATAGTGTATAAAATTGATAAATAAATCTATCGGCTTAAATGAATAATTTACATACGTTCCATTATGCTGATTATAAGTCACGATTGTCGTTGTTATCGTATTCCTAGAAAACTAGGACAATTTGGGCGCCATCTTGGATTTAATGGTCTGAAAGGTTGGTAAAATGACGGGAATTTTTAGAAAACTTGAGCATTGAACGATGCTAGCACTTTATTTACTTCAGATTTCAATAGTCAATATGATATACAATAATGGCTCGAGCTAAACCACTTATAATCTGTACTTGTTCCAACACATTAAATGACCGATATTCCAAATATTTGAAAAATCATCACAGGAGCTTGGCATTCTGTATCGTAGTTAGAAAAATATCCATCTTTTTATGACATTTTTAGCCGGATTTTTCATAAAAAATGTTGGCTAATAGTTTGGCAAAACACGGGCGGGCGGCGTATGGTCGGGCGGCAGGTTTTGTTAACAATTGCGTTAAAGCTTTTCTTTTCCTTATATTTCTGCCATTTATTGCCAGATCTTTATGAAACCATGTGATGAACAGAATTAGAAAGTAACCACATCTCTAGCAGCCTTTATTATGGATTTTTCCCTTTGTCATTTTTGCGTTTAAGTTTTAAAATCCGGCTTTATTGTGGTTTCCACATTACATTTCTTGTTTTCTTATTAATTGTTATCCATGTGAAGAAGACCAAAGCCGAATCACTTAGTGTAATTTCAATTTGAGTTTGTATTCTTTTTTCCAACACAATTGTTTTCTTATTATTTCTTACTATACATAATATCAAACTTCTGTGATTTTTACCATTATTTATTAAACTTTTCAGAATTTTGACAATGCTGCATGTGACAACATTGAAGGAAAGTGTTTTATAGCAAACCAAGATGTAAAAATAAACAACTGTTGGTTTTTAATACCTAAGGAAGATTTAGCTATAAGTAATGGTACAGTTGAAATCTTAGCATACAATCAAGCTCTGTTGACAACTAATACTTCTATGAGTGTAAGTAACTGTTGTTTTTTACATGGGGTTTCCCCATATTTAGTAGCGGACTGCAGCAAATCCTAATTCAAATTTGTCACAGACAATTACAATAGGCTTTGCGTGTGCAATTCAAGGGATAATTACTACTTCAATTAATATAGTTCACATACACTTTAACAAACAGTCAGTATGATATCTGTGAAATTAAAGTACATCAAAATGACTTATATAAGGAATAGTTCTCTTGTATCACTTCTGTTTGTTATATAATTCTGTGTTTATATATTCTATCAAAAGGTACAGGTCGTCCATGTAAATATTGCGTATATAAACAAAGCCAGTTTCATTACACGCCAATATTTAGGGGTGAATGATTTTTACGATTTTAGTTTATGTAGTTTACACTTATTTTATAATCATATCATTATACGAAATTTACAATGTTCATATACACTTTTTAAAATGAACGTTACATATCAAAGTGGTATGTTTAAATCAGTAAAATGCTGTTCATGCATCAGCTTATTCACCTATTTAGTGGGCAGGTCCATTGTTTAAAGTACTATAACACGCATGACCTAGAATACGACCTGTACGTCATGTCAGACAGGGCTGTAAGTGTTTTGATTAATACAAGAGTCTGTATACACTACCGCCGCACAATCTGATGGTATAGTTATTTAGACTAAGCCAGAGTCAGAGAAAACCCGTTTGACATCGTTATTAGTGCTTTGATTATTGGTACTTTTGTCTATAGGTCTAAGCACAGGTGCCAGACAAAAAATTTCCTTTTCATAGTATTATTGTTCTCTACACGTGTACATGTATATTTATAGGAAGGGAAAATTGTGTCTGGTACCTAGTGGTCAAAGCCTTTCCAGGGACAGTGAAATTTTTCTCACCGTTGTGATATTCATGTAAATGGAACATATTGAAATAGCGTAGATACCCAACCTGAACCATTACAAGTTTACAAGTTGTTTAATCATTGGACTTAAAGTAGAGTTCCTATAATACAAAACAATGTTTTGACCACAGAATATTTATCAGAAAACAAGCCTCTAAATTTACATTGTATTTCTAATTACCATGTCATATTTTTAATTATATTAATTATTATTCTGTATGGACAAATTAGAAACTACACTATTTTCATATCAAAGGGAGATAATTTCTCACTTTTATTAAAAGTTATCATTAATTATTTTGCAACAGAATGTGTTAATGTTGTTTTATAAATCTTATCTATGCAAAATGATTAAAATGATATAAAGAATGAAAGATAACATATTTTGTAATCATTTATCATGGTTTTCAAATTTATTAAGGACTGTAAATTTGCAATTTGGGCATTCTACCGTAACAGTATCTTTTTTTAAAAAAATACTCTATTGTAGTCTGATTACCTGTGATTGTTTATAAGGTCATTGTGATGTTAGGCTATCAGTTAAATTGCATAAATGTTACAGATAACTAATATCTTAACAAAAACCCATTTTCCAATAATAATGTATCTACAGTGTTTATCAAAATTAATATATTGTATACTGTACAAAATCCTGACTCCTGTTTTCATGATTAATCGTGTTACCCAAGAAAACAAAGAGTCTCCTGTGCAAATCTGTTCATTTCATCAGCTTTTCTTGATTGTGGCATGTTTCAAGGAAAAAAACGCGCTCTTATAATAATATGCATTGTATTGAATAATTCACATAAATAATTTTAAGGAGTCGTATAAAAATGACCGTGTCCACCCAACTACTAATTGCAATATTATTTCCCCGAATCATTAATATTTACACATGTATATAATCTTAATTGATATTCAACTGTCTATGGTGTATATGTTAAACCTTCTGATTTAAATACTCTCAACAATATGTCTGTACTCGCGATCAATAAAAATAGATCCTCAAATTGATGTATAGGGGATTATCAAACTCAAATTGAGTATCTAAATCAGTGGGTTAATCGACACACCCCAGACAGTTGAAGAAAATTTGACAATATCTACATGACTGTACATTGAACTTTTATCTTACAGGTTGGTCCTATATCAAGCTTACAAGGTCTAGAAAAATGTAAGTACTGAACACAGTTGTACATATCAAAGTATTTATAGCAAGGTCAATGTTAAGGTCAAGGTCATTACTTTAAGTAACATTGACCAGTTGGTAACTTGACCACACTCTGTACCTGAAGTCTGTTCATATTGTTAGGTCAACAGCCCATCGATCTTGGATGCCAACTTTTGATTTAGGTGCCTCCCACTGCAGTAGGATTTCGAAAACAAGCACAATTTGATAAAGTTTTTACATAGTGGGTTCACTAAATTGTATATTTTTGAAAGTTTTATATAAACTATAAAGACTCGGTAATTGTACATCAACACTTCTAGCTAAGAAACAAGTAAAGCCGCTCTGCTAGCTCAGTTGGTAGCACACAAGTTTACTGATCGAGGAATGGTGGGTTCAATTCGCATACTTTCGTGGAGCTTGGTCATGAAATTATTTCTACAGCCATTTTCCCTCCTACCAATGATTTTTAAGTATGTTGGGCAGTTGTGAGTCACTGACAAAAGTATGCGCTTAGTAGTTGGTCAACAGCTTAATCCAGAGATTTTGCTTTTCCAGGAGGAGTGAGTTGGTTGACTGATTGTCGTTATATGACCTATACAATATGTTGCTACGGTGTTAAACCTGAACAAAAGAGGAAGCAAGTACCAAGCATATTAAGCTTTCCCCTCCAGGCTAATTTTTTTGCCCCTAAAATGTCTCATATACAGTTTTGCTTACCCCTGTTATATAGTGTTTTTTTAATAAGTAAAAACAAAATCTTAACAATGGTAGATTTTTCTATATTTTAATAGATGATGGACCTACTAACTTCAAAATTGAAACAAAAAGTGATAAAGGTTTCCGTCTTTCATGGACTCTGCCGGAACAAGAATCCTGCTATGGTAGAGCTACCATACAAATAACATTGATTACTGGAGAGGTAAATTTGATAGTTTTTTGTAAACTTTTTACAAAATTTTACATAATGCTCAAACATTAATCAGGGGCAGATCCAGGATTTTTTTCTAGGGGGGGGGGGGGTTCCGAACTTTTGCTAGGGGGGGATCCAAACTTTCGCACAGTAACCACAATATACACATTTTGCAGAATAATGCAAAATATTTATGATACAAACTAAATAAACATTATATATATGTAAAGCACCGAGAAAATTTGCTTTGTGCTACTTAAAAAATGACTTACTGTCAAGAAATACACTATTGGACAAGTACATTTTTGAAATTCTAGGGGGGGTCCGGACCCCCTGGCCCCCCCTGCTGGATCCGCCTATGTTTATCCTGTTGATTTATATACATGTACTAGACTGTTGATAGTGAGTACAGAAATACTGTAGAGAGTATTTAAATCAGCGGATTTAAATGTATGTACCACTTATTTATTTATCAATTTAGCAATAGTAGTATACAATGTAATTAAAAAAGGATAGATGATAATTAAGTGATACTACTTGCTTATCTGCATTTATTTCACTTCCTCACCATTCCAATAATTGCTGCGAGCTTCCATCTTTAATGTGCAATTGACTTTATTTTCCTTATGGGTTATGTTCATATATGTTTTGTCCGTGCTGCAAAAATATAGTCCCAATATTATTATTATTGAGTGGCTATGGCATTGCATGTATCTGTGTTTCTTTCTTTGTACATACTCTTGAACATGTACTTACTTACTTACTTGGTTGTCCTTAGTCGACCAACGACATGCCCATGCTAGTTCCCCCTATAAGTTATAAGGGAGGCTAGTTTTGTTGTGTCCCTTTTATTTGTGTCACGTTTAAGTGTGTCCAAAAAGGTGGGTCAGGAAGAGGAACTTCTACGATGACCGTGATTTTGCTCCCACAGTACTAGTGGTTGTGCCCTGAGCTCTGAATGATGGAAGCAATGTCCAGCTAACTGCATCTTTCTGGGGGCGATTTTGTCACTGACCTTGAACATGTGATCAGATGTAAACACACTCACTATTTTATTTCCAGCTACCAGACGGTAATTTTTTATCAGCGACATTCTATACAAGTGGTACGTCCACTTATTACAATTTCTTTGGACTTAATTCTAACACAGACTATAAATTAAACATTGCATTGCAATCTTACGATGGTTCTTACCTTGGGGAATTAACACAGTTGCAAGTAAAAACAGGTAAGTCATGAGCTTTATTAAAATATCCACTTTTTCTTAAACTATCAAATTGCAAGGAAATAATTTTTAAAACAGAAAAATAGTGTTCTGATAATGACAATTTTAGTGCAAATTGACATACAACTACAAATGATGGTGTTTCCTGTAGTAAATATCTACCCTGTATGTCACGGTATAGACATTTTTAGTTCATTTTTTGTGACTTTAATTGTATGTTTCTTGCAAAATATATGTCAGTTTGTCTTAAAATAGTAAAAATTTGACAAAATTACAGACACTGAATGGTATTTTGAAATTATAGATAAATTAACCAATTCTGTAAACTAGTTACATATAACTAAGTAAGAGTTTAGTTAGTTTTTACTAATCAATTTTAGCTCTGTTGTGAAACAAGTTCTTTCGTCTTTATTAATCATTTTAGAGTATGCCTGGTCCCTCAGTACTGATTGTCAAACACTGGACAGAATATGTGTATATTACTTACCGGTAGTTAGAACTTGGTTCATTATATCTATGTCTGTCTATGGAGCTTAATTAAGACAACTGGTCCTCTTGATATAACTGAAAACATCATACATTACATAACATGGCATTACTTTGTGTTGCATTGCATTGTAGTCTGGTTTGATTTTCATGAAAATAAAGTCCTGACGGCATTTTTTAGTACAAGCAGGTAGTCAACGGTTTTAACATATTTCAGGTATGCTGATTCCATTTTTTGCTCTACCACGACTGTATCTTGCGTCCTTGACCTTCAAAAGGTCAATTCAAAATGGCCACCAATTTTTCCTTTTAGTTACACTTATATTGGACATTGTTGAGATAAAATCGGTCAAAAACTAATTGAAACCGTATATAATGTATCATTTATGCCAGTATATAACAATGGAAAAATATACAGGTGAATAAAAAAACAACTTTTGAAATGCAGCCATCTTTGAATTCAAAATGGCCGCCATATTCAACTTGATGTCAGCAAGCTAATTCAAACGATATTTACTTCAAAACTACCACACCAATCTTGCTAAAATTTTGCAGAAATGTTCCTGGCGTAAAGATCTTGTAAAATACTTCATGTAATCCCATATAAAACTCTGGTTACCATGGTAACAGAAAAGTAAAATTGTACAAATCTCAAAAAATGATCAGCATTCATTTTGACATGTAGCATCACCTGAATATCCTGTACAAAGATTGTTCAAATTAAGCCCATGGAGTCAGAATATCAATCTGGCATCACACGATTCATAGAGTTTTATAACTGAAGGGAAATATTTGACCATCAGATCCTAAACATCCGTATTAGCCGTACAAGGATTGTTCAATTATTTTCATGTGTTTGTATGTTTTTGCACACAACGATGTCGAGTTAAGGGTGTGTTGAGTTTTTTCACCAAGACAATTTGTAATTTTTTGTTCTTACATGAGCCTCTTGGGTACCTGGTTTTGCCACTGTCTATTCCAAGGTGGAAACACCTCTGTTACTTGTTTCGTTATTTGTTTGTGGCGTCCTTTTATAACAAAAGTTTGAAAATAGAAAACTCTTTGGCTGTATGAAAAGTCTGTGTTTGTTTTACTCTGACTGTAACTCATATGCTTTCAGGCTGCCCCATTTTACTAATGTAATTTAGCTTGATTGTAAAACAAGTTCTTACTACTTATAAAAATCACTCTCGATTCTGCTTCCTGGTCCCCATAACTTAGTTAGTGGGAAAATGTTTCTTGATCTAACCTCTAGGAAACAACGAGTTTTTCGAGTGTGATTCGAATCAACGCGGCTCTGGCGATCAATGATTAATCGTATGGCAATTTAAGAAACGTGGATGAAAAAAAACTGTTTTGTCAAATTTTCGCCGCATTGTCACACAATGTGCATCAGGAATTGCACTGAATTGTTTGATTTCAGTATTCTCAAAACCATAAAACGGCTGCGGCTTTGTAATTTACGTTTCGAAATCCTATTTTCATATGCATTCGTGCTTCGTATTCTTATCAAAGTCACGAAAACCTGTCTGACCTTACAACTTGTTATTAAGGGTTTCATGCCATTTCAACACAAATTAAGGTTACATTACGGAGGTCAACGCCCCTAACTTAGCTTTCCTGGACTCTTGTCTATAACCAGTAGGTACATACCCTTCCATAAGGTCAGCAACTTCTCCATATACCTTATTGATGGAGGGAAATCCACATTATTGTGAAATTTTCATGCAAGGGTATTCCTGGAAACGGTTCGAAATCCTATGCACTACCAGTAGTGCTACTGACTCCAGTTGACAAATTGATTTAATATTAATGAACTTAATGTTTTGATTAATGACAGGTGTCTGTTTATACCTCATGCAGAATTTAAGCATCCACCCACTTGTTTACAAGCACACATTCTTGTGCAATTTATCTTGGCCCTTTTGCATTTGCAACGCCCGTTTCTACATTGTGTTTTGCACGAATAGTACACTATTTGGATACATGAATCTGGGATAGGATCAAGAGACATCAAAATTGGTCTCAATTGGGCTTCACATTCCTCCCAGCCATACTTTGTTGGGTCAGGAAGTTCTGGTAAAGGATGTACTGCTTGTCGCCAAATCATAGTCTGGAAGTGTTAGCGCTTGATGTGGAAATAAAGAGCATTCTGAGAAGGACAAAGTATCTCAGATTTACTTGCTCTAGGAAACAGGATATACCGACACTCATCTACAGAGTTAGTTGAGTTGATGTTGTACATTCTACATATAAAGGTTTCCACATTTGCTAGGGTTTGTTCGGTTAAGGCTCCATGTCCAAGCTCTAACAGTAGTTCCCAATGATCTTGGAATGTTTTCCATGCATACTTCTATGAATGGCCTGCGAAGAAGGATAATATGTCGCATCCAGTTATTGTATGGAAAGCCAGTAATGCCTCAAATGAATTTGGTGTAAGGTTTCGGAACACTTGACCTATAGGTATGTATCGGTGTTTTCTGGCTGTCCTGAGTAATTGCCATATATTTTGACTAATGGCTTTTGGATAGTGAACAAGAAGTAATATCATCACATCAGTGTCCTTCGACCACACAACATCTTGCGCCTCGCTGTTTACAGCATGCAACACAAGACGTGTGTCAGCCTCTTCATGGCAACTTTTCAGAAGAACTAAATTAGTAATTATGGTAGGATTTGATGATTTTTACCTCAAGCTCATCTACGAAGCCACCAGTTGTGACAATTTCCTTATCACGCGGAGCCTGCCGGGTCAAATAATGCGATAGGAAATTTGTAATGTCCAACTTGTTGTCAGGCAGTGCAAGGAATTTTGCCCAATTTTGTAATAAAGGTACATCACGGCCTTCCACCAGACGGCATATAGGCTGACAGGTTTTGTTACGACGAAGCCGTGTCCCACTTTTGATTGAGTTATCAATGTATCTGTCAAACACAACACCAATTCTCGTGTAGGAGCGACCAATTTGTGCAACAGCATTGCAGAAGGTATCTGCTAAGTCACCAAATAAGAGATACCCAACTGGCTTCCCATCAGAAACAATAAGAGCATTACCATCAATGATCATTGTCGCTAGGTGATTTGGAATGACTAATTCGGGACAGGTCAATCCGTCTGTTAAACCAATCATTCTGCTCGGGCAACCGGTACGGGCATAAGTTTATGTTTTAAAATTGCTTTCAAATCTACATCCCTGCCCTTTTCTCGCTCCTTCTGGGATTATTACATTTGTTAATATCGTACAGCGAGGCAAATGTCTGTTGGTTATTCTTTCTGAGAGGAGCGTGTATTGAAACTCGACTACCATCAACCAATAATCTTGCTGACACATATTCTGTCATGTCATGCTGAGCAAGATTCTGCACATTGACTGATGACTCTTGAACGCGTTGTGTGGCAAGGTCTTTAGTTGCAATGTTTTGCAAAGTATCTGGGTGTGAAACTGGGTAAAGATGTTGAAACGTTGTAATATACATGTAGCAGAAAGTGCAATCTGATTAAAACCCGATCTAAAATTTTACCGCTCACATACTCGCTAATTTAGATCTGGCCTTTTCCAAACGAAGGTCACGTTTAGGTGACCTTTTCTCATCATAATATTGATGACGAAATTGTTATGATACGTAACTTGTTTACATCGTTTACGTCACGCAATTTGAAATGAGCCGCCCAATCGCAGACTGTGAATAATACCGCTGTTAGATTTGCATGCAAACCTTGGTCTAAAAATAGAAATTACGAAATCAAAATGTGATTAATAGTGTTTTCGTCTAGATGAAAGCTACGCATTGATTGGTCGACTTAAAGTTCATCTCGACGTGACCATGCATTGACTAAGTATAGATCCAGTACGACAACGCGAGTAGAACAGGATCTCTGTTTACAGAGATTGCAGAAAGTGGTGACTCATCTTGTTTATCACGAGATTGTCTTGCTTTATTGCTTTCGTTAGAAAGTTTGGTTTCAGATGGACTAAGTTTAAACATGTCGTATGTTGCTGATGAAATTTCGGACCGCACGTTGAATTACAAAGCCCATCTACTTAGAGCTGAAGGTGTTTCAGTAATACCAACAATACCACCACCTGTTTTACCGGTGCAGTTCAACCATTCTTGTGCTTGATCAGGATCAACTTGGTTGAACTTCTTTCCAGAACGTTTCTCCACAAAATTGCCACGTTTAAACTCTGTCAAAACTGCTTTGGGAATCTGATGCATCTCTGTAAGGTATATTGGACCCAACGAGCATAATTTAAGTGATCATATCGCGCAAAATATGGCAACATAAGCCCAAACAGCGCAAGGTATAAATCGCATAGGCCATCACGCATTGACCAGGTGAACATTAATAATATTAACCAAGTGGATGTTTGTAAACCAAAAAGCTATGTTGACTTCCATTGATTTTTCACTTACAAGTTCTGAATGCAAAATACGGGAGCTATATGCAAAGCAGTTGTTTTAGGTTTTTTCATTTTTACCTTTAGGTTACCATGGTAACCAGAATTTTTCATGATATTCAAAGAACTAAAGATCTTTTCACTAGAAACATTTCTGCAACATTTAAGCATGATTGATCCGTTAATTTTGGAGTAAATGTCGTTTGAATGAGCTTGCTGACATCAAGTGGAATATGGCGGCCATTTTGAATTCAAAGATGGCCGGATTTCACAAATTCAATTTTTTACCTGTACATGTATATCTTTACTTTGTTATAAACTGGCATAAAACGATACATCATATAAGGTTTCAATTAATTTTTGACCGATTTTATCTCAACAATGTCCAATATAAGTGTAACTAAAAGGAAAAATTGGTGGCCATTTTGAATTGACCTTTTGAAGGTCAAGGACGCAAGATACAGCCGTGGTAGAGCAGAAAATGGAATCAGCATACCTAAAATATGTTAAAACCGTTGACTACCTGCTTGTACTAAAAAATGCCGTCAGACTCTTAACGCAGTGCCTTTTTGAAATTTCTGTCTAAACTATTGTATAGAATAGCATAACATAGCGTTGTATATCATTGTGCTGTATTGCATAGCTTAGCATAGTATAACAAAGCGTTGTATTGCATTTCACTGTATATCATTGTGCTGTATTGCATTGCATAGCATACTATAACATAGTGTTGTATTGCACTGCAATGCATATCATTGTGTTGTATTGCATTGCATACCATACCATAACAAAGCGTTGTATTGCATTGCATTGTATATCATTGTGCTGTATTGCATTGCATAGCATACTATAACATAGTGTTGTATTGCACTGCAATGCATGTCATTGTGTTGTATTGCATTGCATAGCATACCATAACAAAGCGTTGTATTGCATTGCATTGCATATCATTGTGTTGTATTGCATTGCATAGCATAGCATGACATATCGTTGTATTGCATTGCATTGCATATCATTGTGTTGTATTGCATTAAATAACATTGAATTCATTGCATTGCATTGCATTGCATTGCATTGCATAGCATAGCATAGCATTGCATAGCATTGCATTGCATAGCATAGCATAACATATCATGCATAGCATAGCATAGCATAACATAGCTTACATTGCATTGCATTAACTTTTTACAACAATAATTTATATTACAGATCCAGAACCAGAACCTGCTGCTTCAAATGGTGTTATTGTTGGAGTAGCTGTGGGTAAGTACAGACTCATTGTTCAAACTTTTGGTGAAATGATTTCCTGGGTATGAAGTGCTGTTGGTAGCTTGCTGTCACGACGATGACACTTGTACACTTCCAATGTATTATAATGTACTTGATGCTTTCAATAGCGTTTACACCCTTTGGAAATAAGGAAAATGTCCATTACACTTGATTTGCACGGACATTGCCAAATGTTAAAATACAATAATGCCAGTGCTGGACAGTTGAAATAAAGACGATATTGTTAAAAAAATTGAAGAATTTTTTTATGTTTTCTTTTTGCCATTAAAAATGAGTCATTTATGTATACATAACAATACCCTTGTTGATGAAGTCATTCTGAAATCTAAATTTTCACTGCAATGAAAATTGCTTCATGAAAATCATCATCCAATATTTTCCATCAATTGAATCAAATGAATATATGTCACGGTACTTACCTGTTCACATTATGGGGAGAAGGATATTGTATATCATAAAAGAAATGCATACTTTTTTTATTTACAGGTGTGATGGTAATTGTTTCAGTTGTGGTATTTTCTACGTGTAATATTGCGTAGTCATCAAAATGGTTGGTGGGGTTGAATGGAAGACAACTATAAATATAAATATACAATTAATATTTTTCATAAAGTACGACGAATAGAACAATGGATGTATCAAACATCAATCATGAAACAGCAGTGATTCCATTATGTTATAATACAAGTAATGTAAGAATACAAAATGGCAAAGATTCGGAAATGGGCGACGGTCAATGTGAAAAAATTACAAAAAGTACAATTTAACAGTAATTAATAGTCAAAATCTAACAGAACAAGTAATTAATAATGAATTGTAATAATAAGAAAGGCCACATACCTATTATTATAAATATACAATTTATATTTTTCATTAAGTACGACGAATAAACCAATGGATGTATCAAACATCAATCATGAAACAGCAGTGATTGATTTTTTTTCGCGCACTTTCTATTTATATAGGTAGGTCCGTGGTTCATAAGCATATGAAAAGAGGATATGGATAAAGTAAAGTAAAGAAAAGAATGATAGATTAGTAAAGAGTTAGATAACCTGATATTGTTTGTATATAGCGTATGTATGTAACTATGGTGTATTTTGTTTGACATGGAATAGTGTATTGAAATAAAAATGATAAAATTACTGTTTATGTTATAAGTTAATGTTATTCTGTGACATATTTCCCCCCTTCGGATTAATGTCGAGGGCGACAAACTATAAAACGAATTCATATAATTATACTAATCTAGATGCAAAATTTATTTACATCTATCGGACGGAATAAACTTCGGTAATTAATGGTAATGAACAAAGTAAACAAAAACTTCCAAACTACATTGAAATATACAAACTATTTCAATCTCAATACAATGACCACCATCTAATATAAATCTAACCTCTATACTCCAACATGCCTCTATAAGTTATGAAACCAAAAACAATCCAATACCTAAAATTAGCTCACACAAAATAAATAAACATATTAATTATATTCAGATTCTACAAAAAAAGTAAACACCCAAAGACTAGATCAACATAATTTACATGAGATCCACGATGTAAAATCGTAATCAACATTAAAATAATTCAACTTATCTACTATTAAGTAACGATAAGATCATAAACTGACTACTCTATAAGTTGTCCATAAATCTATAAATATCATATACATAATAATAATACTATAAATCAATAAATATATATAAATATATAACTTCATTATTCAACATATGAAGTCAATAATAAATATTTGGAATAATTAATACATACATATATAATACACAAATACATGTAAATAAATTCTAATATAATATATAGCACTCTAATCATCCTATATGTACACAAGTATTTTCAGTGAATGATCAAAATTAATTGTCTCTGCTATATCCATCATGGCATTGCTCAATGTACTAGAAACAGACATAATTATATAAAGTAGTAAAGAACAATACAAATCAAAGTTATGTAAATACCCATAAATTGTTCAGACAATAAAGAACAATACTAATCAAAGTACTGTAAATACCCATAAATTGTTCAGACAATAAAGAACAATACTAATCAAAGTACTGTAAATACCCATAAATTGTTCAGACAATAAAGAACAATACTAATCAAAGTACTGTAAATACCCATAAATTGTTCAGACAATAAAGAACAATACTAATCAAAGTACTGTAAATACCCATACATTGTTCAGATAATAAAGAACAATACAAATCAAAGTTATGTAAATACCCATAAATTGTTCAGACAATAAAGAACAATACTAATCAAAGTACTGTAAATACCCATAAATTGTTCAGACAATAAAGAACAATACAAATCAAAGTACTGTAAATACCCATAAATTGTTCAGACAATAAAGAACAATACTAATCAAAGTACTGTAAATACCCATAAATTGTTCAGACAATAAAGAACAATACAAATCAAAGTACTGTAAATACCCATAAATTGTTCAGACAATAAAGAACAATACAAATCAAAGTTATGTAAATACCCATAAATTGTTCAGACAATAAAGAACAATACTAATCAAAGTACTGTAAATACCCATAAATTGTTCAGATAATAAAGAACAATACTAATCAAAGTACTGTAAATACCCATAAATTGTTCAGACAATAAAGAACAATACAAATCAAAGTTATGTAAATACCCATAAATTGTTCAGACAATAAAGAACAATACTAATCAAAGTACTGTAAATACCCATAAATTGTTCAGACAATAAAGAACAATACAAATCAAAGTACTGTAAATACCCATACATTGTTCAGACAATAAAGAACAATACTAATCAAAGTACTGTAAATACCCATAAATTGTTCAGATAATAAAGAACAATACAAATCAAAGTACTGTAAATACCCATAAATTGTTCAGATAATAAAGAACAATACAAATCAAAGTACTGTAAATACCCATAAATTGTTCAGATAATAAAGAACAATACAAATCAAAGTACTGTAAATACCCATACATTGTTCAGACAATAAAGAACAATACTAATCAAAGTACTGTAAATACCCATAAATTGTTCAGATAATAAAGAACAATACTAATCAAAGTACTGTAAATACCCATAAATTGTTCAGACAATAAAGAACAATACTAATCAAAGTACTGTAAATACCCATAAATTGTTCAGATAATAAAGAACAATACTAATCAAAGTACTGTAAATACCAATAAATTGTTCAGACAATAAAGAACAATACAAATCAAAGTACTGTAAATACCCATAAATTGTTCAGACAATAAAGAACAATACTAATCAAAGTACTGTAAATACCCATAAATTGTTCAGACAATAAAGAACAATACAAATCAAAGTACTGTAAATACCCATAAATTGTTCAGACAATAAAGAACAATACTAATCAAAGTACTGTAAATACCCATAAATTGTTCAGACAATAAAGAACAATACTAATCAAAGTACTGTAAATACCCATAAATTGTTCAGACAATAAAGAACAATACTAATCAAAGTACTGTAAATACCCATAAATTGTTCAGATAATAAAGAACAATACAAATCAAAGTACTGTAAATACCCATAAATTGTTCAGACAATAAAGAACAATACAAATCAAAGTTATGTAAATACCCATAAATTGTTCAGACAATAAAGAACAATACTAATCAAAGTACTGTAAATACCCATAAATTGTTCAGACAATACAGAACAATACAAATCAAAGTACTGTAATCACTCATAATCCGTTACATTAGTACGGTAGTGTACAAATAAAAGTACTGGAAGCATCTGAAAACTGTTAAATTAGTTAAGTAATGCACACATGAAACCCATTAAGTTTGTAATTTTATATAACTACTCAACTGTTCAACCCCATAGTTAATTCTTATTTATCTAATCAAATAATTTGTTGTAGTATCAGTATCCAATCATATAACTCTGAATGTCAGATAACTTAAGATTCACTATGATTTAATTCATAATACATAGTCTCCAGATGTCACCCATCTCGGTCGCTGTCTTGTACGTCGTTGTGGTATCAAATATTTATCACCACTTGACTCATATGAATTGGTAGTGTCACTTTCCTCCTGATAGTGATGTATATTAACTTGATCAACGAATGCACCTGATCTACTGGATGAATCAATGGAGTTAGAGACGGGTATTGGTAAGCTGACAAATGGAAGAAGTAAATTCCGGTGAAGTGTTCGAATCCTATTATCGTCTTCTTTCTTCGCCCTGTAAACTGGCAGGTCTTCATTAGGTTGATTAAGTACGACATAAGGAATTTCAACCCACATATCCGCTAACTTGTTCTTTTCACGTAGACCAACATTCATCACGAGAACTCTATCACCAAGTTTGATTTTACATTCTTTCACCTTCCTGTCATAATACATCTTCCCCCTTTGTCCACTACGATTTGCAGCTTCATTGGCTTTCTTGTACGCAGTCTGCAAATGAGTTTCTAATTTCTGTAAGTATTCTGTTGGTGATGTACCTTTGATTCGTTGTCGGTGTAGTCCAAGACAAGCATCGATTGCTAATCTAGGTGGTCATCCAAACATGAGTTGATATGGAGAATAGCCTGTACTTTCATGTCTGGTAGCATTATATGCATGTACTATAGAAGGTACTGCCATTTTCCAGTCAGCTTTTCTTTCTTCCGTCAAAGTACCCAACATCTGTAGTAATGTTTGATTGAATCGTTCTACCTGTCCATTTCCTTGAGGGTGGTAAGGTGTGGTACGTGTCTGGTTACGAGTTGGTATGGCTTGTGCATAGCGTGTAAAATGATCCATTATGACGAGAATATTTTCAAATCTACCTGTGGGTGTCTCTGGCGATAAATAGTCAATTGAAACAAGTTCCATCGGTGCTTTTGTTTCAATTAGAACAAGTCCTTCAGCTTTAGGTGCTTGTGTCATTCGTCTGATACAGCGATCACAATGACTAATCCATTTAGCTATGTCACAGTCCATTCCAGGCCAATAAAACCGTTCCTTTATCAAACTTGTTGTTCTATCTCTCCCTTGGTGTCCCATGTCATCATGAAAAGCTTGATATATCGTAAATCTCCCAACAGCTAGTAATACTATCTGGTTGAATTTTTCTCCACGTATGGTTGTTTCATGATCTAAAATGTCATTATTTATTTTCAGTTGTTTCCATTTTCTAAGAAGTTTCTCTGTTTCTGGTTTAAAATTCTTCATATCTTTCACGGATGGTCTTTCATTCTTCAGTTTAAGATTCTTTACTAGACTTATTGTATTATCAGACTTATTGTCCCATGATCCAATCCTTTCTCTTTACCGCTTCATTAATGGTGTCTTCACTGTCTTGTTCTTTCTGTTCAGCAAACATCAAACATAATTTTCTGTCAAGTTCTTCTATCTCTCGTTCAATATCAATGTTCTCTTCTATAAATTGATTCATCCCTGTTAGGGCTTGTTCTTCTTCTTCAATTTCTTTCCTTCGTCGTCTGCTTTGTATAATATGTTCTCTTTGTTTCTTAACTCCATCTAGTTCTCTTTCTAAACTTTCTCCTTCTATCACTTTTATCCACTGTCAGCCATATTTAAATTTGATAAACTTTTGATAGTGTTTAATTACTATTACTATTAAACTGTCCAGTCACAGACTATTATATCACTCCTTGATTAACTAGAACAATATCTGGTCACACTATATTAAGTCAATCTAAATCTGCATGTTCAACAAACAGTACAACAATATCAGTTCACACTGTATCAGGTCAACAACCAAATAAACACAATCAGTTCACACTGTATCAGGTCAAAAACCAAATCAACACTATTAGGTCACACTGTATCAATTCAATCTTAATATGTATGTTGAACAATCAGATTTGTTTGTTTGTTTGTTTTGTTGGGTTTAACGCCGTAGCAACACATTTTAGAGGTCATATAACGGCGGTCAGTCAACCTACTCACTCCTCCTGGAAAGGCTAAATATATGGATTTAGCTGTTAACATATTACTAAGCACATACTTACGTCAGTGACTGACAACTGCCCTACATAATTAAAAATCATTGGTAGGAGGGAGAATGACCGTAGAAATACTTTCATGACCAAACTCCACGAAAGTATGCCCCGCCCGGGAATCAAACCCACGACCCCTCGATCAGTAGACTTGCGTGCTACCAACTGAGCAAGCCGGGCGGCTGAACAATCAGAACAACACTATCAGGTCACACTGTATCAGGCCAATAACCAAATCAACACAATCAGGTCACACTGTATCAATTCAATCTTAATACCTATATTCAACAACCAGAACAACACTATCAGGTCACACTGAAGGCCTTTATACTGAAATTAGCTATCACCAAAATGACATTTATTTTTCGATGAAAGTCAGTTTCTATGAATTTATTCCTTATAATTACAAACTTTCTGGGCGATATTTGCGTTGATATCAAGAACTATATTTTAGTGCATAAGAGCCGAATGCATTGTAGTGCGGAATAATCTTGGTCGTACACAGGTCTTTCATGCCAGCCGTCGGCCATTTTGGTTCTCCGCTTCGATGCAATTTTTCAAGGGTTTAATGTCATAACAGAACCAATTATGCAAAGAAATATAAGTAATTGGATTTTAATTCGTATAAAAAGAGCACTAAAAGTGAAAATTAAGATTGTGTAGCTTTAAAAAACGTGTAAACAAGTTGAAAGTTTTACGCTTTTCCCGTGCGTTTATCAAGGTCGAGGTCAACTAGCTATTGATAGTAAAGATAAAAGTGAAACTGAAATGTTTATTTCGATTAACATTTATTTCTTATTTTATTTTTTAATATGATATTATCAGACCATTTTTCATGTTTTCGATGATTTACTTCTTTTATTGACATGCATAGCTTTTGTTTTGTGTGTGACAGCGCTAAAATAGATTTTTCATTCATGAAATTAGTACCGGCATGACGTAATTTAAAGTCATGAATACTAATGAATTCTTGTTGGCAACTGCGTTTATACGGAAATGAAAACACATTTTTTCAAGTCACGTGTTTACTTTTGACCAATCAAATTGTAATATTTTGCTTAGGTTGTAATTATTTACTGCATGGAACACCCTCATTTGTAGTTATATGTCAATTTGCACTAGAATTAGTTATTATCAGAACACTACTTTCTGCTTCCAAAAATATTTCTATACAATTTTGATAGTTTTAGAAAAAAAAAAATTTAAGTTGAAATCTGTGAATGAGTAGCCGCCCGGCTAGCTCAGTTGGAAGCCCACAAGTCTACTGATTGAGGGGTCGTGGGTTCGATTCCCGGTGGGGGGGGGCTTTCTTTTGTGGAGCTTGGTAATGATATATTTTCTACGACCATTCTCCCTCCTACCAATGATTCTTATTATGTAGGTCAGTTGTCTGTTGCCAGTCACTGATTGACCAGTTGATTCACAGCTAAATCCAGAGATTGAGCCTTTCCAGGAACAGTGAGTAGGTTGACTGATCGCCGTTATATGACCTATACAATGTGTTGCTACGGTGTGAAACCCAACAAAAACAAAAACAAACTGTGAATGTGTACCTTTAATTAGTTAATCAACATATGATTCTAACTACGATACACTTATATGAATAAGTTTGTATGATAAATTTTCTAAAAAAACAACAGTTTGTAGATCTATGATAAATTTTCTATAAAAAACAACAGTTTGTTTGATAAATTTTCTATAAAAAAAACAGTTTGTATGATAAATTAAAAAAAAAAATTGTCCAAAAACTTTTGAAGGGCACTTTATGTGGGAATCTTTATTCTTGTATAACATTATATTTCTGTAACTTTATTATTGTTTGTATATTAACGATCTTTGCATGTTTCTTAGAAAAATATATCAAATAAACAAATAAGAAAATTTATTTATTTTTCCCCCTAAATTTGATATACTTTTATATCAAAGGTATGAAGTTTCAAACAGGCATACGTGTATATATATGTGTGTGGCTACAATACATTCTATATATATAATTAAAATTGTACATTTCTATGAATATTATTGTCAAAACAGCTAAAACAATATCCACACCTTCAAGCACTCTCATGAGACTAGTGTTCATTGAATATTATACACAAGAAAAATGCCAGTTTTTGGCAGAAATCCCCCCCCCTAAATACGTCTATGCAAGTGCCCTGGGGCTGATTCAGGCCAAAAACGGGGATCAACAATTTTCACCCCAGATCAATTTTTCCCTGATGCCGCATCATGCGTTTTTCGGGGTGAAAAACTTTTTCTCTCGAACCGCGTCAAATGGTGCCTCAGTCCCTTCGACTGGTCCAGACAAGAAAGAAAATGTGCTAAGACCGGCACCGGAGGCCTTTTCGGGGGACAGGAGGCCCGTTTGCAGGACCTCATAAAGTCCCTATTGGGTCCGAGTCCGAAACCGGAAGTAGGTCACCATTGTTTACATATGTACATGTACATATAGTTTCCATAGAGTGACTATAGAGCGTATAGGGCGATAAGCAGGGGCGCGTAACTCGCCCCGAAAGTGGTTCTAGCCCGCTGGGTTGGCAACCCATGCCGCCGGGGCGGTGTTCCGGGTTGGGTCCGAGCCCGAAACCGGAAGTAGGTCACCATTGTTTACATATGTACATGTACATATAGTTTCCATATAGTGTCTATAGAGCGTATAGGGCGAATAGCAGGGGCTCGTAACTCGCCCCGAAAGTGATTCTAGCCCGCTTGGTTCGCGACCCATGCCGCCTGGGCGGTGTTCCGGGTTGGGTCCGAGCCCGAAACCGGAAGTAGGTCACCATTGTTTACATATGTACATAAACATATAGTTTCCATATAGTGTCTATAGAGCGTATAGGGCGAATAGCAGGGGCACGTAACTCGCCCCGAAAGTGGTTCTAGCCCGCAGGGTTTGCGACCCATGCCGCCAGGGCGGTGTTTCGGGTTGGGTCCGAGCCCGAAACCGGAAGTAGGTCACCATTGTTTACATATGTACATGTACATACAGTTTCCATATAGTGTCTATATAGCGTATAGGGCGAATAGCAAGGGCGCGTAACTCTCCCCGAAAGTGGTTCTAGCCAACTGGGTTCGCGACCCATGCCGCCTGGGCGGTGTTCCGGGTTGGGTCCGAGCCCGAAACCGGAAGTAGGTCACCATTGTTTACATATGTACATGTTCATATAGTTTCCATATAGTGACAATAGAGCGAATAGGGCGAATAGCAGGGGCGCGTAACTCGCCCCGAAAGTGGCTCTAGCCCGCTGGGTTCGCGACCCATGCCGCCTGGGCGGTGTTCCGGGTTGGGTCCGAGCCCGAAACCGGAAGAAGGTCACTATTGTTTACATATGTACATGTACATATAGTTTCCATATAGTGTCTATAGAGCGTATAGGGCGAATAGCAGGCGCGCGTAACTCGCCCCGAAAGTGTTTCTAACCCGCTGTGTTCGCGACCCTTGCCGCCTAGGAGATGTTCCGGGTTGGGTCCGAGCCCGAAACGGGAAGTAGGTCTCCTAGGAAACCGGGTCCTAGCCGGGTCGGTTCGAGACCCAGGCCGCCGGGTCGGCGTTCTGGGTTGGGTCCGAGCCAGAAACCGGAACTAGGTCACCATTGTTTACCTATTTTTTTACTATGTGCATGTACATACATGTATAGTACATATACAGAGTCTATGGAGCGTAGACAAGGGCCCGTAACTCGCCCAAAAACGGGTCCTAGCCGGGTCGGTTCGAGACCCAGGCCGCCGGGCGGCGTTCTGGGTTGGGTCCGAGCCAGAAACCGGAACTAGGTCACCATTGTTTACCTATTTTTTTACTATGTGCATGTACATATAGTACATATACAGAGTCTATGGAGCGTAGACAAGGGCCCGTAACTCGCCCCAAAACCGGTCCTAGCCGGGTCGGTTCGACACCCAGGCCGCCGGGTCGGCGTTCTGGGTTGGGTCCGAGCCAGAAACCGGAACTAGGTCACCATTGTTTACCTATTTTTTTACTATGTGCATGTACATATAGTACATATACAGAGTCTATGGAGCGTAGACAAGGGCCCGTAACTCGCCTCAAAACCGGTCTTAGCCGGGTCGGTTCGACACCCAGGCCGCCGGGTCGGCGTTCTGGGTTGGGTCCGAGCCAGAAACCGGAACTAGGTCACCATTGTTTACCTATTTTTTTACTATGTGCATGTACATATAGTACATATACAGAGTCTATGATGCGGTGACAAGGGCACGTAACTCGCCCCAAAACCGGTCCTAGTCGGGTCGGTTGGACACCCAGGCCGCCGGGTCGGCGTTCTGGGTTGGGTCCGAGCCAGAAACCGGAACTAGGTCACCATTGTTTACCTATTTTTTTACTATGTGCATATACATATAGTACATATACAGAGCCTATGGAGCGTAGACAAGGGCCCGTAACTCGCCCCAAAACCGGTCTTAGCCGGGTCGGTTCGACACCCAGGCCGCCGGGTCGGCGTTCTGGGTTGGGTCCGAGCCAGAAACCGGAACTAGGTCACCATTGTTTACCTATTTTTTTACTATGTGCATGTACATATAGTACATATACAGAGTCTATGGAGCGTAGACAAGGGCCCGTAACTCGCCCCAAAACCGGTCCTAGCCGGGTCGGTTCGACACCCAGGCCGCCGGGTCGGCGTTCTGGGTTGGGTCCGAGCCAGAAACCGGAACTAGGTCACCATTGTTTACCTATTTTTTTACTATGTGCATGTACATATAGTACATATACAGAGTCTATGGAGCGTAGACAAGGGCCCGTAACTAGCCCCAAAACCGGTCCTAGCCGGGTCGGTTCGACACCCAGACCGCCGGGTCGGCGTTCTGGGTTGGGTCCGAGCCAGAAACCGGAACTAGGTCACCATTGTTTACCTATTTTTTTACTATGTGCATGTACATATAGTACATATACAGAGTCTATGGAGCGTAGACAAGGGCCCGTAACTCGCCCCAAAACCGGTCCTAGCCGGGTCGATTCGACACCCAGGCCGCCGGGTCGGCGTTCTGGGTTGGGTCCGAGCCAGAAACCGGAACTAGGTCACCATTGTTTACCTATTTTTTACTATGTGCATGTACATATAGTACATATACAGAGTCTATGGAGCGTAGACAAGGGCCCGTAACTCGCCCCAAAACCGGTCCTAGCCGGGTCAGTTCGAGACCCAGGCCGCCGGGTCGGCGTTCTGGGTTGGGTCCGAGCCAGAAACCGGAACTAGGTCACCATTGTTTACCTATTTTTTTACTATGTGCATGTACATACATGTATAGTACATATAGAGAGTCTATGGAGCGTAGACAAGGGCCCGTAACTCGCCCAAAAACGGGTCCTAGCCGGGTCGGTTCGAGACCCAGGCCGCCGGGCGGCGTTCTGGGTTGGGTCCGAGCCAGAAACCGGAACTAGGTCACCATTGTTTACCTATTTTTTTACTATGTGCATGTACATATAGTACATATACAGAGTCTATGGAGCGTAGACAAGGGCCCGTAACTCGCCTCAAAACCGGTCTTAGCCGGGTCGGTTCGACACCCAGGCCGCCGGGTCGGCGTTCTGGGTTGGGTCCGAGCCAGAAACCGGAACTAGGTCACCATTGTTTACCTATTTTTTTACTATGTGCATGTACATATAGTACATATACAGAGTCTATGGAGCGGTGACAAGGGCACGTAACTCGCCCCAAAACCGGTCCTAGTCGGGTCGGTTGGACACCCAGGCCGCCGGGTCGGCGTTCTGGGTTGGGTCCGAGCCAGAAACCGGAACTAGGTCACCATTGTTTACCTATTTTTTTACTATGTGCATATACATATAGTACATATACAGAGCCTATGGAGCGTAGACAAGGGCCCGTAACTCGCCCCAAAACCGGTCTTAGCCGGGTCGGTTCGACACCCAGGCCGCCGGGTCGGCGTTCTGGGTTGGGTCCGAGCCAGAAACCGGACCTAGGTCACCATTGTTTACCTATTTTTTTACTATGTGCATGTACATATAGTACATATACAGAGTCTATGGAGCGTAGACAAGGGCCCGTAACTCGCCCCAAAACCGGTCCTAGCCGGGTCGGTTCGACACCCAGGCCGCCGGGTCGGCGTTCTGGGTTGGGTCCGAGCCAGAAACCGGAACTAGGTCACCATTGTTTACCTATTTTTTTACTATGTGCATGTACATATAGTACATATACAGAGTCTATGGAGCGTAGACAAGGGCCCGTAACTAGCCCCAAAACCGTTCCTAGCCGGGTCGGTTCGACACCCAGGCCGCCGGGTCGGCGTTCTGGGTTGGGTCCGAGCCTGAAACCGGAACTAGGTCACCATTGTTTACCTATTTTTTTACTATGTGCATGTACATATAGTACATATACAGAGTCTATGGAGCGTAGACCATGGTCCGTAACTCGCCCCAAAACCGGTCCTAGCCGGGTCGATTCGACACCCAGGCCGCCGGGTCGGCGTTTTGGGTTGGGTCCGAGCCAGAAACCGGAACTAGGTCACCATTGTTTACCTATTTTTTACTATGTGCATGTACATATAGTACATATACAGAGTCTATGGAGCGTAGACAAGGGCCCGTAACTCGCCCCAAAACCGGTCCTAGCCGGGTCGGTTCGACACCCAGGCCGCCGGGTCGGCGTTCTGGGTTGGGTCCGAGCCAGAAACCGGAACTAGGTCACCATTGTTTACCTATTTTTTTACTATGTGCATGTACATATAGTACATATACAGAGTCTATGGAGCGTATACAAGGGCCCGTAACTCGCCCCAAAAGCGGTCCTCGCCGGGTCGCTTCGACACCCAGGCCGCCGGGTCGGCGTTCTGGGTTGGGTCCAAGCCAGAAATCGGAACTAGGTCACCATTGTTTACCTATTTGTTTACTATGTGCATGTACATATAGTACATATACAGAGTCTATGGAGCGTGGACTAGGGCCCGTAACTCGCCCCAAAACCGGTCCTAGCCGGGTGGGTTCGACACCCAGGCCGCCGGGTCGGCGTTCTGGGTTGGGTCCGAGCCAGAAACCGGAAATAGGTCACCATTGTTTACCTATTTTTTTACTATGTGCATGTACATATAGTACATATACAGAGTCTATGGAGCGTAGACAAGGGCCCGTAACTCGCCCCAAAACCGGTCCTACCCGGGTCGGTTCGACACCCAGGCCGCCGGGTCGGCGTTCTGGGTTGGGTCCGAGCCAGAAACCGGAACTAGGTCACCATTGTTTACCTATTTTTTTACTATGTGCATGTACATATAGTACATATACAGAGTCTATGGAGCGTAGACAAGGGCCCGTAACTCGCCCCAAAACCGGTCCTAGCCGGGTCGGTTCGACACCCAGGCCGCCGGGTCGGCGTTCTGGGTTGGGTCCGAGCCAGAAACCGGAACTAGGTCACCATTGTTTACCTATTTTTTTACTATGTGCATGTACATATAGTACATATACAGAGTCTATGGAGCGTAGACAAGGGCCCGTAACTCGCCCCAAAACCGGTCCTAGCCGGGTCGGATCGACACCCAGGCCGCCGGGTCGGCGTTCTGGGTTGGGTCCGAGCCAGAAACCGGAACTAGGTCACCGTTGTTTACCTATTTTTTTACTATGTGCTTGTACATTTAGTACATATACAGAGTTTATGGAGCGTAGACAAGGGCCCGTAACTCGCCCCAAAACCGGTCCTAGCCGGGTCGGATCGACACCCAGGCCGCCGGGTCGGCGTTCTGGGTTGGGTCCGAGCCAGAAACCGGAAATAGGTCACCATTGTTTACCTATTTTTTTACTATGTGCATGTACATATAGTACATATACAGAGGTATGGAGCGTAGACAAGGGCCCGTAACTCGCCCCAAAACCGGTCCTAGCCGGGTCGGTTCGACACCCAGGCCGCCGGGTCGGCGTTCTGGGTTGGGTCCGAGCCAGAAACCGGAACTAGATCACCATTGTTTACCTATTTTTTTACTATGTGCATGTACATATAGTACATATACAGAGTCTATGGAGCGTAGACAAGGGCCCGTAACTCGCCCCAAAACCGGTCCTAGCCGGGTCGGTTCGACACCCAGGCCGCCGGGTCGGCGTTCTGGGTTGGGTCCGAGCCAGACATTGTTTACCTATTTATTTACTATGTGCATGTACATATAGTACATATACAGAGTCTATGAAGCGTAGACAAGGGCCCGTAACTCGCCCCAAAACCGGTTCTAGCCGGGTCGGTTTGACACCCAGGCCGCCGGGTCGGCGTTCTGGGTTGGGTCCGAGCCAGAAACCGGAACTAGGTCACCATTGTTTACCTATTTTTTTACTATGTGCATGTACATATAGTACATATACAGAGTCTATGGAGCGTAGACAAGGGCCCGTAACACGCCCAAAACCGGTCCTAGCCGGGTCGGTTCGACACCCAGGCCGCCGGGTCGGCGTTCTGGGTTGGGTCCGAGCAAGAAACCGGAACTAGGTCACCATTGTTTACCTATTTTTTTACTATGTGCATGTACATATAGTACATATACAGAGTCTATGGAGCGTAGACAAGGGCCCGTAACTCGCCCCAAAACCGGTCCTAGCCGGGTCGGTTCGACACCCAGGCCGCCGGGTCGGCGTTCTGGGTTGGGTCCGAGCCAGAAACCGGAACTAGGTCACCATTGTTTACCTATTTTTTTACTATGTGCATGTACATACAGAGTCTATGGAGCGTAGACAAGGGCCCGTAACTCACCCCAAAACCGGTCCTAGCCGGGTGGGTTCGCCACCCAGGCCGCCGGGTCGGCGTTCTGGGTTGGGTCCGAGCCAGAAACCGGAAATAGGTCACCATTGTTTACCTATTTTTTTACTATGTGCATGTACATATAGTACATATACAGAGGTATGGAGCGTAGACAAGGGCCCGTAACTCGCCCCAAAACCGGTCCTAGCCGGGTCGGTTCGACACCCAGGCCGCCGGGTCGGCGTTCTGGGTTGGGTCCGAGCCAGAAACCGGAACTAGATCACCATTGTTTACCTATTTTTTTACTATGTGCATGTACATATAGTACATATACAGAGTCTATGGAGCGTAGACAAGGGCCCGTAACTCGCCCCAAAACCGGTCCTAGCCGGGTCGTTTCGACACCCAGGCCGCCGGGTCGGCGTTCTGGGTTGGGTCCGAGCCAGACATTGTTTACCTATTTATTTACTATGTGCATGTACATATAGTACATATACAGAGTCTATGAAGCGTAGACAAGGGCCCGTAACTCGCCCCAAAACCGGTTCTAGCCGGGTCGGTTTGACACCCAGGCCGCCGGGTCGGCGTTCTGGGTTGGGTCCGAGCCAGAAACCGGAACTAGGTCACCATTGTTTACCTATTTTTTTACTATGTGCATGTACATATAGTACATATACAGAGTCTATGGAGCGTAGACAAGGGCCCGTAACTCGCCCCAAAACCGGTCCTAGCCGGGTCGGTTCGACACCCAGGCCGCCGGGTCGGCGTTCTGGGTTGGGTCCGAGCCAGAAACCGGAACTAGGTCACCATTGTTTACCTATTTTTTTACTATGTGCATGTACATATAGTACATATACAGATTCTATGGAGCGTAGACAAGGGCCCGTAACTCGCCCCAAAACCGGTCCTAGCCGGGTCGGTTCGACACCCAGGCCGCCGGGTCGGCGTTCTGGGTTGGGTCCGAGCCAGAAATCGGAACAAGGTCACCATTGTTTACCTATTTTTTTACTATGTGCATGTACATATAGTACATATACAGAGTCTATGGAGCGTAGACAAGGGCCCGTATCTCGCTCCAAAACCGGTCCTAGCCGGGTCGGTTCGACACCCAGGCCGCCGGGTCGGCGTTCTGGGTAGGGTCCGAGCCAGAAACCGGAACTAGGTCACCATTGTTTACCTATTTTTTTACTATGTGCATGTACATATAGTACATATACAGAGTCTATGGAGCGTAGACAAGGGCCCGTAACTCGCCCCAAAACCGGTCATAGCCGGGTCGGTTCGACACCCAGGCCGCCGGGTCGGCGTTCTGGGTTGGGTCCTAGCCTGAAACTGGAACTAGGTCACCATTTTTTACCTATTTTTTTACTATGTGCATGTACATATAGTACATATACAGAGTCTATGGAGCGTAGTCAAGGGCCCGTAACTAGGTCACCTGATCACCACTTTGCGGCTGGATTGTCTCCCCCTGAAAATCTGGTCTATTTCTCATATAGACATATAGTACAGTAGCCTATACATGCATAAGACTCTACTGAACATGGTGGACCGATTTCGGGCATGACCCCTCACAGCCAGCCTAACCAGCAATGCCATTGGTCATGTGTCATCGACAGGTCACCCGATCACCACTTTGCCGCTGGATTGTCTCCCCCTCAAAATCTGGTCTATTTCTCATATAGACATATAGTACAGTAGGCTATACATGTATATGACTGTACTGATCATGGCGGATTGATATCTCGCTTGATCGCTCACAGCCAGTCTAACCAGCACTGCCATTGGTCACGTGTCATGGACAGTTCACACCATCACCACTTTGCAGCTAGATTGTCTCCCCCTGAAAATCTGGTCTATTTCTCATATAGACATATAGTACAGTAGCCTATATATGTATATGACTCTACTGAACATGGCGGATTGATTTAGCGCTTGACCGCCCACAGCCAGCCTAACCAGCTCTGCCATTGGTCACGTATCAAGGACAGGTCACCCGATCACCACTTTGCGGTTAGATTGTCTCCACTTAAAAATCTGATCTATTTCTCATATAGACATATAGTACAGTAACCTATACATGTATATGACAGTACTGAACTTGGCCGACTAATTTCGCGTTTGACTGCTCACAGCCAGCCTAACCAACACTGCCATTGGTCACATGTCATCGACAGGTCACCCCATCACCACTTTGTAGATAGATTGTCTCCTCCTAAAAAATCTGGTCTATTTCTCATATAGACATATAGTACAGTAGCCTATACATGTATATGACTCTACTGAACATGGCGGATTGATTTCGCGCTTGACCGCCCACAGCCAGGCTAACCTGCTCTGCCATTGGTTACGAATCATGGACAGGTCACCTGATCACCACTTTGCGGCTTGATTGTTTCCCCATGAAAATCTTGTCTATTTCTCATATAGACATATAGTACAGTAGCCTATACATGTAAATGACTCTACTGAACATGGAGGACCGATTTCGCGCTTGACGGCTCACAGCCTGCCTAACCAGCACTTCCATTAGTCAACAGTCATGGACAGGTCACCCGATCACCACTTTGCGGCTGGATTGTCTCCCCCTGAAAATCTGGTCTATTTCTCATATAGACATATAGTACAGTAGCCTATACATGTATGACTCTACTGAAAATGGCGGACCGATTTCGCGCTTGACTGCTCACAGCCTGCCTTACCAACACTGCCATTGGTCATGTGTCATGGAAAGGTCACCCGATCACCACTTTGCCACTGGATTGTCTCCCCCTGAAAATCTAGTCTATTTCTCATATAGACATATAGTACAGCAGCCTATACATGTTTATGACTTTACTGAACATGGCAGACCGATTTCGCGCTTGACCAATAACAGCCAGCCTTACCAGCACTGCCATTGGTCACGTGTCATGGACAGGTCACCTGATCACCTTTTTGCGGCTGGATTGTCTCCCCCTGATAATTTGGACTATTTCTCATTATAGACATATACTACAGTAGCCTATACATGTATATGACTGTACTGAACATGGCGGACTGATTTCGGGCTTGACCGCTCACAGCCATCCTAACCAGCACTGCCATTGTTCACGTATCATGGATAGGTCACCTGATCACCACTTTGCGGCTGGATTGTCTCCCCCTGAAAATATCATCTATTTCTCATTTAGACATATAGTACAGTAGCCTATACATATATATGACTGTACTGAACATGGCGGACCGATTTCGCGCTTAACCGCTCACAGCCGGCCTGACCAGCACTGCCATTGTTCACATGTCATGGACTGGTAGCCCGATCAGCATTTTGCGGCTGGATTGTCTCCCCCTTAAAATCTGATCTATTTCTCATATAGACATATAGTACAGTAGCCAATACATGTATATGACTCTACTGAACATGGCGAACCGATTTCGCACTTGACTGCTCACAGCCAGCCTAACCAGCACTGCCATTGGTCACTTGTCATGGACAGGTCATCCGATCACCACTTTGCGGCTGGATTGTCTCCCCCTGAAAATTTGGTCTATTTCTCATATAGACATTTTGTACAGTAGGCTATACATGTATATGACTCTATTGAACATGGCAGACCAATTTCGTGCTTGACCGCTCTCAGCCAGCCTAACCAGAACGTCCATTGGTCACGTGTCATGGACAGGTCACCCAATCAACACTTTGCGGCTGGATTGTCTCCTCCTGAAAATCTGGTCTATTTCTCATATAGACATATTGTACAGTAGGCTATACATGTATATGACTGTACTGAACATGGCGGACCGATTTCGCGCTTGACCTCTCACAGCCAGCCTAACCAGCACTGCAATTGGTCACGTGTCATAGAAAGGTCATCGGATCACCATTTTGCGGCTTAATTCTCTCCCTGAAAATCTGGTCTATTTCTCATACAGACATAAAGTACAGTAGGCTATACATGTATATGACTCTATTGACCATGGCGGACCGATTTCGCGCTTGACCGCTCACAGCCAGCCTAACCAGCACCTCCATTGGTCATGTGTCATGGACAGGTCACTACTGTACTATATGTCTATATGAGAAATAGACCAGATTTTTAGGGGGAGACAATCCAGCCGCAAAGTGGTGATCGGGTGACCTGTCCATGACCTGTGACCAATGGCAGTGCTGGTTAGGCTGGCTGTGAGCGGTAAAGCGCGAAATCGGTCCGCCATGTTCAGTACAGTCATATACATGTATAGCCTACTGTACTATATGTCTATATGAGAAATAGACCAGATTTTCAGGGGGAGACAATCTAGCCGCAAAGTGATGATCGGGTGACCTGTCTATGATACGTGACGGATGGCAGTGCTGGTTAGACTGGCTGTGAGCGGTCAAGCCTTTAATGGGTCTGCCATGTTCAGTAGAGTCTTATATATGTATAGGCTACTGTACTATACGTCTATATGAGAAATAGACCAGATTTTCAGGGGGAGAAAATACAGCCGCAAAGTGATGATCAGGTGCCCTGTCCATGACACGTGACCAATGGCAGTGCTGGTTTGGCTGGCTGTGAGCAGTCAAGCGCGAAATTGGTCCGCCATGTTCAGGCGAGTCATATACATGTATAGGCTACTCTACTATATGTCTATATGAGAAATAGACTAAATTTTTAGGGGGAGACAATCCAGCTGCAAAGTGGTGATTGGGTAACCTTTTCATGACAAGTGACCAATGGCAGTGCTGGTTAGGCTGGCTGTGAGCGGATAAGCCCGAAATCGGTCCGCCATGTTCAGTACAGTCATATACATGTATAGCCTACTGTACTATATGACTGTATGAGAAATAGACCAGATTTTCAGGGGGAGACAATCCAGCCGCAAAGTGGTGATCGGGTGATCTGTCCATGAAACGTGACAAATGGCAGAGCTGGTGAGGCTGGCTGTGAGGGGTCAAGCGCAAAATCGGTTCACCATGTTCAGTACAGTCATATACATGTATAGCCTACTATACTATATGTCTATATGAGAAATTGACCAGATTTTCAAGGGGAGACAATCCAGCCGCAAAGTGGTGATGGGGTGACCTGTTCATGATAAATAACCAATGGCAGTGCTGGTTAGGCTGGCTGTGAGTGATCAAGCGTGAAATCGGTCTACCATATTCAGTAGAGACATATACATGTATAGGTTACTGTACTCTATGTCTATATGAAAAATAGACCAGATTTTCAGGGGGAGACATTCGAGCCGCAAATTGGTGATTGGGTGACCTGTTCATGACACGTGACCAAATGCAGTGCTGTTTAGGCTGACTCTGAGTTAGGAAGCGCGAAATCGGATCACCATATTCAGTACAGTAATATACATGTATAGGTTACTGTACTATATGTCTATATGAGAAATAGACCAGATTTTCAGGGGGAGACAATCCAGCCGCAAAGTAGTGATCAGATGACCTGTCCCTGACACGTGACCAATGGCAGTGCAGGTTAGGCTGGCTGGGTGCGGTCAAGCACAAAATGGGTCCGCCATGTTCAGTAGAGTCATATACATGTATAGGCTACTGTACTATGTGTCTATATGAGAAATAGACCAGATTTTCAGGGGGAGACAATCCAGCCGCAAAGTGGTGATTTGGTGACCTGTCAATGACACATGACCAATGGTAGTGCTGGTTCGGCTGGCCTTTAGCGGTCAAGCGCGAAATTGGTCCGCCATGTTCATTAGAGTCATATACATGTATAGGCTACTGTATTTTATGTCTATATGAGTAATAGAACAGATTTTCAGGGGGAGACAATCCAGCCGCAAAGTGGTGATCGGGTGACCTGTCCATGACATGTGACCAATGGCAGTGCTGGTTAGGCTGGCTGTGAGCGGTCAAGCGCAAATCTGTCCGCCCGCCATGTTGAGTACAGTCATATACATGTATAGGCTACTGTACTATATGACTCTATGAGAAATAGATCAGATTTTCAGGGGGAGACAATCCAGCCGCAAAGTGTTGATCGGGTGACCTGTCCATGACACCTGACCAATGGCAGTGCTGGTTGCGCTGGCTGTGAGCGGTCAAGGGCAAATCGGTCCGCCCGCCATGTTCAGTACAGTCATGTACTTGTATATGCTACTGTACTATATGTCTATAAGAGAAAAAGACCAGATTTTCAGGGGGAGACAATCCAGCCGCAAAGTGTTGATCGGGCGACCTGTCCATGACATGTGACCAATGGCAGTGCTGGTTAGGCTGGCTGTGAGCGGTCAAGCGCGAAATGGGTCCGCCATATTCATTAGAGTCATATACATTTTTAGCCTACTGTACTATATGTCTATATGAGAAATAGATCAGATTTTCAGGGGGAGACAATCCAGCCGCAGAGTGGTGATCAGGTGACCTGTCAATGACACATGACCAATGGCAGTGCTGGTTAGGCTGACTGTGAATAGTCAAGCACAAATCGGTCCGCCCGCCATGTTCAGTAGAGTCATATACATGTATAGGCTACTGTACTATATGTCTAAATGAGAAATAGAACAGATTTTCAGGGGGAGACAATCCAGCCAAAAAGGGGTGATCAGGTGACCTGTCCATGACACGTGACCAATGGCAGTGCTGGTTAGGCTGGATGTGAGCGGTCAAGAGCGAAATCGTTCCGCCATGTTCAGTAGAGTCATATACATATATAGGCTACTGTACTATATGTCTATATGAGAAATAGATCAGATTTTCAGGGGGAGACAATCCAGCCGCAAAGTGGTGATCGGGTGACCGATCCATGACATGTGAGCAAAGGCAATGCTGGTTAGGCTGGCCATGAGCAGTCAAGCGCCAAAATCGGTCTGCCATGTTCAGTAGAGTCATATACATGTATAGGCTACTGTACTATATGACTAAATGAGAAAAAGAACAGATTTTCAGGGGGAGACAATCCAGCCAAAAAGGGGTGATTGGGTGACCTGTCCATGACACGTGACCAATGGCAGTGCTGGTTAGGCTTGCTGTGAGCGGTCAAGCACGAAATCAGTCCGCCATGTTCAGTAGTGTCTTATACATGTATAGGCTACTGTACTATATGTCTATATGAGAAATAGACCAGATTTTCAGGGGGAAACAATCCAGCCGCAAAGTGGTGATCAAGGGACCTGTCCATGACACATGACCAATGGCAGTGCTGGTTAGGCTGGCTGTGAGCAGTTAAGCGCGAAATCGGTCCGCCTGCCATGTTCAGTAGAGTCATATACATGTAAAGGCTACTGTACTATATTTCTATATGAGAAATAGACCAGATTTGCAGAGGGAGACAATCCAGCCAAAAAGTGGTGATCGGGTGACCTGTCCATGACACGTGACCAATGGCAGTGCTGGTTAGGCTAGCCTTGTGCGGTCAAGCGCAAAATCGGTCCCCCATGTTCAGTAGATTCATATACATGTATTGGCTTCTGTACTATATGTCTATATGAGAAATAGACCAGATTTTCAGGGGGAGACAATCCAGCCGCAAAAAGGTGATTGGGTGACCTGTCCATGACACATGACCAATGGAAGTGCTGGTTAGGCTGGCTGTGAGCGGTCAAGTGCGAAATCGGTCTGCCGTGTTCAGTAGAGTCATATACATGTATAGCCTACTGTACTATTATGTCTATATGAGAAATAGACCAGATTTTCAGGGGGAGACAATCCTGCCGCAAAGTGGTGATCGGGTGACCTGTCCATGACACGTGACCAATGGCAGTGCTGGTTAGGCTAGCTGTGAGCGGTCAAGCGCAAATTGGTCCGCCCGCCATGTTAAGTACAGTCATATACATGTATAGGCTACTATATATATCTACATGAGAAATAGACCAGATTTACAGGGGGAGACAATCCAGCGACAAAGTGGTGATCGGGTGACCTGTCTATGACACATGATCAATGGCAGTGCAGGTTAGACTGGCTGTGTGTGGTCAAGCGCGAAATCAGTCCGCCATGTTCAGTAGAGTCATATACATGTATAGGCTACTGTACTATATGTCTATATGAGAAATAGAATAGATTTACAGGGGGAGACAATCCAGCGACAAAGTGGTGATCGGGTGACCTGTCTATGACACGTGATCATTGGCAGTGCAGGTAAGACTGGCTGTGAGTGGTCAAGCGCGAAATCAGTCCGCCATGTTCAGTAGAGTCATATACATGAATAGGCTACTGTAATATATGTCTATATGAGAAATAGACCAGATTTTCAGGGGGAGACAATCCAGCCGCAAAGTGGTGATTAGGTGACCTGTCTATGATACGTGATCAATGGCAGTGCTGGTTAGGCTGGCTATGAGTGGTCAAGTGCGAAATCAGTCCACCATGTTCAGTAGAGTCATATACATGTATAGGCTACTGTACTATATGTCTATATGAGAATTAGACCAGATTTTCAGGGGGAGACATTCCTGCCGCAAAGTGGTGATCGGGTGACCTGTCCACGACACGTGACCAATGGCAGTGCTGGTTAGGCTGGCTTTGAGTTAGGACGCGCGAAATCGGATCACCATGTTCAGTACAGTCATATACATGTAAAGGTTACTGTACTCTATGTCTATATGAGAAATAGACCAGATTTTCAGGGGGAGACAATCCAGCCACAAAGTAGTGATCGGATGACCTGTCCCTGACACGTGACCAATGGCATTGCAGGTTAGGCTGGCTGTGAGCAGTCAAGCGCGAAATCGGTCCGCCATGTTCAGTAGAGTCATATACATGTATAGGCTACTGTATTATATGTCTATATGAGAAATAGACCAGATTTTCAGGGGGAGAAAATACAGCCGCAAAGTGGTGATCAGGTGCCCTGTCCATGACACGTGACCAATGGCAGTGCTGGTTTGGCTGGCTGTAAGCAGTCAAGCGCGAAATCGGACCGCCATGTTCAGTAGAGTCATATACATGTATAGGCTACTGTACTATATGTCTATATGAGAAATAGACCAGATTTTTAGGGGGAAACAATCCAGCCGCAAAGTGGTGATCGGGTAACCTGTCCATGACCTGTGACCAATGGCAGTGCTAGTTAGGCTGGCTGTGAGCGGTTAAGCGCGAAATCGGTCCGCCATGTTCAGTACAGTCATATACATGTATAGCCTAATGTACTATATGACTGTATGAGAAATAGACCAGATTTTCAGGGGGAGACAATCTAGCCGCAAAGTGATGATCGGGTTACCTGTCTATGATACGTTATGGATGGCAGTGCTGGTTAGACTGCCTGTGAGCGGTCAAGCGCGTAATGGGTCTGCCATGTTCAATAGAGTCTTATATATGTATAGGCTACTGTACTATATGTCTGTATGAGAAATAGACCAGATTTTCAGGGGGAAACAATCCAGCCACAAAGTGGTGATCGGGTGACCTGTCCATGTCACGTGACCAATGGCAGTGCTGGTTAGGCTGGCTGTGAGCGGCCAAGCGCGAAATTGGTCCACATGCCATGTTCAGTAGAGTCATATACATGTATAGGCTACTGTACTATATGTCTATATGAGAAATAGACCAGATTTTCAGGGGGAGACAATCCAGCCGCAAAGTGGTGATCGGATGACCTGTCCATGACAAGTGAACAATGGCAGTGCTGGTTAGGCTGGCTGTGAGTGGTCAAGCGTGAAATGGGTCCGCCATATTCAGTTGAGTCATATACATGTATAGGCTACTGTACTATATGTCTATATGAGAAATAGACCAGATTTTCAGGGGTAGACAATCCAGCGGCAAATTGGTGATCGGGTGACCCGTCCATGACACGTGACCAATGGCAGTGCTGGTTAGGCTGGCTGTGAGTGGTCAAGCGCGAAATGGGTCCGCCAAATTCAGTAGAGTCATATACATGTATAGGCTACTGTACTATATGTCTATATGAGAAATAGACCAGATTTTCAGGGGGAGACAATCCAGCCGCAAAGTGGTGATCGGGTGACCTGTCCATGACATGTGACCAATGGCAGTGCTGGTTAGGCTTGCTGTGAGTGGTCAAGCGCAAATCTGTCCGCCCGCCATGTTCAGTACAGTCATATACATGTATAGGCTACTGTACTATATGTCTATATGAGAAAAAGAACAGATTTTCAGGGGGAGACAATCCAGCCGCAAAGTGATGATCGGGTGACCTGTCCATGACACGTGACCAATGGCAGTGCTGGTTAGACTGGCTGTGAGAGATAAAGCACGAAATCAATCCGCCATGATCAGTACAGTCATATACACGTATAGCCTACTGCACAATATGTCTATATGAGAAATAGACCAGATTTTCAGGGGGAGACAATCCAGCCGCAGAGTGGTGATCGGGTGACCTGTTCCAGACATGTTACCAATGGCATTGCTGGTTAGGCTCGCTGTGAGTAGTCATGCGCGAAATGGGTCCGCCATGTTCAGTAGAGTCATATACATGTATAGGCTACTGTACTATATGTCTATATGAGAAATAGACCAGATTTTCAGGGGAAGACAATCCAGCCGCAAAGTGGTGATCTGGTGACCTGTCCATGACAGGTGACCAATGGCAGTGCTGGTTAGGCTGGCTGTGAGAGGTCAAGCACAAAATCGGTCTGCCATGTTCAGTAGAGTCATATACATGTATAGGCTACTGTACTTTATGTCTATATGAGAAATAGACCAGATTTTCAGGGGTAGACAATCCAGCCGCAAAGTGGTGATCGGGTGAACTGTACATGACACGTGACCAATGGCAGTGCTGGTTAGGCTGGCTGTGAGCGGTCAAGCGCGAAATCAGTCCAAAATGTTCAGTAGAGTGATATACATGTATAGGATACTGTACTATATGTCTATATGAGAAATAGACCAGATTTTCAGGGGGTGACAATCCAACCACAAAGTGGTGATCGGGTGACCTGTCCATGACACGTGAACAATGCCAGTGCTGGTTAGGCTGGCTTTGAGCGGTCAAGCGCGAAATCAGTCCGTAATATTCAGTAGAGTGATATACATGTATGGGCTACTGTACTATACGTTAATATGAGAAATAGACCAGATTTTCAGGGACAGACAATCCAACCACAAGGTGGTGATCGGGTGACCTGTCCATGACACATGACCAATAGCAGTGCTGGATAGGCTGGCGGTGAGCGGTCAAGCGTGAAATCGGTCAGCCATGTTCAGCAGAGTGATATACATGTATAGGTTACTGTACTATATGTCTGTATGAGAAATAGACCAGATTTTCAGGGGGAGACAATCAAGCTGCAAAGTGGTGATCTGGTGACCTGTCTATGACCAATGGCAGTGCTGGTTAGGCTGCTGTGAGCCATCAAGCGCAAAATCGGTCCGCCATGTTCAGTAGAGTCATATGCATGTATAGGCTACTGTACTATATGTCTATATGAGAAAAAGACCAGATTTTCAGGGGGAGACAATCCTGCTGCAATGTGGTGATCGGGTAACCTGTCCACGACACGTGACCAATGGCAGTGATGGTTAGGCTGGCTGTGAGCGGTCAAGCGCGAAAACGATCTGCCATGTTCAGTAGAGGCATATACATGTATAGGCTACTCTACTATATGTCTATATGAGAAATAGACCAGATTTTCAGGGGGATACAATCCAGCCGCAAAGTGGTGATCAAGTGACCTGTCCATGACACGTGACCAATGCCAGTGCTGGTTAGGCTGGCTGTGAGCGGTCAAGCTCGAAATGGGTCCGCCATATTCAGTACAGTCATATACATGTATAGGCTACTGTACTATATGTCTATATGAGAAATAGACCAGATTTTCATGGGGAGACAAACCAACCACAAAGTGGTGATCGGGTGACCTGTCCATGACACGTGACCAATGGCAGTGCTGGTTAGACTGGCTGTGAGTGGTCATGCGCGAAATCGGTCTGCCTGCCATGTTCAGTAGTGTCATATACATGTATAGGCTACTGTACTATATGTCAATATGAGAAATGGACCAGATTTTCAGGGGGAGACAATCCAGCCGCAGAGTGGCGATCGGGTGACCTGTCCATGACACGTGACCAATGGCAGTGCTGGTTAGACTGGCTGTGAGTGGTCATGCGCGAAATCGGTCTGCCTGCCATGTTCAGTACAGTCATATACATGTATAGGCTACTGTACTATATGTCAATATGAGAAATGGACCAGATTTTCAGGGGGAGACAATCCAGCGGCAGAGTGGTGATCGGGTGACCTGTCCATGACACGTGACCAATGGCAGTGCTGATTAGGCTGGCTGTGAGTGGTCAAGCGCGAAATCGGTCAGCCATGTTCAGTAGAGTCATATACATATATAGGCTACTGTACTATATGTCTATATGAGAAATAGACCAGATTTTCAGGGGGAGACAATCCAGCCGCAAAGTGGTGATTGGATCACCTGTCCATGACACATGACCAATGGCAGTGCTGGTAAGGATGGCTGTGAGCAGTCAAGTGTGAAAATAATCCGCCATGTTCAGTAGAGTCATATGCATGTAAAGGCTACTGTATTATACGCTATATGAGAAATAGACCAGATTTTCAGGGGGAGACAATTCAGCCGCAAAGTGGTGATTGGGTAAGCTGTCCATGACACGTGACCAATGGCAGTGCTGGTTAGGCTGGCTGTGAGCGGTCAAGCGCAAAATTGGTCCGCCATATTCAGAACAGTAATATACATGTATAGCCTACTTTACTATATGTCTATATGAGAAATAGACCAGATTTTCAGGGGGAGACAATCCAGCCGCAAAGTGGTGATCGGGTGACCTGTCCATGACACGTGACCAATGGCAGTGCTGGTTAGACTGGCTGTGAGTGGTCATGCGCGAAATCGGTCCGCCATGTTCAGTACAGTCCTATACATGTATAGCCTACTGTACTATATGACTGTATGAGAAATAGACCAGATTTTCAGGGGGAGACAATCTAGCCACAAAGTGATGATCGGGTGACCTGTCTATGATACGTGACGGATGGCAGTGCTGGTTAGACCGGCTGTGAGCGGTCAAGCGGGTAATGGGTCTGCCATGTTCAATAGAGTCTTATATATGTAAAGGCTACTGTACTATATGTCTGTATGAGAAATAGACCAGATTTTTAGGGGGAGACAATCCAGCCGCAAAGTGGTGATCGGGTGACCTGTCCATGAAACGTGACAAATGGCAGAGCTGGTGAGGCTGGCTGTGAGGGGTCAAGTGCAAAATCGGTCCACCATGTTCAGTACAGTCATATACATGTATAGCCTACTTTACTATATGTCTATATGAGAAATTGACCAGATTTTCAAGGGGAGACAATCCAGCCGCAAAGTGGTGATGGGGTGACCTGTTCATGATAAATGACCAATGGCAGTGCTGGTTAGGCTGGCTGTGAGTGATCAAGCGCGAAATCGGTCTACCATGTTCAGTAGAGACTTATACATGTATAGGCTACTGTACTATATATCTATATGAGAAATAGACCAGATTTTCAGGGGGAGACATTCGAGCCGCAAATTGGTGATTGGGTGACCTGTCCATGACACGTGACCAATGGCAGTGCTGCTTAGGCTGGCTCTGAGTTAGGAAGCGCGAAATCAGATCACCATATTCAGTACAGTAATATACATGTATAGGTTACTGTACTATATGTCAATATGAGAAATAGACCAGATTTTCAGGGGGAGACAATCCAGCCACAAAGTAGTGATCGGATGACTTGTCCCTGACACGTGACCAATGGCAGTGCAGGATAGGCTGGCTGTGTGCGGTCAAGCACGAAATGGGTCCGCCATGTTCAGTAGAGTCATATACATGTATAGGCTACTGTACTATGTGTCTATATGAGAAAAAGACCAGATTTTCAGGGGGAGACAATCCAGCCACAAAGTGGTGATCGGGTGACCTGTCCATGTCACGTGACCAATGGCAGTGCTGGTTAGGCTGGCTTTGAGTTAGGACGCGCGAAATCGGATCACCATGTTCAGTACAGTCATATACATGTAAAGGTTACTGTACTCTATGTCTATATGAGAAATAGACCAGATTTTCAGGGGGAGACAATCCAGCCACAAAGTAGTGATCGGATGACCTGTCCCTGACACGTGACCAATGGCATACCAGGTTAGAATGGCTGTGAGCAGTCAAGCGCGAAATCGGTCCGCCATGTTCAGTAGAGTCATATACATGTATAGGCAACTGTATTATATGTCTATATGAGAAATAGACCAGATTTTCAGGGGGAGAAAATACAGCCGCAAAGTGGTGATCAGGTGCCCTGTCCATGACACGTGACCAATGGCTGTGCTGGTTTGGCTGGCTGTAAGCAGTCAAGCGCGAAATCGGACCGCCATGTTCAGTAGAGTCATATACATGTATAGGCTACTGTACTATATGTCTAAATGAGAAATAGACCAGATTTTTAGGGGGAAACAATCCAGCCGCAAAGTGGTGATCGGGTAACCTGTCCATGATCTGTGACCAATGGCAGTGCTGGTTAGGCTGGCTGTGAGCGGTTAAGCGCGAAATCGGTCCGCCATGTTCAGTTCAGTCATATACATGTATAGCCTAATGTACTATATGACTGTATGAGAAATAGACCAGATTTTCAGGGGGAGACAATCTAGCCGCAAAGTGATGATCGGGTTACCTGTCTATGATACGTTATGGATGGCAGTGCTGGTTAGACTGCCTGTGAGCGGTCAAGCGCGTAATGGGTCTGCCATGTTCAATAGAGTCTTATATATGTATAGGCTACTGTACTATATGTCTGTATGAGAAATAGACCAGATTTTCAGGGGGAAACAATCCAGCCACAAAGTGGTGATCGGGTGACCTGTCCATGTCACGTGACCAATGGCAGTGCTGGTTAGGCTGGCTGTGAGCGGCCAAGCGCGAAATTGGTCCACATGCCATGTTCAGTAGAGTCATATACATGTATAGGCTACTGTACTATATGTATATATGAGAAAAAGAACAGATTTTCAGGGGGAGACAATCCAGCCGCAAAGTGTTGATCGGGCGACCTGTCCATGACACCTGACCAATGGCAGTGCTGGTTGCGCTGGCTGTGAGCGGTCAAAGGCAAATCGGTCCGCCCGCCATGTTCAGTACAGTCATGTACATGTATAGGCTACTGTACTACATGTTTATATGAGAAATAGACCAGATTTTCAGGGGGAGACAATCCTGCCGCAAAGTGGTGATCGGGTGACCTGTCTATGACACTTGACCAATGGCAGTGCTGGTTAGGCTGGCTGTGAGCGGTCAAGCGCAAATCGGTCCGCCCGCCATGTTCAGTACAGTCATATACATGTATAGGCTACTGTACTATATGTCTATATGAGAAAAAGACCAGATTTTCAGGGGGAGACAATCCTGCCGCAAAGTGATGATCGGGTGACCTGTCCATGACATGTGACCAATGGCAGTGCTGGTTAGACTGGCTGTGAGAGATCAAGCACGAAATCAATCCGCCATGATCAGTACAGTCATATACACGTATAGCCTACTGCACAATATGTCTATATGAGAAATAGACCAGATTTTCAGGGGGAGACAATCCAGCCCCAAAGTGGTGATTGGGTAACCTTTCCATGACACGTGACCAATGGCTGTGCTGGTTAGGCTGGCTGTGAGCGGTCAAGCGCAAAATCGGTTCGCCTTATTCAGAACAGTAATATACATGTATAGCCTACTTTACTATATGTCTATATGAGAAATAGACCAGATTTTCAGGGGGAGACAATCCAGCCGCAGAGTGGTGATCGGGTGACCTGTCCATGACACGTGACCAATGGCAGTGCTGGTTAGACTGGCTGTGAGCGGTCAAGTGCAAAATCAGTCCGACATGTTCAGTAGAGTGATATACATGTATAGGATACTGTACTATATGTCTATATGAGAAATAGACCAGATTTTCAGGGGGAGACAATCCAACCACAAAGTGGTGATCGGGTGACCTGTCCATGACACCTGAACAATGCCAGTGCTGGTTAGGCTGACTGTGAGCGGTCAAGCGCGAAATCAGTCCGACATGTTCCATAGAGTGATATACATGTATGGGCTACTGTACTATACGTCTATATGAGAAATAGACCAGATTTTCAGGGGGAGACAATCCAACCACAAGGGAGTGATCCGGTGACCTGTCCATGACACATGACCAATAGCAGTGCTGGATAGGCTGGCGGTGAGCGGTCAAGCGTGAAATCGGTCAGCCATGTTCAGTAGTGTCATATACATGTATAGGCTACTGTACTATATGTCTGTATGAGAAATAGACCGGATTTTCAGGGGGAGAAAATCCAGCCGCAAAGTGGTGATCAGGTGACCTGTCCATGACACGTGAACAATGGCAGTGCTGGTTAGGCTGCCTGTGAGAGGACAAGCGCAAAATTGGTCCCCCATGTTCAGTACAGTCATATATATATAACACAGTCCGGAATACGTTTGCGAATCTGGAAATCTTGCAAACTTACTTTATTTGTTTTTCATCCGATTTATTTCAAATTTTCAATAAATGTAGATCTACATATGGGCATAACATCAGTAAACACTTTCATACAGATATCTTTACTAGATATATGTTTAATTTCAAGTCAAATGTCAAAATTCCCATGGGGATTGGCAAATTCCCATGGGAAAATGGCTCTCCCATGGGAATCCCATTTAGAAAATGGGAATTTTCTCCCATGGGAGAATCCTCCCATTTCTAATTCCATTACTAAAGGTCACAGCAAGGTAAAAATATAAACTTGGCATCATACTGATATTCTTAACAAGAATGTGAAAAAAAAATATTTAAGAAGTGCCAAAATAAAAAATTCCCATATTTAAGAATGGGAGAATTCTCCCGTGGGAGAAATCCCATATTTCAGAATGGGAGAATTCACCCATGGGAGAAATCCCATATTTCAGAATGGGAGAATTCACCCGTTGGAGAAATCCCATATCCAAAATGGGAGAATTTTCCCGTGGGAGAAATCCCATTTTCAATATGGGAGAATTCTCCCGTGGGAGAAATCCCATTTTCTAAATGAGAAAATATTCAAAATGAATAACTATTGCAAGAGATATAAGAAAAATTTGATATTGAGCTGAAGTTTCTAGAGACGGCTTGTAGATATTTTGAATGATTTTAAAATCTAAAATAGTAAATGCTTATTGTTTATTCTTTTTCATTTCTTAAATGAAGTTTTCATTCAAAATTACTATACTTTAAATGATTATTTGGTTGTAAATAAATTATATACAAATCTAAATTTGTTAACCTGCTCCTATGAATACATTCTGTAGATGAGCATGATGCAAATACTTGAATACAGGCTTCCCTAAATTTTAAGTTTCATAAAAAGTACAGAGTAGATAACACTATTATTCTATTACTTTATACCATTAATCAACTTAACCCAGTAGCCTGACTCTAGTTTACTTGATTCATACAATCGGGCTAGCTAATAATTTTGCCTTAAACTTCATAACATTAATAATGAACCTAGTGCGCAAGAAAATTTAAGATGGCAGTCATCAACTTAATCCACTAGCCTGACTCCAGTATTAGCATACATAAATACAGGCTTGTGAAATCTTCTTGATTTATACAATCTGGCTAGCTAATTTTTCGTCTTGAACTTCAAAAAATTAATAATGGACCTAGTGCTCAAGAAAATTTAAGATGGCAGCCATCAACTTTACCCACTAGCCTGACTCCAGGATTAGCATACATAGATACAGGCTTGTGGAATCTTCTTGATTCATACAATTGGGCTAGCTAATAATTTTACCTTGAACTTCACAAAAATTAATAATGAACCTAGTGCTCAAGAAAATTTAAAATGGCAGTCATCAACTTAACCCACTAGCCTGACCTCAGGACTAACATACATAGATACAGGCTTGTGAAATCTACTTGATTCATACAATTGTGCTAGCTGATAATTTTGCCTGAACTTCATAACATTGATAATGGTCCTAGTGCACGAGAAAATTTAAGATGGCAGCCATCAACTTTACCCACTAGCCTGACCCCAGGACTAGCATACATAGATACAGGCATTATTGGAAACCAAATACATTATTCATCTTAGGTAATTTTGGATATTTATACATGTACCTCCCTACAAGATAAGTCTTTACCTTAACCAACTAGCCCACTAGCAGCATGATTATTTGGGCTAGTGCTTGATTAAATTTCAGGCAGTGTTTGTGAATATCTCCCTTAAATGTACTAGTACTAGTTACACAAGTATGCCAAACTTGATCTTGTTTGTAAAAAAACCCTAATAAAATCAGTAGTTCACTGTTGTGACAGGACACTTTATAAAACATAATCATGAACAATTTACAACATATATTCAACAGCAGCGTGTTCAGTTACCTTGAACGTTCCAAAACGTTCCGTAACAGAAGTGTCGGAACAACTCAACCCATAGACAACTCAACCCGAGACAGCTCAATCTCCTACTAACGGATTGAGAAGTCCCAACTTTGTGTTGAGTATTGCACAGGTTGAGTTATCTATGTGTTGCGTTCTCCCGTACCCGTAACGTTAGCTAACAGAAGTTACTGATCACAGGGCAGAAATTTAAGTTGAGGTAATGAAATAGGCAAATGATTCAATCATGCTATGTAATCAAAAAGATTAGGGCTGTGGATCGTTGAGCTAGTGGGGATCATATCCAAACCGTGATTCATGTGTAGCAATCCATTCATCGAACCACGAATCAGTTGTTGATAGAGAAGCATACAGGATTTATGTTATAAGAAGAAAATAAGTGCAGAATTACAGAAGCTTTTACTGTATGGAAAACCATGTACTCCAAACATTTCAATTTCAAGCATGTTTGAGACATTTTCAGTGATAATATTTTATTATAAGTGTATCAATCAATGCCATGCAATCCATTTTCAGTGTTAATTAAGCTAAAATATTTTTAAGATATTTAAAATATTTAAAAATATTTTTTTTCAATAATAGATCGCGATCCGACAATTTCTGGCGTGATGAATATTTGTACTCAATTTTCTGGCCAAGATTGCGAATATCCGATATTAGCAATTTTTAGGGGTGTAACAATACGATAAAAACCATATTGCAATATATTGTAATATGCAAAACCCGTATTGCAATACGCACCGTTTTTGGGTAGAAATGCAAAGCATGAATTATTTCATGCGCACCGCCCTAAATTGGATCACCATAAGATGCATTCGTGTATTTTCAAATGATCTCTAATTCAAATGTTTGAATTACTTGTGTAACATGATCTATATGTCAGAAAACTGCATGTTTTGAAACGGACTTTTGAAGATGTTTTTCTCTAAATTGACTAAATGTTTAAACTATTAAAGCACAATAAGTGATGTTGAACCACCGCCCATTTCACTAATTAATACTGTTTCCGGTTCGTTGCTATTAACAACGCTCGTTCTATTAGACAAATCTACATTTTAATCTACGGACATTTTAGTATTTTACTGATTTCTTCCATGTATAAGGATATAAACATTAGAAATCATAGGCGGATCCAGGCGGGAGTGGACCCGGCGTACGCCCCCTTCGAATTGCCCACGCAAAGGGTTTTTTTATCATGAAATATGATATATTTATAGGAAAATATATGAATATAAATGTCAAAATTTCGCACGCTACACGTGCAATTGACTGATAACAAGACCGGAACTACGCTAGTACAATGACATAAAGTACAATTATTCAAGGACAATACCTTCTAAGTATTTGTAAGATTTTAACATGATCTATTAGTTAAATTATTGTAAGATTTTTGATAATTTGCTGCCCCAGTCTGCTTGTTCATTTTCCGCCCCCCAATAACTTGAAATCACGGCCCCCTGTAGCCTAAGTGGAAATCCTGGATCCACCTATGGAAATCATCCATACAATGTTATTATAATATTTATTTATGTATTTTTAGTATATTTTGTTGTTTAATGGGCCGTATTTGCCGTTTTACTTTAGAGCAATAGAGCGCTGTTGAACCTCATTTTTCACAACCCGTGTTTTTCACAACTTGTGAAAATTGCGTACGCGTTTTTCACAAATAAGCAATGTGAAAATTACGTTAGACATATTTTGCGATTTTTAGTCCTAACGCAATTTTCACAACATGGGTCAATATCATAGTATATTTTAAAGTATATGATAACCAAAATTAATGTTTTATCAAATATTTTATTCAAATGGTTAACGTCGCAACATGGACGCAAGATGTCGCAACCACCCTAAGGTCTTCAACAAGCCAGTTTTGTGCCTTATTTAACCACCTTTACGTACAAGCAACCCGACTTTAGCACATAAGCCATCTTAAGGTACATAGTAAGCACAAATGTCCCATGGTACTATATTAATGTTCGTATTAACAAGTTTCGCATTCGAAGTAACCGCCTCGAGGTCAATAGCAGCTGCTCAAGCATACTTAGCAACAGTTTCATTGCCAATAGTAATTACTCAAATGCTTCTAGCAAACACTTAGGTCCTAGCATCCTATACGTTACGCTCCGTAGCAACAGCACGAATATCCATGGTAACATTTATGCTCTTAGCAACTTCTATCGAACCTTAGTCGTTTAAGTGGAGGAGAGGGATTCAAACTGGCGACTCTTGGTGCATGAATCATGAAGCACATAACCCAGTATCCGCCCTGACAGACACTAATATTTATTTATTAGGCACATATGGCAACATGAGGATTCTACAGTATTTTATATTTTGGTAAGATATACCGTTGGTAAAAAAAGGTTTACATGTTTGGAAGATGCATGCATATTAAACTTAAATAAATATGATTATAGCTTATATAATTGATATATAAAATTAAAGGTCATTGTATCTTTATTTATGAAAACATTAGTCAATTGTGAGTTATATTTTGTGAATTGTAACACATTGGTTAATTCCAGAGGTACAGATTTTATTTCAGATTTTTTCTACCGTCGCTCAATACTGGAATTCAAATGTTGTATGAATAGTAATATAATTGCTGTGAAAGTGCGCCGATAAAACCTCGAGGCGGGCAATATATTCCAGTATTGAACAAGTTTGCCATATTGAATCTCGTTTTTCACAAACAGGTTGTGAAAAACGCGTTCTGTGAAAAACGAGGTTCAATGTTGAACCTCATTTTTCACAACAAGTAAAAATTACGCTCGTGGTTTTTTCAACGTTTGTTACAACCCGTTTTGTAAAAAAAAACCTAATTATAACGATAATTTATTATCAACGGGTTGGTATGTTCAATAACTATGTAATATCTCGTTTTGCTATAAAATATGACTATTTGTTTTCCTGTCGAAATCTTCAAATTAACATGGCGAAATGTAAGTAATTTGTCTATTTGAACATTTTATGTTTGCTTGTTAAACATTATTTTCTTTCTTCACCAATAATTAAAAGTATCTAACTATATTTTATAATAACATTAATAAAACTAGACGCTTTATTACATATTGGGTTTTTATTACAAAATTAATATTTTTGAATATATATTACTTCTGTAATATCCCGTTTTGTAATAATTTACAAAACGGGTTGTAACAAACGTTGAATCTAATTTTTTCACAAAATTTGTCTTTTTACCGGTTGTGAAAAACGCGTACGCTTTTTTCACAACTTGTGAAAGACACGTTACGTTGAACCTCATTTTTCACAAAACAAATGTAATGAAATATATGAAAATTAAACAAATTTTCTCATCTGAAACCGCTAAGTCTAGAGTTTTGGTATTTAATCAATAGCATAGTTTAATGTTCCTCTTTTTTTCAAAGTTTGCTAAAATTATGTCACTTTCACAGGTGAATCAGTTGGTGACATATAGACCCACTGGGTCGGGTGTTTATCTGTAAATACTCTTCATGTTGTTTTCATGTTTGTAATATTGCCATAACACATGTTACGAAAATAAATAATTTACTTACGTACTTACTTACTTACAGCTGGCAACTAAAAAATTACATGTGTGAAAAATGCGTTGGTACTAAAAAACTCAAATTTTTCAAACACTTTTTTCGTCTCATTTGAAGTTGTGAAAAATGCGTTTCTATTAGCGTATGAAATTTGTATGCTAACGTGTTTTTCACACTAGTTGTGAAAAATGCATACGCGTTTTTCACAAGTTGTGAAAAACACGGGTTGTGAAAAATGAGGTTCAACAAAATTGAGCGCAGTGCAGTGCTGATGCATTATGGGACCGTTAGCGCGACGGCGAAGCAGTCTGTAATACACACTGGCACTAGAGTCCTCACATTCTTTAAAATGCACACACATATAATATGTTGTCAACAAACACAATTAAAAATCGCTCCCGTATTAATCACCGTGTACGAGTTATGACTAGATCTATACAATCATTATAATATGTTTATTATATAGATAGATAGATAGATAGATAGATAGATAGATAGATAGATAGATAGATAGATAGATAGATAGATAGATAGATAGATAGATAGATAGATAGATAGATAGATAGATAGATAGATAGATAGATAGATAGATAGATAGATAGATAGATAGATAGATAGATAGATAGATAGATAGATAGATAGATAGATAGATAGATAGATAGATAGATAGATAGATAGATAGATAGATAGATAGATAGATAGATAGATAGATAGATAGATAGATAGATAGATAGATAGATAGATAGATAGATAGATAGATAGATAGATAGATAGATAGATAGATAGATAGATAGATAGATAGATAGATAGATAGATAGATAGATAGATAGATAGATAGATAGATAGATAGATAGATAGATAGATAGATAGATAGATAGATAGATAGATAGATAGATAGATAGATAGATAGATAGATAGATAGATAGATAGATAGATAGATAGATAGATAGATAGATAGATAGATAGATAGATAGATAGATAGATAGATAGATAGATAGATAGATAGATAGATAGATAGATAGATAGATAGATAGATAGATAGATAGATAGATAGATAGATAGATAGATAGATAGATAGATAGATAGATAGATAGATAGATAGATAGATAGATAGATAGATAGATAGATAGATAGATAGATAGATAGATAGATAGATAGATAGATAGATAGATAGATAGATAGATAGATAGATAGATAGATAGATAGATAGATAGATAGATAGATAGATAGATAGATAGATAGATAGATAGATAGATAGATAGATAGATAGATAGATAGATAGATAGATAGATAGATAGATAGATAGATAGATAGATAGATAGATAGATAGATAGATAGATAGATAGATAGATAGATAGATAGATAGATAGATAGATAGATAGATAGATAGATAGATAGATAGATAGATAGATAGATAGATAGATAGATAGATAGATAGATAGATAGATAGATAGATAGATAGATAGATAGATAGATAGATAGATAGATAGATAGATAGATAGATAGATAGATAGATAGATAGATAGATAGATAGATAGATAGATAGATAGATAGATAGATAGATAGATAGATAGATAGATAGATAGATAGATAGATAGATAGATAGATAGATAGATAGATAGATAGATAGATAGATAGATAGATAGATAGATAGATAGATAGATAGATAGATAGATAGATAGATAGATAGATAGATAGATAGATAGATAGATAGATAGATAGATAGATAGATAGATAGATAGATAGATAGATAGATAGATAGATAGATAGATAGATAGATAGATAGATAGATAGATAGATAGATAGATAGATAGATAGATAGATAGATAGATAGATAGATAGATAGATAGATAGATAGATAGATAGATAGATAGATAGATAGATAGATAGATAGATAGATAGATAGATAGATAGATAGATAGATAGATAGATAGATAGATAGATAGATAGATAGATAGATAGATAGATAGATAGATAGATAGATAGATAGATAGATAGATAGATAGATAGATAGATAGATAGATAGATAGATAGATAGATAGATAGATAGATAGATAGATAGATAGATAGATAGATAGATAGATAGATAGATAGATAGATAGATAGATAGATAGATAGATAGATAGATAGATAGATAGATAGATAGATAGATAGATAGATAGATAGATAGATAGATAGATAGATAGATAGATAGATAGATAGATAGATAGATAGATAGATAGATAGATAGATAGATAGATAGATAGATAGATAGATAGATAGATAGATAGATAGATAGATAGATAGATAGATAGATAGATAGATAGATAGATAGATAGATAGATAGATAGATAGATAGATAGATAGATAGATAGATAGATAGATAGATAGATAGATAGATAGATAGATAGATAGATAGATAGATAGATAGATAGATAGATAGATAGATAGATAGATAGATAGATAGATAGATAGATAGATAGATAGATAGATAGATAGATAGATAGATAGATAGATAGATAGATAGATAGATAGATAGATAGATAGATAGATAGATAGATAGATAGATAGATAGATAGATAGATAGATAGATAGATAGATAGATAGATAGATAGATAGATAGATAGATAGATAGATAGATAGATAGATAGATAGATAGATAGATAGATAGATAGATAGATAGATAGATAGATAGATAGATAGATAGATAGATAGATAGATAGATAGATAGATAGATAGATAGATAGATAGATAGATAGATAGATAGATAGATAGATAGATAGATAGATAGATAGATAGATAGATAGATAGATAGATAGATAGATAGATAGATAGATAGATAGATAGATAGATAGATAGATAGATAGATAGATAGATAGATAGATAGATAGATAGATAGATAGATAGATAGATAGATAGATAGATAGATAGATAGATAGATAGATAGATAGATAGATAGATAGATAGATAGATAGATAGATAGATAGATAGATAGATAGATAGATAGATAGATAGATAGATAGATAGATAGATAGATAGATAGATAGATAGATAGATAGATAGATAGATAGATAGATAGATAGATAGATAGATAGATAGATAGATAGATAGATAGATAGATAGATAGATAGATAGATAGATAGATAGATAGATAGATAGATAGATAGATAGATAGATAGATAGATAGATAGATAGATAGATAGATAGATAGATAGATAGATAGATAGATAGATAGATAGATAGATAGATAGATAGATAGATAGATAGATAGATAGATAGATAGATAGATAGATAGATAGATAGATAGATAGATAGATAGATAGATAGATAGATAGATAATACTTTATTATAGTGACATGTGCATATACATGTAAATACAATCATACAGTGAAATATAAGATAACAACCCACCCGGCCACAACGGGCCTATATGTCACTTTAAACCCTCATGTTACATATAAACAGTGTTAAGAACAAAAAAAAAGACAAACAAACAAACAAACAAACAAGAAAAAAAAATAAACATATGTACAAGTCATTTTCAAATGAATGGAGACAATACAAGATATATTACACATACAACATTGATTTTCTTTTATTGAAGGAATTCGCAATAAATTTAGCGCATAATTTTGCTTCATTATTAAGAATGTAAGTAAGTTTTTCTATATCACTCATTGATCTAAAAGTTTCGATTTTAGAGGATACAATTTCAAAAAATAAATTCCTTTCAGTTAAGTAAAGGGAGCATCTGAACATAAAATGTACTTCACTTTCTATTTCTCCTAAATCACAAAACCTACAAATTCGATCTTCCAGTTTCTCTCCAATAAATCGACCCGTTTCTAATCTTAAAGGTAGAATGCCACAGCGAAATTGAGCAAGTAAGGACCGTTGTGATTTTTCTAGATCTAACTTTACATAATCTTCACATGAGTAATTCGATTTAAAGGTAATGTATGTTCGTAATTTTGGTACTTTTTTAAGATCGTTTAGCCAGGTAGTTTTGTATTGGTCTAAAAGAATTTTCTCTGCGGTATAAATATCACAAACGGACTTATTATTAAATATATCGGTCATATTAATTGTAGTAAGAATTGTCTTAACATTAGAACACCAGGAATTGTTATGCTGAGAAAAATCCCAAAGGAATACTTTTTTAGCAGTCATAAATTCGTTCATTTTTACCAACCTATTCCAAAGCCGTAGTATATTAACCCAGCGTCTTATCTTACTGGTAAGCCATCCAAATTCACCGTTTAAAGCCAATATAGGGATGAACCTATGTACACCTAAGAAATACCTCATAGCCCTATTTTGCACATTATCGATTTTTGAATAGGACTTAAAGCCCCAGACACTTGAACAGTAATCAGTAACGGGCACGACACATGTATTGTACAATTTTGTGTAAGTGTGTATTCCAACGGATTTAAAATTATTAATTTTTGAAATAACGGAGCCCAAGGCCCTGCCACCAGAAGAAGCAAACATTTCAGCTGTATTGTTAAAGTCTAGAAACTCATCTAGTACTACCCCTAGGTATCTATAATGTTCTACATATGACAAATAATTGGTGCCAACATGAAAAATATAGTCACTTCTAGGTTTACCCCTGTTTCTGAAATGAATAACATTTGATTTATCAGGGTTTATCTTTAAGCGCCATTTTGAACACCAGTCGCCTATGTAATCAAGCATTTCTTGCAAGTCGGATTCTGATGATGCCATGACGACAATATCATCAGCGTACATTAATAAACACATATTTTCGCCGTTAATATCGATCCCTTTGCCTAGAGCTTTAAGACCTTCGGCTAGATCATTAATGAAAAACGCAAATAGGGTAGGGGACAAATTATCGCCTTGTCTGACGCCTGACGTAGTCGTAAAGTGCTCAGTATAGATACCATTAAGCCGAATTGTTGATGAAGTATTAGTGTACATTGCTTTAATAGCATAGTAAAAACTACCATCGATACCTTTAGATAACAATTTGTAAAGTAATGCATCTCGATCAAGGTAATATATATGTATGTACAGAGAACTATATATAGGTACGTACGCATTATAATCATACGATATGGACTCTGGTGCCAGTGGTAATACAATATTTGTAGCGCTGCCGCGTTTTCGCGACGTTTGATGTCGGTCTGCTACTGTGTAGCACTTTCTGCACAGGGAGCACTATATAAGTCCAGGCTGTGCCACGATCGAGGACTTCAGCACTTACTCCCAAAGTCTGCACATAGTTCTTTTGTAGTTCAGCTGAATGAAGGATAAGAACCATGGGAGACCGTTTAGTTCAAATATACTTGCCCACAACTTAAGGCGTTTATCATGAAGTTCATCACAGAAGCATATTTTATGAATAATGATATTGTCAGTAAGGAGTAAACATTTTTCACATGTACGATAATTATACTGTTTTGACACAAGCGTAGCAATAGCATGAATGATTGTCTTACATATAGATTTCATTATATAAATGTCAGTATCTCGAGCTATATACCATATAGGACTAAGACCATCATCACATACAATATTTGTTAATAGTGAATCCTTTATGTTGATTAACAGACGATTCCTCAAAAGAGATCTTTCACGTTTAAATAAATGAATGTTTAAAATTTTCTTCCACTGAAACTTAGATGGAAACAAACCACTGTCTATATATCCATTAAAATATGATTCGAGTTCATACTTATGAAATAATCTGAATGCGTCAGGTATGAATCCTCGCGTTTGATGATCACGATTAACAAAACGAATAAGTATATGAACAAATATTTCTTTAGCCTGATAAAACCAGGGTAATCTACACAATTGACCAAAATATTTCAGTTTTTTTTATGTTTATCATTACTTCAATTGATACACAATTCAATAAGGAAAGGGTCAATCTTCGTGGTTTCGTTTTTTTTTGTTTCTTCGCGGCGAAGAAACGAAAATACGACATGGCATAAATCAGTCTTCATATATTTTGTAACATGAGTGCATCAGAAATGTTTAGATCCGTGTTGCATAATATGATATTTTTATTTCTACTCCATAAGCTGACATGAGCAAAGGGGAGGGGGCTAACTAACATCAATTCCTCGTGTATTTGCTTTTTATATCTATGAAAATTGCATGTACCTGTGTAGCAGTACAGACCAGAGACTCTATATACATATTTTATTAGGGCATTTAAGAGACCGAGTAAGTCGATCTTCTGATACGAGAGATGATTCGATATAAAGTCATACAATTCATTAGCATGAATTTAGTCAGGCAAAGCCATTAAATAGTACTCATACGACCGACTATAAACAAATACATGTACTTAACTACTTAGCATGAATGTCCATTTAAGTTCTAGCAAATATTGAAAGCTGTCTATCTATTTTGTGTCCTAAGTAAATTTTACAAATAAAAAAACCAGAATTTTGATATCTTGTATTTCTGCCTAGATCCAGTTACACATACATAATTTGTGACTGACAGTACACATATCGTTTAACTATATATATAAACTTTTACATCATCAATATAAAGTCTACGAAATTTGTGGGTGTCCGGATGCCCGGGACAACCACTTATTAGTTTGGGCAGCTAACAATATCCAAATTTCGTAGACCATAAACATGTTATAAAATTATTATTCTTGAAACGTATTTTAATGTATATGTTGTCATTGTTGTATGGTTGCCAACTTGCCAAATACATTACAATATTTATTTATGGTGGTGACTTGTTGTTTGCTATCGCAAATGGTCGAAGACCATACAAACACTTAGTTTTTGTAGGCGATTTTCTGGTAGTATTGACATTGTGGATTGCAAATTTTCCTAATCGTTTTCAAGGGTGGTTCATTCGATACTCAAACCCATCTCCCACTCAGAAAGCCTGGGATAGATTTGACGCAAATATATTAATATTTGATACATGTATATTTGCATATATATTCTCATAGGTGCCCGTCTCCGACATTGCAACCGTCAGATCATTTTAGTAACTAACTAGGTTTCTTCTCTAAGCAGTGATTTTACATAACATGTTACATAAGATTCCTGCTCTGAGTGATCATAACAAATTTGAACATTAAAATACGGGCGCCCGTAGAGAGGAGAAGAAAAGACACAAACTGGTTTCTACTGACGATATACCAAGACAATATAAACTTCATGACACAATATTAGAAACAGTGTCTTCTGCAAAATACCTTGGTGTTACATTATCAAATGACCTCTCCTTTAATAAACATATTGATCGTGTAACCCTCAAAGCAAACAGGGCCCTCTCATTCCTCCGCAGAAACCTAAAATCCACTAAGAAAAGTTAAAATCTACTGCATACAAGACCCTGGTCAGGCCTCAGTTAGAGTACAGTGCTACTGTTTGGTACCCTCACACAGCTGTTCATCTCGACCAGCTTGAGTCTGTACAGCGTAGAGCTGCTCGCTGGGCTAAACATGACTTCTACAGAACCTCAAGTGTTACTGATATGCTCTCTTCACTAGAGTGGAGACGCCTTGACCTTCGTCGTATTGACCAACGACTTATCATGCTCCGTAATATTGTAAACAATAAAGTTGCCATTCCACTTCCCACCTACGTCAAACCCCTAGGGAGGACCTAATTGTTGTTAAGTCGGTGAACGTGCGTAAGCATGAAACTTAGACTATAAAATGACATTACTTTTTACTTTACTTTACCTCAAGAAAATCTCACCCGGATGCTTTCCAAAATATAGCAACAAAAAACGGTTATCACAAATGCTCCTTCTTCCCGAGAACATTCTTCCATTAGAACAACCTACCCCCTGATATTGTCGCTCTACCAGGTCCCAGGGTCAGTCTCGTTGTAAACCAGATTGAACATGTCTCCCGATAATTATGCCTGCCATGTTTTAAACTTTCACGTGGAAACACTTTTTATTTCATGATAAATATCGCGCTAGACGGAATATGATTTAGACAAGGAGTGTTCAATAAGTCCGTTCTTATACGGAACAAAACATCAGGGCATATAGTCTCGTAAACTAAATCTTTTTTTACGTAAATATCTTGCAATACATGTAACAAACACTAGGAAATATTTAAATACAATGTATAGTGCATAAAATGATTTTAACATTTCTATGTCCAAAATACCCACATTGTCCTAAAACTTTCAAAGGTTAAATAATTATCTGTACAAATAATTTGTGTACAAGACACAGTTTACTGTTCGATTTAAACTCTGTTCAAAGTATTTGGAGCTAACAATTAAATCACACAGTATCAATTTGCATTGTTTTCGGTAAAAGAAAGGTAGTTGATATTTTTTTAATGAGCCATTCAAATATTTGTTTGGTGAGAGAAATCTGCAGAAAAAAAACTGATTCAAGTTTGATTTTCTTTATTAGTTGTGTTTGTAGATCACGTGACTATGTACCTGGGTTATGTTGTTTGTGGCTTATTATGGATCACGATTAAAATATCAACCACGTTATAAAGTATTAAAGGTATTAGATCTAGTTCACAGATTTAGTTTATTCTTTCTAAAATTTCAAAGTACCATTCAGTGTCTGTAATTGTGTATAAAATACGCTAATTATTTTAAGACAAACTTACCTACATATATGTTGCAAGAAATATACAATTAAAGTCACAAAAATGCATTAAAATTTCTATACCATGACATACGGGTAGAATTTTACTACATGAAACACCACAATTTGTAGTTGTAAGTCAATTTGCACTAAATTTGTCATTATCAGAACACTACTTTCCTGCTTCCAAAAGTATTTCTGTACAGTTTTGATAGTTTTAGAAAAAGTTGATATTTAAGTTGAAATCTGTGAATGGGTATACATCTTTAATGCATCGTGGCTCCATGATCCTTGGAAGTGCACGATTTAGGGGCTCAAAGCTTTGTCGCGGTCATGAATAAGGTGGAAGCGTGCAAGATTTCTAATCTAGATGCCCCCGTTGGAATCCCAGCCATAACATTCAATGAAAGTTTGATCTTACAAGTTGATTTACTGCTAAAGAGGGCTAAGTTGGCTTCTTAACGAGTGCTGATGAAGCATATTGTCAAACAAGCTGTTTATGTGAGTCCATTACCGTACATAACGTAATAAAATATTGGAGAATAATCCAAATAAAATTCACTTCCCTTATACCCATTCAGTTAGTTCTCTTATTTACACCAAAGTTGTGTCCAATTTGACTTGTTTCCAGTGTCAACATGTCTTGCTTATAGAAGCAGCCAAAATCGATCAGCTCCATCCTGGACCATTAGCTCCAAATACTTTGCACACAATTTAAATCGAACTGATAACTAGGGTCTTGTACATATATGATATGCACAGATAATTTATAACAAACATTCTAATATTTCAGGCTACCGTGGGTGTTTTTGGACATAGAAATGCTATGCATATTTAATGAACGATTTAGATATTTCCTGATGTTAGGCAATTGCAAGATTTTAACGTAAAACAGGTGTTAGTATACCTTCTGAAAATCACGTGACTATTTACTCTGTTGTCTCGTTGTGCATAAAGTAGGAAATCATTGAAATCATTCTTTGTCTAACTCATATTCCGTATAGCTTGATATTTATCACGATTTGAAAGTGTCTCCACGTGAAAGTCATGATTTTCATGGGACATTAACACTGTGTATACAATTTTACTGAAAACTCGTTTGAGAAAATCGCCAACAAATGATCGGCATTGGATGTCCACGTAGGCATCGGCATAAGACATAAATGCCTATTAATCGCTCATCTGTTAAATTCGAGAAAATAACAGGTACGTCAGACCAGGGGGATGGGGTGGTAGACTTAGCCACCCCATAATGTTGATCGTGACCTAACAAACTGGGATATCACTTATTTTAAATGCTTCCCATCCGATATAAAGACAGCCTTCAGATGAAAATCGTCGGAATTCTTCGCAAATCGCGTAAAAAGGATACTTAGTTTTCTAGACAAGGAAACATTAGTAAAAACGTCATAACTTTATATTGTGTCATTCCCGTATCCCAAGGTTATCAATAACTATCGAAGCTAGTATCGAGAATCCTACTAGATTCTGGGTACAAGAATATATTGTGTATAGGCTGTTGGTTAACCTTTAATTGATAATTCAGTTTACATTAATTTTGCATTCAATCAACGAAGGGAAGGTTTACGTACGGTACATAATGCATTTCACATTTTGCAATTACAGTAACGGTTCCGCTATTAAGACCACTTTCGTTGTTTCAAAATCATGCGGTTTTTTTACCATTATTAAGACCCAAATGCCTTATTCATGAACAAAAGTGCCTCTTTAATAAGACCGTTTTGCTATTAAGACCATCAAGTTTGCTGGTCTTAATAGCGGAACTTAACTGTACAAATTTTCCGTCTGAATGCTTTCAGAGTCAGTTTTGGATATACGCTGCTACATATTGAGTAATGGGCTGCGAGGTTAATGATATGATGGGTGACCACAGGGATTGTCCTTAGCTAGCAAAGTATTTATTTATAGTCGCCCGTATGCATGATGCTTTGGGTGAGTGTTTTCTATCATATGTCGTCTGCTAACTAAATAAAGTTAAAACTATTTAAAAATACTCTATAGTAAAAAAAATCTATGTTTAAAAATTTATTTATTAATATTGTTGTTTACAAAAGTAAACTCTCAGTTAAAAATCTATCTTATATAATTGTATATAAAAATCTATTTTAAAAATCTGAATAGTTTATAAACTTATAGAAGTTTTACTATATTAGAATAGGTTTTAATCTATTTGGAAAAACTATTTAGTCGACTGTGTATAAATCGGGGGGGGGGGGGCTGTTCGATCGGATAAAACAAAGGAATAAAATAGTGAACATAAAATACATTTAATATTTTCATCCAACAGTGTACAACGACACACTTATAGGGCCACGTAAAAAATGGTTTTGAAATAGATATAACAAATAAAAATATGGATTATTCACAAATCATATACAAGTTAAAAGGGGTTGATTGGCCGAACAGGACTGTCCCTGTCCTGCATTGAACCAACCGGCCCTTAGATGCTAACAGGGTGCAGAAAAGTGATCTAATAATGTTCAAAGTGAACAACATAAAAATTTAAAAAGCGTCAAGGGGGGGGGGCTTTTGTTGGGGGCTGGCCACAGGGCTAACACCCCACAGTGTGGAGTCATCATCACCACTGAGAGTATGTCGTGACAGCCCCCAAAATTAGGTCGATGGAGTTACATAATTTTGATAAAAACGAGACGTTAAATAAGGGTATCTATTTAAGTATGATGGCAGACATACATTGAAGGTCCGGGGAAATAAGGCGGATGTCGCTGCATAAGGATTGCAGACGGCTCCGCCCCAGGTGACCTACCCCTATGACATGGTATACACTTGTTTTGTGTTTCAGAGGCAACCCAGTCAAAACGACCCCCCGGTATAGGTGGGCCAGGGTTACTCTCCCGTCAGATGGTATTTCTCAGTCTATATCATTTGGACAAGCAGACAGTCAATGTGATTTGAGCGAAAATTCGCATTTAAAACTAAGTATTTAATATATATAGGTATGAGAATTATAATAGTGTGCGAGAGTATTTTCGATTTTAACGCGAGTGTGCGAAGTATGCGGTAAGTATTTGGAGTATGCGGTAAATCGTGCGGCCGCAGGTATATAGTTATGAAATAGAGGAGACAATTGTTATGTATGTTTATTTGATATGATAACAGAAAGAAATGATATTTATATACTTAGCATAGAGAGCTTTTTACATTGAATTAAATTTGTAAATTAAATCTAAGGGATTGTCGTTGGCTCGATGCACGTTTCTTATACCTTTGACTGGCAAAATATTCGGTACACTTCGGCTATTCCCGTGCTAACACTGATCGTCATTTTACGGGATCATCCGAGAGGTAGCCACGAATGATTTTCTAATCTTTTGAGTCCATGTGCGTTTTGTCCCGCAGTCAAATTTATGAAACATCAAGATCACTAGCGGTAAGCTTTCTGATTGGTTGAGAACCGTGAACGAAACTTAATTCACGTGCGCTCTATTGATACCTAATACAATGGTGTAGACAATAGGTAAAATGTGTGAAATGTTTGTTTATGAAATTTCAAAGCTCGCACCTGTCAAATCAGTTGTTTGGATACTTTAATACAGGTAAGACATTTTGATTTTTTAAAAATTTATTTGGAATTTATTTTGTTTAAAATGATCATTTATTAAATCTGTGTCGGTATGATATAATATACATTGTACGTGTGTCTCTGATACCAGATCTTTATTTATTTATGAAATGAATCTTGATCAATGTTGATCAACTTGCTGCGATTAAGAATCTGGTATCCAATTACGAGTCTGCCAATTAGCATAACATGTTGTTAAGATATAATACTGATATTTATGTATTTTTTTATGATGATGGTGCATAAATTTGTTCAGTGAAGTTTTCTCGTCTGACTTGGTCGGCATAAGACATTGTTTTCTAGTGATCATCTTCACGCTTTTAGATTTAGATACACACGGGTCAGCTGAAGATCTTGTTAAGTAACATTGTGGTTTGTTCCCATAATGCAGAGAAATCTGAATGTTTAATAAATTCAAAATATGTTGTATTGTATGCTTGTTATTGTACCCACTTGTGTCTTTAATGTACGTTCATATATATTTCAACTCAATGTTTTGTCTTTTTCATGCATCACAGACTTCACTTTTCATCACCATATCATCTGATGTCTTATCAAACAACACAGATCTGTTGGCTTTGTTATTGATACATACATGTACATGGTCTTATCAAACATTGAACTGAACATTGCCTCTACCCTGCATTCTTTGGTAAGTAGAACTGTTTTTCAGTTTTTATTGTGTGAAATTTTGTTGTTTGTTGGGTTTAACGCTGTAGCAACACCTTGTATAGGTCATATTATGGTAGCCAGTCAACCCACACACTGTTTCTGGATAGGCTAAATCTCTGGATTAAGCTGTTAACCAACTACTAGGCACATTCTATCGTCAGTGACTGACAACTGCCTTAAATGATTAAGAATCATTGTTAGGAGGGAAAATGACAAATGTATGCCCTGACCGAGAATCGAACCAATGACCCCTCAATCTATATAGACTTGTAAAAATGTGATTTGTCTATGACTTTTACCTGTACTTGAGAAATTTAAGAAAAAAATTGTTTGTACATGTACATGTTCAACATCTACTACTGTATAAATATAATAATTCATCTTTCACTTGTTGAAATCTAATGCATATGTCACAGGGATAGAAAAATATGCAGCCTGACCGGGACTCGAACCCAGGACCTCTCGCTTACTGGGCGAGTGCTCTCCAGACTGAGCTATCCGGCCGCTTACATATCCTTCTTCCCATAATGTGAACAGGTAAGCGCCGTGACTCATAAATACAGCTGAAATTTGTTTTAACTGTTTTAATATAAAAAACTTGTTTACTAGTGTAATGATAATTTTTGATGGCACTGTGTTTAGGTGTAGCATTTGTCAAGTTCAGATTTATGTTGTATTTTTTTATAATACAAATAAATAATACATTTAATGTAACTTTTTATTCAACTGCCTGTAACAAAGTTTTGTTGTTGTTTTTTTATTAAAAAAAGTAACATTATTTTCTTTTTCCTTGTGGCCTATCAATCTAAAAAAAATAATGATAATAGTCCAATTCATAATTCATTACATTTTGACTTAGTACATTTTGGGTGGAATCAGTAAACAGTTTACTTATTCTCGGACGTCATGTGGGAAAAGGTAAATTTGCCACATACATGAGTTCAAATTAATTTTGGTTTTGAAACTTAAGTCTTTGAACATCAACCAATCAGGTTAAGAAACAGGGCTAAAAACAACACAATGGATGATATTCAAATTTCTTATAACCTATTTACAATTATTTGTTTTATTTTCCATCTATATAGGTACCGATGAAGTTGTGTGTATTAAAGTACTCTGAGAGGATGTCTTGTCAAGTCTTTGAAGATCTCTATTTTATGTAAGTCTTTATGTTTTTCAGTGAATTCATTGTTATAGCAATTGCATTCCATAATTTTTTAACTGTTTTACCAAATCCAAGCTTATTGTTTTCTTGAGCAAGAACCATCAAAATTCAATCTTGTTGATACTTAACCCTGCGGAAATGATTACGTCCAAATCAATGCTGACCATGTTTAGACCATGGTTATCAATGATATGACCTTGATATACCATCACAGAAATTGGGGGCAATGAAATGGTTGTGGTATGACTATGAAATGACCATGTCCATATCATTGATCAACATTGTCAAAGCAGCAATATGTTTTGACCATGATAATAATCAAAGTCAAAATAATAGCATATCATGGTTATCCAATTTAAATGAAGACCATAACATGTGGAATATTTTGGCTATGTTTTGAATTCAGGTTCAGTTCAATTCCTTTTCATGTTGATGCTAAGATATGGCATGATTTACCTGTTTTGACCATGACAGTTATGATAACTACAATAATGCCAGCATTTTGGTATGTTCATGAACAAGCAAAAAAAAAATTCATGAACTGTAAAGAATGTCTTTACAATTTTAACTGAACTGTTCATGATCTGTTTATAAACCACAGGTGACAGACTCAATTTTTCCCTATTATAGTATATATAAAGAAATTGAGTCTGTCACCTGTGTTATAAACAAGTATGGACATTTTGACAGAATATTCATATACTTATAGATGAATAGTGTATCATTAAATTGTTGAAATAAAACAGCAGGATAATCTTTACGTAGGATAGTGATCCTTATAAATATTACTTAGAAGCCTGAAACTATTTTTCTAAATTCAAGGGAGACTACTGAGTATTATCTTACTGGTTTTTTTTCACAACCTTACAAAAGCCATTTGGAACACCCTCGACCTGATCGTAGCGAATGGTCGAGGATGTTCCGAATGTACAAAAGCATGACTAAGTGTTTTACCGCTATTTTATTAAGGTTATTCCGTTAAAGAGGATTTTACTAAAAGTTATTATGACATTAAGCATCTTTTGTCATCAACAACTTATAAAAGATGCACTCATAATATGGATATTATCTATTTACTTTTAAATATTTGCCAAGTGACAACAATGATAAAAGATAAGTAATTTTTTAGTGTAAATAATTTCGGATAACACTTTCGGATAACCAAATTTAATTAAATTCATTTTTCAAATATTATACTTTGTTCTAATGATGGGATGTATGGCTGTGCTTTTAAACAATTTCAAAGCAAAAATTGATAGCTTTTTTTATTTTCATTTTCCATTAATACTTGTTATGATCAGTAGCAGAAATTCAATGAAATTCAAAGAAATTCATTGTCAGTGATAGGTTCTGGCTTCCAAAACTTTATAAGCCGCTTTTTAACATTTTGATTTCCCTCAGATGCGGCATTAAAGTTTTGGATCAGACCCGTTATGAAACCTCATCAGAGTAACACCCATTTGTTTAAGCTCGTTTTTCTAATCAAATACCCATTTGGTAATAAGATCGTGTGCATTATTCAATAAAACACTCATTTAAACATCATTTTGTTCCAAAACGGTCATTGAAATATCGAAGAATTAAAAAAAAGCCGTTTTTGCTAGGAAACATTCAATCTCTCGGGGCTCATCCTGGGGTAAAATTTTAGGGAGAAGTGACTTCTCCCTCCAACTGATTTAGGGAGAAGTGGAACCGTTCGTAAATGAACCTTCCGCGCGCGTCCGATCACAATAATAACAAATTATAACAGCCATCATTAGTTTGAAATACTTTTGTTCTTCTCAAACACCAAATTTTATTGAATTGTAATAGATTTGCTGATGTATTTTTTTCCCTGTATATTGTTTATTATATGCTGGTCAAAGTAAAAAAATTATGTGACTTGTTATTAATTGTATCTTGAATTCATTTAATCTTTTTGCACTATGTAAATGAAAGCATCTTTCAGTGACTTTGTGTCTTAAGTAATTTTACCTTATAAGTATTACAGTGTATGAGTCTTCACTGCTACAATGAAGTATTTATCAATGCAAAAATATTAGTGGTCATATGATGGATTTAATTATACCCCCGCTTCGAAGAAGTGGGGGGTATACTGTTTTACCCTTGTCCGTTTGTGCGTCCGTGTGTCCGTTCGTCTGTTACAAAATTCCGTCACAGTTTTCTCAGCAACTATAACCCCCAGCAGCCTAATACTTTGCATACTGCTTCTTCCCATAGTCCCATGTTGTGTAAAGCGATTTCATGCTCCTTGTTCATCTACTTCCTGTTTGTCGCATATTTTTAGATTTTTGTGGGGGTATCACTAGTGAGCATTAGCTCACAGATTTACTTGTTTTTATTTCTGTACATATTTAATTTGCTTAAATTTTTTTTACTCAAAAAATATAACCATCGAATGTAGGTATTTTCAGACAAAGGTTCATTTTATGTGTCGTTTTTGGACAGAACTGCTTGAACGAAACTTAAAATCAAACTTTGTAAACATATGGCCAAAACAAGAGCTCATTAGGGTCACTTATTAATATCACATATGGTCAAAATATAGTCCTTTCAGTAGTAGTTTCTGACAGCTATTTGATAACCATAATACTGGTACAATGTATGCGAGCAGTAGCCATGATTTTTTCGATTTTTTTCTAAAATATCTAAAAAAATCCATGGCATATAAAAATCAACATTGAAAATAACAAACCTGGGTTCAAAACAAATCGGTCCGTCTAAAAATTGTGTCATGACGTCATCTATGATGTTAATAGGAGGGGCTCAAAGGGGGTCAACTAATGATGAGAATATTCATGGTTAGGCTAGTAGTAACCTTGATTTTCTGTTTGAAGTATGTAAACTTTCTTTAAGTTAAAAATATTAAATTTTATGCTGTCATATGTTGCTAATTATACTATATTGAGCATTTTGGCAAAGTTAAATGCAGATTTGTTGATTATTATTTAAGAAATACAAGGAGACACAGTCGCACACGAAAAACTGCTATAAATAGGTTACGTGACATCAAGCAGATATTCTGTAAACAACGGCTAAGTTGATAAAATTGTACTTTTTTAACGTCATTTTCTTTAAATAAAAGATTTCAATATATGTTAAAACTTACTTAAATAAATGGAGGAACAAATACGGCATCATTTTATAAAAAAATGAAAAAAATAAAATAACCATCGAAGGAAAACCATGCATTCAAAAATAATGCCTTTTACGGCCTTTAAAATCGATCGCAAAATAGTGAATTAAATTGAGTAATTTACAACATTAACTCCCCCAATTATGAGCCCCTTTTTGTAAAGGGAACTAATTTAGGAGATATTTTGTCAATACAAGTTAATTCCCGTTGATTTATAAATAAATTTGAAAATCTAAAAATAGTAGTGCTGCAATGATTCACTGGAAAGTCGATTTGATGCGATTCGATTATTTTTTTTTTCGATTCAATTTTTTTTCGATTCGATTCTTTTAAAAATACAATGTACTACAAATGTGCATTTATACATATATTTCAATCTGATTAAAACCCGATCTAAAATTTTACCGCTACGCATACTTGCTAATTTAGATCTGGCCTTTTCCAAACGAAGGTCACGTTCAGGTGACCTTTTCTCATCATAATATTCATGACGAAATTGTTATGATACGTAACTTGTTTACATCGTCTACATCACGCAATTTGAAATGAGCCACCCAATCGCAGACTGTGAATAATACCGCTGTTAAAAAAGCATGCAGACCTTTGTCTAAAAATAGAAATTACGAAATCAAAATGTGATTAATAGTGTTTTCGTCTAGATTAAAGCTATGCATTGATTGGTCGACACAAAGTTCATCTCGACGTGACCTTGCATTGACTAAGTAGAGATCCAGTACGACAACGCGAGTAGAACAGGATCTCTGTTTACGGAGATTGCATATATTTGAGCTTCAAACTAAATAATATTAATAAGATAAAATTGTTACTAAAATTGGATAACACAAAACTCAAAAATCTGATAATTAATATTTGGATTGGGTACGAATGTATAGGTCGTGAAAATGTATTATTAATGTTATATTGACTTAAAACATGAAGACAGCATGGATCATAAATTGTAGAAAGATACAGTTCTTGATATACTATTTTACATATTAGTTAAACATACACTGTACATGCAAAACTATTTAAATTTGATTAAATTAACAACAAAACTTGGCTTGCTCATGCGGAGCCCAAAATCTGCCAGTTTGTCAGAACATGTAAAATTCAATCACACCGACCCAAGTGGCGGAGGATCGGGGCATATACTATAGAATGTATTTTTTGAACAGAGTTTCCAATCATCCTAATCTAAATCATAAAATCGTAATGGACTGTCAACGTATACTTTGACTTTTAGGCGCGCCTTTGCTTTTATCGTTATAACTTATGTAGACACTAATAAAAGTCAGTATCGAATCGAAACTTGCGGGTCCTGAATCGAAATTGAATCGGCACCCTTGCAATCGAGTTTCGATGTATCAAATCGAATCGTTGCAACCCCTAAAAAATAGTGTATGCCCATTTACATGGACGGGATTCCCCTGCGCGACGTCCTCAATAATTTTTATGTTAATTGACATAAAAGTAAATATCTTCCGTCATACTTATCAGATTGTTATAATTTTTTGTACACATTTTAATTTTGTCTTATTGAATATCACTCGAACATTAATTTTCTTTTGGAAAGCATATAAAACGCGTAAAATCAAAATTACGGTTACTACTCGTTCACGGCTACTGCTCGCATACCAGTAATGGTATTAAACAAAGTTTCCAGAATATAGCTGCAATACAGTCATTTCATAACTTTTACTTGTTTCAAATATGCTAATTATGTTGACAAAACAAAGTTGAATTATGGTCATTTCATAAATTGAACATGGTCTACCATGTTATGGAACTGGGGGCCAATTTACAAACGTGATCGACCATGTTCCAAACATGTCCATAACGTTGTGATAACAGGGCTTTTTCAGCCTATCTCACGGGGCCGAATATGGGCCCCATTCCCAATGCCAAATAATGACCATTTTTCCCAATTTCAAGAAAAAAATTCCCAATCTTGTTTAATAATTCCCTTTGAATGGGATGTCTTTTGCTTCTACAAAAGAGACCGTGTGATTTCATGTAAAAATAACAAATGTATGAGAATTTGCATTGTATGCCTTATTGAACTGTCAGAACAAACTCTTTAAAAGCACTGCAACACTTCAGAGACACCAAAGCAAGGCATAAAAAAAGATTTAATGCAGAAAAATTAATGATGGAATTTCCATATTGGGTTGATTTGTCGATATTTTTTTCCCAAATTGGACTATTTACAGCGTTAAAAATTCCCAATTTTGGCAGGGGCCTTTTTCCCAAAACCCCCTGAAAAAGCCCTGGATAACAACGCAGGAACATCTTATTTGGACATGTTTGAAACATGAATGACCATGTTTGAAACATGTTTGAAACATGGTTTGACCATGATCATTTCCGCAGGGTATGAACAAGAACTCATTTGCATTAAACGTTTTTGTTGATAATTTAGCAACAGATTGAATTTTTTATGTTATTTTAGCTATTTAAGGAGTAACTAGGTACAAACATCTATCAGAGACTGTTTTCTTTATATAGAATAAGTTGTAGGAGGGAGATCGTCCATAGAAATTATTTCATGATCAAGCTCTGACAAAGAATACCCCACCTGATAATTGAATCTATGACTCTTGGATCAGTAGACTTGTGTGCTACCAATTTATCTAGCTGGACAGCTTTCAAACTAGTTTCAACAGTGCGGATAGTACATGTACATTGTTATTATATTATCTATAATGTAATATTTTTTATGTTTGCAGGACGTTTACCATGTGGCTGGAAGTAGTTGTTGTTTGCTGTGCTGTTATATACACATATGTATGAGCTCAACATATTGAATAACTAGACATGGTGAAACACTCTACACAAGGAACATGGGAAAGTTGAAAGAATGAAGAGAAGACAAAGCTAAGTTTATTTTACTTTACGTATTTCATACCATTATGTGTTTGGCAGTATTGTCCATTTTCTTAATCTGATGGTTCCATATTCCTGTTTTGTAATGATCTTGTCCAGAAAGTATTTATGCTTTGTTAATTATCATTAATTTGTTTAATACAAAGATGATCTTCATGATCCCGAACCATCAAAGATTCTATATATACATTGTGTCTTGTATGGTTTTGGACCATGCTGGTCACCTTTGATTCTGCTGTATTGTTGTGTCAATGATATCTTACATGATAATAAAGTGTATTTACTCAAATTCATCTCTGGAAATTTCAATACATGTATATTTATAATATTTTTTTACAGGGAAGGTTAGGTGTAAAATTGATCTTTTTTCTTGGAATTTGTCTTAAAAAGCCTATCTGCTTTTGTTCTACTTCTGTAAGGGTAAACTTTTATTCAGATGGTACACTTTCTTATATTGTTTGGATATCATTGGCTTTTTTTCTCAACTGTCAAATATGAATAATTTCACTGTGACCACTTGCGTTTAATGTTTGTTGTCTTGAATTGTGGGATTCATATTTGGTGTTTTCAGATTGGGTAGAATATACTTAAAGCTTTTTATGTTTTAATGCCTGCTTGCTGTGCCAATGTTTACCTTCATATTTATATAAGAAAACCTATTCTGTCATGGTGAAATTATTCAAATTTTACAGTTTAGAAAAACAAACTATACATGTACAAGTATGTATCCCCTGGTATTATTTTTGGAAATGTACCTTCTATCTTTCATTTGTGGCTACATTCATTACTTAGTGGGTTTTGTATGTTTGTTGCATCACAACAGGAACATTATTCTAGAATATACTGAAACACAGGCTATCGGCACGGTTCCTAAGCAAAAACACTTTGTATATAATAGTGTTTTTGATTTGGAACCATGTAGGTCGCCTGAGTTATGAAATATCTCTGATATTGTTATCCATGTTTATTGGTGTTCATGAAAGGGAGATAATACAGTATTGATTTTTTCTGTATAGGAAAGATACATACTGTAGTTAGTTCCCTTTGATCTATATCAATAAACATAGTAAGTGATATTTATTTGTTTCGATGCATATAAAAGATACATGTTAATAGTGTCCAGATTGAATTACATACGCAGTTTAGTAATTATATGAAGATTATTATTTTCACGAGCTACAATATTAATGATTGTTTAGTTGAATTTTTATTTGAATTTTCTTTTTTTTTGTTAAGTTTTGATTTGATTGAATTTAAATTGACCTGTTCATTTTTCCCCTGTTCCTCGTCATCTTATACAGCCTATTTAACAATTTCAATAATCAACTTGACTCTTTAAAACTTTTTTTAACTTTTATTGTTATTCAGATTTTGGTCAATATTTATTTTTGTTAGCATTCTTTATTCTACAGTTTGATAATGAATTGTCATTTTCATTTTTGTCAATTTTTGTGAAATCATTTTTTTGTTTCTTGAAGCGTTTAACACATTCTTAGAAAAATTAATAAACATTTGTACATATTTTTGTCTTTTAAATTCTTATTTGTATTTTTAACAATCAATACTTTCTATTAAACCTTCATTTAAGTAAGTGAATATGCTTTTATTTTTCAATTCAAGAAATTGTTCATTTTATTTTTAATTAAGAAGTGCAATATTTTTTTACTACTCTATTAGTGCTGCTAGGATATCTTAATTATACCCCCGCTTCGAAGAAGAGGGGGTATACTGTTTTACCCTTGTCCGTCCGTCCGGCCCTCCGTCCGTTACAAAATTTCCGTCGCAGTTTTCTCAGCAACTATAACCTGCAGCAGCCTAATACTTTGCATATTGCTTCATCCCATAGTCCCATGTGGTGTTAAGCAATTTCATGCTCCTTGCTCATCTACTTCCTGTTTGTCGCATATTTTTAGATTTTTGCGGGGGTATCACTAGTGAGCATTAGCTGACAGATTTTCTTGTTAATCTAATGAATTATTTATGTGTCAGTGCAAAACTAGTATAACTTCATGTAAATAAACGAGAAAGTAGACTTGTTTTTGCGCTGATCCATCAATATTTCTTGCATTTTATGCTGTTATCATTTACTATTCATTATAGACTTTCTCCAGGTCTCAGGTGCTGCATTTTCCCATATTTTTTAAAATACTTTTTTTTGGTTACACACTTTTTAAATGGAATTTTGTAAACAGAAAACTTTTTTTTGTACTTATGGCAAAAAACTGTGAATGGTCTTTATAATAATACTTACATGGGAAAACCCGGACATTTGAGTTCTGGATATTGTCTATTGAACATTTGTTCTAGAATAATGTTCTTGTTGAGTTGTACAAGCATCAATCCTTAGTCTTGGATTTTGGGATAGATTATAAGACTGCAAGGTTTGTGGAACCTGGATTTACTGGAAATGGTTGTGAGCCCAAGCCCCGGACGTACCGTTGATGTCACTAAGCAAGGTTGGGTGGAGTGTCGTCTGATTAGAGGGGTCATACGTAATGTTCCTGTTATCTTGTATTGGCTGGTAATTTTACAATCTTAGATCTGGACAGTGTTGGTGGGGTTTGTAGGGATGGTAGGGAGTTGTGTGTATGGGGGGATGGAAGGGTAGGTGTGTATGGGATGGTCGGGCTGATTCATGTTGTGGGTGGGGTGATAAATGGTGTTATCTGAAAGTATCTGAGAAAGGCTGGTGGGTATTCCATGATTTTGTGCTAACAGGAGTTTGTAGTGTTGTACAGTGAGTTGTATACAAAAATGACTGTACAGGGGATGATCCAAAATTAGTACGAAGTTTTATAGTCAATGTGTTTATTTGAATGCACAACTCAGTTCAGTACTTAGTTTGTGCAGAACCAAACACTTGTTTATTGAAAATTACAATTATTTTCACGAGTGGCATAGCCATGTGTGAAAATGTCATTTTCTGAGCTCACAAGGTGAAATATAAATCGATCTTACACCGAAATCGGCGAATTTTCCGTTTCTTTCATGCTTAGTTTTGTGTTTAATTTGATGTATTTTACACATATTATAACGGGATGTCATTTCTACTCCAAGTTGACGTCATTTATCTCCTAATATGACGTCATGAACGATGAAAATATAAGGTTATATTTTCACTACGATGAAAATATAAAATTTATATTTTCAATGTTTATTTTTTCATCGGATAACGCGACGCTTCACCATTAAGCATAAAAAATGATAGAGTTCACAATGTCGTTGTTTATGAGACAGTCTGTATTTATTAATCTGTTCCTATGAAATTATTACGCTTACAGTAAGAATAACTTTCAAATTATCAAATATTAAGGCATTTTGTTTATTTTTACATTGAGTTATTTTGGTGTTTCATTGAAATTCTACAAAATATTCTTGATTCCATACAGAAAGTTTATTTCGTTTTACTAATTGGTCATTTATATTGCGATTTAATTAGCCTTTTTGTTCTGTAATATGGTTTGGCAATACATCAATTTGACAATTCAGCCCTAGTATTTATAGCAGTACTTTTCATTTGTTACTGAATTCAACTTGTAAGTTAGATGAAATCATTGTATTGATTATATAAACATGTTTTTCTTGAGTCTTAACCTTCGGTCTGTTGGCATAATTGGAGAATTAATTTATTATAGATACTGGTATGAATATTTGTAAGCATGCAGCATGCTACAATTACTTGAATAATTGGCTCTTAAATGCTATTAAAGTTTAGAAATTGAAGTATTTGTGTAGAAAATGCATAAATCTTAGAGTTTCTATGGTTGACTAGCCTCACTGTTGGATATATTAAGGATGAGCCATACAGTTTGTGTCTAGTCTGTTGCTTCGAATATTTGAAGAGACAACTCTTAGAACACCCCTTACCAAATCATTTCTGTCTAATGTTGTTGCTATTCTCATATTGTCACTGTTGAGTCGAATCGTCTTAACTTTACCTTTCCGAATTGAAGTTACGAGGTTTTGACTCAAGAATGACAATATGACTGTGTTCACGGTAAACTTATATGATATTGGTGTACATGCGATCACCACTGTTTGCATGAAAAGATCGTACTCATGTATTATCTTTAATGCATTTTCTTCTTAGAGTCACATAGTTCTGATAATTTTGGATCATCCCTTGTACAGTATATCTATGAGGAGTGTTATGGTTTCATGACAAGTGTTTTTTGTCATTTAATGACAATTTGTTCTGATCCCTTGGTCAGTTACAATTGTAACTGTATACTGCACAGGTGAAAGATCCAGATATTCCTTATTACAGTATACAGAGATAATTCTCTATATATACCACAGGGAATTGTCAAGTTACCTCCCTTTGATTTTTCAAACATACCTTTTATAGTATATAAAATTTATATACTATAAGAGGTATGTTTGAAAAATCAAAGGGAGGTAACTTGACAATTCCCTGTGGTATATGCTATAATAAGGAAAATTTGGGTTTGTCACTCACCTGTGATAAACTGACCTGTATACTTTAAGTATCGAAGAGTATAAAGCTGTATGTGTATGTTGCATGTGTACATATGTAAAAACTTATTTTTAGCAGTATGTTCATATGCTGCAATGTCATAAGTTTTGTGCTTTTTTGAAATTTATTTGGCATATTATACCATGCTCAGCAACAGCTTGACTGAGCGCAGAATATCATAGGATATTTATACATCAGAAGGCTTTGCTTAAGTACATGATATGTATGGATGTTTCCATGACTTTATCTGTGTTCCTTTTCATAGGCTTAATTAACTAAAGTTTATCTTGGAATTTTTTGGGTAATTAAAATTTCAAATTAATGATATAGGGTAAACTTTCATTAATTATTGAAAATTCAAAATATATGAAATATGAATTTGAAAGCATCAAATTGAATTTGAATTGCATTTGAATTTAAATTTAATCAGGTAAAATAAAATAAAATTAAATTGAATTGAACTGAATTGTAGTAAATCCAATGGAATTTATTTGAATTGAATTGAATTTTAATTGAATTCAATTGAATTTGAATTCAATTGAATTTGAATTCAATTTGTATTTTGGTTTAAGTTTGTATTTGAGTATTTTCAATACACTCAGTTACTTTCAAGGTTTTATTGGTCATGTGGTCTAAGATGTTGTATCATGATCTTTTTATTCTTTTCTGCTGTGAGTTTGATATTGCTTGAATCATTTAATTGTTTATCTGTTAGGACTTCCTTTAGGTTTCATTTAAAAAATGCTTGACTTGCCAAAATATATTTTACCAGCCTCCTTTTTTTGCATACTAAACAAGGTCAATTTACCTCATTTGATATGTTGGAGTGGTAACGTGGGCATTGATTGCCCATAGACATTGGATTGTCTATGGTTTTGCCTCTTACTTTCTGATAGCTACCTGTATATCTTTTGGGAAGTGCAGTTTTTTTTGCCAAGCAGCAGCATTTAGTTAGGATATTTCATTTTGTATTTATTAGGTAGAAGTCTTTTAGATCTCACATAATTTTCCTTTATATTTTTTTCTTCATATTCAGTTTTAAGTTTCATGGCTGGTATGTTAGAAACATCAGACTCACTGCAGAAAAGAACCATAAGATCATAATACAGCAGTTTCAACCACTTGATCAATGAAATCTTGTTAGTTATTGAGTGTATTTATACTAAAGGAATTTCAAATTAATAAGATATTATAAAACTTTCATATTCTGTAGGAATTTCAAAATAGCAATCATTATAAAACTCTAATTAATGTAAAATGATTGATAAAGCATAATAACATTTCATGACTTACAGCATTTTTTAATTAATGAAATGTTATAAAAACTAAAGGAACCAGCCTATGATGTTAGTATAGGACATGCTATAATTTACTGTTGACAGTTTTTAGACTTTCCGCGATTTTGCTTTAGTTTCTACAAGTTGAAAACTATCGACAATTCAAATGCCTGACCAGTTTAACCTGAGGAGTGATACACGTGTCTCTGATTTACTACTCAGTTTTTTTAGGCAATAAAAGTAAATGTAGTTCTGTCAACCAACTCACACGTCTTTGTTTCAGTTTTACTGACAAGTATAAGTGCTAGGTATCTAAGAAACTCTTCAATTGGGTTGGAACGAGGAGCGATGAGTTATGTGCTAGGTATCTTAGAAACTCTTCAATTGGGTTGTGGACGGGGAAAGAAGGGCAGGGTGCTAAGTATTTAAGAAACACTTCAATTGGGTTGGAACGAGGAGCGATGAGTTAGGTGCTAGGTATCTTAGAAACTGCAATTGGGCCTGGACTAGGAGAGATTGGTTGGGTACTGTCTAGGAAACACTTCAATCGGGCTCGAAAGTGTTAGAATCAGAAGCGATAGGTTAAGTGCCAGGTATTTATTGGGCTTGGATGAGGGGAGATGGGTGGCATGTTAGGTATCTTAGAATCTCTTCAATTAGGTTTGGAGAAGGAAAGATGGATGGGGTGTTTTGATATCTACGAAACTGTTTAAAACTGCATCTTGACACAACTGTCTATTTTGCTTGTTTGTATAAACTTAGCTCATATTATACATGTATGTTGAAGTCTCAATCAATGATCTTACGGAATTTACAGAATTAAATTCTTGGAAAAAACCCATAAAATTTATCAAAATAAATTAAAAACTTACACTACTTGCTGTAAACATTTTGGGTGCATAGTAACTGTTGTCTAATGGTATAGCATATTTCATTGGCTTCATTTAGAAATACTCAAATAAATGAACTTAATCTAAGTTTACTTGTGTGGTACTGAATGCTTGCAGTTGGTTTAATGGTCTTACTTGACCAGGTCTCATACTCTGTGCCAAGTTACAGTATTTTCAATACACTCAGTTACTTTCAAGATTTCATTGGTCAAGTGGTCTAAGATACTGGATCATGATCTTTAGATCCTTCTCTGCTGTGTGTTTGATATAGACAGAATCATTTAGTTTTTTTGTGATAGGATTGTTTGCTTAGGTTTCAGTTTTTTTCCAAAATATATTTTATCAGCCTCCTTTTTTTGCATACTAAACAAGGTCAATTTACCTCATTTGATATGATGGAGTGGTAATGTGGGCATTGATTGCCCATAGACATTGGATTGTCTATGGTTTTGCCTCTTACTTTCTGATAGCTACCAGCATATCTTTTGAGGGATGCACAGTTTTTTTTTTGTGTTATGTGAGATAAATAGCATTTACTTTAGGTTTTTTGCATTGTATTTTTTTCGTATTATGTGGAATCAAATTTAAGGTCAAAATACCCCATTCGATATGTTGGAGTGGTAACGTGGGCATTAATTGTCCATAGACATTGGATTGTTTATGGTTTTGCCTCTTACTTTCTGATAGCTACCTGTATATCTTTTGGGAAGTGCAAAGTTTTTTTTGCCAGGAAGCTGCATTTAGTTAGGATATTTTCATTTTGTATTATTAGGTAGAAGTCAAACTTTTAGATTCCACATATTTTTCCTTTATTCTTTTTTTTGATATTATTTAGTTTTAAGTTTCATGGCTGGTATGTTAGAAGCATCAAATTCACAGCAGAGAAAGACCAAAAGATCATGATTCAGCAGATTCAACCACTTGATCAATGAAATCTTGTTAGTTATCAAGTGTATTAAAAATACTCAAACTTGGCAAAGAGTTTGAGACCTGGTCAAGAGTTCATGTGATAGTTTATAGTTGACATTTTATGCTAGAGACAACTTGGTCACATTTCATATTTGTTAATTTAGTTCATATTGCATACTGAATTTCTAAAATTCGTTCTAAACAATACTATATTTGATTAAATTAGTCTGGAATCTATAAACAGTCTCAAAGAGACAATCATTCTTCCACATGTGGGGAAGCATTGTGCTGGAAAGTTCTAGCTTGTATTGGAATAGGTTGATGTAGCTTACTAAGTAAAGTACTGTATCTTTTGTCAAATAAATATCCTTTTATACTCTTTCTATAGAAAGAGGTATAGGAAAATATAGTGCAGGAACTGATATCCCCACAATTTTATTCAGACTTTTAAAGTTGAATGTGTTTCCTCTGTTAGGTTTCAAAATCCAACCACTTGTTTAATATTGATAAAATTTAGTAAGACTTTTTGTTTCAATTATTTAATACCTTACAGTTTGTATACTGTTGATTGTTCAAATCACGCATCAGAATTTAATATTCATTTTAGTGAAATATTGCATTAGATAAATAAATTTACTCCTGTCTTTATTATTTTCAAAATAGACTATTCATCAACTTTTAAAAATATGAGGTTAAGAGTTTTGATAGATAAATGTAGCTTATTTTATGTGTTTTTTATAACATTTACAAGGAACATGTATAATTCTATAGTCTTGATATACTGTTGGGTTTAAATTATCATTAACAACATCCATAGTAAGCATGGTTAATTGAATTCAGGTTATCTCCCTTGTATCAGGTAAAAAGAATATTATTATTTTCTGTTGATTATTCTCCCAGTAAGAAACTATAGTTTTGACTGTTAGAAATTATTTTAAAGTACTATATCAATTTTGATACTTACAAAACATGCAGGTTAAGTTGTACTCGCTGTAAAAGTCAGACATTTATACATTATGAATGTGAGCACTATTCTGAACTCTTCTGTTATAGTTAAAGTTCATTTACTATGGTGATTACTATAATAATGTTGGTAATTGACTTCTTCCATTGTTCTGTACACTTGGAAATTGTAGATGTTGGTGTATTATTTCGGCCCAGTTCTCTAGCTCCATGAAACTCTAATTTATATATAATGTATGAATTAGAGTGTCATCGAGCTAGCGGCCTGTCCGTGTAAGTACAAGCACTGGTATAGGGTGCAAATTATATAACTTACAAGAGCACCTCATAGATTTAAATAGTGCACAGTAGGTCTTATGCTTCCTAAGGAGGTATATTTCTGGTCAACAATGGCTTGGAGTTCACAAATTACGGCGCAACATATTGTTGTATGTAAGAGCGGGACTCTGTTTTGTCGTTTACTTACAAAGTCATGGTATGATACTGTATTTACTCTAGTTATAAATAAACCTGATACATTGTAGCCTAATAATGTTCGATAATACTCATTATTGTCATAATTGTCTTAATGGCAATAGTGCCTGTTTTGTCAATTATTTTTGGTTTAGGAGAGCATAGTTGTAGGAAATGCAACGACCACTGTTTTTATGGGTATATTTGATCTTAAACCGGTTCCTTTTTGTAAATTTTAAAAATCAAAGCGCTGGCTAAATTATTATTTTAACTGCTTAAGTAGGAAAGTTTTTGTATCAAACTATTAACTTATTTTCTTTTTGTCTTTACAATTTACTTGATTTTTTTAATAAATTGAATACTCTGTACCACATGAAAAAAAATAGAGAACATATTTATGTACTGAATGACCAGTCTTGTAAAGAAAACATTGAATAACTTGTTAGTAAAAACAAAGTGTGCGTCTAGGACTAAACCCATGAAAATCATGATTTACATTAAAAACAGATTAATAAATTACTTCTGATTCAATGTTTTTATTAAAGAGTATTGTGATATTCTTAAGATACAGTAAACACTCTATAGTATGACCCATCCTTTTTTTGTAATTTTTGTAATTAATTTTCAATTAATATATAACTAAGAAGTCATGCAATCAATGTCATCACTTGAGTTCCAATATTGTTTAATCTGTATTTACAATACAAAATAGTAGACTGCGTGTGAATAATGGTGTAGGTTTCTATAATTTCTTTTGGTCACTTCACTGAGTACACTTGTAAGTTGTACAGTGTACCAAATTTGTCATAGTCTTTACTCTGAGTGCACTAAATGTGCATCCCCCAGTGTACCAAATTTGTCATATTCTTTACTCTGAGTGCACTAAATGTGCATCCCCCAGTGTACCAAATTTGTCATTTTCGTAACTCTGAGTGCACTAAATGTGCATCCCCCCAAACTTTGATGGCGATTGAAGTTTTATTAGCTATCAGATGGTTATGCCTTTTTGTCTGATTGAAAATTTATACTTTATATACTAAGTGATAGAAGTTACAGAAACAAGTAAATGATGGTCATCTACATACATTTGAATGTATCAAACAACATAATTTTCGTATTATTGTCAGCTTAGTTTTTCCATCTTTGGTTTATGATATTTGGGAAATTAGAAACTAAAATAGATTTTAAAATATATTTATACATTATACATGTGAATAGCTCTAATCAGGCTTGATAATAATGCTCCAAAATAGATCATATGAAATAAAAAAAAATATATAGATAAACAAAAATATTATATAGAAAAAATACAAATGATCCAAGCAAGTATTATTAAAAAAAAAAGGTGGATCGTTGATAATATATAATTGAAACTATAGAATAATATACCAGATAACATGGTAAAAGATCTAAAATCCAAGTAATCTAGTGAAGGACCCAGTTTATTCTGGGGGGATAGCTAGATCGGAAGAAAATTGTAAAAGATCTACTATCCGAGTAATCTAGTGAAGGACCCAGTGAATTCTGGAGGGATAACTAGATCGGAAGAAGATCGTAAAAGATCTACAATCCGAGTAATCTAGTGAAGGACCCAGTGAATTCTGGGGGGATAACTAGATCGGAAGTAGATTGTAAAAGATCTACAATCCGAGTAATCTAGTGAAGGACCCAGTGAATTCTGGGGGGATAACTAGATCGGAAGATGTTATTGTATCGAGTATTGTTTAGATGTTAGTTACATTTATAGTGTTCATTTATAAATTCAAATGAAATCAACTTGCTAGTAATATGTTAGCTTATGTACATTGTATTTGTAAATCAGAGTTGACTGAAATGTTTACAATGTATTATCGTTGTAACAAATACTTGATTATGTTGCTTTATACATAAAAGTGTATGTATTGATAGATATATCATTTAAAACGTTTCTTATTAATTGCAAGTTTTCATGTGTTACTGCAAGACACATCCTTCTATGAAATTTGTTTAAGATTATTATCAGTTAAAGCTGTTGGTCTCTTGTTGAAGGTTAATCTATGTGAGTCGGTTAGGTGAACCACACCCCATGGTCATATCTATGATTACAAGTATTCCCATGTAACTAAGCTTAACCATAGTCACATGTTTGATTTGGTTTGTACTGTAGATAGAGGTTATTAAAATAAGATTTATTTGTTCAGACTAAGTTAGGGAAATTTGTTGGGTCAATCTAATAATGTTGAAGGGTGATTCTTAGAGAGCTGGTTAGGTAAACCACCCTCCATAGTCCTGTATGTGATAACAAGCATTTCCATGTGGCTAAACTTAACCATAAGCACAATGTTTACTAAGTTTTGTATTGTAGATAGAGGTTTATTTAAAATGAACAGACATGTGTATGGCTTTGATAATGATGACTTTGATGTATACACGGATCATTGTTTTGATTAAATGATGATACTACTCTATAGACATAATTATTTGAATAGATTTGAATTAGAAGTTTTGTTGTTCATATTTTTGTACATTTGAACATGGGTTTGATTATGATAACTTTTTCAAGCCCCTTTTTTTCAATGATACTGATATATAGTATTAAGAGAATGGATTTCAATTTAGAGTTTTCACTGTTTTTTTTCATTTTATGAAGACATGTTAAATATTGCAGTGCTATGTTGTGCGATAGATTTACTTAAATATGTTCAATGTTTTCTGTACAGTTTTGGTCAGCTGTATATAGAATTTCTCATTTTTAGCCGTATGGTGGGCAGGCGATGATTACTTCCCTTTGTAATTTAATTTTGTTAAAGTTTTTAGATCTGGCTTTAATGTGGTTTTCACATTGCATCTCTTGTTTAATTATTAAGTCAGTGTATTTTCAATTCTAAGAAATGTGAGTTACTCTATTATAATACCAAGTTATATTTGTTTTGAAATCAGTATAAAAATAAATTGTGCCATCTAAGAATGACTCTTGTAATTTAAATTTTAAATGGTTGCATTACAGTTGTTAGATATACCTCATCATAGCTTAATGGTAGTTTGAACATTTAATAAATTTAAGATAAGTATGCAGTATTTTTCCTGATTGCACTGGTTTAGAAATGATCAACAGTAACATAAACTGAGGTTATATGTTTATTATATTGGTTGATGCAAGTTTGTAGCAACTAGCCTAGTTCTTATAACATGATGATTTTATATTGATATGATTATTACTCTAAGAGACATTGTCTAAGAGGCAATACCTTTATTGTCTCAATAAACTTTTTGAAGATCTAGAAAATATGGATATCAACTATTCAGTTATCCCAAAGAACTAAATTATCTGAAGCTGGTTACTTTACTTTATTGTTTGTCTACATCAACCATGTCTGATACAAGCTAGAACAATCTCTGTAAACAGAGATCCTGTTCTACTCCCGTTGTCATACTGGATCTCTACTTAGTCAATGCAAGGTCACGTTGAAAACACTATTAATCACATTTTGATTTCGTAATTTTTATTTTTAGACCAAGGTTTGCATGCAAATCTAACAGCGGTATTATTCACAGTCTGCAATTGGGTGTCTCATTTCAAATTGCGTGACGTAGACGATGTGAACAAGTTACGTATCATAACAATTTCGTCATAAATATTATGATGAGAAAAGGTCACCTGAATGTGACCTTCGTTTGGAAAAGGCCAGATCTAGTGGTAATTTTAGATCGGGTTTTAATCAGACGGAAGCTAGAACAACAGTGAACTTTGTGAGCTTGATTGACTTAATTGAATAATTTTACTGCCAGATACTCTTATACTGCTTTAAATTAATTAATATATTTGATTTATTTATGTCTCTTGGCTGATCTGTATTCATCAATAAATTAAAATAATAAATATTGAAATATAAATGCAATATTTGGCCTCATTATTTTAGAATTCATTAAGTTTAGACTTTGTAACTTTATAGCTAGAAATAATATTAAAACATTGCTCAGTATTCTTCAGTTTCATACTTACATTTGGAATTTGTCAAGATCATTGCTTGAGATTTCAGTATATATAAGAATATATAGCCTATTTCATCAAGGTATGGGTTTGAGAAGTGTTTCAAACAAATGCCAAAGCTGACTGCCTATAGTTGGTATGTCTATCATTAGATCTTGTAGCAGTACAACTGAACTTCCATGATTGTTTCATGGGCAACGGGGCTCGTTAGCTTTTATAGTTATTCAGCATTGAAATAATTGAGACTTACGATTGCTTTCTATCTAACGTAGCAATTTAATTGATAATAAGGGTGACTTTGGCCAGGTTAATACATGTATGTTTCCGTGATATTATTTTAATATGTTAATATTTCATAATTTTCTGCTTATAATAAACTTCAAACGTTGAGTGTTGATAGAACTACATTAAAGAGGTTTAGAGGGCTGTAACATGCAAGTTTATTGATAATACGTAGAATCTAATTTCTATGATACTTTAGGCAGATAAAATTTAGTACAATAAAGTGGTGAAATGTGATGTTGAAATCTTGTTCAATATAGTAAACAAATAGACATGATCTTAACTTATGATGTGAAGGAAAATTAACTTAACTTAATAGATTTAGATATACATGTATAATAGAGTATATTTACGCACATTTTACTTTCAAATTTAAAAATGGAATCAAAATTGATGATGTTTTTTTTGACAAGGAAGATTTTTTCAGCATTTGACTAATGCTGTTGGTCTCATTTTGATACACTTTGAATTATGCACAAAAGTGCTTAGTTTGAGGAATGCTCTTATAGAGCATGATTTTAGTGTATAATCTACATTTCACATCAATACATTCTGATTTAACTCTGTGTTTCAACACTGAGTAGGTCCGTTGCATCTTGACAATGGTCTCAGTTCATGGGCCTAGTACATTGAATAACAAATTCTGTTGTTTAATGTACTAAGATTCAGGGACTAAAACCATTGACTTCTACCCCCTGTCTATTGATGGTTGGTTTGGATTTAACTCTTTGTTACAACACTCTGTACAACATTACAAACTTCTTGTAGTATAAAATCATGGAAATGCCACCACCTTTCTCAGAGAACTCAGAGAAGCATCATTTTAAACCCTTCCCCCTCATGAACACCCACCTCTCGTGCATGCTCCCTTTCGCCTCTCGGACCACCCTCTCCTTATCAACCCCCTATGAATTTCGCTGGCGCTGTTTGGGTCAACCAGTCTGCAAGGTACTTGAACATTATGTATGCCAAAAACCCTCCAGGATTTTTCCAGTCAGGCTTTGGCACGTTCTCAGCCCATGTGATATCAGCACCACTGGAAGGGCCTTGCACGTGGGTTCATGTATCTCAACCTAAGGTATTGAAGGGGAAAGCAAACTTTGTTGGTATCATGGTCTCTCTCAGGGTCCATGGCTAAGGAGTTAAGGGTTTTCTCTCATGGTACATGGCAAAGGAGTTGAGGGTTTTCTTTTATTATTTTTTCATTTTTCATTATTTTTTATGAGTTGTAAGATATGTTGTATTTGAATGTTTTTTACTTATTTTACATGTAATTATTACCAAGAACTGTTGTTAGGAAGTCAAAATGTTCCAAAAAATTTTTGTTCTATTTTCTTTTTACAGAAAAGCATCATTTGGTATCAACACAAGAACAACACATGCATTGATGGTAGATTATGGTATGAAGAAAGAAGACATGGGCTGTATATTGATGTGAGTTGTTTATTTTATTTATAATTTAATATTGTGTTTTATATTATGCTTCTTATATGTGTAAATAATATGTCTTTTAATTTGTAATTTTAGCGTTTGGTGTTTTTTTCTATTTTCTACTTTAATTTATTTATTCTTATGTTAGCAACATGTACTTCTACTTAAGGTTTTAGGGTATTTTCTTATATTAGCAACATGTACTTCTACTTAAGGTTTTAGGGTATTTTCTTATATTAGCAACATGTACTTCTACTTAAGGTTTTAGGGTATTTTCTTATATTAGCAACATGTACTTCTACTTAAGGTTTTAGGATATTTTCTTATATTAGCAACATGTACTTCTACTTAAGGTTTTATGGTATTTTCTTATATTAGCAACATGTACTTCTACTTAAGGTTTTAGGGTATTTTCTTATATTAGCAACATGTACTTCTACATAAGGTTTTAGGGTATTCTTATATTAGCAACATGTACTTCTACTTAAGGTTTTAGGGTATTTTCTTATTTTAGCAACATGTACTTCTACTTAAGGTTTTAGGGTATTTTCTTATATTAGCAACATGTACTTCTACTTCAGGTTTTAGGGTATTTTCTTATATAAGCAACATGTACTTCTACTTAAGGTTTTAGAGTATTTTCTTATATAAGCAACATGTACTTCTACTTAAGGTTTTAGGGTATTTTCTTATATTAGCAACATGTACTTCTACTTAAGGTTTTAGGGTATTTTCTTATATTAGCAACATGTACTTCTACTTAAGGTTTTAGGGTATTTTCTTAAATTAGCAACATGTGCTTCTACTTAAGGTTTTAGGGTATTTTCTAATATTAGCAACATGTACTTCTACTTAAGGTTTTAGGGTATTTTCTTTTATTAGCAACATGTACTTCTACATAAGGTTTTAGGGTATTCTTATATAAGCAACATGTACTTCTACTTAAGGTTTTATGGTATTTTCTTTTATTAGCAACATGTACTTCTACATAAGGTTTTAGGGTATTCTTATATTAGCAACATGTACTTCTACTTAAGGTTTTAGGGTATTTTCTTATATTAGCAACATGTACTTCTACTTAAAGTTTTTGGGTATTTTCTTATATTAGCAACATGTACTTCCACTTCAGGTTTTACGGTATTTTCTTATATTAGCAACATGTACTTCTACATAAGGTTTTAGGGTATTTTCTTATATAAGCAACATGTACTTCTACTTAAGGTTTTATCGTATTTTCTTATATTAGCAACATGTACTTCTACTTAAGGTTTTAAGGTATTTTCTTATATTAGCAACATGTACTTCTACTTAAGGTTTTATCGTATTTTCTTATATTAGCAACATGTACTTCTACTTAAGGTTTTAAGGTATTTTCTTATATAAGCAACATGTACTTCTACTTAAGGTTTTATCGTATTTTCTTATATTAGCAACATGTACTTCTACTTAAGGTTTTAAGGTATTTTCTTATATTAGCAACATGTACTTCTACTTAAGGTTTTATGGTATTTTCTTATATTAGCAACATGTACTTCTACTTAAGGTTTTATGGTATTTTCTAATATTAGCAACATGTACTTCTACTTAAGCTTTTAGGGTATTTTCTTATATTAGCAACATGTACTTCTACTTAAGGTTTTAGGGTATTTTCCTATATTAGCAACATGTACTTCTACATAAGGTTTTAAGGTATTCTTATATTAGCAACATGTACTTCTACTTAAGGTTTTAGGGTATTTTCTTATATTAGCAACATGTACTTCTACATAAGGTTTTAGGGTATTCTTATATTAGCAACATGTACTTCTACTTAAGGTTTTAGGGTATTTTCTTATATTAGCAACATGTACTTCTACATAAGGTTTTAGGGTATTCTTATATTAGCAACATGTACTTCTACTTAAGGTTTTAGGGTATTTTCTTATATTAGCAACATGTACTTCTACTTAAGGTTTTAGAGTATTTTCTTATATAAGCAACATGTACTTCTACTTAAGGTTTTATGGTATTTTCTTATATTAGCAACATGTACTTCTACTTAAGGTTTTAGGGTATCTTCTTATATTAGCAACATGTACTTCTACATAAGGTTTTAGGGTATTCTTATATAAGCAACATGTACTTCTACTTAAGGTTTTATGGTATTTTCTTATATTAGCAACATGTACTTCTACTTAAGGTTTTAAGGTATTTTCTTATATTAGCAACATGTACTTCTACTTAAGGTTTTAGGGTATTTTCTTATATTAGCAACATGTACTTCTTCTTAAGGTTTTAGGGTATTTTCTTACATTAGCAATATGTACTTCTACATAAGGTTTTAGGGTATTTTCTTATATAAGCAACATGTACTTCTTCTTAAGGTTTTAGGGTATTTTCTTATATTAGCAACATGTACTTCTACATAAGGTTTTAGGGTATTCTTATATTAGCAACATGTATTTCTACTTAAGGTTTTAGGGTATTTTCTTATATTAGCAACATGTACTTCTACATAAGGTTTTAAGGTATTCTTATATTAGCAACATGTACTTCTACTTAAGGTTTTAGGGTATTTTCTTATATTAGCAACATGTACTTCTTCTTAAGGTTTTAGGGTATTTTCTTATATTAGCAACATGTACTTCTACATAAGGTTTTAGGGTATTCTTATATTAGCAACATGTACTTCTACTTAAGGTTTTAGGGTATTTTCTTATATTAGCAACATGTACTTCTACATAAGGTTTTAAGGTATTCTTATATTAGCAACATGTACTTCTACTTAAGGTTTTAGGGTATTTTCTTATATTAGCAACATGTACTTCTACATAAGGTTTTAGGGTATTCTTATATTAGCAACATGTACTTCTACTTAAGGTTTTAGGGTATTTTCTTATATTAGCAACATGTACTTCTACATAAGGTTTTAAGGTATTCTTATATTAGCAACATGTACTTCTACTTAAGGTTTTAGGGTATTTTCTTATATTAGCAACATGTACTTCTACTTAAGGTTTTAGAGTATTTTCTTATATAAGCAACATGTACTTCTACTTAAGGTTTTATGGTATTTTCTTATATTAGCAACATGTACTTCTACTTAAGGTTTTAGGGTATCTTCTTATATTAGCAACATGTACTTCTACTTAAGGTTTTAGGGTTTTTTCTTAAATTAGCAACATGTGCTTCTACTTAAGGTTTTAGGGTATTTTCTAATATTAGCAACATGTACTTCTACTTAAGGTTTTAGGGTATTTTCTTTTATTAGCAACATGTACTTCTACATAAGGTTTTAGGGTATTCTTATATAAGCAACATGTACTTCTACTTAAGGTTTTATGGTATTTTCTTTTATTAGCAACATGTACTTCTACATAAGGTTTTAGGGTATTCTTATATTAGCAACATGTACTTCTACTTAAGGTTTTAGGGTATTTTCTTATATTAGCAACATGTACTTCTACTTAAAGTTTTTGGGTATTTTCTTATATTAGCAACATGTACTTCCACTTCAGGTTTTATGGTATTTTCTTATATTAGCAACATGTACTTCTACATAAGGTTTTAGGGTATTTTCTTATATAAGCAACATGTACTTCTACTTAAGGTTTTATCGTATTTTCTTATATTAGCAACATGTACTTCTACTTAAGGTTTTAAGGTATTTTCTTATATTAGCAACATGTACTTCTACTTAAGGTTTTATCGTATTTTCTTATATTAGCAACATGTACTTCTACTTAAGGTTTTAAGGTATTTTCTTATATAAGCAACATGTACTTCTACTTAAGGTTTTATCGTATTTTCTTATATTAGCAACATGTACTTCTACTTAAGGTTTTAAGGTATTTTCTTATATTAGCAACATGTACTTCTACTTAAGGTTTTATGGTATTTTCTTATATTAGCAACATGTACTTCTACTTAAGGTTTTATGGTATTTTCTAATATTAGCAACATGTACTTCTACTTAAGCTTTTAGGGTATTTTCTTATATTAGCAACATGTACTTCTACTTAAGGTTTTAGGGTATTTTCTTAAATTAGCAACATGTACTTCTACTTAAGGTTTTAGGGTATTTTCTAATATTAGCAACATGTACTTCTACTTAAGGTTTTAGGGTATTTTCTTATATTAGCAACATGTACTTCTACTTAAGGTTTTAGGGTATTTTCTTATATAAGCAACATGTACTTCTACATAAGGTTTTAGGGTATTCTTATATTAGCAACATGTACTTCTACTTAAGCTTTTAGGGTATTTTCTTATATTAGCAACATGTACTTCTACTTAAGGTTTTTGGGTATTTTCTTATATTAGCAACATGTACTTCTACTTAAGGTTTTATGGTATTTTCTTATATTAGCAATATGTACTTCTACTTAAGGTTTTATGGTATTTTCTTATATTAGCAACATGTACTTCTACTTAAGGTTTTATGGTATTTTCTTATATTCGCAACATGTACTTCTACATAAGGTTTTAGGGTATTCTTATATAAGCAACATGTACTTCTACTTAAGGTTTTATGGTATTTTCTTATATTAGCAACATGTACTTCTACTTAAGGTTTTAAGGTATTTTCTTATATTAGCAACATGTACTTCTACTTAAGGTTTTAGGGTATTTTCTTATATTAGCAACATGTACTTCTTCTTAAGGTTTTAGGGTATTTTCTTACATTAGCAATATGTACTTCTACATAAGGTTTTAGGGTATTTTCTTATATTAGCAACATGTACTTCTTCTTAAGGTTTTAGGGTATTTTCTTATATTAGCAACATGTACTTCTACATAAGGTTTTAGGGTATTCTTATATTAGCAACATGTATTTCTACTTAAGGTTTTAGGGTATTTTCTTATATTAGCAACATGTACTTCTACATAAGGTTTTAAGGTATTCTTATATTAGCAACATGTACTTCTACTTAAGGTTTTAGGGTATTTTCTTATATTAGCAACATGTACTTCTTCTTAAGGTTTTAGGGTATTTTCTTATATTAGCAACATGTACTTCTACATAAGGTTTTAGGGTATTCTTGTATTAGCAACATGTACTTCTACTTAAGGTTTTAGGGTATTTTCTTATATTAGCAACATGTACTTCTACATAAGGTTTTAAGGTATTCTTATATTAGCAACATGTACTTCTACTTAAGGTTTTAGGGTATTTTCTTATATTAGCAACATGTACTTCTACATAAGGTTTTAGGGTATTCTTATATTAGCAACATGTACTTCTACTTAAGGTTTTAGGGTATTTTCTTATATTAGCAACATGTACTTCTACATAAGGTTTTAAGGTATTCTTATATTAGCAACATGTACTTCTACTTAAGGTTTTAGGGTATTTTCTTATATTAGCAACATGTACTTCTACATAAGGTTTTAGGGTATTCTTATATCAGCAACATGTACTTCTTCTTAACGTTTTGGGTATTTTCTAACATTAGCAACATGTACTTCTACTTAAGGTTTTATGGTATTTTCTTATATTAGCAACATGCACTTCTACTTAAGGTTTTAGGGTATTTTCTTATGTAAGCAACATGTACTTCACTTAAGGTTTTAAGGTATTTTCTTATATCAACAACATGTACTTCTATTTAAGGTTTTAGGGTATTTTCCTATAATAGAAACATGTACCTTATATTTTTACTATTTTTAATATTTAATGATCACTGAATGCTTTATGTTTTACTTCTTTGGAACGACTGACCATCTGTCCTATATTGGTCATTTACGAACTTACTAAATTTGAGGCGACTTGGAATATCCAGAAAATTCCTAGTTGAAAGAAGTAAGAAGATAAAAGATTCAGTGAACAGATTATGAATATCTTTGGGTCCAGGGTATGACAGAAAACTGCTTCCAGCTGTGGCATCCCATCAATGGATGTGGGAAAGTGAGGCTGCCCTTCACCACAGTTGCCTCTAGGTACATGTTGTTTATATATGAAAAAGCTGCTCTTTACACCATCAGGGTAAAAAGTGTGACTTAAATGTAGTTTCTAAATAATTTTCTTGTCTTTGACTTTTACCGTAATAGTTCACTTATAGTTGTCAGGAATAGTTTTAAGTATTTAATTTTTTTAGACTTTCAATGCGTAAGTTGATCTAAGATAATGAAAGTAGGCCTATGGTACATTATAATTAAATTCTGAACATAGTTTTTAGAGACTAATAGCTGCATTGAATAAGGTTTATAGAGATGGCTTGTTAGGACTTTGATTAATTAGTTTATAACTTAATTGATGAAATTAATGAATATTTGGGTAATATATTTATACTAGACATTCAACAGGTTATAAACAGGAAACAGCTATATGGTAAAATGTAATTTCTCTATTTCAACGTGACATCAGAAGGAACAAAATATTTAAACACCATTTTGATTAACAGATTTTATACATTGAACATAGTTTGGAAGATAGCTAAAAATGACCTCTCCTTCTAAGTGGAAGAGTCCGCGGGCCTCAGAGCTGGATGAACGCCGAGCTGAGGGGGTTGTAAGAGTTGCCTGGTCTTACGAAAATGGGTTCAATAGCATGTCAACTAAACTCAAATTGTGAGCTCTATGACTCATAGTACAGTGTGTAGAGTTTGTAAACATAGTGGCTGTGAAAATAATATCATCATTTTGTTGTTACTCGCATATAGAAAACCTAGTTTTACTGTAACTGAACAATGTTTAACCTTTCTTCTTGCTATATAGATTAATAAAAAAGTGAGATTGATTTAGGAATACTTTCCTCCTTTGGTGAATGATAAATGTTTTGAATTCTTATGATAAAACTATAAAGAGATAAATACTTGATGGAATATTTTTGAACTACATTGTTGAACTACATTTTTGAACTACACTTTAACTACATTTTGTACTACATGGTTGATCTACATTTTTGAACTACATTTTTTGAAACTATATTCAAATTTAAAAAAAAATATGTAGGGAGACTTTGTATGTAAGATCTTTGATATCAATTGATGATTTAAGGTTTAAATTTTTACTACTTGAAAATTATTTATTTATGTTATTAGGGCCTCATATTATTTAGGATTTGAGCATTTATTTATGATCAACATTAATATGACTTGTAATTATACAGTTAGGGTACTAAATATCTACAGCTTTAGCGTTTGTCTATGAATTTAAGTGTACTATAATAATAATTTGCATTGAATTGAATTCATTAAGATGGACTTTCAGGACTTTGATTAATATTAGTTAAATTTTATAGGTAGAATTATTTAAAGTAAGTAGATCTATTTGGGCTGTATAATATTACATAAAATTTTACAAATTAGGAAGGAAAAGATACGGTTATTCGCTAAAATGTAATTTCTTTATTTTGACTTTACTGCAGATGGAAGAAATAATACAAAAACTACCATTTTGATTAACAGATTTTATACATTGAACATAGTTTGGAAGATAGCTAAAAATGACCTCTCCTTCTAAGTGGAAGAGTCCGCGGGCCTCAGAGCTGGATGAACGCCGAGCTGAGGGGGTTGTAAGAGTTGCCTGGTCTTACGAAAATGGGTTCAATAGCATGTCAACTAAACTCAGATTGTGAGCTCTATGACTCATAGTACAGTGTGTGGAGTTTGTAAACATAGTGGTTGTTAAAATTATGTCCTCATTTTGTAGTTACTCGCATTTAGAACACATAGTTTTAATGTAATTGAACAATGTTTAACCTTACTTCTTGATATATAGGTTAATAAAAAAAGTGAGATGGACTTTCAGGACTTTGATTAATATTAGTAAAATTTGATAGGTAGAATTAATTAAAGTAAGTAGATCTATTTGGGCTGTTTAATATTACATAAAAGTTTACAAAATAGGAAGGAAAAGATACCGGTATTCGCTAAAATGTAATTTCTTTATTTTGACTTTACTACAGATAGAAGAAATAATACAAAAACTACCATTTTGATTAACATATTTTATACATTGAACATAGTTTGGAAGATAGCTACAAATGACCTCTCCTTCTAAGTGGAAGAGTCCGCGGACCTCAGAGCTGGATGAACGCCGAGCTGAGGGGGTTGTAAGAGTTGCCTGGTCTTACAAATATGGGTTCAATAGCATGTCAACTAAACTCAGATTGTGAGCTCTATGACTCATAGTAGAGTGTGTGGAGTTTGTAAACATAGTGGTTGTTCAAATTATATCATCATTCTGTCATTGTTCAGAACTAGGAAATTCATTTACAGTAGATTTAACTTTTCTTAAATTTTACATAAAAGTTTACAAATTAGGAAAGAAAAGATACCGGTATTCGCTAAAATGTAATTTCTTTATTTCGACTTTACTACAGATAGAAGAAATAATACAAAAACTACCATTTTGATTAACAGATTTTATACATTGAACATAGTTTGGAAGATAGCTACAAATGACCTCTCCTTCTAAGTGGAAGAGTCCGCGGGCCTCAGAGCTGGATGAACGCCGAGCTGAGGGGGTTGTAAGAGTTGCCTGGTCTTACAAAAATGGGTTCAATAGCATGTCAACTAAACTCAGATTGTGAGCTCTATGACTCATAGTACAGTGTGTGGAGTTTGTAAACATAGTGGTTGTTAAAATTATGTCCTCATTTTGTAGTTACTCGCATTTAGAACACATAGTTTTACTGTAATTTAACAATGTTTAACCTTACTTCTTGATATATAGGTTAATAAAAAAAGTGAGATGGACTTTCAGGACTTTGATTAATATTAGTAAAATTTGATAGGTAGAATTAATTAAAGTAAGTAGATCTATTTGGGCTGTTTAATATTACATAAAAGTTTACAAAATAGGAAGGAAAAGATACCGGTATTCGCTAAAATGTAATTTCTTTATTTTGACTTTACTACAGATAGAAGAAATAATACAAAAACTACCATTTTGATTAACATATTTTATACATTGAACATAGTTTGGAAGATAGCTACAAATGACCTCTCCTTCTAAGTGGAAGAGTCCGCGGGCCTCAGAGCTGGATGAACGCCGAGCTGAGGGGGTTGTAAGAGTTGCCTGGTCTTACAAATATGGGTTCAATAGCATGTCAACTAAACTCAGATTGTGAGCTCTATGACTCATAGTACAGTGTGTGGAGTTTGTAAACATAGTGGTTGTTCAAATTATATCATCATTCTGTCATTGTTCAGAACTAGGAAATTCATTTACAGTAGATTTAACTTTTCTTAAATTTTACATAAAAGTTTACAAATTAGGAAGGAAAAGATACCGGTATTCGCTAAAATGTAATTTCTTTATTTCGACTTTACTACAGATAGAAGAAATAATACAAAAACTACCATTTTGATTAACAGATTTTATACATTGAACATAGTTTGGAAGATAGCTACAAATGACCTCTCCTTCTAAGTGGAAGAGTCCGCAGGCCTCAGAGCTGGATGAACGCCGAGCTGAGGGGGTTGTAAGAGTTGCCTGGTCTTACAAAAATGGGTTCAATAGCATGTCAACTAAACTCAGATTGTGAGCTCTATGACTCATAGTACAGTGTGTGGAGTTTGTAAACATAGTGGTTGTTAAAATTATGTCCTCATTTTGTAGTTACTCGCATTTAGAAAACATAGTTTTACTGTAATTGAACAATGTTTAACCTTACTTCTTGATATATAGGTTAATAAAAAAAGTGAGATGGACTTTCAGGACTTTGATTAATATTAGTAAAATTTGATAGGTAGAAATAATTAAAGTAAGTAGATCTATTTGGGCTGTTTAATATTACATAAAAGTTTACAAAATAGGAAGGAAAAGATACCGGTATTCGCTAAAATGTAATTTCTTTATTTTGACTTTACTACAGATAGAAGAAATAATACAAAAACTACCATTTTGATTAACATATTTTATACATTGAACATAGTTTGGAAGATAGCTACAAATGACCTCTCCTTCTAAGTGGAAGAGTCCGCGGGCCTCGGAGCTGGATGAACGCCGAGCTGAGGGGGTTGTAAGAGTTGCCTGGTCTTACAAATATGGGTTCAATAGCATGTCAACTAAACTCAGATTGTGAGCTCTATGACTCATAGTACAGTGTGTGGAGTTTGTAAACATAGTGGTTGTTCAAATTATATCATCATTCTGTCATTGTTCAGAACTAGGAAATTCATTTACAGTAGATTTAACTTTTCTTAAATATTGTTTTGGATTAATGAACACAGTCATGTAGATTTATGAATATTTTCCTCAGTAAATAGATAATTAATATACTTCAATTTCTTCCTGTAAAGCACATTAAACTCTGTAAACAGATAAATACTTAGAGTTATGAACATTCTTTTAAAAGTACTTTTTAAAAGTATTTTTTTTATCTTTCTGTTTCTTATTTCAACATCATTTTTTGTAAAGATTTAGTGTTTCTTATATTAAACTTATCTTCAAGCTGTAAATTTATAGTGCTCAGTGTTCAATATTAGGTGGATTCGGATATAGCTGTTTTGGAGGCCATACTTTAATTAGTTATTTCACTATATCTAAAGTTAGCATAATTTATTGTTCTTAGTGTTAAGGTGGTAAGGGTATGGCTGTAAGGGGGGGATTGAGGCCATATTTACTAATAACTGTTACATTAGTTTCTTTATTTTTGAGTTTTGTTTTATTAACAATTCTTTAGTTTGTTTTTTTACTATATCTTAAGGAAGCATAATTATGTTCTTAGTGTTAAGGTGGTATGGGTATGGCTATAAGGGGAGGTTTCGGAGGCCATACTTACTAAAAACATTAACATTAGTTTCTTGACTTTTGAGTTTTATTTTATGAACAATTCTTTAGTTTGTTTTTATACTATAACTTAAGGAAATATATTTTATAGTTCTTAGTGTTAAGGTGGTAAGGGTATGGCTATAAGGGGAGGTTTTGGAGGCCATACTTACTAACAATACTAATATAAATTTACTTATTTTGAAGTGGTTTTTTTTGGTATTTTTTCATCATTCACCTACGTTTATCAATTTAATAAGTAAAAATACAGTACATGTTGCTAATATAATAAATTTAATTATCTCTATACATGTAGCTTAATTGTTCCATGTTCTGTTCTACTAACATTAACATTTATGTATCATTTTGTTGTTTCCCAAAATATATGTTATGAAAATCTTTATATTTAAATGTCAATGAAGTAATAATGAAGTACAATGATGCTAATATAAAACATTTTTTATCATGCATGTAGCTATAATTGTTCTGTTCTGCTCTTCTAACAGTTATATTTATGTATTATTTTGTTGGTCAATATTGTTTGTTATATTGTAAGGTCAATTAAGTAAAAAGTAAAGTACATTTTGCTAATATTAGAGATTTAATTATTTTTTGTACATGTTACTATAATTGTTCTGTTCTGTTCTGTTCTACTAACATTAACATTAATGTATCATTTGTCGGTGTCCAAAATATATGTTATGAGGATCTTTATATTAAAAATGTACATGTTGCTAATATAGGAGACCTAATTATTTTTTATACATGTAGCTATAATTGTTCTGTTCTGTTCTGTTCCTTTCTGTTCTGTTCTACTAACATTAACATTAATGTATCATTTTGTCGGTGTCCAAAATATATGTTATAAGGATCTTTATATTAAAAATGTACATGTTGCTAATATAGGAGACCTAATTATTTTTTATACATGTAGCTATAATTGTTCTGTTCTGTTCTGTTCCTTTCTGTTCTGTTCTACTAACATTAACATTAATGTATCATTTTGTCGGTGTCCAAAATATATGTTATAAGGATCTTTATATTAAAAATGTACATGTTGCTAATATAGGAGACCTAATTATTTTTTACATAGTAGCTATAATTGTTCTGTTCTGTTCTGTTCTGTTCCTTCTGTTCTGTTTTACTAACATTAACATTAATGTATCATTTTGTCGGTGTCCAAAATATATGTTATAAGGATCTTTATATTAAAAATGTACATGTTGCTAATATAGGAGACCTAATTATTTTTTATACATGTAGCTATAATTGTTCTGTTCTGTTCTGTTCTGTTCCTTTCTGTTCTCGTCTACTAACATTAACATTAATGTATCATTTTGTCGGTGTCCCAAATATATGTTATGAATATTTAAAAAAGTACATGTTGCTAATATAAGAGACCTAATAATTTTTTATACATGTAGCTATAATTGTTCTGTTTTGTTCTGTTTTGTTCTGTTCTGTTCTACTAACAGTAGCATTAATGTATCATATTGCCCAAATATATGTTATGAAGATCTTAATATTCACTTAATATTCAAAAAAGTATATGATGCTAATATAAGAGACTTAATTATTTTTATACATGTAGCTATAATTGTTCTGTTCTGTTCTACTAACATTAGCAAGATGTATCATATTGTCGGTGTCCCAAATATATGTTATGAAGATCTTTGTATTCAAAAAAGTATATGTTGCTGATATAAGACACTAATATACTCACATTAACATTTATGTATAGATTTTTTGGTTATGTGTTAAGGTCAATTAAGTAAAAAATAAAGTACATGTTGTTGAATATTTTTACTTATGTAGCTTTAATTGCTCTGTTATGTTCTGTTATACTAATATTAGATTTAATTGATCATTTTTTGGTCAATATTGTGTGTTATATTTTATGGTCAATTAAGTAAAAAATTACAGTACATGTTAATATGAGAAACCCAATTATTATTTATACATGAAGTCAGAAGTGTTCTGTTCTGTTCTACTAATTTTTACATTAGTGAATCATTTTGTTGGTGCCCAAAATGTATGTAATGAAAATCTGTTAGTATGAATGTGAATTTAGTAAAAAAAGTTGCTCATTAAATTATAAAAAAATATCAAATGCCCATGAATTTTATCCATAAATACAAAACACACATAAAATTATGTAAAAATATTAAAAGTACATGAAATTATCTTTTAATGCTTATGGCATTATCCAAGAATACCAAACACACATGCAGTTACCAATCAATTCAATAGGCACATGCAATTATCCATAAATACAAAATTCACATGAAAAATATAAAACCCTTATAAAATTATTCATTAGTGCCATACCCTCATGACATTAATCATAAATGCAAAACCCATATGAAATTATACATGAATACATAATCCACATGAAATTATACATGAATACCAAACCCACATGAAATTATACATGAATACCTAATCCACATGAAATAATACATGAATACCAAACCCATATGAAATTATACATGAATACCTAATCCACATGAAATTATACATGAATACCTAACCCACAAGAAATTATACATGAATACCAAACCCACATGAAATTATACATGAATACCAAACCCACATGAAATTATACATGAATACCTAATCCAAATGAAATAATACATGAATACCAAATCCATATGAAATTATACATGAATACCTAATCCACATGAAATTATACATGAATACCTAACCCATATGAAATTATACATGAATACCTAACCCATATGAAATTATACATGAATACCAAACCCACATGAAATTATACATGAATACCTAACCCATATGAAATTATACATGAATACCAAACCCACATGAAATTATACATGAATACCTAACCCATATGAAATTATACATGAATACCAAACCCACATGAAATTATACATGAATACCTAATCCACATGAAATTATACATGAATACCTAACCCATATGAAATTATACATGAATACCAAACCCACATGAAATTATACATGAATACCTAACCCATATGAAATTATACATGAATACCGAACCCACATGAAATTATACATGAATACCTAACCCATATGAAATTATACATGAATACCAAACCCACATGAAATTATACATGAATACCTAATCTACATGAAATTATCCATAAGTACCATATGCTTATGTCATTAATCATAAATGCCAAACTCATATGAAATTATACATGAATATCAAACCCACATGAAATAATTGATAAGTACTAATGGCACATAAAATAATCCATCAATACCTAATGCCTATGAAATTATCCATTAATACCAAACACGCATGAACTCATCAAAAAGTCCCAAATGCCCAACAACACATGAATTTATCCATATATACCAGACTAGCTGATCCATGTGCATCAAACCCAGATAAGATAATCCATAAACATCCTACCCCGATGACATTATCCTTATACATCCAACCCAGATAGGATTGTCCATATACATCCAACCCAGATGAGATGATCCATATAAAATTACCCATAAATACCAAACGCATATGAAATTATCAATAAATGATAAACCACTTTGAAAATAACAATAAATACCAATCCAACATGAAATTATCCATAAATACCAAACACACAGGAAAGTATATCCATAAATACCAACCCAGACTATCTGATCCATATACATCCAACCCAGATGAGATGATCCATATAAAATTATCTATTAATACCAAGTACACATGAAAGTATCCCGAAATACCAACCCAGACTAGCTGTTCAATATACATCCAACCCAATTGAGAGTATCCATATACGTACATCCAACCCAGATGAGATGATCCATATAAAATATCCATAAATACCAAGCACACATGATAGTATCCATAAATACCAACCAGACTAGCTGATCCATGTACATCCAACCCAGAAAATATCCATGAATACTAATCCCGCATGAAATTATCCATAAATACCAAACATACATGCACGCATATCCATAAATACCAACCCAGACTATCTGATCCATATACATCCAAACCAGATGAGATCATCCATATACATCCAAACCAGATGAGATCATCCATATACATCCAAACCAGAAAAAATCATCCATATACATCCAACACAGATAAGATCATCTGTATACATCCAAACCAGATAAGATCATCCGTATAAATCCAAACCAGATAAGATCATCCATATACATCCAAACCAGATAAGATAATCCAATACATCCAAACCAGATAAGATCATCCATATATATCCAACACAGATGAGATCATCCCTATAAAACCAAACCAGATACAATCATCCGTATACATCCAACACCGATGAGATCATCCATATACATCCAAACCAGATAAGATCATCCATATACATCCAAACCAGATAAGATCATACATATTCATCCCAACCAGATAAGATCATCCATATACATCCAACTCAGATGAGATCATCCATATGCATCCAACTCAGATGAGATCATCCATATACATCCAAACCAGATAAGATCATCCATATACATCCAACACAGATAAGATCATCTGTATACATCCAAACCAGATAAGATCATCCATATACATCCAACACAGATGAGATCATCCATATACATCCAAACCAGATAAGATCATCCATATACATCTAAACCAGATAAGATCATACATATTCATCCCAACTCAGATAAGATCATCCATATACATCCAACTCAGATGCGATCATCCATATACATCCAACTCAGATGAGATCATCCATATACATCCAACTCAGATGAGATCATCCATATACATCCAAACCAGATAAGATCATCCATATACATCCAACACAGATAAGATCATCTGTATACATCCAAACCAGATAAGATCATCCATATACATCCAACTCAGATAAGATCATCTATATACATTCAAACCAGATCAGATCATTCATATGCATCCAAACCAGATAAGATAATCCATATACGTCTAAACCAGATAAGATCATCCATATATATCCAACACAGATGAGATCATCAATATTCATCCAAGCCAGATACGATCATCCATATACATCCAACTCAGATGAGATCATCCATATACATCCAAACCAGATTAGATCATCCATATACACCCAAACCAGATTAGATCATTCATATCTTCCAACTCAGATGAGATCATCCATATACATCCAACACAGATGAGATTATCCATATACATCCAACCCAGATAAGATTACCCTGATACATCCAACTCAGATGAGATGATCCATATATAGCCAACCATGATGAGAGGATCCATACATACCAAAACCAGATGAGATGAGATGAGATGATCCATAATATTCCATGTCTCTTAGTTTTAGTTTGCATATGAAAAATGCATACACTCCGGCTTGAGATAAGACCACAGGTTACGGCAATGGTCGCAGCGCTCTTGCTTGAGGTCCTACTCCTAACGGAGTCCGTACCCAATGCATCCGTCGGGGTCAGTGTTCATTTGCCTTGGTGACAAAGGATATGTATGCACGCGTATACATCATCCATAGTGTTTCGTCACTATGTTTAGTGTATACGTCGTATGTCAAAACGGTGCGACTTAAGAGTTAGAGTTAAGATAAGCCCCACCTCTACTCACCCACCCTGAGTTGCACTGACTATTGCTTTATGTGGGTAACTTGACCTTATATTGATGTGTTAGTTCTTTAATGATCTAACTGTATCATGTAAGCCAGTCACAAGTCTGGATAAACAAGGAGTGACCACAGTAGTAATCAAGAATAGTAATCCATGAATGTAATAAATTCTCTGATAATTATTATACAAATCAAACACACTACCCATCAACATACATAAATAAGTATCAGCCAAGCTCTGTTGGATGGAGTTTATGATCAAAATTCACTTTTCAACTAATAACTCTTTTGAAGGAAAAGTTTATCAATGTGTGGCATGCTGCTGCATATCACTTGGGACCAGCGACATGACACTCTTTTAGTTTAATGCAAAACGCCTTGTGCTAGTGATCAGTCTCTATGTCATGAGGAGTTCTGAGTTCAAGTCTCAGTGGGAGTTAATTGGCTGGGTCTCAGGTGATTTGTTTAAGTTGTGTTTAATTTATATTTTAAAAATTGTATAATGAACAATGTTTAAGCATAAAAGTCAGTATACATCAGGAAAATGTATGCTCTTCATGCTAAGAAAGACAAAAACATATGTTAATATAGTACCCTCCAAATGTTTTAGTCAATTACTTGATAAAATTCTTCTTACAGTATATCTAAGGGAGATAATCCAATCTAGATTTTCCATTCATATGTATTACTGAATTCTAAAATGTTGATATTTAAAGAAAATTAGCACCTAATTTTTTATTACCTTCCCCTCTTTATTACTGGAGATTACAACATTTGGAACTCCTTGGCCATGTGCTATTAATTCATGAATTAAAAGGTCAAGGTGTTCCAAATTGATATTACAGAACAGCTAATGTATTAACTATTAAACTTGTATTTGGTAAAACCTGTGTAAGCAAATAATTACCGATGTATATTAAGCTTGTACTTGTTAACTTTTCAATTCAGTAAAGATTTCAGGGGCGCAATATAGTCTAATTAACCTTATTTATTTCGATATTTATAGATTTGATGAGCAGATCCATACTGTAGACTATTATGGCTACATTCTGTAGCAAAAATGACAAGGCATCTTCTAATATTAACCTTAAAATGCAATTAATTACAAGAACCACTTCTTCACTTATTTGCACAAAATTATATGCCTATACTTCTCATCCTAATAGAACTGTTATACTTCAAATCATGACACAGCATATTACATAAATTTTGAGATACAAACATCCACAATATGCTTACGTCTGTTTAGTAGATGCATGATCAACAACTACATATATGACGTCACACTTATGACGTCACACTTATGACACATTTCTTTGTTTTGGTGTGTTCTGTATGACATATAGTATGTAAGCATGGCATTGCTTCAGAGCATTCTTATTTTTGTCTTAATAAACATTGAACATATAAGTTCTATGTTGCTGTATATTATTGTATAAATATAGAAATATGTGAGTGACAGACAAAATAAAGTATGAATATAAGGATGATGGACAAAATTTAGTATAAATATAGAAATATAGGAATGATGAACAATTATAGAATGAATATTGAAATGATGAACAAAATGTAGTATGAATATAGAAAAATAGAAATGATGAACAAAATATAGTATGAATATAGAAATATAGGAATGATGAACAAAATATAGCATGGATATAGAAATATAGGAATGATGAACAAAATATAGTATGAATATAGTAATATAAAATAATGAACAAAATATAGCATGAATATAGGAATGATGAACTAAATATAGCATGAATATAGAAATGTTAAACAAACTAAAGCATGAATATTGAAATGATGAACAAAATATAGCATGAAAATAGAAATATAGAAATGATGAACAAAATATAGCATAAATATAGAAATATAGGAATGATGAACAAATATAGCATGAATATAGAAATGATGCACAAAATATAGCATAAATATAGAAATATAGAACAAAATATAGCATGAATAAAGGAATGATGAACAAAATATAGCATGAATATAGAAAAATAGAAATGAACATAATATAGCATGAATATAGAAATATAGAAATGATTAACAAAATATAGCATGGATATAGGAATGGTGAACAAAATATAGCATGAATATAGAAATATAGGAGTGATGAAATAATATGGCATGAATATAGAAAAATAAAAATAATGAACAAAATATAGTATGAAAATAGAAATATAGGAATGATGAACAAAATATAGTTTGAATGTAGAAATATAGGAATGATGAACAAAATATAGCATGAATATAGAAATATAGGAATGATGAACAAAATATAGCATGAATATAGAAAAATAAAAATGATGAACAAAATATAGTATGAATATAGGAATGATGAACAATATATAGCGTGAATATAGACATATAGGAATGATGAACTAAATATAGCATAAATATATGAATGATATAGTAATAATAAAGAAACATAGGAATGGTGAACAAATTATAGTATGAATATAGAAATATAGAAATAATGAACAAAATATAGCATAAATAGAGAAATATAGAAATGATAAACAAATATAGCATGAATATAAAAAAGTTAAACAAAATATAGCACGAATAGAGAAATAATGAACAAAATATAGCATAAATAGAGAAATATAGAAATGATAAACAAAATATAGCATGAATATAGAAATGATCAACAAAATATAGCATGAATAGATAAATAATAATAAAAATATAGCATGAATATAGAAATAAAGAAATGATGAACAAAATATAGTATGAATATAGAAATGATGAACAAAATATAGCATGAATAGAAAAAAATAGAACTGATGAACAAAATATAGTATGAATATAGAAATGTAGGAATGATGAACAAAATATAGCATGAATATATGAATGATGACAAAATATAGTAAAAATATAGAAACATAGGAATGGTGAACAAATTATAGTATGAATATAGCAATATAGTAATAATGAACACAATATAGCATGAATATAGAAAAAATGAACAAAATATTGCATGAACTTAGAAATATAGGAATGATAAAAAAATATAGCACGAATATAGAAATGTTAAACAAAATATAGCATTAATATATAGAAAAAATGAACAAAATATAGCATAAATAGAAAAAAATAGAACTGATGAACAAAATATAGCATGAATATAGAAATATAGAAATGATGAACAAAATACAGTATGAATATAGGAATGATGAACACAATATAGCATCAATATAGAAAAATAAAAATGATAAACAAAATATAGTATGAATATAGAAAAAAAGGGACGATGAACAAAATATAGTATGAATATAAAATGAAGAAATGATGAACAAAATATAGCATGAATATAGAAAAGATGAACAAAATATAGCATGAATGTAGAAATATAGTTATGATGAACAAAATATAGCATGAATACAGAAATATAGAAATGATGAACAAAATATAACATGAATATAGATATGATGAGCAAAATATAGCATGAATATAGAAATATAGTAATGATGAACAAAATATAGCATGAATATAGAAATATAGTAATGATGAACAAAATTAACCTGAATATAGAAATGATGAACAAAATATAGTATGAATATAGAAATAATGAACAAATTATAGAATGAATGAGGAATTAGGAAATGATGAACAAAATTTAGCATGAATATAGAAATATAATAATGATGAACAAAATATAGCATGAATATAGAAATTATGAACAAAATATAGCATGAATATAGATATGATGAGCAAAATATAGCATGAATATGGAAATGATGAACAAAATATAGCATGAATATAGAAATGATGACCAAAATATAGCATGAATATAGAAACGATGAACAATATAAATCATGAAATTAGAAATAAAGAAATAATGAACAAAATGTATCATGAATATCGAAATCAAAAATACAGTATGAATATAGAAATGACGAACCAAATATAGCATAAATATAAAATATAATAATAATAAACAAAAAACTGTATGAATACAGAAGATTAGAAATAATGAACAAAATTTAGCATGAATATAGAAAAATAGAAATGATGAACAAAATATAGTATGAATATAGGAATGATGAACAAAATATAGCATGAATATAGAAATATATAAATAATGAACAAAATATAGTATGAATATAGGAATGATGAACAAAATATAGTATGAATATAGGAATGATGAACAAAATATAGTATGAATATAGGAATGATGAACAAAATAAAGTATGAATATAGGAATGATGAACAAAATATAGCATGAATATATGAAAGCTGAACAAAATATAGCATGAATATAGAAAAATAGAAATGAACAAAATATAGCATGGATTTAAAAAAAAGAAATGATGAACAAAGTATAGTAGAAATATAGGAATGATGAACAAAATTTAGCCTGAATATAGAAAAATAGAAATGATGAACAAAAAAAAGTATGAATATAGAAATATAGGAATGAAGAACAAAATAAAGTTTGAATATAAAATGTAGAAACAATGAACAAAATATAGCATGAATATAGAAATTTTAGCATGAATATAGAAATGATGAACAAAATATAGCATGAATGTAGAAATATAGTAATGATGAACAAAATATAGCATCTATATAGAAATATAGTAATGATGAACAAAATAAAGTTTGAATATAAAATGTAGAAAAGATAAACAACATATAGCATGAATATAGAAATTTTAGCATGAATATAGAAATGATGAACAAAATATAGCATGAATATAGAAATATAGAAAAGATGAACCAAGTATAACTCGAATATAGAAATATTAGAATGATAAACCAAATATAGCATGAATATAGATATTATGAACAAAATATAGCACTAATATAAAAAGATAAGAATGATGAACAAAATATAGCATGAATATAGAAATGATAAACAAATATAGCATGAATATAGAAATGATGAGAAATATAGCACAAACATGGAAATATAGGAGTGATGGCAAAATATAATATAAATTTAGAAATATAGGAATGATGAACAAAATATAGTATGAATATTGGAATAATGAACAAAATATACTATGAATATAGATATATAGGAATGATGAATAGAATATAGTATGAATATAGGAATGATGAACAAAATTTAGTATGAATATAGGAATATAGGAATGATGTACAAAATATAGTATGAATATAGGAATGATGAACAAAATATAGTATTATTATAGAAATATAGGAATGATGAACAAAATATAGTATGAATATAGAAATATAGGAATGATGAACAAAATATAGTATGAATATTGAAATATAGAAATGATGAACAAAATATAGCATGAATATAGAAATATAGATATGATGAACAAAATATAGCATGAATATTGTAATTATGAACAAAATATAGCATGAATATAGAAATATCAGAATGAATAACAAAATATAGTATGAATCGAGACATATAGGAATGCTAAACAAAGTATAGCTCGAATATAGAAATATAAGAATGATAAACAAAATATAGCATGAATATAGAAATCATGAACAAAATATAGCATGAATTACAAAATAAAGTATGAATACAGAAGTATAGAAATAATGAACGAAATATAGCACTAATATAAAAAGAAAAGAATGATGACCAAAATATAGCATGAATGTAGAAATGATAAACAAAATATAGCATGAATATAGAAAATATGAAGAAAATATAGCACAAATATGGAAATATAGGAATGATGGCGAAATATAATATAAATTTAGAAAAAATATGAATGATGAACAAAATATAGCATGAATATAACAATATAGGAATGATGAAAAAAAATAGTATGAATATAGGAATAATAAACAAAATATAGTATGAATATAGATATACAGAAATGATGAACAAAATATAGTATGAATATAGGAATGATGAACAAAATTTAGTATGAATATAGGAATATAGGAATGATGTACAAAATATAGTATGAATATAGGAATGATGAACAAAATATAGTATGAATATAGAAATATAGAAATGATGAACAAAATATAGTATGAATATCGAAATACAGAAATGATGAACAAAATATAGTATGAATATAGAAATATAGAAATGATGAACAAAATATAGCATGAATATAACAATGATGAACAAAATATAGCATGAATATAGAAATATAGGAATGATGAACAAAATATAGTATGAATATAGAAATGATGAACAAAATATAGCATGAATATAGAAAAATAGAAATGATGAACAAAATATAGTATGAATATAGGAATGATGAACAAAATAAGTATGAATATAGGAATGATGAACAAAATATAGTATGAATATAGGAATGATGAACAAAATATAACATGAATATAGAAATATAGGAATGATGAACAAAATATAGTATGAATATAGAAATATAGGAATGATGAACAAAATATAGTATGAATATGGAAATATAGGAATGATGAACAAAATATAGCATGAATATGGAAATATAGGAATGATGAACAAAATATAGTATGAATATTGAATTATAGGAATGATGAACAAAATATTGTATGAATATTGAATTATAGGAATGATGAACAGTATATAGCATGAATGTAGAAATATAGGAATGATGCACAAAATATAGTTTGATTGTAGAAATATAGGAATGATGAACAAAATATAACATGAATATATGAATGGTGAACAAAATATAGTAAAAATATTGAAACATAGGAATGGTGAACAAAATATAGTATGAAAATAGAAATATAGGGATGATGAAAAAAATATAGTATGAATATAGAAATATAGGAATGAACAAAATATAGTATAATTATAGGAATGGTGAACAAAATATAGTAAAAACATTGAAACATAGGAATGGTGAACAAAATATAGTATGAAAATAGAAAAATAGGAATGATGAACATAGTATAGTATGAAAATAGAAAAATAGGAATGTTGAACAAAATATAGCATGAATGTAGAAATATGGGAATGAAGGAGAAAATATAGTAGGAATATATGAATGATGAGCATAATATAGTATGAATATAGGAATGATATACAAAAATAATTTGAATACAGAAATATAGGAATGGTGAACAAAATATACTGTGAATACAGGATTAATGATCAAAATAAAGTGAAAAATATAGAAATAAAGGAATGATGATCAAAATATTGCTTTAATTAAGGAAAATATAATGAATGGACAAATTTAGTGTAAAATATGAATATATGAATGATTGACCATATATAGTGCAAATATTGGATAACATGAATAATGGACAAATATAGTGTAAATATGGGAATAAAGGGTTGATGGATAAATATAGTGTAAATATATGAATGTATGATAAATGATCAAAATATTGTGTTAATTTAGGAAGATATGAATAATAATAAATGTGTTAATGTATGATGATATAAATAATGATTATTATTAAGTGTAAATATATGAATATATAAATAATGACCAAAATATAGTGCAAACATATGAATATATGAATAATGACCAAAATATAGTGCAAATATATGAATGATTGACGAAATAAAGTGTTAATATCGGAACATAGGAATAATGGCAAATAAAGTGTACCATATTCAGTACAGTCATATACATGTATAGCCTACTGCGGCTGGATTGTCTCCCCCTGAAAATCAGGTCTATTTCTCATATAGACATATAGTACAGAAGCCTATACATGTATATGACTCTACTGAACATGGTGGACAGATTTCGCGCTTGACCGCTCACAGCCAGCCTAACCAGCACTGCCATTGGTCACGTGTCATGAACAGGTCACCCGATCACCACTTTGCGGCTGGATTGTCTCCCCTGAAAGTCCGGTCTTTTTCTCATATAGACATATAGTACAGAAGCCTATACATGTATATGACTCTACTGAACATGGCGGACCGATTTTGCGCTTGACCACTCACACCCAGCCAAACCAGCACTAAAATTGGTCAAGTGTCATGGACCGGTCATCTGATCACCACTTTGCAGCTGGATTGTCTCCCCCATGAAAATCTGGTCTAATTCTCTTATAGACATATAGTACAGTAGCCTAAACATGTATATGACTCTACTAAACAAGGGGGACCGATTTTGCGCTTGACCGCTCACAGCCTGCCTAACCAGCACTGCCATTTGTCACGTGTCATGGACAGGTCACCCGATCACCACTTTGCGGCTGGATTGTCTCCCCCTGAAAATCTGGTATTTTTCTCATATAGACATATAGTACAGTATCCTATACATGTATATGACTCTACTGAACATGGCGGACCGATTTCGCGCTTGACCGCTCACAGCCAGCCTAACCAGCACTGCCATTGGTCACGTGTTATGGACAGGTCACCCGATCACCACTTTGCGGCTGGATTGTCTCCCCCTGAAAATCTGGTCTATTTCTCACATAGACATTCATGTATAATACAATAGCCTATACATGTATATGACTCTACTGAACATTGCGGACCGATTTGGCGCTTGACCACTCACAGCCAGAAAAACCAGCACTGCCATTGGTCACGTGCCATGGACAGGTCACCCGATCACCACTTTGCGGCTGGATAGTCTCTCCCTGAAAATCTGGTCATATAGACATATATTACAGTAGCCTATACATGTATATGACTCTACTGAACATGGCGGACCGATTTCGCGCTTGACCGCTCACAGCCAGCCTAACAAGCACTGCCATTGGTCACGTGTAGTGGACAGGTCACCCGATCTCCACTTTGCGGCTGGATTGTCTCCCCCTGGAAATCTGGTCTATTTCTCATATAGACATATAGTAGAGTAGGCTATACATTTATATGACTGTACTGAACATGGTGGACAGATTTCACGCTTGACCGCTCACAGCCGGCCTAACCAGCACTGCCATTGGTCCAAGTCATGGACAGGTCACCCGATCACCACTTTGCGGCCGGATTGTCTTCCCCTGAAAATCTAGTCTAATCTCTTATAGACATATAGTACAGTAGCCTATACATGTATATGACTCTACTGAACATGGGGGACCGATTTCGTGCTTGACCGCTCACAGCCAGCCTGACCAGCACTGCCATTGGTCACGTGTTATGGACAGGTCACCCGTTCACCACTTTGCGGTTGGATTGTCTCCCCCTGAAAATCTGGTCTATTTCTCACATAGACATTCATGTATAATACAATAGCCTATACATGTATATGACTCTACTAAACATGTGCACCAATTTTGCGCTTGACCGCTCATAGCCAGCTTAACCAGCACTGCCATTGGTCATGTGTCATGGACAGGTCACCCGATCACCACTTTGCGGCTGGATTGTCTGCCCCTGAAAATCTGGTCTATTTCTCATATAGACATACATGTATAGTGCAGTAGCCTATACATGTATATGCCTCTACTGAACATGGCGGACCGATTTCACGCTTGACCGCTCACAGCCACCCTAACCAGCACTGTCATTGGTCACGTGTCATGGACTGGTCACCCGATCACCACTTTGCGGCTGGATTGTCTCCCCCTGAAAATATGGTCTATTTCACATATCGACATATAGTACAGGAGCCTATACATGTATATGACTGTACTGAACATGGCGGACTGATTTCACGCTTGACCGCTCACAGCCAGCCTAACCTGCACTGTCATTGGTCATGTGTTATTGACAGGTCACCTGATCACCACTTTGCGGCTGGATTGTCTCCCCCTGAAAATCTTGTCTATTTCTCATATAGACATATAGTACAGTAGCCTATACATGTATATGACTCTACTGAACATGGCAGACTGATTTGGCGCTTGACCGCTCACAGCCAGCCTAACCAGCACTGCCATTGGTCTTGTGTCATGGACAGGTCACCTGATCACCACTTTGCGGCTGGATTGTCTCCCCCTGAAAATCTGGTCTATTTCTCATATAGACATATAGTACAGTAGGCTATACATGTATATGACTGTACTGAACATGGCGGACCGATTTTGTTCTTGACTGCTCACAGCCAGCCAAACCAGCACTGAAATTGGTCACATGTCATGGACAGTTCATCGGATCACCACTTTGCGGCTGGATTGTCTCCCAAATGAAAATCTGGTCTATTTCTCATATCGACATATAGTACATGAGGCTTTACATGTATATGACTGTACTGAACATGGCGGACTGATTTCGCGCTTGACCACTCACAGCCAGCCTAACCAGCACTGCCATTTGTCACCGGTCATGGACAGGTCACCCGATCACCACTTTGCGGCTGGATTGTCTCCCCCTGAAAATCTGGTCTATTTCTCATATAGACATACATGTATAATACAGTAGCCTATACATGTACATGACTCTACTGAACATGGCGGACCGATTTTGCGCTTTACCGCTCACACCCAGCCAAACCAGCACTAAAATTGGTCAAGTGTCATGGACCGGTCATCTGATTACCACTTTGCAGCTGGATTGTCTCCCCCATGAAAATCTGGTCTAATTCTCTTATAGACATATAGTACAGTAGCCTATACATGTTTATGACTCTACGGAACAAGGGGGACCGATTTTACGCTTGACCGCTCACAGCCTGCCTAACCAGCACTGCCATTTGTCACGTGTCATGGACAGGACACCCGATCACCACTTTGCGGCTGGATTGTCTCCCCCTGAAAATCTGGTATTTTTCTCATATAGACATATAGTACAGTATCCTATACATGTATATGACTCTACTGAACATGGCGGACCGATTTCCTGCGTGAACACTCTCAGCCAGCCTAACCAGCACTGGCATTGGTCACATGTCATGGACAGCTTACTCGATCACCACTTTGCGGCAAGATTGTCTCCCCCTGAAAATCTGGTCTATTTCTCATATAGACATATAGTACAGTATCCTATACATGCATATGACTCTACTGAACATGGCGGACGGATTTCGCGCTTGACCGCTCACTGCCAGCCTAACCAGCACTGCCATTGGTCACGTGTCATGGACATGTCTCCCGATCACCACTTTGCGGCTGGATTGTCTCTCCCTAAAAATCTGGTCTATTTCTCATATAGACATACATGTATAGTACAGTAGCCTATACATGTATATGCCTCTACTGAACATGGCGGACGGATTTCACGCTTGACCGCTCACAGCCAGCCTAACCAGCTCTGCCATTGGTCACGTTTCATGGACTGGTCACCCGATCACCATTTTGCTGCTGGATTGTCTCCCCCTGAAAATATGGTCTATTTCTCATATAGACATATATTACAGTAGCCTATACATGTATATTACTGTACTGAACATAGCGGACTGATTTCGCGCTTGACTGCTCACAGCCAGCCTAACCAGCACTGTCATTGGTCATGTGTTATTGACAGGTCTCCCGATCTCCACTTTGCGACCGGATTGTCTCCCCCATGAAAATCTGATCTCTTTCTCATATAGACACACATGTATAGTACAGTAGGCTATACATGTATATGACTGTACTGAACATGGCAGACTGATTTCCCGCTTGACCACTCACAGCCAGCCTAACCAGCACTGCCATTGGTCACATGTCAGGGAAAGGTCACCCGATCACCATTTTGCGGCTGGATTGTCTCCCCCATGAAAATCTGGTCTATTTCTCATATAGACATTTAGTACAGTAGGCTATACATGTATATGACTGTACTGAACATGGCGGACCGATTAGGCGTTGACCACTCACAGCCAGCCTAACCTGCACTGCAATTGGTCAGGTGTCATGGACAGGTCACCTAATCACCACTTTGTGGCTGGATTGTCTCCCCCTGAAAATCTGGTCTATTTATCATAAAGACATACTGTTCAGTAGCCTATACATGTATATGACTCTACTGACCATGGCGGCCCGATTTCATGCTTGACCGCTCACAGCCTACCTAACCAGCACTGCCATTGGTCACGTGTCATGGACAGGTCACCTAATCACCATTTTGCGGCTGGATTGTCTCCCCCTGAAAATCTGGTCTATTTCTCATATAGACATATAGTACAGTAGGCTATACTTGTATATGACTGTACTGAACAAGGCGGACCGATTTCGCGCTTGACCGCTCACAGCCAGCCAAACCAGCACTGCCATGTGTCACGTGTCATGGACAGGTCTCCCGATCACCACTTTCCGGCTGGATTGTCTCTCCCTAAAAATCTGGTCTATTTCTGATATAGACATTTAGTACAGTAGCCTATACATGTTTATGACTGTACTGAACATGGCGGACCAATTTTGCGCTTGACCGCTCACAGCTAGCCTAACCAGCACTGCCATATGTCATGTGTCATGGACAGGTCACCCGATCACCACTTTGCGGCTGGATTGTCTGCCCCTGAACATCTGGTCTATTTCTCATTTAGACATATAGTACAGTATCCTATACATGTATATGACTCTACTGAACATGGCAGACCAATTTCGCGCTTGACCGCTCACAGCCAGCCTAACCAGCACTGCCATTGGTCACGTGTCATGGACAGGTCACCTGATCACCACTTTGTGGCTGGATTGTCTCCCCATGAAAATCTGGTCTAATTCTCTTATATACATATAGTACAATAGCCTATACATGTATATGACTCTACTGAACATAGGGGACCAATTTCGCGCTTGACCGCTCAGAGCCAGCCTAACCAGCACTACCATTGGTCACGTGTCATGGACAGGTCACCCGATCACCACTTTGCGGCTGGATTGTCTCCCCCAGAAAATCTGGTATATTTCTCATATAGACATATAGTACAGTATCATATACATGTATATGACTCTACTGAACATGGCGGACCGATTTCGCGCTTGTCCGCTCACAGCCAGCCTAACCAGCACTGCCATTGGTCATGTGTTATTGACAGGTCACCGGATCACCACTTCGCGGCTGGATTGTCTCCCTTTGAAAATCTGGTCTATTTCTCATATAGACATATAGTACAATAGCCTATACATGTATATGCCTCTACTGAACATGTGGACCGATTTCTCGCTTGACTGCTCACAGCCAGCCTAACCAGCACTGCCATTGGTCACGTGTCATGGACAGTTCACCCGATCACCACTTTGATGCTGGATTGTCTCCCCCTGAAAATCTGGTCAATTTATCATAAAGACATACTGTTCAGTTGCCTATACATGTATATGACTCTACTGAACATGGCGGCCCAATTTCATGCTTGACCGCTCACAGTCAGCCTAACTAGCACTGCCATTGGTCACTAGTCATGGACAGGTCACCTGATTACCACTTTGCAGCTGGATTATCTCCCCCTGAAAATCTGGTCTATTTCTCATATAGACATATAGTACAGTAGCCTATACATGTATATGACTCTACTGAACATGTGGACCGATTTTGTGCTTGACCGCTCATAGCCAGCTTAACCAGCACTGCCATTGGTCACGTGTCATGGACTGGTCACCCGATCACCACTTTGCGGCTGGATTGTCTCCCCCTGAAAATATGGTCTATTTCTCATATCGACATATAGTACAGAAGGCTATACATGTATATGTCTGTACTGAACATGGCAGATTGATTTTGCGCTTGAACGCTCACAGCCAGCCTAACCAGCGCTGCCATTGGTCACATGTCAGGGACAGGTCACCAGATCACCACATTGAGGCTGGATTGTCTCCCCCTGAAAATCTTGTCTATTTCTCATATAGACATATAGTACAGTAGCCTATACATGTATATGACTCTACTGAACATGTGGACCGATTTCACGCTTGACCGCTCATAGCCAGCTTAACCAGCACTGCCATTGGTCACGTGTCATGGACAGGTCACCCGATCACCAATTTGCGGCTGGATTGTCTCCCCCTGAAAATCTGGTCTATTTCTCATATAGACATATAGTACAGTAGGCTATACTGGTATATGACTGTACTGAACAAGGCGGACCGATTTCGCGCTTGACCGCTCACAGCCAGCCAAACCAGCACTGCCATGTGTCACGTGTCATGGACAGGTCTCCCGATCACCACTTTCCGGCTGGATTGTCTCTCCCTAAAAATCTGGTCTATTTCTGATATAGACATTTAGTACAGTAGCCTATACATGTTTATGACTGTACTGAACATGGCGGACCAATTTTGCGCTTGACCGCTCACAGCTAGCCTAACCAGCACTGCCATATGTCATGTGTCATGGACAGGTCACCTGATCACCACTTTGTGGCTGGATTGTCTCCCCATGAAAATCTGGTCTAATTCTCTTATAGACATATAGTACAATAGCCTATACATGTATATGACTCTACTGAACATAGGGGACCAATTTTGCGCTTGACCGCTCAGAGCCAGCCTAAGCAGCACTGCCATTGGTCACGTGTCATGGACAGGTCACCTGATCACCACTTTGCGGCTGGATTGTCTCCCCCTGAAAATCTGGTATATTTCTCAAATAGACATATAGTACAGTATCCTATACATGTATATGACTCTACTGAACATGGCGGACCGATTTCCTGCGTGAACGCTCTCAGCCAGCCTAACCAGCACTGGCATTGGTCACATGTCATGGACAGCTTACTCGATCACCACTTTGCGGCAAGATTGTCTCCCCCTGAAAATCTGGTCTATTTCTCATATAGACATATAGTACAGTATCCTATACATGCATATGACTCTACTGAACATGGCGGACGGATTTCGCGCTTGACCGCTCACTGCCAGCCTAACCAGCACTGCCATTGGTCACGTGTCATGGACATGTCACCCGATCACCACTTTGCGGCTGGATTGTCTCTCCCTAAAAATCTGGTCTATTTCTCATATAGACATTTAGTACAGTAGGCTATACATGTATATGACTCTACTGAACATGTGGACCCATTTCACGCTTGACTGCTCATAGCCAGCTTAACCAGCACTGCCATTGGTCACGTGTCATGGACAGGTCACCCGATCACCACTTTGCGGCTGGATTGTCTTCCCCTGAAAATCTGGTCTATTTCTCATATAGACATACATGTATAGTACAGTAGCCTATACATGTATATGCCTCTACTGAACATGGCGGACGGATTTCACGCTTGACCGCTCACAGCCAGCCTAACCAGCTCTGCCATTGGTCACGTTTCATGGACTGGTCACCCGATCACCATTTTGCGGCTGGATTGTCTCCCCCTGAAAATATGGTCTATTTCTCATATAGACATATATTACAGTAGCCTATACATGTATATTACTGTACTGAACATAGCGGACTGATTTCGCGCTTGACTGCTCACAGCCAGCCTAACCAGCACTGTCATTGGTCATGTGTTATTGACAGGTCACCCGATCTCCACTTTGCGGCCGGATTGTCTCCCCCATGAAAATCTGATCTCTTTCTCATATAGACACACATGTATAGTACAGTAGGCTATACATGTATATGACTGTACTGAACATGGCAGACTGATTTCCCGCTTGACCACTCACAGCCAGCCTAACCAGCACTGCCATTGGTCACATGTCAGGGACAGGTCACCCGATCACCATTTTGCGGCTGGATTGTCTCCCCCATGAAAATCTGGTCTATTTCTCATATAGACATTTAGTACAGTAGGCTATACATGTATATGACTGTTCTGAACATGGCGGACCAATTTTGCGCTTGACCGCTCACAGCCAGCCTAACCAGCACTGCCATTGGTCACGTGTCATGGACAGGTCTCCCGATCACCATTTTGCGGCTGGATTGTCTCTCCCTAAAAATCTGGTCTATTTCTGATATAGACATTTAGTACAGTAGGCTATACATGTATATGACTGTACTGAACATGGCAGTCAAATTTTGCGCTTGACCGCTCACAGCTAGCCTAACCAGCACTGCCATATGTCATGTGTCATGGACAGGCCACCCGATCACTACTTCATGGCTGGATTGTCTCCCCCTGTAAATCTGGTCTATTTCTCATTTAGACATATAGTACAGTTGGCTATACATGTATATGACTCTACTGAACGTGGCAGACCGATTTCGCGCTTGACTGCTCACAGCCAGCCTAACCAGCACTGCCATTGGTCACGTGTCATGGACAGGTCACCTGATCACCACTTTGAGGCTGGATTGTCTCCCCATGAAAATCTGGTCTAATTCTCTTATAGACATATAGTACAATAGCCTATACATGTATATGCCTCTACTGAACATAGGGGACCAATTTTGCGCTTGACCACTCAGAGCCAGCCTAATCAGCACTGCCATTGGTCACGTGTCATGGACAGGTCACCTGATCACCACTTTGCGGCTGGATTGTCTCCCCCTGAAAATCTGGTATATTTCTCATATAGACATATAGTACAGTATCCTATACATGTATATGACTCTACTGAACATGGCGGACCGATTTCGCGCTTGTCCGCTCACAGCCAGCTTAACCAGCACTGCCATTGGTCATGTGTCATGGACAGGTCACCCGATCACCACTTTGCGCCTGGATTGTCTGCCCCCGAAAATCTGGTCTATTTCTCATATAGACATATAGTACAGTAGACTATACATGTATATGACTGTACTGAACATGGCGGACCGATTTCGCGCTTGAACGCTCACAGCCAGCCAAACCAGCACTGAAATTGGTCACGTGTCATGGACAGTTCATCCGATCACCACTTTGCGGCTGGATTGTCTCCCCCATGAAAATCTGGTCTATTTCTCATATCGACATATAGTACAGGAGGCTATACATGTATATGACTCTACTGAACATGGCGGACCGATTTCGCGCTTGACCGCTCACAGCCAGCCTAACCAGCACTGCCATTGGTCATGTGTCATGAACAGGTCACACGATCACCACTTTGCAGCTGGATTGTTTCCCCCTGAAAGTCTGTTCTATTTCCTATATTGACATATAGTACAGTAGCCTATACATGTATATGACTCTACTGAACATGGCGGACTGATTTGCTGCTTGACTGCTCACAGCCAGCCTAAAAAGCACTGCCATTGGTCACGTGTCATGGACAGGTCACCTGATCACCACTTTGCGGCTGGATTGTCTCCCCCTGAAAATCTGGTCTATTTCTCATACAGACATATATAACAGTAGGCTATACATGTATATGACTCTACTGAACATCGCGGACCGATTTAGTGCTTGACCGCTCACATCCAGCCTAACCAGCACTGCCATTGTTCACATGTCCTGGACAGGTCACCCGATCACCACTTTGATGCTGGATTGTCTCCCCCTGAAAATCTGGTCAATTTATCATAAAGACATACTTTTCAGTTGCCTATACATGTATATGACTCTACTGAACATGTGGATTGATTTCTCGCTTGACTGCTCACAGCCAGCCTAACCAGCACTGCCATTGGTCACGTGTCATGGACAGGTCACCCGATCACCACTTTGATGCTGGATTGTCTGCCCCTGAAAATCTGGTCTATTTCTCATATAGACATATCTGTATAGTACAGTAGCCTATACATGTATATGCCTCTACTGAACATGGCGGACCGATTTCACGCTTGACGGCTCTCAGCCACCCTAACCAGCACTGTCATTGGTCACGTGTCATGGACTGGTCACCCGATCACCACTTTGCGGCTGGATTGTCCCCCCCTGAAAATATGGTCTATTTCTCATATCGACATATAGTACAGGATGCTATACATGTATATGACTGTACTGAACATGGCGGACCGATTTGGGGTTGACCGCTCGCAGCCAGCCTAACCTGCACTGCCATTGGTCACGTGTCATGGACAGGTCACCGAATCACCACTTTGTGGCTGGATTGTCTCCCCCTGAAAATCTGGTCTATTTATCATAAAGACATACTGTTCAGTAGCCTATACATATATATGACTCTACTGAACATGGCGGCCCGATTTCATGCTTGACCACTCACAGCCAGCCTAACCAGCACTGCCATTGTTCACATGTCATGGACAGGTCACCTGATTACCACTTTGCGGCTGGATTGTCTCCCCCTGAAAATCTGGTCTATTTCTCATATAGACATATAGTACAGTAGCCTATACATGTATATGACTCTACTGAACATGTGGACCGATTTCGCGCTTGACCGCTCATAGCCAGCTTAACAAGCACTGCCATTGGTCACGTGTCATGGACAGGTCACCCGATCACCACTTTGCGGCTGGATTGTCTTCCCCTGGAAATCTGGTCTATTTCTCATATTTACATACATGTATAGTACAGTAGCCTATACATGTATATGCCTCTACTGAACATGGCGGACGGATTTCACGCTTGACCGCTCACAGCCAGCCTAACCAGCTCTGCCATTGGTCACATGTCATGGACTGGTCACCCAATCACCACTTTGCGGCTGGATTGTCTCCCCCTGAAAATATGGTATATTTCTCATATAGACATATATTACAGTAGCCTATACATGTATATTACTGTACTGAACATGGCGGACTGATTTCACACTTGACCGCTCACAGCCAGCCTAACCAGCACTGTCATTGGTCATGTGTTATTGACAGGTCACCCGATCACCACTTTGCGGCCGGATTGTCTCCCCCTGAAAATCTGGTCTATTTATCATAAAGACATCAAGTAAAGTACAGTAGGCTATACATGTATATGACTGTACTGACCATGGCAGACTGATTTCATGCTTGACCGCTCACAGCCTGCCTAACCAGCACTGCCATTGGTCACGTGTCATGGACAGGTCACCTAATCACCACTTTGTGTCTGGATTGTCTCCCCCTGAAATCTGGTCTATTTCTCATATAGACATACAGTACAATAGGCTATACATGTATATGACTGTACTGAACATGGCGGACTGATTTTGCGCTTGACCGCTCACAGCCAGCCTAACCAGCACTGCCATTGGTCACATGTCAGGGACAGGTCACCCGATCACCACTTTGAGGCTGGATTGTCTCCCCCTGAAAATCTGGTCTTTTTCTCATATAGACATACATGTAAAGTACAGTAGGCTATACATGTATATGACTGTACTGAACATGGCGGACCGATTTCGCGCTTGACCGCACACAGCCAGCCAAACCAGCACTGAAATTGGTCACGTGTCATGGACAGTTCATCCGATCACCACTTTGCGGCTGGATTGTCTCCCCCTGAAAATATGGTCTATTTCTCATATAGACATATAGTACAGTAGCCTATACATTTGGCTAGGACCGGTTTTGGGGCGAGTTACGGGCCCTTGTCTACGCTCTATAGACTCTGTATATGTACTATATGTACATGCACATAGTAAAAAAGTAGGTAAACAATGGTGACCTAGTTCCGGTTTCTGGCTCGGTCCCAACCCAGAACGCCGACCCGGCGGCCTGGGTGTCGAACCGACCCGGCTAGGACCGGTTTTGGGGCGAGTTACGGGCCCTTGTCTACGCTCCATAGACTCTATATATGTACTATATGTACATGCGCATAGTAAAAAAATAGGTAAACAATGGTGACCTAGTTCCGGTTTCTGGCTCGGACCCAACCCAGAACGCCGACCCGGCTGCCTTGGTGTCGAACCGACCCGGCTAGGACCGGTTTTGGGGCGAGTTACGGGCCCTTGTCTACGCTCCATAGACTCTGTATATGTACTACATGTACATGCACATAGTAAAAAAATAGGTAAACAATGGTGACCTAGTTCCGGTTAAACCCGTTAATAAAACCCTGTCCATGACACGTGACCAATGGCAGTGCTGGTTAGGCTGGCTGTGAGCGGTCAAGCGAGAAATCAATCCACATGTTCAGTAGAGGCATATACATGTATAGCCTACTATACTGTATGTCTATATGAGAAATAGACCAGATTTTCATGGGGGAGACCATCCAGCCGCAAAGTGGTGATCTGGTGACCTGTCCCTGACATGTGACCAATAGGTACTCATAACTCGTCCCGAAATTGGTTCTAGCCCGTTGGGTTCGCGACCCATGCCGCCTGGGCGGTGTTCCGGGTTGGGTCCGAGCCCTAAACCGGAAGTACGTCACCATTGTTTACATATGTACATGTACATATAGTTTCCATATAGTGTCTATAGAGCGTATAGGGCGAATAGCAGTGGCGCGTAACTCGCCCCGGAAGTGGTTCTAGCCAACTGGGTTCGCGACCCATGCCGCCTGGGGGGTGTTCGGGTTGGGTCCGGGACCGAAACCGGAAGTAGGTCACCATTGTTTACATATGTACATGTACATAGATTTTCCATATAGTGTCTATAGAGCGTATAGGGCGAATACCATGGGCGCGCAACTCGCCCCGAAAGTGGTTCTAGCCCGCTGGGTTCGCGACCCATGCCGCCTGGGCGGTGTTCCGGGTTTGATCCGAACCCAAAACCGGAAGTAGGTCACCATTGTTTACATATGTACATGTACTTATAGTTTCCATATAGTGTCTATAGAGCGTATTGGGCGAAAAGCAGGGGCACGTAACTCGCCCCGAAAGTGGTTCTAGCCCGCTGGGTTCGCGACCCATGCCGCCTGGGCGGTGTTCCGGGTTGGGTCCGAGCCCGAAACCGGAAGAAGGTCACCATTGTTTACATATGTACATGTGCATATAGTTTCCATATAGTCTCTATAGAGCGTATAGGGCGAATAGCAGGGGCGCGTAACTCGCCCCGAAAGTGGTTCTAGCCCGCAGGGTTCGCGACCCATGCCGCCTGGGCGTTGTTCCGGGTTGGGTCCTAGCCCGAAACCGGAAGTAGGTCACCATTGTTTACATATGTACATGTACATATCACTCAATGTCAAAAAAAGTGCACAATTTCACATTTTCACAGTCCCTTGCCCCACATTTTTTTTAAAAACAGAAGGTATCTGAGATTTTTTCTCATTAGATGATGTATACAACATATATGTACCTCCAACAAAAGTTTTGTCCCTAATTGAACATACTTTCTGGTGAAAAATTTAATCCAAAAATACAAAATTTGTTGATTTTGCGTTGTCCCTGCATAGGGTACTTGTTTTAACTACAATATAATTTTGAAATAATATACCGTTTTGCTGCGAATGTTACCTTTACTAGAGGTCATTTGGGGTAATTCAATGAAAACATAACCTTCCGAAATCAGACAATAAAATTGGCGAAAATTAAAAATTATTTTCCTGTGTCCCCAAATTGGATGTAAGATACGTTAACAGTTATGGACAACATGCATTAAGTCAAAATATTTGCAATTTCACTCGGATTTATGCCAATATAAACCCCCAAGTGGTTAATGTAAGAGATAAAAAAGGCTTTTGACGTCTAAGATCTCATACAGATTAACCATATTTTTTAAAAAATGAAAAATTAAAGTGTTACTTTAAGATTTATTAAGATACGTTAACTTTTCATATGTTACAACACATAAGCTAGTACAGAAAGCAGGCAGTGTTACCTAATTTCACAATGCCTACTTCATGCAGGCATAATCCAGAGATATTTCATCCTCGAAAAGAGCGATATGCTAACTTTATGGTAAAAAGTAGTAAATGTCATTAAGATACGTTAACATAAGATACGTTAACACGTACCTGATATTTCAATATTTATCGAAAATAAATCATCTTAGGATTTACTTTCTAGCCAATTGCATTGCAAATTACCAAAATTTCCGCTCAAAACAGAAGTTGTAAAGAATTCCTGGCGATTATGACGAAACAATCAAGCATTTTATGACAACTCCAGAAAACTGAAGCGTTCTAGTTATTTTTTATATTTAAGACAGTTAAACTTGCTTTTCATGTGAAACAAAGACAAGTCAGAACAAGTGTATGCATTGAACATGTCTTATGTGCTAATTGATACCAACAGACATGAACAAACTTGTTCAACGTATCTTACTCAATGTTAACGTATCTTACACTGTTTAAAATACATGATATAACAAGCAAATACAAACTAATAGGATGTTAACTTATTAGTATTATAAAGTAAAAGGGACAACTTTTGATATAAAACCTAAAAAAACACATTTCTTTCATTGAGTATTTGATAAAACTTATACATTGTAGTAAAGGTTAACGTATCTTTCTTTCCAGCTTATGTATCTTAAAATACTAATGTACAGGAGGTGAAATAGACTAGAGCTTAATACCAGCAAGGGTACAAGAAATGAAAAATGACAAATGGTCAAATATACCTCCTGAATATGGAGCAAAATTAAATGCTTAATCAAACGAAGAAACAATAAAATGTCTGAGTATTTCAACAAAAGAAAATTTATCTGCAAAAAAACCATTCCGAATGATTTAGGAAAAAACGACAACAGAAGAATGCGTTACAAATGAAGCTTTTACGCACCCAGTACAATCTACAAGTTTAAATGAGAAAGAAAGAAAAGGTTTCAATAAAATCAATATTGAAAAAGTTCTGAATAGAGTTTGAGCAAGTACATCAGTCCAATGTACACGAAAAATAGACAAAACAAGATTGTTTTTTAAAAATGCCAATTTGTGACCTAGAAAAACAAAGGGCCACCTTGTAGATTTAAGACAAAGGTCAGCGGCATACAAAAGTTGGTATTGAAATGATCAGATGAAAGCGCTTAAACAAAATTATAAACCTCTTTTAAAAAAGAAAAATATACAAAAGCCTTAACATGAATTCAGATTGTAAGGAATTACCATACGACTAAAACTAATGGAAACAAAACATCGTCCAGCACACCAGGATCTAAAACCAAATTAAAACTTAATGGTGCAGGTATAGTTCCGGACATATTTCCACAGAAACTCAAGAAACGCTTTTTATGCAAACAATGTAATCGAAAAAGTTTAATTTCATATAACAACCCCACAGTCCAAAACAGTACACCAGCAGAAAGAAGGACAATTTGAAATTATATTCAGATAGTTGGACTTTAAAAAACAAATTGTAAAGCCTCAACCTTGTTGAAAAACAAATCGACTATTTTGTTGCAATTAAGCTGTCAGCAGCTGTCTAGAGATCTAGATAATATGTAAAGTTATATGAAAATGGACCATATATTTTGAACTCTTTAGTCATGAACTATTTTGAAAAATGAGTAAGATACGTTAACAGATACAAAATAAATGTTTACAGAAAAAAATCAAATAAATAAGTCTTCTTTCTGATAAATAAACATATTTGAAGCAAAAGAGCTAGCATTGTTTTGATTTTAACATAAATTGTGCCTGAACGAGAACGTCTTTTAAAATAAACGGCAGTGGAACTTATGTGAATTGAAAAAGTAAGATACGTTACCTTTTTAAGTTTGCCAATGTGAACATTTGATTGTTGTCCAAACAAACTAAGTTTAATTTTAGATTATCGTTTTGAAGTGTTTGTAAGCAAATGCTAGCATAATTTTTGCTTATTGATTACATTTACCTTAAATATATGTCAATACTTTTTTAGTAAGATACGTTATTATTTACCTTGTACATATTAAGTGAGTAAACCTTACACTAGAAACATAGTAGCGGCATTAGAACTGGGTTTTTAGTGTGTTCTTACATTGACTTCTGTGCTACGGTTTTATTGTTTTATTAGCGCGAGTATTACCTGAATAAAACGAATTGATTTAGAAACACCTTCAAATTAAAAAAACAATCATAGTGTTTATTGTTAAATCAAGAACAAATAGAACTTCATGTCATAAGAAATATATGAATAATTGTCATAAAGTTTACCGTCATACTATGAAACACCTTTTAATAAATAATGATTAGATTTGCTATTGTCTATCGGTTCTAGAAATTTTATTTTAAAAATCTTAACGTATCTTACTTTACATTTTTACTACCTTTCGTTAAGCCATGACAACTTTCAGTACAGTCCTTAAAAAAATCTCCGATGCGTATTTTCTACTTCCAAATAGGTTAATGTTAAAGATTATAATGATAAAGGATGTTAAACTCTTACTTCATTTTTTATCAATTGTCAAATCCTAATTGTCCACTTTTTTTGACATCGGGCCATATAGTTTCTATATAGTGCCTATAGAGCTTATAGGGCGAATAGCAGGGTCGCGTAACTCGCCCCGAAAGTGGTTCTAGCCCGGTGGGTTCGCGATCCATGCCACCTGGGCGGTGTTCCGGGTTGGGTCCGAGCCCAAAACCGGAAGTAGGTCACCATTATTTACATATGTACATGTACATATTGTTTCCATATAGTGTTTATAGAGCGTATAGGGCGAATAGCAGGGGCGCGTTACTCGCCACGAAAATGGTTCTTGCCCGCTGGGTTCGCGACCCATGCCGCCTAGGAGGTGTTTCGGGTTGGGTCCGAGCCCGAAACCGAAAGTACGTCACCATTGTTTACATATGTACATGTACATATAGTTTCCATATAGTGTCTATAGAGCGTATAGGGCGAATAGCAGGGGCGCGTAACTCGCCCCGGAAGTGGTTCTAGCTCGCTGGGTTCGCGACCCATGCCGCCTGGGCGGTGTTCGCGTTGGGTCCGAGACCGAAACCGGAAGTAGGTCACCAATGTTTACATATGTACATGTACATAGATTTTCCATATAGTGTCTATAGAGCGTATAGGGCGAATACCATGGGCGCGCAACTCGCCCCGAAAGTGGTTCTAGCCCGCTGGGTTCGCGACCCATGCCGCCTGGGCGGTGTTCCGGGTTTGATCCGAACCCAAAACCGGAAGTAGGTCACCATTGTTTACATATGTACATGTACTTATAGTTTCCATATAGTGTCTATAGAGCGTATTTGGCGAATATCAGGGGCACGTAACTCGCCCCGAAAGTGGTTCTAGCCCGCTGGGTTCGCAACCCATGCCACCAGGGCGGTGTTCCGGGTTAGGTCCGAGCCCGAAACGGGAAGTAGGTCACCATTGTTTACATATGTAGATGTACATATAGTTTCCATATAATGTCTTTAGAGCCTATAGGGCGAATAGCATGGGCGCGTAACTCGCTCCGAAAGTGGTTCTAGCACGCTGCATTCTCGACCCAAGCCGCCTGGGAGGTGTTCCGGGTTGGGTCCGAGCCCGAAACCGGAAGTAGGTCACCATTGTTTACATATGTACATGTACATATAGTTTCCATATAGTCTCTATAGAGCGTATAGGGCGAATAGCAGGGGCGCGTAACTCGCCCCGAAAGTGGTTCTAGCCCGCTGGGTTCGCGACCCAAGCCGCCTGGGCGGTGTTCCGGGTTGGGTCCGAGCCCGAAACCGGAAGTAGGTTACCATTATTTACATATGTACATGTACATAAAGTTTCTATATAGTACCTATAGAGCGTATAGGGCGAATAGCAGGGTCGCGTAACTCGCCCCGAAAGTGGTTCTAGCCCGCTGGGTTCACGACTAATGCCGCCTTGGCGGTGTTCCGGGTTGGGTCCGAGCCCGAAACCGGAAGTAGGTCACCATTGTTTACATATGTACATGTACATATAGTTTCTATATAGTGCCTATAGAGCGTATAGGGGGAATAGCAGCGGAGCCTAACTCGCCCCGAAAGTGGTTCTAGCCCGCTGGGTTCGCGACCCATGCCGCCTGGGCGGTGTTCCGGGTTGGGTCCGAGCCCGAAACCGGAAGTAGGTCACCATTGTTTACATATGTACATGTACATATAGCTTCGATATAGTGTCTATAGAGCGTATAGGGCGAATAGCAGGGGCGCTTTAACTCGCCCCGAAAGTGGTTCTAGCCCGCTGGGTTCGCGACCCACGCCGCCTGGGCGGTGTTTCGGGTTGGGTCCGAGCCCGAAACCGGAAGTAGGTCACCATTGTTTACATATGTACATGTACATATACATGTAGTTTCTATATAGTGCCTTTAGAGCGTATCTATCGCGAAAGCAGGGTCGCGTAACTCGCCCCGAAAGTGGTTCTAGCCCGCTGGGTTCGCGACCCATGTCGCCTAGGCGGTGTTCCGGGTTGGGTCCGAGCCCGAAACCAGACGTAGGTCACCATTGTTTACATATGTACATATAGTTTCCATATAGTGTCTATAGAGCGTATAGGGCGAATAGCAGGGGCGCGTAACTCGCCCCGAAAGTGGTTCTAGCCCACTGGGTTCGCGACCCATGCCGCCTGGGCGGTGTTCCGGGTTGGGTCCGAGCCCGAAACAGGAAGTAGGTCTCCATTGTTTACATATGTACATGTACATATAGTTTCCATATAGTGTCTATAGAGCGTATAGGGCGAATAGCAGGGGCACGTAACTCGCCCCGAAAGTGTTTCTAGCCTGCTGTGTTCGCGACCCTTGCCGCCTAGGAGATGTTCCGGGTTGGGTCCGAGCCCGAAACCGGAAGTATGTCACCATTGTTTACATATATACATGTACATATAGTTTCTATATAGTGCCTATAGAGCGTATAGGGCGAATAGCAGGGTCGCGTAACTCGCCCCGAAAGTGGTTCTAGCCCGGTGGGTTCGCGATCCATGCCACCTGGGCGGTGTTCCGGGTTGGGTCCGAGCCCAAAACCGGAAGTAGGTCACCATTATTTACATATGTACATGTACATATTGTTTCCATATAGTGTTTATAGAGCGTATAGGGCGAATAGCAGGGGCGCGTTACTCGCCCCGAAAATGGTTCTTGCCCGCTGGGTTCGCGACCCATGCCGCCTAGGAGGTGTTTCGGGTTGGGTCCGAGCCCGAAACCGAAAGTACGTCACCATTGTTTACATATGTACATGTACATATAGTTTCCATATAGTGTCTATAGAGCGTATAGGGCGAATAGCAGGGGCGCGTAACTCGCCCCGAAAGTGGTTCTAGCTCGCTGGGTTCGCGACCCATGCCGCCTGGGCGGTGTTCGCGTTGGGTCCGAGACCGAAACCGGAAGTAGGTCACCAATGTTTACATATGTACATGTACATAGATTTTCCATATAGTGTCTATAGAGCGTATAGGGCGAATACCATGGGCGCGCAACTCGCCCCGAAAGTGGTTCTAGCCCGCTGGGTTCGCGACCCATGCCGCCTGGGCGGTGTTCCGGGTTTGATCCGAACCCAAAACCGGAAGTAGGTCACCATTGTTTACATATGTACATGTACTTATAGTTTCCATATAGTGTCTATAGAGCGTATTTGGCGAATATCAGGGGCACGTAACTCGCCCCGAAAGTGGTTCTAGCCCGCTGGGTTAGCAACCCATGCCACCAGGGCGGTGTTCCGGGTTAGGTCCGAGCCCGAAACGGGAAGTAGGTCACCATTGTTTACATATGTAGATGTACATATAGTTTCCATATAATGTCTTTAGAGCGTATAGGGCGAATAGCATGGGCGCGTAACTCGCTCCGAAAGTGGTTCTAGCACGCTGCATTCTCGACCCAGGCCGCCTGGGAGGTGTTCCGGGTTGGGTCCGAGCCCGAAACCGGAAGTAGGTCACCATTGTTTACATATGTACATGTACATATAGTTTCCATATAGTCTCTATAGAGCGTATAGGGCGAATAGCAGGGGCGCGTAACTCGCCCCGAAAGTGGTTCTAGCCCGCAGGGTTCGCGACCCATGCCGCCTGGGCGTTGTTCCGGGTTGGGTCCTAGCCCGAAACCGGAAGTAGGTCACCATTGTTTACATATGTACATGTACATATAGTTTCTATATAGTGCCTATAGAGCGTATAGGGCGAATAGCAGGGTCGCGTAACTAGCACCGAAAGTGGTTCTAGCCCGCTGGGTTCGCGACCCATGCCGCCTGGGCGGTGTTCCGGGTTGGGTCCGAGCCCGAAACCGGAAGTAGGTTACCATTGTTTACATATGTACATGTACATATAGTTTCCATATAGTGTCTATAGAGCGTATAGGGCGAATAGCAGGGGCGCGTAACTCGCCCCGAAAGTGGTTCTAGCCCGCTGGGTTCGCGACCCATGCCGCCTGGGCGGTGTTCCGGGTTGGGTCCGAGCCCGAAACCGGAAGTAGGTCACCATTGTTTACATATGTACATGTACATATAGCTTCGATATAGTGTCTATAGAGCGTATAGGGCGAATAACAGGGGCGCTTTAACTCGCCCCGAAAGTGGTTCTAGCCCGCTGGGTTCGCGACCCACGCCGCCTGGGCGGTGTTTCGGGTTGGGTCCGAGCCCGAAACCGGAAGTAGGTCACCATTGTTTACATATGTACATGTACATATACATGTAGTTTCTATATAGTGCCTTTAGAGCGTATCTATCGCGAAAGCAGGGTCGCGTAACTCGCCCCGAAAGTGGTTCTAGCCCGCTGGGTTCGCGACCCATGTCGCCTAGGCGGTGTTCCGGGTTGGGTCCGAGCCCGAAACCAGACGTAGGTCACCATTGTTTACATATGTACATATAGTTTCCATATAGTGTCTATAGAGCGTATAGGGCGAATAGCAGGGGCGCGTAACTCGCCCCGAAAGTGGTTCTAGCCCACTGGGTTCGCGACCCATTCCGCCTGGGCGGTGTTCCGGGTTGGGTCCGAGCCCGAAACAGGAAGTAGGTCTCCATTGTTTACATATGTACATGTACATATAGTTTCCATATAGTGTCTATAGAGCGTATAGGGCGAATTGCAGGGGCACGTAACTCGCCCCGAAAGTGGTTCTAGCCCGCTGGGTTCGCGACCCATGCCGCCAGGGCGGTGTTCCGGGTTGGGACCGAGCCCGAAACCGGAAGTAGGTCACCATTGTTTACATATATACATGTACATATAGTTTCCATATAATGTCTATAGAGCGTATAGGGCGAATAGCAGGGGCGCGTAACTCGCTCCGAAAGTGGTTCTAGCCCGCTGGGTTCGCGACCAATGCCGCCTGGGAGGTGTTCCGGGTTAGGTTCGAGCCCGAAACCGGAAGTAGGTCACCATTGTTTACATATGTACTTGTACATATAGTTTCCATATAGTGTCTATAGAACGTATAGGGCGAATAGCAGGGGCGCGTAACTCGCCCCGAAAGTGGTTCTAGCCCGCTGGGTTCGCGACCCAGGCCGCCTGGGCGGTGTTTCGGGTTGGGTCCTAGCCCGAAACCGGAAGTAGGTCACCCTTGTTTACATATGTACATGTATATATAGTTTCCATATAGTGTCTATAGATCGTATAGGGCGAATAGCAGGGGCGCGTAACTCGCCCCGAAAGTGGTTCTAGCCCGCTGGGTTCGCGACCCATGCCGCCTGGGCTGTGTTCAGGGTTGGGTCCGAGCCCGAAACCGGAAGTAGGTCACCATTGTTTACATATATACATGTACATATAGTTTCCATATAGTGTCTATAGAGCGAATAGGGCGAATAGCAGGGGCGCGTAACTCGCCCCGAAAGTGATTCTAGACCGCTGGGTTCGCGACCTATGCCGACTGGGCTGTGTTCCGGGTTGGGTCCCAGCCCGAAACCGGAAATAGGTCACCATTGTTTACATATGTACATGTACATATTGTTTTTATATAGTGCCTATAAAGCGTATGGCGTGAATAGCAGGGTCGCGTAACTCGCCCCGATAGTTGTTCTAGCCCGCTGGGTTCGCGACCCATGCCGCCTGGGCGGTGTTCCGGGTTGGGTCCGAGCCCGAAACCGGAAGTAGGTCACCATTGTTTACATATGTACATGTACATATAGTTTCCATATAGTGTCTATAGAGCGTATAGGGCGAATAGCAGGGGCGCGTAACTCGCCCTGAAAGTGGTTCTAGCCCGCTGGGTTCTCGACCCATGCCGCCTTCACGGTGTTCCGGGTTGGGTCCGAACCCGTGACCGGAAGTAGGTCACCATTGTTTACATATGTACATGTACATATAGTTTCTATATAGTGCCTTTAGAGCGTATAGGGCGAATAGCAGGGTCGCGAAACTCGCCCCGAAAGTGGTTCTAGCCCGCTGGGTTCGCGACCCATGCCGCCTGGGCGATGTTCCAGGTTGGGTCCGAGCCCGAAACCGGAAGTAGGTCACCATTGTTTACATATGTACATGTACATATAGTTTCTATATAGTGCCTTTATAGCGTATAGGGCGAATAGCAGGGTCGCGAAACTCGCCCCGAAAGTGGTTCTAGCCCGCTGGGTTCGCGACCCATGCCGCCTGGGCGATGTTTCAGGTTGGGTCCGAGCCCGAAACCGGAAGTAGGTCACCATTGTTTACATATGTGCATTTACATATAGTTTCCATATAGTGTCTATAGAGTGTATAGGGCGAATAGCAGGGGCACGTAACTCGCCCCGAAAGTGGTTCTAGCCCGCTGGGTTCGCGACCCATGTCGCCAGGGCGGTGTTCTGGGTTGGGACCGAGCCCGAAACCGGAAGAAGGTCACCATTGTTTACATATGTACATGTACATATAGTTTCCATATACCTGTAATGTCTATAGAGCGTATGCGAATAGCAGGGGCGAGTAACTCGCCCCGAAAGAGGTTCTTACCCGCTGGGTTCGCGACCATTGCCGCCTGGGCGGTGTTCCGGGTTGGGTCCGAGCCCGAAACCGGAAGAAGGTCACCATTGTTTGCATATGTACATGTACATATATTTTCCATATTGTGTCTATAGAGCGTATAGGGCGCATAGCAGGGGCATGTTACTCGCCCCGAAAGTGGTTCTAGCCCCCTGGGTTCGCGACCCATGCCGCCAGGGCGTTGTTTCGGGTTGGGTCCGAGCCCAAAACCGCAAGTAGGTCACCTTTGTTTACATATGTACATGTAAATATAGTTTCCATATAATGTCTATAGAGCGCATAGGGCGAAAAGCAGGGGCGCGTCACTCGCTCCTAAAGTGGCTCTAGCCCGTTGGGTTCGCGACCCATGCCGCCTGGGAGGTGTTCCGGGTTAGGTCCGAGCCCGAAACCGGAAGTAGGTTACCATTGTTTACATATGTACCGCTACATATAGTTTCCATATAGTGTCTTTAGAGCGTCTAGGGCGAATAGCAGGGGCGAGAAACTCGCCCCGAAAGTGGTTCTAGTCCGCTGGGTTCGCAACCCATGCCGCCTGGGCGGTGTTCCGGGTTGGGTCCGAGCCCGAAACCGGAAGTAGGTCACCATTGTTTACATATGTACACGTACATATAGTTTCTATATAGTGCCTATAGAGCGTATGGGGCGAATAGAAGGGTCGCGTAACTCGCCCCGAAAGTGGTTCTAGCCCGCTGGGTTCGTGACCCATGCCGCCTGAACGGTGTTCCGGGTTGGGTCCGAGCCCGAAAAAGGAAGTAGGTCACCATTGTTTACATATGTACATGTACATATAGTTTCTATATAGTGCCTATAGAGCGTATAGGGCGAATAGCAGGGTCGCGTAACTCCCCCCGAAAGTGGTTCTAGCCCGGTGGGTTCGCGACCCATGCCGTCTGAGCGGTGTTCCGGGTTGGGTCCCAGCCCGAAACCGGAAGTAGGTCACAATTGTTAACATATGTACATGTACATATAGTTTCCATATAGTGTCTATAGAGCGTATAGTGCGAATAGCAGGGGCGCGTAACTCGCCACGAATGTGGTTCTAGCCCGCGGGGTTCGCGACCCATGCCGCCTGTGAGGTGTTCCGGGTTGGGTCCGAGCCCAAAACCGGAAGTAGGTCACCATTGTTTACATATGTACATGTACATATAGTTTCCATATAGTGTCTATAGAGCGTATAGGGCGAATAGCAGGGGCGCGTAACTCGCCACGAAAGTGGTTCTAGCCCGCTGGGTTCGCAAACCATGCCGCCTGGGCGGTGTTCCGGGTTGGGTCCGAGCCCGAAACCGGAAGAAGGTCACCATTGTTTACATATGTACATGTACATATACTTACCATACAGTGTCTATAGAGCGTATAGGGCGAATAGCAAAGGCGCGTAACTCGCCCCGAAAGTGGTTCTAGCCCGCTGGGTTTACGACCAATGCCGCCTGGGCGGTGTTCCGGGTTAGGTCCGAGCCCGAAACCGGAAGTAGGTCACCATTGTTTACATATGTACATGTACATATAGTTACCATACAGTGTCTATAGAGCGTATAGGGCGAATAGCAGGGGAGCGTAACTCGCCCCGAACGTGGTTCTAGCCCGCTGGGTTCGAGAACCATGCCGCCTGGGCGGTGTTCCGGGTTGGGTACGAGCCCGAAACCGGAAGAAGGTCACCATTGTTTACCTATGTACATGTACATATAGCTTCGATATAGTGTCTATAGAGCGTATAAGGCGAATAGCAGGAGCGCGTAACTCGCTCTGAAAGTGGCTCTAGCCCGCTGGGTTCGCGACCCATGCCGCCTGGGCTGTGTTCAGGGTTGGGTCCGAGCCCGAAACCGGAAGTAGGTCACCATTGTTTACATATGTACATGTACATATAGTTTCCATATAGTGTCTATAGAGCGTATAGTGCGAATAGCAGGGGCGCGTAACTCGCCCCGAAAATGGTTCTAGCCCGCTGGGTTCTCGACCCATGCCGCCTGGGCGCTGTTCCGGGTTAGGTCCGAGCCCGAAACCGGAAGTAGGTCACCATTGTTTACATATGTACATGTACATATAGTTTCCATATAGTGTCTATAGAGCGTATAGGGCGAATAGCAGGGGCGCGTAACTCGCCCCGAAAATGGTTCTAGCCCGCTGGGTTCTCGACCCATGCCACCAGGGCGGTGATCCTCGTTAGGTCCGAGCCCGAAACCGGAAGTAGGTTACCATTGTTTACATATGTACATGTACATATAGTTTCCATATAATATCTATAGAGCGTATAGGGCGAATAACAGGGGCGCGTAACTCGCCCCGAAAATGGTTTTAGCCCGCTGGGTTCGCGACCCATGCCGCCTGGGCGTTGTTCCGGGTTGGGTCCGAACCCGAAACCGGAAGTATGTCACCATTGTTTACATATGTACATGTACATGTATGTGCATGTACATATAGTGCATATACAGAGTCTATGGAGCGGAGACAAGGGCGCGTAACTCGCCCCAAAAAGGGTCCTAGCCGGCTCGGTTCGAGACCCAGGCCGCCTGGTCGGCGTTTGGGGTTGGGTCCGAGCCAGAAACCGGAAGTAGGTCACCATTGTTTACATAATTTTTTACTATGTGCTCGTACATAAAGTGCATATACAGAGTCTATGGAGCGGAGACAAGGGCGCGTAACTCGCCTAAAAAAGGGTCCTAGCCAGCTACGTTCGAAACCCAGGCCACCGGGTCGGCGTTTGAGGTTGGGTCCGAGCCAGAAAACGGAAGTAGGTCACCATTGTTTACATAATTTTTTACTATGTGCATGTACATATAGTGCATATACAGAGTCTATGGAGCGGAAACAAGGGAGCGTAACTCGCCCCAAAAAGGGTCCTAGCTTGCTCGGTTCGAGACCCAGGCCGCCGGGTTTGCGTTCGGGGTTGGGTCCGAGCCAGAAAACGGAAGTAGTTCACCAATGTTTACATATTTTTTTACTATGTGCATGTACATATAGTGTATCTACAGAGTCTATGGAGCGGAGACAAGGGCGCGTAACTCGCCCCAAAAAGGGTCCTAGCCGGCTCGGTTCGAGACCTAGTCCGACGGGTCGGCTTTCGGGGTTGGGTCCGAGCCAGAAAACGGAAGTATGTCACCATTGATTACATAATTTTTTACTATGTGCATGTACATATAGTGCATATACAGAGTCTATGGAGCGGAGACAAGGGTGCGTAACTCGCCCCAAAAAGGGTCCTAGCCGGCTCGGTTTGAGACCCAGGCCGCCGGGTCGGCGTTCGGGGTTGGGTCCGAGTTAGAAACCGGAAGTAGGTCACCATTGTTTACATAATTGTTTACTATGTGCATGTACATATAGTGCCTATACAGAATCTATGGAGCGGAGACAAGGGCGCGTAACTCGCCCCAAAAAGGGTCCTAGCCGGCTCGGTTCGATACCTAGGCCGCCTAGTCGGCGTTCGGGTTTGGGTCCGAGCCAGATACCGGAAGTAGGTCACCATTGTTTACATAATTTTTTACTATATGCATGTACATATAGTGCATATACAGAGTCTATGGAGCGGAGACAAGGGCGCGTCGCTCGCCCCAAAAAGGGTCCTAGCCGGCTCGGTTCGAGACCCAGGCCGCCGGGTCGGCGTTCGGGGTTGGTTCCGAGTTAGCAACCGGAAGTAGGTCACCATTGTTTACATAATTTTTTACTATGTGCATGTACATATAGTGCATATACAGAATCTATGGAGCGGAGACAAGGGCGCATAACTCGCCCCAAAAAGGTTCCTAGCCGGCTCGGTTCGAGAACAAGGCCGCCTGGTCGGCGTTCGGGTTTAGGTCCGAGCCAGAAACCGGAAGTAGGTCACCATTGTTTACATAATTTTTTACTATGTGCATGTACATTTAGTGCATATACAGAGCCTATGGAGCGGAGACAAGGGCGCGTAACTCGCCCAAAAAAGGGTCCTAGCCGGCTCGGTTCGAGACCCAGGCCGCCGTGTCGGCGTTCGGGGTTGGGTCCGAGCAAGAAACCGGAAGTAGGTCACCATTGTTTACATAATTTTTTACTATGTGCATGTACATATAGTGCATATACAGAGTCTATGGAGCGGAGACAAGGGCGCGTAACTCGTCCCAAAAAGGGTCCTAGCCGGCTCGGTTCGAGACCCAGGCCGCCGGGACGGCGTTCGGGGTTGGGTCCGAGCCAGAAACCGGAAGTAGGTCACCATTGTTTACATAATTTTTTACTATGTGCATGTACATATAGTGCATATACAGAGTCTATGGAGCGGAGACAAGGGCGCGTAACTCGCCCCAAAACGGGCCCTAGCCGGCTCGGTTCGAGACCCAGGCCGCCAGGTCGGCGTTTGGGGTTGGGTCCGAGCCAGAAACCGGAAGTAGGTCACCAATGTTTGCATATTTTTTTACTATGTGCATGTACATATAGTGCATATACAGAGTCTATGGAGCGGAGACAAGGGCGCGTAACTCGCCCCAAAAAGGGTCCTAGCCGGCTCGGTTCGAGACCCAGGCAACCGGGTCGGCGTTCGGGGTTGGGTCCGAGTTAGAAACCGGAAGGAGGTCACCATTGTTTACATAATTTTTTACTATGTGCATGTACATATAGTGCATATACAGAATCTATGGAGCGGAGACAAGGGCGCGTAACTCGCCCCAAAAAGGGTCCTAGCCGGCTCGGTTCGAGACCCAGGCCGCCGGGTCGGCGTTCGGGGTTGGGTCCGAGCCAGAAACCGGAAGTAGGTCACCATTTATTACATAATTTTTTACTATGTGCATGTACATATAGTGCATGTACAGAGTCTATGGAGCGGAGACAAGGGCGCGTAACTCGCCCCAAAACGGGTCCTAGCCGGCTCGCTTCGAGACCCAGGCCTCCGGATCGGCGTTCGGGGTTGGGTCCGAGCCAGAAACCGGAAGTAGGTCACCATTGTTTACATAATTTTTTACTATGTGCATGTACATATAGTGCATATACAGAATCTATGGAGCGGAGACAAGGGCGCGTAACTCGCCCCAAAAAGGTTCCTAGCCGGCTCGGTTCGAGACCCAGGCCGCCGGGTCGGCGTTCGGGGTTGGGTCCGAGCCAGAAACCGGAAGTAGGTCACCATTTATTACATAAATTTTTACTATGTGCATGTACATATAGTGCATATACAGAGTCTATGGAGCGGAGACAAGGGCGCGTAACTCGCCCCAAAACGGGTCCTAGCCGGCTCGCTTCGAGACCCAGGCCTCCGGATCGGCGTTCGGGGTTGGGTCCGAGCCAGAAACCGGAAGTAGGTCACCATTGTTTACATAATTTTTTACTATGTGCATGTACATATAGTGCATATACAGAGTCTATGGAAGGGAGACAAGGGCGCGTAACTCGCCCCAAAAAGGGTCCTTGCCTGCTCGGTTCGAGACCTAGGCCCCCGGGTCGGCGTTCGGGGTTGGGTCCGTGCCAGAAACCGAAATTGGTCACCATTGCTTACATAATTTTTTACTATGTGCATGTACATATAGTGCATATAAAGAGTCTATCGAGCGAAGACAAAGGCGCCTAACTCGCCCCAAAAAGTGTCCTAGCCGGCTCGGTTCGAAACCCAGGCCGCCGGGTCGGCGTTCGTGGTTGGGTCCGAGCCAGAAACCGGAAGTAGGTCACCATTGTTTACATAATTTTTTACTATGTGCATGTACATATAGTGCATATACAGAGTCTATGGAGCGGAGACAAGGGCGCGTAACTCGCCCCAAAAAGGGTCCTAGCCGGCTCGGTTCGAGACCCAGGCCGCCGGGTCGGCGTTCGGGGTTGGGTCCGAGCCAGAAACCGGAAGTAGGTCACCATTATTTACATAATTTTTTACTATGTGCATGTATATAAAGTGCATATACAGATTCTATGGAGCGGAGACAAAGGCGCGTAATTCGCTCCAGAAAGGGTCCAAGCCGGCTCGGTTCGAGACCCAAGCCGCCGGTTCGGTGTTCGGGGCTGGGTCCGAGCCAGAAACCGGAAGTAGGTCACCATTGTTTACATAATTTTTTACTATGTGCATGTTCATATAGTACATATACAGAGTCTATGGAGCGTTTTCGGCGCTCGGCAAGAGCGCGTAACTCGCCCCAAAACGGGTCCTAGCCGGCTCGTTTCGAGACCCAGGCCGCCGGGTCGGTGTTCGGGGTTGGGTCCGAGCCAGAAACCGGAAGTAAGTCACCATCGTTTACATAATTTTTTATGACGTGCATGTACATATAGTACATATACAGAGTCTTTTGAGCGTAGACGGCGCTCGGCAAGGGCGCGTTACTTTCCCCAAAACGGGTCCTAGCCGGCTCGGTTCGAGACCCAGGCCGCCGGTCGGTGTTCGGGGTTGGGTCCGAGCCAGAAACCGGAAGTAGGTCACCATTGTTTACATAATTTTTTATTACGTGCATGTACATACAGTACATATACAGAGTCTATGGAGCGCAGACGGCACTCGGCAAGGGCGCGTAACTCGCCCAAAAACGTGTCCTAGCCGGCTCGGTTCGAGACCCAGGCCAGCGGATCGGTGTTCGGGGTTGGGTCCGAGCCAGAAACCGGAAGTAGGTCACCATTGTTTACATAATTTTTTATTACGTGCATGTACATACAGTACATATACAGAGTCTATGGAGCACAGACGGCACTCGGCATGGGCGTGTAACTCGCCCCAAAACGGGTCCTAGCCGGCTCGGTTCGAGACCCAGGCCGCCGGGTCGGTGTTTGTTTTGAGCAGTATAAGTTCAGGAGCAGTTATTGTTGTTATATGTATATTTTTTCAGTTGTTATGGGTTGTTGATGTAGTTGTCTTGAGTTGATGATGGAGTAGTTTGAACCCTTGAAGCAGTTGGTTTTAGCTGTTGATATAGTAGTAAAGCTTTGATGCAGTTGTTTTGAGTTGTTAATGCTGTTGTTTTGAGCTGTTGTTGCGTACAGTTGTTTTGTGTTGTTGAAGCAGTATTTTTAAGTTGTTGATTCAGTTGTCTTGAGCTGTTGATCAGTTTTCTTAAGCTGTTGATCAGTTGTCTTGAGCTGTTGATCAGTTGTCTTGAGCTGTTGACTAGTTGTCTTGAGCTGTTGATCAGTTTTCTTGAGCTGTTGATCAGTTGTCTTGAGCTGTTGATCAGTTTTCTTGAGCTGTTGATCAGTTGTCTTGAGCTGTTGATTCAGTTGTTTTGTGTAATAGATGCAGTTGTCTTGGGTTGTTAATGCTGTTGTTTTAAGCTGTTAATATAATTGTTTTTTAAGCTGTTGAAGTTGTTGTTTAAAGCTGTTGATGTAGTTGTTTAAGCTGTAAATATAGTATTTAAGTGTTGTTGATTTTAGCTGTTGATGCAGTTGTTTGAGCTGTTGATATAGTTGTTTGAGCTGTTGATGCAGTTTTTTTAGCTGCTGATATATTTGTTTTTAGCTGCTGATAAAGTTGTTTTTAGCTGCTGATATAGTTGTTTTTAGCTGTTGATATAGTTGTTTTAGCTGTTGATATAGTTGTTTGAGCTGTTGATTAAGTTGTTTTTAACTGTTGATATAGTTGTTTTTAGCTGTTGACATAGTTGTTTTAGCTGTTGATATAGTTGTTTGAGCTGTTGATATAGTTGTTTTAGCTGTTGATGATATAGTTGTTTTTAGCTGCTGATGTAGTTGTTTTTAGCTGTTGTTGTAGTTGTTTGAGCTATTGATATACATGTAGTTGTCTTAGCTGCCGATGTAGTTGTTTTTAGCTGTTAATGTAGTTGTTTTTAACTGTTGACGTAGTTGTTTTTAGCTGTAAATGTAGTTGTTTTGAGCTGTTGATGTAGTTGTTTTTAGCTGTTGATATAGTTGTTTGAGCTGTTTATATAGTTGATTTTAGCTGTTGATATAGATGTTTGAGCTGTTGATATAGTTGTTTGAGCTGTTGATATAGTTGCTTTAGCTGTAGATGTAGTTGTTTTTAGCTTCTGATATAGTTGTTTTTAGCTGCTGATATAGTTGTTTTTAGCTGCTGATATAGTTGTTTTAAGCTTCCGATGTAGTTGTTTTTAGCTGTAAATGTGGTTGTTTTTAACTATTGACGTAGTTGTTTTTAGCTGTTGATATAGTTGTTTTAGCTGTTGATATAGTTGTTTAAGCTGTTGATATAGTTGTTTGAGCTGTTGATATAGTTGTTTTTAGCTCTTGATATAGTTGTTTTAGCTGCTGATATAGTTGTTTTTAGCTGCTGATGTAGTTGTTTTTAGCTGTTGTTGTAGTTATTTGAGCTGTTGATATTGTTGTTTTAGCTGCCGATATAGTTGTTTTTAGCTGTTAATGTAGTTGATTTTAACTGTTGACGTAGTTGTTTTAGTTGTTAATGTAGTTGTTTTGAGCTGTTGATGTAGTTGTTTTAGCTGTTGATATAGTTGTTTAGCTGTTGATATAGTTGTTCGAGCTGTTTATATAGTTGTTTTAGCTGATGATATAGTAGTTTTTAGCTGCTAATGTAGTTGTTTTTAGCTGTTGTTGAAGTTGTTTTTAGCTGTTGATATAGTTTTTTTAGCTGCCGACGTAGTTGTTTTTAGTATTAAATGTAGTTTTTTTAACTGTTGACGTTGTTGTTTTAAGCTGTTAATGTAGTTGTTTGAGCTGTTGATGTAGTTGTTTTTAGCTGTTGATATAGTTGTTTAAGCTGTTGATATAGTTGTTTAAGCTGTTGATATAGTTGTTTTTAGCTGTTGACATAGTTGTTTTTAGCTGTTGATATAGTATTTTTTAGCTGCTGAAATAGTTGTTTTTAGCTGCTGATGTAGTTGTTTTTAGCTATTGTTGTAGTTATTTGAGCTGTTGATATAGTTGTTTTAGCTGTTGATATAGTTGTTTAAGCTGTTGATATAGTTGTTTGAGCTGTTGATATAGTTGTTTTTAGCTGTTGATATAGTTGTTTTTAGCTGCTGAAATAGTTGTTTTTTAGCTGCTAATGTAGTTGTTTTTAGCTATTGTTGTAGTTATTTGAGCTGTTGATATAGTTGTTTTAACTGTCGATATAGTTGTTTTTAGCTGTTAATGTAGTGGTTTTTAACTGTTGACATAGTTGTTTTTAGCTGTTAATGTAGTTGTTTTGAGCTGTTGATGTAGTTGTTTTAGCTGTTGATGTATATGTTACAGCTGTCGATATAGTTGTTTTAGGTGTTGATGTAGTTGGTTGAGCTGTTTATATAGTTATTTTAGCTGATGATATAGTAGTTTTTAGCTGCTAATGTAGTTGTTTTTAGCTGTTGTTGAAGTTGTTTTTAGCTGTTGATATAGTTTTTTTAGCTGCCGACGTAGTTGTTTTTAGTATTAAATGTAGTTTTTTTAACTGTTGACGTTGTTGTTTTAAGCTGTTAATGTAGTTGTTTGAGCTGTTGATGTAGTTGTTTTTAGCTGTTGATATAGTTGTTTAAGCTGTTGATATAGTTGTTTAAGCTGTTGATATAGTTGTTTTTAGCTGTTGATATAGTTGTTTTTAGCTGTTGATATAGTTGTGTTAGTTGCCGATGTAGTTGTTTTTAGTTGTAAATGTAGTTGTTTTTAACTGTTGACGTAGTTGTTTTTAGCTGCTAATGTAGTTGTTTTGAGCTGTTGATATAGTTGTTTTGAGCTGTTGATGTAGTTGTTAAGCTGTTTGATGAGCTGTTGATGCAGAGGTTTTGAGCGATCAGTTGATGCAGATATTTGTTAACGATTTTGGATGAGTGTTGTTTTGAGTTGTTGTTGTAGCTAGCAGTGTTGATGCAAATGCAATAATTTATAGATGCGGTAGCTTTTAGCTGATGATAAGTTGTTTTGTGTTGTTGATGCAGTTGTTTTAGCTGTTGATGAAGTTGTTTTGAATGGTTCATGCAGTTATTTTGAGTCGTTGATGTAGTTGTTTTAGCTGTTGGTATTGTTGTTTTTACATGCAAATGCAGTTGATTTAAGCTTAGGATATAGCTCTTTTATGCTATTAATGCAGTGCTTTTCGAGCTGTTGATTTGATTTTTTAAGGAGTTTACTTTGTTGTTCTGAGTTGTTGGTGTTGATTTTGAAGTGATTATGTAGTTATTTTGATATGTTGATGCCGTTGTTTTGCGTTGTTGATGAAGCTGTTTTTAGTGGTTGACTCAGTTGTTTTGAGTTGTTGTTGATGTTGTTTTGTGTTGTTGCTCTTGTTGTTTTGAAGTGCTGATGCTGTTGTTTTGAGTTTTTAATATGGTTATTTAGAGTTGTTGATGCTGCTTTTTTGAGTATGTGATATGGTTGTTTTGAGAATTTTATGCTGTTGTTGTAAGCTGTTGATGTTATTCGTTGAATTGTGGTTTCAATTGTTTTAAGCTGTCGATTCCTTTTTTAGAATTGTTGTTGCGGTTGTTTTGAGTTTTTAATGCTATTATTTTGAGTTATTAGTGTTGTTGATGCTGATGTTTACAGTTGTTGATGTTGCCGTTTTGAGTTGTTGATAGTTTTTTTGAGTTGTTGTTGCAGTTGTTTTAAATGCTATTTTTCAGTTCTTGGCGTTGATTTGAGTTGTTGATGTTGTTGTTTGAAGTTTTTGATGCTGTTGTTAAGTGTTGTTTTTGCTTTTGTTATTTATGCCGATTCTTTAAATTGTTGATGTAGTTGTTTTAAGCTGTTGATGCAGTATTTTAACTGTTGGTGAAATTTTTAGCTGTTGATGATGCTGTTGTTTTGAATTGTTGAAGATGAAGAAAACGTTGCTAACAAATTAAGTTCTTGATTAAGTTGTTTTGAGATTTTGAGGTTCTTGTTTGAAAAATTGATGCAGTTGTTTTGAGTCATGAAGGCATTTGTTTTAGCTGTTGTTTTGATTTGTTGGTGTTATTGTTTTGAGGTGTTAATGCAGTTGTTTTTAGTCGTTACGACAGTTGTTTTGATGTGTTGATGCCGTTGTTTTGAGCTGTTAAAGTTGTTTTATAAGCGTGTTGATACAGTAGTTTTTAGTCGTTTGAGCAGTAGTTTTAAAATGTGAAAGTTGTTGTTTGGAGTTGTTGATGCTAGCTGTTGTTTTGAGTTGATGCTGCTGATGTTTTGAAACGTTAAGGTAGTTGTTTTAAGCTGATGATGCTGTTGTTTGGAGTTGTTGATGTTGTTGTTTTGAGTTATTGTTGCTGTTGTTTTGAGTGGTTGATGCTTTTGCTTTGAGTTGTTGATGCTGTTGTTTTAATGGTTGATGCTGTTGTTTTGAGATAATGATGCTTTTATTTTGAGTTGTTGATGTTGCTGTTTTGAGTCGTTAAGGCAATTGTTTTGAGCTGTTTATTCTGTTGTTCTGAATTGTTTATGCTGTTGTTTTTCGCTGTTAAAGTTGTTTTATTAGGGTGTTGATACAGCTGTTTTGATTCGTTTAAGTAGTGTTTTATTTAAAAGTAAATGCTGTTGTTTGGAGTTTTTATGCTGAGGTTTAAAGTCGTAATGGTAGTTGTTTTAAGCTAATGATGTTGTTGTTTTGATGTGCTTATGTTGTTCATTTGAGGTATAATGCTGTTGTTTTGAGTTGTAAATGTTATTGCTTTGAATTGTAGATGTTGTTAGATCGTTATGGCATTTATTTGGATATGTAAATGCTGTTGTTTTGAATTGTTGATGCTGTTGTTTTGAATAGATGATGCTTTTGTTTTGAGTTGTTGATTCTGTTGTTTTGAGTTGTTGATGTTGTTGTTTTGAGTGGTTGATGTTTTTGTTTTGAGTTGTTGATGCTGTTGTTGATGCTGTTGTTTAAGTTGTTGAAGCTGTCGTTTGTATATGTTATTGCAGTTGTTTTGAGTTGTTTATGCTGTTGTTTTGAGCAGTTGATGTTGCTGTTTTAGTCATTAAGGCAATTGTTTTGAACTGTTGATTCTGTTTTTTTATTGTTGATGCTGTCTTTTTGAGTTGTTGATGTTGTTGTATTAAGAATTTGATGTTGTTGCATTTAGTTGTTGATGTTGTTGTTTTTATTTGATGATGTTTATGTTTCGAGCTGTTGTAGCTGTTGTTTGAGTTGTTGATGTTTTTGTTTTGTGTCGTTGATGCTACTGTTTCGCATTGTCGATGTTGTTGTTTTGAGTTATGGATAATGATGCTTAAAATGATGATAATAATATTTCTTATTTTTGTTTATAGTAAATGATAAGAACTGACTGACTTGAGTTGATGTTGCTATCATTTAATGTTGTTTACGTTTTCTTGGTTAAAACAGGATCTAATAGGAATTTGGCTATCCTACGGGATTTTAAATCTAGTTTACAGACCATGCAATAAGGGACTTGAGTCAGTTATTTCCCTTGTATACTCTTCAAATAGGTAGGTCCAATTAGTTGGATTGCTTGGATTTTACCCTTCCTTTTCAAAGTCATTTTGCCAAAATTAATGTTAAATTACTATTTTGTAAATCATTTTTGTTCAAAATTCAAACTAAGTATTATTAGGGTAAAGAACTATCTGAATTCCACCACTTCTGTAAATATCTTCATTAACAAGAAAGATATATGATCGAAATATTTTGTTATCCTTACATAGGAATTTAATGATAAAATCCGAGGATACCAGCTGTATGTACCTACTTATCGATTGAATTACTTCAGACTTAATCAGGGAAAGACAACTGCCTTAAGTCCCAAATAGGTTCAAAATCATTCCAGAGCGGTTTAACCTATGAATGAAACTTAAACTTGTTTTTTTCCATTGGTATTGTACATTAAGGTGTTGTCAATCTATTTTAGGGAAGGTGAGTACTGGTAATAGACAATATTTTCAGGCTAGGGGCGTTGGCTGTCGTAATTAACAATAGTTTATAATGACCTGACATTGACTCCACTGAATGAACAAACATGAATCAGAGAGTGGCTTTTCCAATCATAATATGCCCGCTTGCGTCATGAAACTTTGTTAGAAGCCTTTATTATAAATTTGGTGGCATATCTTTAAGTGATGATAACAGTAGCACAACCGACACTGCCAGTTAAACTGACTGATTTTTACATGGTTTGTTTTGAAAAGTTTTGGTTCTATCTCTAACAAGAGCTCCGCTTGGCGGGGCATTATACGCCCGTGTGTAGACCATGCTGTGTTCTTTCTCATATATATGAAGTCCCTGTGACATTGACCAATGACCCCGGGATCTCAGAATAGGTCCCATCCTTAACTGGAGGGCTATCCAAAGCTAGGACCTAGGTACAGCAATGGTTGAGTTATCACCGGCATAAAGTTTTCCTCATACAAACTTCCAGTGACCTTGACCCTGGGGCCTCAGAACTAAGTTTTCACCCTTGGAACATTCAGCAAAACGAGATATCGACACTAAATTATCATACACTTTGTAATTTTTACTGCAAAATTCTAAAAAGAAAGCGTAAATTAATATATACAGTGTGTGATATCTGTGAAACTTTGCAATCGGACTGTTCAATATAATCGCATAATATGTTTCCACACTGGCATGTGTATCATGTCTATGGTTTACAAACGCCAATATCAGTACTTAAGATATACAGATGTAGTTTATAGAAATGCCAAGTTTGTAAATGATGTTAAATAATGTTCCGCGATCGTTATTGTCAACAAACATTCTTATTATTAATCCATTGTCATAATCAAGTGAAGTTAAGCGCAGATTTTCACAAAATTCCTACAAAAGATTTCGTTAGATGTAGTCTGTTTTAAAAAGTTTGCAGTTCCAAGTGAGATCGGTGTTAAATAACTTTGATATGATATTCAAAATTATACTACAATGTTCTTCTACATTATTCAAAAATATTCGAAATTAATTGGACAAAGAAATGACCGTATTATCAATGTGTCTTTCTTTTGACTAACGACGATATTTAACGTAAGATTTTTGTGAAATTCGCCACAGATTCAAAACAATTTGAGCGGCTCAACGACACTCGAACTAACTTAAATACTTATATACTTGATACACGTTTCTTTCATGAAAACCAAAAGCTATCTAAATAGTGAGTATATACATCAACTCCCAACTTGACCATCTGCCATAGATAGTACATAGTAAAAGGTATGTCATTCATCACATCAGAAGCGACACAAGCAAACGGCCCACCTCATTCAATGGGAAAATTTCCTTGTTCTTATTTCGGGGTCGACTGCGTTACAACAAAAATTATTCATATTCCGCATGCGTATTGTGTATTTATATATGACCAATTGGGAAGAATCGGGATGCCGAACTGAAACATGTAATTGGTTGACAACTGCGGCAACTAAGTCTTCTTCTGGAATGAAAATTAAATTGGTCGTTGAACTCAAATAATTAGGAACTCCAACCGATACCGTCTTATATAAACATAACCCACCAAAAGTTTCGGAGACATTTTCAGATTATAGGCCAACGCATTTCGTACCTGTTTCCATTACTGATATTTATTAGGGCTTTGGATCGTTTAGCTAGTGGCGATCCGATCCGAACCAAAATTCATGTGTAGCGATTCACCAATCGAACCACGAATCACTTGTTTAAGGAGAAGCAGGAATTTGCGTAATAACAAAAATAAGTGAAGAATTACAGAAGGTTTTACTATATGAAAGACTGCGTACTCCAAAAAGTTCTATTACCAGACATTTTACGGGCATTTTCAGTGATATCAATTTTCTTTAAATGTGTATAAATCAAAATTTTACAAAAGATAATTCAGTCCTTACAGTAATTAAAATTTTCATTAAAAGTGTGGCTCGTTTATAGGGTATGTCAAGATTAAAATGTTCTTTCATTTATTTTTCAAATAATAGATCGCGATCCGACGATTTCGGACGTGACGAATATCATACTCTATTTCCTGGTCAAGATCGCGAATAACCAAGTACTCGGATACTCGCATCAGCCTTAGTATTTATGCATTATTTTCTGGTTATCAAAATACTTATAATACTTTATAATACTATTTAATACTATTATAACTGTGACTCAAAAAAATGCATAAAAGCTATGTTAAGGAAAATTACAACGAACAAGATTTTGGAGGCTTTAGGATGTCAGATACTGAATTTTATAAATGAGTTGCATTCATTAAATGTGCTTTCATTTTATCGCAAACCAAACTTAAATGTATTAAAAATAACTATTGTTATTGTCCGATTTAACTTGTTCATGTCCATATAGTGTCTATGTAAGTCTATATAAGACATAGAGTAGCTATAACAATGACAGATAAGTCGCCCTCAAAGTGTTTCAAGCCTGCTGGGTTCGCAACCCATGCCGACTTGGCGGCGTTCCGGGTTTGGTCCGAGCACTAAACCGGAAGTAGGTCACCATTGTTTACATATGTACATGTCCATATAGTGTCTATATAAGACATAGAGTAGCTATAAAAAGGGCAGATAAGTCGCCCCCAAAGTGGTTGTAGCCTGCTGGGTTTCGCGACCCATGCCGACTGGGCGGCTTCCGGGTTGGGTCCGAGCCCGTAACCGGAAGTAGGTCAGCATTGTTTACATATGTACCAATCTCTCATACAGAGTTGTCGATCCTTACAGTGATCTATATCTCTGTAAACGTCTCGGGTTTAACAAGATTCTTGTAAAATGGTAATATAATTTAGATTTTGTATCGAAAGCGTAATTCGTCTTTTATATATATTATCTTAAAGTTTTACGTGAAATAGAATTTTATTATAGGCGAAATCCAATTTTTAAAGAGTTATATTTACAAGAACTATTTTCTTGTGAAACGTCTTCCTATTCTGAGTAATTTGGCTTTCTAACTCATCCGCTAAAAATGTCAACAATAGATGATATTGCTAAATATTATGACAAAAGTTTAGTGCTAAGGGACTGTCAACGACAAGCCTTTGAACATCTACAAGACAAGAAAGGTGATCTGTTAGTTAGTTTGTCTGTTGCGTATGGAAAAAATTCAAAAATTGTCACATGATCGTTTTAAACGATCACGTGTTTGGGACTACTTCCGAGACGTTAACAGAGATAGAGATCACTGTAAGGATCGACAACTCTGTATGAGAGATTGAAAAATTACATGATGACGTCATCATAGTCCTCGTGTAAAAATGGGGCTACCGATGGGTAAATATGGCATTCATTGTACACTACTTGTTGAGAATGCCGTACTTATGGAATGTCAACGAATTAACATTTCAATACTTGACATATTTCGGTTATTGTTTTAATGATAATCAGTTAAAAGTGAGCCGATAAGCGTATTTATAACATAAGTCAATTTTTACACTTACTACGCTCACTTTTCATTAATGGGTATGGTTGTAAAACTTAGAAATCTACGTGTTTTCCATAAATAGACGAAAGCATAAGCCTGCATATATATCTGTGTCTATTATTAAATGTAACATTGATACTATTTTATAACATAAACAAATTTATATGTGCTCGATTTGCTTCATTTTACATAGTATCATTATACATGTATAATTTTTTACCGACCATTAAGAATGATATTACTGAGTAGACCGTACATAGATCTTTTAAACCAGGAGCGGATCCAGGACATTTCTATAGGGGGCGAAATTTGTCAAGTAAGGGAGGTGTCAAGAATTATTTCTTTAATATGTTTCTGCCTCCATCCTACTATTTCCAAATTTATAAATAGACATAATTGGTACTCTGTTCCTTCATGATTTTTATGTAAGCACTGTAGACAGTCATTGAATAAGAAACGTTCATAAAAATATTCGCAGAAAATGTATTTTATTTATTCATTTTTTATTTTACAGCCAGAATCACAAGTAGATCTATAAATGCATGTTGGTCTGGTTCATGTCAGACTATATAACATTATGCGTAATGAATTTTATTTTGTTCTGTGTTATTTTATATATTTATGGTGGAGGGCTTATTACTTATTTAGTTTTTATGATTTATAATATCAGGTTAATCGCCTGACCTCATAACTTTGTTGTATTTCTACTACGATTGATATCCGAGGTGTATCTGCGTAGATGATCGCCGAGGTCGTTACGAATGTCACGTCGTCTGTCAAAGTGCGTGTTTGCAATGTATTATGGGATTGTTTTAAAGATTTACCATGGGTATAATTTTACCAGCGCTGGTTTGGTTACTGGTGTGGTAAGTTGTTTTATACAATTGAGTTTACCTCCGTAGTAACCATACCATCCAGTTCACCCTGGGGTAAGTGTTACCATGGTATAATTATACCATTGTTTATGCAATTGGCCGGTGCTAGAAACATATCAATTTGTCCCACAAAACTATAACACAACCACTAGTTAACTACTGCATAAGTAACCGTTTGTTCGACAAACAGTTATAGAAGAAATAGGCCACCACACCAATCATGAAGTTGACATTTCTGCTAGAAAAATATAAATTCTATCTCATAATAATTTGAAGAAAAAAAAAAAACAACGTCGAGTTTAATGTGTGGAGTTGATGAAGACAGCTATGGAGTCTGCGTCACTGTTCAAGTGATGTTTGATCAATTTTAGCGGTACCCATGTGTTAAATTTAGTGGAAAACGCGCTTTGCATTTTTATTGACGAATTCATTAATATTAGTGAATATTAACTAGATAGAATTTTATGATTATGACTAAAGTCATTAGGAGCCGACAATTGTTGTATTAGACTTTATGTGACAGACATATATTTACAGCTGGGACAACTCTCTGGAGATTCTGTAGATCTAAACCCCGTCGAGGTGTTTCGAATCAGGCGCGTAGGAGGATTTGAACATTGGGGTCACGGATGGGTGGGTACGGGAGGGATGTCCCCTCCGGCCGGTCGAAAATTTTTGTGAATGTAAGCCTCTGAAACTCGATTTCCAGCTCTTTCAGTACCCCAAATCTTTGCATTAGACGTCAGGATTTTCAATATGACAATGTGTCATGAAAGATTACCTCACGGTCCCATTGCTGCTGCTTGCCGGAATATATTAGCCGCGGCCCCTGCGGCCCCAGCTCCTACGCGCCTGCGAATGCAACCATTAGATTACGGACGTAATAGAAACTTCGTGACTTGGCAACAAAACTCCTCACAGTGCTTACGTCACGCTATGGTTAATGATTTTATTGAGAGAAATAACTACTTTAGGGAGTTTGACTTTACTATTGTACAAATATTTTCCTAATTGTTCTGACAAAAAGCTGCAAGATTTGACTTGATCTCGTGAATTGCATGAACTTACTACACTGACACAATTAACTCAGATCTTATGTTACACAGCGACAATTTGCCCCAGGCGATTACTTCGCGCTTTCGAAGCTATGTGTAACTGTTCACTCATTGTTCCACGTGATTGCTCATTTATGGGTGGAAAAATCAACGCGCGAATTCGCTGGGATAAGCGCCATTTTAGTTGATATTCTGTTTGGAAGGATGGATTTTTGTTTCGGGTAAGTTAGTTTATGTTTGAATGAATATTTTTGTAATTTATGCCATATTTCATGCTCCGTTTCTTACATGTTGAATAAAAGATCCCTTGCAGGTCTTGTGTATTAAGCTTCGTATTGAGCGTTAATATAGATAAGTGCTTGATGCTGGATATAGCTCATTGCAGACTCACGTGCAAGCATGCATGCGCGAGTAAGTTTTCTCTAGCTGCAAACGGGGTTTCTTAATGAATGGAAAAAATCAAACGTTGGAATTAAATTTACGGGAACTATCTAGTATCTATGCTTTAACATTGTTACCATCATGACTATGAGGATGATGATCAAAATATTTCATTCAAATTCAAGGAAGCTACATGTACATATTCATGTTTAAGGTTCAGTATATGAAGTGCACTGATGTAATTGGTAGTTCTTAGGATGAAGAGTCAAAATCCTGGGACTTGACTTGGTTTATCATTAACTCAGGCCCGTAGGAACAGGAGGAGGCTATGGGAGTCTTAGCCCCCCCCCCCCCCAATATTTTCAGCAGTTATAGTGATTGATGATCGTTATTTAATCTGTCTAACTAAATTGATTGAAACAAGTGTGCCTTTTCAGCAAAATCAATATTGCAAACACTTTTTATGGAACAAGATGCTCAAATACAGTGTAGGAAACACTTTCTTCTTCTTAAAATAAGTCGCAACAAATTAGCCCGCCTCCCCCAATCTGAAAATGCTTCCTACGTGCCTGAATAAACCCAATAGCTTAAAGTGTCTGACAATTGAATTGAATTAGTCTTTGATCAATGAATTTTTAAAATATATGATGGCTATGTGTGTTATTTTATTCTTTCAGGCCAGATAGTTATACATATATCTATGCATGAGTATCAACTACATGTATATAAGAAATGATAGATGGTAACTTATGTGTAATGGTGTCTATAAAGGTTAAACAGCAAGACAGGTCTTATGTGAGTATCTATTGTTTTAACTATTTGATTGTAATTTTAAAATTTACTTGTATTTTATGGTGCATAGTATCAAGGACCTGTATTGTCCAATTTTATTAACCTGCCGGGTCTGCATGCATACACGTCATAATGAGATACTATTTAAAGCCGGAGTATTCCCTCGATATGCTCTAATGCGCACAGATTGACAGTTATCAGAGCTAAGTATAACAATTTGAATCGAATTGCCATATGCCGTCTTAGTATAATCGGTAAAGTCCCAACACAAACATTCTCGATATAACTGTTTATTTTTTAGCTGTGAGTTCGAATCCTACTGAATGTGGGTTTTAGTATTGTTTATATTTTTTTAATATCAATTAATAAATTTTCTCTCTTTGATATATTTTTTCCATTGTCTCTTTTCATATTATCTTTTTATTTTGTTAATATTTTATTACATGTTTCATATATAAATTCAACAATTCAAAAAACAATTCAAAGACAATCATTCAGCCTCACTGTCGCTGGTGTCAGTCTCGCTGTCATCAGCCAGGTTGATGTAAAAGCCATCAACATCGTCTATAGCGACGTCAGTAGCTTGGTAGCGGGCGCAGAGTTTGTCCACTTGCTCAAAGGCACCACGCCACTTGTCTGGTCCTATCTCCCTCATGACAGTCATGGTTAAGTCTTCGACTTCCTTGATTCTACAATTCACCCCTCCTAGAGTTCCGGATCGGCGACTTCACTTGTCCAGATGCCTCCTGCTCCTGCTGGATCCGTCCTATCGTCCGCTTGCTGACGCCGGTAGCCTGAGCCGTCCGCAGGATGCTGGAACGAGGACCCGGTGTAGGTGGGGCAGTGAAATACCTCAAAACGTTGAGGACAATGCGCTTGGCATTAGAGCCAATTGCTCCAACTATGGAGTCTTCACTCATGTCTATTCAGTAGACGGACTGAGTACGTACACCTGCACACTTCACAACGCGACAAACTCTGCATGTATATTGTGTAGTATTATAAACGATTGTGTACAAAACAGAGATCTATTGAAATTTTGAAAATGTGTAAACTACTATTTTGAATGGTAAAAAAAATAGTGGTTCTAATGAGATTCAAACCACGTATCTCTGGTACCGGAGGGCAACTTGCATCCACTGTGCCACATTGACACACGCACATAACAATCAAATAAATCCATGTCACCGATACAGATGTATAGCGGAATTCCATCACCTACGTCATATAAGTTCTGCTCGATCGGCTAAGCTATAAATAGCACTGATTAACCTCTCGTTAATGTATGTATAGGGCAGGTTAATAAAATTGGACAATAATCTTATTTAATCTAGAGCTATGACATGTAGAATACCATAGGCAGATCTAGCAAAGGGGGGTCTAGAGCCCCCTAGATTTTCCAAAATGTACCTGTCCATAAGTATTTTTCTTGGCTGTAAGTCATTTTAAAGTAGCATGAAATAATTTTTGTGGTGCTTAACATAGAATTAATGGTTATGTAGTTTTTATTATTAATATTGTAGTAGGGGAAATAACTCGTATACATTTACATGTTTGGAGTTATTATCTCCCTTGATATATTTAAAATTTTAATCCTTTGATTGCTATGTTGTTTTAAGCAAATGATTTACATGAGTTTGGTTGGTAGTGGTTTGACATTAGTTGTCAAACTAGTTTTGTTGAATTGTGGCTCCGCCCAATTGTGTAGTGTATTGTAGTTGCTGGTCAGTTGGCTTTTAGACGTTGAACTGGTCACATCAGTTAGATTGTAGATTTGGATTGTGTTATGAACTGGACTTGTTCATTTTGGGCTTTGATGTTTGACACTGTTGAGTTGTTGCCTTTGGGCGTGGTCAAATAAATATTACCTATTTGTAAGTGAATTCTTGTATTGTATTGTACATGTTTTACTTTTTAAATGTATTTTTGTTAATTACTTTGATAAGAGGCTTTAGATACTTTTTCCGCTCTATGTACATGTACTTACTTGACCTTCAGTAATTACTTAAATCCTTCTATTTCGAATTATATTGATTGGTACTATTGTCTCTTTTTGTTTAAAATACTGTATGTATCATATAGCTATGTTTATATAATTGTTATTGTACTTCAGCAACCTTTTATTAATTGTATGCATTTAATGAATTTATACTTACGCGTTTCCATTTATTGGCACATATGATAAAATAGATGTTATATGATGAAACAGCCTTCTAAATATAATAAATTTCTGTAACCCACCCCTGAGTACGTTATTATTCAACACCCACTCATAGAAAGTGGAAGAGTTACAATATGTTGCATTATTCTGCAAATTGTGTATAATATGGTTGTGGTTCAAAAGTTTTGACCCCCCTAGAAAAAGTTCGGACCCCCCTAGAAAAAGTTTGGACCCCTTGGATCCGCCCCTGTATACACTTTGATCAAAAAGTTTCTGTAGGCATGTTGAATTATGATGTTATTGAGCATATGTTTCATAGTTCACATGTTGTTATTAGTTTCACATTTGATATACATTAATGAGTCTGCAGTCGTGCCTCTACATTAATTTTTTCCCTACTAGCGTGGTTGGGCTAGTAAACACCTTAATCCACTAGCCCAATATTTCACTAGCCCTGACTAAGGACCCTTTATATACATATAATTATTACATAACTGCATAACATGTTTTGTAATAATTCATTCATCTTTTCAGTTGTTGATGAAGATAGTCAGCCATTCTGGATGAGTTTCAATAAATGGTGATCATATGATAGACATGTACATTTTATTACCAACTATAAATTTTGATATTATACATTGTCGACTGAAGTCAGATTTTCGACTGTGATTCTGAACATGACAAAAAATGGTAAGCATTTTGATACATTTTCATTCATCATCTATGTATATTCTTGAGGCTAGCTGATAAATTTTAGGAAGAAGACAGTTAGTTACAGAGGATGATTATCTAGTACTGGTTCTTCCCAGGAAATGCTGGTTAGGTGAATTATCTCTTTTATGTTTACTATGAACATAAAACAAACAAATTAAGTCACATACAAAGGAAAATAATCTAAAAACTAACTATGTTGTTGATATACCGGTATTTGATATTTGATCAACTGTAAGTGATACATGCATTTACCTTAGTAATTCAAGTACTGGTTATAGTAATTTTGTTTACGGGATCAAATTGTGAATATTTCATTTTTTCTTTTTAGCCGGATTTTTCAACGAAAAAATTCGGCTAATAGTTTGGCAAACACGGGCGGGTGGGCGTCCGGTGTCATTAACAATTGCGTTAAAGTTTTTAAGGTACCTTATATTTCTGCCATTTATAGTCAGATCTCTACAAAACTTTATACGATGATTACATACCATGTGATAAACAGAATAAGACAATAACTGCAACTCTACCTGGCTTTATTATGGATTATTGCCCTTTGTAATTTTGGATATCTGGTGTCGTTAACAATTGCGTTTAATTTGGCATATTTTTCTGCCATTTGTTGTCAGAAACTTCATGCAATGATAACATACCATGTGATGAACAGATTAAGACAGTAACCACAACTCTACCTGGCTAAATAATGGATTATTTCCCTTTGTTTTTTTTGCGTTAAAGTTTTTAAAATGTTAGATATCTCTGCCATTTATGGTTAGATGTTTATAAAATTTCATAAAATGATTACATACCATCTGTTGCACAGAATTAGACAGTAACCACAACTCTACCTGGCTTAGAAATGGATTATTTCACTTTTTTAATTTTGCGTTAAAGTTTTCAAATTGTTAGATATCTCTGCTATTTCTGGTTAGATGTTTATAAAATTTCATAAAATGATTACATACCATCTGTTGCACAGAATTAGACAGTAACCACAACTCTACCTGGCTTAAAAATGGATTATTTCCCTTTTTTAATTTTGCGTTAAAGTTTTCAAATTGTTGGATATCTCTGCCATTTATGGTTATATGTTTATAAAATTTCATAAAATGATTACATACCATCTGTTGCACAGAATTAGACAGTAACCACAACTCTACCTGGCTTAGAAATGGATTATTTCACTTTTTTAATTTTGCGTTAAAGTTTTCAAATTGTTAGATATCTCTGCTATTTCTGGTTAGATGTTTATAAAATTTCATAAAATGATTACATACCATCTGTTGCACAGAATTAGACAGTAACCACAACTCTACCTGGCTTAAAAATGGATTATTTCCCTTTTTTAATTTTGCGTTAAAGTTTTCAAATTGTTGGATATCTCTGCCATTTATGGTTATATGTTTATAAAATTTCATAAAATGATTACATACCATCTGTTGCACAGAATTAGACAGTAACCACAACTCTACCTGGCTTAGAAATGGATTATTTCACTTTTTTAATTTTGCGTTAAAGTTTTCAAATTGTTAGATATCTCTGCTATTTCTGGTTAGATGTTTATAAAATTTCATAAAATGATTACATACCATCTGTTGCACAGAATTAGACAGTAACCACAACTCTACCTGGCTTAAAAATGGATTATTTCCCTTTTTTAATTTTGCGTTAAAGTTTTCAAATTGTTGGATATCTCTGCCATTTATGGTTATATGTTTATAAAATTTCATAAAATGATTACATACCATCTGTTGCACAGAATTAGACAGTAACCACAACTCTACCTGGCTTAGAAATGGATTATTTCACTTTTTTAATTTTGCGTTAAAGTTTTCAAATTGTTAGATATCTCTGCTATTTCTGGTTAGATGTTTATGAAATATCATACAATGATTACATACCAACTTTTGAAAAGAATTGGACATTAACCGCAACTCTACCTGGCTTAATAATGGATTATTTCCCTTTGTTATTTTTGCGTTAAAGTTTTTAAATTGTTGGATATCTCTGCTGTTTATGGTTAGATGTTTGTGAAATTTCATACAATGATTACATACCATCTGTTGCAAAGAATGAGACTGTAACAGTAACTCCACCTGGCATAATAATAGATTATTTCCCTTTGTTTTTTGGCGTTAAAGTTTTCAAATTGTTGGATATCTCTGCTATTTATGGCTTGATGTTTACGAAATTTCATACAATTATTAGATACCATCTGTTGAAAAGAATAAGACAGTAACCGCAACTCTACCTGGCCTAATAATGGATTATTTCCCTTTGGTTTTTTTGCGTTAAAGTTTTCATATTGTTGGATATCTCTGCCATTTATGGTTAGATGTTTATATAATTTCATACAATGATTACATACCATTTGTTGAAAGAATTAGACAGTAATGGCAACTCTACCTGGCTTAAATATGGATTTATTCCCTTTGTATTTTTTATGATAAAGGTTTCAGTATGTTGGATCTCTCCAATAGCAAGTATTCTGGCATTTTCCTGTCATATTTTCCCGCCATTTTGTTTCAACAATTCACCATTTGCCATATAAGATTTTTTAAATTAAATTCTCTTACCAATTTCATACCATTAGTTTTGCTTTATTTTCATTGATAGTTTTCATGTCTTATGCCATCTTTGTCAAATACCTACAAAATAATCAGATAAGATACAATAGGACAAATATATGGTAACTGAAACTCTTTTTTTCCTTCAAGATTCATTATCGCCCTTTGTATACCTTCTGATAAGCAATTTATCAAATGACTTTCTTTTGTACCAACATGAACTTGTTCTCAATGTTCCCATATGCGGAAAAATCCGGCTTTAATGTGGCTCCCACATTATCTTTCTTGTTACTATTTTACAAATATGTTTTTCCAATTTGATACAAACAGTTAAGCATGTCAGATTCAATCATTAGGTAAAAATACTCCTTGCAAAAGTAGTGTTTTGTAAACATGCAAGTTACATGTAGCTGATCTTTTCTGCCTTAGATGTTGTTGTTGTTGTCGTTGTACTGTAGTGATTACACAGAAATGTTTGTAACTTAATTTCTTTTTTTATGAATTGTAATCTCTGATGCACATCTAAAAGTGCCAAGCTGATCTGTTTTGGAATTACTCATTTTTGGGGGAAAACATAAATGCCAAATATAATTGGGTTTTTCTAGATTTTTTGTTTGTTTTATTTGTTAATATTTTGATCTTAAACAGTTCTGAAAGATATACCTTCTTTATGAAATATCCTTTTATTCTCAAAAATTGTGAATAAATGTGTTTTGAATTTATCTAAGTTTAAAAAATCTAGCTGATTATTTTTTTATTCAGTTTTCTTGAAGGACATATTATCAATATAGTATTAAGTCTTATTAGAATAATAACTTCATTGGCCTTTGTTTTTATAAATTACATTTTATACTTATATTCTAATAAAAGGAGTATTCCTATTTTATTGATGTTTTTTTTAAAGAACTTTGTAAGTGATATGTACATGGTACATTTAGAAGAATGTTGTTATACAGTCTCTGTAAATAGGCAAATACAGTTTCATCTTTTGTTTTATTGTTATTCTACAGTCACAATCTAAACTATCTGTTCAAAGTTAATGGTTAACAAGTTTGGGTTATCTCCCATGTATCAGGTTTTTGATAAAACAATTTTCCTCTCCTCCATATATCCTTATATGCTAGACTGTTATTCTGTTACCCATAAGCACATAGGAATACCACAATATATGAACAATACAAGCATGTAAAAAATATAAACTTATGATAAAATTGATCTACATGTATTTACCAGAATAGTTACATACTTCTGATCTCTTATGCCTAAGATGTTGATGTTTTACTATAGTGATTATTAAGATTTTGTTTGTGATGGACACCATCCATTGTTTTGTACACTTGGAGATTTTGTTTGCCTGATGTGCATTGTCTAAATTTCAGATGTTTATGAGTTAAAACTCAGTAAAGCACCACCAAATGTTGATTTTCAGTGAACTGTGTTCAAGCTAATGAAATATTTTGTCTTGACTTGAATGTCATTTAAGGTTCAGATACTGGTATAGGGTATTAATAATGAACCTTTCCCACACCAATAAAAAAGTGGGATATTGCACTTTAAATGGATGAGTTTGAAGGGTGTACAATAGGTCTTCGCTTCCGTTGAGGTATGAGGCCGGTCATACGATGGCTTAGAGTTTTCTACCTACTGTATAACGATGTTGTACAGTTAACGCCCGTTAACTCTGTTGTGTCTTGAACTTACTTAGTCAATTATATTACTATATAAACAGATAACATTGGTCATATAAATCTTATACCTGATGCATTGAAACAAATACTTCCATTATGATAGACTTACTTTCCAATAGCGTCTATGATCAAACAATAATTCATCGTCAATACTTATGGGTTATTATTCATTTTACTGTACAATGCGGAAATACATTTGGACTTGTACACAGCTTGAAAAGTCATATTGGACATGCCAAAAGGCGAGTTCAATATGACTTTTCAAGCTGTGTACAAGTCCAAATATATGCCATATTGTACAGTAAAATGAATAATAATGTTTTTATTATATATCTTTCGTTTACTTGAAATGACCATCATCGCTATCATCCCCAACAAAACAATCACAGCCATTATCACATCATTTAGTGCACATGTACCCAACAGTCCAATACAAAAATAATATGTATTTTTCGATCCAATACCGAAATATATTGGATGGTCACATGGTACCAATGCAGATTGTCGATTGGTATGATTTATAAGCTATATAATAAAGTCATTTAGTGTGTAACAATAAACATTTAGGATCTTGTCATCTTCTCATCTCAATAGTTACCAGTATGCTAAATACCTAGCCCTTTATTTTTTCTTCTGTTGGTTTCTCACCAGTATGCTAAATACCTAGCCCTTTATTTCTCTTCTGTTGGTTTCTCAGAGTTCACACTCTATCTTGGTTAAGCGAAAGGTGTCTGAAAAATGTACTTGTCATTGTTCTTCTAAAACTCTGAGGAACTCCTGATCAAAGCAGTGCAATCCGATAGTGTGGACTAAAGTGATGAATTCACATTGTGACAGAATTATACTCAAAGGACATTGATATGGACTCTTCGAAAGTTCAGCTGGACACTCTTAGGACATACTTTGCAAAGCGAGAATGTAGCACTGTTAAACTATCTGATATATTTTCGCTTATCTTTGCGAGCTGACACCGTCAATGCGATCAATCTATTCAGAAGTTGTGACACTGGTAAAAATTTTACTAGTTATACCAGCAACAAATGCCACCAGTGAGAGGACATTTTCGGCTTTACGAAGAATCAAAACTTATCTAAGGAGTACTATGACTCAATCTAGACTAAACAGTCTCATGACAATGCATGTTCATAAGCATCATACAGACGCTCTAGATTTGACTGCCATTGCAAATGACTTCACTGGGTGTAATGAGTCGTGTCAGTGTGTGTTTGGTAAATTTTAAAATCATGCCCCACATGTTCCGAAAAGACTGATTTATGGGTATAGTCTTGGCAAAGCTTTTGCTATATAATGAATGCTCATAATGGGTATTTAAGAAATTAACTCATTCAAATGTTATGCAGAACAGCAGCTTTGGGCAAAATTTGATTTCATTACTATTGTGCTTTGAGTACTGAAAAGTGCGTTTAGGCAACAATGTCACAGAATATTTCAGGGTTTTTCAATGTTTATGTGAGAAATGAATGACATTTCAATACATGACTCAGAATTTTTTATATAATTATTACTTACAATATGTAATAAGTCATATTAGTTAGTCTGTAACAGTGACTGTAAATTTGCATTAACGGACTTGAACTATATTTGTGATCATATGTTTTTGTTGCAAAAATACAAAGAGCGAAACAAAAAAAATAAAAACAACTATAGCGGGGATATCTGTGCCAGATTTAATTATATAATTAGGTTTGGTGCCACCGCCTGAAGAGACTCACTGAGGGGTCGAAATAGTTGTATTTTGCCTAAATTGCAGACATTCAAATGAAAAAAAAAATCGAATTGATTACTTAGTTAATAGTTAAAATTTGAAGTTTCAATGCTTTACAAAGATTTTATGAATCTTTATTTTCTTACCAACTGGGTTTACTTAGATGTAGATAAATTTCCATTTCATTGGGGTTGTGTAGTTTGTTTTGCTTGCATTTTAAATGACTTGGGTAATTGCACCAAATTTTTCTGGGGAAACAAATCATAGAAAAAAGTTGTTGCCTTTCCATTTTAATTTCACAGTTCTTCAATGTCTGAAATAGTTCAGATTTCCATGATAATAATACTAATAATTTCATTTCATTCTTGTATGATAAAGATTTAAAATGATGATTTGTTCTTTTAATTTTATTTAAGTAAAGGTGAGAAAGTTTTTTCACAGTTAGTCCTGGGTAAGACTTTAAACTGCATCCATCTGTGGCATCCTATTATGGATGTGGAAACGTGAGGCTGCCCTTTACCACAGTTGTCTCCAGGCTCCCCTTAGGCAAGGGTGGTTACCTGATATTGCCTCCCTTCTCAGGGTTACGAAGAGAAGTGGTCACTGTGGCTTGGTGAATGAACTACTAGTGTATGGTTTGTCTGAAAGATCATATCTGAATAGTGACCACTGAAGTAGATCTACTCAATGTGACTTACAGCTAAGTGCTTTCTTTCATGTTGTATTAATTTTGATGTAAAACATATTCATATCATTTTAAGTGACCGAGTTGTACATTGAATTGATCAGACTCATGCAACCTTTTAGTATTTGATAACATGATAGAAATGGACTGGTGCTCTAAGTGAACTGCTCTAAGGTCTTAGTTGGGCTATTTTGGTTTGATACATTTTTTTAGTTTATATACTGACTTTGAAATCATCTTCCCTTTAACTCTCATTGGGTGAGATATTTTCATCTGGGTTGAAGTTGATCGGCGCTAAACTTTACAGGAGGGCAAGATTTTGATGGTTATGCATGGTCTTCATCAGTACAGGTTGCCAGGGTTATGATCTTATTTAATGGTTATGTACCATAGTCTTCATTCCTAAAAGCTCTAACGTAGAAAGACTTTATGACTTCACTCGTTATTGCTGCTTCAAAATAAGGCTGTAATCATTAAAGGACTTACTTGGTGACACTTACAAGGGTTGCCCAAAGATAAGACTTTAACTGTTGAGAGATTGTCTGAATGTTTTGCCAATACAAAGAACGACTTTGTTCAGAAAAAACTGTTTCAATCAATTTGAGTTTCAGGAAGGTGGACTTGAATCAGTAATGGTGCTGTCACCATAGATACATCTTGAACAAAACTGCATTATTATACATATTTTGAGTCTAATTCCGCTGTTTACGTAGTAAAACGTTTCGTACCTTTTTCTAATTGAGAAAAAAATATGTAGGTACCCACTAGCCTATGAGTATTCACAGCTTTATTGGTGTTTATTATTAAGAAAAAGTGTAGGCATAGACAATTTAGTATTAAATGTTTGATATATTAAGATTATGGTTAGTTATCACCTGTAAAGCTAGCAAGTCCTATTTTCATTCTCAAATATGTACTGATCAAGTAACCCTTTACTAGGAACAAACATTTTCTCCTTATTTGGAAAAATCTTTTGAGAATTTTTATTTTTGTTTGCAGAGGAATCACTTTAAGATTCAGTAGAGATGAAAGATTTTTGTTAAACAAGTATGTTTGTACTTCACAGACCAATGACACAGTAAGTAGAAAGTTATATTGTTTTTTGTAAGGGACATAACTTAATAAAAAAATATTTAGTGCATTAAAGTAACATTGTAGAGTTAACCCCCTTGATCATCTCTAATCAAATGGTCAGTTTCCTATGGAAATTGCTACCATGCCCTTTGTCTACCTTAGCCTATCTTTTACCAAAAATAATAAGTATATGATAACATATCAAAGGTAACAGGTTAAAAAACTGGGCATTAGCTATGTGACCTAGTGATTATTTTCTGTTTGGGATTAAACAATTTAAATTGTTGATATGTGCTGTTTCCATGAAGTTGTTTCAAATTTTTAAAGTTTTGACTTTATTTTCAGAAATTTACTGATGGTTTGACTAAATGCTCATGTGAATTATTGATGTTATTATGATTGGATTGTGACCACTGGTGTAGATCTACTCAATGTGACTTACAGCTAAGTGCTTTCTTTCATGTTGTTTTTATTTTGATGTAATGAATAATTATATCATTTTAAGTGACCGAGTTGTACATTGAATTGATCATACTCATGCAACCTTTTAGTATTTTGATAACATGATAGAAATGGACTGGTGCTCTGAGTGAACTGCTCTTAGGTCTAAGTCAGGCTTTTTTGGTTTAATACATTTTTTAGTTTATATACTGACTATGAAATCGTCTTCCCTTTTAACTCTCATTGGATGAGATTTTTTCATCTGGGTTGAAGTTGATCGGCGCTAAACTTTACAGGAGGGCAAGATTTTGATGGTTATGCACGGTCTTCATCAGTACAGGTTGCCAGGGTTATGATCTTATTTAATGGTTATGTACCATAGTCTTCATTCCTAAAAGCTCTAACGTAGAAAGACTTTATGACTTCACTCGTTATTGCTGCTTCAAAATAAGGCTGTAATCATTAAAGGACTTACATGGTGACACTTACAAGGGTTGCCCAAAGATAAGACTTTAACTGTTGAGAGATTGTCTGAATGTTTTGCCAATACAAAGAACGACTTTGTTCAGAAAAAACTGTTTCAATCAATTTGAGTTTCAGGAAGGTGGACTTGAATCAGTAATGGTGCTGTCACCATAGATACATCTTAACAAAACTGCATTTTATACATATTTTGAGTCTAATTTGGCTGTTGACTTTTTATGCTTTTTTCTAATTGAGAAAAAATATGTAGGTACCCACTAGCCTATGAGTATTCTTCCTATGACAGCAGATTACATGGTGTATTAAGAAAATCTTATGAGAATTTTGTTTTTGTTTTCAGACAAACCAACCTTATGATTCTGATGCTTCCTTTCTTCAATGTATAGAACAAGAAATTTCACTTATTTATGGTAAGTGTAAGTTCGTATGAAAATGTTACTTCTATTATTTTACTGGCCAGTGTGAGTTTTTTACAAAATATTTTAAACTTCTTTGTATGCTGATGAAATATACTTAAATAGTTTATATATAATTTTGTACAAAGGAGCACTGTGGTCATTTTCCCTAAGGTTTATACATTTTATGTATTTCTGTCATGATTAGAATGGTACAGGGACATTTCAAATAAAATATTTTATTTCATTTTAGTTTATTTTGCTTTTTGTTTGACTTAACTGACTATTGAAAACCAAACTAAAACTACTCAATGGATACTGATTGGTTCATGCAAAACTGGTCTAACCAAATGTTAATACACAAGTATTTAGTGTAGTTTTGTGCTGACCCATTAATTCATTGACTACTCTATATAACTATGAAGTGATGATTTGGAAAGCATTTAACTTATGCAATTGTAAAGTAAGCATACATCCTTATTAAAAAACTAGTCATTGTAATTTCTTGATTTATCTTTAAAAAAAAAAACACAAAAAAAACTATTTTGACTATTTATTTACCTTGAAAAAGGCACTCAGCCGAAATGTGGGATAAATAAATATAATATGATCGTAGGTGTTATTGTTGTGAATATTATTACATAAATGATTTATTTTTGTTATTTCTTCGTTTTCAGGATTTAACAAAATGATGTCAAATCCACGGAACTATTCATTATACAACTTGAAGGAAGGTTCAGGAAGATGGCTTGAACGTACACAGTAACAGTGAAGAAAACACGCTAAGATCTTTACATTACTTCTAGTTTTTTTTGCCAAGTCAATACTGTCTTTATATACGGATATTTGTTGACCCCTTTCTCAAAATGGTTGCTTTACCATATTCGAAGAATAGTTTGGATATCTAAAGTGATCATTTTTCCAACAAATTTGACTTCATTGGAATATCTGTTTGCCATTTTTTACCAATCCACTATATGGAAACTTTGGGGTAAACTGGAACTGGAATTGTTGTCTACTCATGTAAGTCTATATGCAAATGTATAGTTTAAGGTAATGGCACGAGAGTACCTGTTAATGTCACAAGTTTTCATGGTTTGGTGTAAAACTGGCATGCATTCATTTTTATTGAAGTCTGGTAGTTGGCTAGTTAGCAATAGATTAACCTGGGACTTTTTCTCTATTAATTTCCTATTGTCCAAACTTCAGTAATATTCATAGTACAGTCTATCACTGTAATTGAGAAGAAGTAAAATGTCTCCTCATTTTACTTTTGTATATCACGCCACTTTATGTTTAAGATTCTTAGTTCTTTGGTAATTATGGAATAGAGAGAGAAAATGTCTATAATTAGATGATCTACTTTTCCTTTATTAAGCATTTACTTCATTGTAGTTTTTGATTCACCTAGCTGTTTAAACAAAGATTTTAGTTTTCTTGTAATTGCTTCAAGTGATCAGAAAGTGCTTTATTGATCGACATTGCTTTAGTTCATGCTTCTAGACATTAATTTTTAAGTAGGTTGTCAGAGGTGATCGGACGACCTTTAATGTTGTGCTTTGTAATATAATTTCATTGTAGAATTTTGATTGTTGTAAGTTAGCTTTGATGATTTATGATGAGCATTTAGATTTATAAGTTACCAAAATTACATTTTTTGTCAGGATTTTTATCATATATATAGCTCACTCATGTTGACCAGAGACTAGGTTTACACTTTTACTATCACTTACTATATAGTCAGTAGATAAGTTAGTCTTAGTGTTGTTACTAGAATGTTAATTGTATTCATTTGTCTTTGGTCAATATGAACAAGCTGTATTCACAAAAATTAGAGGAAAAGTATGATGTATTTAAGGAAGGGGTGTGGAACGGTATTGTACAATATGTATAACAATCATGCTGTTTGCTTAGAAAACGTAATTTTGCTTTTGATTTGATTGGTGATAAATTAATATTTTGTTCAAATTCATCGCAATTATTTAATCACAGACGTTATTTTGACAGCTTTTAATCATTCATTAGATAATGAACTTTGGAGCAAGAGGTGTTAAATTTTCATAATCTTAGATGTACAGAATATATTGGGATTTCCTTATTTCCACACCCCAAATGTCTACGACTCCTTACTCAATAAACATATACAGTGACCAAAGGATTTTGTGAATCCTGCTTTATTAGTATAAGACTTATTTATTTATTATAAATAAAGTAGACTGACTTATTAACGTAAGTGATGCTAAAACGTTTGTAAATTACTGTTATATTTAAACCTTAATGATAAGTTCTTTCATTTATGTACATTTTAACTAATTCACTGTGGCTGGATTTTTTAGACAAGTTCTTTCAACTTATATTAATTACTCTTGAGTCTGGTTCCTGTCTGTCAATTATTAGGTAATAGGATAAAACATTTTGCTTAGGAAAACTATTAGGTTAATTTTGTATGCAATTTGAAACAACATGGCAATCTATTGAATATTTTCAAGTCGGACATCGTAACCACTTGGCCACACTCGGCTTGTTCTATATAGCTTTTTGATATAAATAATATCACATTATCTTTTGGTCACTGTGAGAAAATTAATTTCTAAAGAATCTGTATTGTGGGAGAAAATTTGATTATTTTTGTATGATGCCTTATTGATCATTTATTTTTTACATTGCTTAATATTTTGGCTTTAATATTTGAATCTTTCCTGTAGAAAAGTTTGGTTTGCTTTCAAAGAATTACAGTTATATCTAAATAGCCTTTTAGATATATCACAAATTATTTTATAGTAGGCCATTAAAGTGAATGAATGTTTAGGGTATGGAGTCCTAGATTGTAGTACTATCTTGTCTAACAAAATTAATCAACATGTTAAGGGCAAATAGGAAAACTGTCATAACTTAAAACAGAATTTCAAAAAATACTCTTTAGAATAGCTGGGGTGTTAGAGTATAATATTTAAGAGAAATGAGTATTCAATTTTGTAAATTAGATTTTAAGACAGTTTACTGTATGAAATTTTTTAGGTTCAACTAATCACACTAACTACTCAATCTTCTACTGTTACACAATTCTAGCTATCCTATTTTCTTCTGTTCTTTGAATTATGTATGAATTATGAACCACTCGACCTTTTACAATGTATTAAGGTGATAATACATGAGAAATCATTGATCATCAACTAAACCTAGATATTTGATGGAGAGACCAAATATATTATCACTCTACTAACCAGGCACTTGAGTCATTTGTGTATCTTCTACAAAACTGTGTAAGATGAGAAGCTGGTATTCAGGTATGAGTTCTAGAAAACTAACACTGGCTACAGTATTGTTAGTGTATGAATCTTCCATGTCTCACTGATAAATTCTTCTTGCATCAAAATGTATAAGATTTTATTGGTTTCTTATTTTAATTATTGCCTCACAAATTTTGTAAAATTTTCATTTCACTGCAATTCACAGTCAACATTAATTTTATTAGATTTATTTAATCCTTGGTTTACTTAGACATTATTCTCATTAAGTTACTGCAAACTAATCAATATGCAAAAGATGAAGATTTATACACTTTAAATTGAGACTACATTAGGTTAAGTACTTTTAGAGGGTATTAAAATTTAAAAATAATCATTTCAATGTTAGAGTTACACTTTTTAATTATTCTATACTTCACTATTTATTCTATATTACAATTTTTAAGATATCATAGAGGTAGTCACTTTTTTTAACAGTACTGTAGTCGAAGTCATGAAAGAGGATAAGCAATTCATTAGAATTACATATCATCTTTCATGATGTGTAACATTAGTTATTAAGCCAACTACCAACCTTTTGAATACACATTTATCATTATGTAAATGACAGTATTTGACTTGGAGATTTATCCTTTTTTTCATTTTTTCATTGTTTTTGCTGCATTCATTTATTTTATATCACGGTATCTTGTAACCTCAAGAGGGCAAATTCATTCTTTCTGTTAGGTGTCTGTTGGCTTCCATAATATAGAATGATCAACGCAAGATTGCCAACGCGATCTTGCCTTGATCAATCTATCATTAATACTAGTTAGGTTTCCGTCTCTTATTTGGTTCCCGTCTCTTGCATTCCCAGAAAACAGACTTTAAGAAAGTTGGGTAGATTTCAAAATCAAAATTTTTGCTGCGAGGTATGCCCAGTCCCATGATGAGTAAATCCTGGTGGCGGTAGCATTGATGGATCAGCTGACTAGGTCAGTTATATATAAGATTCTGGCGAGTTTGATGTTGGATAAGCAATGGCATTATTTCACAACACTTTTGTCAGTGTTTTTTCTTGTTCAGTTCTGTTTGGGGGGTGTACAGGGGATCTGGCTCACTGTCATAGTCCACCAGTTGAACTTCAATCTCATTAAAATCAGATCACTTACATCCTAGAATCTCACTGATTGCAGCTACCATTGCGTGGTGGTTGCAACCATCTTCTCTGCCCCATTGTGGCAGTATTGTGGTGTCCCTGCAACAAGTGTAGTGGGAATGCCACTCTGTTGTGGGAATGCCACTCTGTTGTGGGAATACCATGAGGCCCATGACGTCGCCTCCTATAGCCCCCTAAAGGGATGTGATAGTGATAAATATTTGTCAGGAAGTAGAGCTGCCAGGGTACACCTTAGGATTGGAGGCTGCAGTTAAGTGCTCATGATTTGGTTCACTGTTCAGATTAAGGAAAATATGAAATGGTCATCAATGATACTTATCGATATAAAAGAGTCAATATGATTATTTACGATACAATAAGTGTAGTTTTCATCATATCGTAAGTTGTATCGTGATATATCATGCTAGGCCACAATATGTATCGTGAAACTGACATATTGATATTGTATCAATATATAGCCATATCATCTCATCCCTAGTTCAGACATTCGCAAACAATGGTTTAAACCATTCAAAATGAAGAGTTTGGAAATAATCAGTATGATGGATGACTAAAATAATCCAGCAGTACTATCTAACAAACCAGAACGTGCAATTAAATGGATATAAGTTGTCTGAAATATGGTGGCCTCATCCATATTAGGATTGATTGATAAAGAGTTTGGCAAACTTAATATTGCGAGCTAGTATATCAAGCACATTTGTCTAGGTATATACAGTATACATGTCCCATGAACACATGGTCTTAGTAAGGAAATTAATCATTTGATCGATTTTCTTAAATACTGAACGTATCTAAAAGATGCTGCTGATATTCTTTAGTATTTCATTTTTGAGACGATTTCAATATTTGATAATATTTCATTTTGAGACAGTTCAAATAGTTTGATAATTTTTAGACGATTTCGATATTTGATAATATATTCTTTGTTTGATGATTTCAATATTCAATAATATTTTATTTTGAGACGATTCCGATATTTGATAGTATTTCATTTTGAGACAATTCTGATATTTAATAATTTTTCTTTTTGAGATGATGCCTATGTTTGGTAACCTTTCATAATTATATGATGCCAAAATTCGATATTTTATATTTCAAATCATTATTTAAAAATAAGAATGTTAAGTGATTTAATGCATTTGGACATTAAATTTTAGCGTCTATAGAATTTTAGGCATTTATTGTGTTGCTAATTAACTCAAGTAAAAGGCAATATGTATAGGATATGTGTTTATTTCAGTTTAAAATCGATTTTTATTTCATTAGTGAGATATGGATGCAATATTTGGAGAGTGGCTACTTGTGAAAATATGATATCCTTAGCTCGTATGTGAAATAAATAGATCTTAAACCAAAATGAATAAATTTTGTGGTAATAAAATGGAGCGGCAGCACACATACTGGAAGTTGAAGCTGAACCTAAGAGGTTTTGGCCTTACATGTTGGTGAGGTTTAGGCCTTACTTGTTGGTGAGGTTTTGGCCTTACATGTTGGTGAGGTTTTGGCCTTACATGTTGGTGAGGTTTAGCCCTTACTTGTTGGTGAGGTTTTGGCCTTACATGTTGGTGAGGTTTTGGCCTTACATGTTGGTGAGGTTTTGGCCTTACATGTTGGTGAGGTTTTGGCCTTACATGTTGGTGAGGTTTTGGCCTTACATGTTGGCGAGGTTTTGGCCTTACATGTTGGCGAGGTTTTGGCCTTACATGTTGGTGAGGTTTTGGCCTTACATGTTGGTGAGGTTTTGGCCTTACATGTTGGTGAGGTTTAGGCCTTACATGTTGGTGAGGTTTAGCCCTTACTTGTTGGTGAGGTTTTGGCCTTACATGTGGGTGAGGTTTTGGCCTTACATGTTGGTGAGGTTTTGGCCTTACATGTTGGTGAGGTTTTGGCCTTACATGTTGGTGAGGTTTTGGCCTTACATGTTGGTGAGGTTTTGGCCTTACATGTTGGTGAGGTTTTGGCCTTACATGTTGGTGAGGTTTTGGCCTTACTTGTTGGTGAGATCTAGGTGTAAGTGGTCTGATTTGATGAGATTGATTTAATTTTCTGTTGGGCTGTGTACTGTGAGCTAGATAAGAAATGATTTCATGATTTCATCACTGGTTTTTTTGTTAGGGTTCCCTTTGTGGGGAGTTCCCTTTGTGGGGAGTTCCATTTGTGGGGAGTTCCCTGTGTGGAGAGTCCCCTTTGTGGGTAGTTCCCTATGTGGGGGTGTTTCCTTTGTGGGGAGTTATCTTATTGTTGTCTTCAAGTTAAAGTGCACTATCTCCATATTTGTCATTTTACTGGACGGCAAGTTTCTGTCATATTGTGGTCAGGTTTGATCACAGTAAGACATGCTGAATTGATAGCATTTTTGTGGCGTATCTTATCTGTATGTTGTTGGGCCTATTGCTGAAGAGGACAAAATATGTTTGGCCATGATTTCATAAAGGCATGATTTCAATTTTTTTCCACTTTTCCATGGAGAAATGAATGTTTAAATCTGCAGGTCAGCCGTGGAATGTCTGTGCCATCTTTTTAATTTGACAATAGCATGTGTAATATGTATTTCATTTAAAAGCTGCTTGAAATATGTTGTTCTCTATGGGCAAGTGGAAAAGGATGTCATGTCACGCCAAACTTATGTTCGAATAGGAAAATTCTAGCATAGAAATATCTTAAGAATATGGCAAGGCGTTACTGATAGGAAATAAAACTATTACTACTTACATTTTTCTATTTTTGAACCGATTTTTAAATGTAGCAAAAAATAATTTTGGTACTTAAGGTAAATTCCAAAACTATATTTATGACACAGAATTTTTTCAGAAAACTACTATTGTACAATACCTGCCAAAAGTTTTGAGACATTTTCAGATTGTAGGCCTACTGTATTGCTTTTTTTTAAAACTGGGTAATTGTTCATTTTGAAATGCTTTGATACCTTGCATTTTTTTTTGGTATTATAAACGAGACTGAAACAATAGCATAGGTTATGGAATATGATATAATGATATTGAAATAATGTAAGTGAACCATCAAGTGACTGTCAGAAATTCCTGTCGCTCTCATAAATAGAGTCCAGCCTTGCATTTTGTATGAGGCGACTAAATCGGGTATTTGGTCAAATTACCCCAGTTTGTGTACGTAGTGGGTGGCGAGTCTAGGAGTGGATAGCTTTCTGATAGCCTACTATGTATCGACTTGGAGGTTCAAAGTTTTTTTTCATTTTGTTGTTAGTATGTAGGGTTAGGTAAGTCAAATTACCCCAGTTTGTGTATGTAGTCGGTGGCGATTCCAGGAGTGGATAGCTTTCTGATAGCCTACTATATATCAGTTGGGAGGTTCAAAGTTTTTTGCCTAGCAGTAGAATTTACTGTGAACATTCATTTTGTTATTATAGGACTCTTGGTTTGTTGATTATTTTTAACTATTTTTATTAGGATTTTTTGTTTTTAAATCTCAGTTTCTCAAATTATGCTTTCAGTATTTGTTAGTTTTTTAATTTGAAATTCAAGAATGAATTTCTGACAGTTACCTGGTGTATTTTTATTTTTTGGGGGGGAACATAAGACCAAGTTCCAGTCATTATCTTATTGTACAATACCTGCCGAAAGTTTTGAGACATTTTCAGATTGTAGGCCTACTGTATTGCTTTTTTAAAAACTTGGTAATTGTTTATTTTGAAATGCTTTGATACCTTGCATTATTTTTTGGTATTATAAACGAGACTGAAAAAATAGCATAGGTTATGGAATATGATAACAATAAATATAGTTTGGGAGTCTTTTGGATGTCAGATCAATCAACTTATGTTCAGCAATCATAAAATCTGTTTTTATTTCATAAAAACCATACTTAAATAAATAAGAAATAATGATTCAGCAATAATAATCATTAAAATTCAAAATTTGTCATAAATTTCTTAAGTCTCAAAACTTTTGATAGATAACTGTATTTCTATGCTTTACCAAGCCAGGTTTTGAAATCATATTAAGTTATTCTGTACAGACAAAAAAAACTCTAGTTTTATATTAAAGGGAGATAACCAGGCATTTCAGTAAGTCTTAGTATTTGCAAGTTTTCAAATTGTTACTGGTGATTTATGATTACGTTACATCCTGTAAACTTAAGGCATTTGCATTGTTTTTTTGTCATTTAAAGTGCTATTTCCCAAATTTTAATTGATATCATTTCATATCCAGGGCATTGTGCATGTTATATGCTATTTAGGAAGCCCATTTGTTAAAAGATCAAGTATATAGCATGTGAGTTAAAAACTGGCCAAAGGGATTCTCTTTGATATCAGTCATCACTTTAAATACTTGCCGTGTTTGTTTCTGGGCTTATGCACTGCAGTTGATGGCTTGATGGCAATTGTGAATAAAGCTCTGAGAGCTTCAGCTTGATGGCATTGTTCATTAAGACCAATAATTGCCAGTAGGGTTTTCTATGCTGTCTATTTATGTCTTTGAATCACTTGTTTAACCAAAGAACATGATTTTCAAATGTACAATGCTGACTGTACATTTCACCATCATTTGTGGTGATGCATTTTGGTAATTAGACCCTTCTGCATCTAATATATGTTGTATAAAACTCTTTATGAAAATTTCTGGCTCAAGAGCTTTCTTCAGTAATTTTGAGATGAAAAGTAAAATACTCTCATCATGTGTTACTATTCTATGTTGTTGGAATAGTAATGCATGGTGTGAGCGTCTTACTTTTCATTTCAATATTATTTATGAAAGCTCTTGAGCCGATGATTGTATAAAGAATTTTATACTGCGTAGTGACATGTATATCTAAAAATGACAAAAATGGAGATAGTGCACTCTAACAATGAGCTGACATTATGTATGGTGCCCTCAATGTTGGGCTCCCTGGGTCCAAACATTTAGCCTACATTATACATTGTGCCCTAAATGTTGGGTTCCCTGGGTTGAAACATTTAGCTAATGTTATGTATGGTGCCCTAAATGTTGGGTTCCCTGGGTTGAAACATTTAGCCAATGTTATGTATGGTGCCTTAGTGTTTGGTTCCCTGGGTTCTTTCATTCAGCCAATGTTGTATGCTGTCCTAAATGTTGGGTTCCTTAGGTTGGATAACTTATTTCCTACCCTGATTATAAGATCCTTGTTTGCCCTACATTGTGATAACAAATGTCATCATGTTAGAACAGTTCTATTGATGGATACAAATACAGATGTGTATGTATTCAGCAAGTAATATCATAGTTGTGTTTTTGGTTGTTCTGTGTCTAAATTGTCATTGCCTTTATTTAATACAGCTCTGGCCTGAGTTATTAAGTATGTCAAAACCATATGAAATAAGTGGTTTTCACTTTCTTCTGCCCAGTGAATTATGGCCATGACTAAGCAGTGATTGTGAATGTGTCTTAATATTTTTGAGGTTTAGGTCATGTCATTGATATAATGATATTGAAATAATGTAAGTGAACCATCAAGTGACTGTCAGAAATTTCTGTCCCTCTCATAAATCGAGTCCAGCCTTGCATTTTGTATGAGGCGACTAAATTGGGTATTTGGTCAAATTACCCCAGTTTGTGTACGTAGTGGGTGGCGAGTCTAGGAGTGGATAGCTTTCTGATAGCCTACTATGTATTGACTGGGAGGTTCAAAGTTTTTTTAATTTTGTTGTTAGTATGTAGGGTTAGGTAGGTCAAATTACCCCAGTTTGTGTATGTAGTCGGTGGCGATTCCAGGAGTGGATAGCTTTCTGATAGCCTACTATATATCAGTTGGGAGGTTCAAAGTTTTTTGCCTAGCAGTAGAATTTACTGTGAACATTCATTTTGTTATTGTAGGACTCTTTTGGTTTGTTGATTATTTTTAACTATTTTTATGAGGACTTTTTTTTTATTTTTAAATCCCAGTTTCTCAAATTATGCTCTTAGTTTTTGTTTGTTTTTTAATCGAAAATTTAAGAATGAGTTTCTGACAGTTACCTGGTGTAGTTTTATTTGGTTTAGAGGAACATAAGACCAAGTTCCAGTCATTATCTTAATTTTTTTTCAAGCTTTAGTCTGACATATTTTGTTATTTTGCAAGGGAATCAACTGGCCTGACTAAAAGTAGTAGCAATAATCACTGGCAGATAATCACTAATCACATTGCTTTGTGCTGTGGGTTATGGCAATGACTGATAAAACCAATACGAAAGAATATAAACTTACGGAAAAGACGCAATATGACCCTGATATTTAAAGCAAGGATGGTCCTAGCCATTATTTGGGAAGGTATCTCCTTCAACAATTTGTCCAAAATATCTTAGGTAAGGGTAGTCTAAGTCTATTGATAGGAAAAACCTGTGGCCATAATCTGACCCAAATGGTTTTCAGGTCAGGGTAGGTCCTAGTCCATTGTTAAGAGAGCGTCTCCTGTCACCATCTGGCCCTTATATTTAGGTCTGGGTAGACCTAGGGTTTGCTGGGAGAATGTCTTCTGCCACCATGTGGCCCTAATACTTAGGCCAGGGTGTACCCAGCTTATTGCTGGGGGAGTGTCTCCGGACACCATGTGGGCCTAATATTAGGCCGGGTGGGCCTTGCGCCTTGTTGGGAGAGTGTCTCCTGACACTATCTGGTGATGGAATCATGAAATCATTCTTTTCCCCTTCAGTTTGTAATGTTTGAGATGCAGATCCCCTTTGTTTGTATTTGTTAGGGTGTAGTCCAGGTTTTTAACCTGTCAAAATAATTCGAGACAACAGCGGGGTCTTTACAAGAGATAGTAGTGATGCTGCTGGATCACTGCAAGGGAGTTGTTGGTGAACTCACTGTAATGGGAAGATTAACCTGAGCTTGAACTACCTTATCATGGGGAATACAATTTTCCCTCAAGTTTCTGTTTGAGTGTGTACAATATTAGGCAAACTGTTTACAGTTAGTGTTATCCAATAGATAAATGAACTCATAATGAGACTAGTGGCCCAGTAGAGCCTGGTAGGTGGTTTCTCATGTATTGAGATGCTGTACCTAACCCAAGTTTTTACTGCCATGTTAAAGGACCAATCAGCACACTTAGAGTTTTACAAGTGGAATAGGAACTAGAAATGCTTAAAGCAAAAACCAAGACGGTGAACCTCTGTGCCAATTAGGTTGTTATAATGTATACATGGGGCATGTTTGATTCCTTACATCTGGGTTATTGGAGTACTTTGATCATTGAAAAATTGAATCGAACATTTCAGATCACTTGCTCTCAGAGTACTCCACATACACCTGCTAGGCAGGAGTATTCGGTGTATGCTGAATGAAACACACCCCAGATTATACTGATGTGAAATAATTATCAGTCATAGAGGTATTATGGTTATTAGATGACTCAGATCCTTATAGAATGTCATGTAGCAGTATATGTTGCTGATTTACTGGACCATGAACTTTAGTGAAGGAACTGTAAAGCGCCACTTTAACAACCATCGCAATTGATGATTTTCTTGTGCAACACTGTCTAGATGAAGGGACCCTATGCTGTACATATTTAGTATTTAGGACTTGATAATTGTCAGAAATTGCACAATTCTGAAGTAACAAGATTGTTGTTATAGTGGTGCTTTACTGTATTATGATGTATTTTGCATTATTCTAATGCTTATGAACAAATTTGGTCATAGAGGCATTATGGCCAATGGTTTAATCAGGGTCTGAATTATTGTGTTTCGGCACTGAAGTAAAACATAGGAAATGATTTAAATGTTGATGTGGTCAAGCTCAGGTTTAATATTGTTGGACTGGACAGTCTGTGACATTATATATTTTGACAGGTTAAGAACCTGGACTATGTCCCAGTCATGTACTGTTGTACATGTCAATGGCCATGTATGGCTAGGTATTCCATGTGCATGTTGTCTGTCAATGTATCAGTCATCTCTGTGACAAAATAAGGAGCAGGTATTGTACGATTATATTGAACTGTCCGATTGCATAAATTAAAACGTCACATTACACGGTATATTTAATAATCGGCTAATTTCGGTAGTTCACATAGAGTGTATTGTCTGCTCATAACACTAACGTATTAAATCTTATTTTCCATACGTATCGTAGTTTGTGTGGCCATGGCCGAGTGGGGAGATGATCAGACTACAAATCTTTTTATTGTGGGTTCGAATCCCGATTGAAACTTATTTGACTTCTTTATCATTTAAATCATGGATGGATTGTGTGAAACACATTGCCCCTCTTGCATCACAAACTTGTAGAAAATTCTTTGTTAAATTTATATAAATTTGGTGGCATCTCTTTAAGTGATGATGACAGTAGCATGACTGACACTGTCGGTAAAATTGAGTGATTCTGACATTGTCCGATTTGAAGTGTTTTATTTCTATGTTCAAAATTTACTGAATAAGATAAATGTAAAATATCAACAAAAATACAAAACAAAGAACAGAAAATTTGAAAAAAGACATATTTAGCTTCATACTGGCACTTCTTTCAAAAAAAGATGTTTAGTAGCACTTTAACCGTACGACCATTCAGCCAGATGAGATATTGACACTAAGTTAACCTACATATTGTAATTTTTACTGCAAATTTCTATATATAGAATGTGGAAATTAATTATACAGTGTGTGATAACCGTGTAATTAAGCAATCGGACAGTTCAATATTATCGTACAATAGACTATTTGCTTGGTGTATATCTGTCAATGTACATTGTACATCAGTTTAGTATGATGTGGAATTCTTGTACAAATTATAAATTATACATAACAAGTTTAGTTTGGAAGCACTGTCTTCTTTGGTGGAAAGATGTACATTTTGATCCATTATAAGCTTTGGTACCAATTAATCTTAGGATATTACAATAGATCTCAATTTTACTTGGAGTATCTGTTTTAAATGAGGCTTTCAATTTAAGTTGACTAAATATGAATTAAGTTTTGGTTTTGTGCTATGAAAAATACAATTTGAAAAACAGTAATTTTGTGAGTTTTGGAGCAAATATCAAGTATTTCACATTTATTACTGGCATAAAAATGTGACTTAAGACAAAAACATCAAAAATTGATATAAATTGGTACAAAGTTTTGACAGTCTGAGATTCTCGGATGAAAAAAGAATGTATTTTTTGGACTACATCCAGCATGCTACACCTGGCATAGGTTGATTAATTGAGTGACATAGCTAAATGCTACTACAAGCAAACAATGTCTCATATCATCTTATTTGAGCTATTTATTTAATTTCATGTTGTTTTAAGACGCATGAACACTTATTGGTCATGTAGTGCACAATAACTTGTGAGATTATTTGAGTGCTACAGTTATACATTGTACTGTAGGAATGTTAACGGAGATAGACAACATGCACAAGGAAAACAGGCCTTATCCTTGAAGTTAGTTACAGTAACTGTAACTTAGGCCTACTTCTGGTCAAGGCAATTGCACACATTAGTCTGAATAATGTGTGTGTACTTGGGGCATTTGTTACTTTGTGTAACATCTTAGGTCACACATGTTCTGTGTGCTGTCACTACCAGTAACTGTGGTCATTGGTACTGATGTAGTACTTTGTTTTGCATATTAATCATGCAAATTGAAGTAAATTTGATTAAAATTTGTTAACTGTTGCTCTGGTAGTAAAAATGCTGGAACTGGACATGATTTTCCTAATCTTATTTATATGTCAAGATGCAGATTTTGTGATTAAACATTATATCACTAACTAAATACACATAGTACACCCTTATCTATGATCAGTTGAGTCAATTAATACAACAAATGTCAAGGTTGATTATTGACAAGTTAAATTTCACAAACCAGACAGGATAGTTGTATCTGTACAATCAAAAGAGAGACACTCAGCGGTGTTCTCTGAGTGGGATACTACCTGGTTGGGTGTTGGTTGCTTGTAACCTATGTTAGTTATAAAACTTAGTAAAATGCTCATGTGCGTGTTCAGTTATATTCTGACGTTAAAATGACAAATGTCACATGTGTAAAGGATACCTAAGCCCCGTGTGGTTTCGGGAGCCATAAGATCAAAAGAATAGAACCACTGTCTCCCCCTTGCATGTCGTAAGAGGCGACTAAATGGGGGATGGGCACTCAGGGGAAGGGATAGTGCTTGCAATTATCATCATATGTCATCAATTTGTGTATGCATTTACAGCTAATTTAAACATCTATTTTGCTGTAAAAAGTATTTAATGCTATTCAAGTTAGCATTCAAGAATGATAATCATTACCATCAATTGTACTAGTAAATATCTGAGTTGTCTCCCTTTAGTTCAAGTTGGTGTTAATATATTTGATTAATTTATTTTTCTGAATCTTGTAGTCTAATCAGATTGAATCGGATTAGAATCTTCTGTCTTGCCATTACAGTTTTGTGATAAGAACATGAGTTTGTTGACAAAATGTTAATGTCTATGAAACATTTACACTTTTACCATTGAAATTAGATTTTAAATTGACTAGTCGTCTTTCAGGGATGCTTGTGTGTTTTTGTCAAGTTAGAATTTAATATCTTACCATTATTAGGTATGTTTCATATATAATAGCATTTTTGCAATTAATTCATGTTCTTAGCTCATCACGTCTGTCCCCTTGAATTTAGATTCTAAAATGACTCCTTCTAGTATTAGAATATTTACACCATCAACCAATGAACACATTTAACTTTTAAATTTGTCTACTTGTTCATTTGGACAACTGTCATACAGGGCTTGATGTTAAAATTCAAACTAGGTTGCCCAAGCAGCTTTAGATAAGCTTGGCAAAACCAAATGTTAGCTAGCAATAACAGGCTAACTGATGCCACATATAAGTTACCATTGGTTATCAGACAACCTTGAATGTCCAGCCCTGTCATGTACTTTGATTTTGCAAGCACTGTCTCTTCCTCTTGTCCCATAAGTGCTGCCAGTTTCATTTTACTACCAGTGGCAACAGTTAGGGGGTGCAGTAAAATCATTCAGAGGATAATTAGGCTCATTTATAACTTTGACTTGTATTCCGTCACAATATCAATGAATTCTTAAGCAAAGATTGAGTTTGCTAGATATTTATCGGGTACGGTTAGAAAAAGTGGATCTTCCATCTGGTTAGAGACCCTAAATGGGAAAGATTCATGTTTTTTATGTTTCTGCTATAAAATTGACAATTCCATATATCATTGTGTGTAATTTTTGCTTAAGATTTGTGTGAAAAACTCACTTACATGAAGTAAACTAAGAGTAATCTATTTTACATGTTTCTAAAACAATGTGTACATTTCTAGCAAGTAGGAACCGCTCAATAGCTCAGAAATAGATCACTCTCCTAAACATCAGCAATGAAATGCCTTCATGACAGGAGAGAAACGTCATTTTTTTGTCACTGGCATATTGTAGTTGTCATTTCTTTCTTGACATCATGCAAATAAAAAATTGAATGCTTTAGAAAGCGTCAACTTTTGGGTCTCTAACCAGTATGGAAAAGGCAAAATTTTGTCCTAAAAATGCTGAACAAACATAATTTGGAAAATTGTGCTTATGCAGGTGTGCTAAAGTGTTTAGTTTGGTATTTACATTCTTGAATATGAAATTATGAACTGTGACTCATTCAATGCAAGGTTGTGAACTGTGACGAATTGAATATGAAGTTGTGAACTGTGACTTATTGAATATAAGGTTGTGAATTGTTACTAATCAGCACTTAGATTTTTGAAAATTAGCTGACATTCGGAGTTTGGGTTATTGCATTCTATTTAGAATGGACGAGATTGAGTTAAGATCTGATGCTGAATCACATGTTGATTAGACAAAAATTTGAAAGAAAAACACTTTAAAACTACCGTTGAATATTTTCAGTCAACAACTGTACCATCAAATGTTAATTTTTTGCATAATAACATCTAATTTATCGTATTTGTCTGTTAGTGCAAGGTAAATAACTCATACATTGTACTTTGATGAATGAATGACTGATTTATCTCCCTTAATTCTTGATGCATTTAAGATCTGATTGCATGGCAAAAATTTATTCATTGTAAAACCTAATACTCTGTATGGTGAATTAATATGATACTCAGTTGGTTGTGGCCAGAGTGTAAACGTCACCATATCCCTGTGTGGTTTCGGGGGGTTAAAAGAATAGGACCACTGTATCCCCTTGCATGTCGTAGGAGGCGACTAAATGGGGACCTGGGTCTGTAGCGCAGTTGTTAGCCTGCAGAGGTTTGAAATCTTGTTTTTCTATGGGGAACAGATTCAAATCATACCTGGGTTGGTTATACCCTTCCATGAAAATTTGACAGTGATGTCAATTTTCCTCCATTGTTAAGGTAAATGGAGAAGATGCAAGCCTTGTGGAAGGGTAGGTAAGTACTGGTTATTGACAAAGGTCCAGGAAAACCAAGTTACGCCCGCTGGCCTCTGTAAAATGACCTCAATTTGTGCCAACTAGTATTAAACTCAGTGCAGCTGACCATCTCACTCATACATTGTACTCTTGTTTACAAGTAACTGATTGATTTCTCCTATTAATAGATAAACATTACTTACTGAAACATAAAAATGAGTAATTTGACCATTATTATCTCATGTAAATTTGTAACAGCTAGATGTGTCATCAATTTTTAAATATAAATGATATCATTTTTGATGTAGAATGAAATCGAACATGTCTGTAGTAGAGTTAAATGTCATCTGCTTTGATAAAAGGGTAGAATGGTCTTATTTTGTTAGTTATGTTTAAATCTATTATCTTGTCATTACAGTTTTGAAATAAGAACATGATTTTGTTGACAAAATGATTATGTTTATAAAACATTTATACTTCTGCCATGGAAATTGTATTTTAAATTGACAACTTATCTCCTTGACTTCCTAGTAACTTTCTTTATAACAACTGAAGCCTGTTTATTCTTGAAGTTAGATTTTAAATTGACAAGTCGTCTCTTCTTTGAGATCCATGTTTGTTTTTTTGTCAAGTTAGAATGTAATTTCTTTTTATTTTTCAACAGTTAATGTTGCATTAGAGTTTAATATATATTAGAGGTTTTAATTAGGTATATAGCTTTGTCTGGCAGCACTGCCATATACACAGCTAGTTATTATTCTGTTATTTATATTAAATTCCAAGTAATATTGATGACACCTGTACAATTGATAAAGTTCTAATAATTATTCACATTATTATTATTGAAGTTAGATTTTAAATTGACAAGTCGTCTCTTCTTTGAGATCCATGTTTGTTTTTTTGTCAAATTACAATGTAATTTCTTTTTCCACTTTAGTTAACAGTCAATATCTTAAGAGTTTCATGCATTAAGTACATGTGTATTTTGTTGTCAAGTTAGAATACAGTTTCTTTCTACAACTACAAATGGTTTATAAATGATTACATTTATGCTATTAATTCATGTTCTTAGTTCATTACATCTGTCCTCTGGAATTTAGATTTAAAAATAATTATTTAAAATAAACCATTTATACTATCACCCATGGAAGTTAAACTCTAGTGTTGTTAATTATTTATTGGAAACAGTGGGTGTGATAACTGCATCAAACATTCATGTCAGATATGGAAATTGGCTATTACAATACAATTGATATTGTCAAAACTACTATTGCTTTATTATTGCTATTGTTGGTAACTATTGTGCTATTATAAATATACTTGACTTTGTACCATCCAAATATTATATAATCTTTAAAGCATTGATTCAAATATTAACTAAGAATAGTGTTGAGTTGTACTACATAATGTTTTATAAGGTCTAAATTTCTGAGATAGAAATATTTGTGATAATACTAAAAGCTTTTTTGTCAAGGCTGTGGCTAGTAAAACATAAAGAAGTTTAAGTTCCATGCCAGTTTCTGTCACCCTGTACTAACTTAATGGATTTAATGATCAATTTAACTATAAAAACCTTTCTTATAATGATATATAGAAGAGACTATCTTATGGTAACAACAAGTTATATAGACGAAGACTGCTACTGAGGTAATAATAATCTTGATAGATTGGATTAACAAAATAATATCTGAATTGTGAAGAAATGTAATAAGTAATCCATGATCATTGATCAATTTACACATTTATGTAATTATCGCAATTTTATGTTTTAAGTTTTTGTCATCCTCTGTTTTTCAAAAAAGTTTAGTAGCTATTTTGCATAAAATGATGTTTCATATATAATTGGTTTTAAGAATGTAACATGTGATCTTCTAATCTAAGTATAAGTACATATGGTTTAAAAATGGTTAGTTTTGGTGATTTTATTACTATGCATAATACTTAACATCATTAAAGATCAAGGCCTACAATGACATCTTTTAAGATCTAGCTCACAGCAAGTGACTGATTGAGCATGTACCATTGAATTACCCTAAAAATATCAATTTATGTAACAGCGATTAGAATTTTCTGGCTTTAAGTGACAATATTACATCCATGTCAATAAATTTAGTATGATTAAATGAATTTATGGAAAGTTGTGGAAAATATTTTTTTCTAAATATTGGTGTATAACCCATTGTGTATTGGTTATATACTCATCAGTAAGGAAATATTGCTATCAGCATTCTGGACTTTAAATATATTTGTCTCAATGATTGAATTACTTTACTGCGCAACAGAGTAATTCAATTATTGGGATAAGTATGTTCATTGACCAATATGGTGGTAGCATATCAGCGTACTGGACTTTTAATATATTTGTCTCAATGATTGAATTACTTTACTGCGCAATAGAGTAATTCAATTATTGGGATAAGTATGTTCATTGACCAAAATGGTGGTAGCATATCAGGGTACTGGACTTTGAATATATTTGTCTCAATGATTGAATAACTTTACTGCGCAACAGAGTAATTCAATTATTGGGATAAGTATGTTCATTGACCAATATGGTGGTAGCATATCAGCATACTGGACTTTGAATATATTTGTCTCAAAGATTGAATTACTTTACTGCGCAACAGAGTAATTCAATTATTGAGATTAGTATGTTCATTGACCAATATGGTGTTAGCATATCAGCATACTGGACTTCGAATATATTTGTCTCATTGATTGAATTACTTTACTGCGCAACAGAGTAATTCAATTATTGGGATGAGTATGTTCATCGACCAATATGGTGGTAGCATATCAGCATACTGGACTTTGAATATATTTTTGCTGATGATCAAATTACTTTCACTGCGCAAGAGAGTAATTTAATCATCAGGATGAGTATGTTCATAGACCAATATGTTGATAGTATTTCTATTATTGTTAGTATATAACCAATTTACTAGGTTATTTACTAATCAACAAAGAATTACATCATTTTGTTGACATCAAAACAAATACATTTTATTCAACTAATTTAGTTTAATGTTTATATAAGCTGTATGCCAATGAGAAATTCTTGTTAATTGATAAGTTGTGTTGAGATCTAGGCTAAGTTTTGTCTGGTAATCATTCAGCGTAACATCATTTTCAGGCCATAGGCCATCTTTATAAACATATTATTTACATAAAACTGCTGTAGTTAAGTAACATCATCGCATAAAGTATTAAGTCTTCTGTTTCAAAATCTCAGTTTGAAATTGCCAAGTTAACGTCTCTTTCTAACAAAATGTTTTTTTAAGTCTAAAACTTGATTTTAAATTCCAAGTAATATATATCACATCTGATCGAACTATTTAACGAAACAATCCATCAGTTTTCATTAAATTCGTTAAAGTTGGCGTTAAATAACATCTGAAAATGAATATCTAGACTTGTAAAAGATCGTTGTAACATTTAGATGCCAAATAATGTTCAACCCTTCATGTTTTCTTCATATCATAACTAAATTTTAATTCCTTGTCTGCATGGTGTAACATTTATGTAAAATGTGATATTGATGCTAAAAAGTAAATTAATTTATTCACATACTGTAGGTGTATTGCTTAATATAGTGGAGTTCCATTAACAGAAGATCATACTTAGAAACATTTATTATATCAAGTAAAGTCTTTACTTCTATGTCATTCAGTCAAATCATTCAATCTAGTACATAATTCAACCTATTATAAAAAAAGTATGCTGATTCTTGCAGTGTAAAATCATTGTTCATATATATAATGCTTCATATTAATAGAATGATAGTCATACCTTCACTTAATGAATATAACAAAATGTAGTTGCTTAACATCATTGAATATTTTTCAATTCAAATCACTTTATGAAAAAGATATTTCAAAATATATGTAGTTGTCACTAACGATGCTAGGTAGTGATCTACTATGGCTAAATTACATTGAGAAAAGAAAGAAACAAGAGAAAAATAAGAAAGATAAAAAGCAATGAAAGTATGATAGATCTAAAGATAAAAAACAAATGCTTCATGCAGACTTAACAGTATTAACCATGATTGAGGTGGGAATACTGTTTAAGATTGCTTGATTGAAGTGAAATGTGTATAATTGTACAATGTACAGTAGTCGGGTATAGTAAGGGAATCTAGCTAAGGTGCATTTACATATATAACATACAGTACTGCATTGAAGTACAGAAAGATCCACCAGAAATTTGAAACCTTCAGTTATTTTGCTATTGTTAATGCTGTGTGGTTACTTATTTTGTTATGTTACAGAAAGGAGGGGTATTGAATGTTATTCTTTAACTATCAATATAGCAATATTTATTATGTGAAAGTGAATTTTACATTTGCTTATGACTTAGTGTGCTACAGAATAATTAGGGTTGATAACTTGTGTAAAGAATTACGACTGATGATTAGTAAGAATATGACTTTAATGATGTAATTAAATGTTTCTTTGATATAACTTTGGAAAGAAAAGATCAGTAAGCTATAAAAGTTGGTGAAATTTTATATTGAAATTGTTAATACTTTTAAGTTTTTCCCCAACATTTACCTAAAGTTGTTACATGGAAGTGGTTGTTACAAAGATTATTCCCAAAATCATGGCAGAAAAATGTTACAATGACTTTTATAATTATTATTTGATAAACTTGAATCATTAGATTATACATATCATTTATAGTTTATCATGTGTTTATTCTCTACATTAACAGTGCTCAATTAGACTTCATTAGTTTAATTATAATGATTCTAAACATCTTAAGTTATAAAGTAAACAAAACATTTATAAATTCTAAAATATCTATAGCATTAGTGTAGACTGTTTGCACCTTTGGTCTAAAGTTAGATAGATTTGTTAATCTCGGCTTTTACCATAAATTATAGACCAACTGATAGGTAAAAAAATCAACTGAGGAACTGTCAACTAAATTGAACTGTTATTTAATTTAAGTATCCATTTAAACTGTAGAAATATCGATACGGACTGAATCCGTTCAATTACTCCATTTTTTAATTTACTAAGATGCTTGTATTAGATAACTAGATGGTTACTAGACATTTCAATATTATGTAGAAATATTAACTTTACCTAAGTTTGCCATTTTTGCATCAACTGCTCTTGTATTTATGATTTGAATATCACATGATACATTGTTTTGACTTATTATATATAAAACTACATATCATGAAAAATAGGTACTTTGCTTATTTGAATACCAGAGGATGATAAAATCTTAATGCAGAGAATTACAATACTTCTATAAATGTGTAAGTGACCAATGATTAGAGATTTCACATTAATCATAAAGACATCAATGATTTACATAGTCTCTGAAAAATAACCTTTTAGCCTTTTAAACTTTTTTAAAGAATTAGAAGTTTGTTGTTCATTTAAATTCATTAGGTACAAGTACATGGGTGAACTACATTGTAATTGAACTAGTTAACTTTAAAAGTAAAAAGTAGGCATAATATCATAACAAAATTACTGTTTCATGCTTATTTTGATTAAAATACCATCAACCATTTTGTGCTTTTGAGCATTAGTAGCACATCTCAACTCTTAAGGTCTTTCAAGTGGAAACATGACCAGGAAACTTAATACTTTTGTAGTGATATTAATGGCAAAATTTCAAATACTATGAACTTATTTTGAGTGATAACACATGGAATACAAGAGATCTTAAAATCAAGTCACTTGTGTTGTATATATTTTGCATAAATTACTTTAGTAATACAGTAGTTACCAGTAATAGCAGTAGTATTTCAATTGTTGTGATGTCTATATAAATTGTATTGAAAAAGCCAAACTTATGTTCACCTTACTTGTCAATTAAGGAAAATGCAAATTCACTTATATTACAATCCACTGTAAATGTTTTGTTAATAATTTTTGTCGGGGAATCAATCAGTTTCCTTATTCTAAACGGAGTTAAATTTGAGACAACCAGCAAATATTTCAATGTATGATACTTAATAAATGTAGTTCATTGTCATCAGTCAATGTATGGTCACGTCATTGTGCTAACAGACTTATCTGTGCCTAATGGTATCAATGTAATTTTTCTTTAACTACATGGTAATGTCAGCAGTCAATATAAGATTTGTCACAGTTCACATGGTTGTTCATAATTTTGGTACAAGTCATGAAGAATAAACGGATATGTTTGTTCGCGTGTAATGGGACAATATACCAGTACTCAGTTTGAGTATGATGAGAGTTCTGTGAACCTAATTTTCCTCTGAATGAATTTAGTGCACCCCCCTAGCTCACATGGGCATAATGCTCATGTGAGCTTTATAATTGTGATCACTCTTTGTCTGTATTACCGTCTGTTTTCCTTTTAGCCCCCCCCCCTCCCGCATTGCATTTCAAACATTACAAACTGCATCCCCCAAACTTTATTGAATACGAAAAGATGCTGACAACTGTGATGTGGGATGGTGTCATTGTGAACTCCAACATACAACTCAAAGGAAACTTATATATAATTGACCTGTATATACCGCATTGATGTTCGAGTCCACTGGGTATTGTTATGGGACATGCTTGGGGTGGCCCGAGCATGGGATGTACTGAGTGGCGGGGGGAGGGCTTTGGCATTTTTGAATATCTATCTAATGGACTTTTTGTTCTGTTTTCTGTCTCTCTTATTTCCGTGCTAAGGTTGCAAGATGCTGTGATATAAGATACCTGCTAGGAATTATATTTATATGTATTGTGTTTTATTTGTATGGTATTTTTTTGCTCTAATTGCGATTCTTTTATACATATTTCCCATGTGATGAATAGGGTAGTATGGGATTTGGCATGATGTGGGAAGTATGTATTTTTCAGGGTTGAACAAAAATATAAGTTTTTTAATTTGCATTTTTTGTTAATTTTACAGTTAAAAACAAGAGTTGTCAGTACTACAAGAGGATCACAACATCAACACATCAATACAAGAGCATCAAACCATCAGTAAATCAACACAAGAGCATCAAACCATCCGTAAATCAACACAAGAGCATCAAACCATCAGTAAATCAACACAAGAACATCCAACCATCGATAGACCAACACAAGAACATCCAACCATCAATAGATCAATGTACTGTATTATTCTTTTTATTACTTAAATCTTTCTAATGCATATGTGACTTTTAATCATCATTTCCCAGCTAAGCTTAACAATACAAATTTAAAACCATACTCGTATATAATTTACAACATTACAACTTTGACATCTGACTTATTTTGTATTTACAACTGGCCCAATTATTAATCATATAACTTATATTCACAGGAAGAACATAATAATGTATTTTTTTTAGATTTTAGGCACAGACAGAAATGTTTACTAATGTGACTTTTTTAGATTTTAGGCACAGGCATTATGATTTATTATTATGTTTTTTAGTTTTTAGGCTCAGACAGAATTGTTAACTAATGCGCTTTTTTTAGATTTTAGGCACAGGCAGAATTGTTAACTAATATATATATATAATATATATATTTGAATTTGATGCAGGCTCATACAGATGTGTTGTGGATAGCATTGGCCCATTGACAAGAACTTAGGATGGATAGCACCATATGACCTCACCCTCTAACAGGAATAGTCCGCAGTCTACGGCAATGGATGTACGCCGAAGTGAGGGTGCGTAAAGAGTTGGCTGCAGACGTACGAATTTGGTTACAGGATGTCTACCAGGCTGATAGTAATGTCAATGATTGTTTCTTATATCCACAGCAATGCAAGATTAACTTTATACTTTTTTATACAACTGATGCAATTATTCTTTTTTCACAAGATCAACAGTTTTAAGTAGAGAAATAATAAGTTTCTATCTTCTTCACAGGCAAAATCATTTACTTATGAGTTTTTTTAGATTTTAGGTGCAGACAGAATTGCTTAATAATGTTTTTTTTAGATTTTAGGCACAGACAGATTTGTTTACTAATGCGCTTTTTTTAATTTTAGGCACAGGCAGAATTGTTAACTAATATATATATTTGAATTTGATGCAGGTTCATACAGATGTGTTGTGGATAGCATTGGCCCATTGACAAGAACTTAGGATGGATAGCACCATATGACCTCACCCTCTAACAGGAATAGTCCGCAGTCTACGGCAATGGATGTACGCCGAAGTGAGGGTACGTAAAGAGTTGGCTGCAGACGTACGAATTTGGTTACAGGATGTCTACCAGGCTGATAGTAATGTCAATGATCGTTTCTTATATCCACAGCAATGCAAGATTAACTTTTTACTTTTTTATACAACTGATGCAATCACTCTTTTTTCCACAAGATCAACAGTTTTAAGTAGAGAAATAATAAGTTTCTATCTTTTTCACAGGCAAATTATTTACTAATGGATTTTTTAGATTTTAGGTGCAGGCAGAATTGCTTAATAATGTTTTTTTAGATTTTAGGCACAGACAGATTTGTTTACTAATGCGCTTTTTTAAGATTTTAGGCACAGGCAGAATTGTTAACTAATATATATTTGAATTTGATGCAGGCTCATACAGATGTGTTGTGGATAGCATTGGCCCATTGACAAGAACTTAGGATGGATAGCACCATATGACCTCACCCTCTAACAGGAATAGTCCACAGTCTACGGCAATGGATGTATGCCGAAGTGAGGGTGCGTAAAGAGTTGGCTGCAGACGTACGAATTTGGTTACAGGATGTCTACCAGGCTGATAGTAATGTCAATGATCGTTTCTTATATCCACAGCCATGCAAGATTAACTTTATACTTTTTTTATACAACTGATGCAATTATTCTTTTTTCCACAAGATCAACAGTTTTCAGTAGAGAAATAATAAGTTTCTATCTTTTTACAGGCAAAGTTATTTACTTATGAGGTTTTTTAGATTTTAGGTGCAGACAGAATTGCTTAATAATGTTTTTTTAGATTTTAGGCCAAACAGATTTGTTTACTAATGCGCTTTTTTTAATTTTAGGCACAGGCAGAATTGTTAACTAATATATATTTGAATTTGATGCAGGCTCATACAGATGTGTTGTGGATAGCATTGGCCCATTGACAAGAACTTAGGATGGATAGCACCATATGACCTCACCCTCTAACAGGAATAGTCCGCAGTCTACGGCAATGGATGTACGCCGAAGTGAGGGTGCGTAAAGAGTTGGCTGCAGACGTACGAATTTGGTTACAGGATGTCTACCAGGCTGATAGTAATGTCAATGATCGTTTCTTATATCCACAACAACACAATATTTATATTTATCATTTACAGTTGGGCCAGTTATTAATTCTACTTTTTCTTATTTACAACAGAAACAAGACACATGTATTTTTCTTCTTTTTTTTTAATTTAAATTATTCCAATTAATCATGTTTTTGTTTCCTTAAATTAACCTAGTATGTGTAGGGCTTCTTTTATTTAAGTCATTTTTTCTCTTCTGAATAATTACTTAAATTCAAATGTTTTTTTATTCTTGTGTAAGTGATACTTTTGTTCTCACAATGTAAATTGCTTTTATTCTCATTTTTGATAATTCCTTTTATTTCTTTATTTCATATGCTGCAACAACAATGATGGAGCTGAGTTACTTGTTTACTACGAAGAGAAACAATTGAAGAAGTTAACTATCTTGAACAAATGTTCAAGTATAGTTATTGTGATTAATCTTTGTTCGTATCCAAACTGGTTAAATTATACAAGGAGGAGAAGGGTGGCTATAAAGGGGTAGGATGGAGGCCACATGTATGCAGCTTTATATAAGCTGTTGGTTATATTTAAATGTCTGCTTGCAGACTGCCCAGCTGGAAGGTTCGTGCCAGCATGTTGGTTCACATGATTAAGCTTAGGTACAAGCACCCACCCATCATGTGAATGTCTAAATGGTTTTTGCAGTCTGTCAACAAATTAATGTGTTTTGTTTTTCAATAGGGGTTACATTTTTATGTCTCTTTGTGATTAATCACATATCATTTAAGTCTGCATACTGTAATTCTGATTTTTAAAACAATTATTTAGTACTTAATTCAGTTTGTTTAATGACCATGATAGAGAAAATCCTTGCATAGTATTGAAAACATTTATAAGATAAAGTAAAAGCAAACAGAGTAAAAAGGGTACATTTTTCAAATAACTTAACGCTTTGGATTACCTTGAATATATCTTAATTGGTTGACAGTCTGCTTGTGGGTAACCCTACCTTGAACTATGAAAAGGGTCTAAACCTATATCTGATAGTTGGTACAATAATTTCTAATGCAATGAAAAAATTATTTTAAGAATAAAACTTTTATAATTGACTGGTAGAATATTTCTTAACTAATCATTTTATGTGCATGTATATATTGGTATTACTCATAGAAGTTATTGTCTTGTCATTTCTAGGTTTAGGCCTCATAAACAATCTACAGACATTCTTAATGATTTAATGGCTGAGGTTCAAGCCAGTTGCCAGTCTGGACAAAAGGGGAGCAACCACATGAAATGGATAACCATTTCCAATGACTTAGTCATGATTAAACCAATATATGTATCTATCCTCCAGTGTGTAGTTTTCATATGAAATCACCTGGCCATTTTAAAACCACTTAAGTTTTCAATATTGTCTCATCAACTGTAAGACTTTAAAAAGTTCATTTGAATATGTAATGTGATGCTTCAAAAGAAGTCAATATCAATTTGAGGTAGAATCCCTATAATGTCAATTTACAACCATTTATAGATAATTGATATCATATGTAGCTTTCAGTCATTACATCAAGATTATCATTTTTATTATCTCCCTTTGATGTTTGAAAATGGCCAATATAGTAATAAAATCATTCATCGTAATAAATGTTACAATTCCTTTGAAGTACATTCAGGGATAAATAACGAGTTTCCTCTATAGTCCAACAATATTCACCTTAGCTCGAACTACCTTATTATAATAATTACACGCTTCACTTACATTAAATTGTGAGTCTCTGTATGTATATATACAATAATACATGTGTTTATACCAACCTATGTGAGTTTTAATCAAATTCTTAAACATGGCATGTTATTGTATTTATATTAGTAAGAAAACACTAGGTCTGCAATAATGTGCTGCATGTATTTATTCTTATAAAAACAAAATTTACTTTGTTTGACCGAAAGCTTTCAATAAAGCGTGGTTTCCAAATAAAGACAAAATAGAAGTAAATACCGAGTGAAATATATTCTTGCATAAAGGTCAAGCTCAGGTTAATATTGTTGGACTTTATATGTATTTATTGCTATACTTAGTGTCATTATACCCCCGCTTCGAAGAAGAGGGGGGTATAATGTTTTACCCTTGTCCGTGTGTCCGTGCGTCCGTGCGTCCGTTACGAAATTTCCGTCGCAGTTTTCTCAGCAACTATAACATGCAGCAGCGTAATACTTTGCATATTGCTTCATCCCATAGTCCCATGTGGTGTAAAGCGATTTCATGCTCTTTGCTCATCTACTTCCTGTTTATCGCATATTTTTAGATTTTGGCGGGGGTATCTTTAGTGAGCATTAGCTCACAGATTTACTTGTTTATAATTTGATTTGTATTTTTCAGTGAAACATCATAGAAGTCTTACATTTACGATTATAACGGTTGTTGATGAGGATGGTATGATAGTAGTATGTAAATGAAGATTGTCACTGGTTTATCATGGTATGTTTGTTTATTAGAGTCATTCTTAATTTTTCATGTAAGTCAGGTCAATGGTTTATTGGCTAAGATTCTCGATCAAATTTACCTCATGAATATGAGTTAAACTTTCCAAACCATTATAATCTACCTATGAGTAAATGCTGTATCTGTTCGTACATGCTTCTATTTTCTTACTATAACCAGATAAAAATTCCATAGTCAAAACTAAGATTTGAATCCATTGCCTTTAGGAGTTGTTAACTAGCACCCTCTATACCATGTCACCATAAAACAAGCTGGAAGGCATCTTTAGCTTAAGCATTATCATCATAAAATAGCTTGTGGAAAAATAATTTTAGACCAAGTTCCATCATGCAATTGTAACTTTATAGTAGTCACTCATGTTTAGGGCGGCAACGTTTCGATTCGATACATCGAAACTCGATTGCAAGGGTGCCTATTCGATTTCAATTCAGGTTCAGCGAGTTTTGATTTGATACTGACTTTTAAGTGTCTTCATAAGTTAGAACGATAAAAGCAAAGGCGCCCCTAAAAGTCAAAGTATACGTTGACAGTGAAACTGGGTTTTACTTTGTTACATTTGTGTTAAATTTCTATAACGATTTTATGTAGCATGAATAGAAACTCTGTTCGATATTACATTAATAATACATTTTCGCGACCTTTACATTCATACCCAATCCATTTCGTACTTGAATAAATCAAATATAAAAAAAATATCAGATTTTCAAGTTTCGTGTTATCAAATTTTAGTAACACTTTAATTTAAATAATATTATTTAGTTTTAAGCTCAAATATGTGTATAAATGCATATTTGTAGTAAATTATATTTATAAAAGAATGGAATCGAAAAAAATCGAATCGAAAAAAAAGTATCGAATCGCATCGAATCGACTTTCTGGTGAATCATTGCAGCACTACTCATTTGTGGCAACATCATTTGATAACAATTGAATTTTTGTATAAATCAGTGAAAAATAGAGACAGGATTATTATTTGGTTTTCTTGAGCTGGTTTAATTTAAACTTAATTACTTGCCATAGTGCTATGGTGCCAAGTTTCCATAATCTCACCCATACGTCTGCGCAGGAGATTCAATTATTTAACAATGCTAGTTATGGTTACATATATTCTTATAGACCTGTTGTTTATTTTCAGTAATACTGTGATACTAAGGGAAGGAGATTCATGTCTGCTAAATCTGGACAGTAACAACACCTTTAATACAGACACTTCTGACTAAACTTCAATAAATTAACTCAGCCATGATGAGGTGTATGTACATTGTAACAGTACAGGCTGATGTACTTTCTCCAACCAAATAAGTTGTGGTCGCAAATTTTTAGTTTAAGATCTGAATATTGTACTGGAGAGTCATACATCACACTTCATCTGAATATTTAAGACATTTGTCTACTGTGCAAGATGAAGGTTACATAAGATCTAGTCATCTGATAATACCAAATAGAAGATGAATACTACTCAAAATTGATCAACAGAACATGATTATTTGGACACTGAGTGAGAAAGTAAAAAAAAAGTGACTTTTTGAAACTACCTATACATGGCTGTTGAAATATTACCAGTATTATGTTATACAAATTTAAGTGAGCATTTTTGTAGGGTCTGCTAAAAAAGCCTTTATGTATTTATTGTTTATTTATTTATTTATTGGAGTAAACGCTGTGTCGACACAATTTAAGTCGTTTTATAGTGTCCAGGGCACCTAACCTAGCTTTCCTGGACCATTGTCTATAACCAGTACTCGCCTACCCTTCCATAAGGCCGGAAACTTCTCCATATTATATTATCAATGTAGGAAAATTAACATTGTCAAATTTTCATGGAAGGGTATAACCTCCTTGTGTGGGATTCGAACCCGCACCCCATCAGGCACAAGATTCCAAATCCTGGCATGCTACCAACTGCAATATTAACCTGGGTTAAAAAAAAATGGTCCTTGGTAAATACAGAATAGGAAAGTCAACAGACTTGTTTATTCTTTTATGTATGTTAATAGTGAATTATGGTTAATTTCCTGTTTGCTTAAACCTTTTGTCACAAACATTTAGTTTGAGCTTTCTAAATTTTACTATAGAAATAGTGTCAAATGTTAAAGCATCATGGTATCAGTATATTATATATATATTTCTTTTATTTCATTGTCTGGAATACCAAGGGAAATAACTGTTTTATACATAAGAGTATACTAACTCCTTACAGTGCTTACGTCACACTTTGCTACTTAATCACTGCCACCACGTAAATCACATGACTCTAGTAATACTATCTGTTTATAGAATGCCCACACTTCTCACAGTGCTTACATCTTAAAGAAGACTAAAATTATTGAAAATATTGAATTGTTAAAGAAAAGATGAAAAAAAGTTTTTCGGCTCTCTGAGACGAATTTTACTTTTGGTGGCAGTGGTTATTGATTTGATAAAGGGAGATAACCGCTGCAGGGAGTATTAAGAGTATAGATATTGAGTTAGCTCCCTTGGGAAATTAGCCTTATTAGTTTCAATTAGAACAATTGGTCAGGTATATAATTTATGAACTTAAAAACTTGACTTGTCGATTTAATTTGTTTCATACGGTAATGCCTGTACTACATCACCTTTATTTAGTGTTCAATATTTCAATATTATAATAATTTCATAAAAGATATTCTAATATATTAATTATTTAGATTCTCTGTATGTAATGTATATATGTACAGTAAAAACTGCCTCAGCGACTCACTGAATAAAACAACTTACTGTCTTATGAGACCGTATTTGAGACCGCCCAACATAAATGCCTATATAAAGTCCCTGTAAGCAACACACTGTCTGATGTCAGCCAATGGCTCCCCCGACAAGCGAAAATTTAAGAGAAAAACGTGTTTAATGATAAATGTCTGCTTTGATTTTGGAATCGTCGATTGTTACAGGCACAGGCTATCGGCGTGGGTTAGGTCAATATATGTGTTATAAGATGTGTTAAAGGGGTTTTGGGTTGTAGATGGGTCTTGAGCGGGTCCAAAGAGGGGGGATATATTGACCTAACCCACGCCGATAGCCTGTGGTTACAGGTACATTTAAGAGTTGTTAATCCAATGGCTAAATGATTTTGTGATCAATCGATGTTTCCTTGCTTTTTGAGGGTGAATAGATATCTTGTGATAGAATGTATGATATTAACATATATATTTCTTTTAATGTTTTAATAAGATTTTAATGTTTTTTTCTCAGTGGACTTCAAATAAACACGAATTTTATTGCAACAATTACAGATTATCATCATTGAATGATAAATTACATGCTTAAATGATATAATTTTTTGGAATTGTAAGTTTTGGCCAGTCACTACTTAATAAACATACACTATGGTGCTTTCAATAACATTTGGTGCAGAAAATTGTTTTGTGTTTAAATATGTATCAATAGTAAAGCTAATTATTTAAGATGAAGATATAAATTTAATTTTTATCAAGTTTTTATATGTATTATGAGTAAATTCTTTTTTTTTTAGATAGAATTGAAATCTAGGTATAGCCACTAGGCTGTTTAGCAATGGAAGTGCAATGACTTACAATGTATATCATCAGATAAACCCTCTCAATTAAATAACTCACAATAATCACTTAGTGATCAGGTGAGCTGAAACCATTAATAAACAAGGTTGAACTTGCCCTGGATGCATATTCTTGTACAATTGTGAGCCAAGTTAAGAAAACTTCGTAAACCATGAACTAACTTTATAATTCAAGCCAAATAAATATATTCATTCATTTTTGTGAGTTAAATCTGACAACATATATGAAAGATAATCGAGGGAAAGTTCAACATTGTTTACAATTACATGGTTCTCAAAATACAAGACAACAGTTAAACTAACTTTAGTATTGATATTTGTGATTATCTTCCTCAAAATGCTTTGATTCTTCTTCTGTTCTTTAAAGTAACACTATAAATTATAGCATGGGGATTATTCTGCCCCTTCAACACACAGCTACAATTTTACTATGGAAAATTACTTCAATTTTTCTTCATTTCTTGAAATCTTCATCTGTAATGTCATTCCTATTTACTTATTTTCATTTCCTGCTAGCCACATTGCTTAAGTCTAACAATCTTTTAACAATCAAGTTTTTCCTACAAATTTGCTGTGACCTTCAAACGAAAGAATGAACTAAAAATATTTTTCAATGAAAGTTGTTTGAAGCTTAAATAAATGAATTGATTCATATAATTATTTGGAATAAACTACACTATTCAATAAATTAAATAAAAAATTAAATAAATAGGATCGCATGGAATTGACTTTGCAGTCAATTAGTGCAGCCCTATTAATCAGTCACCAGCTATCTTTTTCTATGAAAGTCTTGTTCTAAAAATACAAGTCAATAACACTATTTGAACTTTACTTAATACACTTAATATGTACCTTTGCTTCTATGAATATTTTGCTTTAGTTTTGATGAATTTAATTTGACTGTCAGTGATGTATGCATAAACCCAGCTGATTTGCTAATCATGGCGCATAAATACGGCTATTTTTGTTCATAATTGGTACTGGGGTGCATAGCTTAAGCATTTCACTAGGTATCTCTATGAAGCAAAATCATAGGAAACAGCTTGCTACAAGATATCGCTTCATTTCTTTATGTAGCGACCGCTAGCAAAAATCTTCGCAACCCCAGAGTGCTGTATCAAATCAAAATGGCTGCCTCCATAGTATTGTAACTTCCTGCTTGCAATGTGTTATTTCATACACTCTTTTATTTTTTTGTATTTTTATTCATCTATAATTAAAGTTTTATTATTTTGTAAATAGATCTAATCACATTTGATTTATTACATCAATTGCACGGCAAAATACAGAAATACAATAAATATCAATTATCTATTTCGCTGCAATCAGATGAGTCGTGTTGCCAGCTCATATTTAAAATAAAACACAATGCACGAGAAAATAGTCTGATATATGTATACTTTAAATGGTCCGATGTTTGCTCTTTACTCACTTCAATTCTTGTTTTCAATTTTTAACTTTAATCACTTCAATTTTTAACTCTGGACTCGTTCAACTGTATCAGAAATAACGGTGATTATCGAGTCAGTCCGACAATTCTCAATGGGAGGCCCATTATTGATTTATAACGCGTCATCCCGATTTATTTTGTTCTGCATAAAGGTTAACGTCAGGTTAATATTTATTCACTATATATATTACTTGTCATTATAAGTTTCACAACTAATATACAGTTTATAATGAACCATCAATTATGTTCTACCGTGTATGTTTTTATCATAAATAAACAATCAAAATATGAAGCAAATTGGGTGTGAATTAATATTTGCAATAAAAGAAGACAAGAAAATATGAAATAAATTACATGTGTAAAGAAACTTTTAGACCCCAGTGTAATAAACAATGTCATTTTTTATTTCTCTTTAAGTAAATTTTTTAGAAAACCATAATCAGTTGGCAGAACAATTGCATTTGATTGTTAAAGCCCCTATATCAAAGGTAACATTGTTATTTATTTGCAAAGAAAATAGACATTTATCTATTTCAAACACCCCTAAGGAACAAGATTTTGAAAATAAATGCAAGTATTGCTTGTATATGTTTATGTTTTATATTGCATTACAAAAGGAAAGAAAATCCAAATCGAAAGTATAATTTGGTTGTCAATATTTGAAACAATAGTTTTGATCAGGTATGTTAAAGATGAAGTCTTATTAGAGAAAAAAACTTACTCCGAATTACAAAATTAGCTTATGAACTATTTTTATATCAGGTATATTAAACATTAGCATATAAATGAATATAGTGTGGGCTTATAAAAGTATCCTACTTTTTTTAAGCATTGGACACTTTGTCAAACTCAAACTTAGAGAACAGATTGGTTTGAACTGTTAACTGTGTCTTTAATACATGTTTTATTATGATAACTTTATGGTTGTAAAACAGTTTTCAAGCTTACTGTTAATAAATATGTCTTCATATAGGGGCTTTAGAAAATATTGTCAATGGTTGATTATTTTACTCTTGTTTAAATACTCAGTTGATTAATCTTACTATAATATTGTTAAGGTTTTATCACAAATAAACAGTGTTTAATCGACAGAGTTTCTTTTTATTCTTAATCCTTACTTATTATCATCACAAGTGGAGTCTATTTTATTATGATATTTTGTCCAACACAAGACGGATATAATCCATTGGTCATTAATCTTCCAAACAATTATCATAAGTCAATTTAAAAAAGTACAAAGCATAAATGATACAATAACATCATATGAATTTCAGATAGTATTTATTATTCTAAATTATAAAAAAATTAAAATCATTAAATTGGACAAAGAATGAAGGATTATGCATGTTTCCAGCCTTGGCCTTAAGATAATTTTAGCGTAAAGATTTTGTGAAAATGACCACCGGAGCCCTAGTGGTAGAGCTACACACAGTCACTTGATGTTACATAAAGAACCCTAGTCTATTGCGCAACTACAGTACCCACCAAAAGTTGGATGACATTTTCATTATGTAGGGCAATTGAAAAAGTGTTATTTAAAATTTGGTAACTGTTTATTTTAAAACGCCTTTTAGTTTTGCTTAATTGTATACTTAAAACTGAGATTACAAGAAAAGCATAAAAACTATGTTATGGTAGAGAATTAAATTGATTTTGCTGGCTTTAGGATGTCAGATGTTGAATCTTTTTATGTGCTGCATCCATGAAATTCATACTTAAACATATTAAGTATTATGATTCTATCACAACAATCGTCAAAATGCAAGAATTGTAGTTGATTTCTAGCCTCCAAACTTGCGATGTGTACTGTATTTGGTTTACATGTAAGCTAGTGAGCTTGTTAGTTTCAGGGTCTAAAGTTAGTATCTATTCACTAGTCATATACCTTTCACTGATTTCTTCAACATTAAACAAAATGGCATGAAGGGTATTGCATGAATACATATGATAATAAATATACTGTGCTGAATACATTATATCTGTGTTGACAAAACATTCACTATATCATACAGTACCCACCGAAAGTTTGAAGACAAAAGAAATTTAGCAAAATTCTTATATTTCATTGATTGATTTTGGACCAACCATCATTTTTTATATGTTCAATATGGTTTGTGATGAAATGAAAACAGATTTGGTAAATGCATCATATTATATACATGTAAGATTCAGCATCTGATATCACATTAGTCTTCAAAACCATCATCAATGTAAGTCTTTCTATAACTTAGTAGGAGCAGTGGTCCAGTGGTAGGACACGCGCTTAGGGATCGAGAGGTCCTGGGTTCACTAGGGACACTGCTAATTTCCTTGAGCAAGAAATTTACCTGAAATTGCTTCACTTCACCCAGGTGTAAATGGGTACCTGCAAGGGTGGTATAATTCCTTTGCGCCAATTTGTTGGCTGCATTAATAAGTGGATTAAAGACTCCCCAAGAAGATTGATGGATAGACAGATACCAGTAGCCCAGTGACCAGGGGTAATAGCTGCAAAGTCAGTGAACGTGCGTAAGCATGAAACTTAAACTATAAAATGCAATTACTTTTTTTTCTATAAATTAGTTTGTAAGATTCTCAAAAAGTCTCAACTACAAAATAGTAACATAACAAAATAAATAAGCTAAACTAAACAGCATTTAAAAAAAGTATCATCAATTTTGTTGACAACACCTTTGTAGTATGCTTTTGAAATGAAAATGTCTCCAAACTTTTGGTGGGTACTGTATTGTTTCAATAATATTGATATATTTTATTTTAACTACCAGAGGTGCATACATAAACCCCACTGATTAAAGTACTTATGTACTCATAGTTGATAAACTTTATCCTTGAAGGAATTTTTTAAGTAGGGAATTGAGCATAATTTATGTACAACTGATGTCTAAGTAAAATTAAACAATATATAATGTTGAATACTGGATCAGTACTTATACTTAACCCTGAATCTATCGTCTTCAACAAACTTTCACCATAATAGAAGGAATATATCATTTTAATATACAAATACACTACCATCATAAAACTATTCTAGTTATATATATACATGTATGTCTGAGACATGAACCATCCCTGAAAAAAGTCAACATAAATGAAATTGAAGGAATTCTGCACAAAAGTTTCCTATAAGGCCACAACAAGTTGATCAAGTGTTCCATGGATTCACTAGTATCTTAATTTTGACGGGGTTTTTTTAAAAATATTTTTATTTCTTCGCTCACTCATAAAAATTTGGTCAAACCACTATATAAAGCAAAAGAATAAAGACTTTAAAAAAAAATCTCCGCTCGCTCGCCCCTTTTTTTTCCAGAAAAATCCATAGAACACATAATCAACTTGTTGTGGCCCAAATACTAGTTTTACTGACAAACAAACATTATGTCAATAACAATGTATCTACTGCAAGATAATAGAGTCTGCAAATGGCTTATGAAGCAGACGTTCAGCAATAGGATGAGTGCTTAAGAACTCCCGGGTTCGAACCCCACTAGCGGCACTGCCCATTTCTTGGAGTAAGAAATAAATCTACACGCACATTAGTTCCACTCCACACAAATGTTAATAAGTAATGAGGAGAATCGCCTTCCTGGAGGAGATTTCAATGATCAGGAATTATATCGTACAAACATTGCAGTCAGCTGAATAAATACATATAAGGAAGCAGACTTTAAACCACATTAACATTTTACATTTAATTTTAACATTCATAACTGTTGTTTTGATCCTTGCAGGGACAATGCTCTAGTTATTCCAGGACAAACTCTATATAGGAGGTAGTGTTTGTATCCAAGGTATAACTTTCTATTACTGTCTTCAAGACAAGCTTTTATCGTGATGTCTGCTTACGACTCAGAAGGTTGTGGAGTCACAACCGATCTTGAGAAAAGTTAATATTCAACAAGTTTATTTGCACCCATAAAATGCCTCAAAGACATTTAAGCGCCAGAAAAATTTGAGGAGAATTTCTGGAAAGAAGATAGTGAACATAGCAGAGATATGTTATAAATTCACTTGTCATGAAAAAAGCTTCCATTTGGATAGATTAAAGTTTTCTCTATGACTCGTTACATCATGGTTTGGTCTAAGCTTGAACATTTTAATAGGATAACAACATTTAACAACATTAGTACTTATACTTGTATACATGTACTTTAACTCCGACGTCATCTGGTTACTGAAATCTAACACATTTCAGGTAACTATCTGAAATAGGACCCTAAAATACAAAAGTTGAAATGAGTTAAATGCTCAAAATATAGGTTGGTTTATATCTCTTCCAAAACCTACCCCATTATTTCCTTATCCGACAAGCTCAGTACTGAGAGACCAGGAAGCAGACCCTAATGTAAAACTCCTTCATTTACTATAAATAACAAATTTGTTTTCATATTGTCCAAACACAACTACATTTTATACCAGAAAAACTTTATAAAACATGTACTTTGTTTTTAAATTATTGAACCTCGCCCAGGTCCATGTGTGTTAATTGCACTGACAGTTTAAATAAATAAATTAACTTGATCATGGATCAAGTCACTGAAGGTTCTCATCGTTCATTACTGACATAACTGACTTATTCTATTAAAATTATTGTTGTATCTTAGTTTAAAAAATCTTATCCTTGAAAATTTTGACTGCATATCAAACAGTTAAATACCACGTGACTATATATGTCATAACCAATACTACGGTTTGGTGATGAAAGCGATAAAAACCACATCTACACAAAGATTTAAAGAGCTGTAAGCAATTTAAGTCTAGACAGATTTACATGATATCTACTAGAGGCTCAACAGGAATGTGCATAATATTGGCTGTGCATTACAGCTCCAACGCCAGTTTTATAGGTTTTGTAAAAACCCTGGAAACATATCATTTTTTATATTCAAAAAGGACGAGAAGACTTGTCACCGTAGAACGCTGTAAGTAGATAGTTTTCCAATGAAATTTTCAGTCACTGGCAGAAGTATGCACCAAGTAAGTGGTTAAACACTAAATCCAGAGATTTAGCCTCTATATAAGCGGTAAGTTAGTTGACTGATCCCAGTTATATAACCAGTACAATCTAACGTACCACTGTAAAACCAATAAAAACTTATCAAAATTTTATTTTCAATCATGTGCAGTACTTACCCATACTCACAGAAAAAGTATACATAAGAAAGAAGTTGTACATTGTTACAACTAACAACCAATTTTAAATCCTTCTTACCAACTTTAAACCCATAATCTAAAATTAAAAATACAAGTACATGAATTAGCTATCATATGAATCTATAGAAATAAGTAGTCAAAATATTTCTCATACTCTCAATTTTGTTCTGATGTTTGAACAAGACACCACACTTATAGATAATTGTAAATTCGAAAAGTTTTAAGTCTGAAATTTTATGATTTTCACATAAACAGGAAAAAACTCAGAATTTCAGGATTAGTCCTGAAAAATTTCACCCATGTGAATGTCATTGTAATACGACAGATCAATTTTAAAATGTAAACATGATACAGAATACCCTAGTAAACTGTGACTACAAGTCGTTTTAACATCATTTCTGTCTAAACTTATGATTAATAGAGCTGGAATCAGTAATTGGCTTTAACTATAATAAAAGTGTGATTGAAGCCATCATCAACTGTGGTTGTTTTGAGTCAGTTATGTGCAATATGGCTTCGATCGATGTGATTGAAACCTTGTGACACATAGGAATATATAGTCGTATATAGTAGTTGTACTATATAATGACTTGATTTTAGCAGAGTGAAGTAACTTTTGCTCCAATTTCAGAGTAAAATTGACTTTAATTAGTACATAGTGCAGTTTGGACATCATTTAGTCGTTAAGGTATACAAGAATCCACCGAAGTTACCCAATTAAACAATCCCAAGTATATAACTGCCGTAAGTAATCATGGAACATTCATTTAGATATACGCAGCGATAAAATAGTATACTCTAAATATCATGCATAAAACTCATACCAAGATATTGTTGAAATCTCAATCACTGTGTCAACCATCAGTTCTCTTCTACAAATACTCTTCAACACACTTTTAAATTCCATTTCAAATGCAATAAAACAAATATGGGGGATGAATGTATTCTGGTCTAATGCTGGCCCCACACCAGATAATTTAAACCATGTTTGCTAAAATCACCTAAAAGCATTATAACATAAATGTTTTATACATATAATCTGTGGGTAAGGGAAAAGTTAGTCTTAACTACATCTATATAAACTAGGATGTAGACTACTTACTTTAATTGTAAAAAAACCCTGCCCATCTAGCTACAGAACGTCCTAGCAATCAAGCTCCTGGATGCCATGCTAGTTTCACACCTTCCTGTCCCAAAGTATTCGATTTAAGAACATGTTCTGCACAATCTATGAACGGGCCCCATAAATGAACAATGGAAAAAGTGTTGTTTCGCTATTTTCATTTTACGAAGGGATTTTTTTTTCTAAAATAAAAAACATCGCCAAATACCAGTACGTAAAATTCATATTGTGGAACGTATTGCTGCGGCTACGTATTGCAATATACCGTTACACAGACCTGCCAACTTTTTCAAATCCCAATGAGGGAGATTTTTTGGCGACAAATTTCACTATTCGCGACACATATTTCGCTTTCTTCCGACACACTTTTTTAAGACATAAAACCTACAGATTACATAATCTCATTTGCTTAAGCAACTTCTACTTATCATTTCATTTATCAAAAAACAATAAATACAGTATATGTTTAACTTATTTATTTAATTGACATAAATTACAGAATTTACAGGCAGGATAAATAGATAAACTATGCTTTTCACATATATTAACACAATATAAACTCTGTAACAAAACAACAAAAAGAATGAATAACATATTGAAAGCATCATTTATGATCTAATCTATTGAAGGAACAGTTTTCAAACCTTGCAGTAATATGAACATTAATAAAGAAATCAAATTTGAAATACATGGAAGAAGCAGTTAGAAAACTTTTTATTCTTATAAAATGCATAAAAACAATCAATGAGACTCAAAATTTGAAAGCACTATTTTTGTTTTATCCTCTAGCAAACAGTATTTCTAGCTCATAAATTCTGTACATTTATTAAGAAAAGAAAATATAAAAAACATAGAATAAGAAGGCACTTTATCATACAATTATGTATTCAAAATAACAGAAAGAATCAAAATTTGAAAGCACTAACCATATTTTACCCTTTTGGAAGAACAGTTTGCTTAGCTCATAGTAATTTGCACATTTATCTAAAAAAAATCAAATTTGAAATACATAAAAATAGAAGTTTTTTTTAAGCACTTAATCATAAAATAATGTATTCAAATAACAATAAGAATCAACTGTGTAAGCACTTTTTTTTACTTCTTACAAGAACAGTATTCCTAACTTACCATAATTTGCAATTTTTAAACAAATATAATTTGAAAAACACAGTAACTGTTGAATTAGTAGAGATGGCTTAAAACATATGTATCTAAATATAATATAAACAAAGAGTACAACACACACATAAATCATTTGTACAAACAAAATAAAAGATATGTTAACAGCTAAACATAGTTCATATATATTTACATTTAATATATATACACAAACACACACCCTCACACACCCACACCATTTTAGCAAATGTGTTATGTCTCAGGTCAGTTTACAAGCAATAATAGAATAAGTTAGGCATCAATACATGATTATCAATGAAAATCTATAAATAGAAGTTTTATAGAACCATCTTATGAAAATTGTGTATAACAAACAATAAATATAAAACTAAGAAAGCACCATGGTAATTTGCACATTTAAAAAGAAAATGAATTCTAAACATTAAATAATGTTTAAAGCACCACTAAAAACTCTAGCTCATAGTTTCTTCACTTAATTCACAAACAATAAATATAAAACTAAGAAAGCACCATGGTAATTAGCACATTTAAAAAGAAAATGAATTCTAAACAGTAAATATAATATTTAAAGCACCACTAAAAAACTCTAGCTCATGTAAACATAGTTCCTTCACTTAATTCCGTCAATAATTTTCTATGAAATTAACAATTTTCCTTTTTCTTTTTCAAACCTTCATTGTAGCATTTTGTAGCCCTTTTAGCTTTATCTAACAATGCCTTGGCAGGCTTATAGTTATGACTTTTTACATCAATGTTAATTTTACAAGACAGCAAGGCTGCTATGGTATCTGGGTCAAGATCAGATCTAGTTTCACTCTGAACCTTCCGTACCATGGAAAATGTCCTCTCACAATCTGCATTTGAATTGGGAATAGCTAAAAGGCATTTAACTAGTTTGCTTAGGTAAGGAAACCTTGGTTTTAATGTCATTTTATTGGTTAAAGACATGACTTTGCCCCAATACATATCAACTCTAAATGGCTCTATCTGTTCAGTGCAGTCCTGGGAAGATTCTTTATCGTCTTTGGTTGAATTTCCTTGTCTGTACTGAGGAAGATGATTGGTCGACATAACTTGTAAGTCTGAGAACTCTTCACATATCTCATCAGCATAGTCTTGTGGTATAATGGTAGGAAAACGACTAACCAGACGCTGGACTGAAATAAACAACACAGAAGTTTTCCATCTAGAACTTGTTTAGAATTTTTTATATAAAGGAACATTAATGAAACATAAACAACATATGATGTTCACATTAAGAACAGGTAAAGTTAGTCTAAAGATAACCTATAACAAGAGCTCCGCTGGGCGGGGCATTATACGCCCGTGTGCAGTCCATGCTGTGTTCTATCTCATATAAAGTCCCTGTGACCTTGACCAATGACCCCGGGATCTCAGAATAGGTCCCATTCTTAACAGGAGGGCTATCCAAAGCAAAGATTTTGAGAACCTAGGTACAGCCATGGTTGATTTATCACCGACACAAAGTTTTCCATACAAACTTCCAGTGACCTTGACCCTGGGGCTTCAGAACCAAAAGTTCTCGCCCTTGACCCAAAGAGTATTGATACATAAAATTTGGTAAATCTTAGGTAAAGTTGGTTGTTGGACAAGGTTTTTCCTCATGATTTTTCTTTTGACTTTAACCTTTAACCCAGGGACCTAAAACAAAAGGGGCATATGCTAGACATTAAGGCTACCCTTAAATAAAATTTGGAAAACCTACAATGTAGGTACAATTATTATTGAGTAACTGTCCGGAAAATGTTTCAATATGAATTAAGTCCCTGTGACCTTGACTTTTGTCCCTTGGGTTTCCAAATCAAAAGAGAACATCAAATACCAAATAGCTATCAACACATTACATCTTGACAAATGGGCTGATCCTCATAAAATTTGGTTAACCTAGGTACAATCACTGTTTAGTTGTTATCCGGACAAGGGTTTTCCATATGATGCCCCTGTGACCTCGACCTTTGACCCAGTTTTGACCAAAAACCAATTGGGAACATCCTTGACACATGGGATACCCTCACATAACATTTGGTGAACTAAATTCATTTTACTTATTGAATATAGCATTATTTCCATGGTTTGCCATTTTGACTTTGTTAACATATTGATTGAACATTTGAAGTCTCTGATTGGTAATTTGATATCTTCTGGATGATGATTTAAACTTGACCCAGGGGCCCTCAAATCAATAGGGAACATCCTTGACACATGGGCTACTCTCACATGAAATTTGGTGAACTTAATTGCAGTCATTGTTGATTTACTACACGGACAATGATGCCCCTGTGACCTTGACCTTTGACCCAGGGGCCCAAAAAACAAATAGGACATAACCATGACACATGGGCTACCTTCACATAAACTTTAGTGAACCTAGGTACATTGGTTGTTCAGTTATTGTCTGGACAAGGTTTTTCCATATGATGCCTCTGTGACCTTGACCTTTGGGTCTGGGGCCCCAAAACCTATTGGGAACATCCTTGACACAAGGACTACATTCACATAAAATTTTATGAACCTAGGTACAGTCCTTGTTGAGTTATTGTCCAAACAAGGTTTTTCAATATGATGCCTCTGTGACCTTGACCTTTGACCCAGGAGCCCCAAAACCTAAAGGGCATATCCTTGACACAAGGGCTACCCTCACATAGAATTTGATGAACCTAGGTAAATTGGTGGTTCAGTTATTGCCTGGACAAAAGTTTCATTGTTTGCCATTTTGACTTTATAAAAATATTGATAGAACATATGAAGTCACTGCTTGGTAATTTGATATCTTCTGGTTGAAGGTTTATACTTGACCCTGTTTCCCTAAAACTTACAAAGTACATCCTTGATACATGGGCTACTCTCACATGAAATTTGGTGAACTTAGGTACAATCATTGTTGAGTAATTACCCAGACAAGGTTTGTCAATATGATGCCCCTGTGACCTTGACCTTTGACCAAGGTGCCCCAAAACCAATAGGGCATAACCTTGACACATGGGATACTTTCACACCAAATTTAGGTAACCTAGGTACATTGGTTGTTCATTTATTGTCTGGACAAGGTTTTTCCATATGATGCCTCTGTGACCTTGACCTTTGAATCTGGGGCCCCAAAACCTGTTGGGAATATCCTTGACACAAGGGCTACCTTCACATAAAATTTTGTGAACCTAGGTATAGTAGTTGATGAGTTATTGTCCAAACAAGGATTTTCAATATGATGCCCCAGTGACCTTGACCTTTGACCCAGGAGCCCCAAAACCAATAGGGCATAACCTTTACTCAAGGGCTACCCTCACATAAAATTTGGAGAACCTAGGTACATTGGTGGTTCAGTTATTGTCTGGACAAGTGTTTCATTGTTTGCCGTTTTGACTTTATAAACATATTGATAGAATATTTGAAGTCACAGTTTGGTAATTTGATATCTTCTGGTTTAAGATTTAAACTTAACCCTGTTTTCCCAAAACTTACAAAGTACATCCTTGACACATGGGCTACTCTCACATGAAATTTGGTGATTTTAGGTACAATCATTGTTGAGTAATAACCCGGACAATGCTTTTCAATATGATGCCCCTGTGACCTTGACCTTTGACCAAGGTGCCCCAAAACCAATAGGGCATAACCTTGACACATGGGCTACTTACACGCCAAATTTAGTGAACCTAGGTACATTGGTTGTTCAGTTATTGTCTGGACAAGGTTATTCCATATGATGCCTCTGTGACCTTGACCTTTGGGTCTGGGGCCCCAAAACCTATTGGGAATATCCTTGACACAAGGGCTACCTTCACATAAAATTTTGTGAACCTAGGTACAGTAGTTGATGAGTTATTGTCCAAACAAGGATTTTCAATATGATGCCCCTGTGACCTTGACCTTTGACCCAGGAGCCCCAAAACTAATAGGGCATAACCTTTACCCAAGGGCTACTCTCACATAAAATTTGGAGAACCTAGGTACATTGGTGGTTCAGTTATTGTCTGGACAAGTGTTTCATTGTTTGCCGTTTTGACTTCATAAACATATTGATAGAACATATGAAGTCACAGCTTGGTAATTTGATATCTTCCGGTTTAAGATTTAAACTTAACCGTGTCTTCCCAAAACTGATAAGGTACATCCTTGATACATGGGCTACTCTCACATGAAATTTGGTGAACCTAAGTACAGTCATTGTTGAGTTATTACCTGGACAATGTTTTTCAATATGATGCCACTGTGACCTTGAACTTTGACCCAGGGGCCCCAAAATCGATAGGGCATATTCTTGACACATGGGGTACTCTTACATTAAATTTGGTGAACCTAGGTACATTGATGTTTCAGTTATTGTCTGGACAAAGTTTTTCAATATAATGCCCCTGTGACCTTGACCTTTGAACCTGGGGCCCCATAAACCTGTAGGGCACATCTTTGACACATGGGCTACTCTTAAATAAAATTTGGTGAACCTAGGTACAGGCATTGTTGAGTTATGGTCCGGACAAGGTTTTTCAATTTGATGTCCCAGTGACCTTGACCTTTGACCCAGGGGCCCCAAAACCTATTGGGAACATCCTTGACACATGGGCTTCTCTCACATAAAATTTGGTGAACCTAGGTAGATTGGTTGTTAAGTTATTGTCAGGACAAGTTTTTTCCCCATATGATGCCACTGTGACCTTGACCTTTCATGCAGGGGCCCCAAAACCAATAGGGAACATCTTTGACACATGGGCTACTCTTACATTAAATTTGGTGAACTTAGGTACATTGGTGGTTCAGTTATTGTCCGGACAAGTTTTACCTATTTTAAGTCCCAGTGACCTTGACCTTTAACCCTGGGGTCTCAAAATCAATAGGGAACTTCCTCCACCCAAGGGCTATCCACACATATAATTTTAGGAACCTAGATATATCCTTTCTTGAGTTATCATCCGGACAAGCAATTGTCCACGGACGGACAGACGGACAGACGGACAGACGGACAGACGGACAGACGGACAACAGCATAACATAATACGACCGTTTTTTCAAAACGGGCGTATAAAAAGTGTATCCAACCGTTTCTTTTATATTGTAACAATGAATTTAAAGTAATATTTGAAGACCATTTAGTGAATACTTACTGCAGTCTGACTCAACATCATCCCAATTGTCAGGCACCAAGACCCTGCTGTCTTGTAGAAGTGGTTCATCAAATGGGAAGTTCTTAACCATTTTCTTAACAGTTGCAATGTAAAAACTTCTCACAGAACTGAAAAATAGGAATATCATAATGGACATGAAATATAAAGGCAAATGACTGACTCTGAATTATAAAAATAATTTTCATAATTAAACCAGCATTAAATTCTTAAATCTCTTCCTGAAAGCTCACTGTCTCATTAACAGATCAAATTCCCACACATGGCATTAACTATTCTGAAGAAGTAAGTAAAATGGCGAGGTAATCACCGCTGATGTTTAAAGATCTTTTGACTTTAGACATTGACATGTATAGCGACAGTCTTTCAGATATAGCAAAGAGTGTTCATAAAGTCATCCGAGTTATATGCTAGTTAAATATATTTATATGATCAATTCATATTTGCTTTTATTACCTGAAGAAAGTATTAATCTGACGAGGAGATAAATCATTTTTGTTCTCATCTAAGTATATTCTTGTCTGCTGGCCTACAGCTATAAGGTCATCAGCAAGGTGATTTTCTGGATTTTCATATTCTATGGATTGGACGTTCTTAGCCTCTCTAATCACACGGGACTTGAAAAATCTCTTTAAGTACTTTCTCATTAAGTGACTAACTTCTTCAGACATGAATCCAATGCGTGCATCATCTGTCTGAAATGTATACATAAGAGTGTTCTGAACATATATAAAAACTTCATTATTAAAAGTATAGCAGTTTATGAACTACAAAGAAAAATAACATTTAATAATGTTTGAAACAATTATAATAGAAAAGTACTGTTTAACTAGTCATTTGACAGGTTTAAGTTATCAATTGTATGCCAATATCAAGTTACTAATTAGGGGCGCAGCCTTTGCATGTCATATTTAGATAACTTCATAGTTGTCGACAATTCTCCAGCTTTCATTTTAATAAATGTATTAATCTTCCTTTAAATAACTCGATAATACAATAATAACTTGAAGTATAATACAAAAAAAACCATCATTATTCTCTGTTTAATAAGTACATGTATGATTAAAGTAAGAATGTTATAAAGTTACCTGGAAGGTTGTATTAAACTCATACAAAGCTACAAGAATGAAACTCAGAAACTTCAAGTACATGAAAGTTGTTGGATCAGAAAGTAGGGTGGCTACTCGTTGCACTCTTCCTGGTTTCTCTATGTCTTGGTGGGAGTTGAAATAACTTTTTAAAGCTGGATAGTGGTCTATTGTTCTGTTTACACATTTCTGTAAAGACAACCATCTTGTTCCCACATGTTTCAGAATCTTGGAGTACTCAACATCAGTAAACTGAAGAAACTCCTTGTAAATCTCTTGTCGCTTTGTGCTGTAAATGAAACATTTATAAAAATGTATTTTTACTTCTGCTACATATCATTACGTACATACATATTAAAACATAACATGTCTACTAGTTTTGTGTTACCATTGATACACATTATCAAAATAGTTCATAATAAAAAAGCATCTGTTGAACTCTTTTCATGTATCAATACTTTGAGGAACTATCACTTAACAAAGTTTACACTGTTGTCACACAATGAAGGTGAAAATCCCCCAACGCTAATATTTTTTCACTTTTACAAGTTCTCTCAAGTTGTCATGAATTTGAACAAAAAAGGTCGGGCACTGTCTATTTTATTTTAGGCTTTGCTTGACAGCTTATTCATGAAATCATGAAGTTATATCAGTATTTAAGTAATGCATGAGAAAATATACCTCTTGTCAAAATGGAAATAAATATCTATCAGTAGCTCATCTATGTTCGGCGGCAACTTCTTGACGGCTGCACCAGCACACAAATTGGCCATATGACACACACAACCATTGGCATACACATGGGGATTTTTCTCTAATATACGTGAAAGCACCGAGTTCTTCTTTCCAACCATAGTATTACAGTTGTCACTGGTGAATGCCACAACATTCTTCCACGGAATATCTCTATCACTGAAAATATAAAAAAAATGTTCTATTAACATACCAGTAAAGATGAACATGTTTAGAATTCTGATGATCACATATTAACAAATAATCAGAAAGGAATAAGCTATCCAACTAGTGACTCAGTCTGATTGCTGTAAATACATGTAGTTATTTGTTATTGTTATCGTTAAGATAAGAAAATTTTATTTAATCTCGACAAGTCAAAGACAACGAAGCCATATAAACTAGTGAACTGACTAAGCTGATGTTGTATTTCCACCTGTAAACATGTAATACAGGAAATAAAACTTAAACAACAAACTAAAATCACAACAAATTTACTGACGAAAACCTACCTAAGTACCCTATCTAGTCGATGAAAGATAGCCTCCGCTGTCCCTATATTACAAACAGGCATGTCTATAAGGCGAGTCACCACTTACCCTGCTTCATCAAAAAATCTAGCAAGGATAACCAGAAACTTCTTGTCGGACCTGTCATTGGACTTGTCAATGGCTAAGGAGAATATGGCTGGGTCTGGAGTTTCTTCATCACTTCCTCTCTTGCTTCTAAATCCAAAGCTCCTTTAACAATCTGTGTAGTTTTGGTACGAGCACAACTGAACTTCTTAGCAATGTTACTGTCAGGGAAAATAGATTTCACAACCTTGTTAAAATCGTCACTTACAGCAAAAGGCAAGTTATGCTCAGCTACAAACTGCGACCAAATTGTTTCACTTCTGATGACTTCGTTTTCGTCTTCCTTAGTAGTAAAAAAGTTTCTCAATGGTGTGACGTTTACTGTTGACTTAATAAATACCTTATGAATATCAGCGACTTCATGGCGATGAACATCGTTCTGACCACCGTATTGTACACTAAAATGTCTCACACAAGCTTTACAAAACGCAAAATTAGGTCCCCTGTCGGATCTACCTAGCCATGATCTCTTCTCTTCCCATTCTGACTGGTACTTGCATTTGTATTTAGCACTTTTCTCTTTATCCTTTACCGGTGACTTCATTTTGACAACGGTAGATTTTCAGTTTGTTTTCATTAATTTTCTGACAGGAAGCGGAAAAACTTCAATTTTACGTCCGGTTACCCAGTGCGTATAGACGCGCGTGTAAACTAGGGTACCAGCAAACTAGTTTAAACCAGTTTTTACCAGCTCCGTATTGTTTACGTAATGGACAAAAATATTGACGAATGAAAAAGAAATTAACGGAAAATTCGACCTTCACCTTTTTATTACGGAAAACCCGAATGCGGGAGATTCCAATAAGATTGCGGGAGAAGAAAAAGCCGACTTGAATGCGGGAGAAACCCGCAAAATGCGGGAGGGTTGGCAGGTCTGGGTACATGGTGACAGCCCTAATTTCTACTTACTGTGATCTTAGTCGCAAATAGTTAGTAAAATAATCAACACGGCATTGATTACACAATGTCATCAACAGTCATACGACTCAGTTTTGTTGTACTTTCATGTAAAAGTTTAAGTAAGTATATACTTACCAAGGAAATGGGAAAAAATATGTCTGAAGTTTCCAATAATAAATATGCTCTACATACAATAGATTCATACCATGTAAGTTTTCTGTCCTATGATGTCAATTTTTATTATCATTCAGTTCTGTTTTTTTTTCCGACATTTATACCATATCTATTTCAAATAATATAATATAAAAACAGAACATAATAAAGACTTTATTTTAAGAGGCTACACATTTGGATAAATCCAATCTTCCATGTGGGCCTCTATCAAACATATTACACAGTATATACAATATTTACATAATGTAGAATGCATATTAGACTGGAGAAAAACATGTTATATACATAAGAAAATCAAAATTAAGAGCAAAGTAACCTGAAAAAAGGAACAATAGGCATGAGATGAGTTTAAGGTGGACAAAGAATATTTCACTCTTTTTGCATTTTCCATTTAATGTACTGCTTTTTGAATGAGCTAAGGCTGTTAGCAAGACGGATGTTTAGGGGTATTTCATTCCAAATGACTGGTCCTGAGTATGTTATAGATTTTCTAGAGAATTCAAGCCTAGGTTTCGGAACATTTAGTTTTTGTGTAGAACTTGATCTTAATTGGTGATTATTACTTAAGACGAATCTGTTATTTAAATATTCAGGACTTGTGTTATTAAGAGATTTGTAGACAATAATAGCCTTTTTATAGTTAACACGGTCTGGAAATTTCATCCAATTTAGTTGTTTGAATAACTCCTCCGACGGGGCATCAAAAGGTTTGTTAAGAATTATTCTGGCGGCCTTTTTTGAAAGAACTAATAAGAATCAACAGCTAAGTATCAACGTACAGTACACACATGTAATCAGATAGTTGGTCTATATATTTAAACAATTAAAACTCTTATTTCACGAATGTCTGTTTCTTTTCGACAAAATTCTCCATTGCATGTTTTATACCCCGTCACACCAAACTCGTTCTGAAAAAAATTAGCTCAAACTGTGTGAAAACAGACTGGAGGTAGTTGCAACTTACAAGGTCTGTGTTCGAACGTTATGGACGAGCTTGGATGCGGTTGCAAGGGAATGGGGTTTCAGAACTTTGAGTCGACCCAAAATATTTTTGCGGCCACCCTGTTCTGCAATTCAACTGAGTGACAACATACTGACAACGGAAAGGACGAACTGCGAACGTAATTAAACGATATAATCCCGTTTACCTTTTAGAAATGCTTATACTGACCCTATGAAACGTTAATTTCGTTGTTCAAATGCGTGGAATCACATGTTTTGCGCCATCGAAACTTTATTACGGGGGCAAAATGTGTGGTAGCACCGTCTATGACGTAATCACTAGAAATGGCTATGTGCACGGTTACCGTTAAAATAAGACAAAGATATATTCGATTCTTAAGCTAAGGAGAAGCGCAGGTGGTCCATCTAGTAATATAATATACGCGAGACAATGTTCTGTGGCAAGATAAAACAATAAATTCAAATAGACCCACTTTGACTATTCTAGTTATATTATCAAACGAAATATCGTGCCCCAGCACGAGTGCTTTAATAATCGCATCAAACGAGTGCCTATATTTTATTAGACAACAAAATATAGACAACTGTAAGTTATTTCTTAATTATAAACCGGGAGAGTTGATGCTCTGAAAATGTGCCTGAATCCCTTAGAAATAACCAAAACTAAGGAATTTTCAGGGCCGCCGGTCATCTGGTCCTCTGGTCCTCTGGTCAGGGTTTTGCCCTGGGCAATTGGAGGCTCTCATACGGCCCCTCGGAATCCCATTCTGCTTATTCATTTTACGTCCCCTCTATCTTAAATATAATTTCCGCCCATCTAACTAGAAATCTTGGATTCGTCCCCAACCAACATTCTATATCGGCCCGACATCACACCTATATGGTTTTCTACATGACGGCCCGACGTCGGATTAAATCTCGGCTGCAAATAGGAATAATGTCGACCCGACATCGGTAGTACAATATCGGGCGGATGTCTAGACAATATCGGTCCAATATTTCTTGCCTACATCGGGCCGACATCAAAACAATAGCGGTGTTATGTCAGTCAACAGTAGAATTTATTCTATATCGGTCCGACAGCAAACCTATATGGTTTTCTATGACGGCAAAACGTCAGATTTAACCTCGGCTGCAAATAGAAATGATGTCGACCCGACATCGGTAATAAAATATCGGGCCGATGTCTACACAATATCGGTCCGATATTTCTTGCCTACATCGGGCCGACATCAAACAATTGCGGTGTGATGTCAGTCAACAGTAGAATTTATTCTCGTTGTAAATCGGTCCAATTGCAAACCTTTATGGTTTTCTATGACGGCCCAACGTCGGATTTAACCTCGGCTGCAAATAGGAATGATGTCAACCCGACATCGATAGTACAATATCGGGCCGATGTCTAAACAATATCGGCCCGATATTTCTTACCTACATCGGGCTAAAATCAAAACAATAGCGGTGTACATGTATATTAATAAACCGTGGCGTGAAAATAAACAGCCAGTATGCAAAAAAGCAAACGGATTTGTTACAAAAAAGATTATTAAAGCGAATATTTAGTATATTCTAACTATAAAGAGCAAATGATAATCACGGCCTGTCGCGAAAATATGTTACAAATATTTTCAACCATAATTTTACTTTAGAATAAGACTAACAGATAAATTTTGTATTTTGCAATCGCTCAAATGGTTAAAATGAAGTACTGTAATTACTAGTGTTTACACATTTGTTAAATCATCATTAGATCTACTTTTAGAAGAAAATAAACTTCACCTTCATCACCTTCCTTTGTTTTGGCGGTTTTTCAAAGAAAGAAGGAATGCAGTGAATATTTGCCAGTTCTTCATTTAAAATAATATTAGTATATAAGAGTGGTTTTTATGTACTTAAAAAATATTTATTTCAATTACAAACAACAATTCATTTCAAAACACAGATAAAATTATTTTAAAATTCATACCAAAATGTACAATTTTTTTCCTGCATGGTAAACAAGAAAACGCAATATCGTACCGTTGTCAATCCGATATACAAAATAGTTGCGTTCATTACCATGTAGTCCCGACACAGACCCGAAATACGTTTTTTGACGTGAAATAGGGTTAGTGTGGTTCTAGAAATTGAAATCATACACTGGACTATTTATTAAAATAGTTAAGTGAACAATACAATTGCAGTAAGCATTTTCCAAAATATTGAGTATGTCGGCACTGCAGTGGTCCGATGTCGGTTCCAAAATAGGCACATTTTGCCGGTATGACAGTACGTAAGTATTATAAGCTGATAAAAAAGGTGTTTCATTGGAATTTATATATTTCATAATATTTTAATGATTAACAATATATGAAGGTGAAGCAGAAATCGCACTATTGTACCGATGTAAATCCGATTTACAAAATAGTTACATTAATTGATCATGTTGGCCCGACGCAGACCCGATATACGTTTTTGATGTAACATGAAATGGGGCTAGTGTGCTTCTAGTAATTAAAACCATACACAGGAATATTTATTATCATAATTAAGTAAGCAATTCAATTGCATTTATAATTTTTCAAAATATTGAGTATGTCGGCACTGCAGCGCTCCGAAGTCGGCCCCAAGTCGGCACATTTTGCCGATATGCCGACATTAATTGTATATCGGCCCGATATGGGCATGCTGGCTGGGTCTATGACTCAAGAGAACTGCAGAGACGAAAATATACTTACATTAGCCTGCCTGTAAATTTTAGATTTGGGAACATATATGCTTGATGTTAGAATACATTTTATACTAGTCTTCTGACATGTTTTGTGTTTTAACTAGTTGCGTTGTACATAGCCCGACAATTAGTGTGCAAGCCCCGGCTGGGGCACAATATTTCGTTTGATAATATAACTAGAATAGTCAAAGTGGGACTATTTGAATTTATTGTTATATCTTGCCACAGAACATTGTCTCGCGTATATTATATTACTAGATGGACCACCTGCGCTTTTCCTTTGCTTAAGAATCGAATATATCTTTGTCTTATTTTAACGGTAACCGTGCACATAGCCATTTCTAGTGATTACGTCATAGACGGTGCTACCACACATTTTGTCCCCGGAATAAAGTTTCGATGGCGCAAAACAAGTGATTCCACGCATTTGAACAACGGAATTAACGTTTAGTAAGGTCAGTATAAGCATTTCTAAAAGGTAAACGGGATTAAATCGTTTAATTAATTAGTCAGAATTAGTTTTTACTAGTAATTATCGATGTCATTCACAGGAAACAGACTCAATTTTTCCCTACATACTACAGTCAAGGGACATAAATGAGTTCCCACGCTACATGACGTAGTTTCTTTCAACAAAGTTCCGTACATTATCACCGTTTTTTTGTCGTTTTATTTTATCTAATTAGTTTTTAAATGCAAGGGAGAATAATGTGATGTCCATTAGATCAATTAGATCGAATAATAGTACCGATTATTTCCCTTTCCTTGTTTACGTCAGCAAAAAAATTAACATGGCGCGCCACGGAAAACAGTTGACCCCTGAGGCGAAAAACATAAAAATTAGATTATCAAAACAGAGATTTTCTAGCCGAAACATTCAAGACATAACTGGATACAATAGAAGGACTGTGTCAAAAATTTTGAAGCTGTTTGTTGACCGAGGTAATGTTGAAAATCTTCCTCGTAGTGGACGGTGACCAAAAATTACGAGACGTTCGGATGCCCCGTTATCTTGATGGTGAAAGTTAATCGTCGGCAGACTTTAACCGAGTTAACATATGAATTTAATTGATGTATTGAGGACCAAGGGTCATATCTCCAAGTATTAGATGTTTCATGCGAGTTTGTTTTGATTTTGAGTTTAAATGTCAAGGTTAAATGTCAACAATGCTGTCAAATAAATCATGACGTCACTTAGAGTGGGAACTCATTTATGTCCCCTGACTGTACAGTGAACTCGACAGTTCCGGGTCATCGACAATTCCGGGTCACTTTTTTAAAATAGTACAGATGATTCCTTAATAATTCAATATTTTGATTATATGATAGTTAAGTCATGTACACTAACCACTTAGCTACTGTTACACAAACTTTCCATGTTAACATTTCTCTACCGGAAGTCATAGTCATGAAACACTAAATAGCGTCTTTTCCAACCAATGCGAAAGTACGTGAACGTTTCGTCCATGCGTTCGAAAAAACAGCGATTTATATCCACAATTTAGATAAAATAAGTCCTTATTGCACATCATTTTGCTGGAAATTTATCGGTGAACACGATTTAACTCATAGATTTGTTTAATCTAATTACTGTTAGACAATAATGCAGACAATTTGACCTGGTAAGCACGTGACAATTTCGGGTCAAAACTTAACCCGTATTATATACAATCATTTATTTTTATTAAAAAGTATTTTTTTAACATTTAAAATTGATTTTATACATAATTTTATCCCATATGTTAGATATTTGTCAATTAAATACAATTATTGTTTGACATTTTGAGTTTTACTTTTTACACGCAACTAATTGTATTTATGGTACTTGTTTTTATATGCAATAGGTAATTGCAAGTGACATGATTAGATCTTTAATTTACGAGCTTTATTTTTGTTTAACTTGGAAGAAACTATGAGATAAAGTCTTTATTGACAAAAAGTCGGCTGTTTTATTGATTTTAACCCTGTTGAGACCACTCCGGATTAAAGAGACAAGCATCTGTCACGTGACCCGGAATTGGCAAGTGCGACCCGTAACTATCGAGTTTGCAACATGCAATTTCGAAAATTGTAGGAAATTACAAGCAAATAAACACTATTAATTTATTATAGCATGGTAAGGTGGAAGTATTTGTTTATCAATTTATGCAGGTTTGATTCCCACAACTTTCGTTTTGAAGAGACACGCATCGTTTGTTTCGTAACTGACCCGGAACTGTCGAGTTCACTGTATACTGGTTGGCGTCCTACAACCGGACGTTTTTAGAACTCTTTTTATTTACAATAACGTTAGAACTGTTTATACTACACGCTAGATTTTTTACCTGGAAGAAGTTAGGTTCAAGGTCTCTCGAATGTTATCGGGTTTTCTACTTTCTAAAAATAGAACACATGTTTTGAGGCCCTGGCAGAGGGTCAATAAATTGTGCTTATTTTGCACCAAACTGTTCCATGTTTCCGGACATTCCGCCAACATTCATTTCAGTTGAAATTTATACTATAGTTGACATTTTACTGTCAAACATCAATATATTAAATGTAAATATTGTATTTTCAACAATCATACGCACATATTGGTGATTTGTTGGTGCGGGCTGTTACAAAACCAAGCGCTCCAGTGATCAACAACAAATGATCAAATTTATCAACAAAATGAAGTGTCTACGCGGGTGTCCGGATTTGTAGGTCGTCCGAGTTTGTAGGGGGCCAACCAGTATAGGGAAAAATTGAGTCTTTATATATACTATATAGGGAAAAATTGAGTCTGTCACCGGTGGATGTCATTTACATACGAAGTCAAAATTATGATGGAAAAATCGTACCTCGAGCTAGGCTCTACAGTAGCCAGGTTCCTTAACTACAACTGTCAAACGAGAATAATGTGCAAGAAACAGGTAATTAGAATGAACTTTTTGTGATGGTGAATATTTTTCAGTAAATCTTTATTACCTTTTTCGCTCTGTCAGTACAATCCATCAACTGTTGTTTAAAAGTATGTTATTCCAAAAGAAGCACATGGCAGGATCAGGGTTTGTCTATTTGTGAAGTTATAATTAGCTGTCACATGACTTGATAAACAGAAGACAGGAATGGCTACCTGCCATGTGCTTCTTTTGCAATAACATACTTTTAAACAATAATAAAAAAGTGTTATTAGTCACAGTCTGCGATTGGACGGCTCATTTCAAATTGCATGATGTTGACGATGTAAACAAGTTACGTATCATAACAATTTTGTCATGAATATTATGATGAGAAAAGGTCACCTGAATGTGATCCTCATTTGAAAAAGGCCAGATCTAAATTAGCGAGTTGGCAAGCAAAAAATGTTAGATCGGGTTTTAATCAGATTGCTTGAACTACACCCATAATTATTAGCTCCACTATTCGAAGAATAGTAAGAGCTATCCCACTCACCCTGGTGTCAGTGTTGGTTGAAGTTTTCTAAATGGGCTATTATTTTGTATACCGTCAAAGATATTTGCTTCAAACCTCACATACTTACTTACTGTGACACAGGGCATACCCCTGACAAGTAACATAACTCTGTTAACAGTAATTTCTGAGTTATGCCTCTTATCCACCTGAAATTTTGGTTAAAGTATGCATGCAAGCCCTTATCTCCAAAACTAATTCAGATATCAGTTTCAAAATTCTCACAAATATTAACAATCATAATGAGAGCTTGTAATAACTAGTGCCATAACTCTGTAAAGCTTTCTGCCAAAATTATGCCACTTTTTGTACTTGAAGTTGAAAAATATTTGTTACACTTCTGCATGACTCTTGCTATCTCCAAAACTAACTCATGTATCAAGTTGAAACCTCACACAGATACTTAGTATAAAAATATGAGGTCGTATCACTTGGTCCCATAACTCTATGTAGTTTTTTTCAACAGAATTATGCCCCTTTTTGGACTAAGAAAATCTTGGTTGAAGTATTTCAAGTAAGTTCTTATCTCCAAACTAGCTACCATATCACTCAGAAACTTCTCACAAACATTTAGGCTAAATATCCAAGCTTGTATCAACATAAATACAATGTATATGAAGCTTTACTACAAAATTATCACCCCTTTATAGACATACAAAATGTTGCTTTAAGTTTCCAACCCGGGTCGATAGATCAGTCGGAAGGGCGCAGGGATTTGGATACTTGGGCCGCAGGGGGTGCGGGTTCCAATCCCACCCGGGGAGGTTATACCCTTCCATGAAAATTTGACAATAATGTCGATTTTCCTCCATTGATTAGATAATATGGAGAAGTTTCCGGCCTTGTGGAAGGGTAGGTGAGTACTGGTTATAGACAATGGTCCAGGAAAGCTAGGTTAGGTGCGCTGGACACCGTGAAATGACCTAAATTGTGTTGATACGGCGTTAAATCCGATAAATAAATAAATTTAAGTTTCCAATGTAAGTTGCTTTTCCAAAAGTAACTCAGATAATGGGTTCAATCTAGAGCGCGCCATTGACCCCTTATGAACGGAGATGGTGCAATTTCAATCGTCTATTGGGCCCGTCAGGCGCACTCGCTGAAAATATGGCTATAACATGAGTTTGACAATTTTTTGTTTATTCTAGGCCATTTAGTTTCGTTACATCCATTTTGCTTAATTAAACGGGTATATTAGTCTTCTTAAATTACACACAATTTACTCCAATATTTGATAATTATGCCGTATTCTCTCAGTGATTTACATTACGGCCCCGACGTCGAGCATTTATTTTTGCGCTAAAATCCAGCCGAGAGTCGGAGATAGGAATTAATTTTTTAGCCACGCTTTTATAAATCATTGACAAATAAGACTTATGTGTAAAATAGACCTTTGTTCAATTAATAGGCGTCCTCTAAATAATCAATAGTGCTACATATATGACGGCTCAGTACAATTGATTACGTAATCAAATGGTTGCAATTAACAAACTCGTGACAATCTTTGGTGTACATTGGTTGAGGTAGATAAAACTTTCTTTTATGTTTGCCGATAAGTTGATAATTCTAATGAAGTACTAGGGTATTGTGTGACAGTTTAAATAGACATAATTGGTTGATTTTTTTTAAAGACAAATAAAGATGGGAAAAACAGTAATCTCCGATTAGATAATGAACTAATTCGTTAAATTCAATAAGAAACAAATAACTTTAACGTAATTTTACAACAAATAAAGTTATTTGTATTTTAATTATTCAAAGCATGGTATTCAATTTCGTAAAAACAAACTTCCTTTAATTATTTGTTTGTTATGTCATACATTTTCGCGAATGTCATACATTTTAACTGAAACATTCTTAAATCTACGTTAGTTATTTGATGACCATTTTAATTTGCTTATAAGTTTTTCTTAATTAAATCCTCTATCTTTTCTGAATTCTAGATAACTACTGATTTGTTCAACCAAATTGAAATTGTGAAAATTGGAAGAGTAGTCGCCACGTAATCTTTCAGCTAATGCTGTGTATCAGACTAAAATTCAGTAATCAGCATGCACTGCCAATACAAATCAATATTTATGAAAAGGTACGATAAAAGAACCAATTTAATGACAAATATTTAAACAAATAAATGATAAGTGCTGTTCGTACAGTTCATTGGTGATGCATGAAAAGCATACATAGCAACATAGCAAATGTGACGTGCCTTGCTCAATTTGTCAAAATTATACTGGTATTGACAAAAATTTACAATTAAAAGAGTAATACTTTGATATTTTATTCATGGCCCTCGTTTTTATCTTGGGCCCCCTATTTTGAAGTCCATGGGCCCAACTGGCCCCCTCTTGGACCATTCTAGATTGAACACTGTGACTAAGGCAAAGCCTCAAAGTGAGCTCGACGCATCAAAACTTATATGTGGTGAGGTTACCACATTTTATTACTTGTTAGCTTGTAGACCCATAAAAGTCTGAAATTAATGGAGATTAAAAAGAGAGAAAAGAACCTTCTAAAGGAAATCAATTTTCAAGACCAATCAACAAAACACTAATTATACACTATGATCACTCTATGTGTTTTGCTGTACTTAAAAGCGTCACATCACAGAGAAATGGAAGGTAGGACTACACTTGCTTCCTCACAAAAATGTCATGTTCTCCAAGATGCAAATAAAACATTTGATTAGGCTATATATTCAGCTTCAACCCACAAAACATATCCCCTGTATTTTTTTTAAACTTGCAGACCATGCTTGTAAACATGGCCTTATTGTAGTTGCTTCAGTGATATATTTATTCCAGGGCCTATTAATAAAAAAAAGTAAGGGGAGATAACTGCGTAATTAATTGTATTAAAAAAAAGTCTGACAACATCTCATTCTTTTATGTCAGAATCATATTTCAATTCTGAAAGAAATGTATTGTACATTATTATTTATCTTTTGAATGTATTAAAAAAACGGCAATAAAACATTTATTTTTTAAGATAGATATATTTTTCCTCTTTAAACAATGCCCGGTACCGTTAAGTTACGGAAACATGCTGGTTTTATCATAAACGTCTTTTAGCGACGTCATAAACTGTGCATTGGTAAACTAGTATATTCGATGTAAAAAAGTCTTTATTAAATAGAGTAAAAGAAGGAATAAATTAACAATTATTTTGAATTGTTATTATGGAATATGCATTGTAAAAACACTTTTGAAATTATTCTGTAAGTGAAAAAGGCCATAAGGCAGCTGTTAATCTTTTAAGCCAATGAAAAGACGCCACTTGCTTTGCCCCGTTGACTCTCCTCCGGATGCGCAAGGTGGGTTCAAAAATCAACTTCGTGTACATTGTCAAAATACAATACTGTATAGAAACATATTCGCGTTACTGTAAAGCTCGCTTTTCGAGTTGGCCCTTTGGGCCTGCTCTTCGAGCTTGCTACTTACTATGAACATATTAGCATCTATCACTAGGTCCCATAACTCTATGTACTTTTTGGAAATAATTATGCCCCTTTTTGGACTTATATGTTGAAAGTTTTGAATGCAACTTCGTTCTGCAAAGCTTTCACAGGTGACAGATTCTGCTTATTACATTGCTTTCTTTTAGCATTATTCGAATAGTCGAGCATTGGCTGTCTTACAGACAACTCTTGTTATATTACTAGTGACTGACTAAGTCCATATTTAATAAAAGGTCAGAGGAAAAATGGCCTTCACTTTACAAAAAAATACATACATCTGTCTTTAACTTACAACTGCCCTACATGATTTATAATCAGTGGTATGATGTGGAATGGCTGTAGCAATCATTTCATGACCAAGCTTCATGAATGTATCCCCTGTGTGGGAATGAAATCTATGACCTTGATCAGTAATCTTGTGCACTATCAACTGAGCTAGCCAGGAGGCTTTATATCAAATAACAAAACTTTGTATTATAAATATCATATATTGTTTTTTGTTTTATACATGTACATTTTACTGACTGCAATAATTATATTTTGTAGGATAACTTGTTGCTGTAAGTCTGATAATGATAGTAGTAAGATGTATTTCTGTGTTCCTGCAAAAATATGAAATGGTTTTGTTGTCGCTTCACTCTCACAATATTAGAAAACTATGTAAGACTTGCTAAACATCTACAGAGTGACTCGTAAGAAGAGCTTGGCTGTTTAATGACTACATTGACATCTATTGTTACTAATGAAGAATTCATAAAGAACAAGTGTTAAAGGTTTTTTTTCACGTGAAGTTAAGCTGTGTGTTTAAGGGGCAGAATAATCCCCATGCTTCAACAGTAATAGATTTTCTATGATTTGTGTAATTTTTCACTTAGTTTAAGTATCCACTGACCTCCAAAAGTTCCTTCACACATTCACAAATTTGGAGGATGGAAGAAAACTTGAGCAGCAAAATCAAAAATTTGAAGTTACCAATAGAAAATCAATTTCCATTGAAAAATTTAAGTATCGTATAGAAATTATACAAATTTGATCCTATAAATAATTAAATTGTTTATAAAATTTAAATTTTATAAATAGGACTGTGAAGAAACTGAGAGGGCAGTGTAGCTGTGTTTATTGGGCATAATAATTCACATGCTATAAGTTTGAACGTTGTTGGTCAAACTCAAGAAAAATCAAACCATTATATTACTATGAAGACGCACCAATTGTGTAGATAACAGATGTAATAATTTTACTAGTGTTTTGTAAGTCATGTAATTTTTGCTCGCCCTTTTTGCTGAGCTATTGCAGGGATGCTTTATAATAGGGATTTATAACAGGGTGCTTTTTTGGATTTTTTACTGTCTATAACTGGCTGAAGCAGGCTGTAAAATCTATCCCTGAGTTTAAAAACTTGCTAATTTATGTTTTTAAACATTCCTTCTACGCATCTTGTAAATGTTTCTGAAGTTTTTGACAAAAATTTGCCGCAATTAAAATGACCAAAAATATGACTTTAGTTTGTGTAAAATAGGGCTAAAATGGCAGATCTGCAGGAAAATACATTCTTTTGTGAAGCAGTCTGTGAGCATAATTTACATCATCAAAATCATATAGAAACATGTTTTTCCTAACCTTTTTATTAATTTTAATGGTACTGGTATAAAATTTCACGCGAGTATCTTTATTTCAACTTGTTATACTTGTTATCTGTTTGGGCCAAAATAATACCGAAGACAGTGAAATTTGATGAAAATCTATGTCGTTACAAATCCCTGGCTATTGTCATGGCATATACAATTTGTACAAATGAACTAATCCACAACAGGGGATGCTTAAGGAGGCTATAAAATATTCATTATTTATTTTGATCAGTTTAAATGAGTGTCCTGGTGGTGCTATTGTAAAGTGTACTACCAAGGGATGGTGGTTTATCCACCTTATCAAGAAAGTATACCACTTTTATTTTCAATTTTGCAATACCTTTGAAACGGATTGGTTAACAAAACCATTGTATTTTAATGTTTAATACATGTAAACATGTTATATTTTTGCACAAACTATTGTTACATGATCTTCAGAAAGTAAACAAACTATTGGTATTTGTCTAATTCTTGCAGTAGACAAAACTAGGAAAAAATCAAAATGTTCATGAAATGTGTTCTTAGCTCTATTATAAGATTACAAGTTAAAATTATTTTCGTGGAATCCTCAAAACTCAGAGAGTTGTATTTGATTTTTCATGAATGAAAGGTATAGTTATTTTAAACTTGTTTTCATGACATTCTGTTAATAGTCTCGCTACAAGTGAGCAAAAACCCCAAATATTTCTTTACTTCATCAGATGTAATTGCAATTCTTTTGCCGAACTTGTCCAATTTATACATTTATATCATTCTGCGGAAAAGTAAAGATTTTCAGCCTGCTTGTCCACGGACAAGTTATATTTTTAGCTGCTAAATATTTTTTACGCAGCAATGCTTAATACAAGTAGATGTCTCAATTTTCAACAGTGATCTTTTTGTTATCAATTACATGTATTTAGTAATACATGTACTTCAGTCTGGTACATATTTTGTATCATTATTCTCAATATTTCTTTTTAAGAATTTAACTTTTAGGCAAGTGCATTTTGACTCCGGACAATTTGATTTTCATATATCATTTGTCTGGAATCAAAAGTGGAAAAAACTTGAAATTCCACACCCCTGGAAGATCATGTGACAATACACCCTGATTGTAATTTATGTATTTTGTTAACTCTTTTGAGACTCTATTTTTTGCTCCAACCAATTCAACACATTGTTCATAATTTGTCTATTTATTGTTAATCAATTTATTATTTACAATCACTGTATTGTCTATTACAAGGGTTCAACACTTTTGGTTTTCTACACGGGATCCCATTTAAGAATCCGTAGTCAGCTACATGTATTTAGAAAGTTTTCCTTACAGTTAAGGATTCCACCAGTAAAAGACAAAATTTTGGATACTGATTTAACAGTCACTAATTGTGATTAACAATTATAGAAAATTCAAATTATTGTTACATTACAACAGGACCATTTTCAATGATCTTTATGAAATTCCCAGCTGAGAATTGTCTCCATTCCATCATATTTGATGGGATCCTCATATCATTGGACACTGTTAGTGTTGAACCCTGATTAAAAATGTTGTCTTGTATTGACTCTTATTGTATATTTTAGTTGTGATATTGCCTAGAAATAGTGAATGGTAAACATTTTTTTCCATATGAAATATATTTTTTATTGTTTTTATGATACAAAACTTGTTTTTTTTTACATGAATCTAAATGTATCTTAGGTATTTTTTTTTTAATTGTTGTCTCTAATTTTGGTCAACAAATTAACAATTGAGTGAAGAAATTTTGTTTATTAATTGCCTTTAAATAATGAACAATAAGTTTACCAGCTAAAAATTTAGAATCTATATAAAGTGCAGTAAATTATTGTATAATATCTTCAATATCCGTACAAGAACAAGCATGTGTTTAACAATTTTTTTACTTGGTATTGCATTAGTGTTTGTATTTAACAAATACAATGTAATTAAATCAATTGAATACTGCTGTGGAATATCAAATTGAAAAAATCAGTTATGCCAAATTGATTATATTAGAGCATATTTTTATCCAGCTAAGATTTGATTTTTTTCTATTACAAAATTAATCAATTAGTAAAAACATAATGTGTTGGGTAATGGTTATAAAAGATTGAAATCACAAAGTTATAAAAGGTTTAGTCTTTAAAATAATGAGTGTCAGGGATAACCTAAGTTTAGTTTGGCAGTCTAAAAATTTATTAAGGGCTAACACAAATTTTTAACTGGATAAATGATCTGTTTTGACCACTTCATACCCTTTAATACATAGACAAGACTTGCTACCACCAATGGATATAATAATTTAGACAGATACAATTCAATGAGATTAGGTTCTAGTTAGTGTTTGAAACTTAGAAATGTAAAACTAAAATCATTAAATCTTCAAATGGTTTCAATTTTTTAATCATATAATATGTAATAAGTTCAGAACTTAGTTTAAATTTATTGCCAATAAATGTTTAAGAAAATACACTTAGAATTATATGATGAAATATATTTGAAGTGACTGAGTGGTAGGGTCCATGTTGAAATAAGTTAAAATGAATGATACATCTCTCATCTATCAAATCTCACAAAAGCCTTCCACATTATTGGAGTGGTCAGTCACATGATTGAATTAATATATTCAAAGCAGTTTTCTATGTATAATAATATCCTCAAAACATATATATTCCTGTCACTTAAGATAAAATGTTCACATAAAATCTTATCAATGTTCAGCAGAGTCGGCTAAATCTTAAAATTGTTAACTTGTCTGTTCTTGCCAACTTGTAAAGTTACTTGTCTGTATGAATATTACAGAATAACATTGCTGTGAAGTACACTTGTCTGTAGTTGCCTTGGGACTACACAGAAATTTGATTTCACCGGCCCAGTTCAGTTTCCTCCAAAAATTGGAAAACATCCTAGTTTTAAGATAAATAAGTTCAATTTTTCCACATGAAAATACGATAGAGACTTATCGTTGTATTTCAAATATGCATGGAGTATTTTATTTAGGATTTGATTCAAACTGTTCGTCACATGAATTAACTTAAAAAATAGATAGTAAAATTTTCCAGCTGTAGGCAAGACCAAATTTTCTCCAAGTTTTACTTGTCATAGAACTTAATAAGAGTGTTGTATTCACTAACAGAGTAAAGGGAGGTAATTCATACAATATTATTACATTCTAAGTATGAGTTGTCTCCCTTGTACTGTTTTTCTTACCTAAACTACTTTAGGATTAGGACATATGGTTTCAATGGTAAACTAGTGATTAATAAATCAGTATGAAAATGCATTTTCTTTACTGATCATATTCTGAATTGAAAGTTTAAGTAACAATTGTATTTTATCAATTTATGTTAGGTAAAAACTGAAATAAATGTATAATTGTATATAAGAAATAAAATCTACATGTTCGTCTAAATCAATGGAATCAAAAACAATCAAATCGGAAGATAGAAAATTTCACAAGTTCACATCAAATGCTCACCATGTGTGGATGAAAGGCACGCCAACTGCTCATAGTAAAAGTTTAGGTTTAACAATACTATCATCATGCATAATTTATTAGGTACAGGGTCTGTTAGAAAAATATTCTGAAAGTTTTCATAACTATTTATTTACAAACATACAAACATGTGTAAATGGAGAACCAGCTTTTTAAAAGTGTAATGGTAATTTTGGATGGCACTGTATTTATTAGTCAATTAATATCATTCACGAAATACAAACTTTTGTTAACACCATTAGGTTACATGACAATAGGCTCTTGGGTCTGTATTATCAATCACCTTATGAGCTTTTTCAGTTGTAACTTCTAGATTAGTTTTTTGTATTATGGTAAGATATTTGATTATTTGTTGCCTTAGTCAGGCTACATCTAGTATAGCAGTCATGCCATTTTATATACAAGAAACAACAAACAACAAACTTGACCGATCAATAGGAAAATTAGATGATATATATAATTCTCTGGCCATTCTCCCTCCTACCAATGATTCTTAATAATGAAGGGTAGTTTGTAGTCACTGACGAAAGTACATGTAGGCGCTTAATAGTTGGTTAACAGCTAAATCCAGAGATTAAGCCTTTCCAGGAACAGTGAGTAGGTTGACTGACAGCTGTTATATGACCTATACAATGTTTTGCTATAGTGTTCAACCCAACTTAAACAAAACAAACCTGTAGCCTGTTCAATTACACAAAACGTTACAGAACGTTACATAACGATACATTTGGAACTACTCAGTCATTCACTGCAAATAACCTAATTTAATACCCAAGTATGAAATCGTTAAGGCAATGAGTGATGTTTAAAAATTTACAGACTAAAACGAAACATCCCTCAATGCCTAAATGATCATATATTTGTTTACTTTAACACTGGTAGTTTCAAAATAGTGTCTTAATATGTCCAAGATTATTTGCAGTGAAAGGCAGAGGAGTTCCGAATGTATTGTTATGGAAAGTTTTGTTACATTCGCGGTAAGTGAACGTAAGGCTAGTGTAATGAGATAATTTAGACGAAAAATGTCGGAACAACAATTGTTAGCCTACAGATAGTTTAATAGGTCAGGCCAGTTAATGTACATAAAACAATAGACTTGACCACTCAATGGGGAAATAAGATGACGCATGTACATCCTTAAACTGGTTTTAACAGACCCCCTTGACATTTAATTTTTATTATATTATATTATATCTATAGTGCATGTAAACTACATGAGGATAATATGATAAGTCAATATAAATTATTTTAAGTTTTAACTCACTTAACTATTTAATACGTGTAACAATCCCACCCCTAATGTTGTTTTTCAATGAAACTGGTTTTTAGCCGGATTTTTCAACAAAAAAATTCGGCTTATAGTTTGGCGAACAGGGGCGGGCAGACGGGCGGGCGGGCAGGCGGGCATCCGGTGTCGTTAACAATTGCGTTAAAGTTTTTAATGTACCTTATATTTCTGCCATTTATAGTCAGATCTCTAAACTTTATACGATGATAACATACCATGTGATGAACAGAATAAGACAATAACCGCAACTCTACCTGGCTTTATTATGGATTATTGCCCTTTGTAATTTTGGATGTCTGGTGTCGTTAACAATTGCGTTAAAGTTTTTAATTTGGCATATTTTTCTGCCATTTATTGTCAGATCTTTATGAAACTTCATGCAATGATAACATACCATGTGATGAACAGATTAAGACAGTAACCACAACTCTACCTGGCTAAATAATGGATTATTTCCCTTTGGTTTTTTTGCGTTAAAGTTTTTAAAATGTTGGATATCTCTGCCATTTATGGTTAGATGTTTATAAAATTTCATAAAATGATTAATTATCATCTGTTGTAAAGAATTAGACAGTAACCACAACTGACTAAATAATGGATTATTTCCCTTTGTTTTTTTGCGTTAAAGTTTTCAAAATGTTGGATATCTCTGCCATTTATGGTTAGATGTTTATAAAATTTCATAAAATGATTAATTACCATCTGTTGTAAAGAATTAGACAGTAACCACAACTCTACCTGGCTTAAAAATGGATTATTTCCCTTTGTTAATTTTGCGTTAAAGTTTTCAAATTGTTAGATATCGCTGCTATTTCTGGTTAGATGTTTATGAAATATCATACAATGATTACATACCATCTGTTGCAAAGAATGAGACTGTAACAGTAACTCCACCTGGCGTAATAATAGATTATTTCCCTTTGTTTTTTGGCGTTAAAGTTTTCAAATTGTTGGATATCTCTGCTGTTTATGGTTAGATGTTTGTGAAATTTCATACAATGATTACATACCATCTGTTGCAAAGAATGAGACTGTAACAGTAACTCCACCTGGCGTAATAATAGATTATTTCCCTTTGTTTTTTGGCGTTAAAGTTTTCAAATTGTTGGATATCTCTGCCATTTATGGTTAGATGTTTATATAATTTCATACAATGATTACATACCATTTGTTGAAAGAATTAGACAGTAATGGCTACTCTTCCTGGCTTAAATATGGATTTTTTCCCTTTGTAATTTTTATGATAAAGGTTTCAGTATGTTGGATCTCTCCAATAGCAAGTATTCTGGCATTTTCCTGTCATATTTTCCCGCCATTTTTATTTCAGCAATTCACCATTTGCCATGTAAGATTTTTTAAATTAAATTCTCTTACCAATTTCATACCATTAGTTTTGCTTTATTTTCATTGATAGTTTTCATGTCTTATGCCATCTTTGTCAAATACCAACAAAATAATCAGATAAGATACAATAGGACAAATATACGGTAACTGAAACTCTTTTTTTCCTTCAAGATTCATTATCACCCTTTGTATACCTTCTGATTAGCAATTTATCAAATGACTTTCTTTTGTACCAACGTAAACTTGTTCTCAATGTTCCCATATGCAGAAAAATCCGGCTTTAATGTGGCTCCCACATTATCTTTCTTGTGTTTATATACATGTACTGGTTGTGAACATGGACTTGCATACCCTGTATGTTATCATGAACTGGTTAAGTTTAATGTTGTGTCATTACTAAGACTACTCGGCTAAAACAAGGTATTCGGGCAAAAGGGTCTTTTTTAATGTTATATGTTATTTTTTGAAAAAGTAAACCCACCAATAAACCAACTAGATGTTCTCTGTATAAAAATATAAGATGTTTTTATGTCCAGAAAATTTCAATAGTCTATCTTTTCAGATCACTGAGAAATGTTTAAATATACACTCCAAAAATGGCCTTTTTTTGGCGTTATGCAGTCCCACTTAAAAAACACTAAACTTTACAATGGTTTAAAATGTTAACACATATTTGTCTGACACACATATTAACTTCCAAGTTGGATGACAACCTTCCCATAAATTTTGGCGAAAACAGAACGGAAATCTACCAAGATCTGGCCAAGTTACTGCTATTTTGCTGATCGAGGGGAATTTCACTGAGTTCTTAAATTGAGAGATAGGTGTTATGTTATATCACAAAAGTAACAACAAGATTAACTTGAATTCATCATAAATATGCATCATTCAATGCAAGATGAAGTTATGTTCAAGAAAAAAACTAAAATTTACAAAAGGGTTTTAAGAATTTGTCATGCAACTAGATTTTCCGAACATTTTTTTCATAAAAAAATCTGTAGTGTCCGTAACCACCGAACTTCATTGGATGCACACACTGTTATTATTCATGAGAGAAGTCATTATCATGCCTTTTTATATTGGTATAGAGTCCTTTCATTAATGTACAAAATATAAAACCCTTATCTTAGCATGTTATTGTTTTAGACAGCTTTGAAGACGGTTACGGACACTACAAAGCCCTTGAAAAATTGCAATTTAAACAATCACATTTTTATATCTCATATGTTCTTTAAATATAAAAAGATAATTTCAAGAAAATATGAAAACTTATTGCATTAGACATTCAATCAATGATTTACATCAATATTTATGCTGCAATCTTTAGTATGATAAAATATTGTATCATCCCATGTACATGCCTAAATCAAGCATTTTTCACTATCCTGCAAGTCTATCAACAATGCAACATGAAACAAAGAATTGTTAAATTATAACATTTAAGTCCAAGCTAAATAACTAAGCTTTGAGATAATGGAAAGAATAACTCTCTCCAGATGATCAAGATATGTTTTAGCCCTTTTATATGATAACCTATACACAGAGTAGTGTCCGTAACCATTTTACTCTATTCTATTTCAACATTTTCAAGTATGTTATTTAAGTGACCAATTCTTGTTGAAGCAAATGTGGGAATGATTTTACGTTAGAATGCACAAAAATATCTTGCTCTATGTCTATAAATGATGTCTAGTATAGGTGTTCAGGATTTTCATCAGAATTAAATCAATTATGGCTGTAAAATCTATTGAAACTAAACTCAAAGAATCTGAATTTTGTATCATTTTAAAAGTAAACACCTTAATGCTAAAACAGAAGTGATATCATAGCTAAAGTTGTCACAGTTTCTTTAAAAATGAAAAGTTGAATATATATCTATATGGGTTACGGACACTACGCAATTTAAAGACAAGTACTTCAGTACCTTAAAATGGCTAAAATGTGTTCAACACACAAATTTATTATAATAATAATTAGTTTAATAATAATAAAAATAATAATAATAGTATTAACAATAATGATAATAATAATAATAACAGACACTAGCATAAACTTCTTTTGAAATGTTTAAGCCACTAAAAACTAATTTGCAACTAGATATGTATTAATCATGTGCCGCCCACAGACAGCACGCTTGACTATTCGGGGTGCTTAAACTGTTAACAAAAATATATTAAACAACATACATTTATAAGTAGCAAGAGGGAATAATTTTGTTACAAATGTGTGCTAGAGTTATGAATCTTATCATACATCATGTGGGTGATATATTTGTGGGAACATATATTTGATGTTTTAAGTAGAAACCTTAAGATATAAAGAGGTAACAGCAAAAATAATGTTATTTAAAAGTACATTCTAAGTTCAAGGGGAGATAATTCTAAAATATTGCATTTAGAGTTATGAACCTTGTCACATGGGATGTGGTTGGTAATGAGGAACATGTATATAAAGTTTAAAGTTGATACCTTAAGAAATAAAGAAGCAAAAGTAAACAATAATGTTTTTTTAAAGAAAATTTTAAGTTCAAGGGAAGACAATTCTGAAAAAAAATCATTTGGAGTCATTAAACTTGTAACATGAGATGTTGTTTATAATAAGGAGATGTATCAATGTTTGAAGTTGATACCTTAAAAAGTTGAACAGCGGCATTAAAAGAAAATATTTTTTAAAGAAAATTTTAAGTTCAAGGGAAGATAATTCAGAAATAAAATGTATTTGGAGTAATGAACCTTGTCACATGTATGAAATATAGTTGATAATAAGGAACATGCTTTTAAAATTTGAAGTTGATACCTAAAGAAATAAAAGTCAAAGTAAAAATATTTTATTGCACAAAAACTTAAACCATAAATATGGATGTCGACACCCATGCCAGGGTGGGTAGGAGAGCTCTCCATATACTTCCTAAAGTTGAGCGAAATATAGAAAAAACAGCAATCAATGATCAAATTTAGATACATAAAGATTCAAAAATTAAATTGTTTCATCTTTTAAAGTTAAGATTGCTCTAGAAATGAAACCTAAGCATTACTATATAAAGAAATAGAAATGTGTATTGTAGAAGCTTTAACCCAATGATCTGAGCTTTATGAGACAGTCTCTCATCAAATTCCAAATAAATTTTGCAAGTTTAGATGGTTGATAAGGACAACTATAGTTGTCTGTGAGAAAAAATAAGTTTTTAAGATTTACTTGATGAGAGTTTGATTTCTTGTTTGTTCTGTACATGGTTCTGACTATTTTTTGCATTAAAGTAGTAAAATTGATAATTATGAGTTTTTTGTAAGTATCAATGATATTATTTTTATCAATTCTAGTCAAAATGTACATAAGAGTGTAATTATGTACAGAAACAATGTCTGATTAAATGATTTTAAATATAATGTTTAATGGTATATATGTTGTAGCATCCGTAACCAAATCACATTTGTTAAAAAAAGCCTCAATTAACAAATTTTGATGCTCAAGTCATGCTTGTCTTGGATTTACATTAGCCATGTTTTTTATAGCATTAGATAAAATCAAAATTATGCACCTGACCTGAGATTAGAATTATTGAAATTAAAGTTTGATGCATACTTTAGATTACTACTTATACAGGTTCTTTGCTCAAGTTAATTTTTTTATAAAATGTGTTAAATACTTGGAGTTTTTGACATGTTTCATTAGTTTACAAAATGTTCTTGATGTTTATAAGTTAATAAATAAAAGTTTGAAGTAATTTACCACTTTTTACAATATGTTATGCAAATACTGTAGTGTCCGTAACCATGATGACAGCAACTGATAAAAAGTGATGTGTCTTTTTTTGGCCGCGATATTTTTTGAAAACAAACACTGAATTAGCTACAGAACACTCTATGCTTGAAGGGAAATGCTATCATTGAACCTAAAAATGAAGTTCAATTTTTTAAAGTGGGACTTTTTGGTTCCAAATACCTTGTTTTAGCCGACTACTAATGTTTCCCACTTTCATTTACAGCAATAAGAGATTGGTATGTTGTAACATGAAGTAACAGATGTAATACTTTGATTATTGCACTTGTACTTGTAACCTATGAAGATTCCTAATACATACATGTATGTGAGTTATACTTAGCTGTACTTGTTATCTTTATTATGATCGAATAAAATAAGTAGCATTTTGAATATTTAAGTTTTCTTGTTTGCAATTATAAATATGAAAATCAAAGAAATCTGACTACATTATTTTATATTGCATTTTAGGCCGCAACAAATTGATCATATGTTCTATGGATTCGCTCGCACCTTAATTTTGACGGTTTTACAAAAACAATATTTTTATTTCCTCCCTCCCACATAAAAATTTGGTCAAACTGCAATATAAAGCAACTGAATTAAGATATTTTTTTCTTCGCTTGCTTCATTTTTTTTCTAGAAAAATCTTTTGAACATGTCATCAACTTGTTGTGGCCTTAGAGAGTAGCATATGTACAAACTTGAAAATGTAACCTCTGTGGTAAAGAGGTTAAGGATGCCAACTTCAACCAATGATAGTTTCTGATTTAGGGTTATAGTATGGGTCACAAGGAACTTGTCACTTGTGGTGAAATGAGAACAATACAATTTAACTCAGTTATTATAGTTAATTATCCCCCGCCGATGGAATCGGGAGGGGGATATAGTTTTGGCGTTGTCCGTCCATCCGTCCTTCTGTCCGTCCGTCCGTCCATCCGTCCGTCCGAATTTCGTTTCTGGAGTAAAAGTCGTTTCTGGAGTAGTTCTCTGCAACTATTGGCTGGAATTCAACAAAACTTTATGGGAATCATCAATATCAAGAGGAGATGCGCATGTGGTCAGCTTTTTTCGGATCAGACCCTTTAACTCAGAGTTATGGCCCTTGATTAGATATGTAGTATGCATATAGAGTAAAAGTCGTTTCCGGAGTAGTTCTCTGCAACTACTGGCTGGAATTCAAAGAAACTTTATGGGAATCATCAATATCAAGAGGCGATGCGCATGTGGTCAGCTTTTTTCAGATCAGACCCTTTAACTCAGAGTTATGGCCCTTGATTAGTTACGTACATGTACATATAAAATAATGGAATATGTCTTTATTGTATGTCATGTTTCAGAGGCCAGTGGCCTATATCTCAATAAACTTATTTATATTTGTTATTATTTTCTACATCCAGAGATCTGAAACATCCAAACATTGTAGATATTATGGAGCTTCATATGCAAAAGAAAAAGGTAAAGGTTTGAAATGGATAATGATAATGGAGAAATGTAAAACAACATTGAAACATTTATATATGGATAGAGGTAAGTGTTACAGTTTGTTTTCAACTGTCAAAATTAAATAATTTTAATTTACTTCTCTTTGACTAAATACATGCTAGGGCAATATCTCGATTGACATTTGACAAATATTTTTACATACTAAATAATTATAGTAGCAATGTGTTTTTCCACAAATTTGGGAATATGACCCATACCCCTAGAACTGGGAATTTTATCGGCATTTTGGTTGAAATAGGGATAAAATGTCAAGCAAATTTAAAAACAAAAGCAGATTTAACAAAGATTTTAGTTTCATTCTTAACTTAATTCCTTAATTAAAAAGAAAGATTACTGGGATGTATAATTAAAGCTGAAACATACTTACTGCTGTCTTTTTTCTAAAAACATTTTTTTCTAAGTTTTATTGGTAATTTTGGATTGAAATTTGGTAAAAAAGATATGATTTTAGATTGGGAATATAGCCCATAAACGGCTATAAAATTGACCAAAAATAAACACTGAGTAGAATTGTTCATGTCTTTAGAGTTGAGAAAAGCGACAATACATGTACTATGCTGTTCGAAAACGCTGCAGTTATCTTACACCATTACTCACTCTGTTTTATAATAACATTATACCGCCGTAAGTGGATTGAGCGTCATTATCAGTGTATTCTACTTAAAAAGTTTAGATTTCCTAAATATTCATGTTAAGATTGTGTTCATGCATCTGGGTGCATAGTCATTTGATCAACAATAACAACTAATGAGGTAAACAATTATAATTACTTTTGTTAATTGTTCTCTCCAGACAAATAATTAAACGACCTCAAATTGCTTATTATATATTTACTTTATTTCATTCCTTGAGTAATTCCAATTGATTCAATGCATTTTAGTAGTTGGCTCTAAAATATATGCAGTTGATTCTAATTCTGTGTGAGATTGGTATACTTTTGCAGAGTTTGGCTATGCATTGTTGTAATAGGCCTATTTGTTTCACCATTATAATTATTAAATAGGAAAGTATCAGCCATTAGTGTTGTTATATGGTACTAGGTTTTATTTTTAGAACACATAGCCTGTTTAGGGAGAGTGAATAGGACTCCTGACTGCCTTGATGTATTTGAAAAAAATGTTGAAATATGGTGAAAGTTCCATACATTTACTTTACATAATTTTATGTTTTGGTGTACAAAGTGTATGTCATCTATTACTTTCCACAAGGGGAACATTATGAAGAGTATCAGAAAATGATGAAATTACAACTTGAAATTTGTTAGTTGTAAGATGTTCTTTATATATCCATATTAAAGCAGACAGGTGTTTAACTTGCAGTGAAGTTACTGAAACCATATACATTAACCCTTTATTAATTTTGTGCCATTTTCATATATTGATCGTTCCCACATTCCTGGTGTACTAGATGAAAGTGACAAGCATTATGCCAGTGCTACAAGATCTATGTTGAATCACGCCTTACAACTCTGTAAAGGTTTAGAATATATACATGAGAAAGGTTACACACATAGAGATATGAAGTTAGGAAATGTGCTAGTAAGTTGTCATCTATACATTAAAGTTTTTCTATGAAGGCCACCTTGGTTATTGCAAAATCTTGCAATTTTTGAAAATTTTATAGTCTCAAATGCTTATTTGAGAGAGAAAATTCCCTTTTTTAAGACCATTTTTCTATTTAGACTTGATTGTAGTGATTCTAATAGTAGACTATTCAACTTCATACATTAAAATCTGATCATTAAAATCACCAAGCTTGCTGTCCGCATATTATCCATTTATAATTGACTTAAGAAAAGCAGTAGCTTTTTAATTTCTAGATCATGGATGCTGTACCTCTTGTGGGATTCAAACCCAAGGTCTACTCATGTATCTGGTAGGCCTATTGACAGAAAGTGGTGACGGTATGTGCTCAGTACTCAGGGTTTAAAAGTACAAATCCTGAGATCTAGGCCTGTCCAAGAAGAGTGATTAGGACTACTGTTTTAAAACTGAAAAATTAATAGAGGGGTATAAGGCATCATACAGTAAATTTTAATCATGTAAACCAAATTTGAAATTGCTGGATTTAATAGAAATAAAAATTTTGATGGTGAACTCCATTTTTTTAAATGTCTTTTATGGTATTTTATTTTCATCAAGGTATCAGATGCAGGGCAAATTAAGATTACAGATGTTGGTGTTGCCAAGGAAACTGGAATGTTATTTCATACATGTAATGGTTCCCCAGCTTACATGGCACAAGAAGTTCTCAACTCAGTTAGTACACAGTCAAACAAGATTGACATCTACAGTGTATCATTTATGTTCTGGGAGATGTGGTTTGGCAAAGATGTCGCCGAGGAAATGAATATGGCTATTCTTTCAGCTGATTTTAGTGGTAATGCCATGGACATCTTGAAGAATCGGGTTGCTCAGAAGGGAGGTTGGAGACCAACAATGACATCAGCCAGAAGACCCCCAGATGCTATCATCTCACTGATAAAACGAGGATGGGATCATGAGCCCGACGCAAGACCTACAGCTAAAGAATTAGTGAAGGCTTTTGAATCTTTGTTGGCAAACAATTGATCGATGCTGTATTGTAACACTGATTACTGATGAACTTCTGACAGTTATGGACAATTGATTTCAGTTCTATTTTCATATTTTTAATCTTTCATCATGTGTGTAAAATCTATAGCAGTCTTTAAATCTAGCCAGTGGACTATGGAACTAGTCCACTTGAATTACTCTCAGTCCAGTGACTTTTAGAATTTGACTGGTCAGACCGTCCACCCTTTTTTCCATCCACTTTTTATTTATTCAATAAAATCATTATTTGTTGTTATATTAATGATTTAAATTAAGGATTCATTATGAAAAATCATCAGATATAAAACAGAATGGTGCATATTTTAACACAAGTCATGTTAAGAATATTTTTAGTTCAGAAATTTCATTTCGATTCCGTGAAAAGTTTCATTTTGCTGCACCAAATGTCCAGTACTGATGGTGGTTTGTCGTGAAGGCTGCTATAGCTGATATCTGAAATAAATTTTAGTAGCTACCTGTATATTCTGATAGTATAGACCTGAGCTTGAACTACCTTATAATAATTACGCACTTTACTTACCTTAAATCTTAAGTTTCCATATGCGTGTCAACAACTATACACATGTTTATAACAACCTATGTGACTATAAATCAATGTTATTGTAACTTTTAATTTTGGACTCATTTTGTTTATGGGGAAACATGTAAGTCTGCAATATTGTGGCATGGTTTCAAAGTATTTATTCTCATGAAAAAGCTTCAGATGAAACACAATTTACAAACGAAGACAAAAATAGATAGTAAATACTTCAGTATATTCTTGCATAAAGGTCAAGCTCAGGTTAATATTGTTGAACTATACCAAAAACCAATGTGAATGAGAAAACAAATGTGATGAAACATAAATTGTATATCTTTAAACAAACATGTGTGTTGAGTTTATGAAATGTACTTATCCTGAATCTTAATATATTTGTTAACATACATAATCTATCATATACTATTTTAAACATACATGTATATGGGTACCTACCTACATAATTATATTAATTATGTTACTATATTTAAAGCTGTTCTTGCACTACAAAATGTATGATATATACAGTATAACCTCTGCAGAGGCATTCTCTACAGAACAAATCCTCGTACGATAACATATTTTAATATTTTCGATAAAAGGGTATATGTGTGCTGTTTACATTTAATGTGTTAAATGTTCTGCTTTTATGTCATCGTATAAAAATCATTCATCATTCCAACATGATAAGGATTTGTCTATATGTAAACAGACAACTGATTTTTATCCTGCTATGTAACAGTAGAAAATGAGAATTCTGCATGCCGTGAAAAGAGGAAAGTTGAGATAACTGCACTACAATTTTGCTAAAAAATTGCTAAGTTATATGTCACAAAACTGGACATTTGAGAAAAGCATACAGTATTGTCAGTCCTGTCGCTTTATAGTGTTCTCAGCTTCTACAGTGTTTTTTAGCCGGATTTTTCAACTAAAAAATACGGCTAATAGTTTGGCGAACACAGGTGGGTGGGCGGTCCTATGTCATTAACATTTGCGTTAAAGTTTTTATTTACCATACATTTCTGTCATTTATTGTCAGAACTTTATGAAACTTCATACAATGATAACATACCATGTGATGAACAGAAATAGAAAGTAACCACAACTCTACCTGTCTTTATTATGGATTACATTTGTATTTCTCTTTGTAATTTTCGTGTTAAAGTTTTTAAATCCGGCTTTAATGTGGTTTCCTCGTAACATTTCTTGTACATGTATTCTAATAAATGATGTTGATGATGCAATAAGATTCATGCTTCAGTCATGTGTTGTTGTTTTTCCAAAATATCTGTGTTAAAAAGGTAATCATGTTAGAATGAAATAAAATATGTTCTTTCCATGGTGTATTAGCTGTGTATATTATAACTTAATTGTAAATATATTTGATACATTTCTAAGTACCAAACTCCACATCACTGATAACAGACAATATACAACTGTATAACTTAAACCATTTTATATTTATGAATTATTATCACCTCACTATTTGTTAATTTATATTTTACATTTTTTTACTATCTTTTTTCACTATGTATATATGTGTGTTCTTGCACTCATTTTTTTCATACTTAACAGTGAAACCGGTCACATTACATGTAACATTTGATCACATATATGTTCCGGCCATAAGGTTAGCGGAATGAAGGGTTTAGAATTAATCTTGGACAGAAGCGGACAAAACATTTTTTTCTTTAACAATTAATAATTGCGTAAATATAACAGACCTTTATAATTAGATAAGTATAATATAATCAAACAAGCCTGTCTGTGTAAAAATGTATTGTGTGAGTTTTAAAGTCTTACTAACATTAACTTAATAATATGTGAAGTTGATTGCTATATGAGGGCATTAAAAGGAATAATATTGTTCATGATTGTTAGCAGGCAGAAATGATATTTTTATACTTCTTGATGCTTACCTTTTAAATATCCATTAGAAGTAATTATAATTATTGACCTGGGAATAAAATGACCATGGTACATGAATTTAGTGCCAACGCTGAATAGTGTGCACCTGCGGACAGCGAGCAGTCTGATTCTCCCCTATAGAAAACACTTTAAAACAAGCCATGAATAATAACCGATGGCAGCCAATCAAAAACCATCTCTGCGTCATTTTAAGATCTATGACCAACTGGCAGAGGATTGTTTGATGACGGCTGTTTATAATTTTGTACTTTAAATTCCAGTTCATTTGTACATACAATTGACATATTATATACCAGTGTGTTTTATTTTTTGTTTTGTTTACAGCATCAATAAAATATCTTAAATACTTATATTGTTGTGTTTTATATTGACAGCTTAATAAAGAAAAGGCTACAAATATGGCATAGTGGGATGCTACAGTTAGTACGTTGCCACACTTTTATGTGTATTATGTCTTTGATTTACCAACACCAACATTAATACAAAGGATATAGTTAACTGTTTATAACAACACAAAGTTTGTATATGATGTTAAATAGTGGTCTTAATTAAGTTATTAATCCATATTATGATAAAGTAAAATCTAAATTCAAAGAAATTTTCTTAACTGTAGTGTTGAAGCTGCGCTCTTATCACTTGATGAATATTTATTTTATTCTATGTTTCTACTGTGAATCCATAAAGCTAACTGAAAAGTGAAGATATCAACTCCCAACTTGACAATCTGTCAAATGTACATGTATGTATGTGCACTAGTAATGTCTATATGATTAATTAGACTAGTTTAGTATAGGTAGCAATGCAACACGAAGTTGGTGGTTAATAACAATAATTTAAGAGTTTTTAAATCTCAATTTAAGTTTCAATTGAAATCAATACCCACTATGGGTGATTTACTTATGGAGTTATGCCCCTTTTATACTTATAAAATTAGAGTCAAGTTTTTGAAAAGTGCAACATTTTCAAATTTGGTCAAGATATTTAAATGAAAGTTGACGCATTTATTCATTAGTACTACATCTTTGCGACTATTAGTGGACTTAAATGGGTGTATTATTTTTAGAGTTATGCCCCTTTTGTACTATAACATTTAAGTTCTTCTTAGTATGATTCATTCAGTACTAATCAAGATGCTGGACTGAAAGTGAGACAATTGTTCAGTACTAGTACTACTATATCTACATTTTTAAAGGGGCAAAACTCCTAATCAATTACTTTTTGGAGTTATTTCTCTTTATTATACATAGAGAGCATTATAGTTTATACATTCTTTTTTATGTACTGTATTACTTTAATAATCAACTGCACACCTTGACTTGCAGGAAGAAACACAAAATACTATATTACTAGTATTTAACTGTCGAGCTAGCTCAGTTGGTAGCACGCAAGTCTACTGATCGAGGTTGTGGGTTTTCCTGGCGGGGGCATACTTTCTTACTTAATTTTTAATTATGTAGGGCAGTCGTCAGTCACTGACAAAAGTAAGCGCTTAGTAGTTGGTTAACAGCTAAATCCAAAGATTTAGTCTTTCCAGGAGGAGTGAGTATAGGTTGACTCACTGCCGTTATAGGACCTTTACAATGTGTTGCTTTGGCGTTAAATATAGGATGTAACATATAATTCAATTTACCATCTGTAATGATGAACACAATAAATAACAGGTCTATCAATATGCTTTAATTTTGAGTAAGAGAATGTATAGAGAGTAAAGCTGGGTTGGTAAAGTGATTTCAGTGCTACATGAGACATTCCGGACATCTACTGTCAATTAATAAATGATAATATGTAATGGTTGACATCCTCAGTACCATCTGTGACTTAGCAATAATACTCTTACTGAGACTTGAACTCAGGTCTCCTCATGACTAAGAGATAAATCTCTAGTATGAGGTGTTTTACATTAAACTAAAAGAGTGTCATATTGCTGGTCTTTGGTGTTTGAGGAAAAACAAAGCATTTAATGTGATTTTGATTAGGTATTGGTTATTTATATTTATTAGTTTTAATGTTTACAACATAAATTGCTTTTGTGGTCACTCCTTGTTTATCCAGACTTGTGACTGGCTTACATGATATTAATAGTTCTTTTAAAAACTATTTCAGAGCATGTAAGGTCAAGTTACCCACGTGCTACCTAAAGTCAATGCAACCCCGGGTGGGTGAGTCGAACCGTGAGATCACGGGTTGAGCTCTTGAGCTGCACCGGTTTGGCACATGCACAGAAACACTACTCATAGCGCAAACAACACTATTTGTAATGCACCTGTAATGCAGTACCTGTCTGTGGTTTGCGGGCAACAAATTCACAGACCTCCATAGAGAGCGCTGCGACCATTTCCGGAACCCGTGGTCTGATCTCAATATAGAGTGGTATGCATGTTAACATATGTCAAACGGACTAAGAGACAGTATATATATATATATATGGATCATCTCATCTCATCTCATCTGGGTTGTGTATGGACCATCTCATTTGGGTTGTGTATGGATCATCTCATCTGGGTTGGGTATGGACCATCTCATCTGGGTTGTGTATGGACCTTCTCATCTGGGTAGTGTATGGACCACCTCATCTGGGTTGTGTATGGTCCATCTCATCTGTGTTGTGTATAGATCATCTCATCTGGGTTGTGTATGGATCATCTCATCTGTGTTGTATATGGATCATCTCATCTGGGTTGTGTATGGATCATTTCATCTGTGTTGTATATGGACCATCTCATCTGTGTTGTGTATGGACCATCTCATCTGGGTTGTGTATGGACCATCTCATCTGGGTTGTGTATGGACCATCTCATCTGGGTTGTGACAGTGATATGTAGGTCATCCCTTCTGTGTTGTGACAGTGATATGTAGGTCATCTCATCATGGTTATTTGTGAATAAACATAAATAAATGTATGTATTGTTGTAAAAGGAACACTGAACTGATAAACGAATGTTTGCATTGTTGTAAAAGGAACACTGGACTGACAAATATAATGTATGCGATGTTATAAAAGAAACACTGAACTCATAAATTAATTTACTCATTGATTTTAAAGGAACACTGATTTAATAAAATTATTTACGCATTGATTTTAAAGGAACACTGATTTAATAAATTTATAGACGCATTGATTAAAAAGGAACACTGCATTCATAAATTAGTTTACGCATTGATTAAAAAGGAACACTGCATTCATAAATTCATTTATGCATTGATTTTAAAGGAACACTGATCTAATAAAATTATTTACGCATTGATTTTAAAGGAACACTGATCTAATAAATTTATTTACGCATTGATTTTAAAGGAACACTGATCTAATAAATTTATTTACGCATTGATTTTAAAGGAACACTGATCTAATAAAATTATTTACGCATTGATTTTAAAGGAACACTGATCTAATAAATTTATTTACGCATTGATTTTAAAGGAACACTGATCTAATAAAATTATTTACGCATTGATTTTAAAGGAACACTGATCTAATAAAATTATTTACGCATTGATTTTAAAGGAACACTGATCTAATAAATTTATTTACGCATTGATTTTAAAGGAACACTGATCTAATAAAATTATTTACGCATTGATTTTAAAGGAACACTGATCTAATAAAATTATTTACACATTGATTTTAAAGGAACACTGATCTAATAAAATTATTTACGCATTGATTTTAAAGGAACACTGCATTCATAAATTAATTTACACATTGATTAAAAAGGAACACTGATTTGATAAATTTATTAACGCATTGATTTTAAAGGAACACTGCATTCATAAATTAGTTTACGCATTGATTTTTGTAAGAACATTGAACTAATAAATTTATTTACGCATTGATTTTTGTAAGAACATTGAACTCCTAAATTAGTTAACAAATTGATTTTTACTGAACACTGAATTCATAAATTAATTTAACGCATTGTTTTTAAAGGAACGCTGAACTCGTAAATTAATTTGCCCATTGATTTACAAGGTACACTGAACTCATAAATTGATTAACGCATTGATTAAAAAGGAACACTGAACTCATAAGATAGTTTACACATTGATTTTAAAAAAAAACTGAACTCATGAATTCATTTACGCATTGATTTTTAAGGAACTCTGAATTCATAAATTCATTTAATCATTGATTTTAAAGAAACACTGAACTGATTAATTAGTTAACGCATTGATTTTAAAGGAACACTTGATTTATAAATTAGTTTATGCATTGTTTTTAAAGGAACACTGAACTCATAAATTCATTTACGCATTGATTTTAAAGGAAGACTGAACTCATAAATTCATTTACGCATTGATTTTAAAGGAACAATTGATTTATAAATTAGTTTAAGCATTGTTTTTAAAGGAACATTGAACTCATCAATTCATTTACGCATTGATTTTAAAGGAAGACTGAAGTCATAAATTCATTTAAGCATTGATTTTAAAGGAAGACTGAACTCATAAATTCATTTACGCATTGATTTTAAAGGAAGACTGAACTCATAAATTCATTTACGCATTGATTTTAAAGGAAGACTGAAGTCATAAATTCATTTACGCATTGATTTTAAAGGAAGACTGAACTCATAAATTCATTTACGCATTGATTTTAAAGGAACACTGAACTCATAAATTAGTTAAGGCATTGCTTTTAAAGGAACACTGAACTCGTAAATTAATTTACGCATTGGTTTTAAAGGTACACTTAACTCATGAATTAATTTACACATTGATTAAAAAGGAACACTGAACGCATAAGATAGTTTACACATTGATTTTAAAGGAACTCTGATTTAATAAATTTATTTACCCATTTGTTTTAAAGAAACACAGATTTAATAAATTTATTTAAGCATTGATTTTAAAGGAACACTGAACTCATAAATTAGTTAAAACATTGATTTTAACGGAACACTGAATTCATAAATTAGTTAAGGCATTGCTTTTAAAGAAATACTGAACTCATAAATTCATTTACGCATTGATTTTAAAGAAACACTGAATTCATTAATTCATTTAATAATTGAATTTAAAGAAACACTGAACTGATTAATTAGTTTACGCATTGTTTTTAAAGGTACACTGATTTCATGAATTCATTTTCACATTGATTGTAAAGGAACACTGGATTTATAATTAGTTCATACATACATGTACATGATCCACAAGACAGTGTTAGACTATGCAAGGCAGGGTCGTCCAAGTCCCTGAGGTATAATACATGTTGAGGGTTAAACAAAACACTATCGTAACTCCATCTGAATATAATGATAGTTACTATAGGTTTTTGTTTAGCCATCGAATTATAGTATACCAGCATACCCATAAAAATAAATACATGTTCCTATTGTTAGTATTAAATCAAGCAGTACTAGTTAAACAAAAGCTATAAAACTACACTAAAGAACTTTTTTTTCAAAAATATAAATGGGGTAAATAACAGATAGGCTGAATGAATAAAGGACATGTTAATAATTATCTTGTTAGACAGAAGGTGAGGCTCAACTGCCTCTATCAATAATCATACATTGGATGAGTGTCTCTGCAGGTCCAACTCTTTTCCATTTTCCTGTAATAGACTCAAAGAGAAATATTTTCCCTGTAAACAAAATAAACTCATGTATATTATTAATAAATGTTGCAAAACTTGTCTTGTCTTGAATAGTTGTAACACCCAATGTTCTTACAATTACCGTTTTAGACAAACTGAACCCATTCTGTACTTTGCTGCCAACTCCATACAGCTCCCCGAAGGGACACCCTCCGGCCAGCGTACATCCAGTTCCGAAGACAGCGGACTGTTCCGTGTAGATGGTGGGGCTCAACTGTTTCTATCAATAATCATACATTGGATGAGTGTCTCTGCAGGTCCAACTCCTTTCTATCTTCCTGTAATAGATTCAAAGAGAAATATTTTCCCTGCAAACAAAATAAACTCGTGTATATTATTTATAAATGTTGCAAAACTTGTCTTGTCTTGAATAGTTGTAACACCCAATGTACTTACAATTACCGTTTTAGACATCCTGAACCCATTCTGTACTTCGCTGCCAACTCCATACAGCTCCCCGAAGGGACACCCTCAGGCCGGCGTACATCCAGTTCCGAAGAAAGCGGACTGTGCCGTATAGATGGTGGGGCTCAACTAAGTCTCTCTTCAGGTCAAACTCCTTTCCATCTTCCTGTAATATACTTAAATAATACTTCCTCTGCAAACAAAATAAACTAAAGTATATCATTAATCAATTACTTTATTTGAATTAATCCTTTTACTACAATGCGCACATTAATATATCAATTCAGTGTTCCTTTTACAACAATGCCCACATTTATTTATCAGTTCAGTGTTCCTTTTACAGCAATGTGTACATATTTTTTTCAGTGCTGTATTCCTTTTACAACAATATATACATGTACATATAATTATAAGTTCAGTGTTCCCTTTTCAACAATGTGTACATGTACCTAATTTTTCAGTTCAGTATTCTATTTACAACAGAGCGTTCATTCACTACATGTTTTCTTATATCCTTTAGTGCTCATTTTACAACATTTATTTATCATTTCAGAGTTCCTTTTACACAACCTTTCTTTTTACTACAACGCTTTTATTTATCAGTTCAGTGTTCTTTTAACAACATGCACATTTATACATCAGTTCAGTGTTCAATTTGCAACAAAGTGTACATTTATTTCAAGTTCAGAATTTCTTTTCAACAGAGCACACATTTATTTATCAGTTCAGTGTTTCTTTGACTTCAACTTCAACATGTACACTTTTTCAACAGTTCAGTGTTCCTATTACAACATCCCGCACATTTATGATTCAGTTCAGTGTTTCTTTAACAACAACGCGTTCATTTATTCATCAGTTCCATCTTAATCTATTTATGAGATCAGTGTTCCTTTTATAACAATGCTTTTTATATTACTTCAACATGTACACTTATTTATCAGTTCAGTGTTACTTTTACATCAAGGCACATATTTATGATTCAGTTCAGTGTTTCTTTAACAACTATGTTTTCATTTATTTATCAGTTCCGTCTTAATTTATTTATGAGTTCAGTGTTTCTTATACAACAATATGTACACTTATTTATCAGTTTAGTGTTCCTATTACAGCAAGCCACATATTTATGATTCAGTTCAGTGTTGTTTTGTCAACAATGCGTTTATTTATTTATCAGTTCCATCTCAATTTATTTATCAGTTCAGTGTTCCTTTTACAACAATGGGTTTTTCTATTACTTCAACATGTACACTTATTCATCAGTTCCGTCTTAATTTATTTATGAGTTCAGTGTTTCTTTAACAACAGTGTGTACATTAATTTGTCAATTCAGTATTCCATTTACAACAATGAGTTCATTTACTTCTACATGTACACTTATTTATCAGTTCAGTGTTCCTTTAACAACAATGCTAACATTTATTTATCAGTTCATTTTAATTTATTTATCAGTTCAGTGTTCCTTTTACAACAATGGGTTTTCTATCACTTCAACATGCACACTTATTTATCTGTTCAGTGTTCCTTTAACAACAACCCGCACATTTATGATTTAGTTTAGTGTTTCTTTAACAACAATTCTAACATTTATTTATCAGTTCTTTCTTAATTTATTTATCAGTTCAGTGTTCCTTTTACAACAATGGGTTTTCTATCACTTCAACATGCACACTTATTTATCTGTTCAGTGTTCCTTTAACAACAACCCGCATATTTATGATTTAGTTTAGTGTTTCTTTAACAACAATGCCCACATTTATTTATCAGTTTAGTCTTAATTTATTTATGCATTCAGTGTTCCTTTTACGAAATGATTTTTCTATTACTTTAATATGTACACTTATTTATCAGTTCAGTGTTCCTTTTACAACAACCCGCACATTTATGATTTAGTTTAGTGTTTCTTTAACAACAATTCTAACATTTCATTCATTTATGTATCAGTTCTGACTTAATTTATTTATGAGTTCAGTGTTCCTTTTACAACAATGATTTTTCTATTACTTCAACATATACACTTATTTATCAGTTCAGTGTTCATTTTAAAACAAAGCGCATATTTATGATTTAGTTTAGTGTTTCTTTAACAACAAAGCCCACATTTATTTATCAGTTCTGTCTTAATTTATTTATGAGTTCAGTGTTCCTTTTACAACAATGATTTTTCTATTACTTTAACATATACACTTATTTATCAGTTCAGTGTTCATTTTAAAACAAGGCGCATATTTATGATTCAGTTCAGTGTCTCTGTGACAATAGTGCCTTCATTTATTTATCAGTTCAGAGTTCCTTTAACACAATGTTTCTTTTTACAACATCACATAGTGTTATTTTCAATTCAGTGTTCTTTTTACAACATGCACATTTATAAATCAGTTCAGTGTTCAATTTGCAACATAGTGTACATTTATTTCAAGTTCAGTATTTCTTTTCAACAGGGCACACATTTATTTATCAGTTCAGTGTTCCTTTGACTTCAACTTCAACATGTACTATTATTCATCAGTTCAGTGTTCCTTTTACAACAACGCGCACATTAATGATTCAGTTCAGTGTTTCTTTAACAACAATGCGTTCATTTATTTATCAGTTCCGTCTTAACTTATTTATAGTTCAGTGTTCCTTTTACAACAATGCGTTTTCTATTACTTCAACATGTACACATATTCATCAGTTCAGTGTTCCTTTCACAACAACGCGCACATTTATGATTCAGTTCAGTGTTTCTTTAACAACAATGTGTTTATTTAGTATTAATCAGTTCTGTCTTAACATATTTATGAGTTCAGTGTTTCTTTAACAACAGTGTGTACATTAATTTGTCAATTCAGTATTCCTTTTACTACAATGTGTTCATTTACTTCAACATATACAGTAATTTATCAGTTAAGTGTTCCTTTTACAACAAGGCGCATATTTATGTTTCAGGTTAGTGTTTCTTTAACAACAATGCGTTCATTTGTTTATCAGTTTAGTGTTAATTTATTTATGAGTTCAGTGTTCCTTTAACAACAATGCATTTTCTACTACTTCAACATGTACACTTATTTATCAGTGAAGTGTTCCTTTTACAACATGCACATTTATGATTCAGTTCAGTGTTTCTTTAACAACAATGCGTTTATTTATTAATCAGTTCCGTCTTAACATATTTATGAGTTCAGTGTTCCTTTTACAACAATGGGTTTTGTATTACTTCAACATGTACACTTATTTAGCAGTTCAGTGTTCCTTTTACAACAACCCCCACATGTATGATTCAGTTTAGTGTTTCTTTAACAAGAATGCGTTCATTTGTTTATCAGTTTAGTGTTAATTTATTTATGAGTTCAGTGTACCTTTAACAACAATGTATTTTCTATAACTTCAACATGTACACTTATTTATCAGTTTAGAGTTCCTTTTACAGCAAGGCGCATATTTATGATTCAGTTCAGTGTTTCTTTGACAACAATGCCTTCATTTATTTATCAGTTAAGTCTTAATTTATTTATGAGTTCAGTGTTCATTTTACAACAAAGCATACATTTATTTATCTGTTCAGTGTTCTTTTACAAAACATTTCTATTTACAACATTACATAGTGTTATTTATCAGTTCAGTGTTCCTTTAACAGCATACACATTTATACATCAGTTCAGTGTTCAATTTGCAACATATTGTACATTTATTTTAAGTTCAGTATTTCTTTACAACAGCGCACACATTTATTTATAGTTCAGTGTTCCTTAGACTTCAACTTCAACATGTACACTTTTTCATCAGTTCAGTGTTCCTTTTTACAGCAATGTGCACATTAATGATTCAGTTCAGTCTTTTTTTAATAACAATGCATTCATTTATTTATTCAACATGTATACTTATTCATCAGTTCAGTGTTCCTTTCACAACAACGCTCACATGTATGATTCAGTTCAGTGTTTCTTTAACAACAATGCGTTCATTTATTTATTAGTTCTGTCTTAACTTATTTATGAGTTCAGTGTTTCTTATACAACAATGGGTTATCTATTACTTCAACATGTACACATATTCATCAGTTCTGTGTTCATTTTACAACAACGGTCACATGTATGATTCAGTTCAGTGTTTCTTTAACAACAATGCGTTTATTTATTATTAATCAGTTCCGTCTTAACATATTTATGAGTTCAGTGTTTCTTTAACAACAGTGTGTTCATTAATTTGTCAATTCAGTATACCTTTTACTACAATGTGTTCATTTACTTCAACATATACACTTATTTATCAGATAAGTGTTCCTTTTACAACAAGGCACATATTTATGATTCAGTTTAGTGTTTCTTTAACAACAATGCGTTCATTTGTTTATCAGTTTAGTGTTAATTTATTAATGAGTTCAGTGTTCATTTTACAACAGTGGGTTTTCTATTACTTCAACATGTAAACTTATTCATCAGTTCAGTGTTTTTTACAACAACCCGCACATGTATGATTCAGTTTAGTGTTTCTTTAACAAGAATGCTTTCATTTGTTTATCAATTTAGTGTTAATTTATTTATGAGTTCAGTGTTCATTTTACAACAAAGCGTACATTTATTTATCTGTTCAGAGTTCTTTTACACAACATTTCTATTTACAACATCACATAGTGTTATTTATCGGTTCAGTGTTCTTTTAACAACATACACATTTATACATAAGTTCAGTGTTCAATTTGCAACAAAGTGTACATTTATTTTAAGTTCAGTATTTCTTTACAACAGCGCACACATTTATTTATAGTTCAGTGTTCCTTAGACTTCAACTTCAGCATGTACACTTTTTCATCATTCAGTGTTCCTTTTACAGCAATGTGCACATTAATTATTCAGTTCAGTCTTTTTTTAATAACAATGCCTTCATTTATTTATTCAACATGTAAACTTATTCATCAGTTCAGTGTTCCTTTTACAACAACCCGCACATGTATGATTCAGTTCAGTGTATCTTTAACAACAATGCGTTCATTTGTTTATCAGTTTAGTGTTAATTTATTTATGAGTTCAGTGTTCCTTTTACATCAATGCTTTTTCTATTACTTCAACATGTACACTTATTTATCAATTCAGTGCTGCTTTCACAATAACAGGCACATTTATTTATCAGTTCAGTGTTCCTTTTAAATAATGCGTTTTCTATTACTTCAACATGTACACTTATTTATCAGTTCAGTGTTCTTTACATTAACACGCACATTTATAATTCAGTTCAGTGTTTCTTCAACAACAATGCGTTCATTTATTTATCAGTTCTGTCTTAATTTATTTATGAGTTCAGTGTTCCTTTTACAATGATGTGTTTTCTATTACTTCAACATGTACACTTATTTATCAGTTCAGTGTTCCTTTCACAACAACGGGCACATTTATGATTCAGTTTAAGTGTTTCTTTCACAACAATGTGTGCATTTATTTGTCAATTCAGTGTTCCTTTTACAACAATGTGTTCATTTACTTCAACATGTACACTTATTTATCAGTTTAGTGTTCCTTTTCCAACAAGGCGCATATTTATGATTCAGTTCAGTGTTTCTTTGACAACAATGCCTTCATTTATTTATCAGTTAAGTCTTGATTTATTTATGAGTTCAGTGTTGATTTTACAACAAAGCGTACATTTATTTATCTGTTCAGAGTTCTTTTACAAAACATTTCTATTTACAACATCACATAGTGTTATTTATCAGTTCAGTGTTCCTTTAACAGCATACACATTTATACATCAGTTCAGTGTTCAATTTGCAACATATTGTACATTTATTTTAAGTTCAGTATTTCTTTACAACAGCGCACACATTTATTTATAGTTCAGTGTTCCTTAGACTTCAACTTCAACATGTACACTTTTTCATCAGTTCAGTGTTCCTTTTACAGCAATGTGCACATTAATTATTCAGTTCAGTCTTTTTTTAATAACAATGCATTCATTTATTTATTCAACATGTATACTTATTCATCAGTTCAGTGTTCCTTTCACAACAACGCTCACATGTATGATTCAGTTCAGTGTTTCTTTAACAACAATGCTTTCATTTATTTATTAGTTCTGTCTTAACTTATTTATGAGTTCAGTGTTTCTTATACAACAATGGGTTATCTATTACTTCAACATGTACACATATTCATCAGTTCTGTGTTCATTTTACAACAACGGTCACATGTATGATTCAGTTCAGTGTTTCTTAAACAACAATGCGTTTATTTATTATTAATCAGTTCCGTCTTAACATATTTATGAGTTCAGTGTTTCTTTAACAACAGTGTGTTCATTAATTTGTCAATTCAGTATTCCTTTTACTACAATGTGTTCATTTACTTCAACATGTACACTTATTTATCAGTTTAGTGTTCCTTTTACAACAAGGCGCATATTTATGATTCAGTTCAGTGTTCCTTTAACAACAATGTGTTTTCTATTACTTCAACATGTACACTTATTTATCAGTTTAGTGTTCCTTTTCCAACAAGGCACATTTTTATGATTCAGTTCAGTGTTTCTTTGACAACATTGCATTCATTTATTTATTAGTTCCGTCTTAATTTATTAATGAGTTCAGTGTTCCTTTTAAACAATGTGTTTTCTATTAATTCAACATGTACACTTATTTAGCAGTTCAGTGTTCTTTTTACAACAAAGCACATATTTATGATTCAGTTCAGTGTTTCTTTGACAACAATTCATTCATTTATGTATCAGTTCTGACTTAATTTATTTATCAGTTCAGTGTTCCTTTTACAGCAATGCATTCATATTTTTTTCAGTTCAGTGTTCCTTTTACAACAATATGTACATATAATTATAAGTGCAATGTTCCCTTTTCAACAATGCATACATGTTCCTTATTTTTCAGTTCAGTATTCTATTTACGACAAAGCATTTATTTTCTACAACATGTCTACTTATTCATCACTTTAGTGTTCATTTTACAGCAAGGCATACATTTATTTATCAGTTCAGAGTTCTTTTTACACAACATTTCTTTTTACAACATCACATAGTGTTATTTATCAGTTCAGTGTTAATTCTTTTATGAGTTCAGTGTTCTTTTTACAACATGCACATTTATACATCAGTTCAGGGTTCAATTTGCAACATAGTGTGCATTTATTTTAAGTTTAGTATTTCTTTACAACAGCACACACATTTATTTATCAGTTCAGAGTTCCTTTGACTTCAACTTCAACATTTACACTTATTCATCAGTTCAGTGTTCCTTTTACAGCAACCCGCACATTAATGATTCAGTTCGGTGTTTCATTAATAACAATGCATTAATTTATTTATCAGTTCCGTCTTAATTTATTTATGAGTTCAGTGTTCCTTTTACATCAATGTGTTTCCTATTACTTCAACATGTAAACTTATTCATCAGTTCAGTGTTCCTTATACATCAACGCACACATTAAGGATTCAGTTCAGTGTTTCATTAACAACAATGTGTTCATTTTTTTATCAGTTCCATCTTAATTTATTTATGAGTTGAGTGTTCCTTTTACAAGAATGCATTTTCTATTACTTCAACATGTACACTTATTCATCAGTTCAGTGTTCCTTTTACAACAACACCAACATTTATCATTCAGTTCAGTGTTTCTTTAACAACAATGCATTCATTTATTTATCAGTTCCGTCTTAATTTATTTATGAGTTTAGTGTTTCTTTTACAACAATGTGTACATTTATCTGTCAATTCAGTGTTCCTTTTACAACAATGTGTTCATTTACTTCAACATGTACACTTATTTTCTAGTTTAGTGTTTTTTTTACAACACGGCTAATATTTATGATTCAGTTTAGTGTTTCTTTGACAACAATATGTTCATTTATTTATTAGTTCCATCTTAATTAATTTATCAGTTCAGTGTTCCTTTTACAACAATGCGTACATTTATTTATCAATTCAGTGTTCCTTTTACAACAATGCACACATTTATTTATAAGTTCAGTGTTTCTTTTACATTAATGCGCACATTTATTTATCAGTTCAGTGTTCCTTTAACAACAATATATACATATAATTTTGAGTTCAGAGTTCCATTTACAGCAATGTGTACATTTATTTATCAGTTTAGTGTTCCATTTACATTAATGCGCACATTTATTTATCAGTTAAGTGTTCCTTTTACATTAATGCGCACATTTATTATTCAGTTAAGTGTTTCTTTAACAATAATATATACATATAATTATTAGTTCAGTTTTCCATTTACATTAATGCACACATTAATTTATCAGTAAAGTGTTCCTTTTACATAAATGCGCACATTTATTATTCAGTAAAGTGTTTCTTTTACAACAATGCATTCATCTTTTTATCAGTTCAGTGTTAACTTATTTATAAGTTTAGTGTTCCTCTAACAACAATGCGTAAATTGATGAATGAGTTTAGCATTCCTTTTACAACAGTGCGTACATTTATTTATGAGTTCAGTGTTCCCTTTACAACAATGGGTACATTTATTATCAGTTCAGAGTTCCTTTTACACAACTTTTTATTTACAACATCACATAGTGTTATTTATCGGTTCGGTGTTAATTCTTTTTATGAGTTCAGTGTTCTTTTTACAACATGCACATTATGCATCAGTTCAATGTTCAATTTGCAACATAGTGTACATTTATTTTTAGTTCAGTATATCTTTTACAACAGTGCACACATTTATTAATCAGTTCAGAGTTGCTTTGACTTTAACTTCAACATGTACACTTATTCATTAGTTCAGTTTTCCTTTTACAACAATGAGCACATTTATGATTCAGTTCAGTTTTTCTTAAACAACAATGTGTTCATTTATTTATACGTTCCGTCTTAATTTATTTATGAATTCAGTGTTCTTTTACAACAATGTGTTTTCTATTACTTTAACATGTACACTTATTCATCAGTTCAGTAATCCTTTTACAATTACAGGCACATTTATGATTCAGTTCAGTGTTGCTTTAACAACAATGTGTTCATTTATTTATAAGTTCCGTCTTTACTTATTTATGAGTTCAGTGTTTCTTTTACAACAATGTGTACATTAACTTGTCAATTCAGTGTTCCTTTTACAACAATGTGGTCATTTACTTCAACTCCATGCTTATTTATCAGTTAAGTGTTCCTTTTGCAACAAGGGGCATATTTATGGTTCAGTTCAGTGTTTCTTTGACAACGATGCGTTCATTTATTTATCAGTTTGGTATTAATTCATTTCTGAGTTAAGTGTTCCTTTTTCAACAACCACACATTTATGATTCAGTTTAGTGTTTTTCTTAACAACAATGCATTCAATTATTTATCAGTTCCATCTTAATTTATTTATGAGTTCAGTGTAACTATTACAACAATGCTATTTCTATTACTTCAACATGTACACTTATTCATCAGTACAGTGTTCCTTTCACAACAACGCCCACATTTATGGTTCAGATCAGTGTTCCTTTTACATTTATGCACACATTTATTTATCAGTTCAGTGTTCCTTCAACAACAATATATACATATAACTATTACTTCAGTGTTACAATTACAACAATGCATACAATTTTATATATAGTTTAGTGTTCCTTTTACAATAATATATACATATAACTATTAGTTCAGTGTTCCATTTACATTAATGCGCACATTTATTTATCAGTTCAGTGTTCCTTTTACATTAATGCGCACATTTTTTTATCAGTTCAGTGTTCCTTTTACAATAATATATACATATAATTATTAGTTCAGTGTTCCATTTACATTAATGCACACATTAATTTATCAGTTAAGTGTTCCTTTTACATTAATATATACATATAATTATTAGTTCAGTGTTCCTTTTACAAAATTGCGCACATTTATTTATCAGTTCAGTGTTCCTTTTCCAACATATACATATAATTATTAGTTCAGTGTTCCTTTTACAAAATTGCGCACATTTATTTATCAGTTTGGTGTTCCTTTTACAACAATGCATACATTTATTTATCAATTCAGTGTTCCTTTTACAACAATATGTACATTTATTAATGAGTTCAGTGTTAACTTTTATATGAGTTCAGTGTTCTTTTAACAACAATGCGTAAATTTATTAATGAGATTAGCATTCCTTGTACAACAAGGGGCATATTTATGATTCAGTTCATTGTTTCTTTGACAACATTGCCTTCATAATTTTTCAGTACCATCTTAGTTATCAATCAGTTCAGTGTTCCTTTTAGAACAATGCGTACATTTATTTATGAGTTCAGTGTTCCCTTAACAACAATGGGTACATTTATTATCAGTTCAGTTCAAGTTCTTTTTGAGTTCAGAGTTCCTTTTACAACAAGGCGCATATTTATGATTCAGTTCAGTGTTTCTTTGACAACAGTGTGTTCATTTTTTTTTCAGTTTTGTGTTCCTTTTACAACAACATATACATATAATTATAAGTGCAGTGTTCCCTTTTCTACAATGCGTACAAGTACCTTATTTTTCAGTTCAGTATTCTATTAACGTCAAAGCGTTTATTTACAACAACATGTCTACTTATTCATTGCTTTAGTGTTCATTTTACAGCAAGGCATACATTTATTTATCAGTTCAGAGTTCTTTTTACACAACATTTCTTTTTACAACATCACATAGTGTTATTTTCACATTTATACATCAGTTCAGGGTTCAATTTGCAACATAGTGTGCATTTATTTTAAGTTTAGTATTTCTTTTACAACAGGGCACACATTTATTAATCAGTTCAGTGTTCCTTTGACTTCAATTTCAACATGTACACTTATTCATCAGTTCAGTGTTCCTTTTACAACAACACGCACATTTATCATTCAGTTCAGTGTTTCTTTAACATCAATGCATTCATTAATTAAATAGTTTCATCTTAATTTATTTATTAGTTCAGTTTTCCTTTTACAACAATGCTTCCATTTACTTTAACTCGACACTGATTTATCAGTTTAGTGTTCCTTTTGCAACAAGGCGCATATTTATGGTTCATTTCAGTGTTTCTTTGACAACAATGCGTTCATTTATTTATCACTTCCGTCATAATTTATGAGTTCAGTGTTCCTTTTACAACAATGCTATTTCTATTACTTCAACATGTAAACTTATTCATCAGTTCAGTGTTCCTTTTACAACAACGCCAACATTTATCATTCAGTTCAGTGTTTCTTTTACATCAATGCGTTCATTAATTAATCAGTTTCGTCTTACTTTATTTATGAGTTCAGTGTTCCTTTTACAACAATGTGTACATTTATTTGTCAATTCAGTGATCTTTTACAACAATGCATTCATTTACTTCAACATGTACACTTATTTATCAGTTAAGTGTTCCTTTTACAACAAGGCACATATATATTATTCAGTTCAGTGTTTTTTGACAACAATATGTTCATTTATTTTTTAGTTCCGTCTTAATTTATTAATGAGTTCAGTTTCCTTTTACAACAATGTGCCATTTATTTATCAATTCAGTGTTCCTTTTACAACAATGCGCACATTTAATTATAAGTTCAGTGTTTCTTTTACATTAATGTGCACATTTATTTATCAGTTCAGCGTTTCTTTTTCATTAATGCCCACATTTATTTATAAGTTCAGTGTTCCTTTAACAACAATATGTACATATAATTATTAGTTCAATGTTCTATTTACATTTATGCGCACATTTATGATTCAGTTCAGTGTTCCTTTTACATTAATGCGCACATTTATGATTCAGTTCAGTGTTCCTTTTACATTAATGCGCACATTTATGATTCAGTTCAGTGTTCCTTTTACATTAATGCGCACATTTATTTATCAGTTCAGTGTTCCTTTAACATTAATGCCCACATTTATTTATCAGTTCAGTGTTTTTTTTACTATAATGTGCATATTAATATATCGGTTCAGTGTTCCTTTAACATTAATGTGCACATTTATTTATCAGTTCAGTGTTCCTTTTTCTAGAATATATATATAATTTTAAGTTCAGTGTTTCTTTTACAACAATACGTACATGTACTAATAAATCAGTTCAGTATTCTTTTTACAACAAAGCGTACATTTACTACAACATGTACACTTATTAATCACTTAAGTGTTCCTTTAACAACAACTCACACATTTATTATTCAGTTCAGTGTTTCTTTAACAGCAAGGCGACATTTATTTATCAATTCAGTGTTCCTTTTACAGCAATGTGCACATTTATTTCCCAGATCAGTAATTCTTTTACAGCAATGCGCAGATATTTTTTTTCAGTTCAATGTTCCTTTTACAACAATGCATACAGGTACCTTATTAATTAGTTTAGAGTTCCTTTTACAACAATACTTACAGGTACCTTATTTTACAGTTCAGTATTCTATTTACAACAAAGTGTTCATTTACTACAACATGTACACTTATTTTTCAGTTTAGTGTTCCTTTTACAACAACATGCACATTTATGATTCAGTTCAGTTTTTCTTTAACATCAGTACATTTATATATCAGTTCAGTGGTTTTGTTACAGTAAAGCACACATTTATTTATCATTTTAGTGTTCTTTTTACAACAATGTTCAAATTTATTTATGAGTTAAGTATTCCTTTACAACATTATATAGATATAATTATCAATATTTATCAATTACAACAATGTGTACAGGTACGTTATTTATCAATTCAGATTTCTATTTACAACGAAGTGTTTATTTACTACAACATGTTTACTTATTTATTACTTCAGTGTTTCTTTTACAACAACACGCACATTTATGATTCAGTACAGTTTTTCTTCAACAACAATGCATTCATTTATTTATTATTTCAGTGTTAATAAATTTATGAGTTTAGTGTTCTTTTTACACAACGTTCCTTTTCACAACATCACATAGTGTTATTTGTCAGTTTAGTGTTAATATATTTATGAGTTCAGTGTTCTTTTTACTGCCGGCACATTTATATATCAATTCAGTAATAGACTCAAAGAGAAATATTTTCCCTGCAAACAAAATAAACTCATGCATATTATTAATAAATGTTGTAAAACTTGTCTTGTCTTGAATAGTTATAACACCCAATGTACTAACAATTACCGTTTTAGACATCCTGAACCCATTCTGTACTTCGCTGCCAACTCCATACAGCTCCTCGAAGGGACACCCTCAGGCCGGCGTACATCCAGTTCCGAAGACATAGGACTGTTCCGTATAGATGGTGGGGCTCAACTGTTTCTATCAATAATAATACATTGGATGATTGTCTCTGCAGGTCAAACTCCTTTCCATCTTTCTGTAATAGACTTAAATAATAGTTTCCCTGCACTCAAAATAAACTTAAGTATATTATAAATCAATGATGTAAAATACAATAGATGTACGCATTCATGTTAAACAAACACTGAACTCATAATACATAATAATAATAATGTAATTGTATGTCTTGTGGTTAAGAGCACTGAACTCATAAATAAATGTATGCATTGATGTTAAAGAAAAACTGAAGTCATAAATCATTGAACCCTATGTTGTAAGAAGGAACACTGAACTTATAAATAAATGAACCAATTGTATAATAAGAAACAATGAACTCATAAATAAATGTACACATAGTTGTCAAAAGAACACTGATCTCACGAAAAAGTGTATGCATTGCTGGAAAAAGACACTGAACTCATTCATTAATGTACATGTACACATTGTTGTGAAAGGAACACTGAACTCATAAATAAATGTACACATTGTTGTAAAAGAATCACTAAACTCATAAATAAGTATATATATATTTTGGTAAAAGGAACACTGAACTCATATATATATGTACACATTGTTGTAAAAGGAACACTAATCTCAGTAATAAGTGCATGAATTGCGAAAAAAAACACTGAACTCAAGTAAACATTGTTGAAACAGAAACACTAAACTCATAAATAAATGTATGCATTTTTGTAAAGGGAACACTGAACTCATAAATAGATGTACCCATTGTTGTAAAAGGAACACTGAACTCATAAATAAATAGCTGCATTGTTGTAAAAGGAACACTGAACTCATTAATAATTGTAGGCATTGTTGTAAAAAGAACACTGAACTCGTAAATAAATGTACGCATGGTTGTGAAAGGAACACTGAACTCATAGATAAATGTATGCATTATTGTAAAAGGAACACTGAACTCATAAATAAATGTACGCATTGTTGTGAAAGGAACACTGAACTCATAAATAGATGTAGCATTGTTGTAAAAGGAACACTGAACTCATAAATCAATATATGCTATATTCAAATATACCTATTCCGAAGTTGATGTCTTCTTTCTTCATTCTTCAATCAAACCATGTAACACGACATCTTGATACCATCAACACTAACTGTTATAAAGAAAAAAAAATCCAATAATTTACTCATAATATATTTATGGCCTGCTCCTTTAAAGCCCATTTTAAAGAGTGAAATATTACTACAATTTTAGATATTTAAACATTTCTTTTGTCAAATTATCTTACACAGATGATGTATACATGTCACAAATAAATGTTGAACGTTGAATCATTTTACGCAGTCCAGCGCACCTAACCTAGCTTTCCTGGACCATTGTCTATAACCAGTATTCACCAACCTTTCCATAAGGCTGGAAAAATTAACATAATTGTCAAGTTTTTATGGAAGGGTATAATAACCTCCCGGGTGGGATTTGAACCCCTAACCCCTTCAGGACATGAAATTCCAAATTCCGGCCCGCTATCGACCCAGATTCTCAAGCTATCCTGTTCTCAAGCTATAGTCTTAAGTATTTTTTTGTCATTATTATGATATCCTTTCAGGTATATATCAAGCGAATAAAGTCAAGGGCAGGTAATTGCAATACTTTAGTAGTTATGAAAAAGCAGAGGGAGGCCTTAACATGTATCTCTGTATAAGATCCATCCTTGTAGCACTCAATAAAGTACAGAATAAACAATTCATTTTTTTAAGAGTAAGTACAAATTCTGGGGGGTTCTGGACTCCCTGACCCCCCCCCCCCTTGGATCCACCCATGTAGTTAAAACATAAGTTGTGCTCAATTTTAGAGGTGCACAGTATTACCGGTAACCGTGGTTTTTTATCTCGCGGTATGGTACCACGGTACTTTCGGAAATACTGGTATTACAGTACCCATGAACGAGTAGTACCCGTGATTAAGGTTTTACATGTTATATATGTCAGTGTTGGCAAAATCAACGGTTGTCAGTGTCGTACATTAAGTTATTTTTTAATTTAGACTAGCTTGTCATTGTACAAGTGAAAAAGATCTGCTTTAGCTAGTTAAAAATAGTTTCATCACTGCATAACGCTGTGGAAGTTAGACATTAGGGGTGTAACAATATGGTAAAAACTGTATTGCAATATATTGCAATACAAGGAACCCATATTGCAATATATTGCAATATATTGAGATACATTGTTCTTTGTGCATACATGCATAGCATGAATTAATGCACGTGCATCGTCTTAATTTGATCAACATTGTACATAGATATTTGTATTTTTTAAATGATATACACGTAATTACGCAAATGTTTGTATTAGTTAGAAAAAAGATTATTATTCTCTAATTTTACAAAACATATTTCAAGTTTCCAAACACATTTAAACATTTATTCAAACACTTAAATTTCAGACTCTTATAAAAACAATCAGTATGGAACACAACTAGAAAAACGGGTTCAGAGAAAAAAAGAACCGGTTAAAAACCCTCTGACGTCGTATTGCAAAATTAATCGGTACATCGGGTAACCGTTACACCCCTATTAGACATGCAATCCCATGTATAGTAGCAATTGCCTTGCAGAGTTGTCTTGTATTCTGCGAGAAAGAAAAGTTGACTTATTTACAACAGGAGTCATTTTCTGTTGTAAGTTGATTGTGAATTTTAGTTAGTTTATATTAATAAAATATTTCGATTTAATTTCTTGATTTCAGGATTGGTTATAAAGGCAGAGGATTGCAATTTTTGTATGCATGGGTCTCCTTCAACTATTGTTTTATTCATTTTCATTTTTTTTCCACAAAAATATGCCGTATTTATTCCCCGATTAATCTTAGTAAGTTTTAGCATTAACCCAATTTGAATGCCTGGTATTATCAACACGTATGATGTCATGACACAATTAATAGACAGACTAATTGGTTTTAACCAATAGGTTAGTTATTTTGAACTTGGACTACAAAACATCAAATTTTCAATGAATTTGAGCAAAAAAAACATAAACAAAATTAATGGTGATTAAGTTGTTATAGTTATTACCCTTATATTAGGGTTTTGTGTTTTTAAAAGTTAATTAATGGTCTTCTGAAAAGTATATTTTAATTATATTGTTGTATACTGTGGTATTTAGTAAAAAAACATGGTATACTGTGGTTAAAAATCCTGGAAGTACTCGGCCTTACTCAATTTTACTGATAAAATTGTTCATCTTTAAAGCAAACTTTAGAATAATAAATCATGCTTACCATCCTTGCTTTTCTCTGTCCATACCATCACCTAGTCTGATACACTGAAATGTAAAAAAGCAGTGATTTAATAAAGATCAATACATATTATATCATAGAGCATACAAATAAAGCAAAAATTATTTCCCGTATATATTTTTAAGAAATCTGTCAAAATTGATAAGACCTAATAATGAGCAAGCTCTTCATTCCCAGCCTAAGATCGTGAGATAGTCATGAGATCAACAAGACTAGCTTTCCCTTTCAATACCTTTCATTAAGCTATATGAACCCGTGCTAGGCCCTTCCAGTGGTGCTGATATCACACGAGCTGAGAACGTGCCAATGCCTGACCGGAAAAATCCACAAGGGTTTTACCATATGCAATCCTCATGTACCTTGCATACTGACCAGATAATTAGACCCAAACAGCGCCAGTGAAATTTGATTCCCAGAAGGGAGGAGGGGATTATCTTCGGGAGGAAAGATTGCCTGTGCAAGAAGAGGGTGTTTATAGAGAAGGAGGAGCTGAAATAAGGTTTTTCGAAATCTTCTGAGATAAGTTGGTAGTGTTTCCATGATATTATACTAAAAGAAATTAGCAATGTTGTACAGTGTTGCTTCATAGAGACCCACCCACTGGATGTAAGAAATACAAGAATGTATATTGATGTGAAATGTAGATTGAACAGTTTGAGAAAACCCGAGAGTAACTGCAACTGAACGAGTTATAAAACATCAAAATGTTTGATAAGTCAATATTGTTAGCCTAGACAATCTATAATGACATCATCAAATTCTATCAGATTACTAAACATTATCTTATTTGATTCTGTATTTATTTTATGAGATAATAATATCCACCAGTTTGAATATTTGTAAAGTTGATTATCCCTAACATAGATAAATCAACCCTGGGTTATCTTTAACTAGGATTGTATAAACCTTGGTTAAAATAACCCTGGATTTCTTTAACTAGATTGGGTTAGCTAACCAATTCGGTAACCCGATTGTATAAAGCAATATTACCTAAAGGACTACTGCCCCATTTTATATTATAACTTAATGACTTTATTTCCCTTTAGATACAAAGATGTCCAAGCCATATGAATAATCTAACAAGTAATTCTCTGAATTACTGCTCCACACTGAAAGTCTTTTCTATGACTACAGCAAACTAAACAGCATCTGTCTAATACCATGGACATAGCTCATATATGTCATTAAAATCACTAAGCAGGTACAGCTCAATTTATGATCTTGACAAATTCAAAAACTAACAAAAATCAATTTATTTTAAATCTTTAAGGCTCACTTATTTATGGTTTTTTATTGAGACTGACTCACTTTTTAGTTCTCTTATTGATGCTCACTTATTTTTATGACTCTCATTTAGACTCAATTATATTGGCTTAATTATTAAAGCTCACTTTTCAAGACTGATACTTTTCAATGTTATATACAAAATCAACATTTTTCTGACCTTTGAAGTGAAAATTCCACAAGATTTAAAACTATGCTAGAATACTTGGCTGTAAATAAATTGTAAAAGTTCAGTGTGTTACAACCTAGGTCTATAATTCTATAACTGTTCTAATTATATTTTATTAACTTATACCTGGGACTGTTCTCAAACCTAAACAAAAATGTGTAGCTAAGACAATCTCCGTGAACAGATATCCTGTAGACCACTGTCGTTCAGGATCTGTACTGTCTCCGTGGAAGGTCACGTCGAGATGAACTTAGTGTTGACCAATCGATGCATAGCTTTCATCTAGACGAAACAAAATTGATAACATTTCGATTTCGTAATTTTTATTTTTAGACCAAGGTTTGCTAGCTAATATAATAGCAGTATTATTCACCGTCTGCGATTGGACAGCTCATTCCAAATTGTGTGACATAGGCGATGCAAACAAGTTATGTATCATAACAATTTCATCATTGATATTATCATGAGAAAAGGTCACCTAAACGTGACTCTCGTTTGAAAAAGGCCAGATCCAAATAAGCGAGTAGGAGAGCTGAAAATTTTAGATTGGGTTTTAATCAATTTGTAGCAAAGAAAGACTGACTGCGGTCAGTTCTTACTGACTTTAGTATGTTTTCAATTTATATAATTGATTAGATAGCCAAACAGATTGAAACTGACACATGATTCAAAGAATTAAAGTGCTCAGCTTAGCTCAGTTCAGGAACTGTATCTTCATGCATTCGTTCTAACTTGTAATAGAAAAGGCTGACATGCTGATTATAAATCAATCATATAGTAATCTAATATTTTAATATTATATTGCAAACATTTAACTTGTCAGAAGCTTAACATATTCAAACAATTACAAAATTTTATACATGTACAACAAAATTTGTCTATAGAGGGCACATTCTATTTCTCTTCTGATTTCAAAACAGGATCACTGCCTGGTATAGGTTAATAAGACTAAAACGGAATCAACATGAACTAAATCTTCCCCAAAAGAGACAATTTCTTGTCCTCATACCATTTAGACTAATGATAGCTAGTTTGTCTCTAGAAAGTTTATTATTTCTGATGAAGGTATCAACAATTCTGTCCGTTATTTTCAAAAATCAATAAAATTACAAAAATATGAGGTAAGTAGAACAATAAAATTGACAGACAAGACGACCTTTCTTTTATAATTGCTGCGGATGAAGAGAAAATAACAAAATAATTTCTCCGTGAAAAAAAATATATACTAAGCCACTATATTATCAACAAAATAGTTTATCTAATAATAAAAGTATACTTAGTTAAGAAAAACTACAATACTGTTTCTATGCACACAAAAATCTTTACAAGTCACTGACCAATTCCATACAGTTACTCATACACATCAAACCTTTATCTACAGTACAAATCATAGTAACTGTTTCGTCATGGATCCGAGAGATTTAAATTAGACATAAATTGGATATAAGCACATCACAATAGGATAGCTTTGTGTATTAATTAACAGTGATACTATATACACTGGCTGTAGGAAATAATCCCCTGTAACAAGTTTACAAGTCAGCTGACACCTTACAGGTTTCATGGACTAACCAAACCACAAGGAGATGAGAAGTTTTCTCAATATTCAGCGACACACATGAACAATTTCAAGCCTAACAAGTTGTCACTTTTCAATAGACATGCCAATACTCATACTTAGATGTAAAAAACAACATAATTATACCACTGAAACTAATCAACCATTAATTTATTATACAAGTTATATAGTAAATATAGAATATATAAATATTGTAAAAATGGAATTCAATTTAATGTATTTTGTACACTGTATATGTAACTAACATCTAAACTATACTCAATACAATGACTAGCAATGTTGTTACATGTATTATAATAACAATTTAATAATTGCTTTTGATCTACTTATTATTCATTTATATCATATTTAACAGATCCATACTTTTTTTCTTCTCATATATACATATATATTTGCTTGGGTCCATTTTTCTTTTTTCATGGTTTTTTTTTTTTTTTTTTTTTTTTTTTTTTTTTTTTTTCTTGTATTGTTACAGCATTTTGGTTTTTCTTTATTTTCAAATACTACATATTTAAACTGTAAGCTGTCATTTTCCGATCTAGCTATCCCCCCAGAATGAACTGGGTCCTTCACTAGATTACTCGGATTATGGATCATATTCTGTCCGATCTAGCTATCCCCTCATAAAATTGAGTCCTTCACTAGATTGCTCGGATTGTTGATCCTGTTCTGTCTGATCTAGCTATCCCCTCAGATAACTGAGTCCTTCACTAGATTACTCAGACTTAGAACATCGGTATTAAGCTTTGTCAGTGCAAGTTACATATACAAAGTGTATTGAATTTCTCAGTAAACTAATCTCAAATATAAAAAGACCAAATTGACTATGTACAGTGATTATGTTGTTATATACATTAAGTGAAAGTACGGCAATCATTAATTTAGTTTCTTTTATGAATTCTATGACCTGGTAATGGTACACTATAACCACTTAAGAGTGTACTCAAAGATAAGACTATGAACATTCGGTACACTATAACCACTTGAATATTTGGTACACTATAACCACTTAAGAGTGTACTCAAAGATAAGACTATGAACATTCGGTACACTATAACCACTTGAATATTTGGTACACTATAACCACTTAAGAGTGTACTCAAAGATAAGACTATGAACATTTGGTACACTATAACCACTTAAGAGTGTACTTAAAGTTAAGACTATGGACATTTGGTACACTATACCTTATAACAGTGTACTCAAAATTAACACTATGAAATATATAGTACACTTCACTACCACTCAGGTGTGTACTCGGAGATAAAACTATAAAATATTAGTACACTACATATACCACTCAGGTGTGTACTCAAAAAAGGATGCAAAATACTGTACATAATATACAGCTTTTCCTGATTGACCCAGCAGACTTAATTTGTACTGAAAATATAGGTGAAACAATTTTGGAACTGAGATTATGGAATTGACTTTAACTGCAAAGAGCTCAAATTAATTTGATTAATAAATATTAAATTCTACAAAAATGTAACAAAAGCCTCTTAAATTACAGTTTCTGACTTCAACAAATACCTTAAAAATTTGTTTTGTATTAACATTGAGTCATGAAAAAGACAAAAAATTAAACTTCTCTAGATTTGTATTGATAGTAAAGCATGATTTTCATGGATTTAGTCATAGAAGGCACACTTTGCTTGGGCTAATTTTCCAATGTTTTTACAAAAAGATATCAGTCTGTCTGTACTATATCAACATATATTTGTTCTATCATTATTTCAACTATTAGAGAGGATTTAATTCATCAAAAATTTGAAAAATGAAACAAAAATTTGTGAACTCTATACCATTGTCAATTCTGTTCACTTTTCAAAATCAATGTGGTGTAATTGGGAGGTATATTATAATTTGCACCCTATACCAGTGCATGTACCTGGCCGCAGGTCATTAGCTCGATGATACTCTAATTTATATAATAATATATAAATTACTGTTAAATTCATTGAGCCAAGGATCTGTGTACCTGACACCAACAATTGAAATCTCCAGGTGTACAGAACAATGGAAGTAGTCCATCACAATGCAATCTTAGTAATCACCAAATTTATTATTAAAGCAGTAGATTGAAAAATGCATTCTGACTCACAAAAATTTAAATATAATTTTAAAAGTTTGCTCTGACTCACAAAAATTTAAATATAAACTTTGAAATTCTATTGTCAGAGTAAAAAGTATCTAACCTTAATGCTAATTATTTAACATCACCTTAAAACTCTATCAATAATACACAGAGATGCAAAGTTCGAAAATGTCTAAGAGGCAAGAACATGTCAAGATTTTGTCTCTTCAAACCAGTAGTTTAGCATTGTTATTCATATAATCATAGACTTATGATATAAAACATAAATTATAACCATCTATAGACAACATTATACTTCCTACAGTTCTTGTAATACTTAAACTTCATTTCTGACTAATGTTTGAATATTTTGACACAACAAAACTATAGTTTCTTACTAAGAGTAAAATCAATGGAAAATTATTTTATACTTGATACAAGGGAGATAACCTGTAATTAATTACCATGTATACAATGGAGTTATCTACTGCTACTTGAAATCTAACAGTAGTTTAAGACAAGAGTGAAATTAAGACAAATCGTATAATTATTTATATCAACTTTTTCTTTTATAAGTTATAGACAGTGAGTCAAATCAGCCTTATCTATTACAAGCTAGATTTTTACAAGAAAATGCTGCATCACCTATTGAAAAATGGTTAACTTTGTTTGGCTTTCCAATCAACTATACAGCATTACTCAAGTTAATGATCAGGTTCTATAACTCAGTACATGATTAAATTATTGAAATCAAAGCGCTGATAGCGCTGTCAGACATGGGGTTTTGGTAGAGTACATGGCTGTATACAACTCATGGAAGCGTTACAAGGGACCTTTACCTTACATAAACCAGATAAGATATACACGTGCTTCTTATCGTCTACTTGTTAATGCATAATGCGGACTATATTAATGGCAGAGGTAATTATCCCTTTATTTGCGCGCGCACAACCGAATGTAATCGTCTGCGACAAATTTTGATGAGGATTTGCCACAGTCCACTACTAAACATGGGGAAACCCCATGTAAATGTACTGTATGTTATTATTTTTAGTAATGTCCTATGTACAAATAACTAATGGTTTGGTTCTTTAGTGTTCACTGGTTTGAAACCCAAGTTTGTATGTAGTACTGAACAGTTGATTTCATAATCTCTTGACTCTTTTCTGCTGATGAAAAAATAAGTGGAATCAGAAATGTTGTAAAAAATGATAAATGCTGAATTAGTTTTAAAAAAAACTTTGCACCTCTCAAAAAATATAAAACAGCTATCTGAAGATTCGGAGTCTGAAATACCTTCGCTCATGAACCACTATTTTATATTTAATGAGGTAAATTGACCTTGACTGGTGTTTGATTCCATATATTATTATACTAGCATTTTTTTAATAACAAATGCAATGTTAGTGATAAAAAAACCTTGCATCTCTCAAAAAATATAAAACAGCTATCTGAAGATTTGGAGACCTTTGCTCACAAACCACTATTTTATATTAAATGAGGTAAACTGACCTATTCAGATGCATTATGTTTTAAAACTGTATAAATTTTAGTTGAAAATGTTAAAGAAAAGAAAATACCTAGAAAAATAAAAAAACAACCCAAAGCCTTAAAAATCTCTTCAAAAAAGAAATATTCTTGGTATTCTTAGTCATGATCAAACTCAGAGCAGAGAAGGGTCAAGCGGTCATGAAATAAACTATTCAGTACCACATACAAACTCAGGTTTCAAACCAGTGAACACTAATTAACAAAGCCAGTAAGTCTTCTCACCTGGAGTTATGTCAAATGAAATACAGAACAAATAAACTAGCATAGAATGTTACAACAATGACTTTCATGTTATATGTTTTGTTGCTTTTTAATTTATAAAGAATATTATGACCAGTTCACCAAACCAGGTTTTCTGAACTTAATTCTAATCGATACCATCTTAACCATTCTAAAGAGCAGCGGACGACTTTGCCATATGTGGCATAAAAATTGAAACTTAGTCAAATTTGCAAGATAATGTATGATCTGATAAAACCATGGATCAAACTTGAAACAGTGAGCCATAATTTGAGTCTAACTTACAGACAACAGTCCATTTAAAGCTGGTCATAAAATAAGTGGCATCTATAGATCAAAGCGCTGTTGTCACAGAATTGTGTATAACTAATGGAAAGGATGCAAAAACTTTATCCTTACATTTACTGATCATTAGTATACTAAAGCAGGTCAGATATACTTCAATTTCACAAACTGCATCGTCAGCATTTTAACATATAGATAGTACCACTTTAATTGCTGTTGTAATTATTACCTTAATTAGGCATGTGCCACCTAACGTCAATGGTGGATTGAAATAAGGATTCCTATTTGCCACAGTCCATTACTAAACATGAGGAAGCCCCATGTTCAAACTATAATAAACAGTATTTTAACACTAACTATTTTAGTACTTGCAGAATAAGCCTATGAGATTATTTTAACATATAAACTCAAATACATATTTTTTGCTATATTAGTTTTACCACTTTAAATAAATTGATTTTTGTAGTTTCTGACTTTGTCAAGATCATAGAGATTTCAGTTTCAATGACAATGTGAGCTAACTTTTGTACATAAAGATAATAACATGATGTTAATTAAAAACTAGTTCTCACAAGACATCTTCAGACAACTTAAGTCTGGTTCCTAAATGATAGATAATTTCCAACACTCATCTGCATCAATTCATATGTTGGTACCTGGTAATTTAAGAGATCAGCAGAGGCATACTTTGCCATTGACTTCAACCCTCATTTCAACTTTTATTCGAGAGTACATCAAATATGCCGGAGATGCTCTCTGAAGAAAGAAGGTATGGGATAGGATAGGGAGACTTCTCCAAATACCAAATTCAGAGGATGCACTCTCAACAAAAAAAGACATAAAAGTTATTGAAAACCTTCAATGTCAGGCTACCAAACAAGTTAAAAGCATTAAAGAATTTCCTTACCAGGAAAGACTATATAGACCTGAATTATTCAGTCTTATACAAGATAATAAAAGAGTCAACAGCATAGATAATCTAGAAATAAGGGACTTCTTCAAGATTTCATCATATATTATCCAACAAGAGGTCACAACCAGAGACTTCAGAGATCCAACTCTAAACTACAAATGAGGCAGAATGCATTTTCTCAAAGAGTAGTAATTGAATGGAACTCTGCTGCATCAACACTCATTCTTTAAATTAATTTAAAGAGGTGCTGAACAAAGTGTGAAAAAACAAACCTGAGAAATTCAATATGTACATAAGGGACAATAATGACACCAAAAAAAACCTGAACTTACGGGACCTTAGACCACGCCAGTGGTTGATTGACAATATACAATAAAAACTAAAAATAGAAATTGAAAAACAATGCCAAGCCAGAGGATGGCTCACTATATACAATAAAACACTATTTACAGTAAATATATTCACAATATATACAATATATGCAACATAAAGAATATATACAGTGTATACACATATACAAATACAACATATACAATATATACAATATATACAATACATACAACATATACAATATATACAACATATACAATATATACAACATATACAACATATACAATACATACAACATATACAATATATACAACATATACAATACATACAACATATACAATATATACAACATATACAATATTTACAACATATACAATATATATGACATATACAATATTTACAACATATACAATATATATGACATATACAACCTATTCAACCTATTCAACATATACAACAATATATACACTATTTATAGACACTATAGGCCAGGTCTTACTTCACAATAAGAATCAGAAATAAACCAATCAATTCACTATGTCAGAAGACATGCTCCAAAAAAAGAGTTAGGCTTAGCCTTACAAAAGACATCAAGATGAGACTGTGTTAGGAGACATGCTCCATATAAAGGGAAAGGCCTAGCCTTATAAATGGCATCTAGACCACACTGTGTCAGGAGACATGCTCCATATAAATGGAAAGGCGTAGTCTTATAAATGGCATCTAGACCACACTGTGTCAGGAGACATGCTCCATTTAAAGGGAAAGGCGTAGTCTTATAATTGGCATCTAGACCACACTGTGTCAGGATAAATGCTCCATAAAAATGGAAAGGCGTAGTCTTATTAATGGCATCTAGACCACACTGTGTCAGAAGAAATGCTCTATTTAAAGGGAAAGGCATAGTCTTATAAATGGCATCTAGACCACACTGTGTCAGGAGACATGCTCCGTATAATGGGAAAGGCGTAGCCTCATAAATGATATCTAGACCACACTGTGTCAGGAGAAATGCTCGATTTAAAGGGAAAGGCGTAGTCTTATAAATGGCATCTAGACCACACTGTGTCAGGAGACATGCTCCATATAATAGGAAAGGCGTAGCCTCATAAATGATATCTAGACCACACTGTGTCAGGATAAATGCTCCAAATAATGGGAAAGGCGTAGCCTCATAAATGATATCTAGACCACACTGTGTCAGGATAAATGCTCCATATAAAGGGAAAGGCCTAGCCTCATAAATGATATCTAGACCACACTGTGTCAGGAGAAATGCTCCATTTAAAGGGAAAGGCGTAGTCTTATAAATGGCATCTAGACCACACTGTGTCAGGAGACATGCTCCGTATAATGGGAAAGGCGTAGCCTCATAAATGATATCTAGACCACACTGTGTCAGGAGAAATGCTCCATATAAATGGAAAGGCGTAGCCTCATAAATGATATCTAGACCACACTGTGTCAGGATAAATGCTCCATTTACAGAGATAGGCTTAGCCTGTTAACAGACGTCAGGATTAGAGAATGTCAGGAGACATGTTCCAAATAAAGAGATAGGCTTGGCCTAATAAAAGACATCTGGATCAGAGAGTGTTAGGAGACACACTCTACTTATAGACTCAGACTTTTTGCTACATGTAATAGTTCATGAATACCAATTGCTAGAATTATATATCATGGCAATAAATATACCATAGATGTTTCATGGATGGTGTTATTGCTGTTATCAACCCTTGTCGAACAGAGCAATAGCTGTTTGACACAAGGTGAAAGTTACGAAAGTAGTTAGACAAGGGTATACAGCACAAATAGAGATTTCATACACCCATATCATAGCCATAAATATACCATAGATGTTTCATGGATGGTGTTGTTGCTGCTATTTACCCTTGTTGAACAGAGCGATAGCTGTCTGACACAGGGCGAAAGTTATGAAAGTAGTTAGACAAGGGTATACAGCACAAATAGGGATATTATACATCCATATCATAGCCATAAATATACCATAGATGTTTGATGGATGGTGTTGTTGCCAAAGTTGTTGAACAAGGGTTTACAGCACATATAGAGATAGTACAATGTATATGTCCATATCATGGCTATAAATATACAAAAGACTAGTATTTCCTACTATAAGTGTAAAAATTCTATTTTTTTAAGAAATTAAACAAGAAGTTAACAATTGGCCTTTAAGAAATCAAACCAAAGATGACATCTGGCTGTTGCATTAAAAATCTGTCTTCATTAATCAATGAACAAAATTTGATTATTATCCAAATGTATAAAACTATATCAAATATCTGAATGTACACTTAAGCCATTTCTGACATTTAACAGCAAAAGAGGTCCCGCGATCTAGGCTTCAAAGAATAAAATGATTAATGACATTAAAATTTATTTCCAATGTTGTAATATAAATGACTACGCAATCGGAAATAAATTAAAATGTTTCATTTAATCAAAAAAGCAAGATCAATGTTCATACTTATCAATAACATCTAAAAATCTTTATTCAAAGGTATAGTTAATGTAATTATCTAAGTACATGCTAAGGTTACCAAAATTAACTATGAATCTAAACCATACCTATAATGGTATGAAATGATACTTTAATGTGTCAAAGGTGTAGCAAGTAGTTGAAGACAACTTTAAAGACTCCTACCTTTCAATGACACACTAGAGTACCATTCAAAGATATAGTGTAATGGTCTAGAGTCATAGTTACTAAGCAACAAAAGTATATACTTAAATGATACCTATAATGGTAGGAATATAGATTCTTATATGACATTGATATGAACAAGGGGAGACAACTCTTACATTTGCCATATATTGCCATCAATCACTTAAGTGTACACAAAAATAATTGATAGAGTGGAAGTATTACATGAAAAACAGTAATTACAACTAAACGCTTGATGGTTACAAAATACAATTTTTCTGGTAATTTTCATTTATAGTAAGAAATACTGTCTTATTGTATAATGACTCAGGTTGGAAGACAGAGAATCTTCCAGACCAGAAGACATGAGCTAATCTCCCAGATAGTTAGGATAACCCTAACTAAGAAGATTAGGATCATATTTCCTTTACCCAAAGGAAATAGTGCAAATATGAAGACGTTATTATTTTTATTGTTAATCATTATTATTGTTTTTTTATCATTATTTTTTTTATTATTATATTCATTTCATAAGTGCATGTGATTGAAAGACAGACACAGGATACAATATTGTGCATCAGAGAAAACAAAAAAGTTTTCAGATATAGAGACATTCTCCCTAGCTGAAAGAAGGGATGATGTCAGGATATTGTGACCCAAACAATAAACTATTGTTCAGTTGATTTGTTTATGGAAACAAATCAAGAAGCATACAGTTAAAGAACTGACAGAATAACAATCATTTAAGAAACTGTACAATCTGCTACAATCCACTGAATGATATACAGGTTGTAGCAGAAACCCTGTACATCACCCAGTATAAGAATACAGTTTACTAAAATAATTGTTAAAGTAGTCAGTTCTTTTGCAGTATGCATGATTGTTTTCATATTTGTATCCAATGGAAACAAACATGACAGAAATTCCTTGACAGGAATTGTGAAGACAATGTGTAACAAAAGACAAAAGACAGGAGAAAACCATCTTGCAATGGTACCATCCTGGTAACATGCAACCCCCATTTAGTTAGGCTTTTACAACATGCAAGGGGGAGACAGATGCCCTATTCTAAAGCCCGGGGACAACACGGGGCTCAGGTATCAAAAAGGATACTGTAAGTACCCAAGATAGTGTCAGGAGACATACTCCAAATACAGGGATAGGGATAGGCCTAGCCTAACAAAAGACTTAAGGACAAGACTGTGTCAGGAGACACCTTCTAAATAACAGATAGGCTTGGCCCAGCAAAGACATTGGCATCAGATTATGTCAGGAGACACACTCTTTCATAACAGAGACTTAGGCTTTCTGTCACAGGAAATAGAGTGCTAATATAATTAGGTAGTATTTCTTACTATAATTGAAAAAAGTACTGTCCATTTTAAAGAAATCAAACCAAAGATGACATGGATGGTAACTTAGGTGACAATTTAACTATATTAATTACTGAATGAAACATGATCACATTTAATCCAAATGTATGAAAATACATTGAATATCTGAATGTACACTTGAGAAATTTTACAGCAAAAGAGATCCACGCAAAGACCCTACCTTTTAAGAAAAAATAATACATTCAAATTCATTTCCAATATTGTACCATAATGACTAGCTGTGTATACAAAGATGCTGGCAGACAAATTTGTATACCTAGAACAAAAATACGCAATCAAAAATGAATTTAAATATATCATTTAATCAAAAAACACAAGATCCATGTTCAAACTGTTATAAAATACAATTTTTCTGGTAATTTTCATTTATAGTAAGAAATACTGTCTTATTGTATAATGACTTAGGTTGGAAGACAGAGAATCTTCCAGAACAGAAGACATAAGATAATCTCCCAGATAGTTAGGATAACCCTAACTAAGAAGATTAGGATCATATTTCCTTTACCCAAAGGAAATAGCGCAAATATGAAGACGTTATTGATATTATTTTTTATTATTTTATTATTATTATTACTATTATTGTTATAGTTTTTATTATTATTTACATTTATAATTGCATGTGATTGAAAGACAGACACAGGATACAACATTGTGCATCAGAGAAAACAAAAAAGTTTTCAGATATAGAGACATTCTCCCTAGCTGAAAGAAGGGATGATGTCAGGATATTGTGACCCAAACAATAAACTATTGTTCAGTTGATTTGTTTATGGAAACAAATCAAGAAGCATACAGTTAAAGAACTGACAGAATAACAATCATTTAAGAAACTGTACAATCTGCTACAATCTACTGAATGATATACAGGTTGTAGCAGAAATCCAGTACATCACCCAGTATAAGAATACAGTTTACTAAAATAATTGTTGAAGTAGTCAGTTCTTTTGTAGTATGCAAGATTTTTCATATTTGTATCCAATGGAAACAAACATGACAGAAATTCCTTGACAGGAATTGTGAAGACAATGTGTAACAAAAGACAAAAGACAGGAGAAAACCATCTTGCAATGGTACCATGCTGGTAACATGCAACCCCCATTTAGTTAGGCTTTTACAACATGCAAGGGGGAGACAGATGCCCTATTCTAAAGCCCGGGGACAACACAGGGCTCAGAGATAGGCTTAGCCTAACAAAAGACGACAGCACCATACTGTGTCAGGAGACACAATACATATACAGAGATAGGCTTAGCCTAACAGAAGACGTGTGGACCAGACTGTGTCAGGAGACACAATACATATAATTGCAGCAAGTCATATACATGTGTACAGCTAGCTATTAGAGTTCATATTCTCTTGTATTAACTGGATTACCTTCAAACACTAGTTTACATGCTGATGGACAATAGTCAGCAGACATGTAAAGTTCTTTCAAAATCCTAAAATTTGAACCACAAAACTAATTAATAAAATATGGAAATGTATCAAAAAGCTCAAAGCCTTCAATAGCTGATGGTATAAACAACCTAATCAGAAGAGTCATTTTAGAATCCAAATTCAAGGGTACAGACTTTATGAACTAAGAACATGAATTAATTGCTTAAATTTCATTATATGTAAATCATACCTATTAATGGTAATGAGAGTAAATGATTTACAGACACTAAAATCATGTCAACAAAATCATGTGCCTATTTCAATACTGTAATGGCAAGACAATAAATTCTAAAATAACTCAAACTAATTAAACAATATGAAGCCAAAAAAGACTCTGAATGAAACAACTGCATTAAAAATCTCTTATCAAATCTTTTGATTCGCATAAGAACATAAAGGGAGATAATTCAGATATTAACTGGTGTAAATTGATAAGAGTTATCTATCTTGCATTGACTGTTAACTGCTATGATGTTATATATACAGCAAAATATTGAAAATAAACTGTTATTACAAAATAATAATGATACATGGTCTACTTTCCATTGTCCATTCATTTTTAAGATGTTATACTCAATCTAAACACCCCATATCACTTAGTGAGGTGAAATTCTAAATTAGCTAGCTGTATATGACATTGCTACAACCCCCATTTAGTCGCCTCTTACGACATGCAAGGGGGAGACAGTGGCCCTATTCCTCATGCCCGGGACCTTACAGGGCGCAGATCTCTTAAAATTACCAGGTGAATGACTACAAAATTTTATTTAAGTTGTACTATAGCAATGATGTACGAAGTACTTCTGTAGGAAGTTGACTCCAGACTATAACAATTGGGATTGCTATTAACCATAAATTAGGTAAGAAAATGTTCTTACTTGGTGTTAGAATTTGATGATGTCATTACAGACTAAATGAATTTTGAACATCTTTCAATTAATCAATACATTTTATAAAGTTATGCACTTTATCCTCTAAGTAATGGTTTCATATTTCCTATAATAAAGTCAAAAAGACCAGATAGGATGCATACAGTTCAATTTGACCTGACCCTATGCATACAGTTCAATTTGACCTGACCCTATGCATACAGTTCAATTTGACCTGACCCTATGAATACAGTTCAAATTGACTGGACCCTGTTCATTGATATACTGATGTTATCTATACTATACTTAATGAAACTTATAATAACCCTGATTTCCCTATCGTGGCAAATTTTTATTTTTCAACATTTCAACTCGTGCACAACAAAACTGGGTTTGCATTGATGAAGAAGCATGAAAACCATGCCAGCAGACAATGGTATGGTCCAATTCTTTACATTATCAATAGGACCCCCTGACAGGAAGATAATCAATTTATTATAGAAAACAAGTATTCAACAAGTTTTAGCAAATATAGTGGTGACAGTGTTTCACCTTCAAATAAGTATTTCATACACTATAATATTAATTTTGTCGGTCTATACGTAAATAAATATACAGTGCCAACCAAATGTTTAGAAACAAAGAAAACTACTAAAATTCTCAAATTTCCTGTTCCTTGATTAAAAAATGAAATTGGAACAAAGTTCATGAATGCATCATGCTGTTATAAGATTCAACGTCTGATAGCCCAAAGCCTCCAAGATATGATCAATACAATTCTCTTCAATACCATGGTTGGAAGCTACTGTAGAAGTTGCAAAGTATCAAAGGAACCATATCAAATTGCTCTAAATGCCTTTCAAAATAACAATTTTTTGAAAAGCTAGTAGTACCCCTACATAATGAAAATGTCTCAAAACTTTTGTCGGGCACTGTAGATCTCCTAAATGATAGAAAATATTAATAATCTTACTTTACATGTATTACAAGATTTCATGTATCTGGACGGGACAATCTACATTTCACATCAATATATTATCAATTTAAGTATAATCACAATGAGATGTGACTGCACTCTTTTATTTACATTTCCAGCATTCCAAAAGAAAAGTATAGCTCATTTAGGATAACATGAGACATAGTGGACATAAAATATCGTTCAAAATTGAGTCAAAATTATCCTTAACAACTTAGCTGTAATATAACCATAGCATGTACAGGATACTTGAGACAAATGTATACAATATTCTATGTCCACAATGTCTCATTGTATCCTACACACGCAATAATTAAACCAATCAGTTAACATAGACAACCAGTACAGTTACAAATCAAAAACACTAGATACAATATATACTGTGTTTATGAATAGGAACTGTGGCAATGTCCATATGGCAATAGGACTTAGAGATACTCTCCTATCCAAACCATTGTACTCTGCCTGATAAAGACCTATGGTCAAAGCTGCCATAGAAACCAAAGATCTTGGCTTTTTAAATGTTTTGTCTTGGAACAATAAGTTTCTATGAACATGATTTTCCCCATAGAGGTTTAATGCCTTGACTTTAAACGCCCCTCGTAGATAGACTGTATGAGGGATGATTCAAAACTACATGTATCTAACTTTGACTCTTAACAAAAAATGTATTAACACTTTAAGAAAAAAAGTAAAAGCATAAAGACAATGCTTTAGCTTATCATAAAACATCGTGGCGAAAATTTTTACAAGTATCTGAAGCTCATAAGATATCTATGTAAAGAATCTTATAAATTCCTTGTACATGAAAAATTATTCAGAAGATAAAATGGAGTGTGTTGCACACAAATTCTAATTATTATGTGATACCACTTATACCCCAGGTGGCAGACATGTCTCAATCCACCTAAAAAATTATACATTATAGTTTATTAGGTGGATTTGAACTGTGCTAGCCTCCTGTGTGTCATACCATGATTAGACCCCAAACCCTCATCTCTCATACAGTCACAATAGGTAGATAGCATTAAACTGGCACTAAAGGCAAATTTAGAAGTATAAGTAGTTCTAAATATTGAACTTCAAAGTTATTCATGTTTTGACAGTTGTGCAAAACAAACAAGATAAACACACTTGTAACAATTTTGAACAGAAATCCAATGAATGAATGGATCAAAAAAGGAATGCCAGTTCAATACAGACCAACTATACTTGATGAACACTGTACAACATTACACATTTCTGATAGTATATATCATGGAAACACCACCAACCGGTCTCAGAAAATTTCGAAAAACCTTACTTGTGCCCCGCCCCCTCATAACATCCCCCTTCCCACACAGTACAACCCTCCCACCCTAAATAATCACCCTCCAAAGAAGTTGGGAACCAAATCCCACCAACACTGTTTAGATCTCAAGGATTTGCCAGCACACAAGATACATGAAAACCACATATGGGACCCTCTGATCAGACGACACTCCACCCAGCAACCCAGTGACATCAACGGTACTGCAGGGTTTGGGCTCCAGCCCAACTGCCAGTACATCCAGGTTCCACAAACCTTGCATCCTCATAATCTATCCGGCAATCAAAGGCTTAGGAAGTTCAGACTTGCTCATTATCATGTATAATCTATTTTGACATCTCAACAAGAACATTATTCTAGAAAAAGATTACAACTAAAAAGATGCAAGACAACATACAATAAACAGGTTTACATTATGATATGCCTTATTATTGTAAAATCTGTCATACATCTTGTAGTATTCAGGCTAAATTACATTAAATAATGAAAATTAATAAAAGTTATTATTGAAAAAATATAGAACAGTTTATACAAAATATAAAACCAAATAATTAATAATAATTTAGAATTTGGAATTGTAAAATCACAAAAATTAAACAGAAATCTTTGATTCAGCCAAATAAATTGCATGAAATGAGAAAACAATTTAAATTTTTAATGAGAAAATGAATTGCAAAAGATCAAAGGGAGGTAATTAAGTATGTAATTATTCTATACAGTATAATTACATACTGAATTATCTCCCTTGAATCAATATCTCTACCCTTAAAATTTTGAAAGCATAATCATAAACACACAAATTTTATTTTAAAAATAAGTGAAAATATAAGGTTAAGAATTCTAGAAAAATGTTCTTGCCGAGATAATAATTAGCTGAAGAGGTTTCCAGGATGGACCCAAACTAATGACACTTTATGAGCCATTTCAAATGAAAAGGTACCTTGATGCAAATTCCGGACAATCACCAAAAACTGTTCAGAATCAAAATTACAATAAAAAAAACTAATTTAAACAATAAAAATCCCGATTTCTAACGAAAATCCCTAAGATACCTTTTTACATAAATTGGACCATTTAGTGTCTTTGGTTTGGGACATTATTGGGTGCAGCAGAAATAATTACTGTCATTTCTCACTATCTCAACTAAGATGGGACCAACAAAAAAATACAGTAAAGATGATGATAAAAATCTAGATTCAATTTTGTCAATGAGTTCCAAAATATACCAAGAGATAATACAAATTTAGACGTGAAGCTGGGTGCATGTTACAAAAGAGATATAAATGTTATGTAAGTTAAAGACTACCAAATCAGTCAAGATTATTTACAGGAACTTAAATCTTAAATCATAAAAGTTGAAATAATGAGAAATGACAGTAATTTAAATTTCCACTACTTTTCTTACCTTGAAAAAGTACAAGAATGATAACAGTGGCTCTTTTCACATAATATCTTACTATAAAAATTATGGTTAGTCTAAATTTGAAAGTGCTTAATCAAATGTCCACTAATTCAAAACAAATGTAAAAACTTTTACAACAAATTTGCCGAATGTAACGTACTATAATTCTGTTAGTTAGATATTATTTGAAACGGCCAATTGAGTACTTAAGTTTATGTTGCAAGATATATTCGGACAGGTGGAATATCTATTTCCCTTGGGCTATATGTCACAAACTTTCAAGGGCTGCCTTCAAAATTTACAGCAAATGAAATAATATAAAAAAAACTTAGCTATCATCTTCTCTTTATCTTTCAACTCTTCATCACATCAGCTTCATTCACTTACATTGTCTTCTTCACCTATATATGAGACAGTGACAACTTCAATTGGTTAACATTCTACAAAAGATAGAAATATAACAATATTATAAATATGTACAAATAGTTAAGTTTTTAATTTTGATCTCAGGATTCAAAGTCAGACATGCTAACCACTATGCCACGGCCATGGCAACTCGAATAGAATCATTTCAGCCCTACATGTACAAATGTAGATATATCATCAGTATGCAAATTACTCTTTTGTCCCAAAATATTAAGTTATAAAAATATTTCTTGCTCATGGAAATAATAAAGATCAGTTTTGATTGAGATTCAAACCAATGTGGTTCAATGGCTAATTACAAGCTCACGATTCCTTAGCAACAATTTCTACAAGTTAAACTCAGTAATTGATCAAGGTTTCAAAGCAAAAAATACCATGTAAATCATAAACAGAGTGTACATTCTTTTACTATTATACCTCACTGGAATTTCCCTATGCTAAAGCCCTATATTGGAGTGGGTGATATTTTGTTTGAACACATGGTAATATGACCCGCTATCTAAGGGAGACCACTTATTAACAATTAGTAGCCGTAAATAGCTGCACCATGGCGTAGAGGTTAGCATGTCTGACTTCAAATCCGGAGATCACGGGTTCGAATCCCGGCCGCGGCAAGGTATATTAATTAGTGATATAATTCAGTTTCTTTTATTGTATAGTCCAACAGAATTAACCTGAGCTTGAACTACCTAATTATAATAATTACACACTTCACTTACATTAAATCGTGAGTTTCCGTATGTGTATATACGATTATACACGTGTTCATAACAACCGATGTGACTATAAATCAATTTATTAAAAGTGGCATGTTATTGTACTTCTAATTTTGGACACATTAGTTTTGGGGGAAACAAGTAAGTCAGCAATATTGTGGCACAGTTTCAAATATTTATTCTTATGAAAACAAGATTGTCAGTGCGTGTATTTTGCCGAAAGCTTCCAATAAAGCGCGATTTACAAACGAAGAAAAAAAATAGACTGCAAATATTGAGTTTAATATATTCTTGCATAAAGGTCAAGCTCAGGTTAATTCTGTTGGACTATACTGATTGTTTACCGTGTTGTTATTTGTTGTTCAATAAATATTTACATGTTACAGTTTTGTTCGGTATAATAAAACAAATAACACATGGCACAAGGGTGACAGTACAGATTATCAACCCTTGAAAATTAATATCAACCTCGGCTAGCGCCTCAGTCGATATTATTTTCCTCGGGTGGATAATCTGTACTGTCACCCTCTAGGGCTGTAACGATTCACCGATGCATCGTAAGATTGTATTCGCGACTGTCCGATACGGGTGTATCAAATCGCGTCCTAAAAAATTGCGATTCAGAGGGCCTTTTAGTTTACAAGAAATCAGTTAAAACGAAATTTACTATATACATTTGTATCTAAAGCATTTAACATGCAATTGCAATCTTTACTCAGTGATCAATCTAGAGCGCGCCATTGGCCCCTTATGAACGCAAATGGCGCAATATCAATCGTCTATTGGGTCCGTCGGCCGCACTCGCCGAAAATATGGCTATATCGCGAATTTGACAACTTTTCGTATATTCTCTGCCATTCGTTTTGTTACATCTATTTTGCTAAATAAACGGGTACCACAGTCTTCGAATCTACCTACCGGGCCAAAGACAGAGTCCGTCCTAAATGCCGACGGTTCGTTAAAAGATGTGGATCACAAGACTGAATGTCTGGTAGCAATTTCAATAATTGAACATAAAAATTGCAGTTACAGTTCAAGCAATTTATTTTTTGGACGCTAAAAATCCAGCCGCAAGTCCGCCATACGCTTTAAATTTTTATTCACGCTTGTAACAATCATAGACAATATGACTTATGTGTAATGCTAGGTTTACATCTGGCCACGATCTCCCCGATTAGCCAGAGGCTAAAAAAATCGGGGAGCTCTACGATTAAATGGTATACTCCACGTTCTGTTACGCTTCCTTACGAAATCAGCACGTTTTGTTGCCCTCTACTGCGCTTTGCTATGATCGAGCCCATGATTTGCATCACATTCTGTTACGCTTTGTTGTGATCAACACGATTGGCTTCCACGCTCCACCACATTCCGTTACGTCCTGTTAAGATCTCTCACGATAAAGCCGCTTTGTTGCGATCTCTTGCAATTTGCCCTACGATTTAAGACAAATGACCACGTTTTACGTCACGATTTGATATTTAAACAAGACATAATTCTTTCTCAGCGATGTGGGATGAAAAAATGTTTCCACACTGGTCCCGATCTGTTGCGATTGTACTCCACATTCTGTTACATTCTGTTAAGCTTTGTGGGCAATCGTGGTGAAATGTAAGTTTGATTTAAAATATGTCCCGATGCCCACGATGTCCCCGATTCAACCACGTTCTGTAACGCTCCCCCACGATCACCCCAATTCAACTTCGTACTCGGGGACATCGTATTATTCGTGGCCAGATGTAAACTTAGCATAAGGCGTCTTCTAAAAAATCAATAGTGCTACATTTATGACGGCTCGATAAAATTGATTACGTTATCAAATGGTTGCAATTAACAAATACGTGACAAACTTTGGTGAACATTGATTGCGGAAGATAACACTTTCTTTTATGTTTGCGGATAAGCTGATAATTGTTATTAATTATTAGCGTGTTGTGTGGCAGTTTAAATAGACATAATTAATTGATTTTTTAATGAACTAATTCGTTAAATTTCACTAGAAATGAACAACTTTGTCATTATTTTACAACAAATAAAGTTATTTGTATTTTATTATTCATAATGATAATATATGTGGTATTCCATTTCGTAAAAATTAAATTCCTTCATTCATTATTTCGTAATGTCATTCACGCTATCGTTTTTTTTTAAATTTTATGATTGTTTGATAATAATATCATAATTTGTCTACGCATTCATACCAAATTTACAATTTACATCGTATCGCTATTAATATCGTAATCGCGAGGCATATATCGCGATGCGTATCGTATCGCGACCTTGGCCACAATACGCAGCCCTATCACCCTCACTGCCATGTGTTATTTACATAGTATAAGTCACAGAATAAATCTACATAAAGCTGTTGTAGTGGCCAAGCTGTAGCATGCATGATTTCAGATCCAGTTATCTTGGGTTGGATTCTTGACTTTAACAGGTTATATAGCCTTCCATGAAAATTACTATCTATCTTTCTGTTTAAGGAGAATTTACTGGCTCCCATTTAAATCTCTGGTCTGATGAGAGTGTTTCCATACCCAAGGCCACAACAAATTGATCATATGTTCTATTGATTCACTCGCACCTTAATTTTGACAGTTTTTACAAAAAAATATTTTTATTTCCTCACTCGCTCATAAAAATTTGGACAAACTGCTATATAAAGCAATTGAATTAAGATTTTTTTTTCTTCACTGGCTCGCCCCATTTTTTTTCTAGAAAAATCCGTAGAACATGTCATCAACTTGTTGTGGCCTAGCTAATCCAATAAAATTCAATAAGCATCATAAGATAATGATGATAAAATAAATAAAGACAAAGTAAACTCACATGTAATGGAAAATGAATCTTTGTGCCTTGACAATGAGACATCATGTTGGACAATCAAACATACACACAACTAAATCAGTACCTGTAATTATAAAAAAATATCTTATATAATAGACATCATGGAAACAAAGTATAAAGTATTTTTAAAACACCCAGTTTAGAACTTAATCACAAAGAATACATATAGTTTCCGCATCATTATCATAGTGCATTTTTTACATTAACTGCCTGGCAAGCTCAGTTGTAAGCACACAAGTCAAAGGGTCGTTAGTTCAATGCCCGGGCGGCCGTTTTTGCATCAAGCAAGAAATAATTTCAAAGACCATTCTCAGTGTATCAATAGGTGACTATAGCCTTGTTCACCTTTTTTAGGGTTGTAGGTTCAATAAATTCTTAATTGCTCCTTCAGTTTAAGTTTATCGTTAACTTTAATCATCTGTCATTGTCCCATACATTCACCCTGTCAATTTAGATACTCAATTATTTGTTTAAAAAATCCCTGTACATAGTTATTGTTCGTTTTTTCTCAACTGTCTAAGCATGAATAATTACACAGTGGATGAGTTTGTTAAAATTATAGTCATAATACATCCATGTGTTTCTGAAAGTGTGTATTATGATTGAGTAAAGCTGCTTATGCCGTATGATATGTTTTTGCCAACACATTTTTATTAACAATTATGCTGCCAGTACAAAAACAATGCATTCAATCACCGTGAAATTATTCAAGCTTTGACAGTTGAGAAAAAACGGACACTATAAACTGATTACTATTTCTATCACAGGGGCAGTTCGGGATTGTTTACAAATTACAGGGGGGGGGGGCAAACTTTTGAGGTCAAGCAAATATAAAAGGAATATATCACGTTTAAAAAGGCAAAGAATTAAGCAATCATGACAAAGCAAGACAAACTTGTTAGCTTCTAAAAATGAAATTGAAATCTAAAGTTGAATAAGAAAATCTTAAATTAAATGTCATGAAATGATGTAGTTCTACTTACATTAAAGCTTTTATATCAATAATAAAAACTATGTAACCAATAAATCTATGTAAAAGAAAAAAGCAACGGAAGCAAGCTTGAGAAAAGTTGTTCCATGCTACTTAAAAATGGTTTACACTTAAAAAAATACTCTCATATCCCCCTTAGATCTGCCTATGTATCAATTGTGAGAACAGATCTCGAAGTACTAAAGTCAGTATTTAAATAAGCGAGGTTAATGTATGCCTGGCCCCACTGACAGTTCAATAAAAGTCCTCAAAATTTCCAGAAAATTTTCATGTTTGAATAAGTTAAAATCAACTGATATTTTAGTCAAACAAACTGAATTCACCAATTAATACTCTTGTATGTCTTCTATGATCATTAGACAAAAAATATCATTCCGGTTCATAAAGATAATTGAATAATGCTGGTAAAAACTGTTCATCAAAAAAAGACCACAAATGGAATTTGAATTCATGAAAGATGCATAAAAAATGAAAATCTAACATTTAATCACTGTATCAATAAACTCATTACTGTATAGGAAACTATTATACAAATAAAACAATATACAGTACCCACCAAAAGTTTGAAGACAAAAGAAATTTACTACAATTCTTGAATTTTGATGATTATTTTTGTAGAATCATTATTTTTGATACATTTAAGTATGGTTTGTAATAAATGAAAACAAATTTCATGAATCCCATAAATTTATAAGATTCAGCATCTGACATCCTAAAGTCTCTTAAAACCTTGTTTATTCTTTTATTATGTTCCATAATGTTCATAGCCTTACGCTATTTTTGTAGTCTCATTTATAATTAAGGAAAGTACCAAAAAATAAAGCAAAATTACAAAGCATATTAAAATAAACAGCTTCACAAATATACACGTAGATATAGCTAGTAAGTAGGCATACAATCAGAAATTGTCTCCAAACTTTTGGTGGGTACTAGTTCTCACTGAGGTATAATCATTATTAAATTAAGATTTTCAATCTTTGTGATAAATTGACAAAGCCAAAAATAGAGAATGAATTCAGTTCAAAGTTTGTTATTCATTACCACTGCATATAGACATTGTCCATATAAACTATCCATCACGGACCCTATATACATAGTGTTTATATAGGGTCTTTGTTCAAAGCAATCAAGTGCATGATTTTGCTTACATGCAGCACATCATCATGTCACTATCAATTAACTGTATACAGTAGCAAAAACAAATGATGGTAAATCCAAATTTTTCTTAAGGGCTTCAGGGAGGTGTCTAGAAACCATACATATTATTTGAATACACTTAGAGCATGTATTATATGAATATCCAGGGGAAGGGAGATAACCCCAACTTCCATATAATTCTGTCACTGATGACAATTTACATCAAAACCCACCAAAATAATGGACAGTTGTTATTGAAGATGAATATCAAAAAATACATCAAAATATGGAGAAAATGCCTCTTGTTTTGATCAATGAATATTCAAAAGATTCTACTTACCAAGCTATGAGTACTGCTCATTGGTTCTTTGTTTGGTAGTCAATAGATAGATGAAAGACCAGTCACTAATTCCATATTTGGAAGACAACATACAGTGTAGCTATTGGAATGTGTATCAATCATGAAGTCTGTGAGACATGAAATAAACAAAACTCAAATAGTGTCAGAATCAATTACCTGTATTGCATGACTATCTATTAATAAGAAAAGAGAAAGGTGAGATAAAAACGTTTCTCTGGCTTGACAAGTACTGACAATGATATGTATACAACATACAACTAATGATAAATATTTATTTAGCACAAAGACAGATTCTGTGAATTAGCCTCCAGTCACAATGCCAGGAGAAATATTTTAAACATTGTGTTGATAAAAATTCTTTTGAACTCTCACCCCTGCTCAATGTACATGTATGTACGTTACATTTTTTATGCATTGGATATGAACCAAGCCAAATCATGGATCTTATACATAGTTTATATTGGGCCCTTGGTCAAATAAACAAAGACTCTTGATAATCACTCACAGACGTCTAAATACGCACAAATGATGGTAAATACCCAAACAATAACTAACGCGTACGTCCCTCTCCACCTTACATGTAACAGATAAAGTTCATTAAGTTTAAAAACCTCTAAAACACAAAAATTCCAATCCAAAATTTCAAACTCAAAAATTTATGCCTACCTCTTTCAAAATATCAAAACAACTGACATGCGCAAATTTTCTACTTCCTGTCCGGGATTACAAACATCGGCCTATCACCCTTTTTTGGCCTGCAGGGATTTTCACAGGCTTTCTACACCATCGTCAACTAAACTTGAATCTATGAAGCGCACGAGCTAGTTGAGTTTCGCTCACACGTCTCAACCAATCAGAGTGCGCCTTTCTTGGCGCTATTGTGATCAAGTCCGATGATTACCTTCGCTTCTGACCATAACATGAATTCTAAGCTTTATGATCAATTAAGTTAAATTTTCCTTTTCGATAAATATTACAGGTGTGGATCCAGGGTTTGTTTAAAACAATGGGGGTCGATTACGTTTTGTAACAAATTTGTCAAAACAAGTACTACGAGTAAAGAACACTTTGAATTGCAATCTACAAATCGAGCATTTTCCTTACTTACTAGTGCAAATTATATCCAATTGTTTTCTTATTACATATTAATTATGTCTAGCCCCCCAATAGTTTACCATACATATAATTTGAAGTATGAACGACCAAAGCAGCTACTTTGACCCATTTTGCCAGCGTATGTGCATGCACACGTTAACTACATTCGGAAATCCACTCGGGTGATTCCGTAAATTGACGATCATGATGTGTTCCGAATGGCATTACTCCATAAGTTCCGCTACTAAGTACAGCATGTAGCATGTTTCCTTTGAAAGAAACGATCATTGTCTGTCGGACCATAGTGAACCTATCATTAGCTAGAATATACGTCCATAATGTAGGACATTTTATCAAGCCCCGCTACATAATTTGAATTTTATTTCACAATAATACACATGTAAAATGTAACATGATTTTCAAGCAAAATGATGCTTACTATTACTGAATATTCTTCCTTACATAAATCTAACATCCTGTCACACCTGTCATATCAGAATTTAAAAGACTGGTAATGTGGTAATTAATCCGTATGACAATGATGAATTCTACGTTAACCACATGTAATAACTTTTAATGTCAATTATATGATGTTTAACACATTTTAAGTCCAAATCCAGGTGAAAGATAAAAATATTAAGTTCAACATAAAATGGGAAATTAAAGTGATACGGAACTAGCTAACCTTTGCTTTAAAAGATCTATGAATGCCGACATAACAACGTTTTGGAAGGCAATATTATCAAAGAAATCTGGAGTATTGAAGTTCGGAGATGATAGTCGGTAATCCTTTGATATTTTGATTGGCCCAAGAAATGCGTGAACAGATATAGTTGTGGTAGAGTTGACGAAACTGGGCATAGAAAATAAGATATGGAAATCCGGCTCTGAATCAAGGAAGTTTCATGTTATTTCAAGGTACATTGGAGTTTGACTGAAGTTCTTTGGATCGACGAAGAACTGTGTATAAGTTGCATGCTCTATCATTAACGATGGTTAATGTCATTTTATGACAAAATCAGGTTGCATGATAACGCTTTTACAACGTTAATGAGTAAAACAGAAAACAACAGGTTTGCTTTTAATACCTAGGCCTACACTCATGTGTGGATCTGGTTTAAACACGAGGTAAGATAAAACATCACAGTAGCACAAAATGTACGCACACATTATGTGTACACTTGATATAATGATATTGTCTCTATTTTTTTCAATAAACTTTAGTAATTATTCTTAACGAAATAAAAAAGTATTTACAGTTTCGTATGACGAAAATGATGTGTACTTACGAACTTGTGGTTAGTTATAATTGTATTTAAGAAAGAACAATCTTTATCTTAAACCAATTTGGATTTTGTTACAATGATGTATCGGTAGAGGGAAACATTATGGTTTGAATACTTTTATTTCATACACTGATACGTCCTTAGAAAACGTATACAGACAGTCTTAATAGCAACGGGTTCACATTGACTCACAAGTGTTATCTTGCTCGACAATTGTAATGGAAACATAAAAAAGCCGTGAGGGCACCATGCGAACACCGTGCGATCAAGCTCCGCAAGGACCCGTTCGAACTCTTGCGTACCCGTACGGACTGTTGCGTTTTCACCAGGATCGGGATATGAGCCCAGGGTACATGTATCAGTTTCAGAGTCAAATCGTGAACAAAATCGTGGTCGAGAACGTATTGACCCTTTACGGTTGCGACATGTGTGAAAGGTAGCCATTTTTTCACCATTACGCGCAAGGGATATTTCAAGATGCTCTAATTTCATTACCAATTATCATACAGATATGCATCTTGGCCAAGTTATTACCTGGGTGAATGTCTTTCAGAAAAACCAAGTTGAGCCCCGATCCCCGTTACCATGGCAACGCTGGGGCAAAAACGGCAAAAAATGTAATTTTTGCTATTTTTCATTTGCGTTTCAAACGGTAATATTTACCAAAATTGTGGTCTAAACTGCCAGGTCTTTATAAATACTAAAACGTGTTTACTTATCCGCATTTGGCGCCATTTTTCTGCGCTCAATGACCCCGATTTTTTTCTGGCGATGAGGGGCGCTGCGCCCCCTTCAAACCCCAGCAACAAAGGGGGGCACATCCCCCTTCGAACCCCCCCCCCCTGTTACATATTTTTGGGAGGGAGGCGCGCGAAAAAAAGCTCATTTTGGGGGGGGGGCAACTATCTAAAGTGAAATTCACTTATTCCAGTTAAAAACACCATTTTCAAGGCTGTGGCAGCCATTTTGGAGGGGGGGGTCTAGACACGTAAAAATGCGTGATTGAGCGGTTAAGGGTTAAACATGCATATCTTCCAGCTACGGCTCCGTACCCGTGGGTGTCATGTTTCGTACTATGCGCGTACCGTCACCTTGATACGCAAGGCTACCACGGCCTACGACTGTCTGCACGTACGAGTCCGTAATAAGCCATGATTTTATGGGACTGGGGCATTAGATCTAACTGATAGACAGAGCTACAATTTGCTAACAATAGATATATATTTTTTCGAGCTAGTCAAATTATGAAAAGAATAATGAATGCCGATATCTAGCCAGACCAAATTAAGACTACTCCTCACATTGTAAATACCGGCCGTTTTTATACCGTGACGTTTTTTTTTGACATTTTCAGTGATAACTTTTTGTGTTAATTTGTATTAAACTGAAATTTTAACATCATATAATTCGGTTCCCGCTCAGTACATTTATTTACCAAGAAAAAGTAATACATTTTTTTTTCTTCAAAATTGGGTCTAAATCTCGTGAGGACATCGTCCGTAAAATACGGACGAGCGACATATTTACCGGACGCTTGAGTCGGCGGGAATTGGAATCAAATTCCCTCTTAAATAAACACAATACACTTAAAATCATTTAGCATGAAGTAACAATATATCGCATACTGTGCAAATATTGAGTTAAAACAACCTTCACTTTACTTCAAATCTAACATTTTTTTCTTTAGCTAGTATATATAAAAATTGCGAGGCTGCTGTTCAAAGTCAACACAATTTTAGGTCATTTTACAGCGTCAAACGCACCTAACCTAGCTTCCCTGGACCATTGTCTATAACCAGAACTTACATACCCTTCCACAAATCCGGAAACTTTTCCATATTATCTAATCAATGGAGGGAAATCGACATCATTGACATAATTATTTTCATAGAGGGGTATAACCTCCCCGGATGGGATTGAAACGTACAAAGTGCGTGGCATCCCCGCTGAAATCTAAAAAAATCCATTCGGCAGCTGAGGTGTGAAGATAGCTGCCAGTTGCCAGTTGCCGATTCACCCGCGCGGAACGTTCGTCGCAGTGCCTGTACATAGTGCTTGCTAACAAAAAATTGAATCGGCAGCTGGGTGTGAATTTAGCTGCCAGTTGCCAGTTGCCGATTGAATTTGCTACTGGAAACTGGCAACTGGCAGCTAACTTCGCGCACTTTATAAAATGCCATGCTCCTGTGATCTCATTATACCGTCTTTGAGAATCGATTTCAAGTCTTAATTAAAATCTCATCTATTGCTTTATGACTGTGTTGTAGGTCTCAGTTTTTTTGCTGGTATTACTGATATGTTTTTTTTGCCTTTCTTTAAAAAAAAATATTAGACTCAGTTCAATTTTTAATGGTGTAACCCCATGAGTTTAACATTATGGAAAATGTTATTGAAATTTTCGTTTCCACAAACCGGTGTTATTCAAGAGTCTTTGTAAGTCCTATGCTCTATATACTTTAATCATTGTTTGCAAGTATTAGTCTGACATTCATTAAATTTCCGTTTGAAATCGTAACAAGTTCGTTTTCACCAGTCGCTGATATGAACTGTAGGGAGTTCAGTTACCGGGATTGTTACAAAACGTTCCGTAACGATACATTCGGAACACCTCGGCCATTCGCTGCGAATATTCTCGGACATATTTAGACGCTACTTTGAAACTACCGGTGTTAAAGTAAACAAATATATGATCGTTTAGGCATTGAGTGATGTTTCGTTTTTAGTTCCTAAATTTTGAACCTCACTCATTGCCTCAAAGATCTTATATTTGTGTATTAGATTAGGTTATTTGCAGCGAATGGCCGAGGAGTTCCGAATGAATCTTATGTAACGTTCTGTAACGTTTTGTGTGATTGAACACGCTACTGCTGTACTTACTGACTTAGATTAGAAGGGGGTTTCATCTATTGAGGCATCACAGCCATTATGAGTGCGAACGTTTCTTACAGCAAGGCATCACTGCCACCATGTCTGGGAAAGGTTCATCAAGCCCAACTTTTCCAGAGTGTTTATATCATACAAAACTACAAACAATGTACTTCTAACCGAGCGATTGAAATCAATGTTATAAAAGCAACGTATTACAGTTTCACCAAATATTTTCATGATTACAAATAAAGAAAACAAAATCTTATATTTTTCTCTATGCTCTTTAAACGCACATCTTTTTAGTCATACGTGTTCCTTTTCCGTTGACGCCTTGTAGAAATGATGTCACGTCATTCCGTATACGATTAGGCGAAAACAAACGTTGTTTTTGTAATTTTCTGATAAGTTTTCACTTGCGATTATGTCAATGTTGTTACATCTTACTTCACTTTTTAATGACGTTCATTTACGTTAACATTAAACTAAACATTTTCTAAATGTTTATATATAATATTTGTGTTCAGCACTAAATAGAATTTTTTTTAGGAATCTGCTGATGTAAAATTCATTAAAATATGTTAATTCTTAGCATTCTGGCGATATATTAAAGTACCGCAATATGGCGTTTTTTCGTTTGTACGTCAACATTGAGCGCTACGTCTAGATATTTGCAACATGTTCACTTAGTGGCAGTACAGAAAATGTACTTTTAATATTGATTTACTTACCACTTGAACAAGACAGAACAAAACAGACAGACAATAACTGTTGGTAGTACGTTAATCTATGATAATTTATTTAAATATATTAACATTTTTAGATTTTTACAATATGTGTTTTATCTGTGAAATTGATTTTTTTTTTTATTTTCAGATAATTATAGTATGCTTTTAGTATATATGTACATTTTCATGTGTTATTAATATTCAAGTATGCTTTAGAGGTCCGTGTTCTACATGTACTTGTGTTAGAAAAGGTTTTTGAAATATCAGAGGGGTGGAACCGTAGTTTCTGAGGTCCAACCTCAAAATATTCAAAGTTCACAATCAAGAGATAGAACTGAACGCTTATATTCAATAAGATGGAACATTTAATGTTCCATGAGTTACTGAGTGGATACAAATATGCTGTGAATTGAATTAGTATGCAAAAGTTGTATGCTGTGTGCGGGCATTTGGGACAAAAAAGTTTTTTGAATTATACACAAGTATTTGTTCATACTGATCTCATAAGTACCCCAAAATGTAACATACAGAAATATGAACTTACTGACAGCTCTTAAACTTTGTCGCCAAGAGTGTGGAAACATACGTGACCGTGAAAAAGATCCATTTTTAAAAAAAATCGAAACGATATTATAATTGTAAAATATTTTAAAACATAAGATCAGATATGAATATACATGAAATAGAAACGATTGTCATTAAGTATTCACAGGCATTTCGTTAATCATCACATTTTACCAAAAGTTTTGCGTAGACTTTTAAAAATAAATAATGAAATGTTTTCTAATTAATCTCTTTAATGAACAATTCATTTTATGATAACTACTTTTGTCATTCCTCAGGATCGTCTAGAGATACTGCTGTCTAAAGTATCAAATGTAACATACGTGATGTAACATACGTTACCATTAAAATGATATACCGATCTTACAATGCGGCAAAGGGATTAACGATGACATTATCTTATTCCAAAATATACGACATCATCAATCAGGCTGAAATAAACTTGAATTTGCGTGCCTCTCAATGGCGTTGACAAATTAATGAGTCTGAAGATTTTTAACCATCGCATGCAATGTAAGCATAAAATCATACATAGCAATACTCAAATGGATGTTTTTTGCAATTCATTTGCTACTTCAATACTTACTAGATGTTAACAAATCTGATTTATTCGTCCTTTTTCGCTTCTGATTTAATAAGACATGGTTTTATGAATTGAAACATACGTTACGTTTGGTAACGTATGTTTCATATGAAATGTATCTTAGTTGATGTTTGTTTGCTTGCTTGTTTCACAATGTTTCGCTTATTTTTTGAAACTCCAAACGTTCAAGTCCTGAATGTTTCTTTTATATCCAGTCTTTAAGTGTAAAGGAAGACAGCACGTCTGTTAAATTTAACAGCAGCGAAAAAGTTCGACTTTATAAACATACGTTACCACAGGTTGTTGTAATTCCCGACAACACATACAACATATATCTGTATTCATTTTTGTCGAAGATGAACTAGAATACGTCGCGAAAGATTTTGTTGCAGAACTGGGAACATGGTAAATTAGCATGGAGCTACAGATCGATCATGATAAGGACGCAAACACATCGTTCATGAAACAGCGCTAATATCCTATCCAATGGCAAACCCATGAAGATGTAATTTGGGTGACAAATGATTTGTGGTCCTAGCCCGCTGGGTTCGTGACCCATGCCGCCTGGGCGGTGTTCCCGGTTGGGTCCGAGCCCGAAACCGGAAGAAGGTCACGATTGTTTACATATGTGCATGTACATATAGTTCCCATACAGTGTCTATAGAGCGTATACGGCGAACAGCAGGGGCGCGCAACTCGCCCCGAAAGTGGTCCTAGCCCGCTGGGTTCGAGACCCATGCCGCCTGGGCGGTGTTCCCGGTTGGGTCCGAGCCCGAAACCGGAAGTAGGTCACCATTGTTTACATATGTGCATGTACATATAGTTCCCATACAGTGTCTATAGAGCGTATACAGCGAACAGTTGGGGCGCGCAACTCGCCCCGAATGTGGTCCTAGCCCGCTGGGTTCGCGACCCATGCCGCCTGGGCGGTGTTCCCGGTTGGGTCCGAGCCCGAAACCGGAAGTAGGTCACCATTGTTTACATATGTGCATGTACATATAGTTCCCATACATTGTCTATAGAGCGTAAACGGCGAACAGCAGGGGCGCGCAACTCGCCCGAAAGTCGTCTTAGCCCGCTGGGTTCGCGACTAATGCCGCCTGGGCGGTGTTCCCGGTTGAGTCCGAGCCCGAAACCGGAAGTAGGTCACCATTGTTTACATATATGCACGTACATATAGTTCCCATACAGTGTCTATAGAGCGTATACGGCGAACAGAAGGGGCGCACAACTCTCCCCGAAAGTCGTCTTAGCCCGCTGGGTTTGCGACCCATGCCGCCTTGGCGGTGTTCCCGGTTGGGTCCGAGCCCAAAACCGGAAGTAGGTCACCATTGTTTACATATGTGCATGTACATATAGTTCCCATACAGTGTCTAAAGAGCGTAAACGACGTACAGCAGGGGCGCGCAACTCGCTCCGAAAGTGGTCCTAGCCCGCTGGGTTCGCGACCCATGCCGCCTGGGCGGAATTCCGGTTAGGTCCGAGCCCGAAACCGGAGGTAGGTTACCATTGTTTATATATGTGCATGTACATATAGATCCCATACAGTGTCTATGGAGCGTATACGGCGAACAGCAGGGGCGCGCAACTCGCCCCGAAAAATGTCCTAGCCCGCTGGGTTCGCGACCCATGCCGCCTGGGCGGTGTTCCCGGTTGGGTCCGAGCCCGAAACCGGAAGTAGGTCACCATTGTTTACATATGTGCATGTACATATAGTTCCCATACAGTGTCTATAGAGTGTAAACGGCGAACAGCAGGGGCGCGCAACTCGCACCGAAAGTGGTCCTCGCCCGCTGGGTTCGCGACCCAGGCCGCCTGGGCGGTGTTCCCGGTTGGGTCCTAGCCCGAAACCGGAAGTAGGTCACCATTGTTTACATATTCGCATGTACATATAGTTCCCATACACTGTCTATAGAGCGTATACGGCGAACAGCAGGGGCGCGCAACTCGCCCCGAAAGTGGTCCTAGCCCGCTGGGTTCGCGACCCATGCCGCCTGGGCGGTGTTCCCGGTTGGGTCCGAGCCCGAAACCGGAAGTAGGTCACCATTGTTTACATATGTGCATGTACATATAGTTCCCATACAGTGTCTATAGAGCGTATACGGCGAACTGCTGAGGCGCGCAACTCGCCCCGAAAGTGGTCCTAGCCGGCTGGGTTCGCGACCCATGCCGCCTGGGCGGTGTTCCCGGTTGAGTCCGAGCCCGAAACCGGAAGTAGGTCACCATTGTTTACGTATGTGCATGTACATATAGTTCCCATATAGTGTCTATAGAGCGTATACAGCAGGGGCGCGCAACTCGCCACGAAAGTGGTCCTAGCCCGCTGTTTTCGCGACCCATGCGGCCTCGGCGGTGTTCCCGGTTGGGTCCGAGACCGAAACCGGTTGTAGGTCACCATTGTTTACATATGTGCATGTACATATAGTACATATACAGAGTCTATGTAGCGTATACGGCGATCGGCAAGGGCGCTTAACTCGCCCCGAAACGGGTCCTTGCCGGCTCGGTTCGCGACCCAGGCCGCCGGGTCGGTGTTCGGGTTTGGGTCCGAGCCAGACACCGGAAGTAGGTCACCATTGTTTACATTTGTGCATGTACATATAGTTCATATACAGAGTCTATGGAGCGTATACGGCGCTCGGCAAGGGCGCGTAACTCGCCCCAAAACGGGTCCTAGCCGGCTCGGTTCGCGACCCAGGCCGCCGGGTCGGTGTTCGGGGTTGGGTCCGAGCCAGAAACCGGAAGTAGGTCAACATTGTTTACATATGTGCATGTACATATAGTACATATACAGAGTCAATGGAGCGTATACGGCGCTCGGCAAGGGCGCGTAACTCTCCCCGAAACGGGTCCTAGCCGGCTCGGTTCGCGACCCAGGCCGCCTGAGCGGTGTTTCCGGTTGGGTCCGAGCCCGAAACCGGTAGTAGGTCACCATTGTTTACATATGTGCATGTACATATAGTTCCCAAACATTGTCTATAGAGCGTATACGGCGAACAGCTGAGGCGCGCAACTCGCCCCGAAAGTGGTCAAAGCCCGCTGGGTTCGCAACCCATGCCGCCTGGGCGATGTTCCCGATTGGGTCCGAGCCCGAAACCGGAAGTAGGTCACCTTTGTTAACATATGTCCATGTACATATAGTTCCCATACAGTGTTTATAGAGCGTATACAGCAGGGGCGCGCAACTCGCCCCGAAAGTGGTCCTAGCCCTCTGGGTTCGCGACCCATGCCGCCTCGGCGGTGTTCCCGGTTGGGTCCGAGCCCGAAGCCGGAAGTAGGTCACCATTGTTTAAATATGTGCATTTACATAAAGTACATATACAGAGTCTATGGAGCGTATACGGCGATCGGCAAGGGCGCGTAACTCGCCCCGAAACGGGTCCTAGCCGGCTCGGTTCGCGACCCAGGCCGCCGGGTCGGTGTTCGGGGTTGGATGCGAGCCAGAAACCGGAAGTAGGTCACCATTGTTTACATATGTGCATGTACATATAGCACATATACTCAGTCTATGGAGCGTATACGGCGCTCTGCAAGGGCGCATAACTCGCCTTAAAAACGTGTCCTAGCCGGCTCGGTTCGCTACCCAGGCTGCCGGGTCGGTGTTCGGGGCTGGATGCGAGCCAGAAACCGGAAGTAGGTCACCATTGTTTACATATTCGCATGTACATATAGTACATATACACAGTCTATGGAGCGTATTAGGCGCTCGGCAAGGGCGCGTAACTCGCCCCAAAAACGGGTCCAAGTCGGCTCGGTTCGCGACCCAGGCCGCCGGGTCGGTGTTTGGGGTTGGGAGCGAGCCCGAAAACGGAAGAAGGTCACCATTGTTTACATATGTACATGTACATATAGTTTCCATATAGTGTCTAAAGAGCGTATAGGGCGAATAGCAGGGGCGCGTAACTCGCCCAGAAAGTGGTTCTAGACCGCTGGGTTCGCGACCCATGCCGCCTGGGGTGTGTTCCGGGTTGGGTCCGAGCCCGAAACCGGAAGTAGGTCACCATTGATTACATATGTACATGTTCATATGGTTTCTATATAGTGCCTACAGAGCGTATAGGGCGAATAGCAGGGGCACGTAACTCGCCCCGAAAGTGGTTCTAGCCCGCTGGGTTCGCGACCCATGCCGCCTGGGCGGTGTTCCGGGTTGGATCCGAGCCCGAAACCGGAAGTAGGTCACCATTGTTTACATATGTACATGTACATATAGTTTCTATATAGTGCCTATATAGAGCGTATAGGGCGAATAGCAGGGTCGCCTTACTCGCCCCGAAAGTGGTTCTAGCCCGCTGGGTTCGCGACCCATGCCGCCTGGGCGGTGTTCCAGGTTGGGTCCGAGCCCGAAACCGGAAGTAGGTCACCATTGCTTACATATGTACATGCACATATAGTTTCTATAGGCACGATAATGTGTATTTTGGCGTTTTTTGCCAAAAATGCCGTTTTATGCCCGAAATTTCCCCCAAATTCGTCTATGCGGATGCCCTGGGGAGGATTCAGGCCAAAAACGGGGGTAAAAAATTTCACCCCAGATCGACTTTTTCCCTGATGAATACATCATGCGTTTTTTTGGGGTGAAAAACTTTTTCTTCCGAACCGGGCCAAATGGTGCCTCAGTCCCTTCGTCTGGTCCAGAAGAGTGAGGAAATGTGCCACAACCGGCACCCTGGCCAGTTCGCATCTGCGGTTTCGCCAAGATCTTCTCATTTTAAACGCATACATATATTTGTCTTGTCGTCACTAAAAGTGCGTCTTATGTTTAACACATCGGTATCTCACAAGTCTAATGATCGAGGGGCCGTTGGTTCGATTTCTGGACTGGGCTTACTCTTGTGAAACCTTGTCATGAAATAAGTTCTACTGTGATTCTCACTCCTACCACTTATTCTGAGTGATGTATGTGCCTAGTAAATGGTTAACGTCTAAATCCAGAGATTCGACTTTTCCAGGAACGATGAGTGGATTGGGTGACCGTAATATGACCAAAATTGCTGCGGCTTTAACAGCCGTTTCGCGTTAAGTTAAGCAATTGCAAAAATATCATGTCACATAGTATTTTTACTAAGAATATAGCATGGTTTATTACCAAATTTGTCCTTTACCTAGGAGACATATGTCTTTACCGAAAACATATACATTTATAAACATAACCATTACTAGATGATAATTTTACTCAGCGGGAATGTTGCATATTCATCAAAATACCTTGTCCCACTGTTTGGGTCAATTGATATTCAGATTTATTGTCGCCCTATTCTGCTCAAGGAATGAGAATTCTGACTTTCATAATAAAGCATACACATAGGCCAAACAACTGCAATAGTTTGAACTTCCACAACTTACATCATAAAAATATTTACGCATTGACTTTGCTGTCCCACAAATTCACGTGAATTACGTTACCATTTTCCACAGGCTTGCTGGCATGATGTTCATTGCATTATATATATGTAATTATCTTCTGGGAACTACTCTATGTATGTAGCACAAAATTGACAAATGAGATTGGTTGTTAATTAATTGTATAATCCACACATCTCCTCAGAACGGTATTCACTCAATAAAACCTAGGTTTAGTGAATTACGTTACTAGCTGTTTTCATACACACTAACATTACCTATATCCACTTACTAAATTCCATCTAAACTACCCTCTTATAAACTTAAGTAATAACCAAATGAATTAACATTGCCTTGATGTAATTAAATAAACAGCCCAATAAACAATCGATTCGTGAATTACGTTATTGTGAATTACGTTACCGCAAATATCGGTTAGTCGCCGAAATTAAGACCCAGGGTCAATTATAACAGGTTAAATTTACAGCAACACCTAAGAACGTTGAGGTCTCAATATTTTGAAAGTTTTTGAAGAAGGAAATTGCATAAGTAAGAGACTTTTACGAATAATTTATGATGAATGTGAGTCATGTATGTTTCTTAAATAGTTTCATCATACAAATGCATAATAGATAAATCAGTTTTGTATCAGTTGTTTTTTCTGGGGCATTATTTTAGTTACACATTAACAATTATTTCGTATTGTTCATATGTCCATGCTAGACACACATTTTAAATAGTAACGTAATTCACAGAGCGGTAACGTAATTCACAATCCCTCTAATTTTGTTTGGCCAGTGGGTAAAAGCAAGGTTGAGATGCAAAGGGCATAGAGAGATTGAAGAAAGCCAAAATATGGCCAAAGCTACTTGAAAAGAGAAAATCAATTGAATTAAAACTTTGAAACATTTTACAAACTAACAACCAATAAAGGTCCAAATATATTTAGAATGAGACAAGAATGTATACGATTATGGACCCATAAAATATATAAAAGCAAAAACCTAGGAGGCGCATGACGATAAAAGGCAAAGTTGCAGAGCGTTGTAACACTAATCTAAATATGGTTGCGATAATTGATTATAAGGCAGATGGATTATGCGATTTAATTAAAATGGTAGCAGTGCCCAATTCCTTTTATGTAGAGAAGGTGATATTCTGACATGGTAGTAAACATGAAGTTCACAAAGAGAACGGGTAGCTGGAAAACTACATGTTCTGAGAAGAAGGCAGACAAGAAGATAGAGAATCTAGATGTAAAGTTGTCCGTGCTACATTTCAAATTTATCATCACTTGACACAAGAGACAACCAGCGGTGCAAACTTGTGGGCAGACTGTTAGATACTGTTATGTATATTCTATGTATAAGAACGTTAGTAATAATTACAATAATAATTACATGCAGGCAATAAAATATGTTATATCTAAATTGTTGATTATGTGGAGTGAGAAAACCATGCACTTGTCTTAACAATAAGAAGTTACATCATCGTTACTCAACGCTGACGTCGGAATGCTTCAAGTTCAATATACTAGAAGTGTTGAAACATGTTACATGTAAACTTATTTTTCATGCATCAGATATATTTTTTAAAGCTTCAAATCAATCTTGACAAGGAGTATTGAGTGATGTTCTTTTACGTTTAGTCCCATGAAACAGAAATATATCATGTATAAACTGCAGGCTTCCAATTATGCCTCGTATGTAAAATATGAAAATATTTCATATAACAGAAAATATGCCCCTCCATTTAAATCATTGTTATCAGTTTTGAAAATTGTGTTTGCAAACTCGTTAACTAATAATAAATTATACATAATGACTAATAAGTTAGTTTTCATCATTGGCAGAACAAGGATTTCTCTATTGTTAAATTAAGTTAGAGTGTCAGTAATATAGAACATTTTCAAACATGAAAGAAGTTTTGTACAAATATATTGTGAATTACGTTACCGTTCTTTTCTTAAATTAGCGACATTATGGTTCTCCATGATATGTCCTTTTACAGCTTTATCAAGTATTTACTACGTATTCAGTGTTGTAGACATTTATTTGTTATCACAGCTTGCGTATTAATCATTTTGCAATGTATTTTAAAAGGCATTTTGAAATTTTATAAAACTGCGTATGTCGTACAAAGGTTTCAATTATATAAAGGTCCGAAGTCATCCAATCTACTGCTTAAAATCTAAAAATTAGCACAAATGAACTATACACTAAAGAGATTTTTTCCATTTTATATCTCTAGTTAACAGTATTTACTTTTATAGATTCACGCCATATAAAATAAAATTTATGTGAATTACGTTACCATTAGTACATATAAATACACACTATTGTACTACACTATCCTTTCAATATTTTAACACCGTAGTTTGAATACTTTTAGGAAAGGGTATGACATTTTGTATCGATATTTCAATGTTAAAGTATGCCATGCTTATCAGTATCTATACTTTTTGACAGGGAAAGGACTTTTTCTAAAAGTAAAAAGCCAATAAAATAGTCTATAATCTATTTGTTAAGTCCTTATTATGTTTGATATACATATTTGTTCTTGTTATGTGTTGGTTGTTTGATAGGTAGAAATGATCAATGAATTGAAAAAACTCATCATCGGTGTCACACATGGTTTGTATTTTAATTTTAGACATTGTTAATAATTGATTCACTACAGTAACGTAATTCATGGATAAGAATTACCAGGTAAAACTCATCACAAGTATTTACTTATGAACGAACTTGTTATTAAAAAAACTTCTGATTTTAAGTCCGTGAAAGGTTGAAGTTTACATTTTTAAACAAACTTTTTGAGTGCTGCAACATAAATTTCATGTGACATGTTTTCTCAATAATTGCTTAACTTAACGCGAAACGGCTGTTAAACCTGAAAATAAAAGAAGTGTGTTTTATATAAGGTCTTGGAATATCACAATTAAACAAGAAATGAATATATTATTCATAATTAACTTTACTAGTGTCCTTACAACGATTGACGTAAATCAAGTAATATAAGAGTTCTATATAATTATCTTTTTTTAATTGGTTTTAACGTCGTATTCAACACATATTTAGGTCAAAATACGACGGCCAGCTCGTCCTACAATAGGTTTTCTGGACACTTTTCTATTATCAGTACTAACTTACCCTACCACGAGGCCGACAACTCATGTATAGGGTATGTTCTACCGTGACCAGGCTCGAACCCGCGATCTCCGGATTCAAAGTCAGATATGCTTACACTTATCTATTAGTCAGATATACCGAGAATGTCAAGTTACAGCGTCTCTCTGTTATTATTATACAAATCTGATGTAAGTTTTAACAATATTCACGAGGCTTCCAAGTTAGTTGACTCGTAGGTCACATTTGATGTACTTAGCTTATATTAATTAATTTTAGCTTGATTGTGAAAGAAGCTCTTACAACTTATATTAACCAATTTCGATTCCGCTGCCTGGTCCCCCAGTACTGAGCTAGTAAGATAAAGTTTCTTGCTCAAGATAACAACGAGGTAGATTTTGGATGGGATTCGAACCAACGCGGAGCTGGCTGTCAAATGGTAACCAATCGAATGTCGTAACCGCTCGGCCACATCCACTCCACTCGATGAACTTAAATGTTTTGTTTTATTAAACTACGCATGCTAACCATGAAGCTACATAATGTACAACAGAAGTATTGTGTCCCAATGTACATCCGGAGCCTTGTATAAAAAGTATTCGTAAGTTATCATACAATACCTCACGAGTACACAAACATATTTCTTGTTTTGTTTTTTGTCTTATTTAGTTATAGAAATGCTACAAACACGACTACTACATACATATTTGATCTTATTTCAAATATGCTTTGCTTTTGTATTTACTTGAGGACAAACATGTTGGGTTTCATGTGTTGAATTGAAGACAAATATAAGCAATAGAGAGTGTTTAATTATGATGATTTTTTGAATAGTTTAAGGAAATTTTGTGGCCATAAAACTTCTACCACGTGCTAACGTCTTTTTATGCCTTTTTTGTAAAAACCTTTTTGTAAAAAGTCGTTGAACAGATGTTTATAACCGTAATAAGTGACATAATCATTACAAATACTATTATGCTCACAAAATGCTTTTTACATGAGACAAAACCGATTTTGAATCCATAAACATCAATGTACAACTGAAATTACATTTTCACGAACAATTATCATCGATATTTATTCCGAAAAGAATACGTTTTAAATTTCAGAAATAATCGATTGAAATATTTTTTTAAATTATGAAATATTTAATTAAAATACTGTATGAATAAACTCAGTGTATATGAATATTAATTATCTATCATAACGTAGCCGCTATTCAGACGCTTAATTATTCAACATTTATCATATATTGTGATTATGTGCATAGCAAATTGTTTGTTAGTGTGTCAAATTGTCAATAAGATAGGTTAAAATTAAGTAAACTGTTGAATAGTTAAAATGTTTCATTTTCAAATATTATTTTGAAGTCCCATTATCAAAAGAAACACTGTTTTTGGACTGCAAGGAAAAAATAGATATTTGTCTATTTCAAACACTTCTTATATACCAGATCTTTTGATTAGATGCATATATGGCCTAAATGATTATATATGCTTATTTTATTTATTGCATATTAAAGTGAAAGTAGATCGAAACCGAAAGTAGGATTTGGATGTCAATACTTGAAACAATAGTTTTGATCACAGTATGTTTAAGATGAAGTCTTTCTTAAGAAAAAAAAACAACTGTTCCAAATTACATGATTAACCTAAAAACTATTTTTGATCAGGTATATTGAACATTAGCCTATGAATAAGTATAGTGTGCTCTTATAACAGCACCCCACTTTTTTAACAAATGGACGCTTTGTTAAATTCAAATTTAGAAAGCAGAGTGGTTTGAACAGTTAATCGTGTCTCTTATGCATGTTATGTTTTGATAACTTTATGTTTGTTTTTACCGTTTTCAAGTCTACTGTTAATGAATATATCTTCATATAGTGGCTTTAATAAAACTGGCCATGTTTAGAGTCGATTTTTACATAAACAGCCTCTTTTTTAGAAACATATACATGTAAAATCTACCTATGGCAGTAAAAGCATAATACGTGTACGAGACAAAATGGATATCAGTGCTAGTACGTATTTTGATTAGCGTTGAGACATTTTGACAAATGTATAACACATGTTGCAAGTTTTAAATGTCCCTCATTATATTACAGTATGTTCAGATTTGATTCATATTTCATTAGGTTAAAGGTTATATTTGTCAGTATTAGATACTTAACTTAGCTTAACATGTTCTTACAAACGTGTCAATATGAATCATTGTTTTAATCCTTAAGCTCCAAAAGTTGAGTGTCATTTAAAGTGTATAAATGATTGATTATTAAGCAGTGTGCATGTAATGAATGGGTCCAGTAAGGGGTTTAAGGTCCATGGTCCCTAGAAATGTCATATTCGGCTCACTCGCAAATATGTCGAGAATTTTATTGAATAGTTTTTTTGCACGGGGAGGGACACTAGATACAAATTTATAGTTGACCAATAGATTGATAAATTGGCTATATCCAATCAAAGTACTGATAGAAATATTGGAAATGGATTTCAAGATAAAAGAGTTTCTGTCTGAACTCTGACCAGAAGCAATGTTTGATTTGATCCCTTTCCTTCACCAAAATTCAAGACTGGGTCTTTGCCTGAAAACAAACTTTGGTGGGACGCATCCCTTGATCAGCAATTTAGATCCATCATTGGATCACTGGATGACAAAGTTCTATTCAACGTGTAGTGTCATTTTGATATAAAATATGCACAGTTATACAAATTTATTTTTCTAATTTATCATTCTCAAGTATCCTATGAGTGTGGTTTTATAAACAAAAAACAGCAAGATATTTTGTAAGTTAACTTAAAAACGGAATAAATCAATCAAACTGAATGTAGAAATGTTGAAATTATTTAGTCCGCTGCTCACTGAATGTTCGAGTTCTTAAGGTTAAAAAATATGAGACGAATAAAGTTGAAGATTATATCAGGAGTCCTTAAGTTACATTTATTGATATTTCATGAGTTTGGACCCTTTTAAATTATTGTAGGTCGTAACCCCTTGATATTTGTTATTCAAAATATTAATTGAGCATTTTTTCCAGTCTATTAGGGAGACACGGCCTAGAGTTCTGTTTATGCTAATCACCTAATTGTATCACTTATGTGCCTCATGTAGTCCTCATATAGAGTAGTGATGGCTAAGGTTTACAAAAAAAAAATATTATGGTGCCACTTTTGAATATTAAGTACTTAAAGAACCAAGAAATTGATTGTGTATTTCATTATCCAACCACATTCGAAACTGATTGGTCACTTTATTTTATAGCTGTTTGTCTGGTTAGAATATCCTTTTGCTTCTTTAAGTGCATATCAGTTATACCACGACTAATTACCCTCTAAGCCTCTGTCAGACACTAAATTTTGCACTTGAATATTTGTACCAACATTGCAAAAGCGACAAAAACCTAACTTTCGAAAGTTCAAGTCGACATTTTCTTTAATCCAAGTCCATGACTAGGTTGTTCTTGATCTGTACTGATATTCATTTGAATATAAAAGATTTAAAAATGAGCAATTTAAATACCCGGTTTGTATTAACTAAGATATTTTAGATATAGGACTGTCTATATTGCATCTATTGTTTTCATATTATTTTATGTATACAAAACTCTATTGTTATATATTGAATATTGATTGAAAATCCTTTTATGAACTTGGAGTATGGGGTATATAAAGACATCGGCTTTGATAAACCTATTTTTGTTATTTTTAAACTCTGGCATATTATGGCTCCCAGTCGTAATACGATTAATATAAAACCGGCGAATAATAATTTTACGGATTAGTCCTCTACAGTGGATTTCCAATTGTTGTTTGTTTTTGAAATAATGGGAATGGATTAAAAAGCTATTGAATATGATATAGAGCGTAATGGAATCGCGAAAACTGATTCCAAAAATTTACATTTAATAACCGCGAGATTATTTGATTAATTTGGATTAGGGTAGATTGACCTAGCTATCATGTGTATGGAAGTTATTGTTCTATATCTACGTGATTTAAAGTAATTAGGTATTTAATATGTGATGAACTATAACCACGGAACCACAGTACAGACTTTATACTGGCTTCTTGTTACCAGAAGTTGAAATAGTTTGGGATAATGTATATATGTGGTGATAATAGCTAAAGTGTATCTATATATTTTGTTATTTGGATTTAGTTCTTTGCGAGAACACTATATAAAACCAGGTAAGTTTATATTTTTTGCACAAGCCAGTTATAAACCGTACCCCAACTCTTAGGGATTTTAACATTGTGCCCAGTCTATCGCCTTGCGGGTACATTCAGATGGTTAAATTCATAGAAGTGGCACCCACCCTATATCAGTCGCAAGTGAATGGCGGCAGGGCGAGTGCAGCAGAGAGATCTTACCATTTCAATTAAACTTTAAAAATCATGTAGATTCACCTCTGTAAATCTTGAAGAAGTTACTTGTTGAAGCGCTAGCAAGAAATTATAAAAGCAAAGTGTTCATGATAGCATGTTAGGTAGGAAAGTTGTAGTAAAAAATGATTTTGTAGAGGGCATAAACTCAAAAATACGATGAGCGGCGGAAGACAGATAGTCACTGTATTCAATTTTCGACTTTATTGATACAGAACTTGATTTATGATCAAAACTTACCTGCTACTAAGTTACATATAAGTTAATTGAATATGAACTCGTATGCAGTCATATACAATTAAAATGAACGCGAGTTTTGAAAAATGTTTTGCCCTCGCACACTTAAACCCCACTATTAACTTAGCTTGCAGAAATAAAACTCTTTATGTTAAATTGTGGGCACCAGCCTCATGCTTATAATGAATTATGTAAGAATTTATCTGAAGTATCTTTCTTCCAACCTGCACAGAAGATGACGTGAAGTGACGCTAGTTTAGTCAAGTATTTTAAAACTCTTTTAATTTTAAAAACTAAATCCGTGGCTGCTCTTGTGACTGAAGATTACTAGTGTGTATGTGCAATGATTCACGTGTAATGAATTGAATCGATGACTAGTTTGGAGTGGAAAAAGACAAAATAAGTGATTGTCGTCTGTGATTTTACCTCCAACGTGAAGCAAATTGATACTACATTGGTTGCCTTTTTTACCCACGAGTTGAGGGGGGATAGGCTTGACTTATACAACGTAGGAAGGGCACACGCTTGAATCGTAGGCAACAATTAAGAGGAACAAGCGTGAATCACACTTCACAGCATGAAGAGAAAATCTTGAAAGTAAGCCAACGACGGAGAGATACAAGTGATATCAAGTTGTCTTAAATTTTAACACTACTTGACCGAAAGGTTTAATTCAAATTATATTTATAGTTTATATTATAAGATTGGTCAATCCGGATATTAATTAAGTATAATATAGAAACTTGTGTAAACAACCAGAATAAGCACAATACGGTAAAGTTCCGCAATAGAGACTACCTTGGTTTCTGCAAAATCATGCGATTTTTTTATAATATTCAAGTACTAAAATGCTTGATTTGAGAAGAAAAATGTTCTTAATTAAGACCACACCGTCGTAAAGACTTGATTTGATGGTCTTTTTAGCAAAACTTTACTGTATTTAATCGGCTGTTACCTAAGAAAAGTGAACATTGAAATGATGGCCCCTTTCTATGAAAAATATACTCGTAATGGGTATTATTGACGTCTGTTAATGATGAGTGGCCGTTGCTGGGAGTTGAAGCAGGCTTTACTGTATCCAACTAAGGCAATTTCATGACAATTAAAATATGCAACTGTCGATGTTATGTAAAAAGATACAAAATCTTGACCATTGATCCTGTAATATAGTTATACGTCGTATATTTTTAAATTTTTTGGTAAAATATATTGTATGCGATTAAGTAGCACTTTTATACAATCACCGCTAATATACATAGCGTATTTAAATGTATTTGTTTTCCTTTGCTTGAGAATTTTTATTATGAAATGTGTGTTAAACCATAGCCTTTAAAATATACAAAGACAGTTTTTAATATATTATATACTAAATAAATGATCAGACAAACTGTTAAGTACGTCTAACGTGAAAATCCATTTTGTAGTAACAATTGAAATTGTCCCTATGTGAAATGTTTTACAAATAATATTGAATAAAGACATATGAGATGGTATATATACGTCTTTTTTAAAATGAAAACTTAACGTCTTACTCAGTAGGTAGCTTTACCTTTTCCTATTCTTTCCAAAGTGATTACAAATAGTTGACAATACAAACAGTAAAGCTAAACATCTAGAAAGCCTCAATGTTTTGTATAAACTGTATTCATATAAAATATCAATAAAACTTAATAGTGTTTAATACATTATATGAACAATTTGTAAAAAACATAATTTGACATTTTGAGAACCTTAAACATTTTACTTTAATTTGAAAAAGTTTTTTTAGGTCTATAGTTGAACAATTAAATACATCCTGACGGTGTAATGTTTATATAATGAGAAACTTTGTTATATAACTTTTAAAAGATTTTTTGTGTTAGTTGAGAGAAGTATATACAGTGCGCTTCAAAAGTTTATATACATGATTGTACATATTTCTATTGAAACACACTTTTGAAATTCAGGTACCAAATTTTTATCGTTTAAAATTTTGGCATAAAATATTTTTGTCAGTTGATACAAAGCTTCGAATTTAAATTGTACATAAGACATATCATTCCTTTCCATCAAAGTTCCGAGAAATTATTTCATATTTCAAAGAAAATCCAGGGCTTTTAATGCTTATATGAAATTCTTGATTTTCAGACGTTTTTCTTTTTTATGCTGTTTAACCTATAAAAATGTAACTATAAGTATCGGTACTGGAATGAAATCCATAACATTTTGTAGATATCCAATAAAATTATTTATTGCAAAATCACTTGACTTTTTATGTTTTATGTCATAGTACCAAATGTTCCCTATATTAAGCCAGTCTGCTATTAATCCTGCAGATTTAAATGGTCCTAATAGTGAAACGCTACTGTAAACCAAATTCTCCTGGGTTAGTGTTATTAAACTCAGTAAAAATAGTAATTCTACAGCGCATCTGACTACAAAGCGTGGCTTTGTGAGCTCAACTCCCAAGCGAGACTTACGTACTTTCGATGAATTTTGTCATTACAATAATATTATTTCTACGACTGCGTACCTCTGTATTAAAAAGGTGGGTTAACAGCCAGTTACTGGCGAGTGTATTTGCTTAGTAAAAGTTTAAAGATTTGGTTCCTGATATCAAGGCCTATTCGGGGACCGTAAATATAAAGACTTACCTCCGCAGTTTGAGTGCAATATAATCTTGAAATGCGGCATAATGCTCCGTACATTACAAAACCGTATTCAGTAATTAGAGTAATATGAGCAATTTTGAATAATGCATTGTAATTATGTAAACAATCTTTGACTGAAATTAAAATTAGACAACCTGACTTTAAACCTTTGCCAAAATATGAACATTTAATTCATGTCTATGGGGTTATATTAAATTAAATCAGTCTATTCAAAATGATTTGACATTTCGGAATGAAGGCCAAAACTTGTTTATACATTCAATGAGGTTAGCAACCTTGTAATTAATTTAACAAATAAAAACATGCTTTGTTGTGCATGTTATAATTAATACATGCCGTGATTCAGTATACAATTAATTCAATGCACTAATATACATGTAAGTTGTTTTAATTAATGATTACACTCAATACCATTTTATTAATTTCTCTAATTTCAAAATTCATAATGATCATTCAATATAAAAAAAATATCACAATCAAATGTTACTGACAAACGCGTGTTTAGAGCTTTTTTAACCGCCATCAAACGTCAAACGCGACAAAGTAACAATGATAGGTTCTTTACTAACTCTGAAAAGGCTATAAAATACATACGAGTGATAAACTATAAGAAATATCGTCAGTAAAAAATACTTAGGCTATTCCAAAATTGGAATTTTGTTACCTATTCACAAAAACACACAATCCGAAAACGAAAACACAAATATTTTATGACACAAAAAAACAATGCATTATATATATTTTTAATGAAAAAACATCATCGTAATATAAAACAGTGGTCTGAATTACTACTTTAAGCACAGACGTATAAAAAATCACGTAAAATATATATTGTGTCTATGGCACTGTTAGGATAATATGCTTACGAATGACGTCGTTGTTGATCAAAATTTCGTTGTCGAATACCGAAACATCTGAATTATTAAAAAACAAATCACCAAAAATGTTGGTGTTTTTTTTTTGGATTGAGGACTCAAAAACCTACGTGCACCGGACGCTTAACAAAATTCCGATATGGCATGGCCTTAATTCTTTATGCTTTACAGTGACACGTCGTGTTATTCGATAAAAATATAAGATGAAATATAATTTTTATATTTTTATTCTAGTGAAAATATAATCTACTATTATCATGGTCACAATCTCCTAAGTTGATTTAAAAGCAGAAATGCTCGTGAACGCACATTTATGTATAACTTTTCGATGACCACTCAAGACTTCAAACAACCAGTCGTGTTAGGTCAAGAAATTTAACAAATAAGGACTTTGATACTAAGCAAATTTATTCTATCAAACTCTTTAAGGGGTCAAACAATCAGACAATGTGACAGAAGCCAATCGTCTATGGGCAAATAAAGTCAAATTTAAACTGAATATATATTTGATCAAGACAAATACACATGTACTATAATTTTCTATTTAGACAAATATTTGCCTACTCAAAGTAAATGACGTCACATCCGAAACAATTCTTGCTTGAAGAATATACAGAAGCACCTTGTCGAGTTGTCGATTATTGCACTCGGAGGCAAACATTAAACAGTTTTTTTTGTAATGAAATTTGCTATTAAGGTAAATGTGGGCAAATATGCATTAAATTAATCGATTACGATTTGAAGTTTATCTGCCTCAGTGAAACATGTTTTTCTCTTTGGCTCGGAAAGTTGGATTGCCATCTCGCAAATCTTAAAGTCTATTGAGGGTTGCCACAATATGATGCTTAGGCAAGTCATAAACAACAACCTAAAACAAGCCTATCTGACACTTAATACACCTATAGGGTGACAGACAATGTTGCTTATAGAGGACAAATGGGACCGTGGGAAAGCTAGGTTCAGCAGTCAAGGCCCTGAATTGTTTGTCAGTAATGTTTTGTGGACTTCAAACTCATTGGAAACGAAGCCGAGATCTCCCTGGAGCAACAGTGTTGAATGTATTGTGGCAAATATCGAAGCTGCAAGTCGAATAGAACAGTGAAGAAGTAAGCCAAATTATGAATAGTCGACAAAATTACGTATGCTAACGACAAAAGATGAAATCCTTTATGAAATTAAAAACGTTTTAAATGGATTAATAGACAAATGAATATATATCGTGGATTTCAGCCAATTGGTTTTAACATGTGTTAAAGTTCAGCAAGTCAGATCAACCAGCTGTGTATTTAAGTACTTGCACTAAATGTAGTACCTATATCTCACGTTTGAACCAGTATGTGGAGGTATGATTTCATTAGCACACAGTGTCGATTTGATAGGAAACTGAATGTCATGTATGATTTTATAGGGCTTAACGCTGTGTCAGCACAAATTTTGTTCATTTTACGGACGGCCAGCAAAGCAAACCTAGCATTCCTTAGCCGTTGTCTATAACCAGTACTTACCTATCCTTCCACAAGGTCTGATTACCTTTTAATATTTCCTTTTATGTCGACTTTTCAGGTAAAGGTATAAACAGTCTGTAGGCTCCAGCTATTACCCTATTCAGGGCGCTAGATTTGACATCCTGCGTGCGGCTTACATTGCGAAACAGACCCAGGTGTTCATGATATCAATTATCGTATTACATGTAATACGATAATTATGCAAAATGGGAGGACTTAAGACTAGAAAAATGGTCGGGAGATCTTTTGAAATACGGAACATTGTTGTATTTGTTGTTGTTTTCTCGACGTTATTTAAAAAAGTGTATTGTAGACATAATTAGTGTCAACAAAGTTCGTAATAAGTACTACGCATAATAACAATTGTAATAATGCTAAAAGAACTTGGCAAAGCTTTACGCAATCTGCGCGCCCCAATTTAAAAAAAAAGATTTTTGGCAATATAATCGTGCGAAAGTTTTTGTTAAAGAGTTTAGCAGCAAATGTCAAATGGTTAAAAACTCCGCCTCCTTCTAACATTAATTTGTAATAAGTATTTATGATAGTATAACAGCCATTTTGATAACTAGAAAAAAATCGCTAAAGTAAACTTTAAATTCTAATACAAACTTTGTATGTTTGAACAAGAGCAAGAAATTGGAAATTGATATGTAATGAGCATATTTGTACATATATATGACATTGCAGAATAGATTCATTTGACTTAGATAATATGAAATTCATAATTTATAAATCCGGACAATCGTCTATTCAAGGTGCTATATACATGTAGATTTTGGGACTTTCGGGTATGATAGCGTTAGAATATAGAGTGATTTTTGTTTGGAAATAAATGTAGCGAAGTTCTAATCGATATTAGCAGCGATCTTTGTTTTACTATGGATTAACTTACAACGATGATGTCCCGTGGATTAAATTTTCATGAAAATTAGGTATTATATAATATAATATTTGTTTATTTTTGACTCTAAAGAATTTGTACCACATGTTTAATTTGTTGACATTACGGCTATGTAAATCGGAATTGCTATTCAACACTGCTAATGATCTTAATTTGTATTTGGTTACACCACTTTTTAGAATGTAAATTGCATTTTGTAAATTTATGGACAAATGGCTAATATATACGAGAGTAGGTGTTTGAATGAATTTTTGTAAATATCGTCGAAATAGAAATATATAATAGTTTTAAAATGTGGCTAATTTGTACATTTTTTTATTCATTTTTTATTTTTAAGAAACATATGATTAGTCTGGGTTTTTTAAATAGCTCCAAATTTGGTTGTTTTGAAATATTTATGGCTATTTAAACGCATATACTAAATACTCATCTACTACAGAAAATGGAACAGTAAAATATCATGGCTATCGTATATTTTACTATTGACCAGGAAATACCTTTAAATCATTTTTGTCATCAACTCCCAAAATTGAGTTAATATAACTTTAATCTTTTTTAAGATAATTTCAAATAAGTTTCGTTGTTATCTCCCCTGCTACTTTTCTGGTTTTTTTTTATTTTTCTTTACTAGACACTTAATCATTTTTCAGTCTCTTAGATGAAAATTAGTCTATCACTTAATTATCATTGACATTTTTTCACCTTCTAAACTGAATGTATTCATTTTTATTCTATTCGAACTTTCTATACAGAAATTCGATGCACATATAGTATTTATATTTTTTCAACTTTTCACATATTGTTATCTATGTAACTTAAAGGTACTAGGTCACAGATTTTGGTTTATTTTTTCTATAATTTCAAAATAACATTCAGTGTTTGTGATTCTGTCAAAAAATAATTATTTATAAATTAACACAAACTGGCCTATATGTTGCAAGAAATATGCAATAAAAGTCACAAAAATGCATAAAAATTGTTTATACCGTGACATATGGGGTAGATATTTATTACATGAAATACCATCCTTTGTAGTTGTATGTCAATTAATTTGCACTACAATTGTCATTATCAAAACATTACTTCCCTGCTTCCAAAATAGTTACATACAATTTTGATAGTTTTAGAAAAAGTTGATATTTAAATTGAAATCTGTGAATGAGTACCTTTAGTTGGGAAAGTAAATAAAAGTTATATTCTGTTCTGTTCTATAAAGTCTATGTATGACGACATCTCTATACTACCAGATACCTACATACAAGTAATTAACTAGTTAATTATGCAGTTAACTAGATACGGAACTAGTTAACCTTTTAATTATTTTTTTAATGATGAGTGGCACCTGGTGGCAGGAATATGCCACCGTACCTATGCTACAAAGAATGCAACATTATCTTTTGACGATTTGTGTTCTGACTGGGTTCCGTATGAATGTAAATTGTTATTTATAGATACAGATATTTAGTCCATTCTTTACAATGAAATGTGATGTTATTTGATTATAACATACAGTGAAAATATCTAATCTGATAATATCACAACAGTGAAAATATAAATATAAAGATACACAACATAATTAAAACACAGAAAAAAACTTAGAGATAAACTGAAGTAACGTCAATTTTGGAATAATGTAGATTTTAACTAAAAATTCGTGAGTTCAGAAATAAACATTTTCTCACGTGGCCCTACAACTCTTAGAATTACGTTCTTAAGATCATTCTGATTCAAAAATCGATATTTGACTAACATTGATGAATGTTCTTTATATATGCACCATCGTGTTTGTATTATAATCGTTACATACTCAAAATAAAAGACAAAACAAGCGATGGACAATAAATCATACATTACATATTGTAGAACGTTGCTTTGAAAACATCTTGATCCAACTCCTCACACTAACATCACATAGTGGTTATATCCCTTTATTAAAGAGAAACTCTAAAGAAGCAAAGTCCTACCCTGGTTACTTCCCTTTATTAAAGAAAAGCTTATAAAACGTGGTTCATCTGAAGTTAAGTCTTAAAATCTATTCCACAGCCAATATTTTGCTCACTTCTGAATCAAACAGGGTAGCTTAAGGCACTAGTGAGGGTATGTGTTTAGCGCTAGCTTTAAAGCTTGGGTCAAGAGAACGAGACATATCCAGGGACTTAATTTCGCGACAAATTACCACAATTTAACATAGAAATTGTAGAAATGCTGTGTAAAGCATCATGAGCCAGTTCCATAAGCATATCGCTACGTAGCGCTTTGTGCCCTGGTACCCTCCTTACACCAAAAGGGGTTAGTATGTGATATCAACTCAATGGTACTAGGAGACGAAGCGATACGTAGCAATAGGCTTAAGCAACATGTCCGATATATTGTATTGTTTTGCTAGATTCAATCAAGTAATAAAGTTTGTGGGGTTCGTACTATCAATTAAATGTCTTACGATATTTCGTCAAGAATCCTTCAATATTGCTGAATTGTCGGAAGATTTACAATAACAGGGCTCTCTGTTCTGTTCTTACTTTATCATAATCATATTTTCTTCTGTCTTTTTTCCAGATATTAAGACGTAATACCAATAAACCAACAAAACATCAAGATGAAGGCGGTGTCAGGTGACATCGTCTTAGAGATTATTCGTATAATCTCTAAACCATCATTTAAAAGAGAAGACAATGAGATAGAACTAGTGTTACCATGGTTATGTAAGAGAAGTCAACTCTTGTCTAATCAGAAGAAAAGTGAGTTCTACGTATTTTAAATTTTTCATTATATTTATAGGTCTTTTACAGGTCATTCATTTTAACATTGCCACTGCAAATATGATCTGCTTCATTAAGAGCAATATTTGGGGCGAAACATTAAGAAAATGATATATGCTCTAGCGTATTATACTGTCCATTATACAACGGTGGCGAGTTTGGTACGCATGAGTATAACACGTTTCTAAACCACCCAGCGTTGTACATTAACAGTATTCTGTGAAGTCATATAGTTTAATCATATGTTACCATATGTTCTTTAAAACTGGGGATGTTTAGAAGTACAGTACATATTTATCGTAGCGTACAATATATATTTAGAATGTCCATAATAATCGGTTGACTATTGATATTGACTAATGGATATTTTAAGTTTTAACATTTCATATTTTCAAACAATGCACATTTTCATAATACTTTTCATAGCACATACTTGACATTAAAGTCATTATAGAAACAAAGAAGAAAAAAAGAGATTGGTTTATAATGTGATTGATCTAGCTATGATATTTAGAATACTATAAGATATATTATATCTTTATTGCTTCAAATTTTCAGCAGATAATGCGTTAAATTTACAGAGGGTGATCGTAAAATATGCATCATGGATTTTTAAATTGCTTGAATTGCTTCTGAAATGAAATATTGGCTTAGTTTAAACATATTTTATTGACACATTTTCTCAACATGCAGTATACGTATTAATTGATTGTCTAATTGTCGACCTGAATTATAGATGACAAATCTTGAGAAAAAATCTTATTGACGCTGAAAAAATTGTTAGCAATTTCTTAACAATTTATGGAGGTCAAAGACATAAGTAAAAATTCCAGGGGACGGGGGAGTCCCACTCAGTGTCTGTAAACAGATATCCTATAGTCCATTGTCTTTCAGGTAAAGTAAACAAGGGCGCTAGGGGAGAATTTAATGTCAGGTTTTAATCAGATTGGGTCCAAATCCTCCTGACTCCCACCGAATGTGGCTTTAATTTGTACTAAGGCAAATACTGGAAACCAAATTACCATACTACAGCATAACAATACAACATTGATTTTGTTCTGGAACATCTTAAATACATGTCAACTTTAACGTCATCGTACGATTGATTTATTATAGTATTTCCGATCCAAAAGAAAATTACTTTATTTTCTGATAAATAACAATGACTGAAATTTACGAACGTGTATTTCTGACACTAAATGGCTCAACTTCCGGTCCACTATTTTTACATGATCTAAAATGGCCTCACTTCCGGTGTAAATATAGAGTTATATTTGTATTAGTTTAGTTAATCGACTTAAGCTAAATAGTTTTGAGATTTATTGACGTTTTTTTACCATTTATTTTAAGTATATAGTCATTCTTCTCCTCTTAAAAAAATAGTATACATGGCTTACTTCAATAAATATAGCAAGGGAGATAACTTATATCAAAATCATTTAATTTTGAAAATGATTAGTTATCTCCCTTTTATTATTGACGCGGGTTAAAATTTATGGCGTTTGCCCAATTGAATTAAGGAACTGAAATTATCATTTGATAAGGATTGATTGTCGTTTGTACATAGCATCATTTGCAATAACAAGGCGATCATTTATGCAGATATACCCCAGAAATTATTACTTGTGGGAATTCAATAGGTTATTGTACTTTTTATTTGAGTAAATATTTTAGACACTGATATTGAAATCTTCGCTCCATGAGTGACACTAAGTCGTATAGTATCACAGTTCCTTTATTCGCTGGCTGAAATTAAGGCACTATGGTGAATGATCTCACATTCGGAACACCAACGCGATTCTTTATACAGATGTTTGCTTAGAGAATCGCTGAGAAGTTCCGAATGCTAAACATAATACAAAAAAGTACACGAATTGATTACAGAATCCCGACTCAGTAACTTAATACAAATCACAAAAAAAGAAAAGCTCTAAAAATAAAATATTTGTTTGTTGTATTGGCCATCAATAATGAAATCAAACATGAAACAAAGTTAGTAAAGAACCAAGGTCAAGAATCGATTGATACTAGGTGATATCCATTTACTGGTTTCGGGAAGTTAGGAATAAATAGTTCATAGTGTTTAAAATAATTGTTAACATTCACACACAATGTTCAAAGTCCTATATATATAATGTTAGATTTAATTCAGAATTCGTATTAAAGTTAAGAATAAGGTTCCCGAACCCTATCTCGTATTTTTCAAAATACTCACAAAAACATGAGTCTTTTCGTTATATTTTTATTCCTAGAACCATTCCTTAAAACGTGTTTTGTACCATCCATAGACATAAAGACATACTACATCAATGGTACCACCTTATCTCTTAAAACAGAAACCTACGGTGGCATAGAGGTGACATGAAGATATATTTAAAATTTACGTGCGCACGCAATAACGTTTACGTGACCACGCAGTAGCTATTACGTGCGCACGCAATAACGTTTACGTGGCAACGTAATAGCTTTACGTGCGCACGCAGTAGCTTTTACGTGCGCACACAATAACGTTTACGTAGACACGCAATAGCGTTACGTGCGCACGCAATAACGTTTACGTGGCCACGTAATAGCTTTAAGTGCGCACGCAATAGCTTTACGTGCGCACACCCAACAAAATGGCCGCCAATTTCGACAACTCTCATTGGTCATTTATAACGTGCACACGTAAAGCTATTGCGTGGCCACGTAAACGTTATTGCGTGCGCATGTAATCGCTACTGCGTGGCTACGTAAAGCTATTACGTGGCCACGTAAATTTTAAATATATCTCCATGTCACCTCTATGCTACCGTAGAAACTTTCAGGGTGTAAATGATATGCTACAATGAAGTAAACTATTAGGACTATCAAAATAAATGGTTTTAATTGTGGAGTGGTCTAAATAAAAAGACTTTTCTTCTCTTACGGACCTTGGCTTAGTTGATACTAATTTATTTTAGCTCGATTGTGAAACAAGTTCTTACAACTTAAATTAATCACTTTCGAGTCCGCTTCCTGGTCTCCCAGTACTGAGCTAGCAGGATAAAGCTTCTTGCTCAAGGAAACAACGGAGTAGGTTTTGGATTGGATTCGAACCAACGCGGAGCTGGCTATCCAATGATTACCAGTCCAACGTCGCAACCGCTCGGCCACGCCCGCCACTAAATTAGGCATATTATCAAACATCTTACCATACTGTAACAAATCAAATTAAAAGGATTTACGACTAAACTTGGTCTAAAGACACTTGATAATAGTGGACCCTGGGACTTAAAGTCACCAAAAGTCGCATGATCTTGCTACAGAACAAGAATGTTTTACATCGAAATTTGTACCAAATTTTAATAAAAATATCAAAGCAAATATTATCATAGGCACACTTTCTTATTTAAGGTAAACCATTGATGTGATACATTTGATAAGTTTATATATTAAGATAAAGTTATACACCTACCCATATCAGTAAAATAGATTTATTTGTATCAAAAACTATTATCTATCGTATACATTTGTACACAAAGGCTTTAGTAAATAGAAAATATATGTTCTTGTATTTTATGAGAAAAGCAAAGTTTACGTTTTGTCAATGGGTATTTACTTCATACAATTACTCGCACTTCAAACAAATATAAAGTTATACAAACTCGTGGTGCATTTGTTATTTTGATGTAAGAATGTGTGAGTTAGTTGAGAAGTTTGTTTGTTTCGTCTATCAAAACTTTGAATCGACGATTGATTTAGAAAGTTAGGTGTTTTATTGATATAGAAGATAATATACAATACGTTAATGTTTGTGATAAGTCTGGTTTATGCTTTGTATCACTCTTAGACATATGTCACGGTCGGTTCCAGGACTTTTTAGAGGGGGGGGGGGGGCAAACTTTCAAACCCCAACCACATCATACGCTGTTTGCTGAATAACAAACAATATTAGCAATAAACACTAAATAGTCATTATATTAATGTTATACACAAAGGCGACCTAAGCGAGTCCGAGAACAATTGCTTCATGCTACTTAAAAAAAATAGACTCATTGACGAGTACATTTTGGAAAATTCAGGGTGGGGGTCCGGACACCATAGCCCCTACCAGAACTGCCTTTGTGCAGTCACATAGCTGGTCAGTCGACCAACTCATTGTACCTAGACAATGTTAGATATCAGAGCCCAAGTTTTAATATAGTACTTATCACACCACTTAGAGCCAGTGGGTGCCCTGCTTGGTACAGATGAAAGCAATAGAATGGTCTTATAACCAAATTTCACGAAAGTAAAAGCTAAAAGCTAACCTTGTAACCAATACAGTATATCCTCCCAGCGCGAGTGACCGTCTATAGAACAAATCCTCTGCACAACAACAGCTTTTGATAGGTGTAATTTTAATTGAATTTAAGAGCAACAACATCTGAACCGCAACATACTTTAGTCCCTTCCGGTAGATTGTGTTTAAGAGAGGCTGTACTCACTCTACTTTTAGCACCTTCACTTGTGACTTAAAATTGTTCAACTCGATACAGTAGAAGGAGAAAGAATGGTCTGGCAAGAAGAAACTGTCATTACGTAAATAAGTAACAGAATCAAATTAATGTTACACATGTAGTGTTCATTTTGGCTTACATAGGCGGGTCTAGAAGTTCTGGTTACAGGGGGCGGGAAATTCTAGTTAGAGGGGGCGTAAAATTAACAAGTAGAATGGGGTTCCAAGGGGCCGTAAGGGCCCCGAATGGTCCAGGGCAAAACATTTACCAGGTGACCGGCGGCTCCGGAAATACGTGAGTTTTGGTTACTTCTAAGGGATTCAGGCACATTTTCAGAGCCTCAGCTATCCTTTTCCAGATTATACAATATAAAGCATCTAGATAAATCATATAATTTTCTAACAGCCGCTGAATCATGTTAAAATCTGACAATAATGAGAAGGAATTGTTTTATAACGTATGCTATGTTGCATGCGTAGCGTTCGAAATGTTTTGACAAAAAATAAATAAATAAATATACATACATGTATATATCCTTTAAATGTCATATTTTATGTTAGAAAAAAAACTTTGCTTGGGCAATTTTAGGGGAGGGCGTACGCCGGGTCCGCACTCCCTTGGATCCGCTTATGGGCTTAGGTGCAGTAATGTTAGATGTCAATAGGACCGTCGAAATCAGTAATCTTAATAGCGAGAATATTTTTAATACAGCGACACCAGAAATGGCACGATATAGCAATGACGAAAGCGATTTTTCAGCAAAACTTAACTTTTATAATAAATTTGACTATTTAATAAAACTGATCGACCACATACTATGTACTTAAACTTCGACAACGGTATGAAATAATCTTGGTTCTCATATTTGTATTTATTTATTCATTCAAGTAATGTCTAGCGTATGTTGACTTAACGCATGTTTGCATACATTAGATTCTGACATATACTTTGAAAGCATTCAAATGAAGCGACTTTCAATCAGCAATGAAACTAATAAGTTGTAATGTAAAATCTTTCTAAATGAAACTTATAAAACATTTTCTTATTTGAAGTGAAATCAAATACATATGTACTTGAACTCCTTATAATAAAATGTTATTTAATAAACTTGTATTTATCAATATTTGAATATTTAATGTGAAGAGATATAGTTTTATTTTGATAGAACGCATTTCATAATGTAATAGTATCTATACGTAATGTATACATTTTTATGAATGCGGCTAAAGGAGTCAAACTGAGGCTTTGAAGACTTGTGATTCGAAAAATTCGATATTTAATCATTAATATACAATATCATAGACTTATAAAGCTCTAAAGACGACAAGGGTTAAACATTCAATTAAAGTATGTAAAAACAAGAGTTATGTATGGTTGGTATTTTGTGCCATCTCGTTTTTTCGCCCCGCGCTCCTACAGACAAGGTATAAAAACTATGCAAAACAGCAATCTGTCGTTCTTCTACAATTTGCGCGTTGGGGCGAAAGTTCGCGACACAAAAGAGTTATAGCGAAACTACGACACCTAAAATGTGCATTGCTTTTCGCTTCTATTTGTTCAAATTTTTATTTTTTGCATCACTGAGGCGAAATGCTGAAAAACGAATACACGATTATGTACAATGAATTTATAGTGCTGTTGTTTCCTGCTTTGCGTCGTTTTGCCCCACCAAAGGACCCTATATCTATATAGTGTCCTTGCCCCACCACACGAATTAGATAACCAATTTGTCGTGTTTTCCTGCTTTACTTTGTAATCCGCGGCGAAAACATGACGTGGCACGAACCAGCCTCCATATTTTATGTGAATCAAACCAAACGTAAGTGATTTAAAATCCCTTAATATAGATTTTGGATTTTTTATTTTTCGTTCGATCTATAGAAACGAAAGTATTTTCGATGATAAAAGAGTCAAGTTTAATTCTATTCAAGTAATAAACACTTAGTCGATAGATTGACTCCTTTGATAAGGGGAAATTGAAACTTACGCATTAACAAATATTAGTTCCACTATATAAACCATTAGATTATCGAACCCAAGTATGTATAATCATTTTAAAGAAAAATATTATATTTCAGTTGAATAACAGCTATTATTGTGTGATCTGGTAAATCTGCAGTGTAAATAGACAATTAAAATCCAAATTATCAAAGAAAATGTCAAAAATATTTTTATTCATAATCGTGTCTTATGTCATATCTCAAATAAAGATTTATAAAATTGTGAAAATATAAGCCACATGAATAACTTTATACGCGAACATTATGTCAACAATTTACTGCGACTAATTAGTCAAAACAGCTTTTATATAGTATTTATTTCCAGGAATAGGACCCTAAGACAGATGTCTGTAGCGCCGCTAAACATCGCAGCGCCGCCAAACGACGCAATTGACGCTAAAATTTATGTCGCAACACTCACGCTTAGCGCCGCAACTAACGCTTAACGTCGCTATTGTCCTGACATCAAACGTCGCAACACTCACGCAAAACGTCTAACAAAAATCGTTTGACGCTAAACGTCGCAACCTAGACATTAAACGTCGCAATTGGTAGAAAGATTTACTACCGAATCTAAACTACACACAAGTATATTACATAGGAAAAAGATGGCCTTAAAGCAACCACTCTTAAACCCATTGCATTTATCCACATATCCCTAGCACCCCGCCTTAGGTCCATAACAGCCGTTCTCCCGCCCTAAGTCAAGCGCCCTCAGGACCATAGCATCCACTTTGCCGTCCATAGCAACCGCTTTGATGTTCTTAGCAACCAATGTTTATCTCTACCAACCACTTGAATGCCAAATGCAACAACTATTGGGCTTATAACACATTATCTATTTCAAGCATCTTCAGATCAACAATCAAACTTGGTCAAATTGGGTAAAATTAAGATAGGCATTCTAGATGCCTTGTTCTCGCTATAGCCTTTGCTTTGAACACGGGCTGTTGATATAAAATAGAACCACCCCTCACCCATCCACAGATCACTTCACTCATCCACTCACTATCATCGATCGTATGAGTCCGTAAGTGTTCGTACAGGCCATTGCGGAGCTTGATAATACTTTGCCCGTATGCCAATATAATTCATGTTTATGGGAATGTAACATTAAAAAAATAAGCTACTTGACTTATTCGCTTGACGGTTTAGAATTCAGAGCATTCTAATCTTTAAGTGCATATTCTACTTCACATTTAATAAGGGCCATCAGGGGCCATTTGCTGTTACGAATTTGCAAATATGGGCGCATGCGTTGTCATTCTAAAACTTTATTTTATAATAATTCACAACTTCCGGTAGCCATTTTGTCCTGCAAGATCAATATTTCAAGTGTAATTGTAATCTAAAAACGATATGTCTAAGCGGTATAATACGGTATTGTATAATTCACTCACAATTTTAGATTAATTTTCTTTCTTACAAAACAAGATTTATGTCAAAGCAATTTGTCTAGTGATAATATTATATTATAGAAGTGTAATATTTCAACAAATTTAAAGATATTGATCTCAATATATGATTTATAATAATATTATACTTATAAATATACCCGCTTTCATATTAATTTATCTATTAACACTATGAAAGTTATACTTGAAAGTTTACGTAAGGCCATACCAAGTTAATTGTATGTTCAGGGTACTTGGGTGGATACGTTTTTGACCTCTCAAACGAAAAAAAACCAACAGTATTAGGTCGACATGTATAGTAAATGTATAGTTTATTTCACGGCGTCTCAACGCCGTGATATTGTGATGGGTAGTTTTCGGTAGCAATGGGCAAAAGTCACGTGATAAAATGCCTTTCGATTTCTACTGCCGATATTTTATTGGTTTTTTATGCAATCATTGTACAGCCCATTTTCGTGAAAAGTTACATAAAAAAGCATTTTTCCAAACCATATAAACAGTATTTTTATTTACAAATCATTTTGGTCATTTTGCCTATGAGTTACAATTAACAAATATAAAGCAATACTTTTATACATATCACTCTTACACTCACCGTATCGCTTCTGTCTCTCACATGTAACTTGCTTAATAAAATTTCAATGCAAGATCATATGCAAATGTGCATGTAATTTTGTTCTAATTACCTTATTGATTACGCCCTTATATTTATTATATTTTTCTATTATTAAAGGTAAAAAGGTACCAATAAAAATGAAACCAATTTAGCAGACTTACCGATATAACACACCATTTGCAATCGCAAATCATAATGAACGTTCAACTTGCTTTGTTTTTATGCTTGATTTGAAGACTAGATTGAATTAAACCTGACGATAAACATTAAATCAATTTCATATATATCAGCTATATCAAGGTCAATGTTCTTCATATAAAATACATTTAAAATGCAAACATTCTTTAAGTAAAAATCAGCAAATAAAAGCCATATTTGGTGATTAACAGTTGGTAGCCATGCCAACGGTACCCTTATAGGACTAGTGTCGCCGTGACTTTCTATAGTCTGCACATATTGACTTAAGACCTATTTATACATCACAAACTTCTGCAACTACGCTTCTTTCACTAACTGATCCGATGCATGTAAATTATACGTATATTTATTGTCTCCGGTCAACTTGCACTGTAAGCTACAAGTAATATTAAAATAGTATTCTTGTCTCGAGTCAATGTGAGCAAGCTATAATTTATAATGAATGATATTAGAAAAGTATGCATTGTATCAGGTCAATGTAAACAACCTATACAATTATTGCACACCTTAACTCTTATCACTTCAACAAGTAACTTCCAGTACGAAGCCTTGTCTGACATATTATTATCTTAATAATTTTATTTGGTTTAACAAATATGTCTGACTTCTTCTATCGTTGTAGATAAACGACAGTAATGTCGCATACCATGGAATTAATTTACCGCAAAATATGACCGTAGTACGGCTTTTATCTAAGTCAACCTAATTTAAGAAATACTATCAGAGAAACGGCTATGTCAGACCGTTTTTTTCCTGATACGTATGCCCCTGATTAAATATATTGAACCGTATCACAGGCTTTTAACCTCTACTTAATCTGAAGTTGACGATAAAAAAGATGTAAGCCGGAACTTTTGATCACTGACATTGAAACGTCTTTATCCAGAACGACGAAAAAGAATTTCATAAAAAAACTTTATTTGTATTACTGGAGGAGTTAATGTATCAATGGATTAAGAAAACGAGAGTTTATTTATTAAATTAAATCCAATGAGACTATCTAGATCGCATGTGTACTTTGAGAGATTGTTTTTGGTATTAGTTTTATTTTGAAAATATATTCATAAGGAATTATTACAAGTGACAGTGGATTCCTTTTGTGTGGCAATAAGTTTTATATACAATTTTATGTAGGAATAAAAATATTAAATTTAATGTAAGTATGACTTATATTTGTTCCGAACTTCATATATTTTTGTAGGGTAGATTTTAGTTTCTAATTAACACGCGAATAAATGTTTACTTTTTCGACTCCCAGTGGAAGAGTAGGAAATAACTTGTTTTTTCCCTGGAAAACTGGTAAAGTGAATCGGTCTCGATGAATGACAAGATATATAATTAAACGGCATTACTCATACTATAAAACAAAGTTGTACCTCTAAGAATGAGTGTAAATTATGATAATGAATGTGTACTGTCCTAAAAGAGTCTTTGAGATTTGGTAATAAAATATGCTATACATTCAGGCGGCCATTTTCAAAAGTCATTTTCATGAAAAGTGGTCTTGATCAAGATTTAACTAACTTGTTTATTTAATAATTAATGTGATAATTATATGTTTATTACAATTATTTAGTATGTTAATCATATATAAGTATACTATGTGTCGTCGTCGGTCGCATATTAATGATGACCTTTTGGCTCCATTTTAGATGATTTATCAGCAAAACCAACAAGTGAATGAATTTCCTAATAATCATGGTTGCGACATAGAAATTGATGTTCAAAAATTTATTGAATCAGTAATATTCCGCAGTAAAAATTAATTTGATTAGGTCAAAATCATGAAATTTTTGAATATCTTTTATGTTGCTAATGCTAAGTTTGAGAATAAAATGCCCCAGTATTGAAACCATTTCGCTATCAAAACCTTAGATTTTGATGGTCCTAATAGCATAGATCTCTACTGTAAGAAACATGAATGGTTAATTTGAATATTTTTATTACATACAAGTTTATTTTAAGATGATCGTGAAACAATTTCTTGCAAGTTATATTAATCACCCATGTGTCTGTTTCCTGACCCCCAGAACTGAGCAGTAATCAAAAGATGTGGAATTCCTATGCCCGACTTGTCCGACTCGTACATTTAAGAGTGCGGACAAGTAATTTTTTCTAGCCCACTTGTCCGTGGACAAGTAAAATTTTTTAGCTGAAAATCCACTAGCATAGGCTTAGCAATACTAAATAATGTGAATACCCCAGGCAATTCTTTATTCATAACCATCGTACGTTGAAATATTTCATTCAATATATTTTTAAGTTCAGTTCATTGTATTGAACCGCTTGACAAGTGCGATTTGATCTCGTACAAGTTGATTTTTAGATTTCAGTTGTCTATGAAAAAATGGGGAAAAACTTGGAATTCCACATCCCAGACAATAATAACGCTTCTTGCTCAATGTAACAACGACATAGATTTTGAATGTGATTCGAACCAACGACGATCTTGCTATCCAGTGCTTACCAGTCCAACGACATAACCACCAGTCAATGCCCGCTCCATGACTTTAATCACGTCTATAAATGCATAACCTAATAAATAACATAAATACATTTTACCCTCTTTTAACAACTTTTACGATGCCATAAATTGACACCAATTTGAATACACACTCTTGCCTAACTTCACGTCATAATACCAAAATAAATAATACGGCGTCGCCTTTCAACTCTATAGCTTAATTGCTTTTCTAACTATGTGAACAGTTTCCTAATAGACATTATTGTTATTCGGACAATAGATTGAAGCGATCATACCACTGTTTAATTGTTTGAGATATTTGAAAGTTCCCTATTTTATTTCTACTATTATTGATGGATGCATTGAAGACAACTAGTAGTTATTGAAAGACCATCCAAGTTTAAAATCATTTAATTTGAAATATAGAGCGATAAGCTCAATAAAAAACGTCTCATTTTGTCAATAAAAAAACGAATTGTAGCACAACTACATTGGTAAAAGACGGCTTATAATTAATTGCATTTGTCCATTCGTACAGTGTTCTCTTTTCAGACTACATTTGTATATTGAGTTTTCGTGTAAATCTATTTTATCACATCAATATCTCGGTTTGTATAATCGCACTGGAAGCTTCGCGGTTTTGATTTACAAGTTTTCATACAATTGTTTATATGAATACAAATAATATGTTTTTGTCGCTATATTCTACGCATACAAAGGGTTTGATGCTGGTTGGGTTTTACTGTTTCCCCAGAAATCGGTCATTTGATTGAGAAAACTTATAAGGATCCCATTACAAAATATGACCAATGAACACAAGATGAGTTTTATTAGAAGACGTACAGTGAAATTTAAATGGTAAATTATACACGTACAATGTAATAATTGGTTATTATTGTTATTCAACTGCCCCCATAGCACCACAACAACCGTTTTATTGGCTCAAATATTAATTAATCACATGTATTTACCATTTGTAAACTGTGAAAGAAAATGAAAGAATTGTGTCATTCTAAAATATGTATGGGCTAGGCATGCACTTAACTTTTAGCGCATTATTCTACATATGCGTCCATTAGTTTAAACTTCCATATTTCTTAGCCTTTTAACAAGCAGTCGATGGCAGCCGCCCCCGGTTCCAAGTCAAAAAGACTTATTATGTATTTTATACAGTGTGTTTCACTAGGAGCCTATGTAACCAATGAAGTCTAGTTACAATTTAATACAAATGTTACAACTTTTATATAAATGATATCACATGTATATATTATACATAGTTTTTGACACTGGGCTTTGTTTGGTTAACATGGGTCTTAAAGAGGTCTTGTAAATATCCATGTTCTTATCATATACATGATGCTTTTATTAGCCGGATTTTTCTACGAAAAAAATCGGCTTATAGTTTGGCGAAAAACGGTTTGGTTGGGCGGTCGGGCGGCCGGGCGGGCGGCCGGTGTCATTAACAATTGCGTTAAAGTTTTTTCTTCACCATATATTTCTGCCATTTATTGTCAGATCTTTATGAAAATTCATACAATGATAACATTACTTGTGATGAACACAATAGAAAGTAACCATAACTCTACCTGGCTTTATTATGGATTATTTCCCTTTGTAATTTTTGCGTTTAAGTTGTTACTATGTTGGATATCTCTACATCATTTATGGTCAGATCTTAATGAAAACCTGGCTTTAATGTGGTTTTCACATTACATTTTTTGTTTATAATGTTCTATAAAATTGTTACCCATGGTCGCTTTCGGCACTATATGACCTTTTTTGTTGGTATACCGCTAAACCCAAACAAAACATCTATCAAATTTGGTTGAAATGGGCCAAGGGAGGAATTCTTTAAAAGCCGGAACTTTCACCAAATTCGCGTGAATTTGAATTAAAAAACTTATTGATGCACTTATACTTTGACGCAATTGTTTTTTATTTCTATATAATGTCTTTGAAGCAAAGATCCACAAATTAAGTGACTTCATTATTTTTGTACTCATTCATCTTCAGTTGGTGGTATTCATAAGAGTTATTATTCGTTTTGTACTCTGGTACAGCATTTCAATTGAAACCGCACGTTAATAAACAGCTCGTTCAAACGGAAGGTTGCTTGCATCAATATAATAAAAAACAAGTGAAGTTCCAATATAAAGAACACCTAGGTTATAGAAAGATTGTGAGAACTTTGACAATGTTTGTTTAAGTCCGTATTGCTTAATTTGAGAAGAAAAATGTCCCTTTATTAAAACCATCCCGCAGATAAGACCATTCGTTTGGTTGGTCTTGAGAGTGATACTTAAAAGTTAAAGTGCGGTTTAAAGTCTGCTTCCATCTACATGCTCAGCCCACTTTACAATATTGTACAGTAACTCCTGGTCACTGAAATCACCCTCAGGCAGGCGATCCCTCACAGTACCCATTTACACCTGGGTGGAGTGGAACAATTGTAGGTTACTATCTTGCTCAAGGAAATTAGCAGTGACCCTAGTGGGGATCGAACCCCGGATCTCTCGATCCCTAAGCGCACGTCCTACCACTGGACCACTGCTCCTATAAAGGGTTGTATAATTAGACTGACTTTTGGTACAGCCATCTGTAACTGAAACAAAATGATGAAAAATCGGCTGACAACGTAATTAATAATTAATCCTTTAATATGGTCATCCAATATTCAAAGAGGGTCGTACCAAAATAAAATCATCCTTAATTAAATTCAAAACATTTTCAACGATTTATGTTTCTGATTGAGACTCTTACAAATGCATTACACTGACTTAAATCTATTCAACTCGTATTTTATGATAATTTGAAGTATAAAGAGGGGCGAACAGAAGGACGGCTCGGAATATTAATTCATTGCATTCATTGAATTTAGACTTAAATGAGATGCACTTATACCTCTTTACATTAGATGGGTAAACGCGTATTGTATAGATACTTCTATAAATGTTAGTGGGTTTTCAATAGATAAAACGTATATATTATTAATTTACAACTCTAAAAAAGGGGAAGGAATGTTTCAAGTCGTAAATCTGCATTAAAGGTGTTAGTGTTTTTCTTAAGTTAATGTGGGGAATATAAAATTCGGTAACTGTTTGATGTGAAATGATTGCTTACGGAAATTCATGGAAAAAATAAAATAAATATTAAGGTAGTGTAGCATGCAGCATACAAATATGTTGGAGTGTGGAAATTATGAATATAAAGCGCAGTACTGATTATTCTAATGCAATTCGATGCGATGCAGTGTCTAGATTGTGGATTTAAGAGTTAATTATTTCATCAAGGTTTGCGCTGCTAATAAGGTAAGACATATGCGAGTTTTCATTACCACTAGTTCAATTTCTATTTGATTGTACACATATTTATGTTTAGATCTTAAATTAGATGACCATATATTGATTTTTGTTGTATGTACTATAAAATTCACTATATTCGATGGACTTAATAGCCAAATGATCTTAATAAATAAGAAGAACATTTGTCTTTTCAAATTCAGCATTTGGGATTTAAAATAGTATAAAAATCACAAGATTTTGTAATAATCATCACATGAGAAATGAAATGCAATTTCATTAGAAACTCATTTCATCGGTCATCAACGAGTGAGTTTTGAATGTAAGACATGCGGAGCTTATGCCATTGGTTTTCATTCTCGATAAAAAGAAATGGCTCTCTGGTTGAAAATCAGGCACAAGTAGTGCAAACTTGCTGGGGCCGGCTCTGACCCAAATGTGTCCGAATCACGGCACAGCTTTGTACGATAGGATGGCGCCAAATGCGCGACAAACCTATCATCTCGTTGATAAAATTATAGAGTACAAAAGAATAATACAAGCAAATCTTTTAAATATACGTATATCATGCATTCATCATAAAACCACATGTAGTGAATACCAAATAAACGATACAAAAACTAGGTGCAATAAGTATTTACAATGTTACAACTAGACCACAGTACTCAATATATAAACAAGTACATCCAGTATCTTTAACATGGCATGTCAGTTCAAACGACCATCTTTCTTGTTTAGAAATTGCACCATGTGTACTTCTTAAACCATTCTGACACCGAGAACTGACCTATGTTCAAATAACGTGTACTGTTTTGAGTTGATACCCTTTAGTTTTCATGATAAAGCATTTATTCGCTTTTTAAGCACAAACTATAGATCAGCAAGACTTGTTTGAGGACTAAAATATGAAAATAAAAAAGAACGATCGCTCGTTTATCTATTCATATTTACAAACTCTCGTTATAACGCAGTCAATCTAAGGTCCGTCCTAGAACGGTTTCGAGGACTCTATCATTAAAAAACAAACAACTTGCACCACGTGGGTCAGGTTAGCCAAAATGTGTAAAAATTTACATTTACTAATGAGAAGATACAAGTGATTATTATTGTAGGAATCTAGTATAATTCTGCAATAAAATGTTTGAACCTTTGAACACAATCTCAGAATGTTAAAACTACCTGACGTAGTGTAACCGAATAAACTGGAGTCTTAACTTTTTGGCTCAGTAATTTTGTCAGTGTATTCCTTTAAAGAAGATTTCAAAGTATAAACAAACGTGCTAGAAAACAGTTTTCCCATACTATACTATAAGTTGTACAAATTATATTGGTCAATACGTGTTATCTTTCAGCGTCGATAGATAAAATTGCTAGCTTTTATAAATTAATATTGACTTTCGATTTATATGCGGAAGAATAAACATATCAAATTACCAAACAGCAGCGCTCGAATATTTATGAAAGCAAGCAATGAATCTTTACATTCATTTCTATAAATATCTTACGATAAAAACAAGCGTACGACAATCTCATAAATTGGTCGCAATATACTTTATCATCCAATGCAGTTTTGTCATAGCCTCAAGTTTTCTCGAGCATTAGTCTGACTTGTTATGTTATATAGTAAATGGCAAAAATATTCAACTAGTCCAACTACATGAAATGTACATGTACATTTGTGTACTTTTCACTGGTCAGAATTAATTTTAACAAGTTGCTGGTTTCGGGAGAGTGGTTCTAAATGTAATGAGAACAGTTTATGTGATCCAAATACTAGTTGGTATTTAGAAAGTGTACATGCACTGCATGCTGTACGCTATGAGTCAATATGGGACGGATAGAGATTTTTTGTAAAATATTTAATCCTAGGTATATAGTTCGGTTTCCAGCATAACAGGCCATACATTTTCGATAAAATGAGGGACCTTAGTCAGTTATTTCCCCTTGTATACTCTTCAAATAAATTGGTCCAATTAGTTGGATTACTCATATTTTACCCTTACTTTTCAATGTCAGTTTGCCAAAATTATTCTTAAATAAGATTTTTGTAAATCATTTAATTTGTTTAAAATTCAAGCCAAGTATTTTTAGGGTAAAGAACTATCAAAATTTAATCACTTCTGTTAATATCTTCATTAACAAGAGAGATATTAGATGTAATATTTTGTGATCCTTACATAGGATTTCAAGGATAAAACCCGAGGATTCCAACTGTAAGAACCTACTTACTTAATTGGATTGCTTCAGATTTTATCAGGGAAAGATAACTGACTAAAGTCCCTAATTGCTATGTATAATAAAGAGTTTGCTCCATAGAGAGAGATTCTTTGTCGGCTCCTTGTAGGATTATAATCTGGAACATTTACAGAACTTTGTCCAAGAAAGCTGATGTGATGAGTCGACCGTCGTACATAATCTTAATAAGAGTTGATAAACGGCCTAAAATCCGAAACAAGAAAATGACTAATTATTGCGTTCCAACGACGGATCTATGAGACACTCTCAGGGATCCGACCTTTTGTTACTTTCAAAAACGTAGGAATGCAATTCAAAATAATATGTTTGCTCTCCGTCACTCTACCCTCAGAGCAAATCAGGTTTTGAACCCCACAAAAATTGTGGAACTGTCCTCGCTTCCAATGTTATCATATTCGTGGTTTTAGAACATGAACATTATTGTTACAGCTCATGTCAATCCTCTCAAAGTGGACATTATTTCTACAGAAACATGTAATTAAAGTATGTTTACATAGAAATAATGTTTAAATAAAATCATTGACCAAACTTTGTTATGAATTTTAACATGTAATGGACAAAATGGACAATAAATATTTGATTTAGAAGGCCAATACAGGTCGTTTTAGAATTTGAGGTTAAAATAACAAATTACAATTTTCAGGGTGTTTGTACAAGAACTTTTATTATTTCTATATTAAATAAATGCCTGACTACAGTTTAACGTTAATGACAATAACCTTTGCATATTGATTAAAATTACAGCACAAAGGTTCCAACGGGCTTTACTGTTTATGTTTGTTTGTTTGGGTTTTGCGGCGCACCAACACAAAAAGGTCATATCGCGCCGAAAACATTTGACGATACCATTAATTCAATCGATAGTAATGATTTAAAATCCTATATTTTATTATGTACATTTATTTCCCTCAAAAAGTTAAGTATCGCATATGATGGTACTGACTCAAAAAGTTTTTTAAGTGAGTTAGCCTTAAAATGTTTGTCACGGATGTATTTAAGATCCTGACAGTCAATGAGAACGTGTTTTACATTGAAATGCTCGTCACATGGTATACATTTAGGTGCTTCCTCTCTTTTGAGAAGGTATGAATGTGTTGTATTTTAACTGTTATGAAGTACAGAGAAAATTCCACCGTTATGACCGCTCTTGTTTTTGTGAAATCGTACGATATATTACGATTTTTAAGTCCCAGATGTTTAAATTGAATAGAATAAAGTAACCTTCATTAAGGCAGTTCTGCAATTAAGACCATCGGTTTTGATGGTTCTAAATGATGGCATTTTATTGTAGAAACAAATGAAAGTGTGGCATATTCTGTCATCATTCTTTTGTGGGATGGCCTGGAATGTTAGTGTTACAAACAATAAAGAAAGATTATACGATGGTGTTTAGAAACAAAGAGTATAAATGAATTGGCCTTAGTTACTTTAATGTATAAATATCATGTTGTAAACATATATAAGGTTAAACGAAATTCTTTTAATGTAAAATGTCCAAGTGTCAAAACGTCGATATGTGGATTTAAACTTAATGCAGTTGATATCCTAGAGTGGAACATTCTAAAATCCTTTTAATTGATTTAAAGTGGGGTCTAGAGATATTTATTTTGTTTGTTTGAAATATTTATGTTATTTTAAATACTAAGGTCTACCAACCCTATCTCTATGATTCTCAAACAACCCATTGTCGTATAATACAGTACTCCATAGCCGTATCAACACAATTTAGGTCATTTCACGGCGTCCAGCGCACCTATCCTAGCTTTCCTGGACGCTTGTCTATAACCAGTACTCACCTACCCTTCCACAAGGTCGGAAACATCTCCATATATCTTATCATTGGTATTATTGTCAAATTTTCATAACCTACGCGTATGGGATTCGAACCCGTACCCCCTTCAGGACACGAGATTCCAAATCCCGACGCGCTACCAACTGCGCCACCGATCCGGTTTCCATTGCTTTTTGGCGACGGGGTAGAATGTAAGCTTACGACTCGGAATGTTGCAGGTTCAATTCAGCTCGAATTATTCTTTATGGATTTTTGTCTGGTCAAGTAAATATACCAGAAAAATTCAAACATGTAACCACAGACAATGTCATCCTTTTGTAATAATGTTTACTCTTGTTGTGGGCAATATAACCCTTTTTAAACAGTTCATGACACTTTCAAGGTCAAAACTAAACAGTACCTATCAAGCTTATTTTAAATTTAGTTTAACTTTTAATTTCACAATAGGAAATTATTCAGTACGTTTTGTTACCAGCTTGTCAATAATTTTAACTTTTTATTCATTGTATTTAATTCTTTGTTTCTTTGACTTTTTATCATAGAAAAGCGTCTTCCTTTGTCAATCATAACTATATCTCAAGGACCACAACGGAAATAAAGTTTATGCTTTTACATGTTGTTTGGTATGACTATTCAGTAATGCATTCATATCGTTTATTATTGAAACTTGTATGTTATTATGTGTGCCATGTTATAACATTGTATATCAAAATAAAGCTATCTATCTATCTAAATGGGGAGGGGGTATTTATTATTTTTTATTTTTATCATATCGGTGAGTTGGAAGTCGGAATACCTTAAATAAATGATACCCACCGTGAAGTAGATCTGTCACGTACTATATCAGAGTTAAATCTAAACTGTTAACATATCCAACAGACTTTTAATATCCCTAATATAAAGTAAATAATACTCGACTTTTTATCGACGTATTTATTTATTGTGTAATTTATCTTAACTAACTATAATATAGTTCATGCCACTTTCAGTAAAATAAAAAAATGAATATAATAAATTTGCAAAAATGAATGTCACAGTTACACTACGTATTGACTCAGACAAATATTTTTACAACACTGCAGTTTTTTATTATAGGCGTACGTGATATTGACCCTTTTCAATGTCAAAATAAATGACCCTTTAATTTTTCTAAATTTTACACTCAAGACGGTACAGATTAACCTCAGAATTCAGAACGAGTTTGAGTTTACATTGTGATTTTCAATTATTTTAAAATTATGGTCATTGTACAGCGACCAACTTAACTAACCTAGGTCTCCTGAACAGTTGTCTATAATCAGTACTCACCTACCCTTCTACAAGACAGACAACTGTTAATTTTACCTTATAAATGAAGGGTTTAATCAACCTGAGTGAGACTCGAACCAGCAATCCCCTCGGGACACCATATTCAAAACAGTGTGCGAAGCATACAGTGCCACGAACCCGAGTTAAACATTGTAGATTTCTGAATGCTAACTTTTGACAGGAGAGTACGAAAGTACCCAATGTTGTATGGAATGATTGAAAATGCCTGATGTTTTTCATTTGGTGATATATACATGTATGATAAACCCCAGGATTTTGATTATAACTCTTTATTTTACGTTACTTTATTTACTTTAAAATACGCAACGTTACGTTGCTTCACTTACTTTATTTTACGTTACGTATCGTTACTTTACTTTAGATACGTTACTTCACTAACTTTATTTTATTTTACGTTACTTTACTTTAGATACGTTACGTTACTCCACTTACTTTATTTTACGGTACTTAACATGCTTTACTTTACTTAACATTATGTTACGTTACATAAAGGTACTTTACTTTACTTCGCTTACTTTTACGGTACTTTACATACTTTACTTTATTTAACATTATGTTACGTTACATAAAGGTACGTTACTTTACTTCACTTACTTTTTACGGTAGTTTACCTGCTACTTAACATTATGTTACGTTACATTATTCTATTAACGTTACCATTTTTTACTTTACTTTACTTTCAGGCGTTCTCATAGACATTGTAAAGAATTGTGCATTTCTAAGTTGTTATAAAGATGATATTATTATCAAACAAGGTGAACGTGGTGATAGGTAAGAGAATACTTCTTGTTTAATAGACATGTATACTATATAACAACGATAACTTGACAAAGTATTGTGATCAGTTAAAATGATGTAATATATCACGTGACCAAATAGGAAATCATGAAGAGGAGGCATATTATGTGACCAAATAGGAATTAAGTAGGATAGGCTTACCACGTCACTTAAAATGGAATTCATTCGTATTGACATATCACGTGACTAAATATGTTACATTGTTTAAGAATACATCCGCTTTTTCAAAATTTGTCGCTGTTGGTGTATAAATTGTTGTTAAACAAAGTAAAGATAAATAAACAAAATAAGCTTTTAGACAGTGTATTCAGTACGCTTGCATGTTTTTACATCAATCGACTGTAACTCCTTCTGGTCCATTTCCCATCTACAGTACCAAAAGAGTACACTATAATGAAGTTACAAATGCTCGTTCAGTATGACATTTTTCTCAAATTATCGTTGTTAGATGGTTTATTATATACGGATGTTATAAACAGAGATATATTCAGTTATATTATTATTAATATTAATCAGAAATAATAGGTTTCGTAACAGAACTTGAAGTTATACAATATATAATGAAAATCTTTGTAAGAAATGTTAATTCTACGATCAAGCATTGTTTTAAGCCTTCAACTGTTTGCTTAAAAAGACAGGAGAATAAGGTTTTATTATTAGTTAGTAAATCAAAAGATTATTGTGAACATAAAATTACCTTCCTGTAGTTTAAAATCACGTGACAATCACGTGAAATGGCATGAAAGGTAATATAAAAAATAATAATCATAAAAAACTTTTAAGATAAACTTATCTTGTTTTCAGTTTATTCATATGGGTATCTACGTACGAGTACATTGTAGTTTAAATGGATTTAGAATCTACTAAACATCATGTCCCTCCTAATATCAGAGTAATGGAAATAGTTTCCATAATGCAAATATGCTATTTATATCATGTCCGAAATCGCTCCGCCTCTTTGGTAATTTGATTAACAAACATTGTCTCCCTTGAAAATTGTCATTGATAGAGAGTCATGGATTCAAGTTTATAAATATGTCATGGGTCTTCTTGCGCAAAAGTAGGCCGTTGCTTACACATGATATGAGTTACATAACAGTTCTTCCCATAAGTGATCAGGTAAACTGTCCGCCTCTTATGACTGTTAAAAATACATTCGGAACAACCCCCTTTTAAAAAGCGGCCTTTGCTATAAAAGTTGTGTTGATAAATATATATTGTTATAATTGTTCATTAAACTGCATGTACATAGATTTTATGATGACTTACGGTAAGTGGTGTGCAGAAACACAAATTACAAAAAAACTGCACAAAATGTGTGACGAAAATATCACTGGTTATTCTAATTACACGATTTAACTATTTTATGGTGTTTTTTAAAGGTCCAAAACCTTAATTTGAGTAGAAATTTGTCTCTTTCATGACCATTCTGCTATCAAGACCAACTCTTTTCATGGCATTGATAGTGGAACTTTACTGTATTATTTTTATTTAATTATATATTTTATTATTAGTTATTTTGAAGATTTTTGGTAAGTTATTAGTATAAGCAAAATGTTGCATCATTACATACTGCCTTTGTATTTGACAATAATATATATGTAGGTGTGTTTATATGTAGATATTTTTACAATGTCATGTACATCGTGTATTCTAACATTCTAACAAAACGCGGAAGTTTTTTTTCTATATAAGCAAAGAACAGTGCATGCCGTTATATAACATCATTATATCACCGAACGTGAAATGATATCATAATGCTCTTATGTACGCAATGTTGAATAGTTCTTTGTCCTTTTTCTAAAACTATATGTTTAGAGTATATGTTAGAATGAAAATAAAATATGTTCATTCGTGGTATACCGCCTATTATACAACGGTCAGTTGTTTTCGGTTTGTGTTAAAGTATATTCCACTCACGTGTTCGGCTTCCGAGGAATATTTATCCACTCCAAGCTCCTCGCCATTGTATAATGGACAGTATACCATGAACGAATATGTATTATATTGTGCGTAAAAATGACCCCGACCTGACCTTTATGCAAGAATATCCATTACATTGAATACAAATGTAGTATTGATGCTCGATTACACCGTGACCGTTAGGATTATGCGTATAAACATACTTCTAAAATTTTACAATCGCCGCCGAAGTGTAGAATAGGCGTGGTTCTGATTTTCGTCGGGATATGTGTAGATAATTATTAGATGCAAATGTGATAGGTCAGGTCGGGGTCAATATTTATGCACTATACAGTGCTTTAATTAAATCGTAGAGTGATGTTTTAAAAACAACCAAAAAGTTGATAATATATTAAGAACAATAGAATTACTATTTCACAGATGTAGAGTGATTTTAAATACTAATACTTATCAAACGTGCACATAATGTTAATACATGTATTTAAGTATTGATGTGACTTTTAACTGATGTGATTTATCTAATTGTAACAATAATTATCAAGTGTGTTGTTGTTTTATCATTTATCATAACGATAGTTTTGTTTGTTCATTTCGGAACTCGTGCCTGTGGCGCATCTGGCTGACTCGTAATCTTTCCTGGGAAAAGTCATTTAGAAATAAGAAAGTATCAGGTTGCCTAAAACCAATAAAAACTAAAAAGAATACTTGGTACTGGTACTGGTAGGTAAAAGGACATGTTGTCACAGCCAGTCGAAAGTCCTAATTTCACAGACTGTTATTTGATTATAAATCTACATGTATGATGGGGAAGTGTGTGTGTGTGTGTTCGGACTGGTACTTTGATAACACGACTTCATTGGTAGTTGAACATTAACCTTTGATCAATTTCAAAATATAGTTGGGTACATTGTATTTAGATGGTGATGATCATAATGTTGCATCAACAAAGATTTATAAGCTTGGTGACGAATTTTAAGAAGCAATGTACAGTGTAGCCTCTAGTTGGTTAAATGAGAAAGGAACTAGTTCTTTCATTTGATCTTGATCGATAGAAGTCTAACACATTAATAGTTTGCATAATAGTTTTCACAGTGAGTTAATGTTCCTAATTATTTGATCTCGACGGTCAATCGTGACTTGTCGATGAACTAACTAAGGCACTATTGAGAAATGAGTAGACTATAAGAGATTTTTTTCTTCAAACATAATTATCTTCAGCACATTCTTTGAAGCTCACGTTGTTCATCTTTTCACTTATAATGATATCACTAGCTCTCTATCTTAGTTTATTTATTGTAGAGTAAGCTAACTTGAAATATGAAATTATTCAGAAGCAATGCTCAATCAATTTGCCTTATGTAAAACAGAAACATTCATAGTTGAAACTGTAAGTATTACAAAATTTAAAGGATTTCAAAGTTAAAATTGTATATAATATACTCAAGATTAATACCCAAGATTCATAAGCAGAAATTCTTGATTACTTACATTTTGATAGTACTAGTTTTGTGAATTCTGGTGACAATGAGCTGTTTTATAAAGTTCAATTATTATCTTACAGCTTCTATGTGATTCTACGAGGCTCCGCGTCTATATACATCGATCCAAAAATGACAGGGGAGGGAACTACGAGTGAACCATCCCAATCTAGGAGATCAGACAGAAAGAAAGTAAAGAAGCCTCCAAACGCTCCTGAATCCGAGGCTTCAGTTCTAAGTGGAATGGAAGACAAACAGTCGACAAGTGTAACAAACGATCAACCGGAAGTTGAAAAGGAAAACGAGGCTGAGAATGGAGAGCTACCGGAAGAGAATGAAAGTGGAACCCAATTATTAAAAAAGCCAACAAAGCCGTTGGCGCCAGTGGACAGAAACAAATTTGGAAAGTTTATAGCAAATTATGGTGCGTATCTGTTTTGGTTGCTTTTCAAAGCGCCCATCATTACGCTCTTGCATTTATATGTATAATGTCTCAGTTAGTACAGAAAAGAAGAGGATCTTTATATTACGGTAAACTTGTGAACAAAATAAGTTATAAGTTGTCAAAATAATATACTGGAATGGAGCTACAGTTGGATTTTTTATCTATAGTCTGAGTTAATGAGTTAAACAATTTATTTTCCAGTTTTAAGTTATAATAGACGCAACAGAAAAGTTCAACAGCTATTCTGGCTATTACTTCTTGATTTTATACACTTGAATTTCCCAAATACAAAACAAAAATGTTTATAAGCTAATAATCATTATCAAAGAGAGATGATTGCTCACTTCAAAGATTTCATTATTAATTTTGCCACAGTGTGTTGATTCATAAGTCTGATCCATGCAAAATAGTCAACATGGTTAATGAATGAATAAAATATATTCTATAATCATTCATTATAATTTTAAATAGATTATTACATCTAACTTCAACATTGCGTTAGGGGAAGTCTATCTTAGTACAATGCTAAGGGTTATTGTCTGATTTGTTTTCAGGTGTTGGTGGAACGTTTGGTGAATTAGCTCTTGTAAATCAAGATGCTGTTAGAAATGCTTCTATCATAGCTGATGAAGATACTGATATGATTGTTATAGATCGTGATTTGTTTGAAAGATCTCTAAAGGTATTTTTATACATAGGGAGCGGGGCATGGGGTAGAGGACTATTTTTTTGAGCAGCACATTATACTTGTAGTTTACGTTAGTCATAAATAAACGGCTATCCATTTTAAGTTTATAAAGGCAACGTTCTCAAATTATTCAAGTGGTTAGTGCCATTAATTATCTAATAAAATAAAGAGGAAACATAGAGTTTTTATGATAACATCGAGTAACAAGTATATCGTTAACCTCTGGTTATGAGAACCCTATATACAGGGAGTATCGAACAAATATCGAGTATTTAAATCAGTGGGGTTAATGCATGCACCTCTTTCTCTGACTGTTGAATACAATTTAACTGTAACATAACTTTATCTACATTTTTACTATTTGTTATGTGTTATCTCCCCTGATCGTATAATATCAAAATCGAAGTGCTGAAAGTGCTGAATAAACAAATTTTTTTTAAAAGTCTGTCCCAATTCAGAATAGACCGCATTTTGTTTTTACTTGGCTGTGTGGTATTGATCTGTGTTAGACGAACACCGAGGACTTCCTAATGTACAAGAATGAGAGCGATTGTGGAGTTCTGAAGTCTGTCCCAGTTCAGGCTGTGTGGTATTGAACTGTGTTTGACGAACACCGAGGACTTCCAAACGTACAGGAATGATAGAGATTGTGGATTTTTAAAACGGTAACATTGAACTCTTAAAATCATTCAATAAATGTTAATGCTTTTCAGGAAGAACAAGAAGCCAGATATGCTGAAATACGTAACTTCATAGATGAACATCCATTCTTTAAAGATATGAATACACGATTTAAGAAGTTATTAGAAATGAGTATAAGAAAAGAGAGATATATATTTGATACAAATATTATAAGACAGGGTGAACCTGTCGTAGGTTTACACTTTTTTATCAAGTAAGTTGGATTTCTGATTAATCAAAGTGCTTAAAACACTGAAACTTAAAATCAAAGTACTGGAAACACTGATACTTAAAATCAAAGTACTGGAAACACTGATACTTTAAATCAAAGTACTGGAAACACTGATACTTAAAATCAAAGTATTGGAAACACTGAAACTTTTAATCAAAGTGCTAGAAACACTGATACTTAAAATCAAAGTGCTGGAAACACTGATACTTTAAATCTAAGTATTTAAAGCACAACCCCCAGATATTAAATTACTAAAAGCGCTGAACCCTGATATCAAAGTACTGAAAACTTCTACATGTACTTATTTGCTGAAAGAATTATTTCACTGAATCCAAAATATTTTAAACGCTAATTATCGTTATTCATGAAATCGTTTGCAATGCGAGTATTGACGCAATCGCATCTTTTATAACATATATGTAATGATAAATGTCTATTCAGGTTGTACAATACATGTATACTATAAATTAAAGTTAACTAATCATAATGTTTTAAAACATTTTATTCTCTTTGTAGAAATTCCCATTTAGTACTTTTATGTAAAATTTGAGAAATAAACGTATTGTTCAGTTCTGTAACTACCAAATCGTCAATTATTATCTTCATTAACATATGACGCAGATTTTGCTTGATGTAATTTGCATTCAAGTGTACTTACATATTCTATTTACATGTGCATGTATTAATATTTCAGCGGAAGTGCTAATATCAGTATACAACCAAAGAAACATGTAACACAGTTTCCACATTTATGGCCATTTGAAGCAGGAGTGGATCAGATAGCGATTGAGTTTGAGCACTTAAGGTAATTTTACTACTGTACTTGTATGACTTTTGTTAAATGTCAGTTGAGGCGTTCACAAAAATCTTATGCTAAAAATTACCTTAAGTCTAATTTCGCTCTAGAGTGCCAATTAAAAAAATGTTATGATGTGCAGACGATTTCCAATTTTCCAGTTAATGACAGCGTCTGACTTGGTTATAAGATTTTTCAAAAAAATTGGTATATCATAGTGGATTTTGGTCATGAAATGTTTTCTTTATTATTTCTTTCGCCTAGCTCCGTAATATGTAAGACAGTCGTCAGTTGCTGGCTAAGGAATTAATTCACTGGCATTGTGCTTAGTACCAGGTTAAAAGGTTAGGTCCAGAAATCTAGGCCTCTCTATGGAACGTAAGTAGGATGACTGACTGTCGTGATATGACTGCAAATGTGGCATAAAGCATCATACAATGTGATAACTTTACTTTTTTGTTTAGTTTTTTTTGAAACTATCAACTGAACATTATTTTTATTGACACTAAAATAACACTCAGCACTTTTTGCTTGATGAACTTATAAATGCACACATAAAAATACTCACTTCTATGAGCACACATATATAATCAATATTTCAATGTGACACGCTTATATTCTAGTTAAATTTTGCATTTTTCTGTATATTTATTACAATGTGATTATAATCGATATTTTGTTTATTGGTCATGTGATTTGTTATAAAAAAGTCGCACAATAGTACATTGAACTATGATAATGAGTTGACGTTTTTGGATTCAGCAAATTCTTTCACTGCGTGCCCATGTACATCATTTGGAGTCACGCTGCTTTCTTCTGTTTAATTTCAATAATAATCCTACTTACTACTAATGACTGTTAGGGTTGTTAGTGTTTTGGGGTATTCAACTATCATTTATGTACGAACTTCCAAAATAACATTCGGAAGTCTTCAGGGAGTTTTAAGCAAATATACGCCATTCAGAACACCTCGACCTTTCAAGAATGAATAATCTCGGAAGGATTCGTGGGGGGTCTACCCTGACGGCTTGGGTTTTTACTACCTACGCGAGGCGAAGCACGTAACGGTTATGTAAAAAGTTCTTGTAGTATAATCACAGATCTTTGTCAAAACATATTTCTATGTAATATAATAAAACTAAATATTGCTCAGCGATATCATTGAACTGTGTTACTTCAAATTTATGGACTAAAAATACTCATCGCATAAACGATTGTGGATTTGTTTTCTTCAAAACCGATTCGGAAATGTGACGAAAAGGTAGTTCCAAAATGTCTGAATACATGTATGTCCGAGGTTATTCGTTACGAATGGCCGAGGAATTCCGAATGTAATATACGCATGTCTTCGTGGCAAAACAAATATATAAATTTCTTGTACATTGAATAGCATAGAGGCAAACTGGTGAATCATATATACGGAGGCAATCTTCACAAATCATATTTATGAAATCTTAATGATCTAATTAAATTTATGTTTTATTTCAACAGACGAAAAAGGTTTGTATAAAGTAAACGTCATAGATATAGCCTTGCTTATTTTCTTTTTTATACAGATATATATTGACTATATATTTTGTCCATATTACATTTTGCATTTATTTTATTGTTCAATTTACGTTATTTTTTTCATTTACCATCGTACATTATATGTTACCCAACGACGTATAGTGCTGCTCGTTTATAACAAAATGGTTAATAAAGAAATGGCATATAACAAAACTGCATACACCGAAATGTCACATTACGTAACTTTGGATATACCTAGCGATCTTTAAAAGTTCTTTGTAAGCGAGCACCACTTGTGTACCATTTGGTATCACAGCAAACCGTCGTTCATTTTACATTATTTGTGTATCATTGGACTGATTGAATAAACTTCATGAGCAGGGATAATTCAATGCTTCATTTATATCTGATTTCGTTTCCATTTATCCGAAAAAGAGGAAAAAGGAGCAAATAAGATAATTTTGAAAATCTAACAATATAATTATTGGTATCATCACGAATACTAAATGTCAATGTCACATTTACTGTGATGTTTTTTTGGATTAATCAATCGATGGAAATGAAATTTATTATTTCTAAACTCAAATGCATGCCATTTTCAAATAAATTTTTGAGATCCTAATTTGTCGAATAATAAGAAATATATGAAAATTATAATAACCTGGGAATTAAATGATAAATGTTTTATGTAAATAGGATCCAATGTGTGACGACTTCAGGTCAGTGACGAATTATAGGCCTCTTATCATACTGAATGTTACTGTTAGCTGTGATATTGGGTGTACATGTACATTATGAAACCGAGTTTTATTTTATAATTCGTGTTTATCCAGAATCAAGATTGTGTTTTACATTTCTTTTATTTTCTATGGAATTACCTCCCTTTATTTTGACCTTTCATATTATACAATGCCCCAAAAGGTGCTTGGACAAAATCCTAGTTTCAGAATATACCGATTTACATTAACTATAAAAAGAAACGAATGGAAATCCGAGTGAACTCTAAAATTAGTATAAATGAGTTTATCAAAATAAAATTCCAAATACATGTATATTGCGTACATAAGCTAAGTTATATAGTAAGATAAGTTTGCTGTATGCATGAATATGTTTCTCGTATTTGCGTTTGTCCAAGAACTTTTTTGAGGGCACAGTTTATTGTATGTCGTTTTCATAGACAATATGGAACAAAATCTAACATTTTCCAGCCTAATGTCGCTTTACCTTTGTACTCAGAGTTTACAACGTTTTTTATTTCATACATTGGTTTAAAGCATACTTAAACTTGATAAATAGTTTTCATACGATTATTAATTTTTCACTACTTTCATCTGACAAATCATAAAATTTTGATTATGTACAATAAGATAATTTCAATAAACAGTTAAGTTACACTGTTAAGACCACCATACCTATTAAAATTATGGATTGTCCGATAATTTTTAAGTCCCAAAATCAATTCTTTATTTGAGAAGAATTATATGCCTGTTATTGTAAACTCATGATACGTTTGATGATCTTTGAGCCCAAATGCTAAATTTGAGGAGGAAAATTCCCTATACTAGGACTATTCCGCCATTATGACCAAAAATTTTATTGGTCCAAATAGTATAACTTTAATGTAAGCCAGTGATTTATCTGTTTCCTTTACAGAGAGGCTAGACGTGCTGCCATATTAAGAAAATACGAGGATCCTTCTGTATGGGAAACTAAACCAGAGGAATTAGTTATACGTCGAGAACAAGGTTATGCTGCCATTGAAAAGAAAATGAAAGAAAATCATATAAATTTATGTTCTGTTCAAAACAGAGAAGTATTAGGTGATTTAGAAATGTTGTGTAATTTAGGGTAAGTAGAGACTAATCCAGTCATCGCCTTAAACCACTAGCCCGGATCTGGTGCAAGTGAAATTTATTTGATTCGGGCTAGAATTTTAATCATTTTTAAATATATAGTCTGGCTAGTTGATACTTACCATGTATGTCCTCAAACACATTAAGTTAGCAATTAAAGGTGATCATATATCGGAATAAATCATAACTAAGGTACTAGGAAAAAAATTGAAATAACTATTATAATAGTTTCTTGTTATGTAGTTAAGAATTGAACATGATGCAATTGTATGGTTAAGTTCGCGGAGTAACTGTATTTACAGAGCACATGTTTACAGTAAACCTTTGTAGAATGAAAGGTATGTCGTGAAGTTTTTGAAATAGGTTAACGATGATATTGATGTAGTAGTTTTGTGTTTAATGGCTGCTGATATAAAGTGATATGCCTCCAATATTAGTATATCTCGTAATACCCAATAACTAAAATATTCATTTACATTTTGGTTAGGGGAGGGCCTTTTGCTAATGTTGTTATAACTTATAGGCCCAATTTATTGCTATTGCTAACGGCAATATGTAATTGTTAATACTCTATTCTGACTTTAAAACTTTAGTTCTTACTTATTTGTATGTAATTTATTGCACTATGAAAACATTATGTAATAGATAAAGAAATATTAATATTATAAATCTAATATTTAGTTCTCCTTATTATGTTTTTCTCTCCATGTTTCAGAACTTATTTACAAACAGTCAGATGTACGTCAGATACTCAATGTTTTGTATTAGATACAAAAAACTTTGAACGTTTAATTGGTAAGAAAAATAACGTGCAAACAATGGACATAATGAGAGAATATGTTAAAAGTAAATTACATACACGTATGCAAATGAGGAACGCTGATCTCATACCGTTGCTAGGATACCTATATCAGAAATTAACAGAACAATCACTACCCCCTAGGAAACGAGTAAGTAAATAATATCTGTTCCTTATATAGTAGAGTTCCGCTGTAAAGACAACTTTGAAAGTCGTGTTGTTTTGACGATTTGAAAGTCCAAAGTGCTAAATTTGAAAAGGAAAATGTACCCTTATCAAGACAATTCCACTATTAAGACTATTTTATGTAATAGTGGAACCTTTCTGTTCATAGTATAATTATGAGTTAATGACAGTAATGGTGCATCGGGATCAAGCAGTTTTCTTTGAAAAGTTGATATGACTTTGATTGGTTAAAACTTACTTCAACGATAACAGAAAAGGAAGAGTAATCAGTATGTACCATATAGTTCTGTTTTTATCTCAGCAGACTTCAATAATTGAAATTGAGACAAATTCCTTGCCTCAAGCCGTAGTAAACAGCTATGGATATTGTAGACGACTTCAATTGTTTACTTGTTTTATATCATGACAATAAAATATGTTAAAACCAAGATGAGTTAGATACAAACCATTATTTATAGTCGGTATTATGTACAACAGTTCTAAATGAGGAACATATTGATATAATTTCCTTATATTTAAAGGTTGAACCATTTAAAACTTCCAAGGCTATACCAGATGTAGACGAAGAAATGCAACATTTATTACAATATTTTAGAGATGGTAAAGAAGTTGTACTTATAAAACCTTGTGTACCAGGTAGGTCAACACTACGGACTAAATGTTGGAAAATGCATATTTGAAACTGACTTTGTAGAAGAACTATTCCCACATTTGACTTGAAATTTAACTTATTAAGATTTTTTCATGTTTTCAACATATTTTAGCATTTATTCAAACCCCCACTCTCCACAAAGGTACCCCTGAGTCACCCAGGACCACATCCCCCTGTGCATCCTCTACCCAGGTTACCCTTAATCCCAGGATCCCTGTCCACGGGAAGGACCCCTCTCCGCCGAGGAGAGTCGCCGCTCCGAAGGGGGAGGCCTTAGTGTCAACATAACGGTCATGTATTATATTTTGTAAATTTTCATATAATTTGGAGAAAATAAAGTTTATTTTTATGTTTAAAGGTGTTGTATATTACCACGAGTTAATGCAAGAGAAAGCCAAACAGAGGGCATTACAAAGAAAGGGAAGTAAAGTTAGTGGTGAAATCAAACTAGGATCTGTATATAAATCTAGACAGAAAAGACAGCCTAGAAGTATGTTACAAATAAGAGAATCGTTAAAACAAATGATGGAAGCTGAAGTTATAGGTATTTATAATTTCACTCTGGAATCTCGCATCGTGGGCAACCATGATGCACTTTTCTGTTTAACTTGATTCTGACGCTAAGTTGGCATTGGCCTTTGGAATCTTATACTAATGACTATGCATGAGAGCTTAACATTAACAACAGCCGTTTTCCCCTGTCCAACTGTGCAACCTTGTTTAAAATCAATGAGGACTTTGGCTATGGTAATTTGTGTTCTCAGTGCATGTATACGTACATTGTTAATAAGAATTAGATTACTCTCCAATTGAATGACGTCATATAAAGACTTTCAAAATCGGTCTAAATAATGTTTTTCTGATAAAAGCGAGCCAGGGTTAAGACGTAAATTGAAATACTATTGGCTAATTTTCGAAGGAATTTTTCGCCAGAACCAATGAAAATGACTCATAAATTATGCATGATTATAAACTTGGTTATGCTGAATGTTATAAGGAGCACTGATTAATTTCAGAAATGGAGACAAAAACTTTCAAAAAGAAGAAAAAGAACTTTAGGGATTCCAAATCTTACAAGGAAGAAAAGGCAAGGATAAAACAAAAACCTAAATCACCAAGATCACTGGTAGAAATGTCTAATGGTCATCAATTTGGTAGTGACACAAGCATTAATAAACTATCAGAAACTGAAACTGAACAAATAAACAATGTTGAAACAAGTAGTTTTGACTCTAATAGTAACGGCCTAGGAACAGTTGAAAATCTGCCAAAATCCACTCCACCTGTGTTTGTTACTGAAATGGCCAAAGAATCGGAGCTTAAACTACCTGCAATTAGAGAAGAAAACACTCAGGAAGATTTGCTTAGCAATGCTAATGTTGATACAAAACGGGACAGTAAAACTGATAAAGCAGACGACACAACAACAAGTACAGCTAGAGGCAGTAAACAGAGTACAAGAGCTACTCCAACCAGTACACGGGCAACGCCCACAAGCACAAGGGCTGCTGCTTCTACAGGTGGCCGAGGAACACCCACAACTGACAGATCACAGAGTAATACTCCGAGAAAAGCAAACAAAGGAAAACAGAGTCCACAAAGTTCTAAGTTACCATATATAGAAAAACGAGGAAAATCGACTACACCGGATTCTTCCAAAATAGAAAAGAGGAGCAAATCTGTAACACCAGACCCTCATTTAGAGAAAACGGACAAGTCTGTGACACCAGATGCCCAACAACTAGATGTACCTGATTCAGGAACAAATGGACCTGTTACAAAACTTCCAATACTTGGCGCCAGTCAGACTAGTTTAAATCAAGACAGTGAAGTGTCGTCACATTGGGAAACAGCAATAACATTTGTAAATCAACGAGTACAAGATCGTTTGAAACATGTAAGTTTACGAGTATGTTTGCCGTTTCTATTGCAAATAAATGGTGTTTAATGCAGTTATCTTTTATCAATTGACAATTGTTAACAAAGTAAGTTGCGTTTGCTTTAAATGTCCTGAGCTGGAAGTTTTAGTATGACGCATTTTGGATACAACAGGTTTGTGTTTTGGTCATCCAATGCATTAAGGTCATGCATAGTTTGGAAACTGTCAGTAGTATGCGCATAAAATTAGTTAGTTCTTTCTTGGCTGTTAAAATAGAACAGGGGAGATGTAAACCCTAAACATCTTTTTTTAAAAATCGTCACTGAAATGTTAAATATAAATCCTGAGTTTTAGCCTTTCCAGGAACGCTGAACAGATTGACAGATCGCCGTGCTATGGCATACAATGTAATCAAGTATAATGTGTTAGCTACGACGTTAAAGCTAACGCAAATAAAGAAAAGAAAATGAATGAATAACTTTTTAGCATAAGCACTACATGGATAGTTGTAAATGACTCGAACAAATAAAAACACCAATACGGCTTTAGTAATTTTTTTTTCTTCAGGCCTTACTTGAAGAGGAAACGTCGTACAAAGACTTTGAGACTAGTGAACCATCTTTAAGCTTTTTAGAACATAAAATACAAGCATTTCACATCAAATATGGTAAAGGTGATAAAACAAAGAATCTACCTCCTTTAAAAAGATACAAACTTGATGTAAGTATAAGTTTACATTTGTAGTTTAGCCTACAGGGATAGGTCACGTGACCTTCCTTTGATTTTTAAACATGCCATATATATAATTATCAAAGGATGGTCACAATGACATTTCCCTGTGATTTAGCCATTATTTTGTGTTCCAAATGTTTGATATCTATTTTGTTGCGGCGATTTCAGTATATTTGAAAGGAGTTCTACAAGATGATTTCTTGTTTAGGGAAGGTCCTCTTTGATGTAGACAGTAGATATCATTTCTTAACATTCTCTGTCCAAATATGTTTGTACTTTCATTGTGGTTTACATCACAGATTTCTTTAAGAAAGCGATCAAAGTACCAATCAGTAGAAACCATACGATTTGTATCACTTAAGTTTCCTTAACATCTTTCGAAAATTCGTGAGATTTGCCTGATTTGGTATCAACCATCGATTTATGAATCTTTTATGTAACCAAGTGTCAGGCTTAGACAGACTACTCTATATTCTTAGGAAAACTACGCTTAAGAACCCTGATTGATGAAATGAACATTATTAAAACTTATATTTATCAAAGCCAGTTGTGAAGCCTATAACATTGATATATACTTTCTTGGAGCAGTGGTGCAGTGGTAGGATGCCCGCTAAGGGATCGAAATGTCCCGGGTTCGATCCCCACTGGGGGCATTGCTAATTTCCTTGAGCAAGAAATATACCTACAATTGTTTCACTACACTCAGGTGTAAATGGGTACTGACTGTGAGAGATCGCCTGTCTGAGAGTGGTTTCTATGATCAGAAGTTGTAGTCCAAAATTGTAGTCGGCTGAACATGTATATGGAAGCAGACTTTAAACCGCACTTTAACTTTAACTTTACTTTATATTTTATTGTTTTACAGGATGATGATAGATCAGCACCTTTACGACCAAAACCAGGTGGTAAAGTTTGGGTAAAGAAACAATTATGTAAATTCAATGACAGCAAATATGCTGTTAAAGACCATAAACATATTCGATATCAAATGGTTTCGTCCATACCGGAATTTGACAGGGTACATAAATCACGTGTAGTAGTGCAACAATTTTTAAAATCGGCTGACTTCAGTAATTGAAAACTTTATATGCAACTGATACTCGATGCTTAATTCTTTTTTTATTAAAAGTTGAGACTAAATTAACAAACACTTGAAGAAAATGAAGAGGAAAGCCTAACATTGTGGATAAACGGCTAACCACTTCAACAAACAGTTCATAGCAGTTTTTGAATACATGCAGGTCAAACTTGATTTTGCTTACCATCGAATCAGTAAACACTGGAGGCTGGTGCAGTGCTTAAATAATGAGTTTGATCCTACAACTAGTTTTGTCATATATGACGTCATTGACCATAGGATGAATTCTGTGGTGTTTGAAGATGTCCATAAAACAGCTCTACATAGATCTCTTTAATTTACTTTAGCATTTAGACTTATCACTAAGTGATTATAATTATCAAAATTTCTTCTTGGTTGCCATTTTTCAAGGTGATCGATGAAGGTGCGAGTAAGGTGATTTCATCTTCATGAATGTCTTTCCGTTTATCTACTTCTTCATACTAAAGTCTTGTGACCTTCCTGACACACCATATTCATTGCAATTCAGATCTGAAGATGCTACCACTAAAACTTTCACATCAACATAACTTATATCCATACATTCAGTGAGTCACTTTAGCCTGGTGAATGATATGGATAGTACTTTTAGTTTGATGCATAAAGATGTCATGTATTACATAAAGGTATGGGTTATAACTATCACTGTTGTGTTACTTTACTCTAAATGCAAAAGATTTCTTATTTGCACTTGTATACTAAGTCTTGAAGCTAAATCATTTATCCACTCACTGAGCATAAGCTTAGTGCCATAAGAAATCATAATACAAAAATGCTCAATCAGGTTTGATCCCCGATCCCATGAAATTGCTAGGTCTGATGAAGGGCTCAATATAAACAATGTGTATATATAGTGTTCATGGTCCGATAGAGTAACACAACCCTGATACTGTAAGTTATGACGTCTTCTAGAATATATTATATATGAATGCATGTATCCAACATCTCCAAAATCAGCATACTGAAATTTTAAATGACGATTAAACCACTATTGCGTAAAATCGCAAGGTCTGAGAGGTAAATCCTGATAGGTATGACATCTTTTAACATATGTATTATGTATGAATGAGAGTACAATGTATATCATGGAACTAGTGACTTGTGTTTGTGACAATAGAACAAAGACAGGGTACAAACTAACATTGATGCTCGTCGAAAAGCAAATTGTGATAGTGTTATAACACATTTTTATAATTTATTGTACATATATATTTGATTAACACTGTGATAACATATTTTTTATATTTTTTGTTGTAATAAAATATTGAAAATTTTTATTACTGTTCATATATTGTTATAACAGGCAGACACTATTTTAATTGGTATGTAATAGCATTAACACCCAGGAGCAGATCCAGGATTTTTTTCTAGGGGGGGGGGTCCAACTTTTCTAGGGAGATCCGAACTTTTCTAGGGGGGTCCGAACCTCGAACCACAAACACATACACATTTTGCCAAAAAAAATGCAACATATTGATAATAAAAACTACATAACCATTAAATCTATGTTAAGCACCGAGAAAAATTGAATTATGCTACTTAAAAATGACTTACAGGCAAGAAATACACCAATGCCAGTTACATTTTCCAAATTCTAGGGGGGTCCGGACCCCCCCAACCCCGCCCTGCTGTATCCGCCTATGAACACCACAACTAATGATATAGATATATATCATATATATATAAATGCATTCTCCGTAACCTAGGGTTCTATTTGTCAACAATATTAATGACATACGAGTACTATGGGTTCCGGCCAGCTGTACTATGTGGATAGGCCACTATATTGAAATGTAAGTGCAAATGTAGTCTAACTACATGTCTGTAACAGTCATAAAAGAAAAATGCCTTCAGACTAGTTCGTGCTGAACCATCAACATGTCTTCATCTATTGACAACAATCAGTGGAGGGAAACAGAACTTAGTAAATTTGCTTTGACTTAAGATACAAATATGTCTGTGCTATGGAGAGTTATTTGTATAGGAAAGTATGTTTTTTAAATGTGCTTGTTTTTATTGTATGCCATTTTTCAGCACTTGATTACGTACAGTGACTGATGTTGTCTCTAAACAACTTTTCAATTATGATGTAGTGGTCAGTTGTCCAAACCAATGTTTGTGATCAGGCCTAGAATTCTGACCTTAAGCATTAATGTACTAGTTAGCACATGAGAGAAGAATTCTAAATCAGGTTTTACCCAATCTCACATCACACTTAACTTTATCTAGGTGAAATGAAGCAATCCAAGGTAAATTTCTTGCTCAAGGAAATCATAAGTGTTTCCCTGATTGGATTGGAACCCGGAACCTCTCAATTCCTCAGCAAATATTCTTCCATTAAAGCCATGTTCTGACATGTACTACAAATAAGGCCAAGAGTATGCGAGGTTCAGATAACATTGATAAAAGAAATAAAGTAGGTAGGCTGGACTTTTTTGTGCAAGTGATATATAAAGGCTAAACCAAGGACAACAGATAGCCATTGACCATAATAGCTAACTACAGAGCACTGTATGCTTGGGTTAGCCGAAGATATAGTCACAAAATAAGAAATAATCATGTTTTGAGCCTGATGAGCCCTAAATATCTAAAAAAACATCCCCGATTGTTGAAGAGTTGCAATCAGCCTTCATAAATCGGTTTAGAGGCTTGTGGTGAAGGCATTTTCTGACTGTCAACACCAACACTCCGGCAGCAGCCATTACTGTGATAAGTGTTGATACAAGCACTTCAGTTTCATTTATAATACTTTTCTCATCCGGCTATGAAAAATTAAATTTTTAGGTAATGAAACATGGTTTTTCTAAATCTTGACCACTTAAATTCAATAAAAAAAATGTAGGGTACGCGCAATAAAATAGGGTAGGTCAGTTTACCTAAACCACACATATATCTTTTTTAGCCTGAGTAATCAAGGACTGGAAATTAAATGAAAACAAATAATGGTTATAAATATTAAAAATAATTTCTATTTCAAAGTTCACTATCATCATCATTATCAATTTTGCTTCATTGCAAATGTACAAATCAACAATGTATAAACATCAAACATTTCGAGGGTTGCCTGCAAGACTGTAGTAAGTGCATTGCTTAAAAGAGCGAGTTACTACAATCTTGTGGTCAACCCTCGATTTGGAAAGTGTTAGCTAACACCTTGTATTAATCCAAAATATACATATTTTATGGCTTTATTATGGTCACTTTCTTCCACATTTTATATAAATATTTAATATGACTTGGTCAAATATTTTTTGAACTAATATGACAACTTCACATGGCACCATTCTTTACTGAATAGACGATTCACATTTTTCAAAACTTGATGTGAAAAAGTGAACTCCATTGTATTTACAATGTATGTATATAAAATTCACATGAAAAATTAAGTAAATTCATGATTTTAGACAATAAAAAACTCACTTGCTAACAAAAAAACATGATCATTTCAACAGAATCAAATCAAAGCAAATGATTTTAGAACAAGGAAAATAATAATGAAAGAACAGAATTTCTAATGTGCTTTTAATGTACTATTAACACAAATACTTAGTCAAAAACAAAAGAAAAAGAAGTATTATAAGTGGCATATGATCTTAATGGCACCATTTCACCATAACTGGTTTAATATTAATTCTAACATAGGCATGTGTGTTTTCACTATATATTTAACAAGACGTTGTCTATGTTTTAATACTAAACACATACACGGCTGTTATAATTTACCCTTTCGTTTATAGAACTAAATGGTAAACTCATTCATTTTTCAATGTTAGATTTGCAATAACATAGTTTTTCTATAGTTTGTCCTCAAATAAAACATAGACACTTGTTTTGATGTGCTTATTCAATAACTTGTGCTTAAGCACTCGATATTTAATTTTGGAACTACAATACTTGTGTCAATGTTTTATTCAACAACAAAATATAGACAACTGTATGTTATTTCTTAAACAAATGCATGGGTGTAAGTTCATTATTTTCAAAATCCAAAAACTCACTATTTCAGTAGTTTTTAGAGGAAAGGAACCCTACATATGGAATCCTTTCTCAGGTATAAAATCCTGAATTTCGAAACAAGTACTGACAACTTCCACCTATGCAACTGTAGACTTTATATAGACTGTTGCATTTATATAGACAAAAAAAATTATGTTGATTGGCAAGTGTAAAACTAGTTTACATCTTACTTCATTTATATGTAAATAGACTACTTATACGTTGACCCATCAGTGCAAGATTACATAACAAACAAAAGTAAAAAATATGATAATATAATAATACATTTGGAAAGACTTTTCATATCATTGAAATTTACTGGTGATTGAAACCAGGACCAAATTTACCAATAACTATCAATACAGAAATCTAATTTGGTGCTATCTAAATACAATACAGAGTTTACAATAAAACTAGGGACTTTAGTCAGTTATTTCCCCTTGTATACTCTTCAAATAGGTAGGTGTAAATAGTTGGGTTACTCGGACTTTACCCTTACTTTTCAATGTCAATTTGCCAAAATTAACCTTAAATAACCTTTTTTGTAAATCATTTCATTTGTTTGAACTTCGAGCTAAATATTTTTAGGGTAAAGAACTATCTATATTTCATCATTTCTGTAAATATCTTCATTAACAAGAAAGATATTAGATGAAATATTTTGTTATTCTTACATAGGACTGCAATGATAAAATCCGAGGATTCCAACTGTAAGGACCTACTTACCAATTGGATTGCTTCAGATTTATCAGGGGAAGATAACTGACCAAAGTCCCTCATTACAGACTGCATATTGCAAGAATCTCTGCATAGTTGAGCACACTTTAAGTGCACATCAAAAATTTTCACTTTGTAGATCTACTTAAGAGATTTTTTGAAAAATTGATAGCTGCTTTTTATGAAATGCTGTTTAGTGTTGCTTTATATCTTTCTAAATGGCTTCTGTTGAGATAACTAAAGTATCTTTCCAAGAATTACATCCATAATGGTTTTAGACGCTATCTAATGAGATGTATTAAACATAAATACATGGAAGTAATTATGACTACAAAAACAAGTACAAAAATTTAAGAATTTTCAAAAATGTTTCTTTTGTCCTCTAACTTTTGTAAGGCACTTTATTTAATCACAAGATTAAAAATTTAAGCTATCCAAAGTAGATTCCAGTATTCACAGCTACAACAATCAATACCATTTCATATTTCATCCATTGGAAGTAGAATATTTACTAGTAACAATATTAGCTAAACCTTTATTAACATTTGTTAATATTTGTGTCACAAGCCTGGAAGCTTTCACAAGTTCGTCGGCACTAAGGCACTTAATGTCATGTTCACAAGAGTCATTGAGTTTGGATAGAGTTTCTATGAAGTTGAGATTTGAGATCTTAGATGTTTGTCCTGATTGGTTGATTTCATCATCACATGACATCATTCTGTCTTCTGATTGGTCAATACCTTGAGATAACCTTTCAACCTCACTAACAAGGTCTCCAGAACTAGCAAGTAAACTTTCTACTTCATTACTAATCAATTTCTCGTCTGAAATGAAATAAATGATACAAATTACTTAAGAATATAAATATATCCACAGTACGTAGCAGTCTCCATGACAAATTATCATCAGCATTCATGATTGGACTGTCGGTCCAGAGGATCAAAGTATCTTAGTGATATGTTTAAATATTCTGCCTATTTTAATTAGTTAGAATAATTGATTCTTAAATAAATCAACAATATAAGACCCGATAATGATTTTATTTATTAAATTAGGATAATTGTGGTTGTAAAATGTTAGTGGACCATCACACCACTCACTAAAAGTCACTGAGCCAACAGCGATTTTGGTGGACTTGGTCACCGGCTATATTTGAAGACAAACATAGTCTTAAGAATGTAAACTATGGCTGGTTATTTTTCAAAATCTTGTACAGGGTCTATAGTCATGTTACTTACACCAACAACTATTTAAGTTAACAAGTTTGATTTTCACTGTAACTCTTTCTATACAAATTATTGAATGATATAAAATAGCACATAAAATAACTACTACCTCTCTTTTACCAAAAAATCCTAATTGTTACATTGTTTCTTTTTATCGCTAATACCTTTGCACAAAATTATAATAGAACTAAGAACATAAGAAAAAGATATCATGGCAGCCAATTTGATTATCAAGTTTTGCTAGAATCTTAGTATAAGTAATTTCTTGTACTGTTTTAAGCATTTATCCACTTTATTTTATTTACTTTAATGATCATTAGAAGCCATTGCGTTAAGTTTTCTCAAGAAATAGCCCCATTTTATTATTTATATAGTAAAGGGCAAAATTATCAATTTGCCGAACTGTATGAAATAAGTTATTATCACTACATTTAGGCAATGGGCTAGTGAATTTATATGATAACTGCATTAGTGAGAATCAAATGGTCACAAACTAACTGATTCAAAACTATTCACACAGCAGTCAATCTGATTCCCTCCCCTGGCTGAAAACCCACTTAAATAGGCTGGGAATAACTGCCACCTGCAAACCACAGCCAGTCAAAAACCATATCCTCGGCAATTTAAGGTCTGTGAACATTTGTTAAGACTGTGGCCGCTGGATACAAGTAAATAGACGTATTGGAAGATTGAAATACTATACAAATGTCAAGGTAATGGGAATTTGTTGAGTGTTTTTGTTAATGCTGAGGTCAATATAATCAACTCCAAGCTTGTAAAGTAGCTGCAAACAAACAAAATAACAGTGACTTCTTTGTTTTACACATTTTTTATTCTAAGTTGTGTTCTGTTCGTTAATCATCATGAAATCAATGTCAATAATAATAAATGTGAATAAATGAATTAATGATGAGAATATACTTATTTCAATTTTTTAATTTATGTTAAATATGATCTCTGTCTCCCATTTCAGACCATGCAGAATCAGTTCTCCCCCAACCCCCGCCCCCCTTTAAGGCCAGTTCTCCCCCCCCTGAACAATGGCCAGTTCTTTCCTCCCCTGAACAATGGCCAGTTCTTTCCTCCCCTGAATAATGGCAAGTTCTTCCCCTCCCCCAGAACAAAAGCCACCTGTAAACAAAGGCAATTTTTCTCCTTTCCCTTAACCTGCCGTTGTTCACAGGTTGGACTGTATACCTGAATCAATCTCATCTTGTTTAGGTTTTGTTTCTTCAGGTTTCTGTATGCTTTCTTCCTTCAATTTATCTTCTTCATTAGCAGGAATCTCTGAAATAAGAACAGAGTTATCATCAACAATGTTTTAAGTAAGCAAATGACTACAAAGGTTTACCTTCCTGACATCACTGAACAATGTTTTTACCAGTAACAGTTTACTCTTCCACAAGCAGCTGACAACTTCTCCCTATACCAGAAATATTGATTTTCAACTTTCATAGGTATAACCTCCCATGGACAAGAATCTAGCCCTTGACCTCCAAATTTGAAGTAAGTATCGGTCCTGAAAACTTTGATTCAATCAGGAAAGCCCATCATCTTAATGTTTCCTGGGCACACATTATCCTGAATTTCCATTATAAGAAGACAGATAAAGACTTGAGGGGAATTGAATCAATAAGGACAGCAAAGCTTTTTTTCGATATGTGAACAGGCCTGTTAGCAGGCCCCTTATCCTGAAATTTCTTTGAATTTACCAAGAATCTATCTTTCCCCTGATCAATGAAGTCTGCAGTACATACCTGTCTTCCATTTTGTCTCAAGTTGCATCTTAGGTCCTTTACCACTTGATTTATTCTTAGCTGAATCTAATATCTGACCATATTTCTTTAGAACTTGTTTCACAGTATGTACTTTAGGTGATTTTATAGGTAGACCATGTACATCATTCTCGGACAATGCTGATAGATCACCTATTGTATGTATGTTACGTGCTCGTACCAGTTGACCTAACCCTCGACACCTGAAATAAACACAAGTCATTGCTCTTATTTTAGTTGGTTGAGGTAAGTTTTATAACATATCAACACATATTTAGGTCATTTTATGCTTGGCTAGCTAATTCTAACTAGTTTTTCTTGACCTATGTATACAACCAGTACTAACATAATGATTATTCCAAAGCAGATAGCAGGGCACTGCATCCTGCCCTTTTTCTCTCCCCTCTGCCCTTTTTAGCCTTTTTCTACGCAGTTCTAGTACATTTGAGACTTTTACCCTAAGATATGCCCTGCCCCTTTTTTCTGCCTCCCTGCCCTTTTCTGAGTTCTGAAATAATCACTATAACATACCATTCTACTAGGCCAGCAACTTCTCCTTACACTCTATTTATAGAGGAAAATCAACACAATTGTAAATTTACATAGAAAGGTTTCACCAGCTCATGTTGGATATGAACAAGCCACCCCCTAGTATGATTTGATATCTTGCATGTAACCATGATAATTTTGGCTTAAATTTAATAATTCTAAGCAAAACTATCTCCATAAAAATATTGTCGGTGTTATGCCCATATGTTGAAAATTTGAAAGGAAACAGATGCAAAATGAAAGAAGTAAGTTTGCATGATTTCCAGATTGGCAAACATATTCTGGACTGTGTTATTACCAGTGTTATAATTGTAACTGTATTAATCAGTGTAATGATTTGAACTATTGGCTACTTGTAAAGTAGAAAGTTATGAAATATAAACACACATACCATACGGAAGAAGTAAGTTGTGGAAGGATTTTCTGTACATCTTGACTACAGCCTATCAGTTCAGGATATATTGGTTCATTACCATCGTTCTGTGTATCTTGACTACTTTCATATACTTTCTGACTGGGACTTCCTTGTGTAGACTGGGTCTCTAACGATTTATTAGACTGTGTCAGTACTTCACTATTATCTCCACTTTTAGCCTTAAGTAATGAAAAAAAAAAATATACACAAAATTAATCACTAAGCAATGGAAAACTGCTTAGTTCATACTCGCATATAGAATTTTAGACACAGAAGAACAAAATCTTATTTCTTAATGAAGTAAACTTAAAGCCTAGATAAACTAATTAATAACAACTTAAGTTATTACATTTACAATTGGTGAATCACCTAATCAGCTTCCCAGAGCAGTTAGTTTTCTACAAGTACTCGCTAACTATTCCAAAAGAAGCAAAACACTTCTCCATCAATGGATGAAATCATTTAGAGTTTGTTTGTTTTTTGTTGGGTTTAACACCGTAGCAACACATTTTATAGGTCATATAACAGCAAACAGTCAATCTACTCACTTTTCCTGGAAAGGCTAAATCTCTGGATTTAGCTGTTAACCAACTACTAAGCACATACTTAAAGTCAGCGACTGACAACTGTCCTACATCATTAAGAATAATTGGTAGGAAGGAGAATGGCAGTAGAAATAATTTCATGACCAAGCTCCACCGAAGTATGCCCTGTCCTTAAATCGAACCCACGACCCTTCATTCAGTAGACTTGCCTGCTACCAACTGAGCTAGCAGGGCGGCTTACATTAGAGATCCAATTTCCATGCAAAGATAAAGCCTACTGCAGCCAGAAATTAAGCTAGAGATTTTGAGATTCCAAATCATGAGCTGATGTGCTGTGCCCAGTCAAGACAGTTGATTTAACATGTTAATTAATTCATATCAGGGCTCAACATTTAAGGTCCTCTGAATGCCCCCAACAACCTTTATTTGGGGTTTGAACAACTTGTTACTGCTAGTAAATACTGTATAGCGGGTATTATCTGCGGAGGTTTTATTTTGGCTTTATTGGCGGAAAATGAAAATGCGCCAAATATAAACACCGCGAATACAAACCGCCGCAGTATTAAGTCGCCGCCATATTGTTTACTAAGGGACATTACTCTTAATGAATATTTTATTCATTAATATGTGCATGTATTAACTCCCTTAAAATCAAGATTTATGTAGTGAATTTTGTGGAGATTAATTATGTAAATGAACAAAATTTAGTATTTTGAATAACGCAAAGGAATTGCAATTAATTTCAGTACTTTCTAGCGAACCGAAGACAAACTTCTCATCACATAATTTAACAAATTGAGTAAAAAGAGCGGAGTTAGTGTTTATGTAGCTTTTTTATTTATTGATATTCAAAAGAAAACTATTGTCAAATTTCGTCACGTGACAACGCTTTATAATTGATTTTGTCCGTTTAAAGACTCCACTAGGTGCGTTGATGATACATTGTTTGTGACAAGCTGTTAATTTCAAAATTTGTTTGACTTTGACCAATGGATTCAGGTAAATTGGCGATTTTCAAGGAATGTGTAGCCGCAAACTTCAATACCGGTAATTTTTAACAAAGACAAAGGCGTTTTCCACGACTATTAACAAACATGCGAAAATTTTGATTGTTCATTACAACAAATTGTTATTATTATAAGACTCTCGCGAGTTGGGCTTACTGATGCAATTTGTGGAACGATCAATCAAACTTAGCGGAACCCAGGTAATATTTTTAACAAAAACTTTCACATTTAATGGCGATTCTTATCACATGATTAAACTTGTCCCGTCAATACATCGTCATAGAAATAGATAATCTGCTGTGTAAGCATTGGTTTTTCACACGTCCTCTCATATTATGCAACTTTGGTGACACTTAGTTAATTCAAAAATTTGAAAAGTCGCGGTCAGTAGTGACTGCTTATACAGGTGAAATGGCAGAGTTATGTACCTTTGACCATCTTTCACCGGGAGGTTTAAAATTGGCACTCAGAGTAATTTCCGCCAATATTAAGCATCGCCAATACAAAACTCTCTTGTTTACGCGAAATTTTTGCCCCGCAGAAATAACCCACTATACAGTATTTGGTTTAGTCAGGTGAAATACATAGCTGGTTGTCCAACCAGGCAACTTATGTCAAGCTATGATTATTAATGAAATATTGGAAATATTGCTAGCAAGCACTTTTTGAAAGCGATTTTTTGTAGCAAAAAAAGGTCTATGGAAGGTTTGCTACAAGCTTAGTAGTAAATCCAAGGCGGCAACTTTCCCAAACAAAAAGTTCAGAATTGTAACAAATGAAAAATAGTTAAATTAATAATAACCATGATTATTCTATTTAATTGCTTTGACAAAATATATGCGGGATTCAGTTTCGATTGTAGCAAACCGTTCAGTGGGAAATCACTAAGTAGCGATACAAAGCGCTAGCCTTGCAGAACGGGCCCATTACCTTATCATCTATAGAAGAGTCTACAGTATCCATAGTAACTTCCTTGTTAGTTTTAGCCAATGGTGAACAAGGTATATCTGATGGTAATATATCACAATTACTGTCATCTAATGGTGAGGCAAATGATACACGTCTTTGCTAAAATATATATAGGATAAAATACACAGTTAATTTAGCTATACAGATCACTTGGTTGTAGCAAATCATATAATGTTTAATGATATTTAGTACCAAATGATACACATCTTTGCAAACATATATAGGATAAAATAAACAGTTGAGTTCGTACATAATGATCACCATGGTTATTGCAAAATTATGTGATTTTTGACAATTTTTTAAAGAACAAAGTTTTGAACAAGTAGAAAATACACAGTATATCATATCCCTGGTTAAAAGCACTCATTGCCTAAACTCAATTGGACAAACTTGTTGATAATTTTGCTCTTCATTACTAAACATAATTAATCAGACCAGTAAAGGTGAGGATTTAACGCCATGACTGTTAAAGCAACAAATTAAAACATATAAATACTTAACATACCTTTGATGGTGGAGAGTTTGTATCAGATACAGCATCTTCGTTTAATCTTCGACGTTTAAGTATACTGGCACTGGGTGAAGCTGTCGGAGAATAGATCTTAGCTATTTCTATAGGATGAAATGGTCGCTGTGGTGAGACTGTCATATCACTGGACTCACTAGCAGATGGCTTAAGAATACTTCTCCTAGCAACAACTCCTTTCCTTTCAAATTTTCTAGAACCTACAACAAGTTTACTGTCTGAGTTTCTCATCATTAACATGGAAGCCATATTACTTTTAGTACCAGTTGCTGGTTTCTTTGGTGTTTCTTCCATCTGTTCATCTAGTACAGTCTTGTTAACATCAACATCATCAGCAGCTTTCCTTGATGTTTTCAGAGGACTTTGTCTAACACCATCAGTTTCATCTTTCACACAACTTTCAACAGACTTATCATCAACTTTATCAATAACTTTATCAGCTGATTCAGTAACACTTTCTTTACTTTCATTATCAATGTCTTTAACCTCATCATTGACTTCATCCTTGGTTAGATCTATTTCTTCTTTAGTGGTGTTACTTTTTCTCTTAGATCTTTTAATAGCTAAATTAATACACTTCTTAGCCTGAGGTGATCTCACCTTAGCACCTGATCTCAGTCTAGTGTTAGCACTGCGTCTTGTCTGTATTGAAGCACTCGGAGAACTAACAGCTTTTGTTTTATTTTTCTTACCACTATTACCAGCATCTTTTAACTTTTCTGTTTTATCTTTAATCTTTTCATGCATTTGTAACAATGGAATGTCATCATCCGAATCAGAACTGGATTTAGAATTACCTGAAACAGTTTCTTTGTTAACATCAAGTTCAGAGTCCTTACTTTCAACTTCATTATCTTTACCATCAATGTCAGTTTTACTTTTATCATTTACAACTTTATCAACCCCAGAGTTTTCATCAAACACTTCATTACTAGTAATAGATTCCTGATCACTATCTATTGTTATAACTTCTTTAGATCGACGTAAGTTCATTTTCTTGGCAACTTGTTTCTTATGTTTTGTGGTACTTGCTCTTTCAACTTCTTTTCTTTCAGTTTTCTGACTTTCAGGCGTTTTCTGACCAATTATTTCTGACTCCGTAGACAGTTTTTGAACATGGACATCAAATGTTGTGTCTGAATTACTTCCATCGTCTTTGTTGCCTTTCTCTTTCAATTCAACCATTTTATGATCATTGTAAACACTTTCAGAAGTGTCCATTTCAGATTTCTCGTCAACATTTTCAGTTCCTTCTTTTAATTTATGATCAGTATTGATAGCGGTACTTGAATTAGTGTTAGCAAGCAAAGAGAGTGAATTGTCTTCAATAGTACTCACCGAGTCATTAACATCATTGTCCTTAGTAGTGTCCTTGTCCTGACTACCTTTAGTAGACACTTCAATATCCTTTTCAACTTCTTTTTCAGTATCATTTATCTTTTTATCATTTGTTTTACCATGAGTGGAAACATATACACCTTTCTTAATTTTAACAATTTCCACACTAGAACTTTCATTAGATTCAAGTTCCAAACTTTTGTTATCAGTATCTCCTGAATCAGATTTGTTTGCTTGACTTTTTCTAGTAACAATTTTTCTAGCAGAACCTTTATTGTTATTAGCAACAGTTTTTCTTCTCTTGTTGTTTTCAGGTGTCATTTTCTTAGGTGTAATCTGTTTTCTCTTCCTACTTCTAGTGGTACAGGTACTGGTCTGAGAGTCATCTTGACTGGAAGACTCTTCTTGAGAACCTTGTGACATTTCTACAGGAGTTTCCTCATCAGTAATATCAACTGGAGCATTGTTAACCTCAGGCTGTGATTCATCAGTCGATTTGGATTTTACATTTTCAACCACTTCCTGAGTAAATAGATTTTCTGAGCCAGATAGTTCACTGGTATTTTCAACATCTTTTTCTTTATTTCTGGTCTTAGCTTTAGTTTTATCATTCAAATTTTCTTCATCTTTTTTCAAATCGTTGTCAAGAGGTTTGAACACAGAGAAATCATCATGGGCATGAGAAGATTCAGTATTCTGTGTTGCAGAAGCACTATTCATCTCCAAGATAACTTTCTTAGCAGATCCACCAACTTTCTCTCTATCAATTCCTTTACTAGCTTGTTCCTTCATTCTAGATGGACTGTGCAACAATATATCATGATCAGTCAGTTTTTTCAGTTTAATCACTGGGGTACCAGTCTGCACAGTAAAGGATTTAGAATTAGGCGAGGCTGGTACCATGTTTGAGTCTTCTACATCAAATAACTTTCTACTACTATTGGAATGGTTCACATTTATTGTTTCCAGAACATTTTTTGGTGGGGTCTCCATGATGGAGGGAGAATTGGGGTCACCTTTTCCTGCCAATTTGGTAAATTTAGTAGGAGATTGGGTTTCTTCAACCAAAGTTTGAGAAACATTTCCAACAGTAACTTCCACAGGTTCATTATTGATGAAAGACTTAAATGGTGATCGTATCACCCATTTAGACAATAGTCCACTACCTTTGTTTTCATCTGTAACTTTCTTAGCATTTTTAGCTGGAGACTTAGCAGTTGGTGATTTTCCTACCTTACGTACTGATATAACCTTCACAGGCACAGGGGGTGAATTCTGAGACAGACTCTTCCTGCCAGTAGGCTTGGGTGAATTGTTCAGTTCATTTAATTTTTGTGTCCAGCTTAACAAAGGCTCAGAGTAAGTTTCCTGGGCATCCATTTCTTCAGAATTTACATTAGAATCTTGAACAATACTTGGACTACTTGTAACTTCCTCATTACTGGACTTACTTGAACTGGATTTAGTTGAAGGTAATGAATAGCCAGTGAGACCTAGAGCATTTTGAGGTAACGACGGAGCTATGTAATCATCAGAGTTATTGCTAGTAGTTGAAGAAGTTGCTGTGTCCGACTGAGATTTTGCCTTGTCTGAATCCGTAACAGTTTTATCTGAGTTTGAAGCAGAATCATCAGCCTCCACTTTATCTGAGTCAGCCTTGATTTTAGCAGTAACAAGAACAGTTTTGTTGGATTTTTTCTGTGGCTTCTGAGAAGAAACATTGGCATCACTGTTGGCTTTCTTGTCTGAGACTTGAACATTTCGTGATTCCTTCACTTTATCAGCTGACTTCTGTAATATATTAACAGAAATAAATGTAACTTGTCAAAAAGGGAAAGAGTAAAGGTCTTCAACTTTCAGATTTTTCTACATAAATTTCAAATTGTATAAATCTGCCACATTCTCAGATTCTAAAAACCTAGAGAAAAAAGAAATTTTGTAAAAATATTTTTATTTTATTTAATAGACACAATTAAACAATAATAAATGATATATTGGTCAACAGATATTGAGCTATGACTAGAATGACATGAAATATGCACACATTCAGATAGTGTGAAACAATTGTAGGTAAAATACACGCTCAAGAAAATAAGCAGAGCTCTGGTGGGATTAGAACATTAGACCTCTTGATCCTCAAGAACTTCCTACCACAAGACCACTGCACCTAATTATCTTGTAATTTTTTTTCAATACTATTCATTACAGCTGCACTCAACTAATGAGACACAGAAAAAAACTAGGTACAAAAAGATTCCAGCAATAGCTTACATTTGCGGTAGAAGAGAATAAAACTCCGATAGAGCTAGCTGGGTGAGCATATCTTGCCAACACATTTACAAATAGAACAATATTTACCTTATTCTGTTGTCCTGTTGGAGGTATTATAGAACCAAACAATGATACAGGTTGTGATGTGGGTGTAGGTGTCTCACTTAGGCTACCACTGAAATATTCATGTGTATTTGTTAAAAGAATATACATGTAAACATTTTAAGTCTATCACTTATGGATTTGGCTTTAAATAATGCAAGATAAATACATCTTTTATTAGTATCTGACTCTCATATCAATGACCATATTGTAAAGAATAGATTTATACTTTTTGAATAAATACCAGGAAGTAGATTTGATAACATTAACAATAAACAATGATATTTTCTAGAACACGATACAGTTACATAAGAAGATGAGGATCAAGCTTAATTCAAGCAAATTTTCCTATTTCAAATCAATTGTTTTTTGAAGATGGGTAGGAGTTTGCAGACCATGAATTCTTTACAGGGTGAGTGGGGAATTTTAAACCATAAGTTTTATTACAGTTTTTACATGGTATATATACTTACTCCATTTGTGTATCTGTAGTAAAATGTGCTGCCATTAATGATGCATCCATAGAATGTTCTAAATTATTATACATAGCTGGTATATCCCTGTAATAAGATTATAGTACTTTAAATATAATATCAATATAATGACAATAACGATTGTAATACTATTAAAAAATACTATCATGATAACTAATGTTTTTTTAGATTGTTTGAATAAAATAATATGTATACTTTTGACAACATCTTCTAATGCTTAAATTTGACATCATACTCTTTAATTCTATAATTAAATCTGAATAATTTGATCACAAATCTGAATGTCTTTTGTCCTCTAATTGTGTGGTAGATATTATTAGTTATAAAGATTTTTGACAGTGTATATGGGTCCTTTATTACGATTTTATAATACTTCAAATCCCTTTAAAATCGGGTCGGGAGCTCTAAAGTGTACAAAAAAACAAATGCAGTATTTTAGTTCAATTTCCCCGTGGCGCATACAACGTTTGTCCATGACGTCATATTGGCGACCGTGTTATGCAGTTGATAGTATTTACTATTTGACAAGTTAAGTTTTAAGCTTATATTTGTGTGGATATAAGGATCGGAAGTACAAGGATCTACTTAAATATGGACACAGAAGATATAGGAATATAGGAATATATGGACTTTTTGAAGGAAACACTTGCTGATGGCATAAACTGTTAGGGCAAGATGAAATTGGTTTTCCGAAAATAGAGCAAAGAAAATCTAACGTGGATTCGTATTTGAGAAAGATCTTTGACAGCCAGTTTCATTATTTATTCTTAATGCATAGCTTGACTTGCTCCAATAAATGAAACACAAGTCAACCTTTGTTTTAACTTTATAATGACTGGAAAATTCGTTGTATTGAACACAGTCGCGCAAATTGATGGAAGAACTTGTTCAAGAAGCACAATTGGGATGTTGGAGTTGTCGGGCCCTTGATTTACAGTATTGTGAGTAATAGATTTATTATTCATGTTGAAAACTCGCTGTATAACGTTATTTTAGAAAGAGCAGGACATCGATATGTCTTATTTGCTTATAAATGTTAAGATTACAAAGGAAAACATAATCGAATCAATGAACAAAATGGCGGACATTTGAAAAGAATTTATGTTGCATTGTTATGAGAGGCTACCTGAGGGGACTCAGTGTATATGAACTCACACACGGTATATATGGATTTTTTTCGCACACCTGATCAGCCAATCAAAAGCCATCATTTTTTCTTGAAGTATTATGATATATCTTATATTATCATGTATGTAATTGTATGAGTGACCATTCTGAAAGCCCTCTGTAGAACCACTTTTTTGTAGGAAATGAACCCTTTCTCAGGCCCCTAAATTCTAATACTTCAAGACCTGTCCAGAGAACTCACCTTTTTTCTTTCATGACCTCTTTTTGATGATCTGTCAACAACATTTTCTTCTTGGATGAAGGCACAATGACAACAAAGTCCTGTAACAGTAGATAAGAAATAAATGTAAGTAAAGACTATACTTTGGCTGATGTATACAGATGGAGACCATCAATCATTGTCTAAAATTTTAACAAAGCTCTATTTATTGTGTTTAATAGGCAAAATTATCAACTAACTGGACAATATATGTCATCACCTTAAATATTCTCAAGCAGTAGCCAAATTTATCATGTTATACAGTCAATAGCAAGATATCAACTAGCATAGCTACATAGAATTAAGAAATTTTCACTAATCTGAATGAATTTCCAATCGTCCCAGGCTTTTGTTAATCTAAATGAATTATGGATAAACCTCAAGGGAATACATAGTAAATTCTATACAGGAAAATTTCTAACAAAAAGACAAAGACTCCTTTAAAATATCTGTAAGTAGATGTTACTAAAAATCATTTCAATTTTGTCGCCATTTTCTCTAAAAAAAAGAGCATAGAATCATTTCCCAAATTAGTAACTAAACAGCCATGCACCATTCCAATAAAAGTGAAAATAACAACAGCTTATGTTTAGAGAAGACAGTTAAGAGCTTGTCACCAAAAGAGGTTCCATAATATGAATATATTCAAGTTTCAAACATGAACTCAGCTAAAATAAAGAAAAAACAAGTAAATCTGTGAGCTAATGCTCACTAGTGATACCCCCGCCAAAATCTAAAAATATGCGACAAACAGGAAGTAGATGAGCAAGGAGCATGAAATCGCTTTACACCACATGGGACTATAGGATGAAGTAATATGCAAAGTTTCAGGCTGCTGCATGGTATAGTTGCTGAGAAAACTGTGACGGAAATTTTGTAACGGACGGACGGACGGACGGACGCACGCACGGACAAGGGTAAAACAGTATACCCCCCTCTTCTTCGAAGTGGGGGTATAATAAATAAAAATACAAACAATTCTTACCCCATCATCAAAGTTGTTCAACAAATTCACTTTTTTCTTGGCAGCAGGAGACACAAATGATGGACTCTTGACTGGTGATGAAGCTTTGGGGCTTGGAGAAACAGGTTTATGTAGAAAGCTTCCATGTATCTTGTGTGGTGAAGGCATACCAGGGAGCACAGGTTCAGGGGCTTGTGATTGTGTCATCTGACTAACAGGTGTGTCTTGTATAACAATAGTTGATTCATGTATCCATCCTGGTAACTGTATAGTAGTCTTAGCTTTCACCTTCTCTAATACTGGTCTAAAATAAATACAAATAACAGGGGTACAGAGTTGGCTTTCTCAACAGATAAAACTAGAAAACTAGACCTTTCACTAAATGTGATGAAACTCCCACCCACCCACCTGGTCTTGGTCAAGAAGTTTTAATCAAATTCGTACAATAGGTGCTGAGAAAATGAGCAGACAAGATTTTTTCAACTAAGAGAAAAATCAATAAACATAAACAAATGGAATACATGCATATGTCTGCTTGATACCCAATCTATGTGTGAAGTTTAAATCAAATTCAAACAATAGGTTGTAAGAAATTGAAAGGACAGGGTTACTGTTCACATACAAACCTTTTAACTTGGGGCTTAACATTAAAGGTTATCCTATTGCCACAGACAACCTACATTTGGTTCAGGCAGTTTAGTACAGCTAGTGAACATTTGGTTCTGGCAAGTTAAACGTATTGCTGGTTGTCCAACTGGGGAACCTACTTAAAAATAATGGTGAGCCCTCTTACTTAAAGCCCTATCAATGACAAATAGTTTAAACTTACTTTAGATTTTCAGGATAGTCAAGTGATGCAGCCTTGCTGAATGTTGAACACCATAGTGATAATGATAGATTCTTTATTTGTCGTCTTGAATGTAAAAATGTATTTTCTAGCAGGGGAGACAACTTCAGTAATAACTCGCTATCAAACATAGATGTGTAGCGACTCTGTAAACATGTACAAATATCACCCCACATCTTCTCCACCTAAAAAAACCAATATTTTTTACTTGGAATGTATCTCAGTTTACAAGGTTATGATGGTACAATGATAAATTCTACCACACAATCATGACTGAAACTCTCATTACATATTTCACTCCAGCCTATGCCAAACATGTCAGTCTGCCTGTCCTTGCCAATAAAATTTGAAAAGGTCAAACAATTATACAATTGTGATAACTTAGATATATTACTCTCTTGTCAAGCAACAACAGATGGGTTTTTTATATGAACCAAACCAACCTATTGCTGGCCAACCAATAATAACAGTAATACCAGTCCAATGTGTCAACCACTAGGCCATGCCCACTTCTTGCCTACATTTGAATGCAAAACATAACGGTCATCAGTCTATTTATATTATACGAGGGGTGTCCCAGTAAATCGTGGACTCTGTTTATGGCGGAAAAATTACGCGCAACTTTAGCACCAACTTTTAACTGCCATTAAATGTATGTGTTGTGAGTAAGTATGCTAAATTTTTAGACGGTTAATTAAAAAGTAAAAGTTTTGCTTCAATTTATAAGACACTAGGTATGACAACGCGGCGCAAGCCAACGTCATATTAAAATGTCAGGTCTATGAAATCATTTTTATTCACTCTCCAAGTTCGCCTTGTTGTGAACAGTGACAAATACTGGCAATGTATTTACTTCATATTTACTTTAACAAATTTGTTTTTGTCTTACTTTTGTTACAAATTTGTGACATCAGTCTCAAAATACTAGTATGGTCAATGATATAATGGTCCACGGGTTAAGTATCCAACTTAACTTTGAATAACACTTCCAGCAGTTTTTGGTACGATAAATTCAGTCGATGTATTACACAATGAATAACTACTCTACCGTATGTAGTATGCACATTGTATACTTAATGATTCATTTTGTCTGTCTATATGTTTAAATTCAAATTTATACCCATCCATGTTGTGCCAGGTTGATTATAAAACTGAGTTGCAATTACATAGACTCAATCTTGTCCTGACGTCACCTTATCTCGTTGATGTCACAATTTTCGTGTTTCGGTGCAAACGCGTATGGCACTCTTGAATACGTAATTTATGATTTGAGATTTGGTGTGATAATACATAGATAATTTCTGCGAATGTCTATGTAAAAATAAAATGCAATTAAAAAGTTTAAGTTTAAATTTTGCTGCCCACTTGAACTCAGTATGAACGAATATACAAGTGTGAAAGTGGTTGCGCCGCATGCACATACCTTGTATTAGCTGAACATTAAAATGACGCCTTTAATGCAAATACTTTTAGGTCAAATGCTTAATTTGTATAAAAATAAGGCTAACAAACAGTCTTGTAAATTATGATCATCATGAGACGTAAGGAAAAAAAGTTATGGACAAAGTACACGATTTACTGGGACACCCCTCGTACATCACAGTAAAGTTTCACCATTAAGACAATCAAAATCAATGGTCTTACTAAAGAGACCCTTTTCCTCTCAAATAAAGCATTTAAGACTTTGAAAATTGTCAAAAATCACATGATTTGCTTTAGCAAAGGTGATATTTATAATAGAACTTTATTATTATGTAAAACAGAATAGCAGAATATTAATTATAAATCCTTACCTTAAGAAAGAATGCATTATTGTAAACTTTGACATTAGACTTCTTGCTAGCTTCATTAAGCATATTTCCGATTGGACCAGCTAATTGACCAATCAGATGAGAGATAACATTTGAGGATGTCACATGTGTAAACATTGTAGATAACATATCCAATAATGAGATCAATACCGTCTGTAAGGATGATGAACTTGATTTCTGTAATAAATATAAACAAGAAATGTAATGTGGAAACCACATTAAAGCTAGATTTAAAAACTTTAACACAAAAAATAGAAAGGGAATTAATCCACAATATGATAAAGGCAGGTAGAGTTGTGGTTACTGTCTGATTCTGTTCATCACATGGTATGTTATCATTGTATGAATTTTCATAAAGATCTGACAATAAATGGCAGAGATATATGCTAAATTGAAAACTTTAACGCAATTGTTAACGACAACATATGCCCACCCGCCCGTGTTTGGCCTAACCATTAGATGATTTTTTTTTGTTGAAAAATCAGGCCAATAAAAAAAAATTAGATATGCACAACAATGGTGCCATAAACATAACACGAACATCAACATTTCTTGATTCTGTAAGTTATGTTAGGATGCTCTAAATCCTTCGAACAAACATTGAGTTGAATGATAATCTATGCCAAGAGCAAAAACAATTAGTGCAGAAGAATCAGAGTAAAAAACATATACAACACACAGGCTAATGTAGGAACACTTGGACAAAGAAAGGTAATATAGTCAGACTAGTTTATAAGTTCATCTATTGCATAATAAAACATAATTATTTAGGCTAGTGCTCATGAAAATTAACAGCAATGACTGCAACGGCTCAAACTCTCAACATATAAAACGTGTGAACTTAGCTGATTTAATGTCATGACCTTTTCAAACAGAGTGGTTACAGTGATATCTGTTCACCTAAGAGACATTATAGTTAAACAATGATTTATCTTAACACATAACATTACCTTTTGAGTGTCAGTCTCACTCACTAATTCAGTAATTCTTTGAAGTAACATGGCAATTAATTGAACCAAGGAATGTATATTGTCTAATGGTTTCTTTTTCTTCTTTGACCATTTCTGTGGACTTATACCTGCAACACGTAACATATTATCAATTATTACCATACCATTATTTTCATTCATTTATAAACATGTTTTCATTTATTTAAAGTGAAATTTTTACCTGAACAGCTTTCCTGTAGACTTCCAACTCCAATAGGAGTAGTAATGAAATGTATGGTGCCATACACAACTCTCATCATTCTTTCAGTCATATTGCGGATGTCTGCTACTGTTCATAAGATGAATCATATCTCTGAATCCAAGGCATAAATCTCTGGATCCAAGGCAAAAATCTCTGGATCCAAGGCACAAATCTCTGGATCCAAGGCATAAATCTCTGGATCCAAGGCAAAAATCTCTGGATCCAAGGCATAAATCTCTGGATCCAAGGCATAAATCTGCAGATCCAAAGCACTAAGCTCTGGATCCAAGGCAAAAATCTCTGGATCCAAAGCACAAATCTCTGGATCCAAGGCAAAAATCTCTGGATCCAAGGCACAAATCTCTGGATCCAAGGCATAAATCTCTGGATCCAAGGCATAAATCTCTGGATCCAAGGCATAAATCTGCGGATGCAAGCTTTTAAGGAAGCACTTAGCTGATGCACATATTCTCTGCATTGGCAGACAACAAGCTAGTTGATAAAGAGGTAGGCAAGAGAAAGAAAGTCTTGCTATGAAACTATTTAAGTTACAGTTGCCATGGGAAACAAACAACATCAACATATGTGAAAGGTTAACTAACTATTCTGATGATAATAGAATGACAAACCTATATTAAAAGCTGTTTGTTGTCCAACTGATGAGTAATCTAAACTATTTGTTATAACAAGACACATCTGTGTTACCATGGACACTAACTCTACATCCTAGATAAAAATATATAATCAAATTAGCGGAAGTTCAAAGAGTTAAAAATTCCACGATAAGAAAGATATAATGATAACAAAGCTGTATTTTAACGTTTGTAGTGTGTACAAAAATTTCTTGACCCATTCCTACAACAATGTTTTTACCATGGATACCAGAATGGATATAATTAAGTTTAACAGGAAAAAACCACCATGGTTATTGCAAATTCTCTCTATTTACAACATACTTAATTTGAGGAGAAAGTTTCTATACAAACACCATTCAGCTATTAGAAAAATTCATTTGATGGTCTAAATAGTGGGTTTTAACTACAATTAAACAGTTTAGTAATATTTAATATTTCACATGTTATATTACAGTAAAACTTGGTTATAACATACTGGGTTATAACATACACTCGGTTACAACATACCATTTTTCCTGGCCAATTCTTCATATTTTGTATGTAACATACTTAGTATGCTATATGGATATAACATACATCGGTTATAACATACCTTTTTTCTTTGGCCAAGCGAGTATGTTATAACCGAGTTTTACTGTATATGTTCGTTATGTATGTTTAGTCTTTGCAATGAATATTTTTAATGACCAAATGCTTAGAGAATGTCAATTTTATTTGCATGTATGTGTTGTAAATACCAATTAAGCTCTCAGGGAAGACCAGGCGTAACCAAATAAAGAGCCAAATTAAATTTTACCTTTAATCCACTATCTTTTACTTCACTAAGTATTTTAGCACAAACTTCTTCACATATAACGTTAGCATCAGCATTGGTAACCATGGCAGCTAGACGATTCACTGTTTTATAAAGTTCTATCCATATTTTGTAAAGTTCTATCCAAGACTTTAATGACGCTTGCTGAAATGTCATAAAATCATTTTATTTTTAAAAATATATAAAATTTGCTAAATATATCTGTAAGTAACATTAAAAAACAAGCATTGTTCTTTTATCCACAGGCCTCCAGAAGGCTTTCATCATAAATAGAGGTTTTAATGAAGGTTGATTTACTAAAAAAATGAAGGTCTTAACAATCTATGAAATTAGTGGGAGTCTGGTTGCCCGGGACAACCATTTTCTAGTTCAGGCAACCAAAAATTTTTTTGGGCAACCAAATTTCTACTAACAAGATATAGTTTAGTTTGCTGCTAAAATGATCTGTTTGGCAACCACTTTCATATCCTTATTATGTAGACAGTGTATAGTATACACATGGATTAAATAAGTAATATTTAGGTTTCACACTCAATTTATAATTATAGTTAGTTGAATACATCAGCACTCTTAAAGGATCAAGAATGATTACATTTTGGCAGTTCCAGCACACTTAAAATAACAATCATCAAGGTAAGATAAAAAACTTAATTCTTACAAGAATAGACAGGGCTTTTTTTCCTTATATAACAGCGGCCGCTTACAGGTCCTTCCCTTTCTAAAATTTCCTTGAAATCATGCACTTTTCCCAAATTTGGAGGTTATCTTTGATTTTTCATTCCCCTATCAATGAAATTGCAATAAAATTTTCCCTATCGTTCTATATAAAATAAGGCACCAGGCCCCTTCCCTACTTACTGAAAATATGCCATGATAGAGAAAGTACTTACCAGTAAAAAGTGATGTTTTTGAATCAAAGGAAATGTTATAATCTGTACAGAACATTGAAAATTATGTTCTAATGAATCCCCTTGGTTGATTTCGTTATTCTGAAATGTAAAGATATATACATCATACATTCAGCTTGTGCAAAAGACTTCCCCATCAGTTAGTCTTGCAGTTGGAGACAAAAATCCTGTCAGTTCAAATGATAACTTACAGGTCCAAACGTTGACATCTTAACTACAAAATTGTCATTTTGGTGAAATTTATCAAACACAGCCATTTCAATGGCATACAACATAACAAATCACACTTTTTCTCATAATTAAATCATTTATTTAAATAAAACAAAATTTCAAAACAAAATCCTTTTTTCATACTTGATATGTACAGATCAATCTGACTATTTTTCAGTGTCTTGGTTTGGCCACCTTGGAAGCCAAGTACTTGGCTAACACAAAAAGCACTTTTCAATAGGAAAAAGCATCAATTTCCTTATACGTTCTTGATGTATAATTTGTCCACTGGATCACAACACCAGTTATAACAATCCAAACAATAGACCTTGGGAACTCTAATTTATGATTTTTTTCATCTGTGCACAGGCAGTACAAACAAAGATTGTTACACATTATTGCCGAAAAGCACCAAAAACAGGTTAAATACTGGTGTTCTTTGAACGTATCTTTTCAATATGACAATAAAAGTTTGTTTATACTGCAGGGAAAAACTTGAATATTTAAATTTCGGATCTAGTCTATTTTGGAAAACTTACCTCATTCACGTGAGTCAGGAATGAATTAACCACAGAATTCCATAGTTGACCCATCACTTCAGTTTTCTCAATAAATCTTGTATTTTCTATCATTAAGTCCAGGACAGAATGAAGAAAACCAAGGGTACAAGTCAGGTGACCAGCACAACTTGTCAGTAAAGATTCAAATATTGCCTGGTAAGTTTCCATGTCAGCACAAGATTCCAGTAAATTTGGAGTCAATAATAATCCCATCAAATATAGACCTGGTGTTCCCTGTTAATAAATTAAATACATTTGAAAATAATTCATAACTCAAACAAACTTGAAGGTAATACACAGTAGAAATGAGGATGCCGAGTGTAGTAAATGAAAAGAAAATCAGTAAAAGAGGGGTTCATACTGGCCATTTAAGAAGTTAAGTTCTATATTTATAGCATAAATTCTATTTTAAGTTTCAAGTCTCTAAAATGTGTATATAGATAAAATGTGCCAAGGGGCACTGTATGAAATGTACAATGTAATTAATGGTTTACAACCAACTTTTTGTAAGTTTCAAATACATGTTAATACAATTCCCTGGTTAAATGACAAAAACTTCAAAAATTGATTTATGAAAATGGCTAAATCCATTTCACATAGAGTCAACTTTTTTTAAAGCACAAGCCTTGCTTATTATACAAACAAATCAGTAATTTTCACTAGTATGAATCAATTTTCAGAAGTCGGTTACAAGGAATAATTGCTGTAAGAATTAACTTACATTTCCCATTTCACAACCACCAATACTGTAAGCTGTAGAACTTAGAATTCTTTTAGGTAGACCACTTAACTTCCATAACATTTTCTACAAATAAAGAGATATATATTAATAATAATATCATACAAAGTTATAAAAAGTTGAAAATAATTTTCTAAGTTTTTATAAACTGCTAGGTGGAAAACTAGGTTTCATTACAGCAACAAAGATGAAAGAAAGGTCCAGGAGCACTGCTTATTTCCTTGTGCATGAAATTTATCTACGATTGCTTCACTCAAACTAGATGTAAAAGGCCAGTGTAGGTGGTATAATTCTGTTGTGCAAATTTGCCCACACAAGCTGAAGCAGAGTAAAAGACCCTAGAAAGATACGATACCAGTAGCTCGATGACACGGGGTAATAAGTTTAAAGTCAGTCAACCTGAATCAATCTGAAATTTAGACTTTTCTATATCCTCTCAAATTAATATAAGCCATCACATTAATATTTGCTCTCACAAACACCAGCCAATTTTTACATGTTCTATAGTAAAGGGCAGTTTTATCAACAGGACCAACTATATGAAATCAGTAAATTCCAAAAGTCAAAATCGATTTTCAATAGTCTCATATAAGGGCATTTGTTACATTGGGCTTACAGTGTTAAAATGACATAATAAAAATATTACCATGATAATCTTCACAAATTGAAATGCAAAGGCCGTCAGAATGTAAAAAACAAGAAATGTAATGTAGAAACCATATTAAAGCCGGATTTAAAATCTTTAACGCAATTACAAAGGGCAATTATCCATAATTAAGCCAGGTAGAATTGTGGTTACTGTCTTATTCTGTTCATCGAATGGTATGTTATCTATGTATGAAGTTTCATAAAGATCTGACAATAAATGACAGAGATATAAGCTAAATTGAAAACTTTAACGCAATTGCTAACGACACCGGACGCCCGCCCACGTCCTGTGTTTCGCCGAGCTATAAGCTGAACTTTTTTCGTTGAAAAATCCAGCTAAAAACAACACAGAGTGGAAAAGTTCTATAAATTCTAAACAAGTAAATATAAACATACTTACCAGTAATATGTGATCTGATATACATTTACTAAGTACAATAACTTGAAATTGTTGAAGTAATGTATTCAATGACTCCCGTACATCTAATTTAGATGGACTATCTATAGCTGTCTTCATATGTATGATTAACCAGTCCCAAATATGGATTATAAGGCTTTCTGTAAAATATATCACAAAAATAACGAGTTTATCTAACATATTTGAAAGGGTTTGTTTTAATTGTAAGAGTAATTAAAAACAATTTTAGTGTTTAATACTCTGCATTCCTGATCATTAAACACATAGATTTTTATTTACATTTTTTGCCCAAAAACCTGTTCTTGTGGAGTGATTTTTGACAGGTAGGAGGGATGAGAGTCTGGGACTCATTTGGTATTGATTTTAAGAGTGACATAAATTAAGCTCAGCTATCACGATTAGATCTTTGTGTGAAAAAAGTAGGCAATTACTAAGATCAAGGGAGAGGGGAGATAGTACTGGTGCATTCAAGGAATGGTTAGTTGAACAAATGATTTTCATTTTAATGTCAGATAAGAAAGAAAACAAAAAATATCTAGAACAAAACCACATGGACTAAAAGTTCATCAACAACAATTTTATAACAACGCTACTTAAGGGACAAGCAGGGCTTGTCACCCTGCACTAACATGAGCAAATCCAAGGAGGATCAATGAAGTCATCTAGCGCCTATCCAACGGTTGAACCGCTTCATTATTAAAGTAAAACAAGTTATTACCTGGTACATCCTTGCCTAATGTACAGAACAATTCTGTAGCCGAGTGTATAAACAATGTAGAATGTTTTATAAAGAATGTTGGTCCAGTTATAACTTCATGACGTAGTACATCTGAAATATATCACATTTTACAGTAAAAAATGTACAAATTTTATATACTAAGTATGCATTAGCTTGGCACTTCTTAGCTCTTTGATACAATTGAATTTTACAATATTTATCAACTATTTTTCTCAGGTTCTGATTGCAGTGAAGGTAGACATGAAATACTAGATCTATCTACAGTCATTGCCTTATATTTTCTTAAGCAAATTATCCTATAAAATACATGGCAAAATTACCACAGGGCATTTTTCAGTATTTGGGGAAGAGGCCTGTACCTTTCTTTGTGTAGAACATTTGGGGAATTTTATTGCAATTTCATAGATAGGGGAACAAAAAATCCTATGTTAACTCCAAATTATAGGAAAACTGCATGATTTTTTTAGGAATTTCAGGAGGGGAAGGGACTTGTAAACGGCCCCTGTTATATAAGGAAAAAAAGGTCTGTACCAACTAGCCTAAGCATAAGTCATTTTCACTAGCTTTAATCAACTCTCTATAGTTCAAGGTAAAGGAAAGGACTATAAAATGTAGTCTTGGGTCCAGCTCCTATACATACCTAAGTTAAAATGATACTCAACAGATTCCTCCTTAATATTTCCTAAGAAATGAGCAAGTACTTCACAGCCTCGTAATTGGAGGGATTTAAATACAGGAAATTGCAGGGAACCACTTCCAGTTAATTTCAAATGTGGTGTAACAGGGCTGGCTCCTGGCTTTATCATCTCTAAAATGAACAAGAGTAAAAAATTCATTAATTTTCCAGTAGATTGTACTTAAAAAAGAATCTAATTCATAGGCCTTCTTTATCATCATTATTATCTTTGATAAATAAGTACTATAATTAGTATTTGAAATTAGAAGTTGTTTCGTTGCTAGTAAAATACTCACTCCATACAACTGACTTTATACCAGCTTGGTTTTAACACATTCCATCAACACAGGTCATCAATGGCTAACCAGTTTTCATATACACTACTTTACCAGTATTCTCTAAACCTTGAACAAGAAGCTAACAGCTTCTTCGACTATGGAGTAAAATTATGAAAGCATTTTCTTGGTAGGGTACAACCATGTGGACTCAAAAGATTTAAACCAAAGACTACAAATTTGAAATCCAGTGTTCTGCAAATTGACCATGTCTGATACTTACTATATTGACAAATTATGATCAATAGTTTGTCTGATAGTGATTTTTGGTAACAGATATACCGGTTTCAGGGATGTTTCAAAAGGCATAAAATCCAACCAATATACTCAGTAAAATGACACCCTTGATACCTTTATTTTACAGACAATGCAATGATAAACTGACAACAAAATAGTAACTTACTTGGTGTAGAGACATCAATTTGATCAACAGATTTTCCTCCAACACAGAACTGTAACAATGGAGCACCGACCTAGATACATGTAGAAATAAGAATATTTCAATAATATAAACATTTAAGACGTACAAAACCACTTTAATCATGGGTACACAGGACCTTTTATTCTGCCTTTCTCCTATAAGACCAAGAAGATTCATTGAATTAGCTTATCTGTAGGATATATTTGTTCAGGTTTTCCTATAACCAGCTAGCCCAAAGTTAAGACTCGTAAACATTGATTCTAGCGAGTAAAAATTACGTATTTCATATAGAAGGGCCAATCTCCGTAAACAGAGATCCTGTTCTACTCACGTTGTCGTACAGGATCTCTACTTAGTCAATGCAAGGTCACGTCGAGATGAACTTTGCATCGACCAATCAATGCGTAGCTTTCATCTAGACGAAAACACTATTAATCACATTTTGATTTCATAGTTTCTATTTTTAGAACAAGGTTTGCATGCAAATTTAACAGCGGTATTATTCACAGTCTGCGATTGGGTGGCTCATTTCAAATTGCGTGACGTAGACGATGTAAACAAGTTACGTATCATAACAATTTCGTCATGAATATTATGATGAGAAAAGGTCTCCTGAACGTGACCTTCGTTTGGAAATGGCCAGATCTAAATTAGCGAGTATGCGAGCGGTAAAATTTTAGATCGGGTTTTAATCAGATTGATAGAAGGGCTAGATGATAATAAGATCAATTTCTGTGAAATGTAATAATTCAGTTTAGTTATGATTTTTTTGTTAAAAAAAATGGATGGCAGTTGAAAATTTTGAAAATAGAAAACCTTTCAAAATACTAAAAATCAGATTTCATATAAATTATATGGAGTAATTTATTATCAAAATACTGAAATCAGTACGTATACCGAAAACTTGCTAAAAAATACATTTATATATCACATACCAAGTCAAAGTTAGGAGATACTTTGCTACCTAGCAACCAAATAAAATGCCACCAACATGATAGCTTCTCCAAGGCAACACTTTCATTCATAGCATTGTTATGTTTAAATACTTGCATGATTAATTTAACACGCTTCGGATCTTGCAGTACAGCTGAAAAAAATAAAACAGTGATTAGAAGAATTACAACCTGCTCAGTAGGTTTTGTTGATTACCTGTCAGACTGTGGCTCTACTAGAAGGAACTTATTATAGGAGTATGGTCATGAGATATTTTTTACAGCCATATTTTCTTAAACCTCTGAATCCAGTCTATAAATAGACGGTGAAGATATCACCTCTATACTAAGACGCATAACAAACTCCAATCATCCGCAATTTACTTCCGCGTCAAGTAGTTCCGCGTATGAATACATATATCAAAGAAAATCGTTGTTGTAATTTACTTTGTTGGCATTTTTTCGCCAAATATAACTACTAAAATGTAAAATAATGACCTCTTATAGCTACAGGACTATTAATCTTTATATAATAAGTACTTTTAAACCTCTGTAGGTATAGGTACATAGTTAAACCGTGTACTCTACTTTCGATTTCAAATTATTGTGTAAAGAATGACAGATGTAAACACGTTATGATGAAGGTTTAACTTCCAGTTAAAAAGTTTAATTTGATGAGGATAGTTGGTTGGATAGTCAAATTTTATTTTGTAGACACAAAATTAATAGTCTATTTGTTCAGATTACTTGAAGGGGGGAAATTGTTAGAATGTAAACATTGCCACGTGCTTTCAGGTAAATAAACAGTTTACCTGTGATGCGCGGCGTCTCCGTACAAAGGTCAGTCAGACCGTTTGTGTACAGAATGCTCTGAATCAGGTAAGAAAGTTGTCAGCCACTGGCTAGTTATGAGAATAGAACTGGTTACAAGCTTGAATAAAAAGTTCTAAGACTGTCCTGTCAAGGGACAAGTGGATGGACTAACTGATATAAATGAAAATTATCAAATAAAAGTAGTGTAAAATATCATACACCACTGTTGCCATACTCAAAACATAAAAAAATTCTGTTTAAACTAAAAATATCTGTTTTCTGATTTTTATTTCGCCTTAAACTGCTTTTCTAATGAAATTCAGTAAGATGGAAATTAGTTTCATACAAGACCTTTACCTTGCGACAAAGCAAAATTGTCAATTAATTGTTGCCAAGCTTGGAAAGCCATTATCTTGACCTGACGATCTGTACTTTTAAATCCTAACTCAACCACACGTAGAAATTCATTGATACGACTTGAGCGATGTAACTCCTGTAAAAAGTAATCAATACAAATGTTGTTTTTTGCATAACAATCAATAGGACATAAAATATTTCAATTAATTACAGAGATATCCAACATATTAAAAACTTAAACACAATAATTACAAAGGGAAATCATCCATAATAAAGCCAGGTAGAGTTGTGGTTACTTTCCAATTCCGTTCATCACATAGTATGTTATCATTGTATGAGGTTTCATAAAGATCTGACAATAAATGGCAGAAATATATGCTAAAGAAAAAACTTAAACGCAATTGTTAACAACACCGGACGCCCAATGGACTGCCCGTCTGGGTTTTGCCAAACAATTACCCGATTTTTTTCATTAAAAATTGTTAACTTCATATTCACAGAGGAATTTACCTGACACTGGATCCTGTGCCAATAAACACATAAATTAAAATATTAAACGAACAGAAAAACACATAAGAACATGATTTTAAACCTTACAGTATACTAACCTCTCCATACAAGTTGACAAGTATACCCCAACACTTTAATACAAACTGTTCTTGACCATCTTTAAACAAATTCTTCAATCCTGGCATCACTTTCTACAATAACACAACAATTGAAACATTATTACATTTAACAGTCATGGCCGGAAATTATCACAACTAGAAGCCCAATTTATTAAATTTCATAGCTAACAATCAACCTGTCTAAGTGCATGTACATAAAAAGTAAAATTCACAAGCTAGCTGGGGCTATCACAACACAATTCAGTCAACTTAAATATTATTTTTTTAAACACAACTAACAATCAACACTGCCATTCCCAGCATATTAACTACTTCTTGTCAACATTGTAGTGTCGTGAAATTTGAGTCACATTTCAACCATTCTGGTGATAGTCAGTCAACTTACTAACTGTCAAGCCGCCTGGCTAGCTCAGTTGGTAGCATGCAAGTCTACTGATCGAGGGGTCGTGGGTTTGATTCCTGGGCGGGGCATACTTTCGTGGAACTTGGTCATGAAATTATTTCCATGACCATCCTCCCTCCCACCAATGATTTTTAATTATGTAGGGCAATTGTCAGTCACTAATGAAAGTATGCGCTTAGTAGTTGGTTAACAGCTAAATCTAGAGATTTAGCCTTTCCCGGTGGAATGAGTAGGTTGACTGACTGCCTTTATATGACCTATACAATGTGTTGCTACGGCATTAAACCAAACAAACAAATACTAACTGTCCTTATACAAGCCTAGAAATCTGGAGCAGCATGTTTTAAACCAAGTACTAACCATATACTCTTACAAGTTGCTGACAACTTTGCAACTTGAAACAGAGTTGCTGGGAGAATATCCATACAAAATATTTCATGAATATAATCCACATAAAAAGATTGGTTCAGGTCTCAATACATGTAATTCTTACAAGATAGTGGCCCAGACAGACAACCACTATTATATATTTTACTTGCCCAAACCAAATGTACACTAGCAGCATCAAGTTGCTAGAACTGAAATACAGGTGTCAGGCGCAATAAGAGAACTGTCGAGACCTGTTGGCTGTAATTGGGGAATCAAAAACAATACATAGACAAACCTGTTGTATCACTGTCTTTAAGGCAACAGCCAGAGTTTTAATGTTGTCTTTAAGAACAGACTTAGAGTTATCTATTACATCAAGAGCTCTTTCTCTCACTCTGATTGCTTCATGTACAACAAGTGGTATCAACAGTTTACCCCATCTAGTGGACATCTTACTCATCTCTTTAAATACTTGACTATTTAATCTAAAAAATAATGGGTAAAAAGTAGGAATTATTTCAAAAATTCTGAAAATGGCAGGGAGGTAGAAAACAATATCAGTTCAAAAACAGTGCACAGAACTATTCAGGGAGCTCGTGTAAACAAAATAAATCATTGATATGCAATCCTATTGAGATTAGAGAAAATTAATATAGTTTAAGCTACTTTAGTAATCTCAACTATTAATAATTATATCAATAAAAAAACTATTAAAGCAAAACTAAGAAGCATTTCAGTATGAACAGTTATGGTATTTTTGATAAAAGCTATTAAGGAGGTCTACAAAGTGAAAACATCACCCACTTTGGGTGGGCAAAGTAATAGAATTTAACTACTTTTTTACATGAAGCACCGGCATTTACACAGACACATGAAATCATGTAATTTCCCCAACTCTGGTGGGCATTGTCATTGTCAGCAACCACAATACCAATCTGATTAAAACCCGATCTAAAATTTTCCGCTTGCATACTCGCTAATTTAGATCTGGCCTTTTTCAAACGAAGGTCACGTTCAGGCGACCTTTTCTAATCATAATATTCATGACGAAATTGTTATAATATGTAACTTGTTTACATCGTCTACGTCACGCAATTCGAAATGAGCCGCCCAATCGCAGACTGCGAATAATACCTCTGTTAAATTAGCATGCAAAACCCGGTCTAAAAATAGAAATTACGAAATCAAAATGTGATTAATAGTGTTTTTGTCTAGATGAAAGCTACGCATTGATTGGTCGAAACAAAGTTCATCTCGAAGTGACCTTCCACAGAGAAAGTAGAGATCCTGTACAACAACGCTCTACAGGATATCTGTTTACGGAGATTGCCTCAATACTTTCTTCTGTTACATACAGTGGGCAATTTGACAGACGAAATCTTGTTTTCATAGATATGCTTTGGCAGGGGAGACCAATCTTCTTCTAATGAAATATAGGGTCACAATTATATACTCTTCAATAAAAAAAGACTTCATACTGGGATTGTATTCACCCGCTTTAGAAAAATCATTCATGAAGCCCACCATTTTTAACAGTAAACCAAAACCTTATATATAATATGTAATTTCATTGGCTAGTTTTCCGCAGTAGTTTCCTTGCGGAACCAATTAACTGTCTCATCAGTTATTAATTTACAAGATTTTCCTTACCAAATGGCCTACAGTACAATACTCCGCTATGCTGCGTTATGTACCGCAGGATAATCAAAGATGGGGCACTGTATGTGATAAATGTAACTTAAGAACAAACCTATCTATGGTATTAATACATTCATGTACAACTGATACTGAAGGTCCTGTCCATTTCTCTATAGAATGTTCAATACAAGCCATTATTTCTTCTACCTGAAATTATACAATATTTTCAAACATGTTTGAACATAGATGAAAGTTTCTGGATGTCATGATTTCAGCAGTTTTTATATAGGAACAACATAAATTGGATATTAGAAATATGTAGATTTATTGAGGCAAGATCTTGCACACTAGTCATTTAATTCCTAGCAACCCACTTCTGGCATTAGTGGTTCATCTTACATTTACACTTAAGAGAATGCTTACATACTGGGTTCAAATTTAGGGGCCAAGATTTTTTACAGGAAGTCTGACCAGAAAAGAGGACTATCAAACATATCCAGCATTAATGCCATTTGTGTGAAGTTTTAAATTTCAAAATCCTGAGCTATAGGATTATTTACACAGATATTTGTGACGTCGGCTGCGAAAACCAGGCCAATTGCGCAAATGACGTAACGTTAAAAAACGTGTTTTTTCAAACACCACGTGAAATTTAGATTTCAAAGACTAATCTCGAAAATTCAACTCGTTTTCATATATAAAATGTGCATTCTTCTCATTAAAACTCGGCAAAATCTTAGATCGAACATTCCAAAATATTTAAATGGTAAGGGGAATAACTGTCACGACAGTATATTTTAATTTAGTGTCCTTTAACCACAAAGACGAAGTAGCGAAAATGGACGACATCTTGATTCTTGTCAAGCAAGGTGAGTTGTATTTTCTGTAAATTTGGCTCAATTATCCGACTTGTAGGCTATACGATTTTGATTATGTAAACGTTTAAAAATGTTTTCACGTTTTGACGACGATTAAATTGAAGAAAACGGTAAAATTCGAAAACAGACATCATTTGTTGAAAACTTTTACAGGGCGAAATCGAAAGTAACATTTTTCGTCTGCAATTTGTTTACTGTCAAAAGCTATCTATTTGGAATGTAATATGCTCATTGCTGAATTATTTAGTCACTAAGAGTTATGAGAACAGAAACATCAACTTTGTTTGTAAATTTATGTCGTGAATAGAACAACAATCGTGTTTTATTCATGGTGTCTAGTATGCCGATGTGAAATGCTGCTGGACATTGATCACGTCTGTCAGTTGGGGACTGTCATTTTTTAGGTCGATCAAGAGGCAATCTTATTTCAATGAAAATTAAGATTATACGAATGTATAAGAATCCAAATCTTCAAGAATTAATGAGTTTGCTATGATATATCATTAATTTTTAATGACATAATCGTATTTCGTTTTTAAGCTCCTCCCACATCGCTCCTCCCACTACACTCCGCCCACCACACTCCCCCCAACTTTATTTTTCTATATGGATTTTAAACTTAAATTTTCTGAATGGGTGCTTTATTCCTTAAAGACAATAATAATGCATTTTGATTTTTCTTTTTTTCTTTTGCTTAAGAGAAGCACAACAACTTGATACTTTATAAAGACGTTACACAACTAATGGGACTTAGGCCTACTTCAGCAGTGTTTTGACCATAGGTCTACCAGTCATGATTCAGTAGTAATAGGGTAGGTATAAATTTCATGTATTTTTCTGGCAAATGAGAAAAGGTTAATTATTAAATATAATTAACCGATTGTTTTACAAATGGTATCTTAATTTGACAGATCTATTTGTAGTTTAATGTCATAATGAGTGCTTATATGTTTACTCTTCACTGAGGAAAGTAAGAAGACAATAGATATAGTGCTGTTATTATCAAAAAATTATACTTTGATTATGAGGGTACTCAGTACATGTTATGGCTTATGACTTTTGTTTCTAATTAGTTCATTTGGTATGCTTAATGTCTTTCAAAACTTCCTGTTGAAATAAAGAAAAATTATTGCTGTTAGGACAAGGTAAGTAATTCATATTTTACATAGGCCTTCTATATATTTTGGTTCTTATCTAATCATTCATGTGTATACAAATGTGTAATATCATCCACTGGTCATTAAAAATTATTCAAACTTTGCATATTTGTATGACCACTCATATTCATAAGTTCTACAATACACTAACAGAAGAGCCAATACATTAATGCACTTGTATTTCTTATGACTGATTTAATGATTGATGTGCTTTATCCTTTTTGCGTCAAACTATTCAGTATTATTTTGTTTTTTTTACAGATAAAGGTGATATACCTAGTTGTGTACAGCCTTAAACCATGCTGTGATGTGAACACAAGCACCAGAATAGCTAACTTCAGCATGTGTTAAATGAAGAAGAAATTTACTCAATGTCACATTCACCACCATGAGAGATGATACAAAATTCATTTACAAAACTGTATTGCAATGCATAATATTTGACTTGCATGAAAATGAGATAATATTAAATGAATATTAATTAATATCTAAATGAATGGAATATGAAACAAACGACATAATAAATATTGAAAATATACATTTTGTTCTAATTATTCTATGTTCAGGCAATGTGTAAAAACATAATTTTATGCTCAGTCAACAATCAAACATGTAGACATAGGTAGTACATTGATACTTGATATAGCATGCGCATACCCATTAACATTTTATGTATACACATCTAAGTATAGTAATGGAAAAAACAACATTTCAAATTATCATGTGAATTATCCTAGTTGCAATGCCTTCTCAAGAAATGTACATGTATTGCTACAGCTACACTAATTTTGACTGCAAAAATTATTCACCATTCTGTTCATTCCAATCTTCCAAAGCTTGAAACTTAAGCACATAAAGCATGTTAAATGATCATGTGCATTCTAACTGCTTTTAAGTTGATACATTTCAAATTTTAACTTGATTTAAGTTTATTTGTTGTAATTTATTGTTTAAAGAATCACAAAAGTTCACATTTCTTGATGAAAAAAAAAATTTGGTCTAGCTAAATATGTCTGGTATGGTTGCTATGGTAACGTTTTTGTTCTGAAAAATAATGATGGGTAGATATGTGAACATGTTTAATTTGATAATTGAATAAATTTACATAGCAGTTATGTGAAACGTTCTAAGATTTACTAAAACTATGAGCATGACAAAAAACAGCAACAACCTGTCCTCTCTATTCTGACTTGTTTTCCATATATACATAGTGGTTTCTTTAGAACACTAACAATTTATGTCCTATCATTATCATTTTGATAAAATGATTGTGTGCAATTGTACTCAATTCTTTCCAACATACTCTATCCTGTTGTATGCAGTAGTGACATTGAATTTCACAACAAATAATTCAAATTTCACATAAATAATGCTATAAACCACTAATAAATGGTTGCCATGGAAACATTGTGAACTTAGTGTAGTTGAATAATATACTTTTTGTTATTATGTCTTAAGATATTATGTATATATTGATTAAAAGGGAATTCACATCTAAAATGTCTAGTTTTTTGTTGTAGAATATATCCGTAGTATACATAAAAACTGATGAAATTTCGTCCCGGTTGCCCTAAAATATTTTCTTGCATCATACTTTCTTAAGAACCCTGTAACTTTTTAACCACTGGTCAAAATCATGTGAAATTTTCACAACTTATGTTTGAAAATATATAGTTTCAGAAAATGTTAAAATCTAAATTTGTGATTTTTTCGCCATTGGCCTGGTTTTTCCGTGGGGCGTCACATTTCTGAAATTCAGAAGCAGTCCTAAAACAATCATCCATGCTGGCCTGTACAGTGTACAAGGCAGAATTTCTTTGCAATTGCCATAACCTACTAGCCATAAGCCCAGGACAAGTGAAATTCGATGAAGGACAGTGAATATTTCTTATTTCATATAGCTGGCTAGTTGATAATTTTGCCTATAAAACACAATAAATATGGCTAGCATTCAAGAATATCTCTGAGGATGCATTGAGTTTGTAGTTAAGATGAGTAGTAATCAACTAGATCTAGCAATCTCACCGACGTCTTCAGTAGACAAATGTTGAATGATCTCTTAAACAAACATACCTGACTTTGGATAACTTCATCGTCTAAATTCTGAGACTTTAAACACCATAGAGCACAGGCACAAACTGTTTTTTCTTCAGTTTTAAGTATTATAGAACACAACAAAGAGACAATACTTTCCCCTTCTTTAGAACTTATAGAACTGAAAATAAACAAATGATGTTAATAGAATCACATATAGAAAGCATCACAAGTTATCTTGTTTGATTTACAAAAAAATTGTACAAAGGCATAAATTTTTATAGTAAAGATGCAATAGAATGGATATAAGCATTAAATGTCATTGGTACTTGCTATTCATTGAACCTCTTACAAAATGTGGTCTGAATTTGAAGACTCCTTATGGTATTAGAAAAGTCCAACCAGTAGTCACGTACGACAGTCTTGACTGCATATCAGATTAAGACTAGATACTTCAAAAAGTAAAACAAGAAGACTTCTGAAACTTTCTCAACTACTAATGTAAGAAGATTAAAATTAACTCACCCAACAACATCAGTGTCATATAAACAAGCACCAAGAGCTTGGAGGGCACCACTTGCAACCTCAACACAGCTAGAGATAGCATCAGTTCTCATCACAGTAAGAATACGATTAATATTCTTAACAACGTCCAAACCAAACAGGCTAACATCATTCTCCCTATGTCTGGAAAAATAATACATTAACTACATTTTTGCTCAAGTCTAGTAAACTTGAACGAGTTGAGGGCTATTATCTACATGGCTGTGAAAATAAATGAAGTGACTTGAAAGAGGCTGTACTAGGATTCAGCATCAGGTCATGTAGACTGAACTAGCTTCAAGTAGAAATAAACTCATATCAAAAAGCCCGTACAAGAAAATCAAATGCATTTCATAGAAAATTCAGAATTAAATAGATGATCAACAAGGATGTGTAGCTTTTAACAGTGCCTTTAGGTTAAGTCTGTAGAACTTAACTATTATATAAATGTGATTAAAACTTAAGGGAATATCAAGGTCAGCAACTTTAAAATGAAATTAATTATGTTTAAGATGTGTTGTGACAAACAATTTCAACCATATTTCAACAAGGCCCTTCGCCACATGAAATACTAAGTAAATTAAAACCGCGCTTGACAACTGCCATCATTGGAACTGTCATAGAAAATGTCTTTGTAGCACGATAGCAGTCTGAGTAATGAAACCTTGCATGAGTAAAAGCTATTATTCTGATACCACAAAACTTGTGACCATTGTTTATCTCAGATTGCTGTCAACTACTCAGACAACAGATGCCATGACATCATATGATCACAATCCAATTCCACAGTAAAATCTTACACATATAATGATATACCGTACCTTAGAAATTTTGCGTAAGTTTCACTTCTTTCAGAATTAACAGTTGTTTTAGATTCTAATGATCTCAAAATGTCAGTCAAACTATCATCAGGACTCGCTTGATTTGTCATCTTGAATTCTGGAGAACAAAAATAGAATATCCAATTATACAACTAATAGGCCATCATCGAAGTGTCAACTTTGACAGCTTAACATATAATCATAGAATAGACCTAAGTGAGAACTCAAATATGTAGAATTTTCAGACTGCGCCCCGGTGTTACAAAGTTGATACACATTATTGTTGAAAAGTAATAATTCGGGATATAGTCTATAATACATTTACAGTTGATGATCATTGAATATGGACAGTTATCCATGTAAATATCAAGTCAATGTTCATTTTAATAGATTTATTATCCTCCTAGCAACACTCCTGATTCTTGCTGTAATAGGAAGAGAAAAGGTTAACGTTAAGTACCACTGAATTTGTAGACTGGAACCCACTATCTATCTCCAGCGTGTTATTCAGATCATTCAATTGAGTATAACACACAACTAAATTGATATGTCTTTTAATAATAACCAAGACTGGTTACTTCAACATATTCCTTCAGATTCAGACTAAAAAGGCAGCCTTACTTACAACAATGACAATGCCAAGGCAACATGACGACTATCGATTTTTACTGTTCACATTACAGTATGATTACTTCTTGAATCAGCTTCTACACACACAAAATTAAAGATTGACAAGTGTCCATTAAGATTGTCCACTTATCCACGGTCTGGCCAAGTAGGAAGATCAACTAACTCAGTGCGAGAAACGTATGATAAATAGCAACACAACAAATCTCGAATTCCACAATTTACCCCACCCACTCATTTCACAACACGGAGTTTATGTTGACAGTGGTATTAAGCTATAACAACAAAAATAAACTTCAAAATGGACCGAAGAGAGGTGAACAAATAAAATACTTGATGAAAAAGTATCCTTACCTTAAGCGATCATCACACGATATGATAATAATACGGAAAAATAAGTAAACATGGGCACTAGTTGATCTCCATCTTTCGCGGGAAATCGTCACAGGGCGCTCTCTTCGGTGATTGGACGAAAATTACATTTGGATAATTTCGGTCGTAGTCGTTGGATTTTTTTGCGCGCAACGTTAGGAAAGTCTTAATCGATAAGTTTAATGTTATCAACATTACTACTTTTTGTCGTTTTAATTTAAGATAAAATACACGTTTTAATAAAAATTAGTTCTCGATTTTTATTATATCAGTAGACGGATTAAGCGGGGAACAAAACGTAAAATTGCTTCTGGTCTTCACCAGGGCTTGCACCAAACGGATCTGGGGTCTAGCTAGCCTACCTCTTCTCGGACACAGAGACAGGGATTCTTTATAACATATAAAATCCCTGCCAGAGATGTGCAAGACGCTGGAGCTGGATTGAGTATCTTGATAGCATATGGGTACGATAATAAGATCTAACCGGAATTCATAGGTCTATTTACTTAAATTATACACACGTCCATTTAAGGGAAAGGATAAGGAAGAAATTGGTTCAAATAAGAATATATAATTATGTTACTTTTTGAAATAAAATCACCACTCTGGCCATGAATGTGCTTTGTAATGTTTCTGGAATCTATAGGTCAGGTGACAGGTCACATGCTAATGGGGATGGCATATAAGTGCACTAAAAACAAACTGAACATTGAGCACAGTCGATAAAAAGCTATGAATAAAGTATGGAATATTGCATTGGGTTGTCGAGAAAATATCTCATAGATGTTAAAATACAGATATAGGTGATATTTTTATGATTAACATAATAACTTAATTATTTTGCCATCCAAATTCTATCCTGATTTTTTCCGTGCAATAAGTACTATAAGACTTTTGAAAAATGTCAGATAATCTAACTGGGGAAAAGTGTGAACTAATTAATAGAAGGTATTCGAAAATACTAGTCTGCTCTAGCAAATGCCTATCAAGATGGCTGCCAAAGGTATCTAATCATTATTCTATGACATCATATGGGAAGTACATGTACAAATATATAGGTTAGCTATTAATTCAGGCTAGAACAGTTTCTTATATAGTTTTATATCAAGCGTCAATTAAAGCAAATTATGGCAATTTCACGCAGGATACGTATAGTTAACACTCGCCATTCATACAAAGCAGACGGCTTCTCCACATCCCTTATCATCTTATAAACAAAAGAAAATATTCTAGTCGAGTTTTTATAGGCGAGCACAACCATCCCGGAAAGAGCGAAACTGCTTATCCCTCCGGAACACTTGTTCTAATGCATACGAGTGGACTATTGCACAACGAACCAGGGTACAACTTAGAAAATACAATTTGATTTACAGCATGTATAGTGCTAAAAGTTTGACCCCGATCTAACCTTCCTGCAAGCATTTTCATTACATTGAATACGAATGTAGTTCGATACCGATATTGGAATAAATCGTCAAAGCTCGAATTTTAATTATTAGACAGGCAATACTACTTGTTTTTATCTAAATCTGATAGTTAAATGTTTAAACAAATGTTAAAATGAATTGAATACTTGAAATACTCTTACTGTGCTTTAAAGGTTAAACATTTAGTCAATTGAATGAAAAATATATTCAAGAGTTTGTTTCAAACCACGCATTTTTCTAACATATAAACCACTTTACATTTGTGATTCAAACATTTGGATAAGAGATCATTTGAAAATACCCATTTGCGTGCTATGCTGATCCAATTAGGACGAGGTACATGCATTAATTAATGCTTTGCATGTCTAAGCGAAAAACCGGTACGTATTGCAATATATTGCAATACGGGTTCTGCGTATTGCAATATATTGCAATACGGTTTTTACTGTATTGTTACACCCCTACTATTTTGAATTAAGCTACCGGTGTTGAAGTAAACAAAATTTAATTTACGATCATTTAGACTATGAGTGATGTTTCGTTTTATTCCATAAATTTTGAAGCATTACTCATTGCCTTAACGATCGCATATTTGTTAATAAGATTACATTATTCGCACCGAATGGCCGAGGAGTTCCGAATGTATCGCTACGGAACGTTCTGTAACGTTTAGTGTAATTGAACAGGCTATGGTTCCCGGGCATTGCATAATGTTTTAGGTTTTGTTGTATTTTTTTTTAATTCTGAATAAAATCATCTGAATTTTAAACATCCATTATGTACATATGATTTCTCACGAAATGAATGACTATTAAAATGCAATAAGATTAAGATTTTCACGACAGAATGGACGAGAATAGACTGGTTCACATTTTCGATGACTACTTACATTTCCGGAAAACTATTGATGAAAATGATTACCTCCCCTAATCAGTTAAAATTTAGCACATTAAATTGTTGGATGCTAATTTATATTCTACAATTTTATGATTTATTCCGTTATTCTTTAATTATTTCAAAATAAACCTGGTAGAATGTGTTCAAATTTATTAGCTTTAAATGATATGACTATGAAAGAAACCCTTTACTGAAAAAATCAATACATATAATATATTCTAAAAATCATATCGTTACGGAAAATTATTTTCAGTTTTCAATACTCCTACACACCAAAATAATGAGAGACCATTCTATTGTCTTGGCGCTATTTATGTCGATAATTTTGTGACTGAACAATTAGAAAAAATATGCACAATAGAAACGTGTTGCTGAAGTTAGCAAAAATATTTTGCTAGCAAAAGTGGCTACAAGTTGCTATTTTGGCTAGGAAATTTGTATAGGGAATAGTTTTATTTATTTATTTTATTTATTGGAGTTAACGCCGTATCAACACAATTTAGGTCATTTTACGGCGTCCAGCGCACCTAACTTAGCTTTCCTGGACCATTGTCTATAACCAGTACTCACCTACCCTTCCACAAGGCCGGAAACTTCTCCATATTATCTAATCAATGGAGGAAAATCGACATTATTGTCAAATTTTCATGGAAGGGTATAACCTCCCCGGGTGGGATTCGAACCCGCACCCCCTCGGGCACGAGTATCCAAATCCCGGCGCGCTCCCAACTGCGCTATCGACATAAGGAATAGTAAAACATTAAGATGATTTCTTTTTCTTACAGAGTATTTCAAATTGTTGCTTACTTGTGATCTGAAATAGTTGTGTGTTAACAAACCAATTAACCGGGGGTTTTATCCAAAATTATGATTGTACCACAGAGCCTAATAAATCTAGAGTTCTTATATATCCTTGATATTTTTAGGATACCTGGTAACCAATATCAATATTGTTTTCTTTTCTATGCCCGAATCAGAGTAAAGAGTAAGTAGGCTAAGTTTCATACTCATTATTTCAAATCCCACTCGGAAAGGTTATACCCTTCCATTTAAATTTGACAATATTGTCAATTTTCCTTAATTAATAAGATATATGGAGAAGGTTCTCGCCCGGGAAACGAAACAACGACCCCACGATCAGTAGACTTGTGTGCTACCAACTGAGCTAGTCAGGCGGCTTTCTGTACTATAATACAAAATGTATATAGGTGAAAATATTGCATTTATATGAGGATTGCTTGATTCAGGCGAGTTCATCGATTAAATTTTGGTAGATATTCTCAAAGTATCAATTTGATTCGACCTAAACTATGAGACATAATGCAATCGGTCTTATACAGGGCTGAGTTCAGTTACCGCGAACGTTACAGAACGTTCCGTAACGATACATTCGGAACTCCTCAATCATTTGCTGCGAATAATCTCGGACATATTTAGACGCTATTTTGAAACTACCGGTGTTAAAGTAAACAATTATATGGCCGAGGAGATCCGAATGTATCGTTATGTAACGTTCTGTAACGTTCGCGGTAACTGAACTCAGCCCAGATGCCAATACACGGCGATATTTGCGCTACACACGCGTCCGTTTACGGAATTACCCGAATAGTTTTCCGGTGAAGAAACTTCGCCTATAGACGGACGAATACACACTGACTTGACCACACCCTATTATCATTATTATATTGTTCATGAAAAAGTTTAGGCATTATGGAAAATCTAGCAGACGATTCTTTGTTGGCTCTTGTTTTGGATCAGCAGCATGTTCAGTAATGACTGTTAGCTAATGTTACGGATACGGGACAACTCAACCCGTAGACATCTCAACCTATGGATAACACAACCCAAAGTTGGGAAAAACTCAAACCGTTATTGAGATTCTGAACTTTCTTGGGTTGAGTTGTCTTTGGGTTGAGTTGTCCTGTATCTAACGTTACGGAACGTTTCGGAACATTCGAGGCAATTGAACACGCTGCTGATATTTGCCGTCGCTTTCTTAATTATTTCCAGCAAAATTCTGGCGACTAGTTCAACTGAACAGGTTTTTTTGTATAAACTGACCATTATTAACTAGCACGCGCAATAAAAATAAAATCTACAATGTACTTTTGTGTCAAATTGTAATGATTTGTTTAACGTGTCTTAATTAGGAATTGAAACCAGATCGACAGGTAAAAGGTATTTGAACTAACAACTAACAATTTGATCAGGGCCATGTCATCTGAATTGGTTAAGAAAAAATACTATTTAAAGTCAAAAGTAGGTACCTATCATAAAATGTACGACACCTTTCACAGGTCTTTCTATCCAACAAAGTGTAAATTGCGCAATAGTGTTGCATAATTATCTTCTGATTATCTTGTCATTAAAGTGCATTTTGATATTACGACCTTCTACGGTAAATAACTTCACTATTATACACGAAATTGGTCTTAACATTTGTTTGTAAACCAATGCCTGTAGCACAGTTTGCAGCGCGCCGGGAATTTCGATTCTAGTTTTCCGATGGGGGACGAATTCGATTGATTTCTACCTGCAGGCGGTTCAGATTATAACCTTAAATGAATATTTGAAATTGTGACAAGTTTTTCACTGGCACCAGAGTCCTTAAAACCGATTTTACGTCAACTTATGCTTTTATTCGGAACACCTCGACCTTTCATGAATGAGTAATTCGTAGCGAATGGCCGAGGAGTTCCGAATGATATGCTTTATCAACGGACACAATTTAAAGACGGACCCGTATAAATTATCGTGTACGACATGTAACTATACTTTCATTATCATAGTATTGTTATATAAAGCAGTGTTTATGTATTCGAGACACTATAAATGGGGTCGTATGCTTTATTTTATGATCAAAAGTAATGGAATCAGTGTCAGTGACTTTTCTCCATAGGTTAGGTGCACTGGTCGACGTATTGTGTTGACCATGCGTAAAACCCAGAGTAAAAATGTGAAAATAGCAAATGTCTAGTGCAATTACTGGATGAGAAAACGGATGAGTTGCATAACTTTTCCAAGCAGTATACAAAACAATTAATTCCAAAACGAGGCAATAAGCGCTCTGCACGTGAAAAACGTTCTATGCGTACTGAAGATTTGAATGCCTTATTAAATCAGTCGAAACCGGTTTTATTACGCAGTTGTTCGATATTTTTTGTATAATTGCAAAAAAAGGATTTTAATAATTATATAAAAGTGACATTTGAGGCAAATGCATTTATTAATCGATAATTGAAAAAAGTGAAAATTTAAGGCACGCAGCGGAAAATGTCGAAACATTCCGATCGAGCTACTTATAGTCTAGGCGTCACTTCTCGGCTATTTCCGTGCATTCCCGATACAATTTGAGATACATGTGAATATAAGCCTCGTTCTGATTGGCTGAATCTTAGCCAATAGAATTCTCAAGCTGGCCTAGCCGGTTCATCATCGCCATTACCTCGTGACTAGCCCAATTTGTTTTCCTTGTATTTGGACGAATTCATGGATTCTTGGTAAGTTTTTGTACCCTAATTGATCAAATATTGCAATAATTTGTAATTTGACATACTTGTATTCTTTATTCAAGCTGTGAGTCATTTGATATTCGATGAATTCTATGTTCAGAAATGAGGATGCCCAGAGCCATGCCAAGCCATGTGCCTGTCTAGGCCTGGACTGCTGGTCTGTTGCTTGACATCATACTTTTTCAGTTGATGAAAACATATCCCATGCAATGTACGTATACGAATTGTAAATGTTATGCTCGTAGACCCATCAAGCGCATAGGCGGATCTATCAGGGGGAGGGGGGGGGGGTCCGGACCCCCTGGAATTTCCAAAATGTACCAGTCCATTAGAGTATATCTTGACAGTACAGTTAGTCAACCAGTTCCGATTAACGTTTTTCCTTACCGTGCAAAATCAAGGAAAATGCATGAATCAAAGTTTTATTTTTTGTCAGATGTTTTACAAATCTATTACTAAAGGCAGTGGCTAGAGTTACGGTACCGTAACTCTAGACCCAGGTTCTAGAGTTACGGAAGTTCCGTAACTGTAGACAACCCCGTCAGTGTTGTCTAGAGTTACGGAAGTCAAATAACATGCGTATGTTTCAACTTTTTAACATCGAAAAACTTGTTTATATTCAATATCACTCGATATAAACAAATATTTACCGACGTGACCTATTCAATTGTTATTACACCCGCCATTTTGGATATGACTAATAAACTTACCGGATGTTTAATATACGGCGATATGTCGTTGTCGTCTTCAAAGTGTCACATAATAAGTTTACTTGAGCGAGAAGTTATAGAGTGTGATTATAATTTGGATTGAATATGTATAATTGTGTACGGAATTTAAAAGAAATATTTTTAGGAAATAGTCGATTCTTAGAGTAGTTTTAATTGTGAATAATTTGCAAGTGTCTAGTAAGAAAGTCGGCGATTTTCGAACGTTAAATTGACTTAAATTTCGTGAACAAAAATGGGAATTAAAAATAGCTTGATAAAAAGAGCTTAATACTTGGGGGAAAACGTTAAATGAATAGTTAGAAAGTCGATGTTTTTGTAAAAAAATCCAGCTTGTCATTCCTCACCAAATCTTTAAAATTTTAACGAAAATATAAACGATCTCGTTAAAAAATTAAACGTGACAATGTAAAAATATATAATTCACAACATTTTTTATCAAATTGAAGACATTTTGCTTTTGATTCTATTCAAAAATACGGTTGATTTTGCATTCGAAAATCGCCGTTTTTTCTTACAGGACAATTAAAATGTTTTAATGAAAAATACTAAAGAATCGTCAATTTAATAATACAATGTAATATATTAATTCTGTCCAAATTAGACATATTCGGTCCAAATTATAATCCAGCTCTATATAACTAATCGCTCTTGAAAAGTAAACTATGTATGTGACACTTTGAAGACGACAACGTCATATCGCCGTATGTTAAACATCCGGTAAGTTTATTAGTCATATCCAAAATGGCGAATTTAATAACAATTGGATAATTCACGTCGGTAAATATTTGTTTATTTCGAGTAATAATGAATATAAACAAGTTTTGCGATGTTAAAAAGTTGAAACATACGCATGTTATTTGACTTCCGTAACTCTAGACAACCCCTACGGGGTTGTCTACAGTTACGGAACTTCCGTAACTCTAGAACCTGGGTCTAGAGTTACGGTACCGTAACTCTAGCCACTGCCATTACTAAAACAATGCCAATAAAGTTTTTTCTGAATGTTGTGTCGATATTTCTACAAATCAAGTTTATTTTCGTTCCCATTTCAACCACTTCCGGTTAATTCAACCAGTTCCGAAAATACGACTGGGGTTCATCTCAAACAAATATTTACCTGTCAAAATTGGCAGGTGAGTGTTTTTCTATGTAGAATTAAGGACTATGTAATAGTTGAAATTACAGAAAGGTACCTTTAAGTACCGGCCCTCAAAAAGTTGGTTAGGGTGAATGCAGTGCTAAAAATATCATATTGTTTAATTATCCCTCTTGCCTGAAATCTTTTGGACCAGGCAATGTTATCGTAGGTACTTCACATCACCTGTGAATACAGAAATAAATACGTTATTTTCTGTGCAAGTTTCCTTTTATTCTAGCGAACAAATTCAGAATACATATGCAGATTAGGGATGTATACTGGTACCGGGTACCGGTTCCAGTATCGGTATCGTTTCGAAACTTTCCGGTAAATACCGTTTCGTTTTGGTACCGGTACTCAAATCGGTATTTTGAACAAAAAGAGCAGGTTTAGAATAGAAAATACGAAAGTCTTCAATGCTTAAATCTCGAAACTTCTGCGTATTTATCATATTTAAAGGGATTTAACTCGGTCTAAACAGTGGTTAAGTATAAAAAAATGTACATACGTCCAAAAAGCCGTGACGGTGTGAAGGTCTATATTGATAATGGATACAAAATGACAGTCAAAGTGATGCTGCAGGAAATTAGATTACTACGTCAAAATTGTTTTAAAAGTAGTTGCCGACGATACCAGTGTCTGAAAGGTCTTTAAAAATTATTACCCATGCGACACAAGACTGAATATATTAACCTCAGAATAAAATATGTAGTTCTGTAACAGTGTCTTTGATTGTAAATTCTACATGTATAAATTATATTGTTCTTATATTGTCATAGCATTGCTATGTGCAATGCTATATCTACATTGTGTTTTCGATTTATAAACTAACTCGATATCTACAATAAAAAAATCGTTCTTATCGACAAACATCTACGTTTATTTGTTTAAATACATTATAGGATTACACTCAGATATTTTGTTTGTAAGCGAACACCATAATAATCAATGCAGTCTATAATAGACTATAAAATACTTATTTAATTGCGACATATTTTATATACATTGTGCATTGTTTTGGTACGAAATGATTCAGTACGAATGTCACACGTGTGGCGTTTATTTTGTTCTGGCTCTTGGTTACGTACTCATATTTTTTTTAATAAGCGTTTAGCTATAAGAATTGCGATATAACATCATAAATTGCAGTGCTTGCATTGACATATTATGGTGTTTTGGGTACAAGTGAACCCAGTGAACGTGTTTTCACAGGCTAGTAACAATAACCATGGAAAGAGTATTAAGGTTCTGGAACTCTAACTAACTTCGGTAAACTTCGGCACTCGGTATGGTCCGGTTTTTTATCACTCGATCCGGAGAAAGCCGATATGCTCATATGCTTACATATAATGCTGATGAAAAACTTATTTATTTATTTATTTATTGGAGTTAACGCCGTATCAACACAATTTAGGTCATTTCACGGCGTCCAGCGCACCTAACCTAGCTTTCCTGGACCATTGTCTATAACCAGTACTCACCTACCCTTCCACAAGGCCGGAAACTTCTCCATATTATCTAATCAATGGAGGAAAATCGACATTGTCAAATTTTCATGGAAGGGTATAACCTCCCCGGGTGGGATTCGAACCCGCACCCCCTCGGGCACGAGTATCCAAATCCCGGCGCGCTACCAACTGCGCTATCGACCCGGGTTGATGAAAAACTTACATCGATATACAAGTATTATGAGCTCTTTGTTATTTATATTTAAACATTACAATTTGTACTATAGATGCATAGTAGTATCGGTATCGGTATCGTTTAAAATACCGTATCGTTTCATTGGTACCGGTATCGTTTCGTCTCCAACGGTATTCATCCCTAAGGCAGATATTGAATGCACTAATATTACTCTAGATGCACTGAGGCTTACATTTTCTATATCTGTGACTGAATTTACATATATGAACAAACAAATAAGTGGGCTCTGTAATCAAACTTTTGGCGTCCATTTTGTGTGTATTAAAAACTTATTTATTACACATCTTTGCGGAAGTGAGGGGCTAATCACAAAAACGTGTGTACATATGCGAACTGAACTTTTATCTAAAGATTGCAAGATTTCGATGAAATGTCTTAAGAATGGTTTATTTTTTATGAAGTTATTACTATATATGTCTGTAGATTTGATAATTTATTGTTTTAAGGTATTTATTTGACGCCAAGTGGGAACTTTTTTGTGCCTAATTACTTTATTTTGACATCCATCGGTTCCGTCTTAAATTGGTCAATGTTTTGTTAGCTGATTACCATTTATTGTGTCATATACCACCTTTGTTTAAATTGGCCGTGTATTGAAAAATCAAGAGTATGGTGACTCGGTATAGCCCTCGTGCATTTTCTTCGAGAGCTTCTAATCTCCGTTGGTGAAATTGTTCGTTGAAGTTTGTGGAACATATTGTATTCTTTAAATGTTTTGTAGTTTATAATGTATTATTGACAACAAATAATGTGACCAAAATTTGAGGGCTTCACTACTTGACGTTGACTTAAGTCAGATCGTATTGTAGCAAAGATTTTAAGTTTCGAGTGTGTCTTTGAAATTCTCTCATCGTAAACGTAAGTTCAACGTAAGTAAGTTACTTCGGAAATTTCGCTACCTTACGTAAGATTCTTATGAAACAGTTCCAGTTCTTTATCAGCCCTGCGTTCAGTCAACATTTAACGTTAGTCAATCACCGTAATTGAACGATCCGTTGAAGTGCGAACGTTTAAAGATAGCGGACAAGAGAATCTTTACTTCAATTTATTAGAAGAATTCGGAGAGGAGGAATTGTTTTCTTGTTTACTTGTTTTTTGTGTGTAAATTTATTGATCTAAATCAACGGGAGTAACACCGCCGACTTCGTTGTAATGGCAGTTACTAATTTGCACAATATACTGGAACTATTTTGTTTCAGATTGTTATACCCCCGCTTCGAAGAAGAGGGGGGTATACTGTTTTACCCTTGTCCGTGCGTGTGTGCGTCCGTCCGTCCGTTACAAAATTTCCGTCACAGTTTTCTCAGCAACTATACCATGCAGCAGCCTGAAACTTTGCATATTGCTTCATCCTATAGTCCCATGTGGTGTAAAGCGATTTCATGCTCCTCGCTCATCTACTTCCTGTTTGTCGCATATTTTTAGATTTTGGCGGGGGTATCACTAGTGAGCATTAGCTCACAGATTTACTTGTTTCATACTCGTGTACTATATCCTTAAACCGTTTGCTGTTTGCCTGAAACGTTTTCCGCTAACAGGCCTTTCAATAATGACATTAGTGAATTATACCTATTTTAAGTGTGTACCTTTCATTACCTGTGTCCATTATTGCACACTGTACTTTTTGTTTGTACTACTTCTTTTGTGTAAAGTTATATTTTGGACATGTTGAAATTTATAAATTTTAGTATATAGAGATATTTTAGTGTACTGATTTCAGACAATGTATGAATTAATTTGTATTTTTAACTTTTAGTGCATCTGTACGGAGGTGTACACAATCTGATTATAAGATTTTATTTTAACTTTTTTCACTGTACTTCATGTAAACTTGCACAAAAGTTTACATGTTTAAAGTCACTTTTTTCATAAAAAATAAATATTACTAGTTGAATTTCATTCTCAAGAATGTACAAGGAAATTTATAAAATGACCACCATTCTTGAAAGTGTATATGTTCATCAAACATTGTCTGTAAACAGAATCAAGTTCAACTGCTGCAAATACATGTATGGTAAGGGTTTTTCTAGCTCTAATGCATTTAAAGAGAAGAAATTAAGTTGTGGCGTACCCGACCCCGCTCTCTCTCTCTGCCTCGGATCTGGGTCCCTTTTTGTTCGATATGTCGGTTAATTCTAAGTTCAACTAGGTGCTAGTTTCTTTTTAACTAGCGGTTCGTCAGGATGACACCAGTGACTAACTTGTACGGGATAGTCACAGCCCGCAGAGTATTGAGACAAATACTCAGATGAAATGTGAATATGAACTGCCAACTGCAAATGCCTAACTTCAGCAACGTTCGATGCGTACGCGCTCCTGAAGGAACGTGCACACCGCAAGCGTTCAGAAGTTCAGGGATTTACGGCAAGTTCAGGAACTCTGAGTTAAGATCTAAATAATGAAAACACCTGGTTTGCTACTAAATTTATTTTTGAATAATGAAACCAAAAGTGAAAACTAAGATAATACAAGTAAGATCATGAGGCGGAAACAAACTTGTAGGTGAAAACTTTAAAAACCAAGTAAGATAAAAATAAGTAAGATAGAAAATACAAAAATGAACTTGAAGGCGAAAACGTTAAAAAGCAAGTACGATAAGGCAAAAATGAACTTAACATAACATAAAATAAGTAAGATAGAAAAGACAAAAATAAGACAAAAAAAATATAAGTGAGATATAAACAAGTGAGATAGGAAAGCAAAAATATATACAAATATTTACATTAATACCCAAATTATGTCAGAGTCTTAACTAAAGTAAACAATGTCAAAAATACCTTATATTAAAACTAAGTCATAATCTGCATATGACTCTGCAGTAGTAAAAAACAACTATTTCTTAGTAATAATCAACATTTCAAACAAAATAAGTTATAAGTAAATACATATTTACCGGCTTGCCTGTCCATTTCCAATATAGAATTTAGAATCTAGTCACAAAATTAGAACTAAACTAAAATCAAATATCAATAACTAACCCATAATTAATTAATTAATTATTGCTTTTGCAATAACGTAGAAGAATACTTTTTGGAACTAAGAGAAAGCAGCAGAGTGCCAAAATCAGGCTGTGCATCAGTTTATAAGACAAAGACAGGTGTCGCCTGATTGGTCAGTTCCAATTCTAATTACATTTTAATTGGCTGTCACCAATTAAGAAAAGTTGATTGACAAATGTTAGATGCTGATAAGCCCCGCCTACTGACTGGACATATGAGTCATTCAAGCTTCAAAGGTTTTGTATTATGTAACCTCTAAATTCCTTATGTAAAAAGTACAAAATCATTTTTGATTGATAATTCAAAAACTATAAATGATATCTAAAATTCAAGATTATCAGTGAAATCAGCATATCATTATCTACAAAAAGAGACTAAACTTGACAATATTACTCTAAAGATAAAGAAAATGATATTTTCTTATCTTAGTTAATCTAATATTGATAATCAATAAGCCATTGAAAATTGTTAATTTTTCATAAATATAACAATATCAAAATATAATTTACATTTTCATTATCTGTGCATCATTCTGATTAAAATGAACCTATGGATGAATATTTTATCTTAAGAAATAATGAAATGATGACTTTGATGAATATTTGTTATAAAATCTTAAAAATCAACATTCAAGCAAAACAAACTACATATTATTGATCTGTACACTTTTCTGAATAAAATTAACCTATTGATGGCTATTCTACCTTAAAAAATAGTAAAAAGGTGATTTTGATCAATAAAATCATCTAATTGCTTATAAACTCTTAATAAACAATATTATTACAAAAGTAAGCACATATTATTCATCTATAGATCATACCGATCAAAATAAACATATTGATAGATAACTTATCTTGAGAAACAGCGAAAATGTGATTTTGATGAGTTAAAACCATTTTAAAAGTTAAAATGCTAATAGCCAGTAAATAGACTAAATCAAGCAAAATAACAATATACATAAGCTTACTTAAATATAGTATTCTGGTTACTAAGGAAATAGCACCCTTAAACTTGCCTATAACCATGTCAATAATCATTTAAAAGAATTTTAAAACATTTAAATATTTAAAGGCTATAAAATTAGTCTACTAAGTCAATATTTTCTATATAATTTGTCCTTTCAGTACCATAAATCTACAATAGATTTACCCCTCTAGGTGCCTATTGGTATTACATAACCTTTGGGTGGAACAAAGATACCCTGGTGAGCTCCAGTTGACTTGGACATTGGTTGAAATAACTTTTAGTGTATTCATTATGTAATACTTAGCTGGTCAAAGCAAAAATCCAGACAATATTAAGTAATATATACCGAAAAATATGTGAATCAAAGAGTCAAAAAGACACCATGCTGAGTGCTAGAACTTTGAGATCCTGACATCAGATAAGATCTATATAAAATGTTGCATAATACCTAATTGACAGCTGCAATGAATGCTGGGTAAAATTTGTTAGATATCTATTCCTAGTCTGAGTTGAAATATGTTAGAGCAAATTACAAAAAGAGTCAACTGGCAAAATACAGGTCCTTCACACTGCACCCTTTTTCGAAAAGAATGCTGACACCCATGTAAGCATTCAATTCCGCCTCGGAATTCCCTTTAAATCACAATAGAGCTGTATTAGGCCAGTACACATTGTTATTAATTCAATCCTAATCAAAACAATATATTTAGGCACAAAGCTACACTTCTTTAACTATGAATTATCTACCTAAGTATAAAATGTCTTCACAGCAGAGTACTTACAAAAATCAAATACAAGATAATTGAAATGACCAGAAGAAAAATCACTGGTCACAAATGTACACATATATACACTTAAAATGAAAAAATGACACAAAAGTAATGCCTTAAAAAATGAATAGTATGTTATCTAAAAATCTTAGCACACTATACATATCTATACTACAAAATATCTCAACACATGAAAATAAACAAGTCTTAAGCAAACATAAATTACCTAAGCTTAAACACGTAAACATCCAAGACTCACATTACAAATTACCTGAGTAATGAATCTTAAAAACCTCAACACATATGTCAAAAACATCTCAAAGAAAGAGACTGAACAAATACTTAAGTAAAACACATTACTCAAACTACACACGAGAATTCTAAGCCTTATATTGCAAAAATATCTCAACAACAAATCTTGTGTGACACAAAAATCTTGACACAAAAATACAAAAAACATCTCAACACAAGAGACTTAGCAAATATGAAAGTATAAATAAAGCAAACATTACTCTACATACGTTACTTTAAAAATACAAATTTAAGACATACATCACAAAAATGTCAAAGTAATGAATCCTATGACACATTTTAACACATGAGTAAAACACGTCAAATCTATACGCATGAATCAAAGGCAACTCAACACATGAGAAAATCTATTCATATCCCTACAATGAAAGACAGTGTCGGAGCAAAAACATAGACTTCATAGTACAATCACTATTATTCAAATTATCAAATAGACTGATGGAATCAACCAAAATTAGTTATGACAAAACTTACAATTTACAGTTAGATGTTGACTTAAATAACAATTTAAAAACTACATTTGAACAATTCATGTCCGTTGCCGGGTTTAACACTCAATATTATGCTGCTAAGCATGCGCTACATATATCAATCGGACCAAAGCATAAACAATCCCAAGATTTCATACCAGACGGGTAAGTGTTCGACCTGCCTATGACCATAATACATTACAAATGTTTCTATACGAGAAGACATTTACTAATCGGCCGTACTTTATTACTTTAAAACAGCATCCAACCTGTCACTGGGTAGGCAACACAGTGCTATACAGCATGTAACTTTTGGACTATGCTATGAATATAACCCGATGTTACCCATACAGTGCAGGGACATAACCCAATATGCCCCAAACATGATATCTGCAACAAAAGAAAAAAAAACATATACCCTGTCCGATGTAGATATGTGTTCGATCTACATATACATGAACACAGATATATAAAACAGCAGATTCGTCAATCTGAAACAAAAACTAATCACAAAAACAACACATTACAAATATCAAAGGTTCACAATTCATTGTCCATACATGTTTAACATTCAAAACAACACACTACAAAATGTTGCACTAGCAATACACAGAATGTTCTCCTGAAGAAGTCCGAAATGTTCTTTAGCTAAATACACCACTTCTGCAAGTAACAATATACAATAAATTCTGTCAACATCTGGTCTAGTCTGCTCCGATTCACTGGTTACAGTTCAAAATCACACATGTACATACAATTAACTTATTAAAGCACTGGTATGCATTTACTAGAGTTTTCATACCATTAATTACTTAAGTATAAACACAACTACTTGAATTTGTATAGCAAATCAGTCAGTTCAAGTAGGTTACACAATGTCAGTTAATTACCGGAAATAAATCTTACATCACGGGAACGGTATATGACATCACTGGATAATATACGACATCACTGGAACAATGTATGACATCACTGGAACAATGTATGACATCTCTGGAACAATATATGACATCACTGGAACAATTTGTGACATCACTGGAACAATATATGACATCACTGGATAATATATGACATCACTGGAACAATATATGACATCACTGGAACAATGTATGACATCACCGGAACAATTTATGACATCACAGGAACAATATATGACATCACTGGATAATATATGATCTCACTGGAACAATGTATGACATCACTGGAACAATGTATGACATCACTGGAACAATATATGACATCACTGGAACAATGTATGACATCACTGGATAATATATGACATCACTGGAACAATATATGACATCACTGGAACAATGTATGACATCACTGGATAATATATAACATCACAGGAACAATGTATGACATCACTGGAACAATGTATGACATCACAGGATAATGTATGACATCACTGGATAATATATGACCTCACTGGAACAATTTATGACATCACTGGAACAATGTATGACATCACCGGAACAATTTATGACATCACAGGAACAATATATGACTTCACTGGATAATATATGATCTCACTGGAACAATGTATGACATCACTGGAACAATATATGACATCACTGGAACAATGTATGACATCACTGGATAATATATGACATCACTGGAACAATATATGACATCACTGGAACAATGTATGACATCAATGGATAATATATGACATCACAGGAACAATGTATGGCATCACTGGAACAATGTATGACATCACTGGATAATGTATGACATCACTGGATAATATATGACCTCACTGGAACAATTTATGACATCACAGGAACAATGTATGACATCACTGAAACAATGTATGACATCACTGGAACAATATATGACATCACTGGAACAATGTATGACATCACTGGAACATATATGACATCACTGGAACAATGTATGACATCACAGGAACAATATATGACATCACTGGAACAATATATGACATCACTGGAACAATTTGTGACATCACTGAATAATGTATGACATCACTGGAACAATGTTGATACATCTCTGGAAAAGTAAAACATCACTGGGGCAGTATATGACATCTTGGTTTCTTTATTTTTCGATAAAATCAGTTATACTATAGAATAGCTTTAGGTTCTTATTTATGTAGAAATTAACTGCTAGAATCACTTTCTGTACCCTTAATTGCCGGGAACTCAAAAGTATCTAACAATGTAAATAACCTTAAAGACACTAAGTAATAAAGTTCACTTTAGTTATTCTTAAGTAAGTAGCTTAGTTTAAACAAAATTTGGAAAGAAATAATTATAGCAATCTAAGATTTACTAATTATAAGCAATAATTAATAAAACGATAAACTAGGCCTTACAGTACTTTGATTAAGTCGGGTCATCAAATTTAACTAATTATGCAAGTATTTATACAGAGGGTATAAATGCTTTACTATTTTATACTCAACGACGTGCAGTGTAGTGTAAAACACTCCTGGTACCCTTAATTGCTGGGTAACTCGCAAGTATTCACACAATTATAGGTTATCAGACTGGTTAAATCAAATTTACTACTACAATCCAAATCTAATATCAGTAAAACAAGGACATTCAGTGCTTTGATAACAAGTAACAAAACTTAAAAATAGTGACCTTATGATGCAGAAAGCATTTTAACAATAATATACATAAGATATATCAATACATATAAAGATGCAAGAATGTATTCAATATGTATCAATGATTAAACAAATCAAAATGACAATTTTAATGCGGCTGTATATATTATTAGCTGTGAACAATTGAAGCATATATAAATTCACTTTTAATAATAGCCAAAAGATAATAGAAAGCCAGTGCCCTTAATTGCCGGGCTCCCTAGATTTCTTTATCAGCCTATCAAACTTATCGCAAACAAATAGCAGAGCCAATGATAACCTTAGTTGCCGGTCGACAAAGGTTCTTGCTATACTTAATCTCAAGAAATTGTCAAATTATTATCTGTCCAGCAATGTTCTCAAAATGTTTTCCAAAAGTACTTTTCCCAATTTTTTCAAATAATAGAAAATGCACCAACAAAAAGTTTTCACAAACAAATAACAAAAATAACGCTCTAATTTTCTGGCAATTCACATGTGATCTGAGCTGTCAAACAGAAACGGACATTCAAACAAAATTTACAAAATTTGCACATAAACAGACTTAACCCTAATTTTTACTCTTTGGATATATCTCCAAGCATTTGCTCTCAAACACATGTCTAAAATTTATGATACCAAATTTAAGTATTTCTTTTAATAAATTTCTTATTCAGCTCCAATTCAGTGAGACAAGAAATTTGCACAAAAATAATCCCAAATTGTTTAATTCAATGTTACTGGTATAACAATCTGACAATAAAGATGCAGAATTTAGATAACAGTAATAAAATTATTATAAATGCTTCAATATTTTGCTAGTAATTAAAACATATATAAGATATTGGTGACATTGAAAAATTGACATAAATTTGGGTAACTTAAATGCGAAAATACCTAAATAAAATATCAAAAATACTTTTGCGACATAAAACAATTTAAATTATGTAATTTCTAAAAATTTCACAAAACTGTAAAAATTAAAAGAAATGAACCTAAAATCAACTCTTTTAAATTCTGGCGACAAAAAATAATTTCAAATAATCATTTAAATGCCTCAGATCCCGATTCTGACACCAATTTGTGGCGTACCCAACCCCGCTCTCTCTCTCTGCCTCGGATCTGGGTCCTTTTTTGTTCGATATGTCGGTTAATTCTAAGTTCAACTAGGTGCTAGTTTCTTTTTAACTAGCGGTTCGTCAGGATGACACCAGTGACTAACTTGTACGGGATAGTCACAGCCCGCAGAGTATTGAGACAAATACTCAGATGAAATGTGAATATGAACTGCCAACTGCAAATGCCTAACTTCAGCAACGTTCGATGCGTACGCGCTCCTGAAGGAACGTGCACACCGCAAGCGTTCAGAAGTTCAGGGATTTACGGCAAGTTCAGGAACTCTGAGTTAAGATCTAAATAATGAAAACACCTGGTTTGCTACTAAATTTATTTTTGAATAATGAAACCAAAAGTGAAAACTAAGATAATACAAGTAAGATCATGAGGCGGAAACAAACTTGTAGGTGAAAACTTTAAAAACCAAGTAAGATAAAAATAAGTAAGATAGAAAATACAAAAATGAACTTGAAGGCGAAAACGTTAAAAAGCAAGTACGATAAGGCAAAAATGAACTTAACATAACATAAAATAAGTAAGATAGAAAAGACAAAAATAAGACAAAAAAAATATAAGTGAGATATAAACAAGTGAGATAGGAAAGCAAAAATATATACAAATATTTACATTAATACCCAAATTATGTCAGAGTCTTAACTAAAGTAAACAATGTCAAAAATACCTTATATTAAAACTAAGTCATAATCTGCATATGACTCTGCAGTAGTAAAAAACAACTATTTCTTAGTAATAATCAACATTTCAAACAAAATAAGTTATAAGTAAATACATATTTACCGGCTTGCCTGTCCATTTCCAATATAGAATTTAGAATCTAGTCACAAAATTAGAACTAAACTAAAATCAAATATCAATAACTAACCCATAATTAATTAATTAATTATTGCTTTTGCAATAACGTAGAAGAATACTTTTTGGAACTAAGAGAAAGCAGCAGAGTGCCAAAATCAGGCTGTGCATCAGTTTATAAGACAAAGACAGGTGTCGCCTGATTGGTCAGTTCCAATTCTAATTACATTTTAATTGGCTGTCACCAATTAAGAAAAGTTGATTGACAAATGTTAGATGCTGATAAGCCCCGCCTACTGACTGGACATATGAGTCATTCAAGCTTCAAAGGTTTTGTATTATGTAACCTCTAAATTCCTTATGTAAAAAGTACAAAATCATTTTTGATTGATAATTCAAAAACTATAAATGATATCTAAAATTCAAGATTATCAGTGAAATCAGCATATCATTATCTACAAAAAGAGACTAAACTTGACAATATTACTCTAAAGATAAAGAAAATGATATTTTCTTATCTTAGTTAATCTAATATTGATAATCAATAAGCCATTGAAAATTGTTAATTTTTCATAAATATAACAATATCAAAATATAATTTACATTTTCATTATCTGTGCATCATTCTGATTAAAATGAACCTATGGATGAATATTTTATCTTAAGAAATAATGAAATGATGACTTTGATGAATATTTGTTATAAAATCTTAAAAATCAACATTCAAGCAAAACAAACTACATATTATTGATCTGTACACTTTTCTGAATAAAATTAACCTATTGATGGCTATTCTACCTTAAAAAATAGTAAAAAGGTGATTTTGATCAATAAAATCATCTAATTGCTTATAAACTCTTAATAAACAATATTATTACAAAAGTAAGCACATATTATTCATCTATAGATCATACCGATCAAAATAAACATATTGATAGATAACTTATCTTGAGAAACAGCGAAAATGTGATTTTGATGAGTTAAAACCATTTTAAAAGTTAAAATGCTAATAGCCAGTAAATAGACTAAATCAAGCAAAATAACAATATACATAAGCTTACTTAAATATAGTATTCTGGTTACTAAGGAAATAGCACCCTTAAACTTGCCTATAACCATGTCAATAATCATTTAAAAGAATTTTAAAACATTTAAATATTTAAAGGCTATAAAATTAGTCTACTAAGTCAATATTTTCTATATAATTTGTCCTTTCAGTACCATAAATCTACAATAGATTTACCCCTCTAGGTGCCTATTGGTATTACATAACCTTTGGGTGGAACAAAGATACCCTGGTGAGCTCCAGTTGACTTGGACATTGGTTGAAATAACTTTTAGTGTATTCATTATGTAATACTTAGCTGGTCAAAGCAAAAATCCAGACAATATTAAGTAATATATACCGAAAAATATGTGAATCAAAGAGTCAAAAAGACACCATGCTGAGTGCTAGAACTTTGAGATCCTGACATCAGATAAGATCTATATAAAATGTTGCATAATACCTAATTGACAGCTGCAATGAATGCTGGGTAAAATTTGTTAGATATCTATTCCTAGTCTGAGTTGAAATATGTTAGAGCAAATTACAAAAAGAGTCAACTGGCAAAATACAGGTCCTTCACAAAGTCAAACTTCAATAAAATATATCTTTTTACTTTGACTAAGATTAAAAAAGGTGTTTATTAGTCTGGTGTTAAGGAATGGCAGTGTTTTCTAATGTTGATACCTAAAATCTTAAGATACCTTAAATACTGGCACTTGTGTCACTATTCTAGATACTAACATGAAACATCTTTATAACAATAGAAGCCATGTGTAAATTCAACAAATTAAGATTAAAATGAAAAAATAAACAATTAACAGATCCTCAAAATCATTTTGAATCGACCCCCATTATACGATGTCAGGGCTTTTTCAGCCTATCTCACGGGGCCGATATTCGGCCCCGTTCCCAATGCCAAATAACGACCATTTTTCCCAATTTCAAGAAAAAAATTCCCAATCTCGTTGAATAATTTCCTTTGAACAAGATGCCTTTGAAATTTACAAAAGAAATCACGAGATTTCAACTTTCGCGGATCGTTTGTTTACTTTTGATCGGTGACCCGTGAAATCCGCTATCCGTGAAAAACATTAGTGAATTTTTTTCGCCGCACTGCGGGTTATTCAACATAAAATAACTGTCAAAACTAACAATTTTGTCATCAATTTACCTTTTAATAGCCGTTTTAAGTTTATAATGCACGAACTTATGTTCTATTGTTTGAAATGAAATCACACGAACCATTACGATATATTGTCATATATTTTCGCGACCCCGCGAGATCGCTAATTTGTTTGAAACATTTTTGATCCGCGTTTGTTATAAAATAAATATTTGTTTATATTCTTTCATCTCGAATAAACGAGTGTTGCCTCAGGGAGCGACACAAACAAAAATTTGATTCCGTTTTCGTGCGAGTGCTCTCAAAATAAACCCAAAACAACAGTGATTTTCTTTTTTGTCAACAGCATCTTAACTGGTTTAGTTTTAAGAATTTTCGTCTGACAGATCTGCTTGTGTTTTAAATCAAACAGTTACAAAATTATTTGATTTAACTCCAATACACCTTGTCAGAACCCATTGTGCAGTATATTTCAATACTGTAACATTGGTTACCAACTTACCAGGGATGCACAAGAATGTTTTAGATAATTCAAGGTCTCAGACATATTTCATTATGTTAGAAGATAAAAAAAACTTATCATTTTTTCATATTATTTTACTTGTAAAGAGCGCATGGAATTTAAGTAATTTAAGCAAGTAATAAAGTTCAATCAAAATAAGAATCATAAAAAGTAATGGATTCAAGAGAATTTGCAATGAATACCTTACTGAATTGTCTGAACAAACTTTTGAAGGGCACTGCAACACCTTCAGAGACACCAAAGCAAGGCATACTGTATAAAGATTTAATGCAGAAAAATTAAATTATGGAATTTTCAAATTGGTTGGATTTGTCGATATTTTTTCCCAAATCTGACTATTTACTGCGTTAAAAATTCCCAATTTGGGCAGGGGCCTTTTTCCCAAAACCCCCTGAAAAAGCCCTGGATGTGCACACGCGCAGCTGATTCGGAACTGGTTGAAACACGTGTCTCTGCAAAACAGTGTCCCTAACAAAATGCATGGATATTTGCTCATGATTTTTCCTGAAAACAAAGTAATGATAGAAGAACATATTGCAATTTGATTTTTTTCATTTAAGAGTACTTTGAGGATTTTACAATACGATATGTGTACAGTTATTGACCGGCGTCGCCCAATTTTTAATGCAAGCGTCCCTAGTCGTCTAGGTCCTAAGGCGCTTGACAGAATGTAAACTGTTCCTCGAAAATGAAAATTTAATAATGTGAAGCTAAAAGGGTGTTCTATTCAAAGGACCAATTGTTTTTATTATCTGTCTGATATTATTTTCACAAAACCTCTCGTACAAAAAAAGTTAACCGGAACTGGTTCATAATCGGAACTGGTTGACAAACTGTAAGTCATTTTTAAGTAGCATGAAGCAATTCCTCTGGGTGCTAAACATATATTTAATGGTTATGTAGTTTTTATTATCAATATGTTGCCAGGTGTGTAGCTACCAGTATGCAGAGTATGCAGCTGCGTACGTATTGATCCAGAGAAATCGTAAAATTACAAACGCTAAAAATGCAATAAAACTTGTGTGTAAAACAAAGCTGTTTGTTATATTTTAATACTCTTGCGTCAAGTTACATTTCAATGGGACTTGTGAGTTGAGTTTACGGGTAAAATTCGTTGTATTTGACTTCAGTCTTTATAATTCTTAAACGCTGGTTGGAAATTAATTATAATTGGTACCAATGTCTTCCTATGTTTGTGCCCGGAATGAATTATACTAACTCTTTCCGTAAAGTTGTCGAATTTCTCCTGAGATGATCTACAGAAAAAACAAATTCGGGGGGAGGGGATGCCCTTGACCCCTAGAGTTCTGTGTACACATAAAAAAGCTCTTGCTACGCCCCTAGTTGCATTATTCTGCAAAATGTTTAAAATTAAAATATGTTTGTGGTTCGAAAGTTTGGACCCCCCCTCTAGAAAAAGTTTGGACCCCACCAGAAAAAAAATCCTGGATCTGCCTCTGAAGCGAGAGACAATGAAAGAATCGTGGTAGTCACATGGTTGAGCCACGATGCTGACAAAATTCCTTTATTCCTAATTCATGTCTGTTCGTTCAAGCTAACTTATATAGCAACATGGTAGTGTCTGCTTACGACTATTGAGGTTGTGTGTTCGCATCTCAGTTTGGACAATGAATTTATAAGGATTTGCAATTGGTGTCCAAGGTAAATATTTTACTAGAAACATGATTGTACCCTCAGAATTGCCACAGACGATCATGCTCCAAGAATCTGAGGACAAATTCAGCTTAGGAGTCATTGGTGTATGTAGCAGAGGTATGATATGGCACTCATACTCTCTTACCACTAAGCTAGATTTTATGGTGACATAGTAGAGTATGGTCTTATGACTAGAGTCTAGAGATTGTGGGTTCAAATCTGATCAGACAATGGATTTTATTAGGTTACAATGGGTTCAAATTTGAAAAAAGAATATGGGGTTTGATGTTAATAGTTATTCTTTTATCATCTTTTCAGATGTTAATGTAGATTTGGTCAGTTGAATTTGGTAGAATAAATGGTAACCCAGTGTATGACATCTAGATATTGTTAGCTATGTGACTTATTGATGTTCATCTATTTAAAATCAGCCTTACCACAGAGTTTCTACTGTAGTGCAATACTTAACAAGATAAATGGTAAGCTATTGAGTATTGTCATTTGATTTATCCAACATTTTTATTTTCAGGTCTGATTAGATATTGTATTGGTACTATTACAATCAACAAAACATTGATTGTCTGAAACTGCTTAGCATAAGTAATAAGTATTGAGAAACCAAATAGTACTTACTAGAATTAAAGATTTTGTATTGCATTACTTTTTTTAAAACATTAAGGAGTTGCTTATCCCAGGTCAGAGCTCATATTTAAGTAGCACACCTGGATTTCCTGAATCTAGTGTCACGAAAGGTGTACCGGTTCGAATCCCACCCAGGGAGGTTAATTATACCCTTTCATGAAAATTTGACAAATTTCATTTTTCCTCCATTAATACGGTATATGGAAAAATTTCCAGTCTTGTGGAAGGGAAGGTGAGAACTGGTTATAGACAAGGGTCCAGGAAAGATAAGTTAAGTGCTCTGGACGCCGTGAAGTAACCTTTAAAATAGTGTGGACACGTCGTTAAACCCAATATAGATAATTAATTATACAATGGTGGACACATTGAGTTAGCTCCCCCTGATTGTTAAAAAGTTTGCATATAATTTTGTGGTACTTATTAATTCTGGGTGTCCCTGGTGATCCTATGTTTAACTAGTATCAAGCTTTCTTCTTATGATATCTTATTTGACAACTTATTGTTTATATATTTATTAGAATCATTTCAGAAGATCTAAATCAATATGTGCACAATTTCATACATGTAACCGGACCACTAAAACATTTAGAACCTGCAGCATTTTATTAATTATAAAGCTTGATTTTTCAAAAAAAATTAGAGCTTATCCTTCGGCATCAGCATTGTCATTGCTTGTAAGGTTAAAGTTTTTTTTATTAGTCTTAATCTTCAACACTATCCTACCTATTTTTTGAAAGTTGGTATACCTATTCAATAGGACCTTTATTAACCATACTGTGAACGGACATAAATTTGGATGATTTTTTTTATTAGTAATTAACCTTTTACTCTATACAAATTGCAAAATATGAGGCAAGTTTTTTTCTGAATAGAGTTTTTTCAATACTAATCAATATACAAAATGTACTTATGTTGTCATAAGTATTTGTCGTTACTACATGTACATAAATATTAAGGGAGGTAAATCTAGATGTATTATTTTTGAAGTTTTGTCCCTTTATAACTTAATATTTAAGATTAAAATTTTGTTTAAATTGAGTTATCATTAGTAATTATAAAAATATTCTATTGAAAAGGGTATATTTATTTATCAGTGCTACATCTACATGACATTTTAAGGGAGGTAATTCTCGACAAATTATTTTGCAATTATGTCCCTTTGTACTACAATATTTAAATTTGTTCAAATTCATCAGTACTACTTGCTTATTTGGGATTTATCAATAGTTGTTTTGTTTTAGTTATTTATTGGGAATTATGCCCATCTGTTATGATGTCAACATGTTCTTGTCAAAATTCACCCTAGATCACCAAAATGGCCTCAACAAAGATAGTAAACATTGTGCACTTGTGGGTCTGCAGCAAGCCTTACTTGTAATTTGAAAATTTAAAAGCTAATATCATGCAAAGTGAATAGACTAAAAGCTGCCATATGCGGCTGTTAGAATCTCTTAATGGTCATTTACTACAATGTTGCCTTCATGTTCTGTGTTTCACTACTCCATCTCCCTCTTTGCCAGATTTGTTACAGTCAAGGTTGCAAAACCTACATTAACAATTTGGTTAACAACAGCCTGGAACTTGATATGTTAATGCACTTACTGAAATATTCCTCGTATGTTACTCTGCAAGACACATTTATATACAACAGTACAGTTAAAAACATTATCAGTACAAGACAAGGTTAACTTAGTTTGGGTTATCTCCCTTGTATCAGGTTTATAATAAAACATTATACCCATTTTATAATAATACGTTATACCCATTTAATTGATAACATTATATGCTTGACCATTTATTGTGGCCCATAAGCACATAAAAATGTATCATTTAACAATATGAAAAAAATACAAGGAGGTCAAATGTATATTTATGATAAATTTACAAGAAAAGACACATGTTACTGATAATTTCTGGTGTAAATGTTGTTTTTTTTTTGTAGTAATACTAAGATTTTGTTTGTGATTGACACCATCCATTGTTTTGAACATCCAGTGATTTTGTTTGCCTGATGTGCATTGTCTAAATTTAAATTTTTATTTGTCAAAACTCAGTTAATCACCACCAAGTAAAGAACCAAGTGTATTTTTATGCAAATCAAATACTTTGTTTAAACTTGAATGTCAATTAAGGTTACAGATACTGGTATAGGGTATCAATAGTGTAACCTTCCACACCAATAAAATTGTGGATTCTAGCACATCAAATGAATAATTTCAATGGGTGTACAATAGGTCTTATGCCTCCTTGGAGGTGTGAAGCTGGTCATACGATGGCTTTGAGTTTTCTATCTACTGTATAACAATTTTGTACAGTTAACGCCCGTTAACTCTGTTGTGTCTTGAACTTACAAAGTCAATGTATATTACTATATAAACATACAACACCGTGGTCATAATAAATCTCATACCTGATACATTGTAGCAAAAACTTCAATGATTATTGACTTACATTGCCATACAATAACTTTTAAACAATGGCATCTGTTTGTCTTTAATCAAACATTTATCTTCAAACAATCTTTATCATAAAACCATAAAGTATGATAATATGCACAACAATTTGTCAGCCAGGATCCAGCCCTGTTCACCTCTCAGAGTTACACTCAGCCAGGATCTAGTTAAATTATCCTCTCACTCTCATACGTGCTTAACACTAAGCCAGTATCTAGCACTGAACTCCTCACTCTGATACATGCTGAAAAGCTAGGCAGGATCTAGTACTGTACTCCTCTTACTCTCATACATGCTCAACAGCTAGCCAGGATCTAGCACTGTACTCTTCTCACTCTCATACATGCTCAACAGCTAGACAGGATCTAGTACTGTACTCTTCTCACTCTCATACATGCTCAACAGCTTGCCAGGATCTAGCACTGTACTCTTCTCACTCTCATACATGCTCAACAGCTAGCCAGGATATAGCTCTATACACCTCCCACTCTCAGAGTTGATGGTCAACAGCTAGCCAGGATCTAGAACTGAACACCTTAACTTAAGAGTTGTATCTTGGCCATGGCTCTTTATTCTTTATCTGGTGACAAATACTCACCCTGCCTCTGTTTCTAAACAGTTCAACTATTATAATAAGGTGGTGCATAGGAGAGGCGCAAGCTGGTGTTTAGCCCCTTTCATTGTTTGATTTTTTTTATTATTTACTTTTATGTACTTCGGACTAGTTTCAGAATTCTAATTCACATTATAAGTATTATGAATGATTTCTTTCTCTATTCATATCTACTGTTTTATTTAATCACTGTATCACAGTTTTATTAATTTATTTGATTATCAAATGTGAGCACAGGAAATATCTGTGGTATTTTTCCATTCTCTATTTTTGTAATTTTTTTTTAACTGTAGTATTGACAATAGAATATATTTTGAAATCAAATTGTTCGTTTATTTCCTGCAGTACAAACAAACTTCCATTGTCACAATAATGATATGTTTACAAAGAACAAAATAGATTTGTCTGCATATATACAACAGTACAGTTAAAAACATTATCAGTACAAGACAATGTTAACTTAGTTTGTGTTATCTCCTTTGTATCAGGTTTATAATAAAACATTACACCCATTTTATAATAAAACATTATACCCATTTAATTGATAACATTATATGCTTGACCATTTATTGTGGCCTATAAGCAGATAAAAATATATCATTAACAATATGAAAAAAATACAAGCAGGTCAATTATATATTTATGATAAATTTACAAGAAAAGACACATGTTGCTGATAATTTCTGATGTAAATGTTTTTTTTGTAGTAATACTAAGATTTTGTTTGTGATTGACACCATCCATTGTTTTGAACATCCAATGATTTTGTTTGCCTGATGTGCATTGCCTAAATTAAAATTTTTATTTGTCAAAACTCAGTTAATCACCACCAAGTAAAGAACCAAGTGTATTTTTATGCAAATCAAATACTTTGTTTAAACTTGAATGTCAATTAAGGTTACAGATACTGGTATAGGGTATCAATAGTGTAACCTTTCCACACCAATAAAATTGTGGATTCTAGCACATCAAATGAATAATTTCAATGGGTGTACAATAGGTCTTATGCCTCCTTGGAGGTGTAAAGCTGGTCATACGATGGCTTTGAGTTTTCTATCTACTGTATAACAATGTTGTACAGTTAACGCCCGTTAACTCTGTTGTGTCTTGAACTTACAAAGTCAATGTATATTACTATATAAACATACAACACCGTGGTCATAATAAATCTCATACCTGATACATTGTAGCAAAAACTTCAATGATTATTGACTTACATTGCCATACAATAACTTTTAAACAATGGCACCTGTTTGTCTTTAATCAAACATTTATCTTCAAACAATCTTTATCATAAAACCATAAAGTATGATAATATGCACAACAATTTTACTCATCAGCCAGGATCCAGCCTTGTTCACCTCTCAGAGTTACACTCAGCCAGGATCTAGCTAAATTCTCCTCTCACTCTCATACATGCTCAACACTAAGCCAGTATCTAGCACTATACTCCTCTCACTCTCATACGTGCTCAACACTAAGCCTGTATCTAGCACTATACTCCTCTCACTGTACTCTTCTCACTCTCATACATGCTCAACAGCTAGGCAGGATCTAGCACTGTACTCTTTTCACTCTCATACATGCTCAACACTAGGCCAGGATCTAACACTGTACTCTTCTCACTCTCATACATGCTCAACAGCTAGGCAGGATCTAGCACTATACTCCTCTCACTCTCATATGTGCTCAACAGCTAGCCAGGATCTAGAACTGAACTCCTCTCACTCTCATTCATGCTAAACAGCTAGCCAGGATCTAGAACTGTACTCTTCTCACTCTCATACATGCTCAACACTAAGCCAGGATCTAGCACTGTACTCTTCGCACTCTCATACATGCTCAACACTAAGCCAGGATCTAGCACTGTACTCATCTCACTCTCATACATGCTCAACACTAAGCCAGGATCTAGCACTGTACTCTTCTCACTCTCATACATGCTCAACAGCTAGCCAGGATCTAGCACTGTACTCTCCTCACTCTCATACATGCTCAACACTAAGCCAGGATCTAGCACTGTACTCTTCTCACTCTCATACATGCTCAACACTAAGCCAGGATCTAGTACTGTACTCTTCTCACTCTCATACATGCTCAACACTAAGCCAGGATCTAGCACTGTACTCTTCTCACTCTCATACATGCTCAACAGCTAGCCAGGATCTAGCACTGTACTATTCTCACTCTCATACATGCTCAACACTAAGCCAGGATCTAGCACTGTACTCTTCTCACTCTCATACATGCTCAACACTAAGCCAGGATCTAGCACTGTATTCTTCTCACTCTCATTTATGCTCAACAACTAGCCAGGATCTAGTACTGTACTCTTCTCACTCTCATACATGCTCAACACTAAGACAGGATCTAGTATTGTACTTTTCTCACTCTCATACATGCTCAACACTTAGCCAGGATCTAGCACTGTACTCTTCTCACTCTCATACATGCTCAACACTAAGCCAGGATCTAGCACTGTACTCTCCTCACTCTCATACATGCTCAACACTAAGCCAGGATCTAGCACTGTACTCTTCTCACTCTCATACATGCTCAACACTAAGCCAGGATCTAGTACTGTACTCTTCTCACTCTCATACATGCTCAACACTAAGCCAGGATCTAGCACTGTACTCTTCTCACTCTCATACATGCTCAACAGCTAGCCAGGATCTAGCACTGTACTATTCTCACTCTCATACATGCTCAACACTAAGCCAGGATCTAGCACTGTACTCTTCTCACTCTCATACATGCTCAACACTAAGCCAGGATCTAGCACTGTATTCTTCTCACTCTCATTTATGCTCAACAACTAGCCAGGATCTAGTACTGTACTCTTCTCACTCTCATACATGCTCAACACTAAGACAGGATCTAGTATTGTACTTTTCTCACTCTCATACATGCTCAACACTTAGCCAGGATCTAGCACTGTACTCTTCTCACTCTCATACATGCTCAACACTAAGCCAGGATCTAGCACTGTACTCTTCTCACTCTCATACATGCTCAACAGCTAGCCAGGATATAGCTCTATACACCTCCCATTCTCAGAGTTGATGGTCAACAGCTAGCCAGGATCTAGCCCTGAACACCTTAAGAGTTGTATCTTAGCCATGACTCTTTATTCTTTATCTGGTGACAAATACTCACCCTGCCTCTGTTTCTAAACAGTTCAACTATTATAATTAGGTGGTGCATAGGAGAGGCGCAAGCTGGTGTTTGGCCCCTTTCATTGTTTGATTTTTTTTGTTATTTACTTTTATGTACTTCGGACTAGTTTCAGAATTCTAATTCACATTACAGTAAAACTTGGATATAACATACTCGCTGGGCCATAGAAAAAGGTATGATATAACCATGGTATGTTATATCCATATAGCATACTAAGTATATTATATATCGGGATGAAAAACGGGCCAGAAAAGATGGTATGTTGTTGTAACCGAGTGTATGTTATAACCGACTGTGTTATATCCGAGTTAAACTGTATAAATATTATGAATGATTTCTTTCTCTATTCATATCTACTGTTTAATTTAATCACTGTATCACAGTTTTATTAATTTATTTGATTATCAAATGTAAGCACAGGAAATATTTGTGGTATTTTTCCATTCTCTATTTTTGTAATTTTTTTTTTAACTAGTATTGACAATAGACTATATCTTGAAATCAAATTGTTCGTTTATTTCCTGCAGTACAAACAAACTTCCATTGTCACAATAATAATATGTTTACATAGAACAAAAAGGATTTGTCTGCATTTCATGCTTTTCAGCAATAATGTGTTACAAATTTTGTTGGTACCTTCTGCACATGGACCAAAAAGCCCATAAAATTGAGTATTGAATTAAATTAAAATTTTTATTTTTTATTTTTTTACTGGGTTTAACACCATGTGTCAACACAATTTAGATCATTTTACAGCATTCAGGGCACCTAACCTAGCTTTCCGGGACCCTTGTCTATAACCAGTACTCATCTTCCCCTACCATAAGGCCAGAAACATCCATATTTTCTATTCAATGGAGAAAAATTGCCTTTATTGTCAAATTTTCTTGGAAGGGTATAACCTCCCTAGGTGGGATTCGTACCCATACCCCCTTTGGGATACAAGTTCCAAATCCCGGCGCACTACCAACTGTGCTATAGACTTGAGTTTTAAATGGCGAAATAAATTTTACTTTACTTTTTATAAAAATAATTCTCAAATATTTACGAGCAGACATCCATGACTGTCTTGGGTCTGAAATGCAGTTGGTACATTAGTAACACGCTGGGCTTGCAAATCTGGTTTCCTGAAAGGGAATGGGTTAAAATCCCTCCCAGGGTAGTTATTCCTGTCCATGAAATTTTGCGAATTGTGATGATGTAAATTTATTTTATGGAGTTACTTGTATTAAATTAATAAAAAAAATAATTTGGTGTATTTATATTTTTGCAGTTCTGTATTGTGTTCTATTAGTCCTGGGTATGACTTTAAACTGCATCCATCTGTGGCATCCCAATGTGGATGTGGGAAAGTGAGGCTGCCCTTTACCACAGTTGTCTCCAGGCTCCCCTTAGGCAAGGGTCAGCACCTGAAATTGCCTCCCTTCTCAGGGTTACGAGCTGCCTCAACAAGAAAGAAAGAATCACATTGTGGTTAGTACTGACCAATGCAGTAGCCTTAGTGGATTGGTGGATGAACTTTGTTTGTGGTCAGCAACAAAAGGGCAAAGGTATGAAACTATTTACTTAACACTCTTTCATCTTATGATGAAATCACTAGATCCAGCAATGAAATTAAAAATAATTATTTTGAAATAGATCACAAGTCTTGAATGAAATCAAGGTTTAGATTTTAGACTCATCTGTTTATGGGAGAAACACACTAGTCCACAATATTGTAGTGTGGTTTCTTAGTACTTGATTTTATGTAATCAAAGTAATTTTTATTTAGTGTGTGTGGCCTAGAAAATAAGAGCATAGATATATAAAGACATTCCGTAAAGTGTTTTGACATTACTAGACATTAGGTCCAGTGATCTTAAAGAAGAATCACTGGACAGAATCAGGTTTTGTTGGACTGAAGAAATCGTCAAAATAACAGATTTTTGCACCTTTATCAACAACAATTTTTACTACTAATTGGATTAATTATGGGAATTCCATACGTCATGACAAATGACTGTTTAGACGCTACTCGGCCATTATAAATTATTTTGACTTTTAACTGAAGACAAACACAAAATAGGTTCCATATACTTATCAAGAATTTTGATAAAATAGCTGATACTTGTCAGGATTTTAATTTAAAAAAAAGAAATTGAACTGGACTTTCGGACCAGCTATGACAGAATTTTGGACCTAATGGAAATTTACCGTCAGGTTTGTTGGACCAGCACTCTTTGGAATCTCTGATAGATATTAATCACTTGTTGTTAAATGGATATAATTATAGAATATTTCTGACTATATTCATTCATTCCTGTTATTGAAAGCTAGCCACATCTTTTGTTAGATTGATGCCCTATGTTAAAAATTCACCTGTTGTTGGTTTCGTTTTCAGTTACAAAAATTCACCTTGGAATCAGCTTGTAATTCAAGAACCATCCCTGGTAAAGGAAGATAACAAGATTCATAAGATAAGTTACTGTTTCTTATACAATTATTTAGTGCTGTATTTATACTGAATACGGTTTTGTCATATTGGAACTTTTTGAATAAGTTGATATATCAGACGCGTATCTGCCATTACGCACTTTACCCATGTGTGTAACCTGGTTTCCAGAAATCAAAATCAAGTGCCAAAAACACATGAGAAATAGGATGCAGATTTCATAAAAATGGAATGGAACAAACGGTATTTTTGTTGTGTAATTAGCATACAACCAGTGGCCAAATTATCACCAAAAACATGGCAAAATGTACCTTAGCAAATGTAGCGAGAACAATTTCCTAGGGGGGGAGGCCTAGAGATGTGTCTGTTTATTGCAATACAAAGTCAAACCATTGTACTAACATTTTTTTATGTAAATTCTCCTTAAATTATTCTTGTAGTTTTAATGTACCATGATAAAAATCATAATGTTTGTAAAACTTTACTTGTTATAAATTTTCAGTATGTCATAGCCAGTGAACAGATTTCATCAGAAAAAGAATATAGTCAGTCAATAGATAAAGATGACAATGTTATTGTAGTACAGAATCAATAAAATTGTAAGTGTAGAATTTTTGTGTATCATTTGTTAAGAAGATAACTCAACATAGATTGTTTGACACTGTATACCTGGTAGTTTAATATAGAGTTAACTCCCTTGAATATCCCATGTCAAAAGATTGAAATGACTGGAGTGTGATTCAATTCGACATTTTTTTTTACAAAACAAGCAACAAATTGAATGTAAATCTTGTCTTAGTAGTCAACTTAAAGCCCCATTATCAAAAGTTATAGTTTTTGGACTGCAAAGAAAATAGACATTAATTTATTTCAAACACCTCAAATGAACAAGATTTTTAAATAAATGCAAGTATTGCTTAAATATATATATGTTATTTATTGCATTTTAAAGTGAAAGTAGAATGAAACCCAATGTAGAATTTGGTCGTCAAAAATTGAAACAATAGATTTGGTCACGGTATGTTTAAGATGAAGTCTTATTATAGAAAAACTTACTCCCAATGACATAATTGAGCTCCAAAACTACCCGGTATTGTGGATCAGGTATATTGATCATTATCGTATAATTGAATATGGTGTGCTCTTATAGCAGTACCCCATTTTTTTTAAGAAATGGACACTTTGTTAAACTTAACTTTAGAAAGCAGAATGGTATGAACTGTTCATTGTGTCTTCAAAACATGATATAGTTTGATAACTTCATGATTGTAAAAGAGTTTTCAAGCCTACTGTACTGATAACAAATATATCTTCATATAGTGGCTTTAAGTTACAGTGTATTATTATTGTTAACTATTATTTTAGAATAAAATGAAGAGAAAAGCAAAAGCTGAAGAAATAGATATGTTCGATGAACAATTTCCAGCTTTACTATTGATGTAGGATGAGGTAAAAGCTTTCATTCATTGTACTTGTCATGTGTTTTTGTTTGTTTGGGTAAGCAACGTAGCCTCACATTACACTGGTCATATCAAGGCAGTCAGTCAACCTACTTATCTGGAAAGGCTTAATCTCTAGATTTAGCTGTTAACCACTCGCTAAACACATACTTCCATGAGTGACTTACAACTTTCCTACATGATTAAGAATCAGTGGTAGGAGGAAGAATGTCAGGAGAAAATAATTTATGACCAAACTCCATGAAAGTACATGTATATCCTGCACGGGAATTGAAATCATGACTCCTCAATCAGTAGACTTGCATGCTAGCAACTGATATATAGTGGGGTGGCTTGTATATGATTAAATTTAGTAAGTGGTTTCATTTGATAAATCTTAAATTATTTGTTTTAAGGATGACAACATAAACTAATGTCATGACCAACTGGAAGAAAGAAATCAGACGACAAGTCTTTAATTGGATCAGCACATCGACAGAAGAAAAATAAGCTAAGAACTTTACATTTACCTAAATCTTTTTCTGCCAAGTCAATACTGTCATTAGATAGAGATATATGTTGACCCCTTATATCAAAATGTTTACTTTACAGATCCAAAGAATAGTTTGGATATCTAAAGTGATCATTTTCCCATGAATCTGGCTTCATTGAAATATTTGTTAGCCATTTTTTACCAATCCAATATATGGTGCACTTGCAGGTTAATTGGTACTGTAATTGTTGTCTACTCATGTAAAGCTATATGCAAATGTATATGTTTAAGGTAATGGCACAAGAGTACTCATTAATGTTGCAAGTTCTCATGGTTTGGTGTAAAACTGGCTAGCCTTCATTTTTTATTGAAGTCTGGTAGTTGGCTAGATTAGTTTAGAATATAGTTAGATAGTTTGGACTTTTTTCTCTACTCATTGCATGTGGAACAAAAATCAATAATGTACAACATGTATTCCATATAAAAAATACCATAATTGCCTTTACATTTGAATTAAAATAAGTAAAATGTTTCTTCATTTTACTCTGTACTTTATACACTCTTATATGATTTATAAAATTTTAAATGTCGACTAAATTCTAACAGTATTTACAATTAACAGAGAGAGAGAAAGTCCTTCGTGCAAACATCTTTTCCTCCATAGCTGTTGCATGAACCTAATTATTGTAGTTTTTGTACTCTGAGTCATTTCGGCGGCTCTGGTTTTGATTTTGGTTCTAATACTTTCTAAATTATCGAAAACACATGCTTACATTTTTTCATCGGTTTTGCTTTTAGTTAAAAAGAATCTTTTTCATTGTACAAATGAAATCTAATGTTTGTTTTTTTTTTAGTTGCTTTCTGTAATAATCTGTCATGAACTCTCATTGTTTTACATTCAAGCTTATTGAATATACAAAACGTATTTATTTTTGTCGGAACTTTAATCTTGTAATAGTTTACTCACATTGACCCGAGACTAGGTTTACAATTACAATATCATTCATTTATTTTTGTTAGATAAGTTAGTCACAGAGTTGATACTAAACGTTATTTGTATTCATTTGTTTCTGGTCAATATGAACAAGCTATATATTTGTAAAAATTGGAGGAAAAGATGTAATTTTAGTGTGGAATACCTATGTTAAACTTGTCATTCTTATGTAGGAGCAGTAGTCCAGTGGTAGGATATGCGCCTAGGAATCGAGAGGTCTTGGGTTTGAATCCCACTAGAGGCCTGCTAATTACCTGGAGCAAAAAATTTACCTGCCATTGCTTTACTTCACCCGAGTGTAAATAGATACATGCTAGGGTCATGCACTGTATGCTGTGGCTGCAATCTGTGCCCTATGTTAACAGTTGGTGTGTGACTCAATGATCGGGGAAGTTAATGTCAAGAGTCAACTGAACAGTCACCAAATACTATAAAATAGACTTTAAAAATCTTTAACTTTAACTTTTAACTTTACTTTGTCACAGTTTGCTTGCAAATTGATGCAATATTGCATCTGATAATTTTGGGATAAGGTATAATCTTTACTTGAAAATACAGCGCCCACCAAAAGTTTGGGGACGAATAAAAATAATTAAAATTCATATATTTCAATTTTTGGTAGAACCAAATTTAAAAAAAATATATTTTATATGGTTAGTGATAAAATGAAAACAAATTTCATGAATGCATCATATTTAAAGATTCAGCATCTGAAATCCCAAAGCCTCAAAAACCAAGTTCAATGTATTTTTTCTATAACATTGATTTTTTATCTACTTTGTTTGTCTCAACAACAAATCACATCAGCAAAAAAGTAAACAAAAGTAAAAGTATTTTAAAAACCAACGGTGATAAAATTTTGATACTATGTAACAGGCTTAAAAATTGAAAAGGTCTTCAAACTTTTGGTGGGCACTGTATTCCCATGCCTTTATTTAATGGTGTAGATATTAATGATGGCAATGAAGTTAGTATAGTCCAACAGAATTAACCTGAGCTTGAACTCCCTAATAATAGTAATTACACACTTCACTTACATTAAATCGTGAGTTTCCGTATGCGTGTATACGGTTATACACGTGTCATTAACAACCGATGTGACAATAAATCAATTTATTAAAAGTGGCATGTTATTGTTCATTTAATTTTGGACCCATAAGTTTTTGGGGAAACAAGTAAGTCAGCAATATTATGGCACAGTTTCAAAGTATTTATTCTTATGAAAACAACATTAATTGTTCAGCACGTTTATTTGTCCAAAGCTTCCGATAAAGTACGATTTACAAACAAGGACAATAATAGCCTGTAAATACTGAGTTTAATATTTTCTTGCATAAAGGTCAAGCTCAGGTTGATTCTGTTGGACTATATTTTAAATTGAAATTCTGATCAGTCTCTGCTAGACTGCTGTCAAATGGAAATTTCTGTTGTTTAAATGGACTTATTTGAATATATTAGTGTTTCCACATTCTTATTTTAAGTCTATCACTCCTAACACAGCCTATTTGTATACATGTAGGTACATACAATCTATAATATTTAGTATTCTTATCTATTTATAGTCTTAACCCGGGTCGATAGCGCAGTTGGTAGCGCGCCGGGATTTGGATACTCGTGCCTGAGGGGGTGCGGGTTCGAATCCCACCAATGGAGGTTATACCCTTCCATGAAAATTTGACAATAATGTCGATTTTCCTCCATTAATTAGATAACATGGAGAAGATTCTGGCCTTGTGGAAGGGTAGTTGAGTACTGGTTATAGACAATGGTCCAGGAAAGCTAGGTTAGGTGCGCTGGACGCCGTGAAATGACCTAAATTGTGTTGATACGGCGTCTAAAAATATATTTAGGCTAGTGAAAATTATTCCTTCAATATAGTCCAGCTTGTTGATAACGTGTTTTCTTTATTTGGTATGCAATGTATCGATATCGGTACAATATTTCTGTGAAAGTAAATGGTGGGTAAGGAGTTGTAGACTTTCATTCAATCTAATCCAAGGAAAACATATGTCAAGGGCTTAATGGGAAACATTTCTTTCTCATATTTAAAAATTTTTTTTTAAATATCTATGGAAATACCAAGTATGAATACTAGTATTTTAACCCAGTGCAAATGTGTATAATATCTGAGAGAATTTGAAAAATCTAAAAACTTGTGAAAGTTAATAACATTTATCTGTTAATCCCTTGACATAAAGTTTATTAATATTAACCTGTTTAAATGAGTACATCCACATCATTTTTGATCCCAGAGGTGATTAAGATTCTCCTAAATCCTGAATCCAGAATCTGATTACTTCCAGGTTAAAAAATGATGCAACTTTTCACACAAAATCTTATAAAAATTTATTGTAAGTCAATTTCACAAATTTGCTGTTCAAAGTCAGATGGATAATTAACATAACTATGATAATATTTTTATAATACTCAATGTATACAATATTCTACCTAATTCAAAAATATTTGGAATTGATTGTCTAGAAAATTACCGTATTAAGAATGTTTCTTGCTTAAATTGACTTACAATGATTTTTGTCATAAGATTTTTTGTGAAAAGCTACATACTAGATATGTTACTTTGAATCTTCCTCTGGAACAGAGATGAGAAGCTGATATTCAGGTATAAGTTGTAGAATACTAACACTGTTTCTTGCTACAGTACTTTTTAAGTGTATAAATCTATAAGATCTGACCGATAATTGTTTTAAAATAAAAACAAAATGAAATATGCATTTGTTTCTATTCTTAATGTTTGTCACACAAAAAATAATTTTCAGTGAAATTTAGTACACACAGTTGTTTGCATTTTAATAAATTCTATAATATCTGAATCATTGCTTGTGAACAATTTCAAATAAAATTTTAAAACCTAAAGTCATGTTTTACAGCATCCATTCATTAGTTATTGTACTTATTCAGGCTATTTGGAGTAAATTTTCATATGATACTGTGAACTAGTGAAGTACCAAACTGTACATGATGTGCAATATATATACTATATATCAGATATATGGTGGCTGATTTACGCCATGAAACATTTTATTAGTCATATTGTCGCATATATTGTTGTATTTTTGTTTCTTTGCTGCAAAGATTAGAAAAAATGAAAACACGAATATACAACAATCTGTTAATTTGAGGTATCTTTGGTTTTTCCGATTTTCTAATTTTCACGGCAAAGAAATGAAAATATGACAATTGGCATAAATCAGCCAGCATACATATAAGATTAATACACTTAATAAATTGCTAATGGGACTATCTCATGTAAAATGCTCTTGTTTGTTTGTTAGGTTTATTTTCCATGAAAATGTAACAAAAATGTCAGTTTACTCCATTAATACAGTATACAGAGAAGTTTCTGGCCTTGTTCAAAAGTTTTTATTACAACTGGGGTTGTTTATTACTTGTAATATTTATATATGTTAAAATTCTTAACATTTCATTTAGATAGTCACATTAGCTGGACAGTACTGTAGTAAAAATCATGAAAGGGGATTTGTAATGCATGTAAATTACATTTAGTAGAAGCTGAGAATACCACACAGCCCTGGGGACTGACAAGACTGTTTCATTTTCCCTAACAGTCCTGTATTCTCAATGCAACATATAACTTTAGAAGCAATATTTTCTGGACCAAATATAATTTTGTGCAGTTTCTCAACTTTCCCCTTTTCAATGTGTGAAATTCTCAGCTTTTTCTGTAGAACCCTTCATGACATTTAACATTAGTTAAAAAGCCAACTACCAACATTTTAGATACACATTTATCTTTATGTAATAGACAATATTTGACTTGGACATATGTTTTACTGTGTTCACTATTTTTATAGTTCTATGTCTTTAATATAGTTATCTAAATAAGTCATGTATTTTAAGAAAGTTGGGATAGATTTCAAAACTCAAAATTTGTAGCTACAATATATGACCAATAGGGGGGAAGGGGGTGGGAAGTTTCGGTGGCAGTAGTGTTGATGGATCAGTTGACTAGTCAGTTATATATAAAATTCTGGCAAGTTGCATGTTGGAGAATTACTTCACTATTGCAATCTGTGTTGGTAAAACTTTACTTCAGTTTTGTTTGGGGGATGTATGGGGATCTGGCTCACAGTTATAGCCTACCAGTTGAATACCAATCTCATTACATTCATGTTCAAGCTACAATATCTGATCAGGACACAGAAATGACAAAATTGATTACTGTTAATTTCTTTGTGCAAGACATTTACCTACAGTTGTTCCATTCAAGTTCAACTCAGGTGTAAATGGGTACTGTGTGGAATCAGCTGCTTGAAGAGGATTTCAATGATCGGGGGTTAAAGTATGAAATTGTTAAGTTGGCTGAACTTGTACATGGATGCAGACTTTAAACCACACTTAAACTTTTTTAATAAAAACATTATGTTCATGGAGACTGACTGCATGGAGATGTAGTCCAACAATGTTAACTAGAGCTTGAACTACCAATATCATCAAATTTTGAGTTTCTTGTAATAGAAGCATGATAGTAATTGTGGCCATTATTATTATTCAGGATGGTACACACTTAAAAGATTAGCCTCAATTGTAGATTATAAGTTCAGCCTGTTTGTCCTTGTGATTGAAATTCCCAAACTTTCAACACTAAAAATTAGACAAAAATTCAAAGTATTAGATAAATGTGTATTCATTTATAATGATCAAGCTTATGTTGATATTGTAGGACTGTGATAAGTTTTTTAGTTACAAACTAGGCCGCAGGCCAGTGAGATGCATGTAATCTGACTTTAATGAGATTGGTTAAATTCTGTTAAATTATACTGTGAGCTAGATAAGTTATGATTTCATGATATCATCACCAGGTCTATTTCATGTATATCATCACAGGTGTTCCCTGTGTAAGGAACTAATTCTTGTGATTGGTGCTCTATTTTGTTGGACTACTTATGTAGGATTGTTTCAAGGGCTGTAATATTAAATCGACTAGATTGATTATAGCTAGCTCAGGATAACATGAGAACTATATAATTGACATGTTTATTGAATTGTGAATTCAAGTCTTGTTATGACTTAACTACATGTAGTTATGTTTCTAGGGTTTTGTTTCAATACATTTTTAAGATTGTATCAGTATAAATGCAAGTAACTGCCATTTTTTATTATTTCACAAGCTTAATGTTAAGTGGATAACTAGTTACATAGATAGATGACCTGTTATCACTTTTCTCTAAACGAAATTGATTTTGCTACATTGTATTTATACAGTCACAGAGCTGGGTGGATAGCGCAGTTGGTAGCGTGCCGGGATTTGGATTCTCGTGCCCGAGGGGTTGCGGGTTCGAATCCCACACGGGGAGGTTATACCCTTCCATGAAAATTTGACAATATTAAATGTCGATTTTCCTCCATTGATTAGATAATATGGAGAAGTTTCCGGCCTTGTGGAAGGTTGGTGAGTACTGGTTATAGACAATGGTCCAGGAAAGCTACTAGGTTAGGTGCTCTAGACGCCTTGAAATGACCTAAATTGTGTTGATATTTGCGTCAACTCCAATAAATAAATAAATAAAGTCAGAGCTAGGAGTAAGCATGACAATGGTGCAATATGCGTATTTTAGATTTTGGGCAATTTCTATTTACAGATAAGTTGTGATTTACTAGTTATGTAACCACTTAATCACTTAAAATAAAGCTCATGAAATAATACAAAAATGGCAGTTGTATGTAGTAACTTACATCTATTTTCGGTTGTGATCATTAATGTAATAGAAAAACTAGTGATGTAATTAGTTTACCATATGATGAACTTGTTAATTTGGTAGTTAACTAGTTATGTAATAGTTAGCTACTTAAATAACATGTTAATTATGTAGTTATATGGTGGCAAAAATATGCCACTGTAGAGAATATCTCCAGACAAAATCTGGTGATGAAATCATGAAATCATTCTTTTCCCCTTCAGTTTGAAATGTCTGTAATGCAGAATCAAATTGATGGCATACATTCGGAACATCCTCGGCCATTCGCTACGAATAACCTCGGACATACTTAGGCGCCATTTTGAAACTATGTAAACAAATACACAATCGTTGAGGCGATGACTGAAGTTCCGTTTTTAATCCGTAAATTTAAAATTACACAGTTCAATGATACCGATAAACAAGATTTGTTTCAATTTAAAACAAATAACTCTGTATAGACAAAGATCTGTGTGTATACTATAAGAACTATTTTGCGTAACCGTTTCGTGCTTTGCCTCGCGTAGGTAGTAAAATCACCAAAATCCAATGAAGACCCCCACGAATCCTTCCAAGATTATTCATTCATAAAAGGTCGAGGATGTTCTGAATGTGATGGCATAGTCTAGTCTGGATTACCTGCCCCTTACCACTATCATTATCGGGTCAGGCAAACCGTAATAATGGCTGCCCCCCCTTAGTTATTATTTGGGTAACAAAATTTTTGTTTACCTTTCTTAATCTTGCATGATTGTTTGCTGACGATAGAACTTAAGGCCATGCCAAATCGGAATTCTGTTAAGCGTCAACTCAAATTTGACAAACTAAGTACCTATTCACAAAAACACACAAGCAGATAACGAAAACCAAATATTTTTATGACAAAAACAATGCATTATTCTTTTTTTTTTCAATGGAATAACATCATTGTAATATGAAACAATGGTCTGAACTTAATATAAAATGACTAGTGATTTTTTTACGTAAAATGTATATTGTATTAATGTCGCTGTTATGATAAATTGTTAAAGATGAATAACGTCGTTGCCGAACTCAATTTTCCCTGAATTAAATTGTCGTATTGAACCGGTAACATAGGAATTATTTAAGAAAATGTTACCAACAATTTTGTTTTTATATGCCCGAAAGAATTTCGGACATATTATGTATTACTCCCTGGCGTCTTTCAGTCTATCCGTCCGTCCGTACGTTAGCAATTTGGTTTCCGGAGCATAACTTAAGTTCCATTTGGCCCAAATATTCGAGCTTCATAGGATGATTGTCCATATCGGGTAGAAGACCCCTATTGATTTTGGGGTCACAAACTTGAAAGTCAAAGGTCAAGGTCACTATTACCATAAAACTGAAAACAGTTTACGGAGCATAACTGAAGTTCCATTTGGCCCACAATATTCAAACTTCATAGGATGATTGTCCATATCGGGTAAAAGACCCCTATTGATTTTGGGGTCACAAGGTCAAAGGTCAAGGTCACTATTACCTTAAAACTTTTTTCTCTACTTTGTTTTCCACAATTATTCATAATATGATATTCATCTGAAATATTCTCATGTCTTACAAATGTTTCATCTTAACTAAAAAAAACAACACTTTCAGGCATATAATGCTCCACCCAGCGGTGCTCTTGTTTATTTTGGTTGAGGACTCTAAAACCTACACGCACACGGACGCTTAACATAATTCCGATATGGCATGGCCTAAGTAGGAGTTCGGTACTACATGTATATAGGTAATGATTTCGATTTTTCTGATTGCACATATATTTAGCGAATGATTAACAGAAAACCATGTCTTAGAGTGATCACAATTCGGACCTGTATTAGTATCGTTAGAATTTGGGATACTTAATTTAATGATCCTTTGATTTAAGCCTGTGTAGTAAGAAAAATTAATGTTCATTTGAAAACATAATCATCGAATACCTAATTCATTGGGCGCAGCCATTATCATATTTTGCCTGACATACTTTTACCTCTCATAGTACAACTTGGAACCAGAAAAGGCATAATCCAGTTGGCCTTTTCACAAAACTTCCTAGGAAAAAAACCATAGTATTTTTAACAACATCTGTGAATTGGTGACCAGTACAATATTGATATCATTTTTTAAAGAGTTTTTTAAAAAGTTTTTTTAAATATTGTACATGTACCATTATTTTGTTATAATGTACAGTACTTTTAAACATGTTAATGTACATTAAAAAGTGTGTAAGAAGCTTGGTATATAATAATAATAATAATAATGATAATTATGATAATAATTATAATAACAGTAATAATGATGATAATAATAATGTTAATAATAATGATAATGATGATAATGTTAATAATAATAATAATGATAATGATAATGATGATAATGGTAAAAATTTTAATAATAATAATGATAATAATAATGATAATAATGATAATGATGACAATAATAATGATAATGATGACAATGATAATGATAATGATGACAATGATAATGATGATAATAATTATTCTAATGGTGATAATGATAACAATAACAATAATAATAAAGATCATGATTATAATAATGATGATATTATCATTGGTATGTAATTTTAGATGAAGATGTTAGTATGATAAAAACACAATTACAACATGATGTTCAGAATTATATTATATTCTTCATAATTTTAGAATATTTTGAACCCGGGTCGATAGCGCAGTTGGTAGCGCGCAGGGATTTGGATGCTCGTGCCTGAGGGGTGTGGGTTCGAATCCCACCTGTGGAGGTTATACCCTTCCATGAAAATTTGACAATTATGTCGATTTTCCCCCATTGATTAGATAATACGGAGAAGTTTCCGGCCATGTGGAAGGGTAGGTGAGTACTGGTTATAGACAAGGGTACAGGAAAGCTAGGTAAGGTGCACTGGACGCCGTGAAATGACATAAAATTGTGTTGACACAGCGTTAACTCCAATAAATAAATAAATAAAATAAAATAAATAAATAGAATATTTTGAATTGATAGTCTTGTACTAGGCATACCAGAAAATAATGGTGTTATGAATGTTTGTAATTGCTTCATACTTACAATGATTTGAATCACATGAGTTTTTTTGAAAACAGCCACAGGTTTTTATCTTAACTACTTTGTTTGAACGCATTAATTGGTTTTAAAGGAATAAAATAGTCTGTTATTGGTAGGACATAAGTAATCTTTCTATAGCATTTGATTTGGCAAATGTCTACAAATAAATGAATTTTGACAAAAACTTTTAACAAGACTACTAGTAATTACCTTCCTTGCATATGAAAGTAGGATATATTTTAAAATTGTGTCCATAAAAAGTCTATGTTGACATTATTGAAATATCTAACATGGTTATAAGTTTAGAAATACTTGTAGAAACAAATAAAACTATCTGTAGAATTATTTAGATGCCTTACATAGCTTTTAGTTGGGGATTTAATATCTTGAGTATATTAGACATAATCGACGTTCACTGACAGATATAAAACAAGCTTCTTATGATATGCCCGTTTAAAAAACTGTCCTATTATGTTATGGTGCTGGTCTTCCGTTCATCTGTCCATAATATCTTGTGCACATAACTCTTCATTCACTACTTCAACTATTTTCTTAAAGTTCTCTCTGAAACTCTCACTGAAGATGTATAGTTGTGCATAAAGGGAATGTTATTAAAATCATCATTTACTGATTCTAAATCATGTAGGCCAGTAGTCAGTCACTGATTAAGTATGCTCCTAGTAGTTGATTGACAGCTAAACCATGAGATTTAGCCACTGTGAGTAGGTGGACAAACTATACAATGTTTTGCTACGGCATTAATCCCAACTAAAAAACAACAAATAAAATTTAATATCTAAGTAACATGAGGTTATAAAATTGATATTCTATACAATCTAATGAAAGAATATTAATAATTACAAAGTAAATGATAATACTTCCCTTAATTACATCATAAAGATCATTTGTAAAGAATAACATATGAATAGTTGATGAACAATAATGAAAAAACATTGATAATTTAAATGAAATGAATAATTTATATATCTTGACATATAAAATGATGTTATGCTAGACAGTTGTCGTTTTAATCTGTAAAAACTGCTGAAGAATATCTGACATTTAAGTTTCTGGACTTGAATTGCACAAAACCATTTTAAACATTATATAGTGCCAACTATGTTCAACCCTTCATATATTTATTCTTATCGAATTTAACATTATAATGTAATATTACTGCTAAGTGTGTTATCAGTGGTTATTGAAGCATCATCTCCCCAGAACAAATCCTCTGCACAATAACAGCTTTTGACATTTCCCTTTGGCATATTTATACCCCCGCTTCGAAGAAGAGGGGGGTATACTGTTTTACCCTTGTCCGTGCGTGCGTGTGTGCGTGCGTGCGTGCGTGCGTCCGTCCGTCCGTCCGTTACAAAATTTCCGTCACAGTTTTCTCAGCAACTATACCATGCAGCAGCCTGAAACTTTGCATATTGCTTCATCCTATAGTCCCATGTGGTGTAAAGCGATTTTATGCTCCTTGCTCATCTACTTCCTGTTTGTCGCATATTTTTAGATTTTGGCGGGGGTATCACTAGTGAGCATTAGCTCACAGATTTACTTGTTTTTATTTGATTTTAACCTTTGCAATGCAAAGGCATTAATAGCGACATTCTTAAGTCTCCCAGTGGGTGTTGTTTAAGCGAGGTTGTATTGCAATAATTAGCTATATTCATATTCAGTAGACGGATAAGATCAAACTTAGAGTTATTATATAAATCATATCAAGTAAAGTGATTACTTCAATGTCATCTAGTCTGAGCATTAATCTGTATGTACTAAATCATTTCAACCTTATTTTAAAGTACAATTTTAGTAATCTAAGCCTGGCTGTATGAAATCATTGCTCATGTATAATGCTATTTATTAAAATGCATGATTGTCATACCTAAACTGAATGTATCTCACAAAACAAGTTGTCTTACATCTACATCATTACCTGTAGGAACTTTTGATTCTAAAACAAACACCAATTGCAAAATTAATTTAAGTGATTTTAAAAGATATATGTAGTTGTCACTAATGATGCTAGAAAATTGGATATAAAAGGAGTTTTGATCCAAGCAATCTAGAGGTATATGACCATTTTTCCCAGGGTGGTTATACTGTTTAGACTGCTAGATAGAATGTAAAATTGTTCAATGAACAGTTACTGTGGTACTGAAATATATCATGTGAATCTGGCTAGGGTGCTCTTACATATATTATATACTGTACATTTTGGTACAAATTGATGAAATTTAACAAAAAAACTCACCATAATTATTAGAAACTTTTGACTAAAAAAAACAACACAAATTGCAAAATTAGTTTATGATAATTTTAAAATATATGTAGTTGTCACTAATGATGCTAAAATATGAGATATAATAAAGAGCATTGATCCATTGGCAATCTAGCAGTATTTGACCATGTTTTCCATGATGGTTAAACTGTTCAGCCTTCTGGATTGAATGTAAAATTGTTCAATGAACAGTTACTATAGAAGTGAATTATATTATATCATGTGAATCTGGCTAGGGTGCTCCTACATATATATTCTGTACATATTGGTACATATTGATGAAATTTAACAAAGAATCACCAGAATGATTGGAAACTTTTGACTAAAAAAACCAACTCTAATTGCAAAATTAGTTTATGATAATTTTAAAATATATGTAGTTGTCACTAATGATGCTAGAAAATTGGATATAACAGGAGTTTCGATCCAAGCAATCTAGCGGTATTTGACCATGTTTTCCATGATGGTTATACTGTTTAGACTGCTGGATTGAATGTAAAATTGTTCTATGAACAGTTACTGTAGTAGTGAAATATATCATGTGAATCTGGCTAGGGTGCTCCTACATGTATAGTAGTTGTCACTAATGATGCTAGAAAATTGGATATAAAAGGAGTTTCAATCCAAGCAATCTAGAGGTATATGACCATGTTTTCCAGGATGGTTATACTGTTTAGACTGCTAGATTGAATGTAAAATTGTTCAATGAACAGTTACTGTGGTACTGAAATATATCATGTGAATCTGGCTAGGGTGCTCTTACATATATTATATACTGTACATATTTGTACAAATTAACGAAATTTAACAACCACTTGCCATAATTATGATCATTTGCATGGTGAAGTCATATTCAAATATTTTATTTTTACTGGTAATGTGAGATGAACTTGTTTAGCTGTTTTACAGTCAGTACAGGGTATTGAGTGTCATGTGATTTATTGGCTATATTGGGAAATAGTTAATAATCATGAATATAGCAATATAGCAATATTTATTATATGATAGTGATGTTACACATGCACATGGCTTTGTTTACTACATTTTTTACTTTAGATAAAGGTTAATAACTGGTAAAACTGTTTGTGACTGGATGACTTGTTAGTATATATTACTTCATTGTGATTTAATTTGGTTTTTAAGTATTAAGCTTTTAAATTCAAAACAATGAATTTAGTTATTATATTTTTTTGAGGTTGTAATAAATACAAATGCATGTTACCTATAAAGTGCAAAAAAAAATTATAAAATATTCTATTGCACTTTACACAGTTTATTAATTAACCATCATGTGTTCATGAAAATAAACTAAGTAAAATAGCTTTAAGTATTGATCTAAAACTGGCCTCATTGTCAAGTGGCAATATTTGGAGGCATTTTCTGTTTTAATGTGTCACATAGCTTAAATGATGCATCCTCCCAATTTTAACTAAATAGGTTACATAGAAAGTAGTTGTAAGAACGATTATTTACAAAATCATGGCACAAGTGTTACAATGGTTTTTACAATGGTAATTTTATAAATTAAAGAAATCGAATGATTATGTATTAACCGTTATCCTGTGTTTAGTCTCTACAGTTAATATAAACAGTGCTCATTAAGTTGACATTTTTAACATCCTTGCTTAAGGCATTGATTTCAAACATTACTAGTATAATACATGTTGTCAATTTCAAGGTGAACAACCCCTAATCAAAACAATGTTTTAAGTTTTTTATGGCCGCTGTAAATTTCTTGAAATAGTTAAACTAGTTTTTACATACCGTTTATAAACTTTCCAGCATGTTAGACATTTAAATAATATATACACAGACTGTTAATGGACATATTTAAAATTAGTATATTTTCATATACAAGGGAGGTAATCCTGTTAACATGTTTAATCAAATATTTTTGAAATCTCAAGTTATGTAATGAATCAAATCCATACAAAAAGATTGATGGTCTCAATTGCAAATTACAAGAAAAACAATTATACTTTTGAGATCTTCTTACCAATACATGTAATACATATAAAATGCTGAATTTTTAATTTATTACTTGCTATGTTGATCAGTAAATCTTTCTAGGAAATCAATACGTCTGCTTTGATCTATACAAAGTTCAATTTCCGTACATTGTTCAATTTTAGTCATCTTGCTAGTCATAATATCTAGTCCAGTTAATGTATACTTGTTTGTTTTGTACAGAGTTATATTATGCATACAGAATACCCTTCATGGATATGGGACTTAAGATAAAAAAAATGTTGAACTTAATTTCTTGTTCTGAATGAACTTACTGCGCAAAAAGAAATATGCTCACTGTGAACTTCATTTGTGATCACTTTTTGTCTGTCCGTCCATCAGTTAGACCCCTTATTTTTGTTAGTCCTTTTCTGCATTTCAAACATTTCAAACTGCATCCTCCAAACCAAACTGAATTCCTATAAGACTGACACAGATTGGGATTTTACATTCAAAGCTCTAGCATACAACTTTAAGGAAACTTATATATAACTGGCCAGGATATTTCCGGTTATACTGCATTGACATTCGAGACCACCGAAACATTACGAATGGGGCATTGGTCATATGGCGTGGCTGGGGGGAGGGTTTTGGCATTACTTTGAAATCTATCCTGATGTTCATTTATTTTATTTTAATTTTCTCTTATATTATATTATTATTATATAAATTATTTTGATATTTATACTTATACTTGTATTGTATATATTATTGTAATTCTATTTTTCCATTTTTGTATTATATGATTATGCATTACTTGTTTGTTTTACACCATTTCTTTTTCTTTTCAGTTAATCAATCGTAACTATGGCTACCAGTACTACAAGATCACTTTAACATCAATGTAAGTAAACCATTTTTCTTATCATGAATTCTGAATTTGTCAAATGTGGTACGGTCATTCTCAATAGATAGGTCCATCGGACAAAATAATACATAACTCAATGTTAGTAAGTAAGAAAATACTTTTTAGTATTTCGTCCATTGCCTAATAGATGTCCAATGATTGTGCATAAAAATGACAAAAATCGGACTATTAATAAAGTCGTAACCACCATTTTAGACCCTTATTTTAAATTTCCGTTACTGTCGCCAGTCCACCCCTGTGTTGTTTGCAATAAAATTGCAGAGAACACGATCACTGAAAGAGTTAAATTTGCATGCATATACATTGGTAATCGATTGAAATTTGTATTTAAAAGGCTCCATAAAACAGTAAGTCAGACATATTTTAAATATCTAATGCAGAGTGCATGTCGCCAGATTTTATACTTTTCATAAAATTTCCGATACCGTATCTACTACAGCTTGATTGGAAAGCAAAATATCAACACAGAATAAAAAGGAACGTGTAAAAGTTATCTTAGTTCCATTGATTCTTAAACAAATTGACAAAAACCTGTGGTATGTATGAAATAAAAAAATATTTAAATGACAAATGTGAAAGGGGTCAATAAAAAGTAAATAAGCAAAATTTCCGTTACCGGTATTATTGAAAATACCAGTTACATCGAAATGGTATAATGGCGATTGATACATCAATTGACTATAACTGTTTATATATGATCGAATAATTCATCGTTTATAACACGGTAGAGCTCAAACGACGTAATTTCAATACGAATTTAAAATTTCCGTTATTTAAATTTCCGTTACCACGTTTGGTGTATAAATCATATTTCTTTTCGCAGGGACACAGCGCCAATCAGTACATCATATATTTACGTCATTTATGACTTCAAAATGCCTCGTGGTTAAATAGTACATCATAAAGTGTGTAAAATGATGGAGAAATAGCTTAATTATGAAGATTTTTTTAAGTCTACAGTACCTTTACTAATTGCGATGTTAGTTATATGTTTTGCTGAAAATAATGTACTTATTATAAATTATTACCTACGAGCAGACACATGACTTTAAATTGAAATATTGATTAACGCCAAGAAATGATAAAAATACGACACTCAGATATTATAAGTGTAAAAAATTTCCGTTACTATGTGGTAACGGATATTTATTTTTTTGTAAGTAATAAAACAGCATGGTAAGTTTGAAAATGGATTCAAGTCAATACTATTTTTACCAAAGGTCAATAACAGACTCGTAGAAGTCTGAAACAAGTTCACCAAATACCATTAGACAATAGCTTATAGCAGATTTTTTACGTTTTAGCTCATCGGAGCACGAACTGTTATAGGTTAGCTATTCTGATCGGTGTTTGTCCGTCGTCCGTCAACAATTTTTTTAAAAATATAATAAAAATATGTAATGTACTATAAAAAATAGTATTGCCAAATATTTAAAGCTGATAGTTACGAACTTCTGCGCAAAGCAACTAATAAAGGTCATCGACAAAGATTTTGCCACTGGGGTCAATATTGACGCCTCCCCAGGGGTCATCAGATTAAATATTGGCCCTACCCAGGGGTAACAAGAATAAACATGGAGTTATGTAAAGAAATATTTAAAATAATTTCTTTAATTGTATGGCCCAGTGCTTTATTTTTTTGCATTGTGAACTCAAGGTCACAATTTTTTACAGCTAAATATGAATGTGTTAAAAGATTGCGAGTCAGATGCCTTTAGAATCTGGTGCTCTCGTGAGCGATCCAGGCACCGTAGAACCCCCTCTATACCCTTTTTATATTTCAATATAAATATATAAATATGTAAAAGTACATCAGCTTATTGAATTAAAATAAACGTCATTTTGGTTAAATATTGTTGCAGAGATCAAACAATATCAGGAGGCAGAATTCTCCGTGAACAAAATTTCCGTTACTATGGTGTTGTTTTTTTTGCCGATAAGCGCTTTTTACCGAGTTATAATATTCCCTATGCTTAATTAAAGTCTTAATTTCTAATGTTTCAACTGAACGTCGTCATCTGTTCATCAAACTCATTAAAGTTTTCAAATTTATGACGTGTTTGTTATATTAGTAATAAAGCAGTTTTCCTATGAAGAACAAATGATATGAAAAAGATTACGCTTTATTCATGTTAGCTGCGTGACTAAGCAATAAAATGCAACTTAAAAGTAACACATTTGTTGGTTCAATTTAAGTCTTGAGGGATTTGACGATATTTTAAACCTACATAATCAGTCTAAAATTTCCGTTACCATTGCACTTGTTCATTTTACATGTACATACCGTCTAAGTATGCAGCTTAACACAGGTAATATGAACATTTTTTGTATTGACAATGATCAAAGTTAAGTATAAGAAACAGCAAGTTATCATTATGACACCCACAAATAATAGAAAACAAATGGATTGTCACCAATGATTACACTGTTGATTTCATCATTAGTATAGAAAAGTGTTCCCAAAGTTCAGTGCAGAGTAATGGCTTAACAAATAAGCCTTTCAAGACGTATTTTTGATTTCTAGACAAAGATATGTATACTTGTTGAAAACCAAATCAGTTATTTGGTACGAAAGTACATATTTGTGAATACACCTTTATTGTCTTCAATGAGGGTACAGCATCAGATATCAAAAACGAATAGTCAAATTTTTACACCTTATCCTCTTCATATGGTCATAGCACTGGAAATAAGATAGTTATGCATCCAGAAACTTAGATTAACATCCCTGATACATGCATAATTACGAACAAAACATTTACAACTGATTTGTATGAAGTTGATTTTTCACATTTTCACAAACCCAGATGGACCTATCTAATGAGAATAACCGGGTAGCATATTTCTGCCACTAGATAACTTTATAATTAACATGTTAATCAAGAAGTTAACTAGCTATCTAACTAGATTTTTCAATGAAATAGTGATCATAACAAGAGATAAATGCAAGTTAGTGCCTACAACTGCCTTTTTTTTGTATTTTTTCATCGGCTCAATGGAAGTTGGTTAACTAGTTATATAGTATCACTTACTAAACTTGTTACTTAAGTGACAAACTAGTTACGTTATTAGATAAAGGCATTCCAGTTAGTGATATTGCGGATAAGTATTAAGTGATAAACTAGTTACCGTAACCTTTTAAATAACGTTAATTAAGTAATTTAACCCGTTGATAGCGCAGTTGGTAGCGCGCCGGGATTTGGATACTCGTTCCCGAGGGGGTGCGGGTTCGAATCCCGCCCGCGGAGGTTATACCCTTCAATGAAAATTTGACAATTATGTCGATTTTCCCCCATTGATTAGATAATATGGAGAAGTTTCCGGCCATGTGGAAGGGTAGGTGAGTACTGGTTATAGACAATGGTCCAGGAAAGCTAGGTTAGGTGCTGGACGTCGTAAAATGACCTAAAATTGTGTTGACACGGCGTTAACTCCAATAAATAAATACATGTAAATAAAGTAATTATCTAGTAACGTAACTAATTAACCTGTTACCACTTATAAATCAATTGCGTTTTGCTTTGATGGTTTGTCTGACTGTGTATCAGTTTTACAATAGAGCAAAACAATGCTATTTATAAATAAGCAATTACTTGTTTCGTTTCTTTATTAAATATTGCTTACTGGTATAAGTAGTTTTTTGTAGTTACGTAACTAGATAATTACTTAAAATAACTAGTTAGTTAAGTGGTTAACTAGTTACGTAATTAATTAACTACTTAAAATTAGTTAACCACATAATTAATTTGTTAATAATACACTTATCTGGTGGCAATAATATGCCACCATAGTTAAAATGTAACCCACTCATTTCGATCGTGTTTAAATGTGTTCATATAAATTTTGTTGTTACAGTAAAAGTATTGTTAAAATCATGTTAAAATTAGATGGTAATTTTTTTTTACCAAGTAATTTCAGAGTTTTCAAAAGTAGAATTACCATGAGAGAAAATGCTCTTTTTTGGACAACACGTTCAAATAAAAATGTGTTCTTAAAATTTCCTAGATGTTCTACATGTTTTTATTTTGCTGTTTTATATTCTGACATTTTATATTTTCATGAAATATTCTTACATCTCATTTCAGATTGTATTGGACTAACACATTCATCAAAATGATCTAACAGTCAAGCTGGTCGATGTTACATGGGTTCAATGGTTTTTACAGAAAACTTGAAGAATCAACAGAATGTCCAATTTCTTGTACATGATATAATTATGGCCTGCTCCCTTTTAACAAGTGTCTCGGACATTTTGTCCTTGAGATGTTTGTTGCCCCATTACATGTTTTGAAAGACTGGGTTTTTTATTTATTAAAATGGGTATATCTGAAGTCGAATGGAAATGTTGGATTTGCATTGGACTTATAGTACCCACTTAAAAAGGGTTCGAAATTTCTAGGTGTGAATCCAAATGTTTCGATTCGTTCTTCAGGTTTCCTATACCAATTAATTAGATATGGAATTGGTGGGCAAATCGAAATATCACCATTATTTCTCGTTTTTTCGCATCCAAACGAATAGAATTTTCGTCCTCTGAGCTTTTCACTCCTTAATTTGGGTTCGAATTTTCTTTCTCGTTCTTGGAACGTTTCGCTCCTTGAGGTACGAATTTTTGTGGAGCAAATTTAAATTTGTGTTCAAAATTACTGCTAGCACCTCAAGTCATCCTTGTTTAGATAGTAGTATATTTTTTTCAATTTGCACACCTGGAAATTTCGCATTCTATAGGGAAACGAACTTTAGGGGCGAATTGAGACATTTTTATCGTTCACATTCAGAGGACGAACGAAAATTTCAAATCGCTCCACAAAAATTCGTACCTCGAGGAGCGAAACGTTCAAAGAACGAGAAAGAAAATTTCGAATAGCCCTACAAAAAAATTCTAGAGACCGAATTTCGTACCCGAGGATGTAAGATAATTCGAATCCTTACAAATTTCGTACCTAAATAAAGGAGCAAAAAGTTCAACGAACGATAATGGAAATTTCGGTTCTGGATTTTTCGCTCTTTATTGGGTACGAATTTTTTGTTCGGGTAATCGAAATTTCATTTTTGTTCTTGGTTTTTTAGGAGGAATCGCCCCATAAATTTCGTACCCAGATTAAGAAGCGAAAACTACAAACGGAATAACTTTTTTGTCCTCTGAAATATTTCGTTTCTTAATTACTGTACAATTTTCGTCCTCTGAACTTTTCGCTCCTTAATTTGGGTTCGATTTTTTTGTGGAGCAAATTGAAATTTGTGTCCAAAATCACTGCATGTGTTTGCACTTCGATTCATCCTTGTATAGAACGAAGTAATATATTTATTTTCGATTTGCCCACTGGGAATTTTTGCATTCTATAGGGAAACGAACTTTAGGGACGAATTGAGACGTTTTTATCGTTTACATCCCGAGGACGAACGGAAATTTCAATTCGCACCACAGAAATTTGTACCTCAAGGAGCGAATCGTTCCAAGAACGAGAAAGGAAATTTCGATCTGCCCTACAAAATCGCTGAAGCAGTGAAAATTCTAGAGTCCGAATTTCGTACCCAAGGATGTAAGAAATTTCGAATCGCTTTACAAATTTCGTACCTAAATAAAGGAGCAAAAAGTTCAGAGAACGATAATGGTAATTTTGATTCTGGATATTTCGCCCTTTATTGGGTACGAATTTTTTGTGGGGGTAATCAAAATTTCCTTTTTCGTCTTAAAGCTCCCTTATGGGTACGAATTGTCCGTGGGGCGAATCAAACGTCCTCTGAACTTTAGTTTCTTAATCCAAGAACGAATTTTCTGTGGTGCGAATCGAAATTTCATTTTCGTTCTTGGTTTTTTTAGGAGGAATCGCCCCATAAATTTCGTACCCAGATAAAGAAGCGAAAACTAAAATCGAATAACTTTCGTCCTCTGAAACATTTCGTTTCTTAATTACTGTACAATTTTCGTCCTCTGAACTCTTCGCTCCTTAATTTGGGTTCGATTATTTGTGGAGCAAATTGAAGTTTGTGTCCAAAATTTCTGCATGTGTTTGCACTTCGATTCATCCTTGTATAGAACGAAGTAATATATTTATTTTCGATTTGCCCACCGGGAAATTTTGCATTCTATAGGGAAACGAACTTTAGGGACGAATTGAGACATTTTTATCGTTTACATCCCGAGGACGAACGGAAATTTCAATTCGCACCACAGAAATTTGTACCTCAAGGAGCGAAACGTTCCAAGAACGAGAAAGGAAATTTCGATTTGCCCTACAAAATCGCTGAAGCGGTGAAAATTCTAGAGACCGAATTTCGTACCCAAGGATGTAAGAAATTTCGAATCGTTTTACAAATTTCGTACCTAAATAAAGGAGCAAAAAGTTCAGAAAACGATAATGGAAATTTCGATTCTGGAATTTTTGCTCTTTATTGGGTACGAATTTTTTGTGGGGGTGATCGAAATTTCCTTTTTCGTCTTAAAACTCCCTTATGGGTAAGAATTGTCCGTGGGGGCGAATCAAACGTCCTCTGAACTTTAGTTCCTTAATCCAAGAACGAATTTTCTGTGGTGCGAATCGAAATTTCAATTTCGTTCTTGGGTTTTTAGGAGGAATCGCCCCATAAATTTCGTACCCAGATTAAGAAGCGAAAACTATAATCGGAATAACTCTTTTGTCCTCTTAAACATTTCGTTTCTTAATTACTGTACAATTTTCGTCCTCTGAACTTTTCGCTCCTTAATTTCGGTACGAAAGTTTTGTTGGGCGAATTGAAATTTATTATATCATTTCTACCACGGAATATTTCTTTGGGAACGAAATTCCTGAGGAGTGAATCCAAGTTAAAGTTGAATTTTGGCTCCTTTAGTGGGGTACGAAATTTCTGTGGGGCGAATAAAAAATTTCTTTCTTGTCCTCGGAACTTTTCTCTCCTTATTTTGGGTACGAATTTCATATGGGGCGAATCAAAATAGCCTTGTTTGTCCTCGGGAATTTTCGCTTCACAAAGGTACAAAATGTATGGGCGAATAGAAATTTCCTTTTTCACCCCTTTATTTATGTAGGGCGAATCATAATTTTCTTTTTAGCCTTTAAGTTTTCGCTTTCTAATTTAGGTACGAACTTCTTGTAGGGCTAATTGAAATTTCTTTCACGGAATTTTGATCTCTTTAGGTACGAATCAGTATGTGTAGTAAAATTGATTTTTTTCTCGTCTTTTTTTCGCTCCTTCATTTGGTTACGAATTTTCTGTGGGGCGAATCGAAATTTCTTTTAGTCTTGGAAACTTTTAACCACTCAATTTGGGCTACAAAATTTCTGCAGGGCTAATCAGAATTTCATTCATTCTGAAGTTTTCGCTCCTTAATTTTGGTGGGTACGAATTTTTTATTGGGGCGAATCGAAATATTTATTTGTTCTCGAAACTGCCGCTTCTTTTTTGGGTATGAAATTTCTAAGGAGCGAACTGAAATTTTGTTCGTCCTCGGAACTTCTCGCTCATTTATTTGGGTGCGAATTTTCTGAGGAGCGAATCGGTATTTGCTTTTGCGTCCTCAGAACTTTTCACTTCTTCATTTGAAACGAAATTCTTGTGGGGTGAATCGAAATTTCTGAGGGATGGATCTTAATATTAGCATTCGATCTCGAAACTTTTAGCTCCTTATTTTGTACGCAATTTTTGTGGACGATTAGAATTAATTCGTCCTCATACATTACGTTCCCTTATAAAATTTCACAAATCGTTCTCAATTATCGCAGCCCAATTACTTTGGGTACAATTTTGTGCAAGCAAAAACGTCACACAATTTGTCGTCAATTTGTTCGCACCCAAATTTGGTTTGTCTTGGTCCCAGTCGGATAATGGCCGCGCCCTATGTACGAAATTAATTAGGTATTGGATAATTGTTTTCACGTGAGCATTACTACACAAGTTTAAATCAAATGATCATTGTTCAAGAATTTTACTGGCTATATTTTTGTGTTGTTCGGTTATATTTATGCTAAATAAAGTATCCGAAATTCTAACGAGACCAATCCTCGTCCGAATTGTGTTCACTTTGAGACATGTTTTTTGGGTTAATCGTTCGCTATATGTACGTGCAATCAAACAAAATCGAATTACCTATATACTCCTATTAAAGTTACTATCGTCAGCAAATGATCGTGCAAGATTAAGAAAATGTAAACGAAAATTTTGTTACCTGAATAATGACTAAGGGGGGCATTATTACGGTTTGCCTGACCCGATAACGATAGTGGTAAGGGGCAGGTAATCCAGACTATTAAAAGTTGGTTAGGAATTAATGTAAATGATAAAAATGTCTCAATTCGTCCCCAAATTATTACGATTCCCTATCAGATGCGAAATTTCTGTGGGCAAATCGAAAAACAAATACGTTAACCATTAGTTCTAACAAGGGTGAATCGAGGCGCAAACACATGCAGTAATTTGAAACACGATAAATAGACGAATTATTTATTTCGTTAACTATTTAATCAACGATGCCATGTACGCTATCTGTGTTTCTGCTCTATATCAACAACGTCTTAGACGCTATCTATGTTTCACATAGAAACATCGCTAGATGCTATAATATATAATAGCTTTAACTCGAGATTCGAGCCCTGAACAGGACCCATTAGAGTACTGATTTTTACGGAAAAAGCTAAATAACATCGCTAGATGCTATAATATATAATAGCTTTAACTCGAGATTCGAGCCCTGAACATGACCCATTAGAGTACTGATTTTTATGGAAAAAGCTAAATACCGACATCTAGTGGTATGTGGCCCAAGCCAAAGGAATTTTCCAAGGGTAGCCACTATGATCACGTGATAGCCCTAGGTCAAACCTCTCGCGCGGTATATGCCAGTACCCTGCCAAATCGGTTTAGCTCTAGATATCAGCCCTGACACATGGCCTCGACAAATGGACTTTCCAAGTTTAATAACTCGTTGTGGTTCCTCGTTTTAGGACTAAATTAATGTTTTACTATTCCCTATAAAATTTGCTAGCCAAAATAGCAACTTGTAGCCACTTTCGCTAGCAAAATATTTTTGCTAACTTTAGCAACGTGCACAATACTGGCCTACTAATCAAGGAGGCCGACAACTTCTTCATAAAATTATACCTTTCCAATACAGGAAAATCCACAGTATAACCGAATTTTCATGGAATGCTCGAACCTGTCCAATCTCATTCTCATACCCAGAGGTTATCAAGATTCTGGATACGAGAATCTTGATAACCTCGGGGTACGAGAATGCTTGGGTCGTGCTATAGTTAGCTTTTTTTGTAATATTAATTTGCATAGTTGTTTTATTTCAAGGCTACGCGTTAGGGACTGAGTTTTACATGTGACCGAGTCAAATTCTGTTAGTTTTGTTTTTGAAAGGGAGGTTAATCTGACAATCATGTTGAAATTAATTTTTAATATTACTACAGATGTCTCCCTTAAATTGTTATTTTTCATTAAAAACCTGTAATTATAACTTGTGATTATCATTATGTCATCCGAGATGTCTGATTTAATGATTAATTTGAACCGTTACGGCATAACCCTCTCGTTTCTCTTATAGTCAGTTCAGTCTTTGTCCTAATGGGAAACAGTTGTTAATTTTGCCGCCACGGTTTTATGAGTTATAAAAGACTTTAAGAATAACAAATTACTGAATGACAAAAAGGTTATTGTAAATAATCCTGATGATGTAACTACATGTTTGTCAAATTTCATATCAATTAACAATATTCGCCTTTCCAATGTGAAAATATTTATATATAATCACAGGCACACGGTTGACGTAAGTCGTAAGATCAAAGTCTAAGTAAATATAAATTAGAGCTGTGGATCGTTGAGCTAGTGGCGATCCGATCCGAACCACGATTCATGCGTAACGATTCACGAATCGAACCGCGACTCACTTGTTAATGAAGAAACATACAGAAATACAAGTTATAACTAAAAAAAGTGAAGAATTACAAAAGCTTTTACTACATGGAAAACAATGTACTCCAAACATTTCTATTACTAGACGTTTTATGGACATTTTCAGTGATAATATTTTGTGTATCAATCGAAATTTTGTCCCTACATAAATTAAAATTTTCATTAGTAGTGCGGCTCGTTTTTATTGTTTATTAAGCTAACAATGTTCTTTCATTTTTTCCAAAAATAGATCGCGATCCGATGATTTCTGACGTGACGAATATTCGTACTCGATTTTCTGGTCGAGATCGCGAATATCCGAGTACTTAGATACTCACAGCAGCCCTAATATAAATTTATAGCAATATCATTTCCCATTGGACGATAACAATTCAAAAATCATCCATACAAGTAACAGTTCGGAATATAGCATGACACAATTCCCCATACATTTAATCTTTACTGCTGTGGGTTTCTTCTCATTGCTGACAATATCTTAATGATGCACCGTTAATGTACTGCTGACGTGCAGTAAGGCAGTAAGATTGATCCTACTGCTGTAGCCGCCGTGAGTGCAAACTCTCGCAACCATTTATAAAATATCGTAGTGTGTGATTTATTTTGTAACACAAGAATATTTTTACCACACGTATTTTTTTCAGTATAGAAAATTGCTACATTTTTTATTCCATATCAGAAAAGCGATTTATTTCACCTTTTCTTTTACATTTTAATACTTTCTATAAATAAGGGACTTTAGTCAGTTATTTCCCCTTGCATACTTTTCAAATAAGTAGGTCCAATTAGTTGGATTACTCGGATTTTACCCTTACTTTTCAATGTCAATTTGCCAAAATTAATCTTAAATGACTTTTTTTGTAAATCATTTAATTTGTTTGAAATTTAAGCTAAGTTATTTTAGGGTAAAGAACTATCTAAATTTCACCACTTCTGTGGAAGGAGAAAGACATTAGATGAAATATTTTGTTATCCTTACATAGGACTTCAATGATAAAATCCGAGGATTCCGACTGCAAGGACCTACTTACCAATTGGATTGTTTCAGATTTTATCAGGGGAATATTACTGACAAAAGTCCCTAATTGAGTCTTTTTCAGGGATTTTATATAAAATCCCTGGTCTTCTCGTAGTAAATTATGATGTTCAAAGTACATAAAGACAAAAAATAATAGTTTTAATTAACAATTTGTAAAAATAACGAATTACTTTTTACACGCAAATGTTACCCGTGGTGTTTCTTTGTGGTCGCCATTTTATGTCACATGGTATTACTAGCGTCACGTGATTTACGTGTTGGCAGTGGTTAAGGAGCAAAGGGAGACATAAGCTCTCTGAGATGTTCGCGCCTGCTTGCAATGCTTGTATGCGGATAGAAGATAAAAATTGTGACCATAATGATTGATGTAGACGTCATTCATTTAAACAGTAACCTTAAAGTCCGTAGTTGTGATACGCCTGTACCCATTAGCCATGTTGTGGTGGGAAAGCCAACCACAGAAACCAGAAAAAGAATGGTTCCAACATTTTACTATCTGACTGAAATACGGCTTCTAAACAGACAGACTACAGAAGTTTCGAATAAATCCGATGGCCATTTCGTAATAGGAGTAACCCATTTCTCCATAATAAAAAGCCAATACCATAATAACGACGATGCAATTACTCAATGTAAGGGATATGTAATGGTAAATATAGATATTTAATTACATATATATAATGAGGCTTCATAAATTTGAATGAAAATAATAATGTTCATGACATTTGAATGAGATAAAACAAAAAACATAGACAAGACAGACAAAATAGTTTCATGAATTTTTTATCTCCTATTAAACCGTAGTTTACCATCGCAAAGTAACCAGAAAGGAAAATATTTCGTAATGTTTGTGACATCCAACTATAGTGACAGTAATTGAAACAATGTGGATATGTTGATTGGTGCTTGTAAAATGTGCTATCGTCTATGATAATTAAACACATGGATTATCGACACATTGATAGATTACAAAATGAGTAGTAATCATTCAGATAATGAAACGGGAGGAGCTCAAGCCGCTCAGTTTTCAGCATATGCTCCAGTTATGTTCCAGACGATAGGATGTATTATAATATTACTAAATTTGATAGCATTTATTATTGTTACATTTCGAAAAAGTGATACCATGAAAGTAATTTCTCGACAGATATCTTGTCTTAGCGCTAACGATACGTTAGCTGGACTGGCTAGCATCTTATTGTCACTAACCGATTCAGAAGGCATTGGAAACAGCTTCGTTGCATGTGCAGCTATTCTGACATTTTCAATAACAGTACAGTCGGCATCTCTATTAATGATATTCGGTATTTCATTGTTCCGTTTTTTAACTATTAAAAAGGTTCATATTCGAAAGTCTTTGAATAAAGCAATCACTATTGCTACTTTTGTTGTGCCTTGGTTCGTAAGTACCACGCTCTGTACTTCATCTGCTTTCCTATACAGTGATTTAACTAATTTTGCCAAAAGTTCGACTTGCACCGTCTTTTCATTATATGGAAATAATGTACATGCAGCTTTGAATATTGCACTTGGAGGAGCATTTCTAATTCCTCTTGTTCTTATAAACGCTATATATGTGGCATTATATTGTTCTTTATCTAAAGTAAGTCCACAACCTCAAACAAACAGAAATAGAACTGTTACATCTAATTCATTGCACGTGCCATCTACACCACTAGATGCTAGCAATATATCAGAAACAGGAACTAAACCCTCCAATCATGCTTCAACATCAACATGGAAGAATGAGACACAACTAACAGAACAAATATCTACTCCACATCTAAATGCTTCTGATGCTCGTAGCATGTTTCAGACTACTAGAGCCACTTCGTGTTTAACTACAGCAGCTGTTCCAAATGCGAGGTCTTCAATTACACGTTTATCGCCCGATACTTTGACAACTAGGCGATTAAGAAAAGCGTTCGTACTAATAGGACTTGTTCTTCTTTTTTTGAACGTATGTTTACTACCTGGTGTAGTCATGGTTTTAACAAGGAACCATATTTTCAATGGTACGCCGAACAGGGACGTTTCCTTAACATTGTTCTTTGTATTGTATTTAAATTCGGCCATTAATCCAGTGTTATACGCGGCTGTAATTCCTGACTTTCGAGCGTCACTTATTAGAGCCGTACAACATTTGTGGCGTAAATTAACAAGAAGGACATGACTCACAGGAAAGGAACAAATCGTGCGTATACAGGAAGTTGCGACTGAATTTCAATCAATATACGTAGATTTTCACACAATGATCCAGAAAATTGCCAATCTCAAAAACGCCATAAAACAATTGAAATTAAGTAATTAATTAATTAAGAAACTTCTTTCAGCTAAATTACTAGTAAATGTGTTTTTTTTAAATTGGATTTAACGCCGTGTCAACACATTACATCATTTTACGGCGTCCAACGCACCTAACCTAGCTTTCTTGGATCCTTGTCTATTACCAGTAATCACCTACTTTTCCACAAGGCCGGAAATTTCTCCATATTATCTAATCAATGGAGGAAAATTAACATTATTGTCAAATTTTCATGGAAGGATATAACCTCCCCGGGTGGGACTCGAACCCGTACCCCCTTCGGGACACGAGATTCCAAATCCCGGCGCGCTACTAACTGCACCATCTACCCGGGTTTTAAGTAAATGTCTTGCTGAATTTATCAGAAAGCTCTTGAAGGTAAAATTCCACAAAATTACTGGAGCCTGTATACGACTCATGGCGTGAACGAAACTATGTAAAACTAAGTTTATACGTTACCTTTCTACACTTTAAAGTGTTTATTCAAACGCATTTATCTATATAATAATTATTTCTAAAAAGATCTTTACCTAATCATGATCTGTGTTAATAATAGACATTCTATGACAACACCCAAATTTTGCCGACTGCACATACATGTACGCTTCATGTCGGTGAATATGCACATTTTAGAAACGTTTTTGTACTCTATCATGCGATATTTCTGAATTTTTCATGTAGTTACTGTAAATTATTTATGAAGTGAATTAACCGTCTGTAGTGCTTTTCACAAAAATTCTTACGAAATAAATCTTCGTAAGTCAAAAGCAAGAATTATTAATAATACGCTTAATTTTTGGCTTATCGATTTTAAATATAATACAAATTGTGTAGTATTGTGTATACCTTTTGATTATCATATCATAGTTATGCTTATTATCCGTCTGGCTTTGCAGAGCTATTTATATGAAACTGACCTACGAAGATCTTTTTCGTAAGATTTTTTGTGAAAAGCATCACTGGTTAACAACCACTGTGGCGTTATGTTACACTGTTCAGGACAAGTCCGATTAACAATAGCAACATGCTATACTGTCCAGCCCTGCGTTCAGTTACCGCGAACGTTACAAAACGTTCCGTAACGATACATTCGGAACTCCTCGGCCCTTCAATGCGAATAATCTCGGATATATTTAGACGCTATTTTGAAACTACAGGTGTTAAAGTAAACAAATATATGATCGTTTAGGCATTGAGTGATGTTTCGTTTTTAGTCCGTAAATTTTGAAACATCACTCATTGCCTTAACGATCGCATATTTGTGTATAAGATTAGGTTATTCGCAGCTAATTGCCGAGGAGTTCCGAATGTATCGTTATGTAACGTTCAGTAACGTTTTGTGTAATTGAACACGCTACAGGACATAAACTTTCGTAATCACATAAAAAAACGAATGTAAAAATTAAGTCGAATCATGAACTGTGAATAATAAGTTCCAATAAACTTGAAATATAAAAACTTAATAAAAAACATTACATTATTTAAACACATAACCACTAACACACATAAATAACTTCAGAAAAGGACTTTCAGTCAGTGCGGTTAGTCCTAAGGTGGCACTATATAACATAAAGTGTGATAGATTTTATTTTGTTTTGTGTAATTCAATTGTACATATCTATGGTGGGGGGGGGGGGGGTACTTATGTATACAGGATGATCATTTTTCTTGGTCATATAAAAGTATAATCTCTCTAAGATTCCCAATGATTTTATGCTGCATGATTTTGTTTTGTCTAAGGTTTTTGAAAAAAGTGGATCAGAATGAATAAGGTTTAAGACCACAAAGTAATATTGATAAGGCTTATGAATCATGGTGTACACTATTTTGAAATATAATAGCATGTTTTATATGACTGCATTACTGCTTAAAGTAAGGGGTCCCTTTAAAGGTGATGTTTCGACGCCTTAGGGGATGTATTAAGGGCCCCTTAAAGGTGATGTTTCGACACCTGTAGGGAAATGTTTAATTATCAATGACGTTATGTTACACTGTTCAGGACATGTTCGGTTAACAGTAGCATCATGTTATACGGTTCAGGACACCAACTTTCAATATCAAATAATAAAAAAAACAAATGTAAAATTAAGTAAAATCATGAAATGTGAATGATGTAGTTCCAATAAACTTGAAATATAAAAACTCAATAAAAACCATACAAAAAACACAAAATACACAAACACACTATATAACATAATGTGTGATAAATTTTGTTTTGTTTTGTGTAATTGTATATTCATTATGTATTTGTGATGGAGGGTTTTTACTTATTTATTATTGTTATTACATGTATTTATCTTTTTGTACAACGCCATTGAATATGTAATATAGAAATAGGCGTTTAAACGAATGAAGAAGTTTATAATATGGATGATGTTATACAGCATAAAGTTATCAGCATTGGTACCAAAAATAAACGCCATAGGGTCAGTAAACCATGGTGGAATGATGATTTTTCTGTATTATGGAGTAAACTGTTGATGCAGAAGGATCCTGGTTGTCCTGTAAGAATGCTAACATAAAAAGAAATTTGAAATCTATTTATATAATAAGAAAGCAGTTTGACCGTGAGGTACAGCGTTCTAAACGTTTTATTGGTATATAAAATAGTTCACAGCTGTGATAAGGATCCAAATAATTTCTGAAAATCTTTTGGTAAAAATGGTATAGACAATTCAATGTCTAAGCTCTTTCCAATGTCTGTAAGAATGACTGGTGGTTGTGCTTCGGAGTCTGTAACAGATATTTTTCAGAAATGGAGGGATGACTTTTGCTCTCTTTTTAAAAAACCCAAATATCAATGATTCTATTGATATAACTTTTGTAGACTCCGTTAACGAAACTTTTTATCATTTAATGAAAAATTTAACTGATTGGAAGTCAAAAAAAGCTATCTATAATGCCAAGTTAGGTAAGGCCAGTGGTATTGATGGTATACCTAGTGAGGTTTTAAAATCTGATGCTACAGCTATGTATCTTCAATCTCTTTTTAATGTCTGTTTTACAAGGGGTATTGCACCCTCGATATGGGAAAAATCTGTTATATATTAACGGACATAAATTATGGTCCAAACTTTTTTCTCTAGGTATTGAAGATAATATGCTTCCAGCAATTAAAAGTCTTTATTCCAATGTTTCATCATGTGTTAGAGTGAATCAGTACATGACTGAATGGTTTGATATTAAATGTGGTTTAAGACAAGGGTTTATCTTCTCTCCACTAATGTTAAATTTATATATAAATGACACAGCTTTGTATATAAAATCTTTCAATATTGGTGTTTAAATTGTTGGAACTCGTATTTGTATATTGTATTGAATTGTATCGTATCGTATCGTATCGTATCGTGTCGTATCGTATCGTATCGTATCGTATCGTATCGTATCGTATCGTATCGTATCGTATCGTGTCGTGTCGTGTCGTGTCGTGTCGTGTCGTGTCGTGTCGTGTCGTGTCTTATCTTATCGTATCGTATTGTATCGTATCGTATCGTATCGCATCGTATTGTATTTTATGGCATGGCATTGTATTATATTGTATTATCTGAACAATTGGTACAGATGTATTATCTTCTAACAATCCAATTAAACTTTGTGACATTGGTCTATCTTGTATTATCTTCTAACAATCCAATTAAACTTTGTGACATTGGTCTATCTTGTTGTTTACTTGTTTTCTCCCAACAGTCTTTCTATGCGTTTATGGTTCATTTTACAAGAACCTATAATTAAGAAATTAATAAAACACACAAATACAAGTCATTGAAGTTGTCCATTCTACTTAGGTTTGATTTATAGCTCAACTCCAAATATATAAATACAAATTATATTATTATCAATGCAGTACTCAATATACTAGAATACATTCAAATTGTCAAAATGCATTTACTGTATCTGCATATCAACTAATTAGTAGAATAAACAATCCACACAAACAGGCACCAAAAAGTACGCGAACGTTTGTATTGTCGGGCTATTGAACATTTCATCTCTAAAAAGAATTCCTATATTTAATAGAAAGAAAGGTAATAAAAACATCACCTTAGAGTCTTTTGTCAGATTAAATTTATATTGACTTTTGTATAACGTTTACATTTTATTAACGATTAAACAATGATTGTTGTTATTTTATGCAAAGCAATACATAAATGAGAACACATTGCAACTTTGATACAATGCATCAAAACTGTTTTGTCTTAGCTAGGTTTGTAAATGCATTATTCGTGGTTCACGAAACTCAATTTGTACTCAAAGCACCTCGATTATCTTTTTATATAACAGGTCATATGACGGTCAGCAGTTGGACAGGAATAATAATCAGTGTTAAGATTTACCATCCTTATTAAATGGCTTATGAGGATAATAAGTTCTAAGCTCCTTTCTAGGAATGTATCGACGCTTTAATGAATTACTGAATGAGTACAAAACAGTACCTTTTCACATACAATTAAAGTTAGGATATATATCTTCACTAATCGAGTAATTTAACGTTTTTTATATATTTATTACAATTATCCTCTGAAAGTTAACTGATTAATATATTTTTATTTCCATTTTTTGTATAGATAAAAGGACTCGTACGTACAAAAAAACATGTTTAACTTTTGTTTTCGACCATCCACTTGATATGCATAACTTAGCATGTCCTTCTCATTTATTGAATAAATCTGTTTCATTCGAGTTTTTTTATACAAAGTATTATATAATATATTGCAGTATTTGTTTAAGATGAATGTTTACTTTGTTTACTATAGTTTCAGTTATTACAAAACCTTAAACAAAAATCAATTTCAATTTTTAACAGCTAAGTACATATGCATTTAGTTTGAATGAAAAGACAATTGTACACTTAAAAGTTGGCATGGTGTTTTTTTATCTTTATAAGCATCATTTTATTTTTAAAAAGGAAAAGTAGCATATTTCTGTTAAATATAAAATGTATTCACGTATGAAGCGACTGCTTACTTAAAGCGCCATTTTTTATTTTCCAAAATCCAAAAATATCAATCAAACTTTTGTAATTGTACTTTAAAAATATACAAAATCATGATATACCATAATACCAATGACAATTTGAACTACATAAGCATGACATTTTTTCCACATCAATTTATACATTAAAACTACTCACCACAACACTAACATTAGACGTAAAAGAAAAAAAATGCCACGTTCAAAGTGTTACACTTGGGACAAGCTGAAATTTGACAACACTTTCGCGATCATTAGGACTCAAATTAGGAACATTGAATAAGACTATATCCTCGCATCTTCGATTCTATCTTAAAAAGAAAATGTCTTGTTTCCCATACATTATTATTTGCAATTTTATTTTCAAAAAATTATACATGTATTTTGAATTGATTTAATTATTTTCTTTACACTTTCAGTTAATTGAATAAATTAGGTTAAACACAAAGATTGTTTTGTCTTTACTTAGAAATTAACACTTGTATGAAAATACTTATACTGTATTTGGTGTAAGCATTTTATACTCGTGTCTCGATTGTCACGATTGTCGCCTCCATTATTATGACAGTGAAATACAGTAGATTGAAATTTGTAAAAAGTTTAATCAACCAGTTTAATCAAAGGCAGAATCCGAGGTCCAAAATCCTTTCAAATCCAACGTTGATCCAACGTCGGGGTCCAACATCTTATCAACGTCTATACTAAGTCATTTGTTTTTCTGAGTTAGTGCGGTTCCAAATTGATATATTATTCATTTAACCGACATAGATGACGACTAAGAATATAGTAGTTGTGAGAATCGTAAAAATAACTGAGGTCAAGAAACTAATTCTGTCGACGGCATGACTAACCTCTTTCCATGAAATAAGGCCATCACTGGTTGCAGTATCATGAGTAGTGTATGTTTCCTCACCTACATCAGGTTCAGTTTGAAGATTCGAGTTTTTGTGTTGTTTTACAATAAACAGATCATCTTTTCTCTTGTTGCTTTCACATTCTGTGCTTGTCTGCACCTTAACTGTAGCTTTATGCCTACGATATATCCTTAATTTCGAAACTTGTACCAATCGCTTCCACAGAACTTGGATTTCTTTATCGTTTGCAAAATAACATCGCAAACTTATTATATTTGCAACAGCAAATAATACACACAGTGTAAGAATAGTCACAAGGTAGTAGCTAAATATTGCCATTGGACTTGATGTTTTTGGTAAGTTGTCACCAACTAAAGTAAGAAACACAGCTACAGCCAGTAACATTGTAATATTGTATGAGATTCTCTCCCCACTTTCTATAGGTATAAGAAATACTAAAGTGTTTAGAATTGTCATGAAAACAATAGGGAGTATTACATTAAAAATGGCAAATCGAGATTGTCGTTCTAATGTGAGATAAATATAAATTGCAGCATTCTCAAAAGCTGAAGTCGTCTTAGATGATTTTAGAGTCCATATACCATTTGGAGAAAAAATACTGGTTAATACCCCATCTGTTACAGGAATCAGTTGCAGCTCAGTTGATGGACTTCCCCAAGATGTGAACTGTATATAGCAAGTTTGACTATCAAAAGGGTAGTAAGTGACATCTGCTGTACAGGACGAGGACAATAGTCCACCAGGATAATACTGTGCTTTGCCAGATGATTCATATCTTATCAATTGCCAAGGATCATCTGATCCAATCTTCTCTGTCTTTTTAATAGTATTGGTATGCACTATTAATGGCGTCCATACTTTGCTGATTTCGATCATAATTGACGTAAGACCATTGTATCTTGTTGGATCCCATGTCATTCTCTGGTCAATCCAGTCTAATATCAAATATCCATTTACATGAAGGTTTCCTTGTACTTCATCAAATTCAATAATTGACAATAGTTCCATTGATACATTTACAATTACAGTCTCTGACTGATTTATCACTGGTCTCAGTACAGGCTTGTAACTTGTTAACAAATCATCAATTAAATCACTAGCATTTTTTATAGTCTGACAATGACATACCATTGGAAGCCATGCAACGAGTATCGTTGCATACAATACATTCCGGGCACTGAAAATTATCATACTGATTTTGTGTCCAGTGCAGTAAAATGGTCAAATGTTACAGTGAGTGCTAAGTTAGGGAGATGTTACAGGTTTGAATTTCACCAATAGTGCTATTTTTCCTTGAGCAAGAAAATGTATCTGCGGTTGTTCCACTTCACAAAGTTGCAAATGAATACTGCGAGTGTCCTCTTCTTTAAAGTGATTTTGGTGATCACGATTTACTGTAGAAGAGTTCAAGTCCGTTGAACATGTACAGTGTATATAAAAGAATACTTAATATAATCTTTATCTTTAAAGTGCAGATTAACTGTTATTCTTTTCTTTTCAACCTTATGGCTAATGTACATCTTTTGAACAAAATTCACTGTACAGTCTGAAACATGTAAATTAGGCGTAATTAAGCAGGAGTTACAATTCCTGTGTTGGAATCAACACCTATTTAGATATGTAGACCACCGGTGCATCTAACCTACTTCCCTGAACATGCTTTATTTTCTATCAGTAATAATTGACTCTTCTTCAAGAAACAGACAACTTCATTCTGGAAAAATAGATAAATTGACAGACTTGACAAACCATTACTAAGAATCAAACGCCGAAATCAAAGCTAAACTTGCTTTCACTGCAAGTACGAGGACCTAAACAAACGTCTATTTGCATGAATTTTAGTAAAAACAACATCTAAATAAATATTATTCGAAATACATATGTGATTATTATTCATTTTGAAGACATAAGTAAAAGCGAAGATAACATAGACAACACCTAGACAAAACATACCAGATCAATTTACCAAAATCTGATAAACATATATAAGGTAAATTAGGCTCCTAGTCATGAAGTGCCCATTGTCATTCCAAACTATCTTAAATTATTCTAAAAATTCAATACAAAGTTGCACTAGAGTTCTTAAATTCGTTAAAATTCAATAATATGTTTTGTCAACGAACACAATTGATAATGAAACGACCCCGTACACATTATCGTATACGAGTTGTTGCTCTACATATATACGACAGGCTGTATGTTGGAACACGATTGTTTTATAACTTGAGTTATATTTTTATGTGCCATAGTTACTCCATACAAAAAGCAAGATTTATAAAAAGATGAAAGAAAAAGATTTATCTGTTTACGCAAACTTTTCGATTCGTACTGAAGACAATTCTATTTTACGCTAAGAAACAGTTTGTAGAATAGTATCTGTTGTTTTAGTTTATTTTAGAATCATCCAAACTTTTATATATCGGGTATAATTACAACATTTTATACTAAAAATACTTTAATAATATTTACCTCATTCAAAATGGCAGCAACACCATAATCCAAATACTCGTACCGCCTCCAATCGTGTGTTAATCGAAACAAAATGCTATTCGATTTGAACTGACTAAATTATTCAAACCTTCAGCACATTTTTCTCTCTTGTGATTTTTCTAGGTCACTCAAAGCAATATAAAAGTATATTTCCAGTGTGACTATTCAAATTAACTGTATGAACGCTTTTAGATAAATGTCAATTACACAGAACTGTGGACAAAATATTAATGTGACTAATGAAACGAAACAATTGGATGGGTTTTTGGTCAATATAAGTCAATTGTAATACTCGCGACTGTTACCTTGCCCAAGAGAGTTTAATTATACAATAATTATCACGATCTATTCTATACAGTGAGTGTCTAGTCTTTCAACCAGCTGACTCCATTGATTTCTGAAAACTGTCCATTATCAACTAAAACCATTTTATACTACCTCATTATACGCTGATATTCAATAAGACGGGACAATTAAGATTTGAAAAATGCAAAAAATAAAGTTCTGTCAATTTTTGTTTTGACTGATTTTACAAGTTGCTGTATGTATGAGGCTTGATATTATGCAAGGGTTTGAACAATCTCGGACTAAATAAAATTTTACACATATTTGAATACAAGCACATATTTTCTATAGTAACGTATGTTTCTTTACGGAACACGCTAATAAAACGCATATTCTTGGTCTGGTTTTGTATGTTTGTCTATGATTTAAGCAATTATAAGAAGGCAAGGGGATCGTACTTGAAATACATACTTCAAAACGATAAATTCAGAACACAAAATTGCTCAAATATGTCTTAAATCTTTGAACAACGTATGCAAATTACAAAACTAGATTAATGACCCTTGATACAATGACTTTCCAACTTGGAACAAAGTTCAAAGGGAACTAAAGTACAATGGCCGTAAAAATCAACATTACTGAATACATTTTAATAGTTTGTATACTTTACTCACTGAAAAATTCATAATCATGAACGTCTAAAGAAATAACTAGTTAGTAACGTATGTTACAACAACACTGTTTAAACTATCATATCCCAGTGTTATCAGTCACACCCAGTACAACAGTTTAAAAATTTAAATGGTAGCACTTACTATTTTCTATGTACTATGTCATATCTATATAATGTTAATAGGTTTGCCTTCAAAATTAAGTAAAAACAAATTTAAAATTAAGAGGTAAAAAGGTTACGAATTAGTCTCAAAAAATCAAAACAGTTAAATCGTATTTAAAGTTCACATAGTAATTCACTTAAATATACAATTGAAATAAACATTGCAACATTCTCCCAGACATTCCATTAGGTATTGGCACACTTATTTCATAAAACAAATCATTTGTCACCCAAATTACAGCCTCATAGGTTTGCCATTGGATGAGAGGTTGGCGCTGTTTCATGATCGATGTGTTTGCTTCCTTATCATTATCGATTTGTAGCAATGTGCCATGTTCCCTTAAATAGTTCTGCAACAAAATCTTCCGCGACGTATTCTAGTTCATCTTTGACAAAAATGAATTCTGATATATGTTGTCTGTGTCGTCAGGAATTACAACAGCCTGTGGTAACGTATGTTTATAAAGGTTTTTTCGCTGCTGTTGAATTTGACTGACGTCCTGTGTTCCTTTACACTTAAAGACAGGATATAAAAGAAACAATCAGGACTTGAACGTTCGAAGTTTCAAAAAATAAGCGAAACATAGTGAAACAAGTAAACTAACAATCATCAACTAAGATACATTTCATATGAAACATACGTTACCAAACGTAACGTATGTTTCAATTCACAAAACCATGTCTTATTGAAAAAGAAGCGAAAAAGGACGAATAAATCAGATTTGTTAACATCTAGTAAGTATTGAAGTAGCAAATAATTTGCAAAAAGCATTTATTTGAGTATTGCTATGTAGGATTTTATGCTTACATTGCATGCAATGGTTAAAAAAATCTTCAGACTCATTAATTTGTCAACGCCATTGAGAGGCACGCAATTTCAAGTTTTTTTCTGCTTGGTTGATGATGTCGTATATTTTGCAATGAGATAATGTCTTCATTTAACCCTTTGCCACATTGTAAGATCGGTTTATCATTTTAACGGTAACGTATGTTACATCACGTATGTTACATTTGATACTTTAGACAGCAGTATCTCTAGACAATCCTGAGCAATGACAAAAGTAGTTATCATAAAATGAAGAGTTCATTAGAGTGACTAATTAGAAAATATTAATTCAACTAAGATATTTACCATTAGTTGAAAAACCATGGTCACGTATGTTTCATTCTTAAAAGTCTACCCGAAAATTTTGGTAAAATGTGATGATTATTGAAATGCCTGTGAATACTTAATGACAATCGTTTCTATTTCATGTATATTCATATCTGATCTTATGATTTTATATATTTTACAATTATAATATCGTTTTGAAATTTTAAAAAAATGGACCTTTTTCACGGTCACGTATGTTTCCACACTCTTGGCGACAAAGTTTAAGAGCTGTGTGTAAGTTTATATTTCTGAGGAGCAAGATAAAAATCTTATTCTTACATACAGGAACGTTGTATGTGTTAAAAAACAAGTGCATTAAGACTACCTTATGTGCCTATTCTTCGTAGTCTGCGCTCAAAGTCAGAAAATTGAGATGGCGACAGTAACGTATGTTACATTTTGGGGTACTTATGAGACCAGTATGAACACATACTTGTGTATATTTCAAAAATCTTTTTTGTCCCAAATGCCCACACACAGCATACAACTTTTGCATTTCAATTCAATTCACAGTCTATTCGTATTTACTCAGTAACTCATGGAACATTAAATGTTCCATCTTATTGAATATGAGCGTATAATGCTATTAGTTATTAAACATGGCGTTGACTGGGTGATAAAAGTAAACGAAATGGTAGAAACAGAGCTACAAAAAGAATTTATTTAAACTAAACAGACATCGGATCATTGTAATAGATGTCTGTCAATCTATGCCTAAACTAATCTACATTTAAGTAAAGGTAAATATTCAATGTTTACTGCTCTATTGCTGAAATTTCTATACCTACGTCCTTGGGAAACAGTTCAAAACACTATACCCTCCTCCTCCGGCCAACAGTTGGACTGTTCCCAAATCACATATGAAATAACTGTTTACTCGGAGTTTGACCAAATAACATATGCTATTATTACCTAATGCTCTATATAAATGTCAATTTGCTATTTTTAACTGTTTTTCAACTGTTCTGAGTGAAACCGGATTAAACCTGTTACGTTTTACTGCGCAACGCCACTGCGCATGAAACAGTTTTGACTGTTGCCCGCGCGTGCGAACTGTTGCCCTCACGTGCGAACTGTTTCGTAGAGTGCAGTGCCAAGGGAAGTAACCGCATTAAAAAACTCCAAGCGTCCAATGAGCGAAATCATTGCAAGCGTCTTTAGAGTTACCAAACGAAAAGTAGAAAAAAAGTAAATTCTGTTGAAAATATCTACGATATGCCACGGTTTGAAGACATTGAAGAGAGGGTTCTCGAACTTTTGCTGAGAATCGGGACTCGCTAAGCACACGTAATGTCATCCGCTTCTGAAACTATCTTTATTGCCATGTTATATCTGTACTTGCATTAGGTAATAAAACACTTATTGCATGGGTGTTTGGGGAACAGTCAAAACTATTATCCCTCGGTATCAGGGACAACATTAAGAACTGTTGCCCTCGGCCTCGGGCAACAGTTCTTAAGTTGTCCCTGATACCTCGGGAAACACCCATGAAATAAGTGTATACTATAATAACCTTGATGCAACTGTCAACAAATCATCCAATCACAATCTGTAAATGACATGCATCATCATAATACCTTAGAAAACTTGACCTAACAATAGAAATTCTGATTTTTTGCCTAGATAAAGGCTATGCACTAATGAGTCCACACAAAGATAATCTGAACATTTTCCCCATGCGATGTCGTGATATCCTACGACAGTGGTTAATAGCATATCTGTCAATGGAGATTGCTGCGGTATAAATCTCAAGTACAAGAATTTTACACAAAGGAATTTTGTATTGCACCTTACTATTTTACCTATCACATGGTAACTGGGATCGGGGCTCAACTTGTTTTTCTGAAAGAGTCACGCTACGACACTTGATCAAATTGCAAATCAGTCAGTCAATTAGTATTGAAATTAGAGTATCTTGAAATAGCCCTGGCATATTAAGGTGAAAATATATCTACTTTCACACATGTCCAAACAAGTTAAAGGTTATAAAATATGTATATCAAACAAGAGGGTCCTGAGAACCCCTAAGCCATTCACATGAGAACTATATCCTAAGGGTTACTGACAAATGGTTGTTTAACAGTTCATACTCAACTAAAATAAATGAATAAAAATATACATGTATTTATATGAGGTTACATACAAAACATACAAAGTCCTATAAACATAACAATGTTCACTTAATTGAAGTATGGACTTCTTACTAAACAAAATATATCATTGAAATTTAAAACATCAACACAATCATAATCATCTAACTGATGTATATAAAGTGAAGCTTTATCGTTGTTCTCCTAAAGTTCAATTCTCTGATAAAATATCGTAAATCAAATATATCTAATAATCTACATATTCAAATGCAAATTTACATTATTTTATACAATAATAACACAAAATATACACTGCTTAGTTTTTATGGAGAAACACCAATCTTATATAAAATGCTAAATAACACGGTTAAAAGAATGTAGGACAACTAGTCCCATACCATTTTAACCTGGATCGACAAATTGTCCCATCTAGTTTTGCAAGGCTTGACAACTAGCCCTATGCCCCACTAGATAAAGGTACCACATCGCTCAATTAAGTCCCATTATTAGTTAATCAAAAGAAACTATTATCACTTTATGCAAACTATTATAATTGATTCTACTGACCACCTAATTATTGGACTTTATTGAGCGAGGTTGGACCTTTATCTTCACATGTCAAACTGAGATGGGGCCAGTTGTCCACCCCTGTCAAATTCACGAGAGACCAGTTGTCCAGCATGGCAAAACTGGATGGAACCAATTGTTTACCCCTGCCAAAATTGCATGGGACCAATTGTCTATGGGACCAACTAGTTGTCCGTAAAATTATAAAAAAACGATTTACAATTGGTAGAAAATTGAATTTCCAAGAATTTGTTTTGTTGGGTTTAACGCCGTAGCAACACATTGTATATAGGTCATATAACGGCGGTCACTTCTCCTGGAAAGACTAAATCTCTGGATTTAGCTGTTAACCAACTACTAAGCGCATGCTTACGTCAGTGACTGACAACTGTCCTACATAATTGAAAATCATTAGTAGGAGGAGAATGGTCGTAGAAGTAATTTCATGACCAAGCTCCACGAAAGTATGCCCCGCCCGGGAATCGAACCCACGACCCCTAGATCAGTAGACTTGCGTGCTACCAACTGAGCTAGCCGGGCGGCTTTCCAAGACGTAATGAAAATCATAATTATCTAACATTTGTTCTGAGTATCTTTGTTACGTTCTGCAAAGACTGATATTAAATATGAATTATAATAATAATAATGTCAGTTAGCAAAATTGTAAAACAAAACTTAGAATTCAACAAATAGTAATAAATAAAATGTATCTAACTATTTCAGTATAAAAAGGAGCTAATGATGTGAATTTACGAATACAAAAAGTAAAATACGTTTATGAAATTTAAGATGTTTTACAAAACGATTAATGCTTTAAGAGATTTGTCTGCTATACATTTACAATCCTGATTCCGGTGAAACTTTCATGTGTAATTAGTTCAGTTTACAGTTTATAGTAGAAAATAAAGGTGATTTAACCATTTTTCATGTTCCTGTCATGCAAATATCATTTCAATTAGTCAATTGACTCGAAACGTTTTTAAAAAGCCAATGACCAAACTAGATCAGAAAGTAAATTTGGAGTTGATTGTAATAAGCTTGCACATACAGCATCATTTTTATTTACATCCACATCAAGCTGAATCATAGCCCTGCATTTCTGTATAACAAGTCATCTAAATAAGGGTTTATTTATTTCACACTCTAAGGCCACAACAAATTGATCATATGTTCTATGGATTCGCTCGCTCCTTAATTTTGACGGTTTTTACAAAAAAAATATTTTTATTTCCTCGCTCGCTCATCAAAATTTGGTCAAACCATTATATAAAGCAAGTGAATAAAGACTTTTTTTTTCTTCGCTCGCTCGCCCCATTTTTTCCCCAGAAAAATCCGTAGAACATATGATCAACTTGTTGTGGCCTAAACGTAATACACAGTGAATAAAGTTAATGTTCTTAATTTACGATTTATGTACGGTATAAGTTTTTATCTTTTTTATCATTTGGCACTTCTCAAACTGTAACCCTTTATTTGTATCTTCATTGTTTTCTCATTTCCTCTGTCACAAGTAATTGATTATAGCGAGATTATTGGATCACTATATAGGGTTTTGTCTCTAACAGTAGTAGGTCATCCATTTGTTTTCTCTTCATGATTTTGGTCCTGAATAGATAACGATTGAAAATATTAGGGAAACAAGAATTGTCGATACTAGGGAAGCCACGAACGAAATTCTGTCTACAGCATGGCTTACTTCTTGCCATGATACAGGTGAAACGCTTAAAGTCTCATCAAGGTCATTGTCTTGATTCGTTTCCCTTGGTGTCGCCATTGGTGGTTTTGTCTTCTCATAGTTCTCAACACAAATTGATGAATCCCCACGCTTCTCGTTTATATCATCAACATCCGTATGTACTTTGTGTTTAGGCTTACATTTTCGAAGAAAATCAAATTTTGAAATTTTTACTAATCTCAGCCAATATCTATTGATGTTTTCTTCTTTGCTTTTGAAGTAACACCGTAGACTTATGACATTTGCTATCACAAACAATACACTAAGTGCAAGAATAGCCACAAGATAAAAACTGAATATTGACATTGGACTTGATGTCTTTGGTAAGTTATCACCAACTAAAGTAAGAAACACAGCTACCGCTAGTAACATTGTAATATTGTATGAGATTCTCTCCCCACTTTCTATGGGTATAAGAAATACTATGATGTTTAAAAAAGTCATAAAGACAATAGGAAGAATTACATTGAAAAAGACAAATAGTGGTTTTCTTTCAAATATCAACTGAATGGCGATTTTGATATTATCCTCTTTTGTTCTTACATTAGAACCTTTGAAATTCCATACACCATTTGGTGAGTAGAAGTTGGTGACAACATCATTTCTCGAAGGTCTTAATTGTATTTCCGTGGGAGCGAATCCCCAAGCTAGAAGTTCTATATCGCAAATGTTAATATCATACGGGTAGTGAGTTACATCAGCCGTGCAAGATGAAGAGAATAGTCCTCCAGGATAATAAAGGGATCTTCCATTAGAGTCAAATCTAATTAACTGCCATGGGTCATCTGAGCCTATTTTTTCTGTTTCGTCTACAGTATTTAAATGGACAATCATCGGAGTCCAAACTTTACTACTCTCTACTGTCATGATTTCAAGTCCATTGTAACTTGTTGTATTCCATGTTAATATCTGATCAGTCCAGGAAAGTGCAAGATAAGCATTAATTTTAAGGATTCCTTTTACTTCATCAAATTCAAGAATAGACAACAGTCCCATGGAACAATCGACGTGTAGAGATTCTGACTGATTTATTACTGGTCTCAATACAGTCTTGTAGTTAGTTAACAAATCATCAATAAGATTACTTGCGTTGTGGATAGTCTGGCCATCGCATGGGATACGATACAAGGAAGCTACGGTAATGAAACAAAGTATAAACCTGATACTAATATGCATGGCTATAATTATATGTGTGCCAAACTTATATTCACGTCTTCAAATTTATCACTCGAGTTGTGAAGTTACGTAAGTGGTAAGTATTATCGTGAGTCGCCTGAAAAAAACAAAACATGATTGTGACTAGTTTGTGAAGCACTGACATGTTATCAATGCGCCGATAAATCAAAGCGTTGCAAGCCCTGTGATATTTTCTGATCTTTGCGGAGCGACTCTTAGCTCTGAACAAGATCTGTCGGTGCTATTGGAATGAATCTGCTCCGATTCTACGTACTCTTCAGTGCATTGATTGAAAGTTTCACGCGTTAAGCAACAATAAAGTATTCACTAAGTTGAGAGAGGGGCATTCTCTGAATCGTACTCTGTACTTATTGACATATTTGTATTTTCCTGTGTGTTTGTTTGTTTTTGATAGGTTTAACGCCGTAGCAACACATTGTATACGTCATATAACGGCGCTCAGTCAGCCTACTCACTGTTCCTGGAAAGGCTTAAAAACATGACACCATTAAGACAAAACTTAATTTATCAATATAAGGTGTTTTTATATAAAGCAAAGACTGAAATGGACCAAAAGTTTATGTTAGGTTTTAGATTTTGCAGATAATTTAACTTTTCTGGAGTATTAACGACGAGCGGCTCATTGAAGCAGACATCTTGAACGATTCTCTTTATTGGTAAAGGCTTACCATTCTAAGGAAGAATTTACTAATAATTTTCACATTTTTATGGAATGATAACATTCTACGATTGCCTCTCTTTCAAGTCTCTAATACTTGCATATATACATGTGAATCTAAAATGGAAATACCATTTGCTTACCTGGGAGAAATTCCCTTACTGATTTTCTAACTGAAACTGCCAGGTGATTCCAAAAGTAATTACATTTAAATCTACCCCTTGCGATTTTTTTTATTATATTTTATGGATATTTTATATCAAACACTGTCCTTATTCTATGAATATTATGTCAATATTCCAAATCGTATTGCTTAATTAACACGTATCACATTTCAACAAATTCTGTCCCTCAGATTAATTAATCAATTAAACGAACGTTATTAACAACATTTATGCTGTTTAATGATTGCGCTCTAAGGGGGCCTTTTTTATAAACGTTCTATACTATTAAATTAAACTGTAATATTAATGGCATTAATCACGGATTAAGACTTTAGACTTGATGTAGGTCGATCTAGGATTAATATACGTAGGTAAGTCATGTGGTTTCTAAAATCAGCAAATACGTAGAGTGCTAATTAATGATAATCCTTACTATTAAGATAGTTCGTTTTTAATTAATTTGACTATTAATTTAAGTTCGTTGATCTTGTATTGAATACAAAGATAATTCAGTGCAGTCCATTTTTTTCTCAACTTACAAAGTTTGAATGATTTCACGGTGATTCAATACACAGTATTACACACTATCACAGTATCACGAGTGATAAAGACATGAAGTCGCCGTGAAATTATTCATGTCTTGAGAGTTGAGAAAAAAAAGAAATATACAAATATATAATTAACTATTTAAGTGTGTGGAATCACGTGACCTATATGGTTCCTAACACGGCAAAAAATGACGACAAGATCAACAAATTCAGCGGTAGTTCTCCCAACCCCACAATGTTTCTAGTTTTCTAAATTACCTCGAAGTTCTTTCAAAAATATCTCGACTCGTTCAAAACCTCGAGGTAATCTAAAAAACTAGAACCGTTGTGGGGTTGGGAGAACTACCGCTAGAAAGAGAACTTTGTTCTGCCTAGACTGCACAAGATCTGATAAAAATCGGTTAAGTATAAATGTCATGCCGTGTTAGGAACCATATAGGTCACGTTATTCCCCACACTGTATTTTACAGCTAGATTTGTCATTAAATTATGCAAAAGCCATACATTATAACCCTTGGTGCCAGCTAATGACCACATGGTCTAATGACGTCATTAGCATTTTGTAACAAACTCACATGTATAATTACAAAATCCATGCAGAGATTATTTCACGCGTCGCTACTTCTATTGATTCATCAAAGGAAATTAATCACCGCAGTAAGTCGGTGAATTATATAGCCTCTTTGTTACCCTTACAGTCCAAATGATTGCTTTAGTCTAGTTTATGGCCATACGGTTAGAGTTTTAAGTTAATTACCATTTGGTAGCTTTATTCAACGTAAAATGTCTAAGTTTATGAAAATGATCTTAATCTAATTCTCTTAATTTACGAAGCTTTAATAAGTTCAAAGATAATCTTATTAATCAATATTAATGATAATAATTACATTTCTAATACTATTGCTATGCAAAGTCCTAGGACAAAAATTCTGTATTTATGATAAACCATTTCAAATTTGCCATAAAATATAAACAAAAACTCATCGAACAAATTTCAAAATCAGCATAAGTTTATTTGTCAACGCATAATTCCAACTACTTTTGTGTAATACTAATCAGCGTAGTTACCAGGGCTCGAATTTAACAAAAAATTGAACTTGCAAATTTTTGCGAGTTGATTTTATTTTGACTCGCAAAAATGAAGAAGATCGCTTAATTTTTTTTCTCCAAATTTTGATGGCATAACTATTCATACATGCAATATAAAAACAGCATAGTATTATATTTTACTATGGATAGAACAATGCCGTTATTTTGGGATAGAAAAAGAATGTCGAACATGTTTGTACTGTGAATATTTAATTAATGCTATCGATCTTTCGAACTGTTTCAATGCTAATTTGAGCCTCATTCATTTAGACAGAATTTTTGCACCGATTTCAACTCACGAAAAATTTCGAGTTAAAATAATAGTTTCTCGCAATTTTAAAAATCCACTCGCATTTTGCAGGTATGCGACCTTAAATTCGAGCACTGGTAGTTACAATAAATTACTTACAGTAGAGGGAATGATCAGTTGTTTTTTTCTAAAAAAGGTAATTTGTATAAAAACTTTTTGGGGGCACTGTGTGCGCGTTCGGCTAATTAGGACTAATTTATACATTCTATTAATGTTACGATCAAATATTTGTCTACGATTCTCATCTATTATTTGACTTGAAACTATATTTACACAGACCCCAAGAAACAAGCATGCTAGTCTAAATAATCAATCAATAGCAGTTTTCATTTAAAACTAAATGTGCTATATATAATAACGCGTCTTTATTCTACTAGTCTAACCGGAACTAGTGTTTGTTCTGTTTGTTCATGTTAAACAACAAGTATCTCTTAGTGATCTTATAATGTGGACCTATGGCATTCCACACAGTTCAGAGTCAAAGACACATACATCAATGTATATTATAGCCTATATCTGTGATAAAATACAATAAAAGGAAGATGTAAAAATTGTTCTTTGATGTTCTAATAACAGCATTAAAGAAAAAAGAAAAGTTTGTTGTTTGCCGAGTTGAAAGGTATGTAAAAGACATTTCCTGCTCATAATTTGACAAAATGAAGCTTGTTAGTCATAATGTTGTCATGGCAATGTCGTCTCTCATACTTCTTTCGCTTGACCATTTTTTTAATCTTAAAATTAAATATTTTACGTTGAATTAAAGCTACTTAATGGTTATTAACTTTAAACTCTAACCGCATGACTATAAACTAGACTTAAGCAATAGTTTGGACTGTACGGGTAATAAAGAGATTATATAATTCACCAACTCACAGCGGTGATAACTTCCCTTTAATTAATCAATTAAAGTAGCGACGCGTGAAGTAATCACGGTGAGCTTGATATTATAGATGTGAGTTTATTACAAAATGCTCGTGTGACATTGTGTATCGATGTTACGATGTACATTTACCTTCTGCTTAAGTAAATATAATAACAATTATACATAGTATCTTCAGCATCATCTTCATTATTCTGTCTACGAAATTAGGATATGAAAATGGTTGTCTGAACAGGCCATTTTAGTAGCAAGCACTATATCTTGTTCATAGAAGTTTGGTTGCCCATCAGAAATTATTGGTTGCCCGAATTGAAAAATGGTTGTCCAGGGCAACCGGATACCCACTTATTTCATGGACTTTTATTATTATGATCATTATTTATCTGCATTATATTCATTATTTATAGGAGAAGCATTTGTCATTTTATTATTTTCATCATAATCACCAGCATCATCACAATCATCATCATCATCAGTATCCTAACCACAATTACCATCGTATCATTATCAACATCAATACCACCACCATCATCATTATCATTATAATCATTATCATTAAATTGAGAAGCGCGCCATTTTTATAGCAAAAAGAGACACTTTATCACAGCACCACTGAAGTGATCATCACTGCGCCACTGAAGTGATCATCACTGTGCCACTGAAGTGATCATCACTGCGCCACTGAAGTGATCATCACTGCGCCACTGAAGAGATCATCACTGCGCCACTGAAGTGATCATCACTGCGCCACTGAAGAGATCATCACTGCGCCACTGAAGTGATCATCACTGTGCCACTGAAGTGATCATCACTGCGCCACTGAAGTGATCATCACTGCGCCACTGAAGTGATCATCACTGCGCCACTGAAGTGATCATCACTGCGCCACTGAAGTGATCATCACTGCGCCACTGAAGTGATCATCACTGCGCCACTAAAGTGGTCATCACTGCACCACTGAAGTGATTATCACTGCACCACTGAAGTGATTAGGAAATTAGGGATTTAATTACAGCCCCATCAAAAGTAACACCGTTTTTGGACGGCAAATGAAATAGACATGTATCTATTTCAAACACCTCTCATGACAAGACTTTTAAAATTCAAATTTTGCTTAAATCATAAATATGTTTATGTTGTTTATTGTATTTTAAAGTGAAAGTAGATCAAAACCAAAAGAAAATTTGGTTGTCAACACTAGAAACAATAGTTTGATCACAATATGTTAAAGATGAAGTCTTGTCATAGAAAGAATTACTCAAAATTACAAGATTAATGTCTAAAACCATTTTGGATCAGGTACATTGAACATTAGCATATAAATGAATATTCTGTGCTATTATAAAAATTAATACCCCCCTTTTTAAGAAATGATCTTTGTAAAACCTAAATTTAGCAAGCAGAATGGTTTGATCAGGTAATTGTGACTTGATCATCCCTCGTACAGGTCAAGCTTAGCTTAATATTGTTGAGCTGTAACTAAAAGTAGCTTATTGAAAAAATGTTGATATTCAGAATCAGTGGTAATAATGGGAATTAAATTGAATTAATTCGTCTGAGTTTACATACATTGAGGAGATATTAGGTTTTAGATAATACATGATAAGCTGTAATAAATGTAATGAAATTAATTAATGCTACAATATTGGATACATTCACACCCGAGTAAGCAATAACCGAAATTATTCAAGCAAATTCACGTCATTTAAGGCGTCAACTGTATCTGTATTAAGCAAGCATATATTTGAAGCAGACATATAAGTATTGACCAGTCACGTGTATATAGCAGTCAATTGTATTAAAAAGCCACCTTATTAAGGCAGTCACATGTTCGAATCACCAGTATTATTCCCACACCAGTAATGAGCATCCACCTGTTAAAAATTACGGTAGAATTTAGAAATGAAATAGGAAAAATATAACAATTTTGGTTAAAGTTACTCTTAACTGTGTATTATTTTATTCCAAAACTTACAAAAAGTTTTAACAAATTTTATCAGAAGCAGTATTACAATATATAAGAGGTGCGTTCAACAATGCGAGCGCTCGGGGCGACATCGAGCGCCCGCGTTCTGAACGCGGGCGATCGCGCGTGCGCTCGCGTGCGCTCGCGATACAGCTCGAGAGGTGTTTCGCTTATAAATTGTTAAATAAATTCCGGTAAATACCGTTTCGTTTTGGTACCGGTACTCAAATCGGTACATTGAAAAAAATATAGCAGATTTAAAATAACCAAATACGAAATATCCAATGCTTTAATCTCAAGCCTTCTGTGTATTTATCGTATTTCAAAGGGATTTACATCGATCTAAACTTCGGTTTAGTATATCATATAAGCTAAGGTGTCAGATGCTGAATATTATACATGTGCCGCATAAATGAAATTTGTTTTCATTTTATCACGACCATATCTAAATATAAAAAAAATATATCAAAGAATTTTTCTGAAAAGTGGACGCAAACTTGTGTGTTACTTGCTTCACATAAACTACCCACGCAATGCATGTGATACACTAAATGTACCCTTTATTTGGTACAGTAAATTGATTCACTATGATTTATGTATGGTAAAAAATATGAAAGATCTTGTGTATCAGCAGAAAAAATATTGATTCACCCACCCGCTTTTTTATTTAATAATGTGCTGTTTGACTTCGTCTTGGATTTTTATAGCGAGCGCTCGCCATTCTGTACACAAACGGTCTGACTGACCGATATCTTCACCTTCTTCTATTTATACATGTAGAATGAGCGCTCTTAATCGTTCAACAACAAAACAATTCGCGAGGCGGGCGCTCGAGCGAGCGCCCGCATTGTTGAACACACCTCAGTTGTCCAAATCGCTTACTTCCCCTTGAAACAATTCCAACAGTTTCGATTTTTGAAAGGAGAGTAACTCGTACGCAATTAAAGCTTGAAAATTTCTGCAACGATTACTTCCCCTTAATAGTATTGTTATATTAATGTCTGGACGAGAATACTATTTTATGTTAAATCAGAACATATATTTTGTCACACATTGTGTGGGATGTATCATCCTTGCAAACAACCTACGGCGTATTGTTTTTGCTATTATAAGCATTTTTGTACATGAAATAATCAAAGCCGCTGGGCTAGCTCAGTTGGTAGCACGCTAGTCTACTGATCGAGGAGTCATGAGTTCGATTGCCGGGCGGTACATACATGTACTTTCGTAGAGCTTGGTCATTTCTGGAAATTTCTTGGAAATTATTTCTACGGCCATTCTCAATCGTACGGTACCAATGATTCCTAGTCATGTAGGACAGTAGTCAGTCACTGACGAAAGTATGCGCCTAGTAGTTGGTTAACAGCTAAATCCAGAGATTCAGCCTTTCTATGAACAGTGAGTATGTTGAGTGACCACCGTTATATGACAAATACAATGTGTTGCTACAGCGTTAATCCCAACAAAAACATATATATATATTAGATCAAACTCCTCACAGTGATTGCGTCACACTTTGCAACTTCATCACTGCCAACACGTAAATCACGTGTCGCTAGTAATACCATCTTATAATAGAATGCCCAAACTCCTCACAGTGCTTACGTCACGCTTGTTATTTTTACAAATTATTAATTAAAACTATTTTTATCTATATGTACTTTGAACATCAAATTTACTACAAGAAGACTCAAGTTGTAGAAAAAATTGAAGTGTAACAGAAAAGATGAACAAAAAATATTCGGCTCTATGTGGGATGAATTTACTTGTGGGGGCATTGCATGCATGGTTATTGATTTAATAAAGGGAAATAACCGCTGCGGGGAGTTTGATATTAAGTATGAAGCAGTCACCTACATCAAGCAGTTATTTTTGTTCTTTTTTACCAGACTGTTTATCCGAGGTTTGGTTTTACATGTATGATAATAAACTATGCTAATCATTCAATTATTCTATTGTATTTTAATAGAATTTTACATTAGATTTAGTTCAATAACTTTTTTCAACTTATTGTTTTCAAAACAAATAACAATAGTCGTGAAAACCTGAAAACCTATACCCTTAATAATACAGATAGGTTTATCTTATTGTCCATTAATACTATTTGAACTTATTCCAAATATGTTTTACCCGGTTATAAAGTGCATTTCAATGCGTCAGCGGAATACAATCCTTACTACATGTAAATATATAAGGACGTAGACTAGTTTTGAACTGACCAGTGAATATGTTTTTTCATTTTCTCTAAATTGGACATACACATATTCACAATCATTTTAGACTCGTAACTTAGTCATTAATACGTAACATTATATGGCAGTTTTGACAGTGTGTTCGATTGATATAGATCTTTGTATAGATTTGTCTATAGACGGAGTTAAAACAATATTCATTTGCTCAACTGTTTTTGTAAATATTCAATGTTTAACGTCCCAATTAGATTCATCATTTATATTTGATCAGTGTCGGATTAAAAATGGGTTTGTACAATAATACATTTAATGTTCATAATTAATATGAGGGTTTCGATTATATTACTAAGTTAACACGTCTTCAATGAGTGGAATCTTTGGTCCCATTTGTAAGACTTTGTAGTTGGATTGATTTTTTTATTAGAATTGATTAAGAGTTTAATCAGAACGTAGACAAGTATATGGCCTTTCAATTTGTCTGGTTTCCGGTCGTTGTTTGACGGATATAATTACGTCAGACAAAGCAGAATAATGGCGGCGACTGATGTATTGTACAAGGTATCGGATAATTCTGTTTTCAAATGAACATTTCTCCCTATATAGACTTAAATCAAAAGATTTTAATTCAGAGTCACAGTGGATACCTTATTTTTTGTTGATCGGTTACATTTATGCTAAATAAAGTATTCGAAATTCTAACGAGAAATACATGTAGTCAGCATCCGAATCGTGTCTACTTTGAAGACATGGTTTTTGTTTAATTGTTCGCTAAATTAAAGTGCACTATATAAAACCGACTTCAAATTACAATATACAAATTTAGTACCAATCTTCTACCACATTGACCATCGTCAGAAAATTTCATGTTAATTAAGGAGAAAAAAATTGTAACCTGAAGATGCCTTGATGGGCGTCGCCATTTTTGCGCTTTGTCTGACCCATTAACGATAGTGGTAATGGACAGGTCGCCCAGACTACCTTTTAAGCTAGCTATGTGTCATACTGTAGTCTTAACTAACAATATGATGTTAAGTGAGTTTGAATGAGCTTCGGCATAAATGTGATTGAACTCAAATGTCAATTGATACTTCATACTTAATATCTTGCTTGCAGTGAATATAATATATACATGTATAATACATGTAATTTTTATAACCTCGAGTTCTTTTAAACTTTTTAACTTTGCAACAATAGTAGTTAAAATGATATCCAATATAATGCAAAGTCAAACATGTAATTATCAAACAAAGAGTCCTTTGACAGAGCTAATTTCCATTTCAATGTATTCGGCCATCATTCTTTGCATATTGATATTTGGCGGTGTTATATATCGTCGTGGTCACTTGAAAATGCCGAAACTACAAAATTTCGAATTTTCGTTTTTTGTAAGAAGCTACAGTTATTTCAGTAAATATTAATAGTTTCGATACAAATGCATATCTGCACTTAAAGATATTTATCTGATGTAAAAAATATGCAAAAATGAGTTTCCTTTCACTTGTATTCTTCACGTATTATAGTTTTTTTTTCGTCTCCTGAAAACTTAGCTTCTTGTAGTTCCGGCATTTTCAAGTGACCACGACGATATTATGGCTTGTTTTAATATCGACGTGTTCAAGTTTTGGCGGTTCTAATGCTGTCCGGCAAAGAACGCTTTCTACAGTTGTACATATCTAACCAGCATATCAGTTCAAAGTATTTATGACTAAACATACAGCATACATATAGAAACATAATATATACAAAGTTGAAAGCACGCAGATATACTATAGCATTTCTGAAAACAATAGTAACGTTTACAAGCAGCAAATAAGAGTTCATATTTAGACAAGCGCCGTAATTAAGACATAATTGTACAGTATATCTAAAGGAGCGTTAATTAAGTAGTCTCGTTTTTATGATAATTGACATGATTGTTATATATTTAAGTCCATTTCTATTTCTGTTTCAGATTGATTTATTGCACCATTTGTTTAATCTCTGCTTCGGATGGTGATCAACTGACTCATTATAGATTCGAGAAAAACACCTTTGAAAGACGAGCATCTGATAGTTAATGTCAAGCTCCTCACAGTGCTTACTTCACGCTTTGCTACTTATTGATTTTATAAAGGTAGATAACCGCTGCGAGGAGTTTGAGTTTATGTTTGGATTCAACAGAGCTACCCACAATTTCATTCTCTTGTTCATTGGTCAAAAAGTAGCCACGTGATCAACAACTACACATATGACGTCACACATAAGTGTGATGAATTACTTTGTTCTCGACTTGTTCGAAGTTAAACCATAGCTGTGTATTCACATAGCTGTTTATAGGGTGAACACCATTATATTTTCAAAATGGCTGTCTATCATATAAGTATCATCACGGTTCTTGCAATCTGTACAATGTTTCCAAGAACATACCATTGTCAGACGATATATAACGCCAGTGATCTGATAGACAATCTGCTGACCAATTATAAACCTGTACTAAGACCAGTAATCACTCAGTCGAATGCTGTGTTTGTGAATTTTTCAATGGAACTTATATCAATCCTTGAATTTGACGAAGTCAAAGGAAACCTTTATGTGAATGCAATTCTTGATTTAAATTGGATTGACGAGAGATTGACGTGGGACGTGACAGACTATAATGGGTTAAACTTTATAATGATAGAAAGTAACAAAGTATGGACACCCATGATTGTTCATATAAACACAATAGCAAAAACTGAAAAAATAGGATCTGACGACCCCTGGCAGTTAGTAAGAACTGATTCTTCTGGGAATACATATTACTATCCTGGCGGTCTGTTGTCTTCATCGTGTACAGCTGATGTTACATTCTACCCTTTTGATAGCAACAAATGTATCATAGAATTCATTACATGGGGATTCACTCCCTCGGAGATACAATTGAGATCAATACAAAACAAGGTTCGAACTGATTACTACGCACCAAATGGTGTTTGGGATCTTAAATCGACTCGTATGTACGCCGTACATGGAAATTTAGGAATCAACGTCGATCTCACGTTAGAGAGAAAATCTCGGTTTGTCATATTCAATGTGATACTTCCCATTGTTTTCATGACAATTCTAAACACTTTAGTATTTCTTATACCTATAGAAAGTGGGGAGAGAATATCATACAATATTACAATGTTACTGGCTGTAGCTGTGTTTCTTACTTTAGTTGGTGACAACTTACCAAAAACATCAAGTCCAATGGCAATATTTAGCTACTATCTTGTGACTATCCTAGCATTAAGTGTACTATTCGTGATAGCAAACATTGCCAGCTTACGGTATTATTTTAGAAAAGAAGAAACGATTCACCGCCACTGGAGAAAAATTATAAAGATTTCAAAATTGGAATTCTATAATTGTAGAAGCAAAGTACATGCTAAGTCGTCAAGTGAAGACGTAAAACCAGCAGAACATGGTTGTGATGTTAAGCATACAGATAATATAAAGGTTGACCATTCTAGAGGTGTCATGAAAGATTCACAATCAGTTATCAGCCTTGATCAAATTGACCATAGTGACAATATGTCCTGGCAGGACATTAGCAAAGCTATAGACAGAGTCAGTTTTGTAGTTGGTTTGTTTCTAACTATTCTTACAACATTGATATTTTTCATTGTTATTTACTCTGGTTCAAAAAGTTGAGGGCCTGGACAATAGTCTGGTAGTTTGCAATTCTGACTTAAGTATTATTTCTATTGATTTGACAAGACCGTATCATGCTGTTATCGCAATTTCGGTCATAAGATATTGATATTAAATATCAACTTTTCATGGGTATAAGGGTATCACTATTCGAAATTCTGCACTAAGACTAAAATAACTTCTAAACCATACAATAATTATGCATATGTATTTCTTTTTCATTCATTTTTATTATGAATAAATATGCAATTTACTGCAATACACGAAACGTGAGTTTTGTTAGTGTTATTTTTATTCTTTTTGAAGCAATGTGTTCAAGAAGTGCCTGTCATCAATCTTTAAATAGAATTTTTAATGATTCAACTTTCCATTCAGTAGACTTTTTAGTGTCCATGGTATAAGAATGGTTGGAACTTGGCACGGATGTTTAGTAGTACATTTGTATATCTTATATGTTGAATTAGCACCGTAAAATGCAATGTCGATCGTGCCATATTTTGATATTTACAAAAGAGAGACAACTCCAATCGACTCAAATCAAAGCAATCAATGTACTGATATAATTACAAACGTACTTGTATAATGAAATCCAATCTGCGTAAACACATTGGATCCAGTAGACCACGGTCGTACTGGATCTGTACTTTTTCCCTTTGAGGTCACGTCGAGATGAACTTTGTGTCGACCAATCAATGCGTAGCTTTCATCTAGACGAAAACACTATTAATCACATTTTGATTTCGTAATTTCTATTTTTAGACCAAGTTTTGCTTGCTAATTTAACCGCGGTAATATTCACAGGCTGCGATTGGGCGGCTCATTTCAAATTTCGGGACGTAGACGATGTAAACAAGTTACGTATCATAACAATTTCGTCATGAATATTATGATGAGAAAAGGTCACCTGAACGTGACCTTCGTTTGGAAAAGGCCAGATCTACATTAGCGAGTATGCGAGCGGTAAAATTGTAGATCGGGTTTTAATCAGATTGAATGAAATCTCAATATGAGTTCACAAAATGACGTAACGTTTTTAATTATATCGGTGCCATTTCAACACTTAGGAACAAAAGCACAAAGCACAAAAATTCAGAAATGTAGACATTTGATTAAAACACTATTATATAAAATACATGTACCTGTTTTGAGAATTAAACATGTAAGTCGACTAATAGGTTTATTATTTCTTCTATATGGTGTACTGAATAGATTAGACAGAATAGATATAACACTGTCACCTATTTTGGAATTCTATCAAGTCGACTGGTGGCCTATTGTCCCGACTACCATGCTAATTAATCCCAGGTTCGTGGCATGTTTGGGTACATATTTTTTATTTTAAAGTTCAAGAAACATGCGTTTTTTTATCACTGTATGACTTCAGTGAATAATTATAAGCTTTCCAACACACATGTATATCAGTATAACATCAAATACATTCTTAAACAATTAAACTACACTCATTGTGCAGTGTCAAATCACTCTTGTCTTGTCATGTCATGTAATGCCATACCATATCATACCTTGAAATAGTCAAGAGTTTGACAAGGAATCTTATGGAAAAACATGGAATCTCATGGAAAAAACTGAAATCTCATGGGGAAAACCACAAGGAATCTCATGGAAAAAACTGAAATCTCATGGGAAACCTGAAGTCTCATGGAGAAAAACATGGAATCTTATGAAAAAACCACAAGGAATCTCATGGGAAAAAACATGGAATCTCATGAAAAAACAACAACATGAAATCTAATGGAAAAAAACATGGAATCTCATGGAACAAGAAACATGGAATCTCATGGAACCAAATAGAACCCCGTGGAACCACATAGAATCTCAGGTACTCTTCTGAAAAGTTAAGATTGCATGCAACATACAGCATAAATCATAGTCTATCAAAAATATAAGAAATTTATAATCAGGGTTTAAGTTAATATAAATATGTATGTATTTATAAAGTAGTACAATGAGCTTTGACCGGATGGAGAATTTTCAGCAACGGGTCAGTATTAATTGTCTATGGATAGTCAATTCGTATATTTAGAAAAAATCAGGCAAGGGTCTATTTGATCGAACCTTTGTTAAAGCATAGAACCGAGGTGAAGAAAAAAAAATATAATTAAACAAATGATTTTTATTTTTAGAGGTAATCAAATAATCTCGCACTGATAATCAGCGTCAGTAAGTTTGAAACCAAAAATATACAAAGGTCCAAAGTCAGATCCACGGGGAACCCCACGAGACAGAATTCGAAAAAAATGCAAATGTTTTGATAAATGATTGACTACTTCCTTAAAAGTTAGATATTAATAACATAAATTACGATCGATACGACCATCTTTATATCACCAGTGACATTGACCAGGGAAATCTACGTTTCTGCAATATAAGAAAATCCGTAATGATACTGTCACGGTCGTCTCGAGTTTTAATAGGTCTGTACAAGGGAGATAACTCGAACATTACGTATTGCAAACGTCTGGTGACATAGATGAGAAAATTTGTTATTTTTCTGTAATTTCTTTTATTTCGGCTAGTTATTTATAGAAAATGGACCTGGTTAAGGCCTGCAGTAAAGCCTTAGTAGTTACCAAACCAAAGGGAACTATTGGGCCAGATAGGAAAAAGGTGAACGTTCTCAATGAAGAGGAATACACACAGGTTTGTATTTTCATCAGTGTCAGTGGTCACTACAGACAGTACACTGTTGTTCACAGGACATCAGGAGCCTGCAGCGTGTTCAGTTACCCTGAATGTTCCAAAACGTTCCATAACGGAAGTGCCGAAACAACTCAACCTAAAGACAACTCAACCCGAGACAATTCAGTCCCTACTAACGGATTGAGTTGTCCCAACTTTGAGTTGAGGTATGCATGGGTTGAGTTGTCTACCAGTTGAGTTATCTCGTACCAGTAATGTTAGCTAACAGTCGTTACTGAACACAGCTGGTCTTTTGTTTTGTTTTGACCACAGGTGATCTTCCTCTGTCACACTTACTTCGATTGGGAATTCCGACTGTTAGAACTGGGTGAACTCCAATTGAGTCAGCATGTTCAGTGACTTTTTTTAGAGTGGGTATTGTACCCACCAATGTTGAAAAATGTGGGTATGAGGGAAAAAAAGTGGGTACACAGTTTAAATAGTTTTATTTGACATAAGTGCAAGACGATTTCTCCCCTTTTCTTCGACGAGACGATCTGTCCCTAGTCACAATTTTCTTTAGATGATTCGTCCCAAAAATGAACATAGTTTCGGCAAATCCAGGTCATCTTTTACTTTACCCCATATTAGTTTATGATAAACAGCCCAGATGAACACAATATCATCGAATGGCGAGTGAAAATCGTGTAATGTAGCCTCCTTTATTATTACTTTTTGTAAGTGAATCTGGTGCTCGCTCTCGTGTGCAATACTAGTCGACAACAAATCATTAAGATTACGTCCTACTTCATCGTTAGTTCGCAAATCTGATCATATCATTAAAGTTTAGATCAACGCCTTTTTAATTCGGTAATGCAATCAGTTAAATTCCTTTGTTTAGACATAATTATTGGAACGAATCATCGCGTCGTCAACGCTCTCTAGCAGAAAACTATCGACAACATATGATTCTTTATGAGCGACGAAAACAAAAACAATCCGCTTAGCGTTGCTGACGTCATTTCGGTAAAGGCTAAATGCCAGTAAAAACGTAATAAGCTTAACAGAGTTACCGTTCGTTACATTATGATATATTTCGGTCCGCGTATTCGTACCCGGTTGGGTCTGAATATTCGCGTGAAATTTACTTTTTTGGCGTGAAATACGCGGATTTTCGCGTGAATGAACATGCTGTGAGTGTGTCGGAACTGTGTTCTGGCAGCATTCTACCCATTCCATAAAAATTGAGGGTGTGAATAGAATAGGTCGCGGTTTATTTATACCCAAGATGGCAGCGGCATCACAGCAAACATGTGATTTTGGTGTTTTGAAAGCGAATGTTGTTAAAATTATACTTTTGCCCGATAACAATAAAGTAAGTAGCCAGTATATTTGCTTGGGATATTGCCTTTTGATTCAGTTCCGACATCCAATTTCACTCGTTTTGCAGATTCTGTGGAAGAGTCATAATTTGATTCTGGCACTATTCTGACAGCCCAATCAAGCACGCCCATTTATATAGAGAGGAAGGTACACAACTCTTAAAGACAAACATCACCCCAACTTATATTTGTCATCATGTACGCCATTAATATGACTAATACACACAACTGTTTCTCAATCGAAAAAATAATGATCAATCTACATAATAATATAATAAGCTCACATGCTTCATAGAGCGAGGCTTGTTTTTTAATACAACCAACATTTTGCAACTTTACAATGTCAGCAGTGCTGTGACTCTTAGTAATATCATTTGTTGATTTCGGTTAAATCGTCATTAATGATTAAATTTGCAGTATGCATTGATAAAGTCTTATAAAAATGTAACTTGCCCAATTGAAATTCTTCAATTTATGTTTTATTATTTCAGGAATTGGAAGAAATAATTGAGAAAGATTTCTTTCCTGACTTGTCTAAGATGAAAGCTCAGGCAGAATATTTTGAAGCTTTGGAAAATAATGACTTAGTGAAATTACGAGAATTACAAATGAAATATTCAAAACGTCCTGACACAGTCAATTCTATTTGTAAGTACAAGTGTAACAAAATAAAAATCTAAAGTTTGATACAAAATCGAACGAAAGATTTTGATTCATAAGCAGCCACTTGACCATGGTGCCATGTATGCTAGCTTGAAAGCAAGGAATGCCTTATTGTGCCTCTGCTACATGGCATAAAGCTTGAGTGGTATTGAAAGATTCAACATTGACTATTTAAATCTAAACAAGTTTTTATGACATCTGAGATCAAATACCTGAGGCTAGTTAAACACTAAAAAAGAACGTTAACAGAAAAACATTGTCATAAACTCAAAAGAGACCTCATTATCATTTATTATCATAATGTTGGTATATTAACTAAATATATTTTCTCATGAACAAATGGGGTGGATAAATTTACTAGACCATTCACATAAATATATACAAGTCAATCAAGTCAGCAATTAGAATTCCACACTCCTGTGTGTGTTCTCCTATCAAATTATATATCATATTTATAATTACATTGTAATATGTTAATTATATCACCACACTTGTGTAAGGTTTTGATATATCAGATTATCATATTTATATGATAATGAAATCAACACACTTGTAATTTATTACGTGGGAGAAATAAAGTTCTGTTCTGTTTAACAAATTCATTTTTTAATATTATAGATTCATCACCTGCTAATTTTGATACACCAGAGAGAGGAGAGAGACCTCCGAGACCTGATACAGGACAAAATCATATAAACCCTGAGAAAAATAGTGATAAAACTACTATTGGTAAGTCGCAATTATTTCAAACTTAGATTTTGTGATCCATATTTTGAATATTAGTTATAAATGAAGCATATGGCTATAAGAGAATTCAACCTTTTATGTTGCTCCAAACCCATATCTGGCAGTAAAAACTGCATAAAAAAATGCATTTTATGAGTGAATTTTCTGAAATGATTTTTAGTTGGTGAAATAAATGTTTAAATAGAAGGGATTTCCATACTTTTTCTGGTACTCTATGAACCAAAGATTAATAAAAAAACTCCTCCATTAATAAAATATATGGAGAAGTTTCAGGCCTTGTGGAAAGGTAGGTAAGTACTGGTTATAGACAAGGGCCCAGATAGGTAGGTTAGGTGCGCTGGATGCTGTAAAATGATCTGAACTGTGTTGACAGGGCGTTAAACCAAATAATAATAATAATAAAACTTTGTAAGTTTTGTCTTGTTTTCAAGTGTTAGTTAAGCATTTAGCCGAGTGACAAAAGTTAACTCTTTAAATCTCTGTAAATAAATGACTAAATGTTATAAGTCTGAGTTTGCCTATGGGCTAGCCCAAGTACCATAGGTAAGTTCGGGAGCTGAAAGATACTGTATGACAATGTATTAATTTACAATAGACACTGTCTCTTTCTGTGTAATATTGTTGTTGCATTTCATTCTAGCTTAAAAATGGATTCCTCATCAACTGCTAAATTAGCAGTCTGTATTTGTTGATAAATCTTTGTTTTTTATTTCAGATATACCAACAAAATCAAAGATACATTTAGATTCATTTCTATCAAAAAACACAAGTGAAGATAATGATTCATTTGGTCAAATACTAGAAGAATCAGAGAAGAAACATAAAGAAAAACATGCATGGTTGTTTGAAAATGAAACTAATAGAAAACAGGTAAGTTACTTTTATGAATCGTCTTTCTCAAAGTCAATAATCATTTGTTCCCATAATCCTTTAAGTCTCCTCTTAAATTCAGAGGTCATTGGTTAAATTCTTGGGTGAAAAAATATGAACCTGTGGAGTTTGACTATAAACATTATATAAAGCTATGGTTAATCATGGTAGCTAATGCAATTTTGAAGCAGCATCTGTGGTGAGAGTCCTGTATTTATAACGTGAAGTTCAAGTATTAAGATCAATTGATGGTTTACTATTTTTAATAGAGCAGCCTTGATACAGGGACATTTTTCTTCTTAAATTTAGCATTTGGGACATAACAATTGTTAAAAGTTGCATGATTTTGCAATACCAAAGGTGTTTTTGTAGGGGAATCTCCGGATTATTAAGCACAAACAAACAAAATACATATATGGAAGCAGAGATTAAATCCCAACTTTGTGAGTATTCTGATAAGTAGACATATGATTATTAAATGTTATCAATTTTAGGAGGAAGTCGACAGATTAGCGTTACCAAGTATAGAAGAACAAGCAGCCATAACAGACAGTACATCTAGTGTTGACACTTGGAAATATAAGACCAGAAATGCTTTGATGTATATACCTGAGGGTGAAGACTTGAGTTCAGTTGAATTGCTAGAACTCAAGAAGAAGAAACCTAGAAAAATAGTACATGAAAATACACGCTTTCATTTAAACCCTTGGAACAATCATAAAAGCAAGGAAGTTCTTAAACAAGCTGCCAGTGATAAGGCGCTGATGCATTCTGGGAAAATAGGGCATGATGGGAAAGAAGTGGAAGTTTCTATGACACCCAAAGTAAATGGTTATGGTTTTGTGGCGACGCCATCCCCTGCCCCTGGAGTTGATGAATCACCATTAATGACGTGGGGTGAAATAGAAGGAACACCCATGCAACTAAGTTCTACAGATACCCCTATAATGCCCTCTGATGCCCCAGCTTTCAAGGTAGGATTTGTAGCAAGATATTTTTACGTATCTAAGAAGGGATCTGAGGCCCATATTATCAAGAGTCTTACGACTGATTTTAGTCGTAAATCCTTCTATATTGTATTGTTCAACTATCGTAAGATTTTTGATAATATTCTGCCCTGGAGTCTTACTCTATATAGAGCAATTGGGTAATTTTTGTCACAATTTTATTGTATGAGGAAAACTCCATATATGGGGAAACTCTATGGTTAAAGAAATTTAAAAAAGGGTAGTGGCCTTTTTACAGTATTTGTGCGCAGTATACTTACAAACATGCTATAGATAATTATTTGATGGGCAAGTGCAAAAATAGTGTACTTTTTCTTTATTTACATATACATGAAGTAAGTCTAGTTGTGTAAAACAAATCTATTCTAATGGTCTGCATGTCAGCATAGATTAATTACGTTAAATTGTTAATTTTTCAGATTCCTGAGGTTCCTAGACGTGATCAGTTAGCATTTGAACTTGCCGAGAAAGCAAGTAAACAACATCGTGATAAAAAAGAAAATGCTTTAAAACTTGCATCTAGGCTTGCAAGGTAAGTTACATAATGTACATATTCATCTGAGATCTCAAGTTATGACTGGTAGCTTAGATATGTAGCCAGTAAGCTATGGGCAGGATTTTAAATTCAATGTCCTGTAGAGGTCTCTAAATCTAACCTCACCTTAGCTGGTTCTCAATACCCTTGCTTTAACAATAATGATGATTTTCTCCATTAATAAGATACATGGAGAAGTTGTCAGCATTGTGGAAGATAAAGTGAGTACTGGTTATAAACAGTGGTCTAAGAAAGCTAGGTAAGGTGAATTAGCCGATATAAAATAGTAGCAGGCTAGCAGCGAAGGTTCAGTGGTAGGAGCTTAAGGTTTTAGAGATCAAGAGGTCCTGGGTTGACCCCAACTAGGAGCACTGCTAATTTCCTTAAGCAAGAAATTAATCAACAGTTGTTCCATTCCTCCAGATGTAAATAGGTACTGTGAGAGATCACCTGTCTGAAGGTGACTTCAACTATCAGGGGTTATTATACCCCCGCTTCGAAGAAGAGGGGGGTATACTGTTTTACCCTTGTCCGTCTGTGTGTCCGTCCGTTACAAAATTTCCGTCGCAGTTTTCTTAGCAACTATGTCATGCAGCAGCCTAATACTTTGCATATTGCTTCATCCCATAGTCCCATGTGGTGTAAAGCGATTTCATGCTCCTTGCTCATCTACTTCCTGTTTGTCGCATATTTTTAGATTTTGGCGGGGGTATCACTAGTGAGCATTAGCTCACAGATTTACTTGTTGTACATGTATGTGTAAGCAGTCTTTAAACTGTACTTTAACCAAGCCTAGTTTGATGCTGTGTAATACTCGCAATCCATTGGATAACATCTATTTTATAAGTGGCATCTACACTTTGTATAGTAAAATTACCAAGATTGTAATTTTATTTTGTAAAATTAAAAAGGCTGTAAAAAGAAATATTCTGTTATGTGCTGAAAGTTGATTTTGTCATTCTATAACAACAATTTCTTCAGTAATATCTTATTTTCAAATTTCAGCCCAGGAACCAGTAGACCAGGAAGTAAAAGTTCTCTGGAAAGAATAAGTTCACTATCTCCTGCAGCACAACGTTTGTTTGGAAATCGTATTCGTGTTGGCTCAGGTTCAGACAAAGCTTTACGTCAAAGTTATTCTCCTTCCCCTTCACATAGACAACATGGGGATAAAACCCCGAAATTAACCCCTAAATTGACCCCTAAATCAAAGACACCTTTGTGTAGAACACCTAACACTGGTTCCACGCCTGGCAGTGAACATAGTATGTCATCGCCATTCTTAACAGACAATTTACTTCAGTTACCAAAGAAACGATCAGCCAGTACAGTAGACACTGAGAGAGACGAGTCATTAACTGATAGTGTCACTGTAACAAAGAAAAGACCTAGAGCTGCAGATTTCTTTTAGTGAAATGAGTGAAATCAAAAATTTTGTTATTGTTGCGATAATTGTTGAATTTTATTCAATTGTCAGTAATGCATACATGAAAGTCAGTTATCTAAATTAAATACTAATTACAATATTTTTGTACTCATGATCATACTAATTATACAAAAATGTACTATTTTTGTACTCAAGATCATACTAATACAAAAATGTACTATTTTTGTACTCACGATCATACTAATACAAAAATGTACTATTTTTGTACTCACGATCATACTAATACAAAAATGTACTATTTTTGTACTCATGATCATACTAATACAAAAATGTACTATTTTTGTACTCATGATCATACTAATACAAAAATGTACTATTTTTGTACTCATGATCATACTAATACAAAAATGTACTATTTTTGTACTCATGATCATACTAATACAAAAATGTACTATTTTTGTACTCATGATCATACTAATACAAAAATGTACTATTTTTGTACTCATGGTCAATAAAAATAAATGGCTGTATTTATGTCAATCTCTGTAAACAGATATCCTGTAGAGCATTGTTGTACAGGATCTCTACTGTCTCCGTGGAAGGTCATGTCGAGATGAACTTTGTGTCAACCAATCAATGCGTAGCTTTCATCTAGACGAAACACTATTAATAACATTTTGATTTCGTAATTTCTAATTTTAGACCAAGGTTTGCAAGCTAACTTGACAGCGGTATTATTCAGTCTGCGATTGGACGGCTCGTTTCAAATTGCGTGACGTAGACGATGTAAACAGGTTACGTATCATAACAATCTCGTCATGAATATTATGATGAGAAAAGGTCACCTGAACGTGACCTTGGTTTGAAAAAGGCCAGATCTAAATTAGCGAGTAGGCAAGCAGAAAATTTTAGATCGGGTTTTAATCAGATTGTATTTATGTATGGCAAAGGGGTTAATGTATGCACCATTGACAGTTAAATAAAAATGGAACAATAGTACTGTTATTTAGCTGTTGATTTCTTTTAATGAAATAAGTTATTTGTGGTAAAATAGCATTGTGTAAGCCTGAAGAAGGTTAGTAGTGTTCAATGGAAACTCATGGTGTGCAGATAAACAATTGACTAACTAATATCTGTGATGATTGGTCTCTAAGTCAGAGATAGTTTTACCTTGACTATTCTTAGAAAATTGAGATTGTATTACTTAGTTGTTAATTGGCATTGGCTTAGGTGTGAAATTCTTCACATTGAACTTTGGAAAATCAGATTTTTGTCAAATTTTGCTGTATCACATTATTATTAATCATTTGAAATGTCTATAAAATAGCTCTATGATGTATTTTATGGCATTCTCTATTAATTACAAGAATAATTGTATTTCAAAACTCTCCTGTTGTAATTTTACTCCATATTTCTGTCATGAATTTGACTGGATTATGGTCCGTGCTTAGAAAGTATTAGAAGTCTTGCATGTAAGTTGAAGGTTTTCAATGAATAAAAGATCATGTGTTCACTTGAAATTTCAGTCATCTTATTTGATTTGCATGTCAATATTAATTTTGTAAACACTTTCACCCCAAATGTTGTCTAGAGTGCTGTCCCTTGAATGCTTTTGTCAAATAGAAACCACACACATGGGGCTAGTTTCCTAAGCATATGGCTTGCTAGCATTCTCCCCCTGGTACCCTTAATTTGATATCACATATGTTTTCCTATTGGTGCAGGAAGGGTACCAGGGCACGAGCTAGCAATATGCTTAGGAAACCACAGATCTGTATTTAATGTAGAGCAGCGAAGAAAGTGTTCAAACATAAATCATGAAGTGAATGGTACATGTACTGAATATAATTATGTGTGTTGTATTGATTTGTTATATTGTTATTCAATAAAATAATAAATACTTAGGCCACTGCAAGTTGATCATATGTTCTATGGATTCACTCGCACCTTAATTTTGACGGTTTTTACACAAAAAAAATTTTATTTCCTTGCTCGCTCATAAAAATTTGGTCAAACCGCTATATAAAGCAACTGAACTAAGATTTTTTTTCTTCGTTCGCTTCCCCCATTTTTTCTCCGTAGAACACATGATCAACTTGTTGTCGCCTTATGATCAATATATTCATAGTTTATTGTATATTTTGAAGGGTCTGTTATATCATTAGAAACCCTACAAGGTCTGGTCAGTCCGACTTGAACAAACAGAGGTTGTGTCAGATTCAAGAGAGCTTGAAACTTACTTATTTGGACAATTTCTTACATCATAAAATTAGAATCACGACTTCCGACACAATTGTGACACAAAGAGAGATTTAAGACTTAGGGCGCGTTGCTTAAGCAAATCGCTACGTATCGCTTTGAGTCCTGGTACCCTTCTTACAGCAAAAGGAATGAGTGTGTGACATCAAATTTTGGGTACCAGGACACAAAGTGAAACGTAGCGATTTGCTTAAGCAACGCACCCTTACTGTATGAACCGTGTTGTGAAAGGCTATTGAATATTTCAATTGACTGATAAATATTTGTGCTATACAAAGGCATTGTATTTCCCTGGTGGAGCTAATATACCTTCTTGTTTCGTTGTAATTAAGAAACACTTTATATGGCCATTCTCACACCTACTTTATTCTGTAAGGAAATTGTCAGCTTCCGGCTAGGTTATTTGCTAGTAGTACATGTACAAGGTTAAAAGCTTTGGTCCACAGGGATATGTATATATAAGCTATGCTTGAAAATCAAAGGAAGGTCACATGACATACTTCTGTGTTCAAGACCAGTCAGGTGACAGTACTAGGAAGACCACTGAAATTTTGTTGAAATGTGGCATTAAGCACCATACACTATGCTTCCTTTTTGAATGCTGAATATGATCACCTTGCAAGCAGATTTAATGAATTGTCAAAACAAATTCACAATCCAGCTAAAATAAATTGGTAATGTATAGTAATATAGAAAGAAGTTGGCTGGCTATCTCCAGTTGCTTACAATGTAGATTAACAATATGATTTAGTATGCAATGTTGCATATAATATCATTAACATATTGATAGAACGGCCTATCAGTCACTTCCATGAAGTACCATAGGCTTACATTTTTGGATGGTAGTGTGCACGTAAGGACGAAGCAAGAGTTCCTACTAACAAAATACTAAGGGATGTTCCAAGTTATTAAATAGGCATACAATACCATAAATGCTACCCAGAACCTTGGTGCATTAAGTTATGTGCAGGGACATCAAGGAGTTTATGTTCTGAGCCTCACACAAGAGGGTTATACACCTCCCATGAAAATTTAGCAATAATGTCAATTTCCCCTATAAATAAGGTTTATGGAGAAGTTGTCGACCAAGTGGAATGGTAGGCGAGTACTAGTCATAGAAAATGGTCCAGGAAAGCTAGGTTTGATATGCTGGCATTAAATCCAATAAATAAGGACAGAAGAACATCATTGACTTACTTCTTTAATGAAGATAAATTATACATTTATACATCAATGCATTAGTAATATAATGAAAACATTCATCAAACATGAAACAAACAAATCTACTCAGAACATGAAAATATATATACTTGTACATAACTGAATTCTCTCTCTTTAAAAATAAAGTTTGGTACAATGTAAGTTTGCTGTTTGTCATAATGACATAATTACAATAATTGTCTGTATTATATATAAAATATGACAATAAAAAGAGATGGTGTTCATATAAGGGCTATACTGAAAATTGATTAACACCAACTACATGTATGTGGACCATAATAAATTAAGTTGTCAATTATTGTTAATCATCATTAGAGGATCAGAAGGCCTATTGGGTTTTCACAAGAAACATAAATGAAATTTTATCCTTGTATTCATTTATTTTCAAATCTTTTTATTGTCATGGGATAGACATCTCCATATAAAATATAATCCCTGAATGTTAAAACTTCAATAAATAACCGAGAAATAAAACCATATTAAATGCAGGTCACAAAGAGTTTTAATCTAAAATAATAACTTCATAATGGAACAGTTTCAGATGATCATGTTAACTATGAACCTATGATAATCACATCAATGAAATATTGGGTAATCTGAAACTACAAGATATATTGATGTGTTAAAATTATTCATTGAAGTGCTTAATATTTTAAGGTTTTACTACAAAAGCTTGTGAATACAACCCCTGAACCATTCCAGGTAGTATACTTTTTACAAGTTCAATTGTCAATTATCAAACTTTATCCCTGATAGCTGACACATTTAAGCATCAATCTGTCACCATATATAAAGTAAAGCACTTTGATGAAAATATACAAACTTCACATACATATATGTATTATAAATCATTCTTCATGACCATAGATATGTAATTTTTAAATCTTGCTCTTTCAAGATAATTTGTTTTTAAGTGTAAAATAGATATTTAACGAGAACAGCTCTTAATTATGACAACATAACTTCATATATTATTCTTGAACAAAACTAGTATCTTAAATAATATTTTATATGAATTAACCATTGACTAAGCCTCCAAAAATATCTAAATTTTAAATTAATTTGTTATAGTCAATCAAACTAGCTACATAATATTTTTAGTCCTCCTTATCATATTTAAACTCTACTATTAAACCATCAAAATGGATGCTTATAATAGCAGAATGGGCTTGATAAAAGGACTATTTTATATTTAAGACTTTTTAAAATCCTCAAAAATGTGGAACATTACTGTATCACAAACTCTCTAATGTTTTAATGCCTACTGAAGTAGTCACATAGAACTGCTTATAGTCAATAATTTCATAACCTATTTATAGATTGACAACTTTAACCCAACACATTTCGACACCATTCTTTATTATCAGTTCACTTTGATTAAAACAAGGGTAAATATTCAAAATTTCATCAGCTTTTACATTAGGAATAGAACCAATTTCCAAGTACATGTACCAAAAAATCTAGAACTAAGTACAATTTCTGAAAACTTTTACTTATGTAAAAAAACTGTTTTTATCATCAAAGTGCACTTAAGTTTTTTTCCATTTTAATACCAAACTATATCATATGTGTTTAATACCATTAACTGCTTTCACATGCAGTTTCTTTACATTTTATAGACTTATGTGAATATCATGGTAGTGATGAATAAAGGGCTTGACATTAATTTTAAAGTAGGTTCCCATTTTAACAACTAACTATATATTTTACTTGCTTGAACAAAATGTTTACTAGCAGTAACAAGTTGCTAAAACCCAAATATAGGTTTTCAGGGGCAATAGGACAACCTTTAATGTTAAGCCTTGCAGTATTGATAGCAAGGTTGACCAGAATCAGACTATAACATATCAGTGTAAGTTATATTCAACCATTTTACAAAATGTACAACATATATATGTGAGAGAATGTAAGGTCAATGTACAATATGAGAGAGAGATAGTGTCATCCATACAGATCACAGAATATAACAGTGTGTCATCTACTTCCATTGTTTCTTGATAGAGAAATTCTTCTCTGAATCCTTCAACATAATCTGCAAGTAGAAAATTAGACATTGTTTCATTGTTTATCAAAACTGTAATGTGGTAACTTACAGTGAAAATAGAGCCAAAAGTGGTATTTTTGTGACCAAAAATTGGTTCAAACTCATTTCCATTGGGTTCAATGAAGTTATATTTGATAATTACACCATTAGCGCACAATATTAAAATACTATGGTCAAAACTGTTCCACTTTGGAAGACTGCCAAGTACAAGTTAGAATAAAAGTTGTTTTTCAAGTTTAAAGGGATGATTGTAAAAATAAATATAATAATGGACTAGAAAGCCTGTGAAATTGTGTTATTACAATACTATGATTGCACAGCGTTAATCAAAACCACAAATACTGAAGGGATTATTGGTCATAGACAAATAACAACATTTTGATTCAAGATCCACACTTCCTAAAATCAAAACAAACAAGAATTGTAATGTGGAAACCACATAAAAGCCAGATTTAGAAACATTTAAAAACTTTAACACAAAAATTTCAAAGGGAATAATCTATAATAAAGCCAGATAGAGTTGTGGTTACTTTCTAATTCTGTTCATCAGATAGTATCATATGTTATCATTGTTTGAAGTTTCATAAAGATCTGACAATAAATGGCAGAAATATGTGCTAAATTGAAAACTTTAACGCAATTGTTAATGACACCAGATGCCCGTCCGCCCATGTTTTCCCAAACTATTAGCCGAATTTTTTCGTTGAAAAATCCTTCTGAAAACAATCTTTAAGTGCTTGATCTTATAACCAGCAAAGTTCACCTCAGTCTCATGTAACATGAAAACATACAACTACAGAGTTCTCATTAGGAATATGCTGCCAACCGAAACAACCAATTAGAAATACTACAAGGCCTGTAAAAAATTGACAAAAAATAAAGACAGAAATTGCCTCCAAGCTGCCCTAGAAACCTATTACTTTTCTATTTGAGCCTATTCAACAATATCTTACTTAGAACATTGCAACTAGAAATGTTCTGACATAGGAATCAAAGTAAACAAAACAATAAAACACTTGAACATATGGTGATATTCTCTTCTTACCTTTGCTACAGCCAGTTCAAAATCTTCCTGTGTTACATGGACCCTTCTTTCTCTTAATGCATACATACCAGCCTCTGTACACACACCCTGTAATATAATATATATACTTTAAAATATACAGTCTATTGGAAACTTTACAATATTTACATAGCCTATTAGCCGCCCGGCAAGCTCAGTTGGTAGCACGCAGGTCTACTGATCGAGGGGTCGTGGGTTCGATTCCTGAGTGGGGTATATTTTCGTGGAGGGTCGCATCCTGATGACGTTTCAATGCGTAGCTTTCATCTAGACAAAACACTATCAATAGCATTTTGATTTAGTAATTTCTATTTTAAGACCAAGGTTTGTGAGCTAACTTGACAGCGGTATTATTCAGTCTGCGATTGGACGGCTCATTTCAAATTGCTTGACATAGGCCACGTAAACAAGTTACTAAACATAATGATTTCATCATGAATATTATAATGAGAAAAGGTCACTAGAACGTGACCCTGGTAAGAAAACAGCCAGATCTAAATTAGCGAGTGGGCTAGCTGAAAATTTAGATCAGGTTTTAATCAGATTGAGAAAACAACAGATAATCAGCTAAATCACAAAAGATGATCCTTACTACTAGATCAAGTGAGCCAAAATGCTCCATCATAGGAAAAAATAAACAAGTTAACATAGACTACCCATACCTTGACTTCAGCACCTGATGCCCCGGGCATCATCTCTGCAATCTTTCGTAAATTGATGCCACGAGTCAAGTTCATTTTACGTGAGTGAATCTTTAAAATATCTAATCTAGCCTGTAATTGAAAATAGACATAATTTTGACATCACATCTTTTGTTAGCGTTTAAATATTGAAAGTCTTAATTCTCCATACAGTATGGTCAATTATTGTAACCCAATAATAATCCACAGTCCTAGTTGGGTATAAACCTACAACCTATGGAGTCTTAAGTGAACGCTACTACTTCACTATAAAAGCTAGCTTGAAGTCTAGAGAATACAAGGGCCCTATTATACCTCTTTGCCTATTATATTCTTTGGTTTTAATAGACCTTAATCCTAAGTATAAATCCATATAAAAAATTCTGCTTACTTTTTATACTTCATGCAGAAAATAATTATTAAACAATTATAGCATCATTTTACAGTTATCCCTTTAACCCAAAGACTGGCACTAGTAAAAATTGATTCAGGTAAGAGACAATATATCATTCCATTTGTAAGCATCGGTGATAATTTTGAGCTTTAATATACAAGTATATTTACACAACAAATTAGGCTAACGCTCCAGAAAATTTAAGACCATAACTATTTTCAGAAGCATTCATTCAGCAATTTTCGTATCAAATAATATAGTATCTTTATCTAGATAGAAAAAGTGAAAATAAGTCATGACAATACAACAGATTATACCTCTTCATTTGGTGGAGGGAATTCAATTTTTCTGTCAATTCTTCCTGGTCTCAATAAAGCTGAATCCAAGATATCTATTCTATTGGTTGCCATGATAACCTGCCAACATAGTATAAAACAATATATACATACCATTTAAACAATACAATATCACAAATCCTAACTCCTTTGAAATAAACTAACTTGACTACCAGAAAAATTAGCATCATTGGGTACAGGAAAATTTAAGTAACAGAAGTTCTAGAACATTTGGAATCATTTAGGGAAATAAATTCTCTTAAGAGCAACTTCGAAGCAGAAAAATACCAACCATCATTTTAGCCAATTTTGCTCCCACCCAGTATTGCTCTGATAGACAGAATTTGAAATGACCATTTCTGGCAGTAAATAACCCAGGGAGCATGCTGACCAAGTTGAAAGTCTGACACAAAATTAATAGTGATGAAGTGAGAACATTGCAACAAAGTGGCAAATGGGTAATCTTTTCTAACTCAAAACTTTAAATAGTACAAGTAAAAAATTGCTGCTAAATGCAGCAAAGGGATTGTCACGGCAAACAAAAAAGAATGATTAAGTATAATCTAAAGGTAACTCAAAAGAGCATTATATTGAATTGTCATGTTAAGGTTTTTCAGTAATTAAAAGGTAACTTGTCATAAAACGTTTTTCTGTTCAAATGTAACAATCTCGTTCCAAAAGCCTAGTAAGATTCTCGATACTAGTTAGATTGAGAATCTTGACAAATTTGGAGTACGCGAATGGTCTGGATCTAGACACCATCTTTATGCCGACAGGATGTTTGGTTTTAGTTGGATTTATTTCCAGTAATTCATATTTGCATGACGCTTAAAAAGATCGGCAGAAGGGAAAACATAGTTCTTCAGAACAGAAGCTATTTACATGACTTATCGCTTCTGTTTAGTCAAGTGCTCCTCACATTGCGGATCTGTTCTTACCAATCCGTGTAACCAATCATCTAACTAATGCATAACTGTCCAGCATCTTTGAATTTCGACATTTTGATTTTACAGGCGTGAACATTTGTTGCATTTATTGCATTTATTTTTTAATCACGAGACAGTCATGCAATCTAAATGTGTGTGTCTTTGCCTTGAAATAGAAATATCAGTTTGCGCATAGTATTTAAGCAGAGGTAGAGAGTCAGCGAGTGAATCTTTCAAACCAGTGTATTAGAGAGTAGTCATACCTTTACTTGTTACGGAAGAATTTTGTTGCCGGATACACGAAAGGATTTAACATGTATTTTAATTCCGAAAAGATGCACTTAAATACAAAAGGCAAGCTATTTCGAATAGAAATCATTTTTCTTAATAATAAATTCACTCGGACTCGAGAAAACATACTCATTTCGAACAAATTAAAAACGGGCGAGCTTTTCACCTAGGTGTAAATGTCCATCATTTTAACTCTCTTAAAATTACCTGGTCCGTCTGGTCAATAGTCCGTCAATATAGTACCAAACTTTTCATAATTAAAAAAAGTCTGCAAAAATAATCTTACATCTGCTTGATCTATAACCAGAAGCAAGTTCAATTACACAAAACGCTACAGTACGTTACATAACGATGCATTCGGAACTCCTCGGTCATACATTTGTTTACTTTAACGCCGGACATTTCAAAATAGCGTCCAAGTATGTCCGAGATTATTCGCAGCAAATGGACGAGGACTTCCGAATGTATCGTTGCGGAACGTTCTATAACGTTCGCAGTTACTGAACCCAACCCTGGTCCGTAACTCTTATGCTCTTAAAATTAACTGGTCCGCTGCACTTAATCATAGTTAGAAAAGATCGCCAATAGAGCTCAGTAAGAGTAAGAATTAAGAGTGAATGTTACATGATTACGCTTCTTTATTTATACAGTCGGCTAATAAGAAAAAAAGGTATATTATTAAAATATATCAATCATATCAAATTAGTTTTCAAATGGTAAATGCTCTAACAGTTGAAATATATAATATTTACAACAATATGTGATGAAGCAATCGACGATTCTTTTAATAGTTAAAGTCTGCAAAGTTATTTCTTAAAATATAATTTCGATATTGGCGTCTTATCTTTTCAAATAAAATATTGGCAAATATCAATAATATATGTACTATACACACATTATGATACGCATATTTGTTAAACTGTATCCGTATACTAAACTGGTCTCCTGGTCCGGTTGGTTCGCGATTTATACCTACCCCTTTTCGTGTGATTCGAAAGGATTTGCGGAAATGTGTTGATATAAAACGCTGATTTTTCGTGTGTTGCATTGTTGCAAGAAAAATTGTTTATATGGATTCCCCCAAAAATGATTTTTCTATTTAACTTTTAACGGAAATGGGCTGTACTATGACTGCATTAAAAACAATAAATTTGTCGGCAGTGGAAATCGAAAGGATTTTTATAATTTTTTATCACGTGACTTTTGCCCATTGCTATCAAAATCTACCCACCACAATATCACGGCGTTGAGACGCCGTGAAATAATGTTAAAAGACAGTAATCCTACCTTAATATTCTGTTTTGGTTCAAAACCATCTAACTGATTTAGTAATTCTAACATAGTTCTTTGTACTTCACTGTCACCTATAAATACATTAAATATACATATAGCCATACAATCTAATTGGTTTTTGTATTAAATTTGTATTATAAGAAATTTTCTGTTTTATCAAGATGTTCTGTTTTTAGTTGTTAACTAGAATAAATAAAGAGAAGAGAAAGTTTACCTCCAGATCCACTTTCTAATCTAGATGATCCTATAGAATCTATCTCATCCATAAATATAATCGATGGTGCATGTTCTCTGCAAATATATTTTAAAACATGTCAAGTTTGGATCATATCACTTGTATATTAGGCCACAACAAGTTGATTATATGTTCTACGGATTTTTCTGGAAAAAAATGGGGCGAGCGAGCGAAGAAAAAAAAATTAAAAAGTCTTTATTCACTTGCTTTATATAGCGGTTTGACCAAATTTTTATGAGCGAGCGAGGAAATAAAAATATTATTTTTGTAAAAACCGTCAAAATTAAGGTGCGAGCGAATCCATAGAACATATGATCAATTTGTTGTGGCCTTACATCACAACACAAGCACAATCATTGCATATTTGTAACCTATGCACAGACTGTTTCAGATCTCTCTTGGTGACTACTGCACAACTTTTCAGGAGGTTTGAAAAGCAGCAATAATCTGGTACTACTATCTCCTTAAAAGAGGAAATAAAACACTGATATAAGCATCATTTGCATTCCAAATATTTCCCCTTATCTATCAGGCTTTCCCCTAATGTTAATGAATGTAATATAGTAGGATACTTTGGGTGATTGCATCAAGAACAAACATCTTAGATGTAAACATATTTTTGCAAGAAATTTCATTTAGAATGCCTAATTATTGATGACCAGTTTTGGAACTGGAAAAAAACAGATATTCAGCATTAATGTGACCCTCATAATGTTTCAGAAAATCACAAATATTTAACTATATACTAGTACATTAACAAATGCTTCAAATAAATGAAAAAAAACCCTACCTTGCCATAACAAAAAGTTCACGAACCATTCTAGAACCTTCACCAATAAATTTCTGTACAAGTTCTGATCCAGATACTCTGATAAATGTACATTCAGTATGATGAGCCACAGCTCTTGCTAACAATGTCTTCCCAGTGCCAGGAGGTCCATATAATAGTACACCCTGTAATTTAACAACACACAGTTTTATTTTATATTCCAAGTTGTGATTGTTTAAGAGTCATGTTCAAACTTTACAGCTAGTATCACTAGTCATTGTGCTAATGGTATCTATCAATCAATCTCCCTGGGAAGTCTTGTCTTTTACTCCACATATATGCAGCTTGAACATTGGCACTATTAAATATTTACCACCCCTACAGGTATACATATGCATAAAGTTATTCAACAAACCAAGCTCTAATGGGTAAAATCTAGTGAAATAAACTAATGGGTGATTAAACTATAAATTTCTGAGCAAAATGTCAAGCAGGTGAAATTTTCACCTAAACTTTTGTGAACACTAGCAAAATTCATAAGGGTTAAATAGTATTTTTTACAAACCCAAGACTAAGACTGTAGCTGTTCAGATAAAACTAGAATGGTTCATACCTTAGGCTGAGCAATACCAAGAGCTTCAAAGAGTTCAGGATGTTTAACTGGTAGTTCAATAACTTCTTTAATTTCCTTGATTTGTTTATCTAGACCTCCAACCATCTCATATGTTGAATCAGGAACCTTTTCTACCATCATTAAACTGACTAAGGGATCAACCTATAAACAAGTAACACAATAGATTGAAATAAATGAGCAATGATTGAAGCACAACACAATTTACTAGATGATATCCAAAACTCAAAACATTATTTTTCCACACATGCTGACAAGGTACTAAGCCTTTTAACACATTATTGCTGAAAATCACAGGATTCAAAATTAATATTTTTTCAATATTTTACTGCTTATTCAATAAATATTTTTCACAATTTTTTTAACGTCGTATTCTACACATATTTAGGTCATATATACGACAGCCAGCTACAACTTATCCTACCAAGAGGCTGACAACTCATGTATAGGGTATGACCTACCCCGACCAGGCTCAAGCTCGCAATCTCCGGATTCGAAGTCAGACATGCTAACCACTACGCCACAGTCACGGCTTTTACAGAAGGAAGTAATAGTACTTTGTGTTTTTGTTAAAAAAAGTTATTGTTTAGATTAAGGCTTTTTTGGAGTGATTAATTTCATAGTGAATTATTACAAAATGCCTATCCTCCACTGCTAAGTAAATTACATTAATCAGTTTGCAAAAAAGTGGTTTCTGAAACAAGCTAGAGTAAGGACAATCACCATACTATATAAAAATATGTAGCAAAAGTAAATATCTGGACTCTCTCAATAACACATTTATCAAACCATAAATGTGTAAACAGACAATGAGCCAGAATCTATAACACAGTTCACCCAACTGTAACTTCTCTCTCTTACCTTATTAGGAAGTATTTTATGTAGAGTATAGCTGTCATTTCTTAAGGCTACACGACAATTTGGTGTGACATCATTTATATCTATATTCTTGTCTAAATCAACAACAAATTTACCTTCAGGATGTACCTGTGTGGAGATAAAAGATAGTTTTAGATCAATAAAGTAACCTATGGTAAAGATACCTCTGCAGAGGGACAAGTTTAAAGACGCAGCATATAAATTCCTTGGATTTGATTTCGTTCAATATTTTATTTCTATCATACAAATCTCTTTAAGAATCAGAATCAGGCATTCAGATGCATTCATTTGGGTTTTCTTTACCTCAATAATGAAGTACTAGTGAAAAACAGACACAATCAATGCCTGTTATCCCATCACACTGTTCTAAGACTATATACTCAAGGCTAGTTGATGACAAGGCAGGCTAATACTAAACATGGTTAACTGAACTGAGGAAAGTCATTGCCCTAACCAACTAGCTGGGGACTAGTGAAAATTGATTCAGACTAGTAAAAATGTATGTATTTCATGCATAAGGACTAATTTACTTTTTTTCACTTTGCTATAAAATATAATTATAACATTATGGGCTAGTCCTCAATAAAATTTTAAGGCAATGACTACGATGGTGAAAACTGAAATCAATTAAGAACAGTCCAGTACTTAAAAAAATTAAACAATACTAGGGATATTAAAATTAATCCTTACTTTAACTAAGACTTTTTTCTTGTCCATAGCTTTAACAACTTCACCAACATAAGATCCTTGTTCTTGTAAAAGTTGAAGTTCTTCACGTAACATACGTACTGAAATAAAGGGATTTGTATATAAAGACTAAAGTACTAAGCATGTGTAAGAAAATCTTTCTTTTTTAACTTTAGAACAAATATTTCATGTTATAATAAAAACAAACCCATTGCCCAGATCATTACAATGTTAGGGTTGGTAACCTTATTATACCTAGATTTATGTCAGCCTGAATCCCTTTAAGATTTAACTTGCTTGTTGTTTCCTTAAGTATGAAAAATTGTCAAAACAGAAGCGAGTGACCAGTAAAACCAGGTTAATTTTGCAGAATTAGCAAGAAACTCTTTCTGAATTTCTTAGAAATGATAAACAAGTAAATCTGTGAGCTAATGCTCACTAGTGATACCCCCGCCAAAATCTAAAAATATGCGACAAACAGGAAGTAGATGAGCAAGGAGCATGAAATTGCTTTACACCACATGGGACTATGGGATGAAGCAATATGCAAAGTATTAGGCTGCTGCATGTTATAGTTGCTGAGAAAACTGTGACGAAAATTTTGTAACGGACGGACGGACGCACAAACACACGCACGGACAAGGGTAAAACAGTATACCCCCCTCTTCTTCGAAGCGGGGGTATAACTAGAAACTAGACTCAAAATGAATTAGAAGTAGATTTGAGAGTGATTATGAAGTACCATCAATCAACAGTCAACAAATATACATAAATTTGCACAAGCATTAATATATCAAGCTCAAAGAATCACATAAAGAAATTCAATTCTTGGGTCGGAGGTTAACGAACTTCTGAACATAAGGCAAGCTTGGTCTGTTCTCAAAAACAATACCATAAAGATGATAGGAGTTTTTAAAATTTAATCTCAATGTAAATAATCATTATGTATTACATGACATGTAGATCTTACCTTTAGCATTAAGTTCATTTCTCTGAGCTTCTAAACGACGTAAATTTTGTGTTTTCCCTGTAACAACCAACTGAAAAGAAATTATTTGTATAGTTAAAACTATTCTAGGAAAAGTAAGAGCTGATAAAAGTTTACCAATCAAATCTTTATCAGACTTTACATGACATTTCTTTGGAGGTGAGCAGTACAGATTATGAATTTAAACATTCATTTATAAACCAATTATTACATGGTTAAGTTTTTTATCTTAGATTTTACTGTTTATCATCACTTTTATTAAACAACTGTTCACCTAACAAAACTTTCCAAGACACTTTAAATTTGATAACCCTTTCATAAACATCTGACAACCTCATCAACAGAGATAAAATTGAGATTAAATATCAAATTTTCAAGAAAGGGTATACCCTGCTTTAGGTGGGAATCATGCCCAGAATGACTGGATACAAATCTTTCATTCAACCACAATCCCATAGCTGTGGCATATAAGGAAAAGACTAATCAAAATAGATTTTGAATGGACACAAATGAGTTGTAGAACAAGTGCAGTATCAAATGCAATGATCTATCCATACATAATTAATTTTTTGAGATACGAAAACTGAATGAAGGTTAGGCTGCATAAGTTATTCAAAGCCTTCAAGTAAATTTATACTATTACTAAAACATACCTGTAAAGTTTCTATTTTACTACTGTAATATTGTTTAATTCCTTCATGGTTTGGAGGCGCGGCCTCATCTATTTCCATTCTCTGTAAATGAACAGAATGAAAATCATAAGCTTATAATAAATCACTATATATATTATGTCACAGCTGTAAATGTATTATATCAGTCTTCAAAATAATTTTTGAAAATTGACATGGTTTGAATATAATAAATAATTCATCTTAAATTCTTTCTTGACTGCAGCCTAGATTGGCTGGTTGGGAACACATCTAGTTTAGCGGACCCTGGAAGTAGATGAGCAGACATGTGATGGTAAGTGCTGCTAATTTTCTGTAATTATGGGGGCTGCCCCCCCCACAACCCAGCTGATATAATAAATGAACAACAAAAAAGCATTTTAAAATAGTCATTGAAAATAATTTACTTAACAGTGCTCCAGCTAGACTTTGGGGAGGGCAGGGCGTTTTTAGGAAATCAGGGCACTTTTTAACGCTTGGTCGGAGTACAGTTTATTTCTGTGTCGTGTGACAAAAAAACAATAAAACAAATGGTTTGTTAGTGTGTTATTAATGCTCTTTCATGATAATTCATACATTATACCTATGACAGTCTTTATGAAATTTAAATGTAACAGAGTCTAAATTTAAGTTCTAGTCTGTGTACATGCATGTAGACAGTCACAGAAAAATTCAAGTGTCCTTTGTGGACAGGTATTCTCTATGAACAGATTTAAGTGGACCTGTGTCATGAAATGTTTACTGTGGTAAGTGCTTCCTGGGCATTAGCCAGTACAAACTCCAAAATATAAACAAGTGGTCTAAGTTCACAATAAGCTTTGCATTAGCTCTTCTATTTGTACCACTTACTTAATCTAATTACATAACCCTTTGAGCTTATGTCAAAAAATTGTGTTCCTTTGGCATTTTGGTCAACTCAATTAAGGTTTTAATGTGCAAATCAGGGCTCTACATAGACCAAATACTTGGAAGAAGTCACTGTTTTTTCAGCTCATTTGAAGTTCAAGTTTGAAGTCTTGAAGTTATGTTCTACCTAAAACTCATGTATCCGAAATTATGCATATCCGAAAAGGTGTCTACTTTTGTAAAAGTAAAATGATCAAATTAAAAAAATTTATGATTGTAATGGGCTATTATTACATTCAAATAATCAAATTGTTTTATTCACACATTAATAAGGTGTATATGATTCAAAAGTGATCCAGGAAATTAAGAACAAAAATCGTCAGTCACTTACGAAAATTACTGAGGACGAATGCAATACTGTTGACATTTTAAAACTACTAATGAACGTTCTTATCAACTAAATAATGAAAACAAGAGCTGTCAGAGGAGACAGCATGCTCGACTTAGTTAGTGTTTGTCACAGGAGTAAAAAATATGTATAAGGAGTTATAAACCTAGTCACATGAGATGTGGTTGATAATAAGAAACATATATTTAAAGTTTGAAGTCAATACCTTAAGAAATAAAACAGTTGCAGTAAAAACAAACATTTTTTAAAGAAAACTCTAAGTTCAAGGGGAGATAATTCTGAAAAAATATATTTGGAGTTATACACCTTGTCACATGAGATGTGGTTGATAATAAGGAATGTACATTTAAAGTTTGAAGTCAATACCTATAGAAATAAAACAGTTGCAGTAAAAACAAACACTTTTTAAAGAAAACTCTAAGTTCAAGGGGAGATAATTCTGAAAAAATATATTTGGAGCTATACACCTTGTCACATGAGATGTGGTTGATAATAAGGAATGTACATTTAAAGTTTAAAGTCAATACCTAAAGAAATAAAACAGTTGCAGTAAAAACAAACATTTTTGAAAGAAAACTCTAAGTTCAAGGGGAGATAATTCTGAAAAAAATATATTTAGAGTTATGAACCTTGTCACATGAGATGTGGTTCATAATAAGAAGCATATATTTAAAGTTTGAAGTTAATATCTTAAGAAATAACAAAGATATAGGAGAAAGTATTTTACTGCACAAAAACTTTAATCTGTGCACAAAAACTTTAATCAGTTCAAGGGGAGATAATTCTGAAAGAAATGTTTTTGGAGTTATATACCTTGTCACATGAGATGTGGTTGATAGTAAGGAACATATATTTAAAGTTTGAAGTTAATATCTTAAGAAATAACAAAGATATAGAAGAAAGTATTTTACTGCACAAAAACTTTAATCAGAAAGGTGGACGCGGACGCGGACGCCGACGCTGGGGCGAGTAGGAGAGCTCTACATTACTACGTAAAGTCGAGCTAAAAATCATCAAATGATCAGTAATTTAATTTCTTCGTATAATGACTTCATGATTCGGAAATTAAATGTAAATTTTGATATATTTTACACAATATAGTTACGTACGGAAAAGTCTGGAATTGGACTTTATCATATCCTCCGACGAATTAAGAGAGTTGATTGTTAACTTTTATTTAGATAATGTTTCACTGATAAGCTGCTGGTAAGTAACAATAAATGTGTGAAAGACTAATTACTCGCACCTCTGATGTTATCAGATGATTGTTATACAGGATGACACTAATCCCCTCGTTTAACAGATTACCAAAGTCTATTGTCATAAACCATGACGTAAACAACAGACAAATTTATTCGTGTATGATAATAACTGATAATGCAGTGTTTCTGCAATCTTCAAAAATCTGAGGGTCATTTTTGACCCCCTCTTTTATTTTTTGAGGGTCATTTGAAGTTAAAAAGGGTCAGTGTTATAATTTGACTATTTACCCCAATTTTTATTAAAAAATGAGCTGCATAATAAAAATGAAGGGTTGTTTTGCTCCTCTAAAGATATATGGAGATGTTGACGACCTTGTTGAAGGATGTGTACTGTTTATGAAAAAGGGGTTCAGCAAAACCTGGTTAGGTGAGCTTGCAACCATGAAATGACATTTTTTTGTCAACACAGTGTTAAACTGAACAAAAATCAAGTATTAAATAGTTAACAGGGTTTTATCCTTCACATGATCACATAAAACATAAAATATTGTCTTACGTAAAATTGCAATTAAAAAAAAATAATCCACGGAAAATATGTAAAATCGTCGATTTTCGATTGTTCAATTGTAAATTTTCCAAATCTTTTACATTTACAAATATTTTTAATGTTAAATGTCTCAGTTTAATGGTTTGAAATAATCCACAAAAATCGCCGACATTTCACAAGAAATCGCTGTGCTTTTTTGGAAAAAAAGAAAATCATCAGTTTATACCGTCTAAAAGTAATTATTTAAAAGTAACAACTTAAAGACAGTGCTATTTTAAAAATAGGTGAATGTATTATAGTAAACAAAAGAACAAGCTTATCTGCATTTGCCAATATTTTTTTTAATCGGCAATTTTCTTTTGATCATAATTATTAAGCAGACAAATAAAGAACAAGGTTATTCTCGTTTCAAGCATAATAATTATATTAACATTTAAATCAAACTTAACGCTATGATAACACACTGAGACATTGCAACTAAGACATTGCTGTGCAATAAAACATCAAAGAGTGTGAAAAGATGCCGATACGACACACATCTTAACAACGTCTAACATGTGTAAATTTGTAACCAAACAAAGGATTGAAATTAATTAAATCGCTGGTAAATGATCAAATATATACAATTTACAGACGTTTGTGACACATGTTAATTTAATAAGACAAGATCACTATGATTTTAAATTGATACCTCTTAACCAAATGCTCGCGTCATATACAATGATTAGTGATCTACTTATCACCGAAAAAAGGACTGTTGTAAAGCCGTCAAAGTTATTTTTGGCAGCATATATTTGTGTACTGTCGTTAAATTTAATTGACAAAGTTATGATAGAATAATCAAAATTTGAAGTTATCTGTTGCTTTCACTGTGTATCGGTATGAAAAAATATACCGATTTTTGGGACGCTATAATTTACCTTGTTATCTTTGTCTCGGAATGAACATAAAAGAAAAAGATAATAATTTACTGTAATATATTGGTTGCGTCACAAATGACGCACTGAACACATTTTTACGGGTCATCACTGAAAAAAATGTGTCAAAGACGCAAAAAACGCACAGTTGCGGAAACACTGATAATGATCTTTGAATTTTATGATTTTCGATTTTCTTGGGTCAAATATACGGCAGGGCGTCTTGAAAAAGGGCAGGGCGTCACGTTTTAAGGGCAGGGCGCGGCGCCCTGCTGAAAAGGGCTAGCTGGAGCACTGCTTAAGAAATGGACAGAAAACTGCATCGGTGAAAACAAAATCACATCCCAAATTTGTATTGTAAACAACTTAACGTCCAAGCATGCGCAATAGCTTTAGAATGCAGCAAACATCCGGGAATCTACAATCTATCCGCAGTTTGGATATGCAAGGATTGGAACCAACTTCCTTCTAGAGTCACATCTGCTACCTCTCTGGAAACATTCAGGACTCTCCTTGCAGGGTGCATGAGTGACTTATCATGAAATATTTAAACATTTGGATATACTTTTAAAAGACATTTTTAATTGACACCATGCACCGCCACCATGAGTATTTTTCGGTGAGCAAATAACGATCTATAAAGATCCTGCTCAATATAGGAAGAAAAAGTTTGTCTAGGAAAACATTTCTTCTGTATTTTTAGTCTCTTGACTCAGAGGCTAGGATTGCATGGCTTGACATTAATTTTTAAAGTAGATTGCCCGCTTAGACAACCAGCTATATATTCTTCTTGGCGAACTAATTATTCACTAGCTGTAAAGTTGCCTGAAGTTCAGGCTGAACTCAAATATTAGTTGTCACGATTAGCCGAATATTGGGACAAGTCGAAACGCTATACATTTCCGCTTGTATACTATATATTCCGTAAGGCACTTCATTGGTGTGACTGTAGGATAATGAAATGAGTGTATCCAGAATTAATGACAGGAGGCAAAGACGCATAAGTCAGTGAAATCTATTGTTAGATCTTGACAGGAGACGAATTTCCATATACAGAACGCGGACAAATTACCCATTAAGTACACATTTCAAACCAAAAAAGATGAGTCAAGTTACTGCCTACAGATATTGTCTACCGATGGGAATCATTTTTGTCACTAAAATCGAAATGAATTGAAGTAAAAAGAGAATTTAACAACAAAAATACTCACTTGATTCGCCATTTTTTCCCTTATTCATGCGGCTAATGCAAGCACTTGAGAGATATCGATTTTTGAAAACGATTTAATAAGCGCTTTATACACTTAGATCGAAACGCGCTAAAGTCACGCGCAACGGCTGTTCCGTAACTAGTCCGGACTTAAATTCTTCTTGATCTCTGTTCACACGATAATCTAATCTGTGTTGGATTCGTTAAGTTCACTGATAAGTAAAAAGCCACCATAACCTATATTGACAACCATGAAAAAGCTGTTTCAATTCACATTTTTTCATGATATTATTCAGAATATTTAGATGCGCAAGTTTTAAATTAAAAACATAGTAATTATGATTTTACTTAAATGTTTTTATGTAGATCGAGCTATAAATAGTTTAGACATTTTGGTTCTATTCCTTAATGTTTCAATATAATACAGTATATAACTCTACAGTGTGGCCCTCTACAGAACGAATTCTCCACACAATAACAGCGTTTGAGATTTCCCTTCAGCCGCGGATTTAAACCTGGGCGTTTGGGCTGTACCCCCCCCCCCCCCGTCTCGGCCCAGAGATACGTTTTCCAGCTGAGCTGATATACTCTAATGCATTTAAGGTCCGTACTTGTGTCCGTAATCATAGCAGTTAATTGCTATCACCCGGTTGTTAATCTCTCGCCTGGGGGCTTTGTTGAGAGTGTAATTATCGATCAAATACAAATACAAATATATTTATTTTAGCAATTAAGCACATGCGTGCTTTTCTGCCGTCAGTTGGCGGCAACAACATACATACATACATATAGATAAATTTTTAAGACAATACATCATAAGGAATATATATGAACAAACATGTATAAGAATACAGTAATCTTTGAATAATGATACATCATTGAGAAGAGTATGAGTACAGAATGTGAATCTTAAAGCAGTACTTTGACTTGAAAAAAACAACAACAAAGAATCGTTAGAAGTTAGACAAAAAAGGTAGACAAAATAACCCCAAGCAAAATAAGATATCAACAAAATTAAATTGTAAACTTATTATGTGTTCACTTGATTTAGTAAAGAAGATCGTTTTTTATTAGCAAGATACATATATTTTGCTAATTTACAAATTAGACTGGTACTTGTTGAGGACATTAAATTTCGTAATTTTTGGATAGTTGGCCAATGGTTATAATAATTGGATAGGCATTCTTTGCGAATATTGCGGTACATAGGACAGATTAAAATAAAATGGTATTCATCTTCAATTACGTTCATATCACAAAAAATGCATTTTCTATCGGCTCTGTCAATATTTCTATAACGCCCTTCTTCTACGGCAAGTTTATGAGCAGAGCAACGAATACGAGTTAAAGCAATTCTATGATTATCATTTTTGATACAAGATAAATATTTTTCAGATTCAAAATTATTTTTAAATAGTTTGTAGGTATTCAATTTAGGCATGTAGTCTAAAAAAGAGAAAAATAGTTGATAATATTGACTATATAAACATTGTATAATATAATTCAACTGGGAACGTGAAAAATCCATAGTATCCCATATGTATGAGTATCCTAGATCGTTCAACAAGTTCTTAACATCGCCTGCCCAAGAATTTGTAACATTATTTGCTTTATCATACATAAATGTTTTATACATAAGTGAATTCTTGGCATTTACTATTTAAAAAAAATACTTTAAAATACGTTCTTTCCTTACCACATCTAAGGGTACTTTACCAAGTTCGCCATATACAGTAACATTAGTTGTCTGGTATCTCACATTTAATACTATTTTAAAAATTTGATATATACTTTTTCAACGTCAGGACTTTTATGAAACCCCCAAATTTCACAACCGTAGTTAAGAATTGGTAATACCATACTATCAAATAGTTTAATTTTTTCAAGTACACCAAGGGAGACAACCTGAAAAATTGATTTAATACAAAATATAGAACGCAATGCTTGTTCAGATAATGCTTTCTGTGTATTGTAAAATTTACCATTTGATGATAGTACAACACCTAAGTAACAAAATTTATCAACAATATTCAATTTGATATTTCCATAATAGATATCAAAGTTTGTGCGTTTATTACCTAGTTTGCAACACATCACAACAGTTTTTGATGTATTAACAATAATATTCCACTTAGAACAATAAGTGTGCAAATTATTCAACAGTAACTGTAAGCCCGTGAGAGAATATGAAAAAAGGACGGTATCATCAGCAAAAAGCAGTATGAATATTTGTAATTGGTCTAAACTGACTACCTCAGCCTCATTATCGAAAAGACAAGACTCCATGTCATTTATAAAAAGTAAAAAAAAGAGATGACGATGTCTCACCCTGTTTAACCCCCATATAACTATCAAAATATTCAGTTAAATTATTGTTAAGTTTAACGCATATTTTTACAGATTGATACATACTACGTAACATAGTTAAAAACTTAGTGGACATGTTATAATCCATATACCATTTCTGTATACCATGTCAAATGCTTTTTTAAAGTCGACAAAAGCGCAATAGAGACTTTTTCTTTCATGATGTACTATACGATTAACAATGGATTGTAAAACAAAAATACAATCTACAGTACTGCGGTTATGGCGGAATCCAAACTGATAGTCAGTAAAAATATTATTGTTTTCAACAAATAAACGGGCTCTTACGTCCAACAGTATAGAAAATAGTTTTGAAAATATACTAGTAAGCATTATCCCTCTGAAATTATCCACATTGTTAGGGTCTCCCTTTTTAGGGACTGGGACCAGCACACCTTTAGTCCATTCTTCGGGATAGATTCCAGTATTATATACATGATTAAACAATTTACATAATATGGGTGCAAGAAGACATTTAGCATCAATAAAAGTTGTTCACGCTTGACCAGAGATATAGATCTATGTCACTGGCTTGACTTCATTTTCCATCTTAATGAATTTTACGTATTACTTATTTTCATCCCACTTTACAGGGCCGGATCCAGAAGGGTCGTAAGTGGGGGGGGGGCACATGGGGTGTGTTCGGGAGGGGTATCCCCTCCCGACGGTATAGAATTTTTTTAGTTTTCGCATGTCAAAGGTGCAAATCTGAGCACTTTAAAATGCTCTTTTAAACAAATTGAATGAAGCTAAAACTAGGCTAACTATCATCCTTTTCAGTAAAAAAGCGATGCACTGCGTAACAATTCAGATTCATGTGATTGATTAGCTTTTAATAAATACAAATGTATTCATAAATAAAGAAAAATGCGTTCATGTGAGTTAGATCACAGGGCCTGATACAGAGGGGTCGTTTATGGGAAGTACGGGAGGGGTATCCCCTCCGGAAGATGTGGAAAATTTTTGAATTTTTGCATGTCAAAGGTGTAAATCTGAGCACTTTTGAACACACTTTAAAAAGGATAAAATGGAGCTAAAATTTGGTAAATTATCATTACATTTTAAGCACTTTTGGGCACTACCAAGGAAATATTGAGCGCTATAATTGAGGTATCCTTCATGAATGTGCCCGTTTTGTTCGTTTAGATTTAAGTTGTTGGCTTATTAAATCCCATTCTTATTAAATCCCATTCTCGTATCCCGAGGTTTTAATGGAACGAGAATGGATAAAATTCTGATTTACAAAAAAATCAGCAATTTCATCATGTAAATGCCGAGAATTTATAAAAAAAATACACTTGGTAACTTGTATAAAATCACCGAATGCAATGAGAAAATTCTCAGATTTAACATCCAAAAAAGCCGGTTTATGATACGTTTTTATTTAAAAATAAGAGGCTTAGTTTATTGTATTGAAATTCAGTGTTGTTGTGAGTTTTTCGGAGTTTTTCAGTGGATTTACAAGAATGGTTGTTGGAACGATCCAAAACGTGGAAATCCGCCGAAGAATCACATTTTTCGATACCTTTGGAAAAATTATTAGGAATACAAGCATTTTAAACACGTAAAATGATATAAAATACAAGCAACGATTTAAAAATTAACGAAACACAAGCCTATTAATTTATGACTGGATGAAAAAATGTTTAACCACTGATTAATTTTTGTCTTGTTTTTCGTAAGAAAACTTGTTGTAGGGTAGCATGGGGTGAATGTATATCAAAATCCCCTTGATCATAATCCCCTTGGTTGAAAAATGACATAGTGATCGAAATCCCCTCAACAGAAATGACCGGGTGTTCATAATCCCCTTGATGGATAGTCAAAATCCCCTTGGCAAAAATGATGGGGTGGTCAAAATGGGGTTTATCATTGCAAAGATTAATTGATTGTTTGTTACATATAACTATAATTGCAATGATTAATTATAATCAACTATCATTTATTTGTTTGTATTTTACAATTTTCTCAGCAAATTAACTGGCTGTGACAAACATACACCTTTTAATTGTTTGTATGCTTTTCTCTTTTTTTTCAGCAATTCTTGAAGCAGTTGGTTCTTAAATTCATTGAACTAAAAAGAAAAATAAGAAAAGAAATTTCCCAACCATTTCACATTATTTGAGGGGATTTTGACTACCCACTGAGGGGATTATGACCACCCCTTTATTTTTGCCAAGGGGATTATGATAACCCTGTCATTTCTGTTGAGGGGATTTCGATCACTATGTCGTTTATCAACCAAGGGGATTATGATCAAGGGGATTTTGAGCGTCTCCCATTGAACATAAATCAGTAAAATTCCGCTTCTACTTATTTTTACAACAAATGCTTTAATCACAGCGTCAGCGTAACGTTATATTAACATCGTTGTAATTAAGGTAATTTTACTTTGAACGCGATATTGTGAAAAACTGAGAACGTTCACTTTCCTTTTTTATTTCATTAAAATGACACAAAACGTGCGTAGATTTCAAAAATCGCGATAAGAATTTGACCACCGTTCTGCACTAATTTCAAAATAACCATTATAACTCGGCAAGTAGTGAAAACTTTTAGACGTGAAAATCCTAAATTCAGTGATGAAATGTACAATCTTTACGACTAACCTGTTATTTGGATAATCGGAACAAAATGATTGTATACAACAATAGTTCAGAAACATTTCGGTATAATAATCATTGACCTCGGACATTCAATATCTCAAATACGTGGGTTTAATGTACTTGCACGCCTATTTTTAGCGCGAACCATTGTGACGTCCATGACGTCGTGAAAAAACGACAACGTCGCTAAGGTTACCAGACAAACAAACAAGAAGCATGAAGGTATCTGCCTGCCAACTTTTATTATAATCGGTGAACAAAATATTTTTTTCGTTTTTCCCTCCGAGTAAGGTACCGACCCACCTTAAGATACAGAATTGGATTTAAATCAAATCCTGTTATAAGTCTAAATATTAGTATCGGTAATTTAGTATCAGCCGTTATTCCTTATCAATTTGTTGATATTTTTTTATTTGTATAGTCGGTTAAAAAGCTCTTTACAGCGTATGTTCACTTATCATTGTTTTTTTTTGACATTTAATAAAATTTACTTACTACTCACTTTCTTACTTTTATATAACTATATCTTCTGGTTGTTTGTTAACCCTTTACTGGTTGCGACATGGGTGAAAGTGGTAATCTTTTCACCATAATGCACCAGGGCTATTTCAAGATGCTCTTATCTCATTACCAATTGACTAACAGATATGCAGCAACGAAATTCACTAAATCCAGTAAAAATAACCAATTTTAAGGCCCTAAAAATGCGGGATTGACCAGTTAAAGTTTAATCTGTGCAATAATAAATGCAATAAAAATGCTCCAGAATGCTCTATTTTAGACCTTCATTTTTCAAAATTTCCGTGCAGGGCCCCCGTACCCCCACCAAGGGGAGGGGATACCGACCCGTACCCCCCAAGTTGGGTTTACCAGCCCCCCCAGGCAGCCCTATTCTGTATCCACCCCTGCCCTTACTTGTAATTTAAATTGAATTTAGCATCTGCAGTGCAACAACCTCTGAACAGCGACACGCTTCTATAGTTCCGCGCAGATGATGTTGTTCAAGAGAGCTTGTACTGTACGTTCATTACCGATATAGGTAAATGAATGTGTTTTATTCAACTACTGTATACATTTTCGTAACATTAGACATCGAATAATCTGAAAAGGAATCATTACTAGAAGTACAAATTTGGGGTCTTGGGAATTACGGCAGACACAAAACACACAGTTAAATAGCTAAATTTCACACAGACAGTGAGGTTCTTATATCCACATGTATCATGTATGTACCACATAGTCTGAATTTCTGAAGGAAATCTATGTGTAGAAAATAGCGTTATAAAGGGTCTTAGTAGGCAGTGTTATTAGAACTAAGGGTCACCTAATACGCGTATATGTACAAACACCCCGTTTAGGCACAACTAGTTATGAACATAATGAAGTTAAGCAATTACTTATAAACGATAACATTTCGTAAGGATCCATGCTTAACTGTTTTACAATATAATGGATAATGAACTTCAATAAAGTACAATTGTAGAACCATTTACTGCATGATCTCGAAGCAATATCTTAAATATCATAGACAGTCAGGTAACGTTCAAGATGTAGCTGGCCACTATAATTATGTCATTAAGTTAAATTAGTGCCGTGACCAGGATGGACCTGTTATGAATTTAAGACTTCGACACCTCGAGTACATTTAAAAATTAAAATTATAGTAAAATACTTGTAATCAATAAGTAACATTTTGTTATTCAAAGAAAAATTACTCTGTAAGGATTGCTTAAACCAAGTTATATGAGTTACATCCCTTTGCCAATTTTTGCTCTGACAGTTCTGAATAGAAGCATAAAAATACCAATTCTATAAATAATTTTTCGTAATTGTTTATTTTTAGACAGCATATCAAACAACAGTGAACATGACTTCAATGCATGATCATCGAAAGGCTAGTACTGGAAACAATTCCTGATACCTTTCTCAGGGATTTCCAGACAGCCTTTTTTTGGGGGGGGGGAGGGTGAATGGTCGGTATAGAATGGGTGCCTGTCCTTTTTCTGACTGTGTAATTAATGAATAACGATACAGATGACGAATTTAATCACTTATTATTTTTATTTCATTTCTCGAAAAAGTTCCTTTGAAATATATCTGTTGTAAACTTTCCTTAACTTCGAATTATGTATTATTTAGAATACATTTGTACATCGAGCAGGCAGATGGAGTGATAACAATGTCCAAACGATTCACTAGAAAGAAGGATATCTAATATACCAAACCATCGTGTTTTTATGTTAGAATCCAATCAAGGAAAACAGTTACAAATCAATATGAGTGGCGCAGTGATAAAGAATCGGATTTCCAATCCGTAGTTCCCAGGTTTGATTTAGCAGACAAAAACACTCCATGAGAATTCGATATATGAATTTTGAAATCGAAATAAAAGAGGGAAAGTTGCAAGCTCTACGTACATGGGTAAACAAAAATAGTAAAGAAAAGTGACCAGGTCGATTGTTCAGGCGAGTGAACGCCTTACATAACCTGATAAACGGCATCAAATCTAATAAAAACAACGTAGTCCTAAGAACAATAATAATAATACTCATCATACATGCATCGTCATTTCTGTTGGACAATTTTTTTAATAAATTATCGTTTTGAAAAGAGCTTGAACTCCAATATTTATATGTCCCTCATTAGGCCATTCAATACCGGAATTTTGTTACGCGGCCGCGTGCGCGTAGGTTTTAGAGTCCTCAATAAAAAAATGTTGGTGAAATTTTCTTAAATAATTCACGTTGTTCCGGGATTCGATAACTGATTTTTCTCAGGAAATACTGATAGTTCTTTGTTTATGTATATTTGATTAATGAAAATGTACATGTGTATGTTGTATATACATTTTTTATAGATCGAATTACTTTAATCTCACATTAATGTCATAAACATTCATGTACTATACCAAGAACTTATTTGTGTGAATACTATCTAGAATAGACATGTGTTTTCGTTTTCGGTTTGTGTGTTTTTGTGAATAGGTATACCTAGGTTTGTCAAACTTGAGTTGTCGCTTAACAAAATTCCAATATGGCATGGCCTTATTTACAGCGATTAAGTTTCATCAAAACATTTTATTGACATTCAATATATGCACGTTCTGTTTAACATAAATTTACACGCATGCGTAGTTTACATTAGAATAAGCAAACGCATTTTTTCCAGGAACAGTGAAGTAATTTAAACCGAAACTGAACGATGTAATCGCTTTATATATAACAATCAACATAAAGTACTTTTTTGTATCACTTCTTGAAAACGTGATGTAAGATTAATCAGTTGTAGTTATTACTGTAGTCATTTTGCTGTAAATTTAATTAATGCATTTTGTTATTCAATAACATCAAGTGAGCATGACCACACGTGCAGACGTTTGAATATATCAACTATACAAAATGTATGAAATTTGATCTATTTAACGACATTGACTTATTTTGTATGAAACATTATTGAAATCATGACGTTTTTTATATTTTGCGCGTTTAATCGTAAACTATTAGCAGTCAAATTTCCAGAAAACTTCGTCGCTGATAAGTCTGAAAAAAAGAATAAAGACATAAAACGTTGTACATATTAGGTTCAAATGACTAATTTCAATAGATCATGGGAGGCTAATAGCTATTAATCAGAATCGCAATTATGTTGAAATAGTACTGTAGCAATAAAGCCACGACATAGTTTTCGTAAGAATTATACTAGGAAATGGAATCTGACAAGCCGAATTCGAGTCTTGGTTGCGGATGATAGTATCCATGTGACATGAAAAACGTATCATGTCAAACTTTTAAAGCCAGTTTTCTATGCCGGAGAATGGTAATCGATTACCAGAAAATAATAGATTCCAGATAAGCTCTTAAGATAAACTTTCTATCACAATTTAACTTTAAAATGTTAATAACCGGCATCAAAAACTAAAAAAGCAAATATAAAAACATTCTCGTACCAAGAGGTTATCAAGATTCTCGATCTAACTAGTATAGAGAATCTCGATAGCCTCTGGAAACGAGAATGATATTAAAAGCGCCAAGCCTACAAATGGCTTATCACCATCCATATCAGTGAAGAGGATGGACACGAGGAAATGACAATCCATGTAAATGGATTTCCAACAATTATAACCACTTAAGAACGTTGACGTATATCTGAGCTGTTTAGCAGGATCGTTTTAATGGTTTTTCCGGTGTACATGTATGTAGACGTCCGTGATGTGAGTACTTATGTAGTTATGAGAATATCATTAGAATATTGTTTTTCCTGAAGTTCGGTAAAATTTTCCGGGTACGAAATGTTTTAGGACGAATCAAAAAGTGAACTTGGATTCGTCCCTAGAATTTTCATACCCAACTTTTTCTCGAGAACGAAGAGTTTGGAGACGAATCAAATTTGAACGAAGTTTCGTCTCAAGAATTTTTGCACCCAACGAATTAATATGTAAACCAAAAACAATATGAATTAAGATATAACCGTCTCATTAAAATTGTAGGCTAGATATGCTACATATGTTGAAACAGGTTGACATAACTGCACGTGTAGCATTGGGGGTTGTTTGTTGTACTACATTAGACTCATTTATAAAATATAAAAGTCTAGTCCTTATCGTAGTATTATTTCGCCATGTCGTGAAACCAATCCTGACAAATTTTACAAAATAATGATCTTACTGTCACGACTAGATGTGTCCTGTCAGGGTTATTCAGTATAACTCTGATAACTAAGTCGGCTTAAGTTCTAACGTAGAGTGAAACATTTAAATCATTCTAATGCCTGAATTTTAAGACAAAAATCACAATAAGGGGTTGACACAGTCCAATACCATCGATGAGCTTACAAACCAAAATACCGAAGATGAAATAACAACCGGTCGGTAGCCTACGGTTCCAAGCCACCAACGACACAATACCTTGCCGGTCGCCAATGTTACAAATATGTATGAAGTCACAGTTTTCGGTAGTTAGGGGCGTCTGTTGTCGTAAAAACCACACTGATGATTTCGAGTCCTAAACACTATCTTCCTTGCTCGAAACCATGTCGGTCGCCTATGAAAAAAACATTTTCATGGAGATCCGAGCTTTAAAGATCAGTCTGGCGTGTCATAGTTATACTAAAAAACCTAATATGTCAGAAATGTCACATCACGTGAGATTACGCGAGATTGTTCGAGAAGTGAACTTTATTTCATACTTATACTTTAGAACGGTCATAATTTAGTACGTCTTTGTAAATCAATGTCATCATAATATATTTTATCAGCAGAGCTACAACGTTTAAGTACATGCACTAAAATAGTTTAAATATACGCATGTATGTTTTATATATATTTCAAATGATGAAATTTGGTACATTGCCCACTGCCTTTTAGAACTTTGTACACAATTCTTGTCATTCAGAACACATAGGCAATAGCTGTGCTACACACCTGTTGATCGTCAGTCAGAAGAATCTCACTGAATGCTTTCCGAAATGATACCCTGTGGGACAGACCCGATCATTTACAGATTAAGTATACAATCATGTACTATAGTCTAAAAAGTATTTCTATCCATCTACCCATCAACCAAGAATGCTGGGTCGGAAGGTAGAGTTAGATACCCTAGCCAAATTATGAAGTACCGATGAAATGAACTGGTTGTATATATTTATCCAACGATCCTTGGAGATGGACAATCCAGCGTCTAGAAGAATCAAAGCTTAGTCAGTCGTCGCTTTACAATATTCTTCGACACATATTTGGATTCTACCCTCTTGAAATCCCTTCCTCTATTAAGCTGGATACACATCTGCTTATAGGAAATTCATATGACGTGATACATGAACTAACGCACAATGGCACGTTGACAAGAAACCTTGATACTTTGCCATTATCTGCAAGCCATATGTGTTGTTCATTAACCAAAATATTGTAGGTGCAGTAGAAAGCACCAATAAAATGTCATATATAAAACAATCATCAGAATACAGACACATATTTGAGCAACTTTATGTGCGCGGTGGTCTATAAACAATTAGATTAATTACTATACATATGTACGCCTTGTTACACTGGAATCATGGTGACATAACCCATTTATAGCAACCAACGAAACCTCTTTTTCATTTAGATTACTAAATTACTTACCACTCCGCTATATTTCCGCTCACTTGTTTTGAGCACAGTACTTTAATACATGTATTCTAATGCTAGAATTGATTTATGGGCATTTCCGACGGTCCATATATTTTGTTTTCATTATCACGAATACGTACGTTTTAAAAAGACTGATTCCGTAACCAACTTAAACATTGATATACATGTACATTGTACATACATTGTTGTTTCATTGTGACAGCTTTGTCACCCTCTCAAAATCTTTGGTTGCTCAATAGAATTTTTGAACGATTGAGCTAGTGGTAATTTAATATATACATGTATAATTGGGGCCCTGACGAATGATTTTAACCAACAACAACAAACACTGATCAAGTTTTCAATTATCCATTGAGATTTATCAAATAATGTTGATATCTCTGTGAAACCGAGACTGTAGATCTCAATTGGACTCATGAATGTCTTATTTTGAGATTTCACTGTATGTTCTCAAAAATCCTTTATCCTGATAGCTTGGAATCATCGTATTCTTTGGTACAATTGGATTGAAGCGAAACAATTTCTGGCAATAGATTAAAAAGAAAAGTAACATTAGTATGAACATATTATGAGTATTACTGGGGGTAATATTGTGAAACACGACAATAAATTGGCATCAAAACTGTTTTAGTGATCATAGTCTCTGAGTGATAGAATCTGTATATGTTCTATATCCAGCATATCTGTATACAATGTATGCTATAAAATCCTGCACTACAGCTTATCGATCCTTTGAAATTTGATCTTACTATTTGTTCTAAAGCTGCTGTAGAAACGAAATATAAGAGCTCTGTAATAACACAGGCGGTCGGCAAGGTCCCATTCTCGTACCCAGAGGTTATATATAGATCGATTATCTTGATGGCCTCTGGGTACGAAAATGGCACGGTCCTAAATTATATATACATAGTGTTTTTTATTCGGGACCGTGCCGGCCGCCTGTGTGTAATCTATTGTCCCATGTGACACTTCAACAATTCAATTAAGGTATATTGCGACAACCTGTTTCCACATTCACTGTCACTCGATTTGCCAACATCTCAGGACAAAGGTCTTTCCAAATTCCTCACACCTGTTACATCAGGGTTCATTCTCAAATAAGCTTAAGTTGTCGCTTAGGTAATTTGAACCAAAAGTTATCTTAAGTCAGTCTCATGCTTGCAGGTGCCTCTTTTGATGAAAAGGTAGGCGGGAGAGTGTTCGTGTAGAAGATATTACATGGTAAAGTTCCTGTAAAGTAAATATATAGAACAGATCTACAGAATAAAAATAGAGTGAAACAACATTCATTCGGGCTGTAATAACGGATTCCTTAGGGGGTTGATAAATCGATCTCATGTCGAGGTATGAATTATTGACTATAAAAAGCAATTACCAATCTAAGTCATTATTGTCCAGGGAAGCTTGGGAAGACAGTCTCCAATAACCGACATGTGGTAATTGTTCACTGAATAAAATACGATGAATCATTTTGAATTATTCAACATTTGAATAAAAGGTTTCCTAGAAAATAACAAACATAAGTAAACAGCCTGTACGTGTCATATGTCTTTAAGGGGAGTCGTGATAAATGCCAAAAATCGTCATGTTCGAAAATATTTGTAATTACAAAATTATAACAATTTTAAATTTACATGTACTAAGTCGATCGTGATCAAATACCAACTATACGTGTACTTATTGTCATAATTAAACGCCCTATACTGGTTGCTGTTCAAAATGTCAAAAATAATTATCAAGCTTTTTGTATGAAACAAATTCGGGTCACACGAGAAATTGCGAAAATAGTATATGACTAATGTATAGCTCAATTACATGTATATAATATCAGAAATTGGGTCAATGGTACCACAGTATATGCGTCATTAAACAGTCCCGTACGATATACAAATATCCTCAAGTACGTCAGTACAACAGTTCAATGAATACATAATACAGTGCCTTCCATTATACCTTTACATTTTTATAAATACTTATGTAATTTAAAACTTGAGGAATAAAAAAATGTCGTTAAATACATTTACATGTTTTAACAAATGCAACTGGATAAAGTATCATTACTCCCGATAAAAATGTTTCAATCTATGATAAATGTACCATGGGCGGATTCAGCGGGGGATCAGGGGGGTCCGGACCCCCCCTAGAATTTGGAAAATGTACATGTCCATTAGTGTATTTCTTGCTTGTAAGTCATTTTTAAGTAGTATGAAGCACTTTTTCTCGGTGGTTTACATGGATTTATTGGTTACGTAGTTTTTTATTATCAATATGTTGCATTTCTTCAGCAAAATGTGAAAAATGTGGTCGTGGTTCGGACCCCCTCCCCCCTAGATAAGTTCGGACCCCCATAGAAAAGTTCGGACCCCCCCCCCAGAAAAAAATCCTGGATCCGCCCCTTATGTACTGATGAATATAAATATATCTGAAATAAAATTTAACAATATTAATACAAAATCAGCTTTTATAGAATTGTAAAGGTAATTTTGGATAGCACTGTACATGTATATAATTTCAGTCTGTTTATTCAATTCTAATTGCTCATTGTGATTATGTTTATTCTGCAAAAGAAAAAAATCTCATATTATATTTCAATGGTAAACACTTATTCATTATTATTCTAACCATAGTTACACTATAATACATGTTCGGGTTCATGTTTTGTTTATTCAGTCTATATTTTCTCTATATCAATTGTTGTTAAGTGTACAGACAAAGTATTCTATTTATAGACTTGATCCACTTCAAACTAGAATCCTAAACGTTGGCAGATCGATGAAACTAATATTAGACTCGTCTACAGTCGAGGCTGCCGAGTGTTTCACAACATCACCAGCTTGATGCATGGTGGTATTTCACAATATTTAACCGTATTGCTGTAGCGATATACTCGTACATGTACTTGTTCGGTTTCAGTGAATATATTGCTGATAAATTAAAGATTTGGTAAAGATTTTTCTATATTTTCAAAATACCATTCAGTGTCTGCAATTGTGTCAAAACAAAAGTTCTTATTATTTCAAGACAATCTGACTCTAAGATTCCAATAAATATTCAATAAAAGTCACAAAAAGAACTAAATTGTCTATATCGTGGTAGGCTTTTACGACTTGAAACACCATCATTTGAAGTTGTAAGTCCATTTACAAAAAAATATCATTATCAGGACACCACTTTCCTGCATCAAAAAATGGTTCCATACAATTTAGGTATAGCTTCAGAAAAGTTGATACATGTATTGAAGTTTAAATCTGTACAAAAGAGTACCTTTAAAAAGTAATGTTAATAGCAAACTTCTCAAATGTACATGATTATGGAAAGCAAAGCAATTAGAATGTTTTAAGGCAAACATTTTGATAAAAATAAATACATGTACATTGTATATAGTAGACTATGAACCAAAATTTCATATGAAAGTGTTTCTTACTTATTATGAAACTGCATTTTGATGTCAGATTAAATAGTAATTGAGTGAATTTTAAAAATAAAAAATGTTCATATTAATTTCATAACTTGAAATTGTTCGATCAGTCCGTATATAAATATAGTCTAGCAAAGTGCTTTACTTCGTCTTATCAATTGATCTATCTAGTTATATAGATCAATGGTCTAGTCAATAAGTATATAATATAATTTTCTTTTATCCTACGACCTTTTCCCACATTATTTGTTTTGTTTAAAATAACTGGCAAATATTCAAGTCAAACATTCCATTTAAAAACCTTTCAAACTTAAAATCAATTGAATTCAAACATAGCGCTGTGACAGCCTTTAAATGTAAAACATTTCACATAATTATAGAAGTTGAAAGGTGACAGACCAACGTAGCGATCACAAATATGACAAGGCAGCTGTTACGTTTACCGCTCGACTAGTCTATGTTCATGGTGACACCTAAACAAACTGATCAGTGACCATATTGACCTCTAAATTGTTCATAGTCTAAACTCAATAGATTTCTTCAATGAAAATTAACATTCTCTGAGGCATTTGGAACAGTTCTAACATTCCACGAATGAGGTAATTCTATAGACAAACTAACAGCCTATGTCTACGGGCTGTTGTTACGGACTCGCTGAATATATGTTCCATACGATTCGTGACATTCATATCGCAGGAATACCCGATAAGTTACGATGAATGTTCGTAACCAATCGGATTATCTCCGCCAACAGTCGATCAAGCTTTAACTTGAAGTACACAACTAAGGAATGATTTCACATTGTGTATCAAAACAATAGGTGATAACCAGTGCGCGCGCATCCTGGAATCACTAAGTTTTATACCGCGTAAAATTTAAATATTCTGAGCAATTTCTTAATCATCGATGTGTCCATTATAAAATGTAAGACATTTAATATTAATATAAAGGTATTGTCGAATATTGCACGTGTTATATCTTTAAAAATTTCGTCTGTAATTTACTTCAAAGAAACGTTTATCCGTAAATATCTCAATCTAGACTTAAGAAGTGACTGTTTTGCATTGGATGGTGGACAGATATCTACAAAACCTACTCACCACGCCTGTCCTACCTGATAAGTATCTCTATATAAAGAAATGTTGACTGAGTTGCAAAACACAAAATAATGCTTAATAAGCAAACAGAGATACGAGTGTTAAAATCATCCATCTTTCCAAACACGTACGTAACTGAATTTCATATAAATAAATCAAATCTATTTTAATGCAATATGTTCATCGAATGGTGCCTTTTATTAAATCTATACATGTCTGTATTACCTTCTAAACACTCAATAAAACATATTCCCTAGATACTTGTAAAAACATATACAGTAAAGGTCTCAGTCTACTAGGACCATATCGATGGTCCTAATAGCAGAATGGACTTGAAGTAGGGACCATTTCCTACTCAAATAAAGCATTTAGGATTTACATGTGATATCATTTATAGTAAGGAGAGATATTTTTAACTGTAAGATAGTAAATTTCAAGCTCTAACTTCTTAGAAAAAGAACGAGTAAATGTAACAGGTATCAATTTCGTACCCAGAAATTATCAACATTCTGGATAACCTCTGGGTACGAGAACGACCATGTACATACGTACATTACGTGACTCTACATTGGGATTTTACATGTACATGTAGTTAAAAAAGGAAATGACCAGTGTTAAAATCTTGCCCACGATTGGGTAGCTAATTAAAAAACCTTACTGCATGTTTAAAACATATCGGAAATGAATTTTTAGGGTTTTTAACAAAAAGTTGGTTTCAAGCTGTATTGTTACATTTTATACAATAGATTGGAATAATATGAACACTAGTTATTTGGCAGGTAGTTGGGATTACAATGTATAAAATCTCAAGCTCATACTTTACATTGTTACAGGCTTAAAAGAACTGATCCAATCATAAAATAAGTATTTAAAGTTGAAACCCAGCCAAATCATTGTATTTTATGTGCATTCCTGTGGTTAACTCTTTATAAAAAGGAATAGAAACTGGGAATTTGGGTAGAAACTAGAAAGACAGGCTTACGTCATGAACGAAATATCCTTAAAACATATATGAGTCAGTGCAAAACTAGTCTAGCTATTTGTTAATGAAGAAGAATGTAGACTAGTTCTGCACCGGCCCATCAATGAATACCCAAGGTACAATGGATATAAACATTCTATTTACTAAGGTGAACTTTTGAATATTTATTCAGAAAACTGTTGGGTTCCTGTTGTTTACCTTGCCCGGACAATAAACTAGTGAACTTGATACAAGGATATCCAGTTTTATTTGTAAATAAATATATCCCCTTTTAGATTACTTTCTTATAAATACATTGTATGTTGACCTACGGACCTTAGGTAACTTTCATTTCTTACGGTAATAAGAATTCTTTCAACAAAGTTTCATTTCTAGTTTTTCAACACCATGGGTGGAATGAGAACTTAAAAGATGAGCTGATTTCAAGCAAAGGTGTCTGGCATAGTCCTGAACATAAGACTTGTCTGTTTCAGAACTGTATTGGTTGCCCATCTATTCAATTCAGCTCTTGATTGAGTACCATTTAACCTCAATCATTTTCAATCTACAGACCACATAACTTTTTATCTTAGCAGGCAGGTTTCAAGTCTATTTCAGACAGAAACCAAATACATCCGAAGATTTTGTGCTCTGGATAATTCATAGAGTAGCCTTACATACTTTCTATTACAAACAAATTTCAACAACAAAAAAAACTAAGTTCAGTTTGTTTATTTTTTATTTTATTACTTTCACTATTATATACATCCATCAAAAACAACATTTTAAAAACAACAATATTCATGTGGTGATTCTATATACAACATGAATTTTACAACAAAACCTTGGTTAATCATACATGACATGAGACATATTTATATTTCTTGGACTTCACATTATTTATCAACACTTCTGAGTCAACCAAATTTCCTGGAAAATGATTTTACAAGTACTTGCCTACCATTTCTGAAGGAGATGGACTTTCTTTCTCTGTATATATGAAAATTCTAGAATTTGTGGAGGGTATACCCTTTAACAGTCTGAAATTAAATCTGGGACCTCCAGATTTAAAAAACCACACTCTACTACTGTGCCAACAGACTGAGATAAACATCTTGCGATGAATGAATCAAACTTTAGATAGCATTTTCATTATTTTAATTTTCTCTGAAAATACAACAACACCAGGTTCATATAAGACATAAGTTTGAATAACCAAGACTTCGTTGTATTTACATAAATAATAAAATATTGACAATATTTGACTAAGAATATCACTTCATTTTCTAATATAACTAAAACTATTTTATGTTTCCATGGTAAAAAAACCTTAGAAAGTCAATTCAGAATTCCTTAAAATTTCCAAATTATAATATGGAATTGTTTCCCTTCTCTACACAGAAATTTATTCAATTAGACAGAATAAATAAAATTGATCTTTGAAATGATTATTTAATGAATTAATAAATAACTAAATGTTTGAAGAATGAAAGTTATAAATATAACACTGTTTCTAAAAAGATACATAGATTTTCAATATCACTTGGCAAGACAAAAACAAATAAACAATAAAATATTGAAACAAATATATGATAAATGTACATGAACACAAAGTAATATTGAATAAAATGATACTGAAATGACAAAAATTGCAGGATTAGCACAATACGATCGTACTCACTCTTTTTTCACTTGAGCTACGACTGTTTTGGGCTAAGCCCATGAAATATCAGATAATGAAGCTGCTGTGTGGCAACATGAATGGATGCTTAAAAATTCTTTCTATGCATATTACAATGTAATTTACTTGGAAAGAAAACGAGGCTTGTCCAAATGAGTTTCCTCAATTTTAAAGGTTATTATTATCATTATCAAAATGCAAGGGGATAAAAGGTTTGCACCCAAATGTGATCAGAAATAAGTATGAAATACAATGTATTATATGAATATCAGAGATTAAATTTTGAACATATATGACAGTTTATTTTCAATCATATGGTTTCACAAAAAAAGAACCAAGCCCAATTAATAACACATGAATAATGTGTAATTCAATCCTTTCTTCAGTTGGTCCCTAAAACATTCTTTAAAACAATTGTAAAGTAACCACAAAAGTTGGAAAAAAACATATACAAAATAGAATCCTGTTGAAATCCAACAAATACACCCTAGTTTATTATTACAAATATATTTTGATCACTTAGATTAAAATAATGGAACAATAAAGCCTTTTAAAATCTGATTACCCTTCAGTGGGTTGTGTACTGGGATGAATGTACCCTTATATAAGATAGCCCAGTTTGTTTAGTTCAAACTTAATTATTCATTTTAATGTAAACAATTTACATTTTTATTCCATAATAGGTAAACACTATTGACTAGTTAATCTTTTACTGCTATATAAAAATCGATAGACACGCCAAGTTATAGGTAGTCTTTTGTATTGAACAGGGAACAGAAAAACAATAAAACCTAATGTCAAATGTAAGTCAAACTTTATTTGTCTATGTAAACAGCAATAAAATTTAAACAACAAAGTGTATAATAAGAAATTTCTCGATATTTGTTGATTTTATGATGACTCATACTAAGTTAAACAGTTGGGTGAACATCTAGTACATAAATATATCGGTCGTACGATGAAGTTGGTCTCACGATGTATTACTGTATGTATATTACAAAATTTCAACATATTGAGTATCCGCCTATCAACAGAGACCAGTCAAGCATAAAAAACATGTAAATTGATCAAAATATGATGTTATATAAGTAACTATGTACGGTTTAAAACCACAAGTTTTAGCTATATTAATTCATTTAAACTTTATTTCATATTAATATAGTAAAATTATATTCACAATTTTGTTGTAAATAACACACCCATAGGAACAAATCCAAGACCATAGACATGTAAAATGTGAACTAAATAAAGAGGGAAACTTCTATAATAGGCCAGTGATAAATTTTGTATAATCATAACATTAAAGTATACTTTTACAAAATAAAGTTACTCAAAAAACACACAAGACAAGAAAACTTATTATCTTATATCTTAGGTACAACTTCCCTTAAGTTTTTACCCTTTCGAAAGATAATGCAAACATACAACAACTTAAACTGTAAAAGAGCATGCATAAAATTCATCATTTTTTCATGTATTAATTTCCTAGTACTCCTATTAAGTTTAAAATCCTAAAATAGACGTACAAATAAACCCTTGCCAGCTAATCAAGACATATAAGGAAATAAACGAGATCTCAAGTATAAAAGGAAATACACAATACATGTAAATGAATACAAAAGTCCACAGATGAATCACAGCAGATTTTCATTCTCATGAAATCTAACCTGAAACTTGAAACTCTACACTAAATCTCCCCTAATTTTTCTGTTTCAATACTTCAATGATAGGAGAGACTGAAGTAAATGATAGGTTACTAAATTTTTGATAAAAATTTGTTTATCATTAGTTGAGGTATATCATGATTTGTAAACAGATATATGAGCTATCTTGAATACTTGGAAAAAATTGTAATCTTAACATTCGATTTGTTTCCCACTTGTACACATTTTATATATACCTTATAATAAATTATTTCATATAAACCTTAGTCTACTATAATAGTCTACATTCATCTGACAGGTAAATGTAGGCAAATTAACTGATAAGCAAATACCTAGAAGTACTCTTATCAATTGGATGAGTTATTCAACAGGTAGGGTATCTTTACCATAGGTAGATCTTGAAGGTTTAGTGGAAAACAGTTGTAACTCATTATAAACCAGATTGAGTTACAACTGTTTTTCGATAAACCCCATGATCTGTCTATATAATACACATGTAAGTATACAGGGTGCATTTCTGACAGGATATTACCTAATCTTTATTTACTGTTACTTCATGTAGCGTGGTGTGTTAAATGCCGTCAACCCACGCAAGGTCTATACTTCAAAGTCAGACACATTTTTGTGGCTTTGTTTCTGATCATTTGCCATAAATCATAAGTTTTGTACAGTGACTGTTTTAAGGATTGAAATAAAAATGTTTAAGCAAAAAAAGTATATTAATTAATATTCTTTATTAGACTAAGTAGTTAAAAACTGATCAAGTTTCTAGCAAATCAGAAATCCATATTCTTATTAGAGACTTATAATTCATAGGTTAAGAATTTCAGGGGGAAAAAAAGAGAAAGGTTTTTATTTATTAAGAAAACAAGAGAATTCAGAAACTCTAAAACCCAGAACCCAGTTGTCAGCACTCTTCAATTTTTGTCATATATTTACAAGCAGTTTGTTAGCACTTTCAGCAGATCTTGCACACAATTTTAAGATACAAATAATCGTAAGTCCATTTTCAATAAGTTCATAGACAGAAGACCATAATATACTGTTTACAGTATCTATTTGAAGATAATACTTATATAGTTCATAATTCTATGTCATAAATGTAATTCTATGTAATTAATGATTTAAATAGATGAATTGAAGTACAGCAATGTAACATGTAATACATAATGTATACAGTACAGAGTCACATTCATGATGAAGTATGAACATTTGTGTTAAACGACTTCTTGAAGTTTTAGTAACTCGCAATGTTGGTGAAATATCAATAACGAAGAATAGAGTTCTCAGATGAATGATGAATGTATCTAATGTATCGATGAGTCAATGACAATTTCTTCAACTTGTCGTAACACTTGTTACTCTTCCACTGTTCTACCACCATCGCCTGCAACAAGTATAACTGTAGTGACCAGGGGCCAAGAAACAATGGAGGCTAAACCACTTATGTAAAGTCTGAAGTCTGGGAGACAAGTTCATCCTATCCACTTGACCACTTCAAGTACATGTGTACTAAGTTCATTGTCTTCATGGAATACCAGGATCCAGAGTATCAATCTTTCAGATCTCTATGGTTACCAAGTAGTAGATCAAGCTTTGTTGACAATCAGGGCCCCTAATGCAAGCCCTAAAGCTCCACCAATCAGATAGCCCCAACCTTTCCATTCTGGTTCTTGTTTAATGCTACCATGTTCAAAAAACTCAACAAGCCCCTTCTGAAAATATATGAAATAAGGGAATATTGTAAATATTGTTTCTATAGAAGTAAATACTTAAATATCCATAAGCATTCAACCATAACTACTTAGAATAGCATGTAAAATGGTAATGTTTCAGATGTCAAAGAAACAGGTGATTTTCACTAGCCTGGATTGAATTGATTTTCACTGGTCATGGGCTATAGAATAACTAGTTATGGTAATGACTGTTATTTCGTTTAAACATTCAACATGTAACATTACCGTGGGATAAATGCACATAGGATAATAATTTTTAGTCTTGAATTTATAACATTCCATTAAATAACATTTTCTACTAGTTCTTACAAATAATTAATGCGTTCATACTTTGATCACAAAGGCAAGCTCTTCTGAGTAAAAATACATGATGTTGGATAATGACAACAAATTAAACAATGCTATAGTATAACTCTACAGAATTAATTTAAATAATGTATGAAAGTATATTTTGAAAAAATCAAGCTACAGTAGAGTTGCATTCATCTGCAGACTGATCAAAATCAATAGAATAAATGGATTGATTGGTCAGGAATAGAAAGTGGTGATAGACTATGGAGTCCAATTCATCAATCAATGTCAATCATTAATTATTCACAGAACAGACTATCATGTTTCCTTTATCAACAAGCTTGGTATGAACAGTAAACATAGCTACAAGGAATGGCAGCATATACATTAACTTGACAGTTACTTGGCAATGAAGATTTGATTAGAGCAAAGTTCCAAGTTCTACCAATAGTTTCACTTAATTTTACACTAACACTGACAGTCAGTGACTGACACTACTAAAGAGTCAAGGAGTACAATAACCAACAGATCAGAGTCAGATTTATCATTCATAAGCTAAATGCTGACCAAATGAACAAAGTAGACAGAATAAGAAAGATATTTGCTTCAGTCATATATTACACTGTATAACTGTAATCAATCAAAAGTCAAAGATGAAAGGTTGATCAAAGTATTAACCATTTATCACAAAGTGTTATATAACTATAAAAAGACAATGGTTTTATGACCATATACATGATATAGGTACAGACAGTGTCAGACACTACCCATGTTTAGTGTTAGTGTGGTTTATTGTATCAGAGATACATTTGTAACTTGTACATGGTTGATACTAAGATAGTGATCATTGATGTCATTAAGTTACAAAATAATATTGTGAACACACTGTGACATACTGTAATACACAAGTTGATCAGATTAATTACTAATATATTGATCAGGGATGAGGCAGTGATATGTAAGATCATCACATTGGGATGAGACAATCAATTCAGAGACCACTTTGACCAGTCACAGCATGGTGTTAAAAGACACTGTGGCCATACAGTACAATGTTTAGTCATTCATAAACAAATTATTAATTTCAAATAGTTTTACAGATAAAATACTGATAATATATTGAAGCTTTGATAATCAATTAGGTTTAGATTAAAGTACAACCAGAAATAGAATATAGACAATACACTAAATGAACTTTATCACATATAACTGAACTTCGACAACAACTTACTTAATTACACAATAAACTTGCTATCTTAAAAAGTTAAAAATTTAATTATCTAGTAAAACATAACTAGGTTGTAGAGACAAAGTAAGGTTTATGACTGATAATGATAGTGTTACTTATTTGATAAATGTCTGTTAATCTAGTTCACTAAATAAAACAATAGTATTATATTTAATTGAGTATAAGACCATGAAATCAGAAACATATGTAGGACTAGGAAAACCTAGCAGCCAAAGGAATCTTAATCAGCAGTGTCTGTACTTCGATTTTGAGTTATAATGAAATATTTCACTCGACGTCGTATATCAGGTCTTTCATAATGAAATATTGACAAGAATATTTAACTTGAGGTTATGTCTTAAAATAAAGACATATAGCCTAAGGCAAGAATACTCACAAGTCACAACCAGTATTTAGCACATACTTATAAACATTTATGTTGGTGACTCATAAAGTATCAATTCAAGCTATGTACAGAAACACTAAACTATCAACACATACATACATAAATACTTATACACATGCCTGCATAAAAACTAACAACAAATTGCTGTTTTCAAGCTGTTTATCCTTTACATTTCGTATGCATGCATATAGACCAAAATTTTCAACTAGACATTTAAGTATGGAGTGATATATATAAAGACACTTAAAGTAAAGGAAACAACTTGTTGACTAATTTATTATAATAATATATTCTTCCTTATTAATTAATGTTTGATTGGCTAGCTTGTAAACAGCAAGTTGTTGTTTTTAAATCAAGTGACCAATGACAGAGGCTGATGTCAGTGAGAACAAGCATGACCATTACAAAAAGCCGGCACTCGTGACATTTTAAAACTTGTTTCATTAAGCGTAGTTTAAAACTTTTAAATAAGGGAATGGCACCCAATCAGCACTTAAACATACTCAAACAGATCTCATATTTTTAAGTGGCTTTCTTCAAAAGTCCTTAACAAACTCCTTTTCCCCTGGAAAACATAAGTCCTTGTACTATAGTGCCAGAAATGCCAAGCAATCCACAAGATCATGGTTCAATCCTGACATGTCTAGAATCAAATATGATCTTTTACTGCTTAAAGATTTGACCACGACCCTTTTCACTGGTGTTACATCTAGCTAGAATGTTATATAGATCTAACAATCATTACCATTTCTCTAGCAATAGCCGGCTTCTATATGCTATAAAGTGACGGGTAAAATAATCCACTAGTCAGACTACATAAAATAAGTAATTGTCTCAAGTCCTAATAAATTTTTCTAGTCCTGGGCTTTGGACTGGACCGGTTATTGGTAATGCAATGACTGTCATCACCTTAACTCAATATTAGACACTGACCAATAAGAAAATTCTTTCCTTTGAGTTGCCAAGTATACCATTTGTCCATTAACAACAAAAATAAACCCTTGCTGGGCTTTTGAACCAACTAATACTATCGGCAAAGCCCAGGACTGATAAAATATTATTTGAACACAAAATGTCTTAAGCATGAATGATATATATGCTACTGGTCAAATATACATAAAATACCTACCCAACCGCCATTTTCATTTATCCAGTTTTCCACACGACTAGAAATAAAGGAACATGTCCATTCTTTTATCCAATCAACCTTATCATGTTTATCATTTTTCATACAAAAAACTGACATCGCCCCTGCGTATGTGAATATTGCAATAACTCGTCCCCAATGAAGTCCATCTTCAATAATTTGTTCTAATACATTTGTATAAACGTCTGAGTTTAATTCATTTTCTGAACATGCAGAACACATTTCCATAAACTGTGATTGGTATCTACTTTCAAACTCGGCACACATTTTCCTTACTGTTGACAATACACGGCTGTTCGGGCAGTTTCTTGTCGGTGAAACTTGCCATGGATATCCGTCTTTTTGAAGCCTATATGAAATAATATCCGACACAATACAACTCACACTAATAGAATTTTCTTCTTCATCCATTTTGTCGACGTTGTTTAGATCAATTAAACTCTTCTTCTGTTAAAAATTTAAACTAGTTTACACCACTCGACGTGTAAGCCGTTTATATTATAATGAACTAAATACTGTCAGTCTTTATGCGCATGCTCAGGTTTACGTTAAAACCCGAACTATGCGGAAAATTCCAGCAACCAATCAGAACACTGGGATATAAACATAGTGTACATTTCCATTGACGTGTTAGGCCAGAGTGACTAGATTGGGTTTACTTTTCTGTTCTTTTCCGTTAAGAAGAATAATTCGGATTTTCTAAACATTTTTATATGCTGTACGTTTTAATTTGATTGAATAAGCTGTAAAATGAGAAATTCAAAAGCAATTAGCACCGTGCATACTTCTTTAATTTGATATTGTTATAACCGTATTAAAATTATAGTAATAATTTTAAAAACATGCGACGAATTTTGTCATGAGATATATTTGAAAAAGATGATTGATAGCTGTTTACAAATATTTGTGTAGGCCTACATGTACTTTTACCAAACATACTTTATTATAGAATCTTCTTATAATACAGGGCATCATATATCACTGGCACCAGACTCTCTTAAAACCTGTGCAAAACGCACAGTGATGCATGGTTATAATATTTTGTCAACAAACGTAATTAAAAACACCAGAGCATGTATAGTCATCGAGAGTGTCATTTTTAAGGGGCTTAATTGTCAGAGTGTTTTGCTAACTTTTAGTCGAGTGTCTAAGGAGTACATTAAATTATCACCAAAATAAAATATTAAAACTAGGCCTATATCTTTTTCACGTACGGACTTGCCATTTGAAAAACTGTTATAAATACATGCTATCTAGATGTTTCTGCTATTTAATACTCTGGACCCTGCCATATCATTACGAAGAATTATTGTATAATGGTTTCTATGTGCAACAATGGATTGTCTTTCGATTCCAGGTAAACTTATCTTGTTCAAAAATACATTCAAAATATAACCATGAACTTGATCATTTAATTATAAAGCTGATATAATTTAATTTATTCTAAAAAGTCGTATATTTCATTATCCAACAACTGACCAATCACATTATTGACAATTGTATTTTAACAAAAACCCTTGCAAATTCAAACGTCGGTATTAACTACTTGCAACTTTTGAATATTTTGCTAAAATATTACGTTTTGATTGGTTGCAGCTTAACGAGTATTACGATCCGAGGAACTTAGATAATCGTACGTATTACTATTTTAAACTCAGTAGCTCTTTACAAAAAGTACCCGGAAAATATTTAAGATATCATAATTTCTGATTGGTTAAAGAAGGGTTTTAAACTTGTTTATTCCTTTTCTTTGTTATATGGACAGGTAAATAATGATTCTATAAATACAATGTATAATTAACATATAATAATTAGGATGCGCACCCATAATGTTTCACATTCAAATGCCGCTTGTATACTAGTTTCATTAAAGATTTAGATAAAATTGAAATGTAATCATATACATGTATTAAGATACTGACAAAATGTTTCACAATTTACATTACTGATGTCAAGGATATGTGAAAACGTACATGAATTATTTAATATCACATAAATACTATATACGTATTTATGCCTACATATAATATCATATTAGGCCGCAACAAATTGATCATATGTTCTACGGATTCGCTCTCACCTTAATTTTGACGGTTTTTACAAAAAAAATATTTTTATTTCCTCGCTCGCTCATAACAATTTGGTCAAACCGCTATATAAAGCAAGTGAATTAAGACTTTTTTTTATTTTTTTGTCTTCGCTCGCTCGCCCTATTTTTTTTCCAGAAAAATCCGTAGAACATATGATCAACTTGTTGTGGCCTTATTTATGACTAGGAAATTATAAGGCAAATTTTAGCTTAAAAACCACCAAGGTTGCAAATCATTTTTAGAGAGTCCTAATAGCTTAATTTGACAAGGAAAACTCACGTTAGTTTAGCCTACTCGGTTATTAAGAAAATCGTTTTAATGGTCCTAATGGTGGAACTTTACTATATTTAATTGTATTTTTTTTATATTTTAATGCTAAAAATCGATCAAAGCTCATTTTTATTGATTTAACGAGCTTCTCAGAATCTCTTGCACAAACATTTGCATGTTAGCTTAATTTGGCATCACTGACAACCACGTGGATCTGACCCATTCTGTTATGTTCCATTACGTACGTGTCCCACAGGGATACTACAATTACATTACATATGCCACGCTGTTATCTTTCATTGAAAGTCCTACTGGAACATGGGCGGATCCAGCGGGGGGGGGGGTCTGGGGGTCCGCCCCTCCCCCTAGAATTTGGAAAATGTACATGTCCATTAGTGTATTTATTGCTTGTAAGTCATTTTTAAGTAGTATGAAGCATTTTTCTTTCGGTGCGTAACATAGATTTAATGGTTACGTAGTTTTTATTATCAATATGTTGCACTTTTTCTGCAAAATGTGTATAATGTGGCTGTGGTTCGAGGTTCGGACCTCCCCCTAGACAAGTTCTGACCCCCCCCCCTCTAGAAAAGTTCGGACCCCCCCCCACCCCCTAGAATATAATCCTGGATCCGCCTCTGTGGAATACTGCAATAAATTATTACATAACATATAACCAATGATGTTAATGGTCTACGTATACATACACTGTTGTTTAATGATTCATAGTCGATATCCCAGAATGATTCACAACAATAACAACAACAACACCATTAACAACAATCTGTTACATCTCTTAATGTCTGGAAAACGTTCAAGGCATTGACGTGTTGCCAAAAATAAACTTATCTAGAAAACCGAAACAACTTCCTGAAACAAGATTAACAAGCTACATACTTCGATTCGAGGTTATCAAATGAAAGTGAATACTATACTAGAAAGTATAGGCGAGTGTATTTTTTCGTGAAATAATCAGCTAAAAAAAGCACCGCCCACATTTTACATTCTGGATAAATTAGTGGTATTTTTTTTATTGAACTGACAATTATCAAATAAGATAAGCAGTGAAATGAGAGGGATAGATCTTTTTTCAGAGTTTTCAGGGGTTTTCAGAGATATGTATAAAAGTTTTTTATGTTATCCAAGTATCCCTGATTTGATGTTTGCCCTTTTTCGATAGTCAAATGCATGCTGGATGGACAGTTAACTTAATTATCTTTTCTATGATGTTGATATTTGTCTTTCCACCTCCATATCTAAGTGCCTTATTCTCACAATAAACTCTTGGTCGGATATTGGACCAAATTCCCTATCCTCTGTCTGTTGGAGACGATGTTAAAAACTTAAATATGGCAAATAAGGTTAAAACAAACCTAGAAGGTGCCTCTAAGTAAGAGCTGTGTAATTTTGATATTATCTAAGGGAAGTAACTCGTATAGATTCATTGTAGGCTTAGATTAGTTAACCCCCTTTAGTAAAAAAAAACTAGGACCGATAACGACAGCGAAGACGAAAGCTGTCTTAAAATCGTTAAGTCATTGATATACAAAAGAAACATAAAAAACAACAAGCCAAGCCATGTTCTTAAATACCAGTGACTCTTTCACGTTAGTAAAAAAATTCGCTATTAAAGTGTTTAATTATTCCTTAAAACTCTGTACATTCATATAATTAGTTAACGTTTAATTACCATGATTCAGAATTGTTTAGCCGCCTGTCTAGCTCAGTTGGTAGCACGCAAGTCTACTGATCGAGAGGTCGTGTGTTCGATTCCCGGGCGGGGCATACTTTCGTGGAGCTTGGTCATAAAATAATTTCTACTGCTATTATTCCTCCTATCAATGCTTCTCAATTATGTAGGACAGTTGTCATTCACTGACGAAAGTATGCGCTTAGTAGTTGGTTTTACAGCTAAATCCAGAGATTTAGCCTTTGTAGGAGGAGTGAGTAGATTGACTGACCGCCGTTATATGACCTATACAATGTGTTACTACGGCGTTAAACCCAACAAAAACAAACAAAACAAACAAAATAAGAATGGTTTAAAGCTTTATCACGTGTTTAATATGTTGGTGACATTCCTACCTTACCTTAAACACCATGTAGTGATGCTACATATCAGTACCATTCTATGGAACGATTTTTTAAATTGAACATTTATATTGTTATCACTTATAATATACATGTACAGTATAATTATGTATTCGGAAAACTAAAAGCTGTTAGAAAACATTTGAACAATAACCAGTAAACATTTAGAACACGAATCATCACATTTAAACCAAACTTAGTTTGCGTAATTTTCACCGAAAATATATTTGATGTTATAGCCATTTATCATTCTTTAGACAATTTATAAACTGTGGCATCTTCTTTCATAATATGTTCATTTTATTGCTTAGTTGTGTTTTGAAAGTGAAAGTTGATAGAAATTTAAAGTAGAACCAAAATGCCAATACTTAAAACTATAGATTTGATCATAACTTATATAAGATCAAGTCTAACGATCGATGGAATCTTCAAATGATGCTGAAACCAAAAAAGTATTCCAAGCAAAATACTCCGAGTTTGTCGAACTTGCATTTGAAAAGATTTGTCATGTTAAATGTGTATTATATACTTGTTATTTTAATGACTTTTTGGTTGTACTTGACAGTTTTCAAACATGATATAACTGAATATACAACTGTATCACGTTATTCAAACTTTAATTAACTTATTAACTGTTACTGTTACATAACTCACATAGTAAATGAAAGCACCGATACATTGTTCTGACCACATTACGGATGATAGGGGTCTAATATTGGTGTATATCGGTTTACTATGGTAAGGTGAACTGTCCACCACATATGTCTCTGGTTGTTGAATTTGGCGTGTAAGTATATCCAGTCAATCACAAACTCATACAAAGTGAACATACATAATTAACACTAGTCATTCAATTCATTTAAAATGATGCCCTGCACGGTTTATGCCGTACATTTACACACCATGTTAAAATTCACATATACATGTACATATTGTATAATAACAATAATAACAACAACACAATAAAAATACATTAATCACTCTTTATTTATAGTAGATATCCTAGACATCTTTTACTAGTTGTAATACAAATAGCTTACATTAAAACAATAATAACATCATCTAATTTATGATGATGATAATGATGATGATGATGATGATGACTGGGATCATGGGGATAATGATGACTGGGGTCATAATGATAATGATAATGATGATTATGGTTGTGATTATGATGATGATGGCAGGGGTGATGATGATGATACTATTTATGTAATATGGTTGTGCTGAAATTTATAAAAAAATGAAGATAGGGCTGATGATGATGATTTTGGGGGTGATGATGATAGTGATGACAATGATGATTTCATAAAGATTGTGATGTGTTGATGATGATGATGATGGTGACAATGTTTTTGTTTTATATAAATCACAATGCAGGCAGCTAGTATTGCAGGATAATGATGGATAATGATAATCATGATGACAATGATGATGATACAAAAAATTCGAAAAAAATCTTTAATGGCTCTTAGTACCATGTCATCAAAATTATACATTAACATATCTTATTGTCTAGTGTATCACATTAGTCAGAAGCGTTAAAACTTTACTACATTGTACAAGACTCAGTTTCTTTGATTGGAGGAAAACGTTTGATAACATGCAAAAGATTAAGTCCACAATACATTGAACCCTGAAAGAAGCATAAACATTGTCAATCTACGCATGCAAGTATGTGAAGAGGGATTGTCGTTTCTGATGTTAGTTTACCTAAATCTATCTAGGCAAAGTAGATAATGAATGAGAAAGAAACACTCACATCACGTGATGGTCTCGCGAGACTTAGACAAAACTTCAAATCTCACGAGAATAAGAAATTATCCTTGATAAAATAACCATAAAGTTTAACTAGTTCACAGTTAAGTCTTGTGGGATTTAGAAGTACATGTATCCATTACAAATCAACTATAGCCACTAACTTGGCACCAATTTTACCCTTTAATCAATGATGATCCGTCTGTCTATCAACACAAGTAACTATTATTCGCAGGGACAGGTCCAGAACTTTCTCCAGAATGGGAAATCAAATTCAAGGATTTGTTCGACTAAAATGTACTTAGAATCCCATTCCGAAATTTTTCTCGAATTTTTAGAAAACTGGGTTTCGGACCGTGACCCCTGATGGATCAAACTTTGTTCAAACAAAACTAAATCACTGTAAACACAGTTAATTCATGGCTTATTATGAGTTAATAATTCAGATTTTCCATTCATATATTTAGTCTCTGTCATTTCATAAGACTGTTTTCTTTTTGAATTGTCATTTTTCTTTAATAATTTATCTGCAACTTCGATATTACTGTGACCTTGGGCTGAAATTAGAATAAGTACAGTAAACATCTTGATTACGGTGCATTATGGTCCACATTTTATGTTGACATTTACAAAGCTTAAGGACTCCAGAGTACCAGCGAATATACTGTAAATAAAAGGAGCACAACAAGATTGTTAATAAAATAGGTTACGGGAATATACGAGAATTAGCGATTGCTAAGAGTGATTTATGCTATAGCATTGGACTAACAATATTTGGAATACTCCGACAATAAATTTATAGAGTTTGAAATAGTAAAAACTGAAGAAATGACGATTGGCAATGCCTAAGGTTCTAGAGTAAAGATCAACTATTAAGAACATAAAAATCGTAGTTTGTCTTTATACAGGGATATATGTCCTCAAATGAAGCATTTGGGACTTAAAATTGTCAAAAAATCGCTCTATTTTGCAATAAATCAAGGTGGTCCTTACAGTGGAACTTTACAGTACACAATGTCTTTTGTGGATGGGGGACAATACCGGTCTGTATTTGGGACAATACCGGTCTGTATTTGGGACCATACTGGTCTGTATTTGTGACCATACCGGTCTGTATTTGTGACCATACTGGTCTGTATTTGAGACCATACTGGTCTGTATTTGAGACCATACCGGTCTGTATTTGGGATCATACCGGTCTGTATTTGAGACCATACCGGTCTGTATTTGGGACCATACTGGTCGGTATTTGGGACCATACAGGTCTGTATTTGGGACCATAGCGGTCTGGCTTGAAGACCATGCCGATCTGAATTTGAGACCATACCGGTCAGGATAAAATACAAAATTCTTACAACTTCTGGATCTAAAACTGTTTGCTCTGTTCTCATCATTACATGGTAAACACGATGGTAAGTTTGAACGACTCCAAGATTTTCTGATTTCTACCCGTACTTCATAATTTATAAAACATAATACAAGGGCTATGAAGAAACCCTGAAATAATTAAATATAGCACATCAATATTGTATAATTAAGAAATAAAACATTCGATTAATTTAATATTCTGATAAGTCACAACTTATATATATATATATATATATATATATATTTTTATATATATATATCATGAAACTGGGTCCATAAGAAATGCAGTGGACTGAAACACATCAAAGAGGACCCAAGCTACAAGTGTGCACGCTGCACAGGTTTAGCACGTCCACTAGATGGCAGGCCTCAGACCCACATACAGGTGGGACAGGACAAACTAGAGGTGGTAGCATCTTTCTGTTACCTCGGTGATATGCTCTCTGCAGCAGGAGGCTGTGACCTGGCTGCCATAACCAGAGTCAAGTCTGCGTGGAAAAAATTCAGAGAGCTGCTACCAATCCTCACATCACGTCACCTCTCATACAAAACACGTGGCAGAGTCTACAGCACATGCGTAAGAAGTGTGATGCTCTACGCCAGTGAGACTTGGCCCCTGTCCAAAACAAATCTGCAACGCCTGAAGCGAAACGACAGAGCAATGGTCAGGCAGATTTGTAAAATTAAAGAACAGGACATTTCCACCATCAGATCCAAAGACCTCCTCAAACAGCTCGGCCTAGAAGATCTGGACCTCATATTGAGGGAAAGGAGACTGAAATGGTACGGCCACGTAGAAAGGTCAAATGGTGGAATCAAGGCAGCCAGTACAATACAGGTCACAGGGACACGCAAACCTGGGAGGCCCAAGTTGACATGGAAGCAGTTAACAGAAAGGGATCGCAGGGAATGGAACCTCTCGGCGATCAACCCTCAAGAAAGAGACGCTTGGAAAGCAGGTGTGAGAAACCGCAGGCGTGCAGCTAGCCAGTTACCTGGAAGGGGGCCCACTGACGTGGACAATGCCCCCACACCTGCACTCTAATCAAAAATCCGCATCCGAAGATGATGTCATCAAATACAGCGCGTTTTCAAATCACCTGCACAGAGCCGTTAAATTCCGTAAATTCCTACACTAATACAGACATTCGTAATATCTCGACCATTCATTGAATGAAGGATGCATGTCCGAGAAGTTCCGAAAGTAACACTGAATGTAGTGTAACCGACATGCAAGAGAGAGTGCGTCTTCTTTTATCTTGTTCACCACAGGAAAAGTAGTTTCGATTGATATCTCAAATTCAGAATGGTTATACAATTCCATCCATCATTTTTTTGCCAATTTCATGCCAGCATATTATCAAACATTTTATGATAATTTTGTAATCTATTTTAGTCAGACAGGCCGGTAATGACTGAAAACCTGTCGGACTGAATGATAACTTGCTGGTCAGAATAGACAATACTAAGATGTCATTATCGGTGTCGTACTAGTATATTAAACAAAGCTGTTTAATAGGATACAACTTGAGAAATCATATTTGCCAAGAATTTATTCAAGTCAAAGAGGATGTAATCCTTCATAGACAATGGGAAGTCTGATTTTCATTCGTTATATGTTGAACTTTGTCCAAAGCGTATTGGACATTATGAACGAGCTAGCAATAGCCGTTCTCGTACTCAGAGTCTATCAAGATTCTCAATCTAGCTTTTTAGCTCGAGAATCTTGATAACCTCTGTGTACGAGAATGGCAATAACTTACCTGAAATGAATTAAAGAACATTTCAATACACAACATCACAAATGCCATAGTATCACTTAAGTTGTGAAATGGAATTGTGAAGAATATAAAATAAACACCAAACGCAGGCACCAAAAACAATGTACTTCTTGCTAATCTCCTAAAAAAAGAAAGGGCAATGAATCAGACATGCAGATGAGCAATATACATGTACATCGTACATGTATTTTAAATACAGACAAACCGGGATTTAATAATTGGGAATCAGATAAGGGTCAGAAAAGCGTTACAAGTGAATTTTAAAAAGTGATCGGACTTGTCGATTCACTTACATGTTTTCAGTTCATTTTATGTATATTTAATAATGATACAGTATCCAGCAAAACAAACAGATATGTATCATTTTTAATTTCAAAATTCCACTGCGTGTTGTTCGTATTCGAGAACAGTTTACAGCGAAATTACAATTAACACAAGAATATCAAACTGACACTTATTTCTACACGGATGTTCGTTTCGTTCTTATAAGTGGTAAAAGGGTCTTAAGTCACGTGATATTCTACAATAACTAATTAGGTGAACAAAATGAAGTTAAACGTCGAAAACTCTTTACTGGACAACAGCTTTATTCGACCAAACAGAGCATAAAATAACTACTCGTAAGTATGTACTTTTTTCTCCGAAAATTTCCAATTGATCCTGCGAGTTATGATCCTAAGCTTAAACTTTTCCGCACAAAAATAGTCTAACAGTAAAGTAGGACAAGTGCAAAAATAATTCATGCAGAAGATTCGGAGTAGACAATAACAAATCATAGTCAAGTGTCGACATTTTTGGACAAAGAAACGTAACAGTGATTTTATCAACTATTCAAATATACATTTTCATTTACGTTTTGTCGGCTGCAGTAACTGGACAAAAATAACCAAGTGTTTATTCATATTCTGAATATCACGTGACCGTACACGCAAGATACATGCACAGGTGCTAGACCCATTGTGGGCGTGTTGTTTGACATCGGTTGAATTTAAGGGCTTTCGATGGGATATATGAGACCATTTCATTAATAGTTAATGGATTTTCGTCAAAAAAAAAATATTTTTTGCAGAAAAATCCTTTCTGGAACTGATAGTGAAAAAGATTTGACGATCGGAACGTCTTTGTGCGCTTGGTGACGATTTGAAAACTGCGACCATTGAACAGGCATTAGAGACCTTTTCTTTATATAAACTATAATATGGAGAATTTGGGTCTGGCACCTGTGGGTCCATGTATTAGCAATAAAGAAACAATGTTCTTGGATTATTGAATTATCTTTTACTACGGTAACAGAGAAAACAATTTAAGTAGAGATATCAAATTCTCTTGATTACAATGTGAAGGTGAATAAATGTTACTTCGTCTCCTTGTTTAACCTAATTAATAGGATAATTTCCTTTATTGGAGATATCGCTTATAATAAATACCGTTAAACACCAAATTGCAGACAACAAGAGCAGTCATTCTAAAATCAGTTTTGTATTTACCGGTAAATCAAGCATTTGACTCTTTAATGTCAAAAGTCGCATGATATAGCTGTAACCAAAAGTGGTCCTTATAGCAGAAACTTTACTGTATTACATTTTTTTGCTTCTGAATAATGAAGAGAGGTTTCATGTCTTGTAACAGTCAATGAAAGCCGCCCGACCAGATCAGTTGGTAGCACGCAAGTCCATTGATCGAGGATCGTGGGTTCGATTTCCGGGCATACTTTCGCAGAGCTTGGTCATGAAATTATTTTTACGGCCATTCTCCCTCCTACCAATGATTTTTAATTATGTAGGGCAGTTGTCAGTCACTGACGAAAGTATGCGCTTAGTAGTTGGTTAACAACTAAATCCAGAGATTTAGCCTTTCCAGGAGAAGTGAGTAAGTTGACTGACCGCCGTTATATGACCTATATAATGTGTTGCTACGGCGTTAAACCCAACAACAACAACAACAACAACAACAACAACAACAACAACAACAACAACAACAAACCCAGTCAATGAACCAGTAAAACAATTAACACATTTATAGTAACATACTAGAAATAAATGTTCCAAATACATCTTTAATATCGTTATAAATCCATTTGTTGACTAGTAACAGTGTTAATTGTGTCATTCGATATGAGAGCTAATTTAGATTGACCTTAATTGACATATTACAACTGTAACGAGATATTTTTCTAGTATTCTATTATCTTTTATTGTAATTTAACTACAAGCTTGATGAACATTATGAACGTGTATCCTGCAACATATTAGAAAGAATCTTCAGACTGAAGGCGGAGAGTTGAGTGTGAATTTTGTTTGGAGGCCAACTTTGTCCGATCTGTTTTCTTTAAAATCTCATATTTACAAAACCGACATATCAACTCATGCAGGATCGTAAAAACTTGCGAATTGTGATGTCGCTGAATGCTTTCAATATTTCTGTTATAATTTGGCACTACGAGTAAAATGTTAATTTCCGACGTTCATTTAAGTCATGTCCCAGCCATAACACTACATAAGCTTTTAACTTTATACTTAGCGCATACCCTCGCCAGTTGACGACACCTACACAATATATAAAGAAAAGCAAATATTCGTAAAAACTATTTCCTGATCAATCAAAATAAAGGTGTGGAGCCCCCACCGTTAATCGAACTCACGACCCCGTGTTATATTTTGTTCATACATGTATGCTATAATCCATGTATATAGGTCGTAAGGGTATAAGACCTTCCGGGTTTCTTTCTCAAATAATCTTATAAACATGTATCTTACCTAAGTCTTGTTTTCTTTGAATTGGGACATTGTGGTGCTTGTAACTTTGTATACAATACTCTCACCATGTTAACAAAGAACACTAGATTTAACTGAAAATAGATAACATTAAAATAAGTGGGGGTGGTTAGAAGACTTCGTCATTCTGAAATCCTTGGCCATCCATTTCCAATAACCTCGGACATTTGAGGCGTTATTTTGGAACTATCTTGTGAGTTTATGACAAGCATTGATTCGCGAACCGTTACGCGCTTCGCCTCGCGTATGTAGCAAAAAACAATATTCTTTGTGACCCACACTGATCCTTCCGAGATAATTCATTCAATGAATGGTTCAGATATTCTGGATGATAACTTTGTTAGACAAGAGCCACTAGCGCAAGGTAATCGAATTCTACCGCTTAAAAAAGAAATATGTTTTTTTTTGTTTTACAATTTTCTTGAAAGCTAGCAAAGTCAATATAGCGATCCTCAGCCAACAGGATGTTACGAATGTATTTAGCTAACAGCGAGGGCAAAATTATAGCAAACCGTTGCAGATGTTATCGCTATATATAGGGCTAGCTATTCATATCCTTATGAAGATGGCTTTGCGATTCTATGAGTTAATAAATATGGTTAACACGCTCTTTTAAGCTCGAGTGTAAAACAAGTTCTTGTTGTTCAGATTTATCACTACTAAGTCTGTTTCTTTGTCCCCCAGTACTAAACAGCAAGGACGAAGAGCGTGCTTGAACGTCAATAATACGACTAATGGTTTGTTATACACGTACTTCTCAGTTCACAAATATCTGCGATAATATGAAGTTATATAATGTGTTATGTAATAATATATGAAAACGCTAATTTGACATTTAAAAAATATTATTTTAACTGATAAGTGTTGCTAAAGCTAAATTAAATTTTCCATATTATAACCTAACAAAGACTTATAAATACGTCATGACGAATTGGATTGGAAATTTTCATTATTTATCCAATTATAAGTAGCTAGACACGAAATAAGTGACTATGCCTTGTATATACATGCTATGACTTTAATCATAAAATACAATGCAATTAAGATATAGCAATAATAGTATTAATATTAAAATTTGCTCCTAAATTATGCATGTTATAACACAGAACGAATTTAACAGTTATACACTTCAAGCAATATCTATTTCGGTTTTTTTTAGATAGAATATTTTTGAGGTCAACATTTACTGCGATGTCCCAAATTCCAACTAAGAAAATGGAGGATCGTTTTCAGATTTCGCAAATTTCCCTTTGTAAACAAATACATGTATACATATGATGTGATACGCAATTCTTTTAAAGAAAGTAATAGAACAGTTGATATTTAAAGGTACTAGTTCACAGATTTGGTTAACTTTTCTGTAATCTTAAAATACCATTCAGTGTCTGTAATTGTGTCAGAACATTAATTCTTAAAAATTTAAGAAAAACTGACCTATATGTTGCAAGTAATATACAATATAAGTCACAAAATGCATTAAAATTGTCTATACCGTTACATACGGGGTAGATTTTTACTACATAAAACACCATCATTTATAGCTATATGTGAATTGCACTAAAATTGTCATTATTAAAACACCACTTTCCTGCTTCTTTCCTGCTTCTTAAAATATTTGCATATAATTTTGATAGTTTTAGAAAAAAGTTGATATTAAGTTGAAATCTGTGTTTGAGTACCTTCAACTTAAAATTGAAATCTCTGAATAAGCAGCGTTAATTGTATATAGTGTAACTACTTACTACAATGGTCAACATCACTGGTCCTTGTAGAATCCATACTAGAGCAGGTAGGTGGTGATGTGTATTCCAACACCTAGAAAATATAAAATGCAACATGCTACACAGCAGGTTATGAAAGACCCTAATGTCAAGAAAAATAGGAAAATGACCGAATATATCCGACTGCAATGGTGTTAAGGTTTTTAAGGAACAGAGCCGAGGAGTCCCAAAAAGTACAGGAATGATAAGAAGAGTAGTTTTCAAAATGGCAGCGCCGAACTCTTAAATTGTTAAAAAACCACAATACTAAAAGCAACATTTTTGGTAAAATGAATAATAAAATTTAGGGTAAAATAAATTATTGTTAAATAATGATATTAACAATGCAGTGAAGTTTCTTGATAAAGAATACCTTTGATATCGCAAAATCATGCTGATTTTGACGCTTTTTACGACCCAACTGCTTTATTTGAGAAAAAAGGGTTTTCCACATAAAGACAATTCTGCTATTTAGAACATCTTTTTTGATGGTCCTAAATAACAAATATTTTTTTCGACTGAAATAAGTTAGATATTGTATATATGGGCGGCTTATGACTTTTTCTTATGACTGGTATCCAATTGAGGGGTATCTCAACGTTTTATGTTAATGTATACGCCAAAAACAATCTCCTTAAACAGATATCCCTGTAGAGCATTGTCGTACAGGATCTCTGCAATCTCAATGGAAGGTCACGTCGAGATGACCTTTCTGTCGACTTATCAATGCGTAGCTTTCATCTAGACGAAACACTATTAATAACATTTTGATTTCGTAATTTCTATTTTTATACCAAGGTTTGCAAGCTAATTTAACAGCGGTATTATTCACAGTCTGTGATTGGACGGCTCATTTCAAATTGCGTGACGTAGACGATGACCCTCGTTTGAAAAAGGCCAGATCTAAATTAGCGAGTAGGCGAGCGGAAAATTTTAGATCGGGTTTTAATCAGATTGCGCCAAAAATCTGATATTGTATTTCACATTTTTATTCGACAAATTATTAATACATGTATACATCAGATTGTTCTTGTTTTATGTCAAGTGAAACATCAACAAGAATGCCTTGATATGAGAACAAATACACACCAAAGCCAAAATACATGGAACTTGCACTTTCTTTATAATTGTGCTTTTGGAGCTTTTATGGAATTTGTCTTTCTCTGATCTTACTTATAATACTATATATATATCATAGTTATAAGTATATTCTTGATTTAAGAATCATAAAATTACTATAAAATTTGCTCCAATACACATTATACAGGAATTATATCTGATTTTTAATGCAGCAATAAAACTGAAAATGCAATGAAGACACAGAATTTGTTTCAGTTTGATTGTTTAAAGCTGGATTTAAAACCAAACTTATTTCCACTGCATCACGACATTGGCTGAATTTATCTGGAAAATTGTAAAACACTCTAAATATTTAAGATAATTATAAACACTAAGTAACTATAAGTGTACAACCAGAAAGCAAAAGCTATAAACTCCCTCGCAAGTCAATCCTAATTTCTGTAATACATGTATTTTAATATGAAAACTTTAAAAGCTTGCGGAACTTTGTTGCTGAAGTTAAAATTCGACATCTTAGCAATCAAAATTTACCATAATTCTATCGTGAACGTATATTACTTTAATACTTTATATGTAAATTACATGAACTCAATATAAAAAAACAAATATATTTAGAAAAACATAAGTTGGAGTATTGAAACAATTTCCTGGTTTAGACACGCAGTCACATCAAAAACTCAAAGTCTTTTCAAACGTGTTCCACATTATTGTTTATTTAGTTGTCACTCTAAAACAATTTGTATTGCAAATAAATTGAGCCGTTTATTGCTAAAGAAACTGATCTAAAATTCTGTCATTCCTTTTCAGCCGTGTGACTATGGTTTCAACAAAGAAAAATAAACCAGTCGACTAAACGCTACATAATTACTCCACTGTTCTAGATTTGAAGACAACCTTCACTTTCTTTATACTGGTGCTTTTCAAGATTTTATAGTAGTAGCCGTCGTCTGATCTTAATTGTTATACATTAAGTATTTTCTCTGTTTTTTAATAATAAAATTACTTTAAAATTTGCTGCAATACACATTATACAGGAATTATATCTGATTAGTGAATGCAACGATAAAACTGAATATACAATCAAATAACAGAATTTGTTCCAGTTTGATTGTTTTAAGCTTTATTCAAAACTGTACATAATTCAATTGCATCATGACATTGGCTGAGTTTTATATCTGGAAAATTGTTTAACACTCTAAAATATTGAAGTGTGTTATAAACAATAAGTAACTATAAGTGTAAAATCAGAAAGCAAAAGCAATAAAACTCCCTCGCTATTCGGTTCTATATTTCTGTAATATTTTAACAAGAACATTTTAAAAGCTTATGGAGTTTTGTAGCTGGAGTTAAAATTCGAGATCTTAGCAATCAAATGTTACCATGATTCTATTGTTATCGTATATCACTTAAGTACCTTATATGTAAATAACATGAATTCAATATAAATGCAAAATACTTATAGGAAAACGTAAGTAGGTGTATTGAAACCATTTCCTGGTTAAGACAAGAACAAAAACCAGACTAAAAACTCAAAGTCTTTTTTAAACGTGTCCCACATTATTCTTAATTAAGTTGTCACCTAAAGACAATTTTAATAGCGAATAATTTTAGCCCTAAATTGCTGAACAATGTGACTATCCTTTTCTACTGGGAAAAATAAACCAGTATTCTTAACTCTACATTGTATCTTAACTGTTGTAAATCTTACGCAATCTTTACTTTCTTTATATTGGTGCTTTTGAGGATTTTTATGGTAGTTGCCATTGTCTGAGCTTAATTGTAATACATTAAGTATTTTCTTGTTTTATTAATCATAAAATTACTATAAAATTTGCTGCAATGCACATTATACAGGAATTATATCTGATTAGTTAATGTAACGATAAAACTGAAAATACAATCAAATAACAGAATTTGTTCCAGTTTGATTGTTTTAAGCTTTATTTAAATCTGTACATAATTCAATTGCATCATGACATTGGCTGATTTTTATATCTGGAAATATGTAAAACACTCTAAAATATTGAAGTGTGTTATAAACAATAAGTAACTATAAGTATTAAATCAGAAAGCAAAAGCAACAAAACTCCCTCGCTATTCGATTCTTATTTCTGTAATATTTTAACAAGAACATTTTAAAAGCTTATGGAATTTTGTTACTGGAGTTAAAATTCGAGATCTTAGCAATCAAATGTTACCATGATTCTATTGTTATCGTATATCACTTAAGTACCTTATATGTAAATTACATGAATTCAATATAAAAGCAAAATATTTGTAGGAAAACGTAAGTAGGTGTATTGAAACCATTTCCTTGTTTAGACGAGAACAAAAACCAGACTAAAAACTTAAATTCTTTTTTAAACGTGTCCCACATTATTCTTAATTAAGTTGTCACCTAAAGACAATTTTAATAGCGAATAATTTTAGCCCTACATTGCTAAACAATGTGACTATCATTTTCTACTGGGAAAATTAAACCAGTCTTCTAAACGCTACATTGTATCTTCACTGTTGTAGATCTGACGCAATCTTTACTTTCTTTATATTGGTGCTTTTGAGGATTTTTATGGTAGTTGCCATTGTCTGAGCTTAATTGTAATACATTAAGTATTTTCTTGTTTTATTAATCATAAAATTACTTTAAAATATGCTGCAATACACATTATACAGGAATTATATCTGATTAGTTAATGCAACGATAAAACTGAATATACAATCAAATAACAGAATTTGTTCCAGTTTGATTGTTTTAAGCTTTATTTAAAACTGTACATAACTCAATTGCATCATGAAATTGGCTGAGTTTTATATCTGGGAAATTGTTAAACACTTTAAAATATTGAAGTGTGTTATAAACAATAAGTAACTATAAGTGTAAAATCAGAAAGCAAAAGCAACAAAACTCCCTCGCTATTCGGTTCTATATTTCTGTAATATTTTAACAAGAACATTTTAAAAGCTTATGGAGGTTTGTTACTGGAGTTAAAATTCGAGATATTAGCAATCAAATGTTTCCATGATTCTATTGTTATCGTATATCATTTAAGTACCTTATATGTAAATTACATGAATTCAATATAAAAGCAAAATATTTATAGGAAAACATAAGTTGGTGTATTGAAACCATTTCCTGGTTAAGACGAGACCATTCAGATCGAAATTCACAGACCTTTTCAAACGTTTTCCACATTATTCTTTATTTAGTTGTCACTTGAAGACCATTTTATTACGAATTATATAAATTGAGCCTTTGATTGCTGAAGAAACTGATTAAAAAATCTGCCATTCCTTTTCAGTCGTGTGACTGTCCTTTATACAGGGAAAAATAAAGCAGTCTACTCAACCCTACATTCTATCTCCAATGTTGTAGACCTGTCTTCTACAGGCCACGTTTACATTAACTTTCACTGATATTAGATATTGACATCCTTATAAAGTTTGACTTCAAAAGTAATGTCGTGTTCATCACCAAATTATGTAAAAACTATTTTCCAATAGAAAGATAATTCAATCACTAGATTGAACTGAGTACAATTCACAACGTTACAGAAACCAAATCCCATGTCGTAAATCAAAAGGGACAACCGATAAAGGAATACATACTGTGTATAAGATATAAGTTAAACAGTGTCATGTTATCATGTTGCAATGATTTATAGGAACTGAAAATCTTAATTAAGGTTTGATAAAAATGTCTCCAACGCTTGTCTGAAAAATAATTAACCAAGAAAAACACGTTCCTTTGTACGTCTTGGGAATGCGATTGTCACAATATGTAAAAATCATTCTTCGAGTAATTAATTGAATGTTGTTTGTAAGACATGTGCGGTGTGTTTACAAATTGTCCTTAATAAGTTTGAATTTTATGCTGTTTATAAATGATCTTATAATTTCAGACAAAGTACGGAAGCCTAATGAGCCATTTTAAATGACACCGTTGCATTATCAGTACGACGCATGATAATGCGAGTGACATCGTGGCAATGCGATACGATAAGCAAGTTGAACTTGCGCATAGCAACAAGTTCAAATGACAATGCCAACAGATAATTGCAAAAATCATATTTTAGGCGATTCTATTCACCAATACTTCGTTTGTTAAAGCGACGGCGACGTTTGAAATTGCATCAAGATTCCGTAGACGATTTCATTCATGAGATTCATAAAGTATTAACTATAAAGATAGTAGGTAATACTTACAATGTGTTATCAAGATGAAATTTTGCCATACACCAACACAGTACAACTAATGCTGGAAATACTGAAACCAAATATTACATTGTTCTATTTATACACGTACATGTATAATGTACCAGTATAAAACAGTGCAAAAAACCAAAACAGGGGGGTAATTTTATACTGCAACTGCATGTCATTTTATTTCACGGCGTCTCAACGCCGTGATATTGTGGTGGGTAGATTTTGATAGCAATGGGCAAAAGTCACGTGATAAAAAATGATAAAAATCCTTTCGATTTCCACTGCCGACAAATTTATTGTTTTTAATGCAGTCATAGTACAGCCCATTTCCGTTAAAAGTTAAATAGAAAAATCATTTTTGGGGGAATCCATATAAACAATTTTTCTTGCAACAATGCAACAGGCGAAAAATCAGCGATTTATATCAACACATTACCGCAAATCCTTTCGAATCACACGAAAAGGGGTAGGTATAAATCGCGAACCAACCGGACCAGGAGACCAGTTTAGTATACGGATACAGTTTAACAAATATGCGTATCATAATGTGTGTATAGTACATATATTATTGATATTTGCCAATATTTTATTTGAAAAGATAAGACACCAATATCGAAATTATATTTTAAGAAATAACTTTGCAGACTTTAACTTTTAAAAGAATCGTCGATTCTTATTTCAACTGTTAGAGCATTTATCATTTGAAAACTAATTTGATATGATTCATATATTTTAATAATATACCTTTTTTCTTATTAGCCGACTGTATAAATAAAGGAGCGTAATCGTGTAACATTGACTCTTAATTCTTACTCTTACTGAGCTCTATTGGCGATCTTTTCTAACTATGATTAAGTGCAGCGGACCAGTTAATTTTAAGAGCATAAGAGTTACGGACCAGGGTTGAGTTCAGTAACTGCGAACGTTATAGAACGTTCCGCAACGATACATTCGGAAGTCCTCGTCCATTTGCTGCGAATAATCTCGGACATATTTGGACGCTATTTTGAAATGTCCGGCGTTAAAGTAAACAAATGTATGACCGAGGAGTTCCGAATGCATCGTTATGTAACGTACTGTAGCGTTTTGTGTAATTGAACTTGCTTCTGGTTATAGATCGAGCAGATGTAAGATTATTTTTGCAGACTTTTTTTAATTATGAAAAGTTTGGTACTATATTGACGGACTATTGACCAGACGGACCAGGTAATTTTAAGAGAGTTAAAATGACGGACATTTACACCTAGGTGAAAAGCTCGCCAGTTTTTAATTTGTTCGAATGGAATATGTTTTCTCGAGTCCGAGTGAATTCATTATTAAGAAAAATGATTTCTATTCGAAATAGCTTGCCTTTTGTATTTAACTGCATCTTTTCGGAATTAAAATACATGTTAAATCCTTTCGTGTATCCGGCAACAAAATTCTTCCGTAACAAGTAAAGGTATGACTACTCTCTAATACACTGGTTTGAAAGATTCACTCGCTGACTCTCTACCTCTGCTTAAATACTATACGCAAGCTGATATTTCTATTTCAAGGCAAAGACACACACATTTAGATTGCATGACTGTCTCGTGATTAAAAAATAAATGCAATAAATGCAACAAATGTTCATGCCTGTAAAATCAAAATGTCGAAATTCAAAGATGCTGGACAGTTATGCATTAGTTAGATGATTGGTTACACGGATTGGTAAGAACAGATCCGCAATGTGAGGAGCACTTGACTAAACAGAAGCGATAAGTCATGTAAATAGCTTCTGTTCTGAAGAACTATGTTTTCCCTTCTGCCGATCTTTTTAAGCGTCATGCAAATATGAATTACTGGAAATAAATCCAACTAAAACCAAACATCCTGTCGGCATAAAGATGGTGTCTAGATCCAGACCATTCGCGTACTCCAAATTTGTCAAGATTCTCAATCTAACTAGTATCGAGAATCTTACTAGGCTTTTGGAACGAGATTGTTACATTTGAACAGAAAAACGTTTTATGACAAGTTACCTTTTAATTACTGAAAAACCTTAACATGACAATTCAATATAATGCTCTTTTGAGTTACCTTTAGATTATACTTAATCATTCTTTTTTGTTTGCCGTGACAATCCCTTTGCTGCATTTAGCAGCAATTTTTTACTTGTATTCAGATTTGAAGCGTTTACAAAAGTAGAATTGAAACGAGAACGGTTTCCTTTTGTCCATATTATACATTTGACGGTATAACTTTTAACTATACCATTTATAGACTAATTACTTATTTTGGAATGAAACCAACTTTACGGTCGATGGTTGCGTGTCAGGGTTTAACCTACATACAATCGTGAATTTTAGTCATGGATAACTTTCTACCACCGTCCCCTGTCTATCTCTGTATCACATAGGACATTTGTAAGCTACTGGCAAAAGTGTATGTGCTTAATTCTAGGTTCAAAGTTTTGGTCCAAAGGTCTTAACCTGTCCAAGGAACGTAAGTAGAAACTAATGCATTTACACTGGAGAAAAAACTGTGATTTTAAGCACGATATTGGTCCTCAAAGATCTTGATTTATTCCCACGGGTCCGAGAATACCGAAATAATTTGAGAGGAATGTGAAGGTAAATTAGTACATACCCCATCCTAGCAAACAGAACCACCAAACTTTTACTTTCTCTGTGAAAACAGCAACAAATATATACATATGTAAGTATATAGCTTCTACGAAGATCCATATATAACTGGCAACTAGTACATATTGGAAAATACTGAAAAATAGCCGACATTCCCAGTGCTGAAAATGTAAACAAAAATGCACAAATTTATTAGCGTAGAACATGTTACACCAAAGATATGATGTGCCTTATGGTGATTTGAAGTCTCGGCAATGTAAATACTAACTTCAAGTATAACGAAAATTTTGTTTAATATCATAAAAATTCCAGTTGACACTCATGTATTATTGTGTTCAATTATCATTGAAAAGCACATACGATTATCTATAATAAAAACGCGTTTAATCTAAATTTGTTTTGCCTTAATTTGAACTTTTGGAACAGACGCCATTCAAAAAAAACACACCATATACCGTATTTGGGTGAAAATCTCCAAGCGCTATCAAAATTGAATAAACGTCGACAGACTCGTAGAGCGTTCGTTTCTTGAAGAGCTTGTGGTCGATACTTTCTTAAAGTTGTCTTTGTGCTGTTTATTTACATAATGACATCGAAAGCAACTGAATGCAATTGTTCACTACAAACTACATTCACAAATATTTTTTTCAATCAACAATTCACAGAGTACTTAAAAGTTGGCAGTGTTGGACTATCAGATGGGGCATTCGAATCTAAGCAAACATATATACTCTTATTTAAGAAATAACTTACAGTTGTCTATATTTTGTTGTCTAATAAAATATAGGCACGAGTTGTGATGCGCGTATGATTAAATCACGAGTGCTTTAGCACGAGTGATTTAATAAGCGCATCAAACGAGTGCCTATATTTTATTAGACAACAAAATATAGACAACTGTAAGTTATTTCGATTCTAACATCGTAAAATACATCCGTAGAAAAGATATATTTATGGAACTATTTTTAACTGTCAGAAACGTCATGCTGTTGAAATCCACCCCAGTGCAAAGGCCGAAAATAGCATTTATTTACACAATTCTCACAGATAGGTGTTTCTTATTCCGAACAAAAAATATTAAAATCTTAATTATAGAATAGAAACCAAATTGTAAAAGTCAACCCTTATTAACTCGTGCGCCATTTTCGGCTTTGCGCATTTAACGTGGGGAGTAAAATTTCAACAGCCGTCACGAGCTATATTTTGTTGAATAATAAAGCATAGATGACGTCACATTAAATAAAGAGTGAAAACGCACGTGCCTATGTTAGAATAAACAATGCAGTACACGTTGATAACAAAGTTATACACTTTAACCAAGAAAATAAAAACTTAAATTTTCTCAAATACAATAAAGGAAACGGTTTCAGAATAATATCTTTTACTTATACTGACATTTTTGGCAGTTCTTTTAGACCAAAAAGGAAGAACATTAGGCAGAAAGTACATGATCTGAACAAAGTAAATCAAATATGAATGGTAAATATCATATACTAAAGCCGTATACTATGTAAATGTCAATGTAGTGTCAGCGATAGGTGCATTAATATCATTATTAAGTTGAAGAAGCCAGAAAATTATGACATTTTTTGCCATTTGCTGAAGCCTTAAAGATATATAAAAAGGACATTAGTAAAGTTGAACCTCGTCGAACTTTTGCAAGTAAGCAGAAAACTGTGAAAAATAAACACTGACATTAATGGAAGGTAAAATGCTCGGAGATATTTTTGTCTCACATTTTTATGAGTTTTTCATACTTGGTTGTCAACAAAAAAAAAGATTCAGATTATATGATAAACTATTTTTAGCATATATACCCGTGAGTAAATTATCATGTATAAATGTATGTTCTCTAACTGCCAAATTACATTTCTAATCTATATATCGCCGCCCGGCTAGCTCAGTACGCAAGTCTATTTATTGAGGGGTCGTGGGTTCGATTCCAGGGCGGGGCATACTTTCGTGGAGCTTGGTCATGAAATTATTTCTACGGCCATTCTCCCTCCTACAATGATTTTTAATTATGTAGGGCAGTTGTCAGTCACTGACGAAAGTATGCGCTTAGTAGTTGGTTAACAGCTAAATCCAGATATTAAACCTTTCCAGGAGGAGTGAGCTGATTGACTGACCGCCGTTTTATGATCTATACAATGGGTTGCTACGACGTTAAACACAATAAACAAACAAACAAACAAACAAACAAACTTCTAATCTATATAACCCTTCTTCTCCAAAATCTCATTATCTCTGCCATGTAAGCCCTAAACAAAAACCTCCTATCAACTTTGGCAATCCCTTATTCATCAACCGGATCCCTTCACAAAGAGGACCTCAAATTTAGTCTACAATCCATTTTCATCTTGATCCAAAAGGGGCCTCTCTCATTCTTGTCCTTTTTTCTCATATTCATATGTGAAAACTTTATTGTATTACCTGTTTATAATATTGTGCTACTTTTAAACATTGGTCTTTATTACAAGGATATCTACTTCCTGCTATGAACTATGAACTTACCACGCCTTCGTTGATGAACAAAACTGTATCAGAAGTTTCATTAATTATTACATCTGCCGGAAATCCTAGACCAGCTACCATAAAGTTGTCTCTGATCAGACTGAAGAAAGCTCGTAACATAAATGATCCAAATAGATTCAGATGGATTGTGTTTCTTGAACAATGAAGCTTTCTGTAACAAAAACATGAATTTACTACAACATGAGCGGTACGGCCTTTGGTCTTTTCCAAAGGTTAGAGAAATAGGTTCACTGAGAAAGGTTGCCTTACTTTCTCAAATATTTGAGATTAAAGAGAAAATAATTAAGTATAGCACATAAACAATTATGTATAAGCATTATATATCTATTTTTTTCATCATGTATACACTTTTTGTGAAGTTAATTGAATGTCCAAGATGGGTATAGTTAACTCATTGTTAAATTCATGGATACATTTGATTAAATCGACTTCAAACATATTGTGGTCACAAAAGATGATAATGAACCCCTACTACAGCATGTTTTTCCCTCTGTATTACATATTTGGGACATGATCTCCAAATCTTTGCTCGTGGGATACATGTACACAATGTAGTTCTTTTTTTGCGTTTGTTACACTATAGTACGGTCTTTAGTATTTTTGCTAATAATAAGCTCAAGACAAATTCTTGTATCTTAATGTGTCTAAAATGCTTTACTCTGGTTACGTAAGATGAAAAAAAGATGTTAGGCATTAGTGATAATATTTGTATTCCAAAGAAAGAAATAGTGAGCTGATATACGCTTTCTGTACAAAAACATGACACTATAACTAGCACATGTATGTACGATTATGTTAATATAAAAGTTAAGAGTGATGTTTACGAACGTATCATAGTAACCTTTGTGGAACCCTGTCATTATATCAACATTTTCTCTCTTTACTAACAGAAGATGTTTTTCTCTCAGTAATTCATGAATATTTATAATTGATTTTAACCAGAGAAAAAAATTAGATAAGTATATTAAATGTCAATATGATTCCAATAAAATAATCAAATATCCTATATCCGATTTAGTAGAATTTTACCCAAGAGTCCCACTATCTATTGAATTAAATTATTTTCTCCACCACAAAGTACTACAATTATCGAATACAATGCTCTCTGACAGGCAAACTGGTCACAATTTACATAAAAGTCAATATAAAAATGATTCAATAAATCAAGACAGCTTGTCAATGTACATTATTATAATCTGTCAAAAAGACATCATTTAGCTTATAATATAATTCAAATTCGATTTCATGTATCGGGATATTCCATTTAAATACACACATTCATTTGATTTTGAAACTACATGTAGTTATTGAAACTTGGGTAAATCATAGGTAAGTCTGTAGACTGGTTCTTTATAGTCATTTAGAAATTAAGTTGGACAATGTTTCCAGCGTAAAGAAACGAAAAGCTATTTTCAAGAATGCGATTTGAACTGACCCAGGGCTGATTGTACATTTTTACAAGTTTATTCATATAAACACCGGAAGGTCTTAGACCCCTATTATATAAATATATAACGATTACCAACGACAAAACATCAAGGCACACGTACTCTCTATAGTGCTTTGTAAATGAGTTAAACAAATTCAAAACAATAACGGCAAATCTACACTACTAAACATATTTTAAAACAACTTTTATTATACTTTTAAATGGAAATTTTAGACAATAAATGTCGGAGTGGAGTTTATTGGTGTCAAGAATTTTGACAAAGTTTCAGCTTAATTAGAACTTGGTTGTCATTTATTTGTAGGATCGTTTGTTACGTGATCTTCAGATTTTAATGTAAAGGAGATGTATACTTACTTATAATATATCATGATGAAAAACGCCACAAACAATGAGATCAGAGATAGTGTGTAACCAATATTATACATCAATCTTAATTCTTTAACATTTTCCTTAAATAAATGAAAGTATATATTAACATTCCTATCAAACAATGTAGCGTTCGATGTGCATTGCCAACAATGCTATGTTCAATTTTATTGTCTGGGAAGAAAATACGTTACAGCAATTCTTTTGCAATCTGAGTCAGGTTTATCGATATCCAAACTGTTATCCCCATCGATTCTCAAAAGTTATCGTAAACCATTGTGAAATTCTGATGTCATTTACAGCCAGGTGAAAACATCTTGTAGTTTACAAAAGTAAAATGTAACACGAGAGATATTGCTATGCTAAAATTGTAACAGCATATCTAAATCTGACTTTAATGAAATTAGTAGTGGATCAGTATATATGATTTAAATGAAATAGATACTAATTTACAGCATTGATAATCAAAATGCAATTCGTTTAGTCAAAGGTGTGGATCTATTGTGAAAACTAACACAATGTACAACTAAATCATTGATAATTGGTTCTATTATTCACATTTGTAACTTAACAAAACACTTTCGTGAATAAGGTTTAAAATCCAAGTCTCAAGTTTCTGTGATTTTCATAAAATACTGAAAGAAACAAGAGTCTTTTTATTAAGGAAGCAATTCTGACTCCATCATTTGTTGCTTTTAAAGTCTTACACAAATAACGACTTTCCTTGTTGTCTTCGTATAAAGCCAAATAATAAAGCAAGCTTCTCCATAATTCTTGTAAAAATGTAGCAGTTTTGAGTTTTCTTATGGAAGCAGCCAATAGGCCAATAGTATTCACTATCACTATCCATTATACTTACAGATATTATAAATGGGACATTACCAGGCTCAACAACTTCTGCACCAGTGTAAGATGACATACAATCATTATAATTAGTCCAACCTTTAGATGTATGACTGTTGTTGTCTAACTTAAACCACGTACCGTCTGGTAAACATGTTTTTGTAGCAAAAGCTGCAACACATTAAACAAAATAAATTTAACAACCACGTCCCAAAAACAACAACTTTACCAAAAAGCCACCTATAAGTTAAGGCACTTCTTTGAAAAAGGTGTTTGTCTACAGCCAAACCTTTCAAAATCTTCCATTTACTTTCCAAGGCTAATATCTAAAACTTACCCTTCTATAATCAATTACCAACAAAAATGACAAAAACACAACGATTATCTTTGCATATCGTCAATTAAATAAGATCTGATTATTGCCAATAGTAAAAGAGTCAGTCACAGCAGCAAGGTTTAAGGTATTGTCGATTATGTACTTGTCAAGTTAATTAACATTGTTGAAGAACTTTTTACGTTTACAATAAACCATCTATATGACAACAAACAGAAAGACTTGGGCAATTGTGCCATTCTCATTAAAATGTGCTAGATCACTTAATCATTGGTAGCTGATGATCAGTGAATGTTGTATTGTAAATTGGATATTTATTCGATCGTTTCGGCATCTACTAGACACAAAAAAAGATAATTCTACGACATAATCCCGTTATAATCGCGATTTTATCAAGCTGTTACAAACCTGTGCAAATAGTTAACCATTTATAAAATGGAAGAAATTCATCCATTCATTGTTATCATGAAATCTTTAATCTAGGAACTACCAGATTAGTTTTGTTTCTAATGACATCGTTGGTCGATGATAGACATGATAAGGAATAAATGATTGATCATAAATTGGAAATGATATGTGTTCTAAAGTTGATGTACTGTCTACTGCCCAATACACAGCAATCATTGTAATCAATGCAATCAAAGTATGCAAAATAAATTCAAATGTATTATATTTTGCCTCAATTCAATCTTCACAAAATATACATGATTGGTCATCTAAACCGTGTAGTGTAACAATGAATTATCCGTTTACAAGACAGGATTTTTTGTTTTTACTACGAGGTTATACATGTTTATAGACTTCAGACAATACTTACCATGTTTTCTAAAACTACTTATATATCCTGGACATGATTGAGATACAGTTACACCAGCCTTTGTATCATCCCAACATAAAATATTATCCCAAGTTCTGTTACAATATACGCCTGAAAATAGGGATGCAACAAAAATAGATAATAAGAACGACCTATCTAACATAGGCTTCACATTTTGATAAACCACATTTTCTATATGGGTTCCATTAAAAACCTAGTACAAATAATTTACATTATTTACATAGAGTGAAGCGACAAATTCACACAAGTCTGAAATAATACATCAAAATGAAGTAATATGTTAGTCTTTTTGATGGGCAAAAACTAAATCTCAATCAGTAAAATATCAATTGCAGGTTCATGTAGCATTTTTGAAAGAAGTTTAACTTTTCGCATGTCGATTGTTAAGAGCGATTTATTTCGAAATAGACGTTAAGGATTTTCTGACAAATTCAATTCTAGGATTTTGAGACGTACAGTTGTTAAGCAGAATTTGACTCAATGTAGAACATCAAAATATATTAAATAATCACTTCCATCTCTTGCAAGGACAGACACATTGCACTTTTTATTTGGAATTTAATTCATTTATAACCTTTATACGTAAAATAACACCTACATACATGAGTGTTAGATAATTAACGTATTTCTTCGTGTTGATTTATAAATTATTTAAAAGGTATACCAGAATCTCAATTAATAATTAATATTCCGTTCCTTAACCTAAAAGTTTAATAAAACTTAATATAGAAACAGTGCGATAATTCCAAACCTCTGTCTTACTTCCCTTTTAATAAAGGCACTTAAGGTCAGATTTCAACTCGTCAGGAACTACAGCATAAATAATATATAAATAAAGCACAAACAATAACTCGTCCCATAAAGAATAATAAAATCGTTAATAAAGTTATCAAAAACACCTATTGTGTTGATTTTTATTATCCAAAAGATAATAAAAATCACACTATAAGGCACGAAATAATTATGATAATACGTTTAAGGTTAAAATCATATATTCTGGTTAACATTTGGCCCACAGTTCAACTATGTCAAAGTTAAAAGTACATTATTATTTATATTTGCATCAAATGTTTCAAACTTTTATGAAGGTCAATAGTCTGACGAACGAATCATTAGCCAACGTTATGCAATGAGATGTAAGCACTAAACTTATCCATTAATAACAACCTTGCAATATAATTGACAAGAGAACACTTGTATTTTTTGTAATCCGGAAACATGACATAAAACTTAAGTAGTCTAAATAAAGCTTTTTACCACACTCTACAATACAAGTGTTTCCTGAAAAGGCTAGCTAAAGACGAGATGCATTAATTTACAGCTAAAAACAATGACAACGTCAATATAAGACAGTAATAGCTGGAGTGAAAAAACATTTCCACTAAGTTTCATATTCAAAAAAGGAGCAATATTCTTTAACACAAGGGTTCTGTGAACCACTGACTGCTCACATGAGAAGTTGATTCAAATGGCACATGAAACATGGAAAGCTGTGGCACTTGAAGCTGGGCAAATGTTAAACCTAGCGGCATAACTTGAAACAAAACTTTGTAGATGACATATTGAGATGGCGTTATTTAAATGTTACCAGAAGTAATCAAGCGAAGTAATCCTTTTCACTCTTTCTTTCAATTTGAAGTCCTATCACATAAGCATGAACTGCATTTTTACTAAGTATTATATACTCATTGAATAGAATTCAAGATCTACATGTAGATTGTAGAATATTACCTTCTAATACTTTTGGCTCTTCCTTTATTCGACAATTACATTCTCGTTCTTTAAATGTTAATATAGCACGTTGTTGCTCCTTTGTAAGATATACAATTCCCTGAAGATAAAACAACTCCATGTATATATATAGTTATAGTAATATAAAGATTTCATTAAATTTTACTCATCCAAAAACCAAGCTTTTACTTTATGCATTTCTTCAAGTCGTTTCGAGTCAGAACATATTCAAGTTCTCAAATAATTTGCTAGAAGTATGTGGACATTCAAACTACTCGTGAACATTTGCATCTACTTGACTGACCTCGATAACGGAATAAATTTCAACTATCAGTTTGCACATCTTCTTAATGTTTCGAAAAGTCTTCTTTTTATATGAATCAACATTTAGATTAGCCCTTACAAAAATGTTTTATGCTTCAAGTTCTAGTCTAGGAAGGTTATTTTGATTTCGAGGGTAAACTACTGTATATATACACTTATATATAAACAATTGATAATAACGCCGGACCTCCATTTCAAAATATTTATAATCCGTTTACCAAGTACAGTATTAGCGTACACTAGGACATACATAGTCGCATGTCTTTGAACACAAAGGAATAATTTGTAAAACAATTTAGTCTAAGGTTAAAGTAACCTCAGCGTAATGTCAATTGCTAAAAATATAACTTACGCTTTCTAACTTGCTGACGTACTGCGAACTGTTAAATATTGTCTCACAATCCATCCTTGCCGGTCACTGAAAAGGAAAACGTATGTGTTGCTATACCCTGCGTAAACTAAAACATAAATTGTTCTATTCTTTAGGATGACAGAGAGTCAGTTACAGCATTCTATTATCCGACCAGTAATTGTAATATATACTATTTTTTCTGTGTCTGACAAGAGATAGGGTGTTCCATTGTCTGGTTTTGTTACATAATAAGATATAAATAAACATTTAGTGATTACAGACGTGTTAACATTGACAATACAGTAAATTTATAACAGAAAATAAAATTAAACAACTCGAGTACAAACATTGTACAGTTCTTCATGTAGAACAATCTGTAACTTTATATGATTTTAGGACATCCTTCACTCTTTGATTTAGAATTTCACCAGAATAGGTTCTAGATAATCACCGCTGGCAGTGACAGCAGAGAACATTTCTGTTTGACCCTGCATGCAATCTGATTAAAACCCGATCTAAAATTTTACCGCTCGCATACTCGCTAATTTAGATCTGGCCTTTTCCAAACGAAGGTCACGTTCAGGTGACCTTTTCTCATCATAATATTCATGACGAAATTGTTATGATACGTAACTTGTTTACATCGCCTACGTCACGCAATTTGAAATGAGCCACCCAATCGCAGACTGTGAATAATACCGCTGTTAAATTTGCATGCAAACCTAGGTCTAAAAATAGAAATTACGAAATCAAAATGTGATTAATAGTTTTTGGTCGACACAAAGTTCATCTCGACGTGGCCTTGCATTGACTAAGTAGAGATCCAGTACGACAACGCGAGTAGAACAGGATCTCTGTTTACGGAGATTGCCCTGCATGTTGCAGCCTTAACCAGAATGAAGCACTACTATAAATAAATCGTTTATCTCACTTAAAAGAATAAATCTGCTGGTCTCACTGGTAGTATCAGATAAATGAGAAACAATTTTCAGACTTCAAACTACATTACATTCAGGTAACTTGGCCATTCTAAATTGATATTCAGTATTTTAGTATAAAATATAATACTTCAAAGACTGCGTTTAGATTTGCATACAACGTTACACGAGACTTATATACATAGCGTAAAAAGAAAGAAAGAAGCAAGATATGTGATTACGACAATCAATAAGTTAGATGCAGAAGACAGTTATGCAAATAATTCAATTAACTGTGTCATTATAGATCTCATTTTGCATGGAAATTCACAGTTTACAGTCAATAAAGCTGCATATATTTATCATATATGTATACTATCAGACCAACGTCTACCATTGTATTGAAATCTGAAGAGCCATTTCCTTCAAATGTTAATTTGCATAATAATACCAAGGCCATGCCAGATTTGTTATTTTTTTTCTATACTGTCAATTTTTTTAAAACATTTCCGTTTCAGCAGAAATATAAATACAAGCGAAAACAATATTGAGAAGTGGGCAATAGAAGAACTTTCATTGCATATAGATGGATTGTTGTGTCAGGTTTTTATTAGGGCTGTGGATCGTTGAGCAAGTGGTGATCCGATTTGAACCACGATTCATGTGTAGCGATTCACGAATCGAACCACGAATCACTTGTTAATGGAAAAGCATACGGAATTCATGTAATAAAAAGAGTTAGTGAAGAATTACAAGAGTTTTTGATGTAAGAAAAACAATGTACTCCAAACATGTCTATAACCAGACGTTTTATGGGCATTTTCAGTGATAACATTTTTGTTTAAATGTGTATCAATCAAATTTTGACACAAGATTGTTCGGTCCTTACATAAATTTAAGTTAAAATTAGAAGTGCGACTCGTTTTCAGTTGTAATTAAGCTGGAAATTTTCTTTCATTTTTTCCAAATAATAGATCGCGATCCGACGATTTGGGACGCGACGAATATTCGTACTCGATTTCCTGGTCGAGATCGCGAATATCCGAGTACTCGGATACTCGCCGCAGCCCTAGTTTTTATTGTCAATCTAACAATATCCAGATACTATATTGTACTAACTTTATTGTTTCTGACAAATGTCTTATCGTCTGGATGTGTTACATAATAAGATTTAAGGTAACCTTTAGTGGTTACAGACGTGGTTGCAATGACACTGTAGTAAATTAACTAAATTTATAATAGGAAACATAACTAGATTACGTCTGTATATACAAGGTATATATCTTCATGATTTAAATCCTATTCTTCAGCTTCAGTATAAGTATTTAGCTCTAGAGGCATTTAAACTTTGTCCAAAATAATACGAGACATATAAATATTAAAGATTCTCATTCACAGATTTTAACTTAAATGTAAACTTTTCTAAAACTATCAAAACTGTATGGAAACATTTTTAGAAGCAGGAAAGTAGTATTCTGATGGTGACAAATTTAGTTCAATTTGACATACAAATACAATGGCAGTGCTACATTAATAAAAATCTTCCCCGTATGTAACGGTATAGACAGTTTTAGTGATTTTTTGTGACTTTTATTGTATTTTCTCGCAACCAGGACAGTTTGTCTTAAAATATTAGGAATTATTGTTTTGACACAATTACAGACACTGAATGATATTTTGAAATTACAAAAAAATAACCAAATCTGTGAACTAGTACCTTTAAACATTTATAAATCTAATTAGCATGATCAATCGACTATAGTCTTATATATAATTACATCCACTGTTGATCTTAATAAATAAATAAATAAATAAAGCTCTCTCAAACGACACCATTCAAAACGTTTATTCGATTGGTAATGTAAATGACAAGTATTTTCAGCAATGTCGTATTTCATGTTCTTATGAATGATAGCAATTTATTCAATGGCACAATTTTAGTCATTACAGTCGAACAAAGCCACAATATGACAATTCATGCAAATAAATTACAAAATAAACTTCCTTTATCAGACACTCACTATGTCACACTTGTATTCTAACGACGGAATTCAATTACCATCTTCATTCAAATGTCAAGTTATACAAGCAAAACTGTCAGTAATGACAACAAATGCTATTATACTATTTCTTTTATTTCATATTTCTGTCTAAGGGTATTGACTAGTTGTATATTTTGAACTCGCGGAGAAAACGATGCACGAAAACAAACAAACATTAAAAGTTACAAAAAGATGACAAGTTTGAAGGGAAAATGTTTGAAAAGAGCTCTTACAGGTTTATATCACTTACAAAAATTCTGAGATCACAAAATTCAAACTCATTATGTATTAACATGATGATATTTATACCTGAGTTGAGTTGTTTTTAATCATTAAACACTCTCAGATATTTTATAACGTACTACCCTAAGCCGTCCGGCTAGCTCAGTTGGTAGCACGCAAGTCTGCTGATCGAGTGGTTGTTGGTTCGATTCCCGGGCGGGGCATACTTTCGCGGAGCTTGGTCATGAAATTATTTCTACGTCAATTCTCCCATCTACCTATGAGTTTTAATTATGTAGGGCAGTTGTCAGTCACTGACGAAAGTTTTCGCTTCGTAGTTGGTCAACAGCTAAATCCAGAGATTTAGCCTTTCTAGGAGAAGTGAGTAGGTATACTGACTGCCGTTATATGACCTACACAATGTGTTGCTACGGCGTTAAACCAACCAACAAACAAGCAAACAAACCAAAAACATCTAGGTTTAACAATTTTTTTCAAAAGACCAGGTTCAAGTTCTTAAAGGTTCTATCCTTATTTGGGGGCTACTGCACTTTACCGGTACGTAGTTATTCACCGGAAGTAGAAATTTAACCCTAACCCTAACCCTAACCCTGTTTGAATAGAAAGGTAAGTGATTTTATTTTAATTTCATGATATTTTCTGTCTTTTATCAGGGGCTGCCGCCCCCGAACCCCCGCTTTTAACGGTCACCGTCAGTACCGACTCAATGAAGAATGCAAAATGACGCATGCGCAGTAGGCACGTACCGGTAAAGTGCATTCTAGCCCTTATTTGTCACCAGAATTATGTATATCGAAGGCAAATGTAAAGAAATATCTAAATAAAGCATCAAGTGATTGAATACTGACCCATCTGTAAGGCTATGTTTAATATAATAAAAGCATGGACATTTTAATTAAAATCAATGTACATGTATTATATCACGAATACTGAGACTTAATACAGTTAGGTCGTGTTTCCAGACATATATAAATAACAAGTGACGTTTCATTAGATATATTGTAAGATTGTTGTAAATTGAATAGTTCTGCAATCACTACTCATTAATAACACTGGATATCAATTTGTGGAAAATTAGTTTGTTTGTATCTAAGTATAGAAAAACAAACTAATTAAGGACATATCGTGTCAATCCATTTCTAAGTTTGTATTTTGTATGTAATTTTAGTACCATAACCATAGTTAATGGTGAAAACCAATTTATCAAATGATGTCCAGCTGTTTATTTCATGTGTTTTCACAAAATCCCAATGTAAAACAATAAAAAAGGTTGTTAGCCTTATCGTACTGTTAATTTTATATAGGTCTATGCCCTATAATGAATTTCGTCCAAAAAAATTCGTTCAAAAAATCCCATTTGACTTAAACTAACGTACGTCATGAAGAAATCTTTTAATATCGACAACTATCCTGATACGGCGTCATTTTCTAACATTATGGTAGTGTAGTTTTACCTATTTCCTCTGAGCTTTCTTTCCCATCGAATTAATGTATTAGGATGAAGTAACTAATCTAGAATGATGTACATATTCAGGTTGCGTTATGACCAAATATGTCATACTATGCATTTCGTCAATTGAACAATAGCAATTTGCCTTAAATTAACGTCAAGAAAATTGTTTTTTGATATCTAAAGTACTCCTGATTTGTTGTCATTTTGTTACATTATCTTATAGCACTTTTACGTATAACCTTCGAGAAATCTATCTCATAACTGGAATTAATGTATGGAGATTAAGTAACAAAAGATCTAAGATAGGATATATCTGAAACTGTTTATTATGTAACAAAATATGACGGTTGTGTATAAAATCTATTAAAAGTTTGATAAAGTGAATAATGCATTTTAAAATGTATTGTGACTGTATTTAACAAAATATGTTAAAAATTTAATAACGTGAAGATTGCACTTAACACTGGATTATTATTACGTGTTATCTTAGTTTTATGCCATGTTATAAACACTAGAACAGTTTTTGCTGCTAATGTCAGAGTATGGCGCCATTGTAATCGGCATTACGCAAAGTGCTGATTTCTAAACGTATATTGAAATAGAATATCATCATTATAAAATACTGTATCTTTACAATTTAAAACGAAACTGACCAGTTGGATAGCGTATTGCAATGAGAAGCAAAATGAGAAACAATCGTACATGCATGCTAAATACTATGGCACAAATTATTACACGATTTTCAAATAAATGCATAATTGTTACTTTTTTAAGGCATCCTAGAATAGATAAGACATGGCATTGATAGAAATTTCATTTAGCCATGATAATCATCTTGTTTGACAGAAAGCAAATAATGAGGAATATCTAACTGTTCTTCCCAAGACATCAATTGAAGATAATAAAATCGAAGGAATTATGTTCAATGTGTCTATTCCTACTACTAAAACACTTACTAAGTTAAAGATAATCATACACGCATTGGTAGCCAGCTGATAACACTGAAACGTCCAATCAATGCCTTTGAAGTTTACATATATGATAACGTGTTGTCTCGTGAACAATTGAATGGTTGCACTTATTGCATCCTATTATCATTCTGTTCGTTAAAGATAAGAATAATATTATGTATTTAAATTACTATAAATGTGGATCTAGATATTGAACTAATCATACTTGTGTTGAAACCGGCGGTTTTTATCTAAGTTTTTCTAGGAAACAGACTTTCAATTCAAATGTTATCAATATCATTAATATGAAGAAACATATAGTAGACCATGAATACTATATCTTATTCATGAAATCATCGAAAGTGGAATTAATCTCTATTTCATAACCTTAATTGATCCAAATATATTTTCAAAGCTACAGGACAAGAAATCAAAATTCAACTTAAGCTTAATTTGATGTAATACCTGAACTCTCGGTGATAAAGTAATAGCCTAATTAAAGAAAGCTTTTAACATTTAATTAACTGACAATGAGAATTGCATCAAAATATTAGGTTCCTCAGTAGTATTGGCCAACTAAAGAGTAAAGTTCTCCATTAAAAATAGTGAATGAGCCCTTCGTGGTGTCCTTTTATTAACAAAAATCATTGAATCTAAAGATAACTCCCTTATAACCTATTTTCGTGGTGGCTGCGATGAAAGTCTGCGTTTTTACTGGTGCTATTTCTGGTTATTATGCTTTTGCATTCCCTTCCTGTATAATTCTAAGCATGAAGAATATAATTATCAATTAAATTACTAAAAAATCATCATGTATTTTTCTTTACAGGAAACTCTTTTGTAAACAGAGCTTAACAATTTTTGCATAGTTTAATATTTTCAGATGTGTATCTGAAAAGTGCAGTTTATCGATTATACTGTAAGTTTGTTGTACATGAGTATTGTTCTCACTTAACAAATAACATTAGAGACCAGTTTATTCATTGGGTCCATAAACAACATTAACTAAGTAATCTACTTTAGAGTCTGGCATACCTGAAGCAAAGTTCTGTGTCTGTATATATAACATATAACAACCAGACAGTCAGACTAATTACAAGTTTATTCAGTAATGTTTAATGCAAGCTTATACTGAATTGCACTTTTCGACAACATAGACAAAAGCCTTAAATAATGTCGAGGGCTCTACATCATTATTTAATATTGTCTAGTTTTTTTTTTAAAGTTTAGTATTGCTCTTCCACTTGAGCTCTTGTGGCATTATTCACTCTAGCGAGACGATAATCGACGCACTGTCCGCGTTGGTTGTATTATCTTTTAATTAATACTTCTCATTGACATCAATTGCTCTGTATATTGACCAGATTGGACCCAAATGCGTCAAAAACGTCAGTGTAGCATATAATTTTATGTAGTTTGCATATTACATTGTATTATTAGTTTGAACAACATTTATTTTAATCATTACAAATTTATGCTTTTTATAATTATCAAAACGAATTTATGACAGTTGCTTTTCGTGTTTGGCGCTGAAGAAATAGTCAGTGTGCATGCTACAGACTTCTAATATGCATATGACACGCCATCAAATTTTACTAATAATTCTCATAGAGCTAAAATATTAAAACGCACATCTCTGACAACGAATGTTACAAGGTTGTTTTTACTTTATTTTAAATACATAGGAAATAACGTTATCATATTTATTATGACATTTCTCGCGTAATTGATCGTCATACTTTAGAAGGGATTATAATTTGTCCTTGAACTATGCCGCACGATAAACAACCATACGTGCTCCCTCTGGTAGCATTTGCTTGTGTTAATAATGTCAATCCAATGCAAATAAATACTACATGCACATGATAATGTTTGTCTTGTGAACAATAAGTTGATTGCATTTGTTACTTCCGATTGATAATACCCTTGAAAAAGATAAGAGCATGTTTAAAGATTGATATTACTTGGGACCTAGATATAGGACTAGTAACACGCGTATTAGCTAACATGATAGTATTTATTGTTCTGAATGAGACGGAGGTTGACAAAGCTAGCACGTTGGAATATAGGAAAACAGTCATAGTCACACCGAATGAAGTTGTTTTTCTACTTTTTATTAAAACAGTAAAATACTGAAGAAATGACAGATGTTAAATGATAAATGCCGCCTTTATGCCATAAATAATGTTCATAATTAGAATACTGTTTATTTATGTCATCAAAATGAAAATGAAATTGGCAATTTATAAATCTAATATAAGAGTAGATTTTAATAAAAGCAAAAAAGATACCATCTTATATGAAATTTAAGAACAATTTGGTACCTTTTTTGCATTAAGGTGGCGATATAAATGTTAATAAAAGAGTCTTAAACAAATTAGGCTTCAGGAACAGCAACAGTTAGAGAACACAGACTTCATAAATAGCCAAAACAAATAAGGAGATGTTTTAGAGTTGTAATGTTTGTTATAAAGGTAACATTTACAAAAATTGAAAGGAGTTTGTTTGCCTTGCCTTGAAAGTTGAAACGGACATTGACAAAAAAGTTGGCAATACTCACTAAGGTTTCGTTCTTTTTAAAGACACACGTATGTATACATCTTGGTTCAAATATAATGAGGTATATATTATTCAAATATACAGGTTGAATTCAATAAATCAGCGAATTTTCAGCAACATAATTATTTAACGGTTTTAAGACCTGTGTACCAAATAAATCAAATCTGATTCATTAAGATAATTATATGTCATTAAGTGGAAACATTAAAAAGCAATTACAATAAAACGCCATTTTATCACATTACGCTATGTAATGGTTATCGACATGGGGCACTATTTAAGGTTTTTATTAATCAATTAATTGCAACAAGATTAGTGACAGATTAATGCTATATAAATAGAACTGGGTTATGAAACAGTTTTGTTTGTTTGGGTTTTACGGCGCACCAACACAAAAAGGTCATATCGCGCCGAAAGCAATCAATGATACTATTAATTCAAACGAAATTAAAGATGTAAAGCTCTATATCTTATTATAAACATTTATTTCTTTCAAAAAGTTAAGTATCGCATATACAGATTCAAAAAGTTCTTTAAGTGAGTTTACTTTAACATGTTTGTCACGAATGTATTTAAGATCGTTATGAAACAGACACATAGCTTTAGTAAACCCAAACACAATGTTATACAGCTATCAGAATCTCCGCGAATTAGGAATAGTTAATTGTATATTACTTTAAAAATTGCAGTCACTTTCAAAAACAGACTTTCCTCAACGGAGACTCGCTATTTCACACAGGTTTAAAACGACGGAATCCAATTACAAACTTGATTCAAATGTCAAGTAATGCAAGGAAAACTGTCAGTTCAAATTTGTTAAAAAAGACAACAAATAAACAGAATTCTGTTTTTTGCTCACATTGTCTGAACGTATTGACTGGGCTGTAAAAGATGGCGGAGGAAATGAAGGACGATATCAAAGATGGATTTAAATAACTAGAGACACCTTTGAATAAAAAATTAAACAGCAAAATGATAGATGAATAATTCTTACAACACAAAAAGGGATTTTACGTCTTAGGTCTGCTTGAATGATACTGGAGTTCTCCATCAGTTTAGAGTTGTATTCTACTTATAAGTTTTACGCATGTCAAGTCGTTTGTCATTCTTTATATTGCGTGTAAGTCAGTTTGACTTTGTTTTTTCTTGTAAAAAATACAATAGTGCAGGTGCAATGTGTTTAAAACATTGTGTTAAGTTTTATTACCAATTGACTTTAGGGAAAATCTCATTTTAAGACATTTTGTGATAAAAACATCCAACTAACAGACTTACGTCTTTACCATATTGACAATTGAGATAATGTTTAGTATTTTCCAACGCGGATTAAAAGGAAGTCACCGTCCATGTAGAGCTTCAATTGATAAAAAGCTGAGCCATCTGTAAAAGGGTTAAGTGGTTTGAGAAATACACTAACATGCACACCATTATAGAATGTTGATCATTTCCTGCCAGATAGAAATAGCATTTCCATTAATCAGCGATATTGACATTATCATTAAAGCTTGACTTCATCTTTCTTGTACCAAATGCAATGTTGTACATGTGATGTGTTCTCAGCATTGTATCGAGTTTTGTTAATACTTGACTTTATGACAAACCGCATATTGAGACATGTGTGAGTAAACAACTAGCTTGCAGATGTCTTTTACTATATTGACATTTGAGATTATGTTTAATATTTTCTAAGAGGATCAAATAGAAGTCACTATCCAAGTAGAGCTTCAATTGATGAAATACTGAGCCATCGTTCTTCGGTCAAGTGTTACAGAAGAGAAACTTGAGACTACCAATCACCAACCAATGAGACAGAAATCAGATCACAATATTAGTGCTTAACAATATTAGCCTAATAAAGTATTAAAATATTTGTGAGAAATGTAACTTAAGCTTCATTTCATTTCCTACTTCAGACTAAGATTATTATCAAATAGGTCTATAAAACTTACTACAAAATAATTATCCTTTGCAGGAAACACTTCTTAATCTGCCACGTAAAGTTTAGTGTAAAGCTTTGTGAATGTTACGATGGCATAATGTCATTTTCTAATAGAAGAGAGTAGACGAGTCAAGTACCCATACTTCATTATTAACAGTGAATACCAATTTGTCTGCACTTAGCCTCGTTTTAGCTTTACTCATATAGGTCATGACGTATCCATTTGGCTGTAAGTATCTCTACTGAATGTAAAACACCAGAATCATAGATAGCTGTGAATACTAATGTACGTATGATGTTCAAAGACCTATAAATACTAAGACACGATTTCACATGGGGTTTCTGGTTTGCTGATATAATCACAAAGACGGAAAGGTAGGTAAGTACTGGTTATAGACAATGGTCCAGGCAAGCTAGGTTAGGTGTGCTGGACGCCGTAAAATGACCTAAATTGTGTTGACATGGACAATGAATTGTGGAAAGCATTGATTGGCACAATATTATAGAAATTCGATAATTAAATGAATTGTGGAAAGCATTGATTGGCACAATATTATAGAAATTCGATAATTAAATGAATTGCGGAAAGCATTAATAAACACGATATTATAGAAGTTCAATGTAATTACATTCTGCCAGAAATAGTTAAGTTTAATCATATTTTGTTGATATAATACAAATTATACAATACTAATAATAATGGAATATAATATGCAAAATTTAAGAAACGGAAGGTCATAGGGCAGATGAAGTTTTTGTCACTGAGTATAATAGTGTTTTGAGTTATAGAATTGGCAGCGATGAAGATCGCATGTATTCATGGAAATTATTTACATTTAAAATGGATTTGATTTTTCCAGAACAGTTGTATTGAATAGCTTAATTAAATAAGATTTTTATACGATATACAAGCCAAGGATTGAATTCACAAAAATTTTGTTAATTAAGATTTGCCCGTCATGTTTCGTTTTAGGATCCTTTAACATGTTATTTCCATTAATCAGCAACATTGACATTATCATTAAATCTTGGCTTTATCTTTCTTGTAGTAAATACAATGTGTAGCAATGGGTTTTAAAGTATTATGTCGAGTTTCATTCAAACATGAGTTCTATGCCGATTTTTTATTAGAAAAAAACTCAGTTTGACAAGATTTGTTAAATGAAACCAAGCTATTGGAATGGGTGTGGAATTCTTATGTCTGACGTGTCCGACTTGTACATTTATGTCTATGGACCAGTAAATGTGCCCAGCCAACTTGTCTGTAGACAAATAATACTTTTAAGGTCTAAATACATTGACATATAAATACATAATAATGTAAATGTTTCAATCATATTCAGTATGTAACTGTTTCATTCAATTATTTATTATTACTTACAATATGTATATATGCATTTTGTATCATAGTTAGCTAAACATTTATATTTCAGTTTTAATATTGAACCTCTGGAAAAGTCTTCTTTGATTCCGGACAAGTTGAATTATTAATTCACAAGTGGAAAATAATTAGAATTCCACACCACCGCTATTGGTATCAGACAATTTGATGCGTTTGACAATCATTTAGAGTCTTCGGTCTCCTTAGCCACATTTACTCATATAGAGTATTAGATTAGTGTCATATTGTACAGAGTTGATCCGACAGGACTTCCGTATGTAGTCACGTGACTGAATAATATAGCAGAATTGACAGGACAAATCTATGCTTATCCAGTAAACAGGCTTTGCTTCTTAAAGATCAGTTAGTGGTAGGATAAATGTTATTTCCAACGAATGTTGATTTAAACAAACACATACACATTTGCATACTGTTTGTTATTTTTCTTAATGCTCCTAAAGATAATTATACACTGATTTTCAGCTAATTGTTTGTACGTCTCAAAATTGACACAGTAACTGTACGTGCAAATGATATTGTGATATCTTGTAGGGTATATCCTAGTGTACGTAGTTCCGACGCACCTAAGAAACTATGACTATATACCGTTACAAAATAATGCTTCTACTAACAAATGACCCTAAATATAAAGATTTTATTCATTTGTCCATCTTTTACAACTTTTATTTATAACTGAAAGCTTTCGTAGAAATCAAGAAATAAAAATAAGTCAAGTAGAGATTTCCAATATGGCTGACACGAGAGTACAGAGAAACGACGCATTTGATTGGTTTCTATTTTTAGTCATACCAAAACGAAAGTACACTACCAGTCACGTGACATCCTTAAAATAGCGAGAAATAAGGGATGCCAATCTGTCTGTCATATATATTATTTTTGAGAAAACGACATTTTCAAAACTATACTAAGAAAGTAATAAGAAAAAACACCATTTTTCAGTGTTTCACGGGAAAGTGTATGAAAAGAGTCCCCTGACTCTTCACATTTTGGCGGTAAGAACTCACCATACTGCTAACTATCAGACATGCGCGGGAATGACGTCATAGGGTAACCCAAAAATCGAAATCGAGGCCAAAACAAAAATGGCGTCGTAATTAAGATGCGTCGAAATAAAGTACCGGACCATAATATAATTGCACTGATACAATCATACCCTTATCCTTGTTATTAAGATAAGGACATGCTTTAAGATTTGTATTTCTTAGGACCTTGATATCGGACTCATAATCATGCTAGTGCACATTTTAAGATGGAGACTGACTAAACTGGTATAGCTTAGGATATAAAGTAAATATTATGTTTTTCTGCTCCATAACTCGTATGTAGCACCTTTGAACACTGCAACGCCGCTAAACGTAGCAATTGCCCTGATGATAAACGTCGCACGACCAACGACTGACGTTAGCGTCAGGATTGCGACATATACCGTCAGTCGATTTTTGTTTAGTTTAATGTTAAGCAATATTTATTTTATAAACAAACAAGTACATATACAATAGCATGATCATAAGAATTAAAAGGATTGAAGAGATAACATAGCTGATTTTAAACTTCTCTCCCCCTCAGATACGAGTTGCCTTATAAACAAGACAAGTTTAGATATAACAGTACGAAAATATACATAGCTTATTGTACGCGATAATTTGGTAAATGAACAGCTGTATCGCTTGATACTTGCTTTAATGTTATTTCGTTTTTCTAGCCACAGTTTCATTGTCTTTTGATAGAACAATGAACTAAGTTTTACTGAAGTTTTCTGTGTTTGTAGGACTTAGTATTCATTGAGTAACTTGTAAACTTGAACAATAGATAAAATCACTTGAAAAGAGAAACCATTAAAATGCAATTTTATATAAAGTAAACAATCTCCAATTATACAATATTATAGAAGATAAACAATTAAGAATGCATAACAGGTGTTTATCAATTAGCTAATTGTTTGCCAAACAAGTTAAAAGCTTATATGATATAAGAATATTTTATATATAAATTCTATACTGAAATATAGAATTATGCTTAAAAAACACCTTACATGAAGCTTGAAGGTAAACTTAATGGGGTTAATGGGGAGGACCGTAACTAAGTTAGAGAACTTGTGGTCCAACCCAATTACCTTTATTATTGAAATTTATGTGTAAATTGTATTATGTAAATAGAGGTGATAAAATATGTTTCATCATCATCAGAAGGTAAACTTCGATGTGTCATATATACCCAACGATAGACAAACAATGATCAGTGGTCAAACAATGATCAGTGGTCAAACAATGATCAGTGATCAAACAATGATTAGTGGTCAAACAATGATTAGTGATCAAACAATGATCAGTGATCAAACAATGATCAGTGGTCAAACAATGATTAGTGGTAAAACAATGATTAGTAGAGCAAAGCAGTAACAACTAAAGTCTGCTACACATACCAAGCATACAGAAGAGTGATATATGTACAATGTGAACTGACCATTGGTTGGCTTGATTATACACATATGCATGAAAACCCACAATTTTGGCATCGTAAAAAGGTTTGATAATGTGAATGAAAGACGTCATGAAAGTGGTAGCAGGTTAGACAACTAGACAGAAGATTGATATAGGCTATATTTATCTACATACAATATACTAGTAACCAATAATTGACTGTGAGTAGATTGATTGATGCAATAATACCATATTTGCCAATAGTACAGAACAAACCATTATTTTATAAAATTTTATTTTTATGAAAGTTTTTATATATGCGCAAATCGACTATAATGATTTAGGTCAAACAGAGTTCAAGATTTATTTAACAGAAAAGGGGACAGAGAGAATGTGAGAGAAAATGTATGATGTATGTAGACATGTTAGAGAAGATAAAGAACCCATTAAATCGGAATACCTCGGATCTCACCAGCAGCAGACGGTCTAACTTGAAAATAATGTAGCGGCGATTTTTACATTGGGTTTCCCCATGTTTAGTATCAGACTGAATCAAATGCTGATCAAAATTTGCCGCGGACGATTACATTAGGCTGCGCGTGCGCAATAAAAGGGGGTAATAACTACTTCAATTAATATAGTCCGCAATACGCGTTAACAAACAGACGATAAGCTGTTTGTGTAATTAAAGTATGTCTAATCCGGTTAATGTAAGGGGAAATTCCTTAGTATCGCTTCCGTTTGTTATATAATTCCGTGTTATGCATTCAGTCTCTGGTCAAACCCACTGGTCCGACAGCGCTATTAGTGCTTTGATTCTAGTTGTAGCAGGTCAGCATGACAAAATGACAACAAGTGTGAATTTAGGTCTCAATCAGATAGTTAACGTACATGTAATGAGAGCATTGCGTATACAATAAGTCAGGAGATGCGAAGTTAAATGTCTACTAGTTTGAGCTTGTACTTTTATCGACATAGGTTTGCAACTTGGAACGGAAAATGGCATAAATGGAGATTCTGAATGCAACAGCGTTATAACTTACCAATTAACTAATTACAGAGAATCATTGGTATTCATGCGATCATGGCAGAACTGACAATTGCGAGTGGACTAAACAAAGGTTTGCAAGCTAAATAGGCCAAATATTTGACCTACACACGTTCTATGTTTAATAACTTGGTATACGATGGACAATGACTCTCTACTGTTTGTTTTCTGAAGTTGCCATGTCCGATAAACGTTCTATGTTTAATAACTTGGTATACGATGGACAATGACTCTTTACTGTTTGTTTTCTGAAGTTGCAATGACCTATAAACGTTCTATATTTAATAACTTGGTCAGATATATTCATAGACAATAAACATCTGTATTACAATAGGATTGTTTATATCTAAGACAGAAATAATGTTTAATTATAGACCGAGATTAGACTAACCATATTGTGTGATAAAATATCCGGATGTAATCCTTAATCAACCGCATGTTATGTATTAATGATTAGCAAGTTATATATGAGTGTTATCCAATATAGTAACCGTCGGCTGGTGGACGAGATATCATATCTAAAGAAGTCAAACCTATATACAGTAGAAGTTCAAAATCTCGAACTATAAGATTCGGGACAAAAGGTTCGAGAAGCCGGTGGTGGTTCGACCCATCTTAATTCGACATTATTGCTTTTCCTTCCCGGTTTGTTACTAATTTTCTTTGTTTCTTTATACAGAAAAATAACGGAAATATGGAAATATATAAGAGCCAGGTAAAATGTGCCAACCATCTGGGTAGTAGGCCGAGTGTAGGAAGCCGAGTTTAAGCCATAGAATAATTAATAATATATGTATACATCTTCGTAGTGTTCGGTGGTGTTATATTTTACGGCCATTCATTCGTCTACCTCTGTATTAAGTGCAGTTTTCAGCCACTGAAAGGTATAGTAGAGCAGCAAAGTGTCAAAAAGTGGCTCCGTTAAGAAGTTACAGGACCACAAAAAGTCACAAAATGAGTCATACACCAAACTGTTCATGACAGTCTGAAGTTTATCAGACTGCCGGCATAAATTAAAAATTTTGGGTGCGGGCCCGGAAATCCAAGATGGCGTCCAAAATGGCCGCCATTTTAGTCGGTAGTAGGCTTATTAGAAAAACCTTGTGTAGCATTTTTATCATTTTAGAAGAAGCCAAAGAAACATTAAAAAGCTTTTGTACATGAAAAGTACCAAAAAAATAATGTAAGTTGGATTTCACTCAAGGTCATTATCAAGGTCGAATTCAAGGTCAAAGGTCAAATTTCCTGAAAATTTCACCAATTGACCTCATTTCTTCTTTTATATTTACAAAACGAAATGCTATGGAATGTGATTTACAACATAAATAGTTTGTACAATGTATGCCCTTTACAAATATATGCATTGTATGCAAAAAAATTTGGTTGCCATGGAGATTTACCGGCAATTTTAAAATATCCAATATGGCCGCTATTTTACTCTGTATCAGGCTTATTCTAAAGTCATAACATGTATATGTATTATTGAAATAACTGCAAAAGAAACCTGGAACAGCTTTAGAAAATGAGAGTTGTTATTTTTTCATTATTGATAGGGTTTCATCCAAGGTCATTATCAAGGTCGAATTAAAGGTCAAGGTCAAAAGGACCAAAAATTACAATTTCCCCCAGAATTTTTAATATTCATTCAAAACTGCATGATATCATATGAAATATGATTTACAACAAAATTTCTTTCTACAATGTATATCCTTTAAGATTAATTCATTTGATATCAAAATACCTGGTTGCCATGGAGATACAGAAACAATTCTAAATTATCAAATGTGGCCACTATTTTACTCTGTATCGGCTTATTTTAAAGTCATAGCATTGAATGTATATTATTGAAATAGCTTAGTAAGAAACATTGTACAACTTTAACAAATGGGAGTTATTCATTTACCATTGTTGGTTGGGTTTCATTCTAGGTCATTATCAAGGTCGAATTCAAGGTCAAAAGGTCATGAGTACCGAAAATAGTACATTTCACTCCTAATTTTCAATATTTATTTAAAACTGTATACTATGGAATTGCATTTACAATTTAAATTCTTTCGACACTTTATGGCCTTTACAAATTATTCATTTTATGTGAAATTCTAATTGCCATGGAGATGTACAAACGATGCTAAAATATCACACATGGCTGTTATTTCACTCTTTATAAGGCATATTCTTATTATTTGTTTTAGCATTGTTTGTATATCATTGAAATAACTGCAAAAAAACTTGGTACAGCTTTACTTTTAGTAAATGCAAGGTACTTTATAAACCTTGTTAGTTTGGATTCATTTAAGGTCATAATAAAGGTCAAATTCAAGGTCATATATATCTATAAATATCACTACTTAATGATTTTTATAATGAACACTTGAAACAAACACCTTTGCTCGAAAGTTTAGTATCATCTATATCATTGGCGAACTCATGCATGCTTTTTTCACCTATGTTCTTTTTGAAATCTACAAACATTGCTGGAATAGATATCTACTGACATAAGATATTACTAGGTGTTTTATTTTTTTAATGATATCATATAAATAACTTCATAACCTATTCCTCAGGCAGTCATAGGACTCAAATTGATTACATCTTATTCCGCAAGAACTTCCGCTCTTCAGTCCAGGATGTGAAGGTAATCCCGATGGAGGAATGCGTAGTGTTGATCTTATGACTTCTGTGGAGGATGTTTGGGCTCGACTTAAGTCCCCACTTCTTGAAGCAGCTGGGAAAAGTTTTGGTTTCTCCAAAGGCCATCAATGGAAACGTGAAACCTGGTGGTGGAATGACAATGTCAGAGATGCGATCTCACTGAAAAGAGCGCGCTTCAAAGTATATAAATCGTTGAATAAAGCTAACAAGATCGAAGAGGCAAAGAAGGCCAAACTTGCCTACAATGAGGCTAAGCGGTTAGCCAAGCATGGTGTCTGGTCAGCAAAGTCAGCTGCTGAAAAAGAAACATTTGCAAACATCTCCCCGAATGACAGTAGTATCTTCAAGTTAGCCAAACAAATGGACAAGACTAACCAATATGTTGTGGGTGAGAAGTGCGTAAGAAACGATGACGGCGAGTTGTCATTGTGTGATGAGGACAAAATAAAGGCGTGGGTAGAACATTATTCCAGACTACTGGACGTGGAATTCGAGTGGCCCTGTGATCAGCTCCCAGAAGCTCCTCCTATAGCAGGCCCTCCCCCTCCTGCCACCTTAGATTCAATCCGCAATGCTCTCAAAAGTATGAAGTGTGGTAAAGCTGCTGGGCCATCTGGTATCACCTGTGAAATGTTGCAAGCTGCAGGTGAAGAAGGTGTGGTATTGTTGAGAGACTTAGCTGAGATTGTTTTTCGCGAAGGAACAGTCCCCAAGGACTGGGAGGAGAGCTACATAATGAATCTCTACAAAGGTAAAGGTGATGCCTTGGATCGTGATAACTACCGTGGCCTGAAGCTCACTGACCAGACCATGAAGCTGTTGGAACGAGTGCTAGACTCTCATATACGTGGTATGGTTGACATTGACACCATGCAGTTTGGGTTTATACCTGGTCGTGGCACTTCTGACGCCATATTCATACTTCGTCAGCTTCAAGAAAAACACATGGCTGCAAAAAAAGCCATTGTATTTTGCCTTTGTTGATCTAGAAAAGGCATTCGACCGAGTACCCCGAAAAGTTCTGTGGTGGGCACTTAGAGACCTTGGTGTAGAAGAGTGGGCTGTACGTGTCGTCCAGGGTATATACTCCAGGGATCTGTCCTCAGTCCTCTTCTTTTTATCCTCGTACTAGAAGCTTTATCTCGTGCTTTTCGTACTGGTGTGCCATGGGAATTACTCTACGCTGATGACCTGGCACTGGTTGCGGATTCACTTGAAGATTGCATCAACAAGCTCAAGGCATGGAAGAGTGGTTTGGAGGAAAGAGGACTGAGGGTAAACATGAAGAAAACCTAATTCATGATCTCGAGGCCAGGTCTTGATCTTCTACAAGATAGTGGAGACTTCCCTTGTGCGGTGTGTCGAAGTGGAGTTGGGAGTAACGCTATCCAGTGTTCTCAGTGCGGGCTATGGGTACACAAGAAGTGTAGTGCCATCAAAGGTCCACTTCATGCCAACCCACTTTATGTGTGCCTAAGATGTTGTGGGCTGCTGTCTCGTCCTATAGATGGTAGACCATGTACACAAGTGGATGTCGATGGAACAGTCCTTGATGTTGAACCAAGTTTCTGTTACCTGGGTGATATGCTTTGCGCAGGTGGAGGCTGCAAGCTCGCCATTATCACCAGACGTCATATAGCCAGGGGAAAATTCAGAAAGCTTCTACCAATCATGACTTCAAGACATATATCTCTTTGTACTCGAGGAAAAGTCTTCAATGCCTGTGTCCGGTCTACACTCTTTCATGGCAGTGAATCCTGGGGGCCGTCCACTTCAGACCTACATCGATTACAACGTAATGATAGAGCCATGGTCCGTTGGATCTGCGGTGTTAAGCCTAATGATAATGTCACCACAGATTCTCTGTACACCAAATTAGGAATTCAAGAGATAGCCATAGCTCTTCGTACCAAACGCCTGAGGGGGTTTGGTCATGCTTCTCGTAACAATTGTACACACACTATTATGAACATGGATATTCCAAGGGCCCGTGGGCGTAGAAGACCTAGAAAATCTTGGTCTGATTGCATCAAGACCAATTTAAGTGTATGTGGTATGGGCAATACCAGTCCACACAATAGGGACGGATGGAGAGCTGGTGTTAGACGTTCAAGCCGCCTGCTGCCTACCTCAGTATCTGGGACACCCGCAGCAGATGACAAATAAACTCAGGATATGATGATGATGATGATGATATTACATCATTATTATGATATTAGGATATCCTATATACCCTTCCACACAGGTAAAAGTCTGTCCAAACTAATTTGACCGTATAATATACATGTTTCAAGCATTGCACGTACATTATCTACTGAGCAGCTACATCTACAGCTAGGAGATATAACTGAATTTACCTGCAGTCAGATTTCTTCATGTAGTCAGTTTGTTGGTAAACGTTATAAAAACTAATCTCAATGTTTAACGGGCCGAAGAGTTGATTAAAAATAAAAATGTAAAACCTCGTTGACTGATTCAACAATGATAGTTTTCTTGTTCTCTTACAAAGATGTCTATTTCAATTGCTCATTTTGAAAATGCATTGATTGCCAGATACACCTTACCAACTTTAACAACACTGGGTTACACTATAGATAATGACTTATCTTTAGCTATTCCAATATTTATGACCAAACCTGCAGTTCCTCCGGAGTTAATTAGTGATCTTGAATGTAATTGCAGCTGTTAAGTAAATTGTTTTTGTTTATCTTTCAACAACTATGTACAGCAGCATGTGACTGCATGGCAAGTGTTAAAAATTGAAATGAACTGTTGTAAAAACATGTTCACTTTTTTCTATTGCAAATGATTAAAAATGTACAATGCTATTGTCAACATATTTATAAACCGAACTTAACATTATGTTTTGAATATGTTGATTCTAACCTGAGTAACTAGCAGATATAAGAAACTAAAATGTTGACCATTTGCAATAACTATAAACACCCTAATTGATTATGTTAATATGTATAAATGTACTAATATTTGCAACTACATGTACGTACATAATAAAAACCTACATACATAATATGATACCAAATAATACGGTGTTTAGTTGTGATTTCTCCATCATTTAGATATCACAACTTACTTTTAACTTTGAATAAAATACTGATATTATTAATATCTGGATAAATTATTGAAAAATGGAAAGTGTATGTACTGTAGAAACAATTTGTAATTTGAATCACATTCTATGTAAATCAGTTTTGAACTGATAAAAAGTTATAAAAGCAATTAGGGAAATGGGTCATTTTTCACATTTGACCTTGAGTTTGATCTTTTTAATGAACTGGAATGAATCCAAACTAACTAAGTTGATGATGTACTTTGCATTTACTTAAGTTTTATAAGGTTTCTTACTCGGTTATTTCAATAATATACCTACAATGCTATGACTTTAAAATAAGCTGATACAGAGTAAAATAGCGGCCATATTTGATATTTTAGAATTGTTTCTGTATCTCCATGGCAACCAGGTATTTTTATACCAAATGAATAAATCGTAAAGGATATACATTGTGGAAAAAAATAATGTTGTAAATCATATTTCATATGATATCATGCAGTTTTGAATGAATATAAAAATTCTGCAGAAAATTTGGTATTTTTTGTCCTCTTGACCTTGACCTTGAATACGACCTTGATAAATGACCTTGAATGAAACCCAACCAATAAAAAATAACAACTCTCATTTTCTAAAGCTGTACTAGGTTTCTTTTGCAGTCATTTCAACAATATACATACAATGCCGTGACTTTAAAATAAGCTGATACAGAGTGATATAACAGCCATATTTGATGTTTTAGAATTGACCTTACGCCAGAATTTGATTGACAGCTCCTATTAGCCAATCAGCGTCCGGCATTTGATACTCTGATGCTTATCTAAGATAAGCGGCTTATCGGCCGCCATTTTGTCCGACACCTGGTCTTGGCGGACATCGAATTTCTTATGTGTTAGCATGGACCCTATGTACAGTTATATAGGGTTCTTAGTGAAAGTTACAAAATAAACTGTATAAAACAAATTAGAATGGTCAAAATATGTACACATGGGGTCTATAAATACTGTGATAAAAGTTTAAACTACATAATAATCTGACGACAATAAATACAAGTATGTAATAAATCAGGTTGAAAATTACATTTTTCATGCATGTTTACCCCCAAAATGTACCACAAAGATCTATGGACCCACCCCTTAACTTTTTATTTCTCAGCATATGTTATCACCTATATCACCTATACACCATTTTAAGGATTACATGTATATAAAGTTGTTTTCGTGTGTATCCAACAGTTTTCTGATTTATAAAGGATTTCTAAAACCGTTCAATGTGAGATGCGTTCTTCGATAATTTTTGCGCATATAATGTTTTTTGTTGAAGCAAATGAACCTACCTTTACTTTTAATATATATCAATGGATATTATAAAAAAGGGAATCATTTGAAAGTTATGACAATGCCATTTTCAGACAAATTAATCTTTAGGAACTATGATATCTCGTAAATGATATGCATGTATTTGAACACAACTCCGTCTAGATAGCCCCTAATAACCACCCCTTAATTTTTTATTTCTCGACATATTTTAATTTACTCTACATCATTTGATAGCTAACGTAATGTAATATTTTTTGCATGTTTTACTGTTCAAAATCCGTACATCAAAACGACTATTACCAGCGTTCAAATTTAAGTGTATTCTTTCAACTTGCTCATTCTTTGTGCATTTATTTTTTTGTTGGAGCAAATGGACTCACATTTAATTTGAATATTTATGAATGGATATTCATAAAATAATGTATCATTCGATAGATGAGACAATGCTCTTTTCAAAAATATTAAGTTTTACGAAATCGGATGACAAGTAAGTAAATAGCATGCATTTGAACCTGTTACTTTCAAAACATAGATAATGGTTAGGGACATAGATTAATCCCTGATAATGTCGGACAATGTACCACGTGTATCGGTGGGCGGAGCATAGGTATTCTGGCGTAAGGTCAATTGTTCCTGTATCTCCATGGCAACCTAGTATTTTGATATAAAATGAAAAATGTGTAAAGGGTATACATTGTAGAAAATGTTGTAAATCATATTCCATATGATATCATGCAGTTTTTAATAAATATTGAAAATTTTGAGGAAAACTTGATATTTTTGGGCTTTTTGACCTTGACCTTCAATTCGACCTTGAAAATGACCTTGGATAAAACCCAACCATCAAAAATTAAAAACACTTATTTACTAAAGTTGTACCAGATTTCTTTCGCAGTTATTTCAATAACAAACATAAAATGATAATTATGACATAAGAGTAAGCCTGATACAGAGTAAAATAGCGGCCATATTGGATATTTTAAAATTGCCTGTAAATCTCCATGGCAACAAAATATTTTTGCCTACAATGAATAAATTTGTAAAGGGCATACATTGTACAATCTATTTATGTTGTAAATCACATTCTATAGCATGCTGTTTTGAAAATATAAAAGAAGTAATGAGGTCAATTGGTGAAATTTTCGGGAAATTTGACCTTTGACCTTGAATTTGACCTTGAAAATGACCTTGAGCGAAATCCAACTTACATGATTTTTTTGGTACTTTTCATGTACAAAAGCTTTTCAATGTTTCTTTGGCATCTTTTATAATAATATAAATGCTACATAAGGTTTTTCTTATAAGCCTACTACCAGCCGAAATGGCGGCCATTTTGGACGCCATCTTGGATTTCCGGGCCCGCACCAAACATTTTTATTTTATGCCGGCAGTCTGATAAACTTCAGACTGTCCCGAACAGTTTGGTATATGACTCGTTTTGTGACTTTTTGTGGTCCTGTGAAATTCAAAATATGACACTTTGCTGCTCTACTAGTACGTGCGTAGTACAAAGTTGTAAGCTTAGGTCAAGCGATATAGACCAGTCTAGCAAACTAGAGTAGACCGACTGGACAAGGCGATATATCGAAATTATTTTGGCTGATTTACGCCATGTCGTATTTTCGTTTCTTCGCCGCGAAGATTAGAAAATACGAAAAAACAAAGATACGACAAACTGTGGATTTGTCGTCCCTTCGTTTTTTCGTTTTTTTTTAGTCTTCGCGGCAAAGAAACGAAAATACGACATGGCGTAAATCAGTCACCATACGAAATGATTGTTGAAATTCGGGGTAAAGTAACAAACATGAAGAGTAATAGACATTTATATGACAGGATGATAAGTCAATTCTCGATGATAACAGATGAAGCAAGTGTATGTTCTAGAAAGGTTTCACTGTACTGTCGATGGCTAACAATAAATATGATATTTATATGTATATTTTGTATCATTATTTCATGTAGTACGATACTAGACTATCTTACATATAATGATTTATTGAAATATTATCTATAAGGAGAACATGAAAGTATGATATTATTATTTGCCATTAGGGTTAACAGAATGTCATAAATAAATCATGATATTTAAGAAATAATGTATAGTTGATAATATTTTATTGCAGAATCAAGTATAGGCACGAGGTTGGATATGCTAAAATTAAATAACACAAGCGTCAGCAAGAGTTTTTTTATAAATGCTTCAATCCGAGTGATTGTGTTTTATTTTACTCCAAAAAATATAAAATAAAAATCCCATGCTATATCGATTTAAACATGAAAAAAATTTTTTTTACCATATAAGGTTTATGAACGAAGAGTACTTTACAACAGCCATGTATTTGTTCAATATTAAAATATATGTGGCGTCACGTTAAATACGAGTTGATAAAAATTAACACGTTATAATCCGAAACACTACTGAACTTCAGGAATCTGTAGAGTTCTCAGGCAAGTACATTAAAGCCCCACTGTCAAGACTTTCAAAATCGGTTGTCCTTACAGTTTTATTATAGGAATCATTTTCTTCACAAATGAAGTACACGTGTACTTCGGAATTAAAAATCTTCAAAGTTCGCATGATATTGCAATAACCTGTGGTTGTCTGCCAGCTGTAAAAGTATAATAAAGTGAATACCTTAAACATTACATCCCAGTGCAAGAAAAAACAACTTGAAACCAAATTTAGGTATGTGATAAAATATAACAAAAGTGTTATCGTAAATAAATCATAAAATCAAGCATGCGCTTCATAATCTAATCAAAAATATACATACAGGGTTTACATAGTAACCATTGATAGCAATATTACATGTATAGATTGTCATAGATTGTAGTGTAAAATATAGCTTGTTCACATTAACTTGAGACAAAGACTACACTTTTATAGCTTGTTCACATTGACTTGGAACAGAGACTACAATTTTATGGCTTGTTCACATTGACTTTAAACAGAGACTACAATTTTATGGCTTGTTCACATTGACTTTAAACAGAGACTACAATTTTATGGCTTGTTCACATTGACTTTAAACAGAGAATACAATTTTATGGCTTGTTCACATTAACTTGAAACAGAGACAACAATTTTATGGCTTGTTCACATTGACTTGAAACAGAGACTACAATTTTATGGCTTGTTCACATTGACTTGAGACAAAGGCAACAATTTTGTGGCTTGTTCACAATGACTTGAAACAGAGACTACAATTTTATGGCTTGTTCACATTGACTTGAAACAGAGACTACAATTTTATGGCTTGTTCACATTGACTTGAAACAGAGACTACAATTTTATGGCTTGTTCACATTGACTTGAAAAAGAGACAACAATTTTAAAGCTTGTTCACATAAACTTGAAACAGAGACTACAATTTTATGGCTTGTTCACATTGACTTGAGACAGAGACTACAATTTTATGGCTTGTTCACATTGACCCTAAAATGAATACCACGTGTGTAGTTAATGTCTAAAAAGGGCCATACCAATTTAATTTTATGTTAATCGGGGGGGGGGTTGTAGGTGAGTTTTCGACCTTACAGACAAAAGACAATAATATTTAAAAAAAACATTACCATAAAAGTATGGTGCAAGACATATACTTGTACTTGCGCTCTAAAATACGCAATAACTACAACGTACACTTCGTTGTTGGCAATTTGGATCTTAAACATGTTTTAGATGACGTATAAGAAGTTTAAAATGACATGATCACTAAAAAGCCAGATAGCTATCTATAGTGGTCAAATTGATCACATTGAATTATAGGGCAACTCATCCCGAAGACCACTCAACCCGGGACAAATCAACCCGCAGGTTGAAACAACTCAATTCGTGGACAACTCTTCTCGTGGACAACTCAATCCGTATTATATATAATTGAATATTCGAGATAAAAAGTACTTTTAAACAATTAGAAATGATTTTAAACGTATGTTCATCGTGTATGGATGATAATTATACATATATTTAAATATAATTTTATTGTATTTTAATGCAGTCGTTTGTAATTTGCAGCCAAGAAGTTAAATTTGAATATTTAGACAGGACGTTAAACAAGGAATTTGTTAAGGCCTAACTACTTATAGTGGTATTCATTACATCATTGAATTAACCTAATTGTTTCCTGTTTGTACAATGACATACTGTGACATGCTTTAATGCTTTAAACTGCATGGGAATTATACTTGCAATTTACAAAAAATATAAATCTCATGTAATAAACTGTGCTTTACGACGTCTTACAACAATTTTTCAGTTTTCTTAGTCATATCGTGGTGATCAGTTACCCCACTTACATTCCCAGGTCTGGTCTGAGGCCTGTATTATCAAGCGTCTTACGACCGATTTTAGTCGTAAATCCTTCTACACTGTACTATTAAATTATCGTAAGTTTTTTGATAATATGATGCCTTGGTCTGCATATATGGACCCATTTTTTAACCTAGTATTAAGTACAAACCTTCAACAGTGGCTGACAAATGCCCTGCTTCATACATAGATATGCGTAAGAAATGAACGAAAAACATATTTTATAATTAATCTTCAAGTATATAAGTCCCATCCGAGAATCGAACATACAACCCCTGGACTCGCAGTTAGACCTGCTAGTTGGTGAATTATCTGGTTGTTTACAATGTTATATGTCAGCATCATGACCAAGTGTCACATCATTGAACGAAATGTGAACTTATTTACACATTTTCTTGCTTAAAACCTTCACTTCACATGTCAGTCTGTATGTTTAAATTTCCAATATGGCTTGCATGGCCCCGAACCAAAGACTCTATAAATGTACACATGAAAGTGTTTTTGTTCGTAGCAATGGTGACTTTCTTTGTTTATATTCATTTACATTTCAAGGTATTTTCCCAATATTTAACAGAAACTATTATACATAATTATACCTAACTCAAACTTTTATTTAAGTCTGAATTATTTCACATTTATCAGACACCTTGTAGTTGCCATGTGTTGGGTTTCCAAAGTTTTGTTTTGATTAATTCATTTATACACATGAAGTTATAAAAATGATAAAAACGACTTACCTTAGAAGTTCTGATAAGTATGAAAATTAAAACAAGAGTCAAACTTATTATGTATCCATTTTTATCATTAAAATATCACAATTTAAACACGCTATCATTTTTCACACTAATATTCACAGTCAATATTTTCAAAATATCCAAGTGTTTCTTCACCTATGTCCACGAGCGCTCCTTACGTTTCTGAACAATATTTTAACATGTGGTTATTTTTATATCAAGATTCCGTATAGCTTTGATAGCATTAGTTAGCAATAATAGTTAAACTTTCGCGTAGCTTTGCCTCAAGACAGTATCACAGGATAATAAGATTTTATTTAAAGAAATCATTTCCACTATTGTATCGTGAATTAATTATCTACCTCGTATAATGCGATATACTTGATAGGAAAAACAAACACTTCAAATAAATTCCAATATGATAGAACTATGTTTAACTAACTTATTGAACTGGCGTATATATACGTACAGTATAACCACAGGTAGTAGTATTACGAACAGTCCGCCCGGCTAGCAATCTGATTAAAACCCGGTCTAAAATTTTACCGCTCGCATACTCGCTAATCTAGATCTGGCCTTTTCCAAACTAAGGTCACGTTCAGTTGACCTTTTCTCATCATAATATTCATGACGAAATTGTTATGATACGTAACTTGTTTACATCGTCTACGTCACGCAATTTGAAATGAGCCACCCAATCGCAGACTCTGAATAATACCGCTGTTAAATTTGCATGCAAACCTTGGTCTAAAAATAGAAATTACGAAATCAAAATGTGATTTATAGTGTTTTCGTCTAGATGAAAGCTACGCATTGATTGGTCGACACAAAGTTCATCTCGACGTGACCTTGCATTGACTAAGTAGAGATCCAGTACGACAACGCGAGTAGAACAGGATCTCTGTTTACGGAGATTGCCCGGCTAGCTACAGTCTACTGATCGAAAGCCCAAGGCGGGGCATACTTTCGTAGTTCTTGGTCATGAAATAATTTTCTACGGTCTTTCTCACAACTACCACTGATTCTAAATCATGTAGGGCAGTAGCCAGTCACTGATGGAAGTATGCGCCTAGTTGTTAGTTAACAGCTACATTCAGAGATTTAGCCTTTCCAGGAACAGTGAGTAAGTGGACTGACCGCAGTGATGTAACCTATACAATGTGTTGTTACGGCGTTAAACCCAACAAACAAACAGTATCAGGAACTACTGTATAGCGGGTTATTTCTGCGGGGCAAAAATTATATATATATAGTATATAGTATACACTTATACACCATGTCGTCTACTTGCATGGTTTCATGCTTCGTTATCAATGCAAAGCCGGTTTTCCGTGTATGAGTTGATTTTAATTGCTATGATTTAACAGAAAAGATTGCAATTAGAAGTTTAATCTCTGCAAGCGACGCACCGCCTTGCAAATGGCACTATGACAATAACTCGTTCTTGTGGCGACATTCGAGCCATTTCTTGATTTTTCCTTGCGCATAACAACACACTAATGATTTTTACAAAAAACTGACCACGTGGGTTTTTTTGCATGAAAAGCACGTGCCCATTTCCGCTTTTCAGCACATGCAAAGACATGCGACAAAACCGGGTTTGCATCGATAAAGAAGCATGAAAACTATGCCAGCAGACGACAGTATGGTCCTATACACATTCCCACTATCGATCGGACATAAATGCTGAAAAATAAAATAAAATCCTACAATATGGAAATCGGGGTACTTAAGTTTCGTTAAGTATATATACATACAGTATAACCACAGGTGGCTGTATCAAACTGATATCCTGCTACAGTCTAAGTAAAGACATACATCTATTAGAAGTTAATTCCTACCAATTCCAATTATGATTCTAATTATGATATCTTCAAAAAATATTACTAAAGGAATCTTTTACTTTTAAACCCATAGCCGGTTTCATTTAAACATTCAGGGAATATAACATACCGCTACAGTTGTCAATTATGTTATAAAAGGTCTTTCGTATGAATGTTCTACGTCGTTATCAGTGATTATAACACGGGAGGAATAAATCCGAACCCTGTGAAACACGGTGCCTACATCACGTGACTTTGTTTAGACAAGTTTGATCCATAATATTAAAGAATGCTCCCTCGTAGTAGATTTTTTCTTCCACAACTTTATTACCATTTCGTCATGATTTGTGGGATAATGTGTCCGCCCCTTCTAATAAAAAACTCATACGGAGAATAGTCTTGGAAAAATAAAACTCATTTGTAAAGTAAAACGGCGTGTTGAAAAATAGAAAAAAAACCACCAGCGACAGCCTGAAGTCTGTTAAGTTTTTTGGTCGGATGCTCTGATTTCTTATTTTGTTATACTTAGATTCTATGCCTTTTGTTTAAACATAATAATTGGTTAAATCGGTCACATCGCTTAACCTGCAATCCCGGACATTTTTCTACTAGCACTCGCTTATAATACCAAAGGTGTCGAAAACCCTAAATCTACGGCAGAAAGATCGTCATAAAAGATCAAACTTTTTCAGAAGGGATAACCTGGCTAGTATCGAACCATGGACCTCGAATTGGAAATCCTGCCCTCGACCACAGTGCCTCAGGAGCGGGTTTTCTGATTGCAAAGGTTTAACAGTACGTACGTACATTGAACACAAATCAGTGCATTTGTTTTCATATTGTATTATCATACAGACAGTAAAACAATAGCAATCTGACAATAGCAACATGATCTGCCATAGTAAGTCTGCAACGTTGATTTATATAATAGAGAAATGATGATAGGAAAACAATAGTATTATTCAAATATAGATCATTGATACTACAAGTATAACGAATGAAGCATTTCCTGTCTGATTGTTACTTGACAGATTGAAGTCATATGATTTGATTAAAATAAGATCTGTCGATCATCAAGCTTTAATCGCCATTTAAATATCGGAGCATTAGTATATAAGAGCAGTAGTCTAGTGGTAGGACACGCGCTTAGGAATCTTGAGGTAATGGGTTCGAACCCCACTAGGGGCATTGCTATTTTCCTTGAGCAAGAAGTTTTCATGCGATTGCTTCACTCCACACAGGTGTAAACGGGTACTTGTAAATGTGGTATAATTCCATTGCACTAATTTGTCGGGTGCACTACGCGGAGTATAAGACTCAGCGGGCAGATTGACAGATAGATACCAGGAGCTCGAATATCAGGGGTAATAGCTGTTGCAGATGCAAAGTAAAGCTTTCTAAGCTCTGTCAGTTTCAATAATAAGCTTTCCGTGATGAGTTAAATTTTCAGAATGTTTGCAGTGTTTTTTACAATTACGAAATGTGCGCCTTTCCAAACTTCTAATGAATTCTAAACATTCGCAGTGCGTCTGATTCGGACCATTAAAAACCAATTTCCATCTTTAATTTAGTTAAATGAAAATGCAAATAGCCTTTATAGAAACAGCCCTGGTCCATTACTGTGATGTTTAGAATGAGAATCAGTGTAATTTATATTGAAATAAACAGGCTAGTAAAGCTTGGTATGTAATCATCTCCTAAAACAATAGTTGTTTTTTTTCGTTCTATATAATGTAATGTTGGTGTAATATTGAGCCATCTGGATTATGTCCGTTATCTATTACATATTTTCTGTTTTAAAGTATTTATTTGTAAATATTTATCATAACCTGTTTATAACATCCTAGACGTGCATGGCATTTTACAAGTTTCATTGTAATGTAATACAAGCATTTGCTATTTATAGGCAGTTTATATGCTTATATTATACCTTGTATTTATTACAACTGATATTTATACTCATAATGTTAAATTCTATTTATCCGTCACTGATCCCGCTGATTTGTATGCTCGATATTTGTTTGAGAACTATTCTCCTAACAAAAATACGGATATCTATTTTTAACGATCGTAAGTACCGAAGTACTATAGTGAGTATTTAAATCAGCGGGGTTAATATATATGCCACTGACAGTTTAATGAAATCTAATACATGTAATAATAATAATGATAATGATAATGATAATAATAATAATAATAATAATAATAATAATAATAATAATAATAATAATAATAATAATAATAATAATAATAATAATAATAATAATGATGATGATAATGATAATAATGATAATGATAATGATGATGATGATGATGATGATGATGATGATGATGATGATGATGATGATGATGATGATGATGATGATGATGATGATGATGATGATGATGATGATGATGATGATGATGATGATGATGATAATGATAATGATAATGATAATGATAATGATAATGATAATGATAATAATAATAATAATAATAATAATAATAATAATAATAATAATAATAATAATAATAATAATAATAATAATAATGATAATGATAATGATAATAATGATAATAATGAAAATTGAAAATTTTAATATGTAAAAGGATACCTGCGAAGGCTGTATAAATCCTTTGCATCATAGTGTCGGCTGCATGTAAGAGAAGTAAGAAAATTCCCTAGTATGAAAATTGATAAATGTTCAATAGTTATCCGATGACCAGGGCATGGTGCCTTTAACATTAGCTTATTTGTGATCAGTTATGAGTCAAAATGACGCACCGTCATTGTGGTTTTTTTCTTCCACGCTATGGTTATTATTTCACCATTTATGGTAACTTGAACAGTTTGCTCCTTCTTCTATAAGTAATAATAATTATATTTTTATCGCAAACTGTTAAAGGCCGAGTTTGTGATCGATGGAACTATGTCTATGGATGGAACCACCATATGCAAATATTAATAAAAGTATATACTTTGAAATTTGACCTCTGTCTTAAGAACTTCTATATCAAGCTCAAATAAGGGAAACAAATATTTTCATCTTCATTGTATTTCTAAAGTAGATATGACATTGACTTCAGTTTTCATAGTTTTCATATATCTTGTTTATGTATAGATCGTAATATAACGAGGGGTTACTGCCAGAACATGCTATATACACTTTTTTCCAATTTTCACTTTTTTACATTTTCTGAAAGTGCATTTCAATCCGCATATTTTGCACTAATTCATAAGATCATATCTTAATTACAACTAACATTATGTAATAAAAACCAAACCAGCTATCTTTCTAACCTTGTAATACCTATATGCCAAATCAGACTATATGTACATAGCTGGTAACTTTTAACATTGAAACAACAATCAATGGAACCAGAACATTCTTTAACAAGATAGCTCATTTTGGCATGAAGGGTATTAATATCAAATAATACTTTTGAAAATGCCAAAACGTGCTATCGTCAGATAGGTGGTTTTGTTTGGCAGAATAGAACATATTTTAGAAACATTTGTTAATGCTACAACAAGCTATATTGATATAGCTGCCACACTTATACTCTACAGCAGTAATTTAATCAGCTAAAACCATCTACATTGAGATAGAGCTTTTTGGCAGAAACACATCTTTAACTCAATGTTATGTTTTGGTGCTCTAAACCAGTTATGTAAAGAAATGTCAGTTTGACCCAGCGGTCAGTTTGCTTTGTTTTGATAAATAGGAAGTGATAAGAAGCTATTATAAATAACAATAAAGTTTAATTGTGTACAAAATGTTTTCCAGGCATTAAACATTATTATACTGATTATGCTTTAATTTTGGGAAGACATTTACAAAATGATTTTGGTTTGAAAAACTCAATGAAGCTGTTAAATATTAACAACAAAAGTTGTGTAGGGTTGCATAATTTCATTTTTTAAGATTTCTTAGTTTTCGTATACTTAAATGATTTTTTGTTAATGTATAACAGGACTCCTCATGAAATGAACTTATTAGATTGTATATCTTTCAAATTAAACAAAATCAAAATAATAATGTTTTTTGTATATACTCGTAAACAATTATATAGTAAGAAAAGTTAAGTTTTTATCTGGGATTTTACTTTATACAACTAGTCAATTTTGTAACTATTGAGGCCTAATAACTTAATTTCTGTTGGATAATAGCACCCATACTATTTGTATTTTAGATGAATTAAGAATGAAATGATTGGTCTTAAACTAATCACGGAAATACATGAAAATTAACCTGCTGTCCAAAGTCATCAGATCATTAAAATTGTTTAATACCGTATAGAGAAATGACGAATAAGCAAGCAACACCAGATAATGTCCTGGAAGCTACTTCACTGATGATTAGAAGCATGAACATATAAATCACTTTACAGATTACTGAATGGAAACATGTACCCACAGATTGATATAACGAAATAAAATTCATAACATTTTGTACATCAACACAAAAAGGCAAATATTTAATAAAAGAAACGAACATAATGGTAAGCATATAATACTATGGTAACAAAATGTGTTGACAGACAATGCTTGGATGACATATTTAAATCAGATAGTCAGATGATGAAGATATTGCACTCAAAGAGAACATTTGTTCACCAAATACTGGAAATTTATTAAACTTAATTAGCCATATATATCATAAATGGAAATAGCAACAAGCTAAAGACAATAAAATACAAAAATAAGAAAAACTGTAGGCTACAAATTATCTCAAAGACATTTTTAAAATAAATGCAACTGTGTACAGTTTGAGTATGAAAATTGCAAGTTGTTTTATGAGGTCATATATAGATGGGAAATGGTCTCTGATGTAAATAGTTATCAAAAATGATTCTCCAGTCATTATAGGTGGGATTAATGTTTTTATCCAGATAACTGTGGCGGATGACATAGGAATAAAAACATAATTATGTTAACCACACCAAGCTCTCTTTTGTATAATTATCCTTTTAAAGCACATAAAATTATATAGGAATTTCAATTATAATATTCCAATTATATGAAAGTATTTATACAGACATTATGAAGGTACATTTTGTGACCATTATAATTATCAACCAATATTATTTTACCCCAGCTTCATTTTGTGTTACAAATAGTTTGGTGAAAAGTCATACTATCCATTTAAAGTATGTCATGTTTCATTTCAGTAAGATTCTGTTAAAGTTTAGAAACTAGCTTCATGACAAGCTGTATTCAAAATGATTTAACAATGTTACCTGGTGCTTGCTTCTTAAGGTTTGCATTTGATGAAGATAATTAATCTCTTGGTCAAATCAAATACAAATAAAAACTAGTCAACACTGACAAATGCTAAACAAGTTACTAAGTTTTCTGCTGAACTTTACATTTTGACAGAAAGGACCTTTGCAAAGAAATAACCAGCTAAATTATTTTAGTATAATGACAAAATGTACATTTCCCTTCAAACAGTGTTAAAAAGGTAGTTTGCTGGTGTTAAAAACACAAGAAAACTTAAGAAAATGTTAAGAAATTTACATATTGAGACTTGAAAAACTTTATCAATAGCTCTATGAGTCACAATATCTCGTACATGTATTAGATTTTGAGAATTGACTGTCTAAGTATTTGGGTATTTGACTGGATGTGCCTTACAAAAATGCTATATAGCACTATTTAGCATCTTATTGACTCTGAACTGTTGTTAAAGTACACCTCATTGTTGAGCCATAAGCAGCTATAAGCTTGTGTAATGTTCTGGTCCCATTTATTTGCTATATTCTACACTAAGTGTCTCTGCCAATACAACCTATCAATATATAGAATGTTTTGGCACAATTCATGCCATTCCAATATAATTTTTAATGCATGCTATCTTTTTATAGCATGTTTTGGTACAATAAGTTTTAAACAGAAATTAAAAATTTCATTCAACCAAAACCAGCTATGCGATTATAGCATGTTTTGGCATGAATGTATTACATATTTAGGTGCCTATTTTCAGAGCCAGAACAATTTTAGCTATTTGTGACTATGTTAATAAAGATAATGTTAAAAAACATATATCATATTGTCAATGACATAAATATGAATAACTCCACTGCGTTAAATTTTCAAAATATCATTTTTTTATCATTTGAAACAGAAAAATGTTCCTCCTGAAAAATTTCAAAATATGGACATAGCAGGTTCTGGCAATAACCCCTCGATAAGGGCTTTAGTAAAATTGACTATAGAGGGGCTTTTTGTCATTCAATGGTAAATCAGTACACATAATTCCTTTGCGCATAGGAATGCTGTGAAGGATCCCAAGATGGGTGTGGTTAAAGTATTAAGGTTATTTTTCAATAAAGTGATAAAACTATACGAAACTTGATCTGTATTGTTTTATATAGTGCTCAATTTGTCAACTTTACTTTCATATTGTTTCTACCGAGATAAATTATCTAGATATATCAGCTTACAATCTAAAAGACTTAATAAACGTAGATAATTAGTGACATTCAGGTAGATCGAATCACGAGGGCCAGTCAAAAAGTTCTCAGAAAAAAAGGTTTAGGTAACTCAAGCAGAATGTAGAGCCCCTGAAGGTCACAACGCCGACTGTGTGTTGTTTATGTTCGATATTAGACCTTCCTACCAAGTGCGACGTTTATAGACAAGATTGCGACAATTAGTGTCAGTCGATTTTTGTGCGATTTTTAGCTTCAGTATTGCGACGCTTATCGCCAGTGCCTTTGCGAGGTTTAGCGTCATTTGTAACGTTAGCGGCATATTTTCTGGTGTTACATTGCAACTTTCTTGAAACTAGTATTCGTTCATATATATATTGATAATGGTATTTCCTGGTAAAACAAACAAGTAACCAGACAAAACATGGCGTCGACGAGTCCATACCCGCACCCCTACTTTGACTGTTTGACGTCCATTTTTTCATCATGTGACCTCAAATGCATCGTTTTGATTGGCTTAAGGTGGGTCGGTACCTTACTCAAAGGGAAAAACGAAAAAAATATTTTGGTCACCGATTATTATAAAAGTTGGCAGGCAGATACCTTCATGCTTCTTGTTTGTTTTTCTGGTAACCTTAGCGACGTTGTCGGTTTTTTTCACGACGTCATGGACGTCACAATGGTTCGCGCTAAAAATAGGCATGCAAGTACATTAAACCCACGTATTTGAGATATTGAATGTCCGAGGTCAATGATTATTATACCTAAATGTTTCTGAAATATTGTTGCATACAATCATTTTGTTGCGAGTATCCAAATATCACGTCATTTGTAAAGATTGTACATTTCATCACTGAATTTAGGGTTTTCACGTCTAAAAGGTTTCACTAATTGCCGAGTTATAATGGCTATTTTCATATTAAAGCAGAACGGTGGTCAAATTCTTATCGCGATTTTTGAAATCTACGCACTTTGTGTCATTTTAATGAAATAAAAAAGGAAAGTGAACGTTCTCAGTTTTTCACAATATCGCATTCAAAGTAAAATTACCTTAATTACAACGACTTTCATATAACATTACGCTGACGTTGTGATTAAAGCCTTTGTCGTAAAAATAAGTAGAAGCGGATTTTGATTGACTAATGTTAAATTAATTTTGAACAGATCAGATGCTGAGTGTCACAAGAAATTAATTAAGAACTGGAAAGAGACTACAAAATTGAATTTACAAGATACTTACATACATAACTCAAAATTACAACGTCAGCGCAACGTAATATTAAAGTCGTTGTTTTGAAGGTAATTTTACTTTGAAAGCGATATTGTGAAAAACTGAGAACGTTCACATTCCTTTTTTATTTCATTAAAATGACACAAAAAGTGTGTAGTTTTCAAAAATCGCGATAAGAATTTGACCACCGTTCTGCTTTAATTTGAAAATAAACGTTATAACTCGGCAATTGGTGAAACCTTTTAGACGTGAAAACCCTTAATTCAGTGATGAAATGTACAATCTATACAAATGACGTGATATTTAGATAATCGGAACAAAATATTTGTATGCAACAACATTTCAGTAACATTTTGGTATAATTATCTTTGTCCTCGGACATTCAATACTTTAAATATATGGGTTTAATGTACTTGCATGCCTGTTTTAGCGCGAACCATTGTGACGTCCGTGACGTCGTGAAAAAAACGACAACGTCGCTAAGGTTATCAGAAAAACAGACAAGAAGCATGAAGGTATCTGCCTGCCAACTTTTATAATAATCGGTGAACATAATATTTTTTTCGTTTTTCCCTCCGAGTAAGGTACCGACCCACCTTGGCAACTGGTGTCGACACGAACATGCTCAAATCTTGATAATTGTTTACATTGTATATCGCCGCTCCAGAGCGGCGATAATTTATGTCGCAATACTCACAGGAATGTATTAGGTGCCCCTCTCTTTAGTACAAGAACTTATTATTCACATTCAATATACTGTAACTAGCAGATTTACACGATAAATGCTAATGAACCTGGGGACAATAACCGGTTAATATGACCTGATGAACTCATTGTGTCTCATTTACAGTGCATTCTGTCTTGATACGAGAAATGACTTTAAGCACAAAGAATGCTTAGATTTCAATCATACAAACACAAAGTTATAATCCGCGTTGAATAACAAGAGCAATTATGTAAATGTTTTATGTAAAATATGCATGGACGGCTGTGACTAGAAAACTTAATATATAAACACAGCCATTTCGATGCTTATAAAACTGTCACTGTCTGGGAACTTCCAAATCATTTGCAAAGTCTTAGACGCATATTTACACATTTGAATCACGAACCTCCATGGTTGAAATCCGGAAGGGAATCAGTCTGTTTACATCCGCGGCTAATACGCGATCATACGTGATTGGATTTTCATTCACTAAATTGCTATTTTTGAACGTGCTGAAAAGATCACTCCGGCTAGTCATTTGTAACGCTATATGTAAATTCTTAGCTAATTCGCGAACATTTGAAATGTTACTCCATCCAGGTTTTTTAACTGGCTGAAAAGATCACCACGGATAGCCGCAAAAACAAACACCTCCCCGTGCCGTTTTTGACCTTAGCCTATAAGTTTCATCACCCATTAATGTTAAGTTGAGACATTGATTTCAATTGTCCGGGTCATGATAGAATAAAATAATTTTTATTTGAGTCAGAAAAATACAATAAATAACATAAGCTCCAGTGAGCGTTTAAACTGACTATAAAAATAACATAATGTATAAAAATTAACTATTGTAAAAAACCTGTAAAAATAATTAGTTCAACACATAATAATAATACATAGAATATTTTTTTCACAGATATTAACAATTTTATTAAAAAATGAATAGTAAAATATTGTTTATATGCATGTCATTTTGCCAGGCATGGTGGAAGAGCACATAATAATTATATAATTTCTCTACTATTTAATCTTGCCATAATATCCTTAGATTTTCATCTGCAATGTCAGGAAGTGTCATTGTGTTGTATTCAACAATTCAAATTCTTAACTATTTTCGGTTTATGAACGACAATAATAAATTAAAAGTTTGAAAACGACAATGTGTGAATACAATGGTACATTAAAGAAAACTCCAAACTTTGTCAATAATAACATAATAACTGAAGAACAAAAAGGAGAATAAACATGACCTTGCACTAAGCGGAAGGAAACTCGATCTTTTAAAACGCCATTGATATAAAAACTTCAATCATTACAGTATCTCGCCATAATGTGAAAGGCTAATTTGAGATTTGATATTTAATTAAGCTGTATTGTTGAATTCATTCGTTGTAGAAGTTCATACTTTCGGTTGCAATTGTGTCTTTAACAAAACCTGGAGTCGTTTCTCATTACAATTTGCAATTCATCATTGCTTGATGAATGGCTGGGAAGCTTTCTAGGGAGATAATTTTTGTTAAATGGTTCTAAATTACGGAAGTTCTTGACGATAAAACGATACATCATAGACACAGTCGTACTCGTCGTAGGAGCTGCTGAAAGCTAAAATACCAACACGTGACGTTAACTGTTATAGATACTTAATTGATGTAAAGTTCTTGATTCAAAACTTTTTCATCAATTTTATCGTCATTACTATTGTTATCACGTGATTTCCAAATGCATTAGCAAAAATTCTTCGATTTAAGATTTGCCTGTCTAGTAGCGAACTTTCACTTAATCAAGATACGCTACAACGGAAGTTGCTTTCCTACATAATATTTTATTTACATTAAAACGTTTTACGCATTTATTAAAATATTTCGATTCTTGGCAAAGTGACATTCTCTCTATCATATGCTATCAGTATTATTGGTACCGCCCATTTTTCAAGGAAACCAGAGGTTACATCTCCCACAGGTTATCATTTAAGGTGCGCCATATACCTTTACATCTTATCGCAGTATAATTGCATGAGCTACTTTAAGTTTTGATCCTATGTTCTATTGCTTCGATAAACCCACACATTTGTAATATGAATGTTTTGTTTGTGCAGGGATTGCTGCCAGAACACGTCGGACATGAAACATTATATTAAAACTTCTGACAAAACGGGAAGTAAGAAGAGACGCCTTCAGAAAACGAGAGCCAATTTGTTCTCCATTTAAAATGAAATGTTACGGCAGCTTAATATTTTCAAATACTGTATGCAATAGATTATGCTACGTAAACCAATTAGCACAACAGATAATTCTTTCAAAATATTTTATTTTTTTGCAAAATTGAATAGAAAACGTAATTGTTAACTAAAATAGATATTAGGCAATGGCAAGTTAACTCCAAGTTTCTTGTCACTGACCGCCCATTAAATATAACTCGGCAAGAAACGGTTCTTTTTCTATTTCGAAAAAAAAACCAATAGAAAATATTTCGTTTAATGTTACGTACGAAACGGCACTGAACGAAAAACATACAGACAATTGTTGTTATCTCGAGTTCGTTGGGACCGTCGAAAAATAGTCGAGATATTAATTAACTGTCGAAATAAACTAAATTTACTCAGGGTGATAATTCTAAAGTCTTCAGTAGCCCTATTAACTTTCCAGAGAGTGTAGTTTAAAACAATACATCCAAATAATCGTATTACATATAAATTGTAAATGCTTATCAAACAACTTTATTAAATATACTGGTGATCTCCAGCCTAAGCTTAAAAATAATAAAAAAGTTAAAAAAACTAACACACACTCCCAAATGTTGGACGAGGATCTAGTTAATATATTTGCTGCATAAAACTGTCTAAAGCTTCACTATTTTAATTGAATCTTGTTAAACAACTGTGAAAGTCTGCAAGATCTCCCAGCTAGATAAAAACTCTTTTCTATGACAAGATTTATCGTTCCTAAGTCCTATAAACACCTGGATAAAATACCTCAATTATGGTTTTAACAATTATCATACAGGTTTATCTGATTTCATCTTTATTGTGAGAGATAGTCAAGACATACCGATGCACAAAAACTGCTCCAAACAAGTCTCTGGATAATAATTATGGCATTATCAATTTGACGTCTGTTGTACTAGTTCATAGACAGAGTTCAAGAATCTTTCGCTTAATTTATAATTCACATATAATAAAAATATACTTGTCAGAAATCTAATGTATGGTGTATGGTTATACAACTTGACTTGACGCAATATAAATAGGTACAACAAATTCAAAGTTTCACTATTAAGACTATGAAAACTGTGTTTTTTATGGAACGTTTTCTTAAAAATCGTTTTAAAATGCATGATTTTGCAAAAAACCAATAAAGTCTTTATTGAGTATAGTTTCTGCATTAGGTTTCAATTTAATGTTTTTATGTTGCTCTTGTTGGAGCTAAGTTTTACTATAAGTTTGCGTTGAGTTTTGGCCTAAAAGATTTTGAGCGGTGTTTGACAGTTAGAGGCTCGAGCGGACCAAAGCAATAAGAATGTTGAGTCATAGACTGTGAATTGTGCGTCTAGCTACCATACAAATAATAGCCTTTAACAAAATGGTTGGAGCTAGAATAAACTACAAACTTTCCAATTTGCTTTTAGTCTTGGTTAGAACCTTTGGTGAAACAATATAACTTCTGCAGAGTGGTCCTCTACATAACATAATCCTCTGCACAAAAACGTAGAAGTAACTTTGATTGAATTTTAACTCTGTAGAGCAACAACCTCTGAACAGCAACACACTTTTATGGTCCCTCCCGGTGGGTGTTGTGCAAGAGAGGTTTATTGAATACACATATGCTTTCATGGTATGAGACGATCACGCCACATCCCGGTTTCTAACCACTTTCTGTATATTTTAGCACTTCTTTACACAGTAGAAGAGACAAGAGGCAACGCATTTGAAAACAAACGATATGTTTTAACAACCGAAAGCCCAGTTAACACTGTTGTCTGTAACTCCCGGATGTTTCCCCGTTCGCCGTTCTTTAAACCGCGCTCGCACGGTATCAGTAGCTTCCGTTGCGGATAAAAGATGGTGGCTGAGATAACCTAATATTTTTTTTTACCAGAAGAGCGAGGAACATTCAATATTAAAAATTACGATCAACGTAAATATATGATATTTTAACCCAAATCATATGTTGCATATTTGTTATATAAAAATGAATTGAAGTCATTTGTTATATTATCAAATATCTGTAAAACATTATTTTCAATAAAAAAGGAATTGAGAAGTACAGGTGGTGCTTTTCATTCATTGTAGCGTAGTTGTTTGCTAGAAGAAAAAAAACACATTCGGATTTTTCGGAGTTTCTACGCAAATATACTTCGGAAATCATACAGAGTAAAATAAGTTCTAACTTGGATTCCGTATAAGCTCCAACTTGGATTTGATTGAATACGGTTTTGTGGAAATATACATGTACCATGTACTGCATATAATTATAAGCAAGACTTTTCGTTCTTGTTCAGGTTCGATAACTTTCTACCGACGTTTAGCGTCAGTTGATTTTTGGGCGACGTTTAGCGTAAGCGTTGTGACGTTTAATTTCAGACGATTGCGACGTTAAGCGTATGTTGCGACATTTAGCGTCAGCGTTGCGACTTTAAGCGTCCATTGCAATCTTTATCGGCGGGGTGACGTTTTAGCGGCGCTACATAAGCGTAAGCGTTGCGACACTTATGGTAAGAACAATTGCGATGTTCAGCGTAGGTTGCGACGTTTAGCGGCGCTACAAACGTCATAGTAACGTCATAAATTGCGTAATTGACTCATTTTGTATTATACTAATTTTCAAGTTTCAAGTATTATAGGCAAGCTTATGTTTTAAATTACCCTTTCACCTTTATGTCGATCGGGCAACATTGCGTCTAACAGCCTTAAAGCTATGTTGAACCTCATTTTTCACAACCCGTGTTTTTCACAACAGTGTGAAAAACGCGTACGCAATTTTCACAACTTGTGAAAAACACGTTAGTAACTTTCACAAGTTGTGAAAATTGCGTACGCGTTTTTCACAAATGAGCAATGTGAAAATTACGTTAGACATTTTTTCGATTTTTAGTCCTAACGCATTTTTCACAACATTGGTCAATATCATAGTATATTTTCAAGTATGCCTCTTTCTCATTACTCCGTGCCTTCTCATTCGATCCGTGCCTTAATAAAAACGGTATATCAACACGCGCGGACATCGCACGTGTCCGAATTCTATGCAAGTTTGTAGCGTTCGACCTGCTCAATCAGTTTACAGAAAAATATTCAGAACTAACATGTATTATTGCTTGAAGAACAAAAATCAATACGTTCTCATCATGATTTTGCTAAAAATTGATAAAAAATAACCATATTTCGCTAATTTGATGCAAAATCTAGCCTGACCTACTTGTATTAAATTTTCTTTACACATGGCGGCCATTGTTTTTGTGTATGCAGGTGCGACGCGTTTCATTGGTTGACCTATTTTGCCTAGCTAAGGGGTTCAGTGCAGGGTATTGATTTGCACTCACTATTCAATTAGCGCTTTAAGTTGGCGTTAATTAGGTCTAATTTAACTTATTAAAATCGGTTGCAACGGATAATCCAAACATTTTTTGTGGTTTTATGAAAAGTCCATTACATTCATTGTTTATTGTTGACTGTTAATGGACCTCTCAATATATTTTAGTTCTAGAATGTACGTTATAAAAATAGTTATACATAGTTACAAATATACCTGTCATTGTCTACATTCTAATCAAAGTGAAAAAAACGATATTAAACTATTCTCTAGTTATAAGTTTTAAACATTAAAATCTGCTCTAAGCACCGTTGAAACAAAGTTATTTCTAGATATACAATAGCTTCAACACTAACATATTTCAAGAGTAAGAAAAATAATACTTCCCCCCTGTGGAGCCCCAATATTTATAGACCAAAGTCAAGGACACGAATCCATGGAGAAACAAACAGCTGATTGACATGGACTATACGCAGCATTGAAAAAAGGCGAAAAAGTTAGTTTAAGTGATAGTTATTCAAGTTTTTTTTGCTCAAATTGTTGATTTAGATGTTGGTACACAATATATTTATATTTGTGACCTGATTATTAATCCATCTACCGCGCATGCGCAAAAATAAAGGTTAAGGGGCACGAATTTACGAGAAGAGAGCATATATAATAAACAAAATTAATGTTTCATTTTTTTCAAATATTTTATTTAAATGGTTTACATCGCAACATGAGTGCAAGATGTCCCAACTACCCTAAGGTGTTCAACAAGCCAGTATTGTACCTTATTTTACTACCTTTACGTACAAGCAACCACTTTAGAACATAGATAAGCCACCTTAAGGTACATAGTAAGCACATACATCCCATGGTACTGTTATAATGTCCGTATTCACTAGGTTTGTATCAGCTGCCCAAAGCACAGCACGAATATCCATGGTAACATTTATGTCCATAGCAAATTCTGTCGAGCCTTGGTCGTTTAAGTGGAGGAGAGGGATTCAAACTAGCGACTCCTTGGGGGACGAAGCATGAAGCACACAACCCATTGTACGCCCTGACACTAATATTCATTTATTATGCATCGATGGCAACATGAAAATTCTACAGTATTTCATATTTTGGTGAGATATACATGTACCTTTGGTAAAAAAGCTTAATGTTGGGAAGATGCATGCATATTAAACTTAAATAAATATGATTACAGCATAGATAATTGATATATAAAAGTAAAGGTCATTGTATCTTTATTATGCAAACATTTGATATTAGTGAGTTATATCTTGTGAATTGTAACACAGTGGTCAATTTCAGAGGTACAGATTTCATTGTCAGATTTTTTATTTTCGCTTAATACTGGAATTTATATTTTGCATGGATAGTAACAAAATGCTGCGAAAGTGTGCCGATAAAACATCGAGGCGGTCAATATATTTCATTATTGCATATGTTACTATAAATAGTAACAAAATCGACGAAAAACTGCGCCAATATAGTCTCAATGTAGGCAATACATTCCAGTATTGAGCAAATGTGCCAAAATATCGATATTTGGCTCACTTCCTAGTGTGCCAAAAATCGATATTGAGGCAACTTCTGGTCAATACGCACCTGCAGTTTAACAACGACAGACTTTCCGCACGTTAAATTAGTACGTAATTAGCAACAAGAAGCTATTCAATTTTACGACGTGTGTTGTTTCATATTAAAAATGAATGAGATAATCAACAACCAGAATTACGTTTTATAACAAGCGTTCGGCGTTGAAAAAACAAAACATGTGACGTAACGTCAACGTGCAAAATAGCGCGTTACGCCGAGAAAAAGCTAGTGTAGATCTACTTTTGTTGTAGAAAAATCGTCATTACATGCATTGATCAACACATGCAATAAAAAGGTTATGAAACAGGGCAAGTGTGCCTTAAGTCGATATCGGCACTCTTTCCTCGGCATTAGCCATCGGGCCAATACCTAAGCAAGTGTGCCGATATCTTCCTTAAGGCACACTTGCCCTGTTTAATAACCTCTACGTATTGAGCAAGTGTGCCAAAATATCGATATTTGGCTCACTTCCTAGTGTGCCAAAAATTGATATTGAGGCAACTTCCGGTTATTACGCACCTGCAGTTATACAACCACAGACTTTCCGCACGTGAAATTCTCAACAAGAAGCTATTCAATTCTACGACGTTTGTTTTTTTCATATTGAAAATTAATGAGATAATCAACAACCAGACTTGTGACGTAACGTCAACGTGCAAAATAGCGCGTTACGTCGAGAAAAATTTGTATTTTTGTTGTAGAAAAATCATCATTACATGTATTGGTCAACATATGCAATAAAAAGGTTATGAAACAAGGCAAGTGTGCCTTAAGTTGATATCGGCACACTTTCCTCGGCATTAGCTCTCGGGCTAAAGCCCTCGGGCCAATACCTATGCAAGTGTGCCGATATCTTCCTTAAGGCACGATTGCCCTGTTAAATAACCTCTACATATTTAACGATCTGTACAAAACGATATTTTGAACGTATAAAAGATAGAATAATAATCACATTTATGTTGTAACGAGCGCTCATGGTGCTCATTACTATTATTATTGTAAAAATGACGTCATTGGGGTCTACAACAAAACATTGACCACATCTAGAGTATCATTCGGAACAACCACGTCGATCATCTACGAAGATGTACCTCGGAAATCAGACGTAGTAGAAATACAACCAGGTTATAAGGTCCGGCGATTAACTCCCTGGCAAGTAGTACTATTATTGTTTATACATCGACGTGTAAAATCAATACTATCTAAAAAAAATTGTATGCTACAGGTCGTCCACGTAAACATTGCGTATATAAGTATGGCCAGTTTAATTACACACCAATAATTAGGGGTGAATTATTTATACAATTTTATAGTTTGGTTTGTTTACACTTGTTTTAATACATAGAGGTTATTAAACAGGGCAAGTGTGCCTTAAGGAAGATATCGGCACAATTGCTTAGGTATTGGCCCGAGGGCTTTAGTGAAAGTGTGAAAGTGCGTAATGACCGGAAGTTGCCTCAATATCGATTTTTGGCACACTAGGAAGTGGGCCAAATATCGATATTTTGGCACACTTGCTCAATACCGGAATGTATTGCCCACATTGAGGCTATATTGGCACACTTCCACGTCGATTTTGTTACTATTTATAGTAACATATGCAATAAACATGTTTATAAAACATTTACAAAGAAGATATACAATATTTAAAATAAACATTGAATATCAAAGTGGTGTGTTTAAAGCAAAATGCTGTTCATGCATCAACGTATTAACCTATATAGAAGAAAAGTCCATTATTTAAAGTACAATAACACGCATGACCTTGAATACGACCTGTTGTTAACTAATTAGCTAAAAACAACATTCAGAAGTCATAGCAAATGGCCCTGGACTGTCTCTATATACATAGAAACACGTCCATTTGTCATTTGCATGTCAGCATTTAATAATAACCTTGTTACACGTTTATCTCATCATCACATCAGAACAACGTCTCACACGTCGTATTTCTGTGCAGTTCAGACTACATTACTACAGAAACTAACTTCGTAGATCTACTTTTTCACCTCATGATATCCGAGATTTATCTGCATAGAAGATCGACGAGGTAAGTCCGATGGTAAAGTTACAACTTCCTCGATCGACCTCTCTCAAAATGCCAATATTTTTCCGACAAAACTATTTTAATGGTTTCATATTGTTTGCATATTTTAAATATGAGAAGCAATGCATTAAACTGACGTGACCCGGGTGCGTAGAAATTCATTTTATGTATTTTTGAATATATTTTTGTTTATCATAATACTGCATTTTGACCATGGCACTCTTCCTGTCTTCGATTATAGGAGGTTGGATTTAAAACATTATGAATTTTTCGAAAGGGTAATAAGTACAGAATTGTATGAAATGGACATAGCAAATTAATCCATTTGAAAGTGTACATGTATTCATTAATATTTTTTTCAAGATGAAAGAAATATTAAATCGTTTTCAATATAGTTATTTCATTAAATATAGGGTGGCGAGACAGGATAGAGCGCCATGATCGTGCGACCACATACACGACTCATGCAGGTTGTTTCGTCATCTCACGATGACGAACGCAGAAAACAAAGCGTTTGACCAAGTACTAGCAAAACATCAACAGCTCTGGTAACCCTGCCAAATTTCCCTTCTCTAAGAAAAAGGAATGACTAGGTGTTTTGGAACGACCAGAGCCAGTAAAATGCTTCGCCAAAAAACGCTTGACAAAGTGAACAGGCAAAACTGTTCTGTTTCTTACAAGAACGTCTATGGGTCTATATACAAAATATTAATTACAAGGTTTTCAGTTAAATAATAGCGCTGTGCATAATTAATTAGCATGTCAAATAAATCGTACATGGGATTATTTTACTTAAAATTTCATAACTATCATTAATACGTTTTTTACCAATCACAATTTAATTGCTTTTTTTAATTTGATAGTGCAGTTTATTTGTATTTGATAACAACTCACTAAATTGAGGATTCATCTTCCAAAATTATCTTCCCCATATTTAATGCCCTTTTTACAGTATTTAACGATTGTTACAGGCTCTGAACTTTAGGACCCAAATAGCTCAGTCGGCTAAAGGGAAGGAACGGAAATAAGCATATGACATGAAAAGTTCAAGAGGTCGCTGGTTCGAAACCTAGCAAATGCATAAATTTTTATTTTTATATTTTATTTTTTTAATATATATTTTTATTTTATATTATACATACATGTATTTACGTATTAAGAGGTAGCATTGACATATTGAGATATATAATCTTAAAAATATTTTAAAATGTAAAGTGTTATGTTTACGTTTATTGTGGTTACTTTAAGCTGTACATGTATTAGACCGTACATTACTTTATAACGAAATTTTTATGGAGATATAACTTTAAACCATCAATACTTGGATTCTACCAATGGCTGAACGATGCCTAATTTTATGCTGTAGTAGGCGGAATAAAGATCGTAGAAAATTTTAGTTCATAAAACATGAAAGGTACATAATTACATTAAAGTATATCATATAAAAGGTTGGTAGCTCTCAAGACTGTAGTAACTCGCTCTTTAATCCAAAGCTCTTACTTCAGTCTTGCGGGCAACTCAGGAAATAAACCTACAATCATACTGATAAAAAGGACATTTTTATATAAACGTAAGATATCTTTATAACATTGTAGATCTACATTATAAATATAATGATAAAACAATAATGATAAAAAGTCATTCTTTTTCATTTAATATATTCCTTATTTCCATAGAATATAATTCAACCTATTTTCTCACAATTCGTAGGAACTCAGGTAAAACAATATTAGTTGAGCAGCCAAAACTGCATTGTTTGGACAGTGAACAACAATGGATAACAAGTCATGTCTCTGAAATAGACAAGCGCCCCTAAATAGCTAGCCACAGCCTTTCTACGGCTATTCTCCCTCCTACCAATGATTTTTAATTATGTAGGGCAGTTGTCAGTTTCTGACGATGCGTGTACTTAGTAGTTGGTTAACAGCTAAATCCAGAGATTTAACCTTTCCAGGAGGAGTGAGTAGGTTGACTGACCGTCGTCATATGACCTATACAATGTGTTGCCACGGCGTTAAAACCAACAAACAATCAAACAAACAAACATGATATATTAAAAAGTATTATTATAAACTATAATAAGATGTTGGTTTCTGTTAGAACATGGAACCGTGAATACGAAATAAAATACGATACCACATGTTAACCGAACAGAGGAACTGAAAACGACCGATAATATTTGAAATTTTTGACTAAGTTATCATTTGGAACAACCTCGGCGATCATCTACGAAGATATACATCGGAAATCAGACGTTGTAGAAATACTACCAGTCTATAAGGTCCGACGATTAACTCCCTGGCAAGTTGTTTATACATCGACGTGTAAAATCAATATTATTAAAAGATGTGTATGCTAGATTACTGATTAGCTATACAAACAACATTCAGAAGTCATAGCAAATGGCCCTGGACTGTCTCTATATACATAGAAACACGTCCATTTGTCATTTGCATGTCAGCATTTAATAATAACCTTGTTACACGTTTATCTCATCATCACATCAGAACAACGTCTCACACGTCGTATTTCTGTGCAGTTCAGACTACATTACTACAGAAACTAACTTCGTAGATCTACTTTTTCACCTCATGATATCCGAGATTTATCTGCATAGAAGATCGACGAGGTAAGTCCGATGGTAAAGTTACAACTTCCTCGATCGACCTCTCTCAAAATGCCAATATTTTTCCGACAAAACTATTTTAATGGTTTCATATTGTTTGCATATTTTAAATATGAGAAGCAATGCATTAAACTGACGTGACCCGGGTGCGTAGAAATTCATTTTATGTATTTTTGAATATATTTTTGTTTATCATAATACTGCATTTTGACCATGGCACTCTTCCTGTCTTCGATTATAGGAGGTTGGATTTAAAACATTATGAATTTTTCGAAAGGGTAATAAGTACAGAATTGTATGAAATGGACATAGCAAATTAATCCATTTGAAAGTGTACATGTATTCATTAATATTTTTTTCAAGATGAAAGAAATATTAAATCGTTTTCAATATAGTTATTTCATTAAATATAGGGTGGCGAGACAGGATAGAGCGCCATGATCGTGCGACCACATACACGACTCATGCAGGTTGTTTCGTCATCTCACGATGACGAACGCAGAAAACAAAGCGTTTGACCAAGTACTAGCAAAACATCAACAGCTCTGGTAACCCTGCCAAATTTCCCTTCTCTAAGAAAAAGGAATGACTAGGTGTTTTGGAACGACCAGAGCCAGTAAAATGCTTCGCCAAAAAACGCTTGACAAAGTGAACAGGCAAAACTGTTCTGTTTCTTACAAGAACGTCTATGGGTCTATATACAAAATATTAATTACAAGGTTTTCAGTTAAATAATAGCGCTGTGCATAATTAATTAGTATGTCAAATAAATCGTACATGGGATTATTTTACTTAAAATTTCATAACTATCATTAATACGTTTTTTACCAATCACAATTTAATTGCTTTTTTTAATTTGATAGTGCAGTTTATTTGTATTTGATAACAACTCACTAAATTGAGGATTCATCTTCCAAAATTATCTTCCCCATATTTAATGCCCTTTTTACAGTATTTAACGATTGTTACAGGCTCTGAACTTTAGGACCCAAATAGCTCAGTCGGCTAAAGGGAAGGAACGGAAATAAGCATATGACATGAAAAGTTCAAGAGGTCGCTGGTTCGAAACCTAGCAAATGCATAAATTTTTATTTTTATATTTTATTTTTTTAATATATATTTTTATTTTATATTATACATACATGTATTTACGTATTAAGAGGTAGCATTGACATATTGAGATATATAATCTTAAAAATATTTTAAAATGTAAAGTGTTATGTTTACGTTTATTGTGGTTACTTTAAGCTGTACATGTATTAGACCGTACATTACTTTATAACGAAATTTTTATGGAGATATAACTTTAAACCATCAATACTTGGATTCTACCAATGGCTGAACGATGCCTAATTTTATGCTGTAGTAGGCGGAATAAAGATCGTAGAAAATTTTAGTTCATAAAACATGAAAGGTACATAATTACATTAAAGTATATCATATAAAAGGTTGGTAGCTCTCAAGACTGTAGTAACTCGCTCTTTAATCCAAAGCTCTTACTTCAGTCTTGCGGGCAACTCAGGAAATAAACCTACAATCATACTGATAAAAAGGACATTTTTATATAAACGTAAGATATCTTTATAACATTGTAGATCTACATTATAAATATAATGATAAAACAATAATGATAAAAAGTCATTCTTTTTCATTTAATATATTCCTTATTTCCATAGAATATAATTCAACCTATTTTCTCACAATTCGTAGGAACTCAGGTAAAACAATATTAGTTGAGCAGCCAAAACTGCATTGTTTGGACAGTGAACAACAATGGATAACAAGTCATGTCTCTGAAATAGACAAGCGCCCCTAAATAGCTAGCCACAGCCTTTCTACGGCTATTCTCCCTCCTACCAATGATTTTTAATTATGTAGGGCAGTTGTCAGTTTCTGACGATGCGTGTACTTAGTAGTTAATCCAGAGATTTAACCTTTCCAGGAGGAGTGAGTAGGTTGACTGACCGTCGTCATATGACCTATACAATGTGTTGCCACGGCGTTAAAACCAACAAACAATCAAACAAACAAACATGATATATTAAAAAGTATTATTATAAACTATAATAAGATGTTGGTTTCTGTTAGAACATGGAACCGTGAATACGAAATAAAATACGATACCACATGTTAACCGAACAGAGGAACTGAAAACGACCGATAATATTTGAAATTTTTGACTAAGTTATCATTTGGAACAACCTCGGCGATCATCTACGAAGATATACATCGGAAATCAGACGTTGTAGAAATACTACCAGTCTATAAGGTCCGACGATTAACTCCCTGGCAAGTTGTTTATACATCGACGTGTAAAATCAATATTATTAAAAGATGTGTATGCTAGATTACTGATTAGCTATACAAACAACATTCAGAAGTCATAGCAAATGGCCCTGGACTGTCTCTATATACATAGAAACACGTCCATTTGTCATTTGCATGTCAGCATTTAATAATAACCTTGTTACACGTTTATCTCATCATCACATCAGAACAACGTCTCACACGTCGTATTTCTGTGCAGTTCAGACTACATTACTACAGAAACTAACTTCGTAGATCTACTTTTTCACCTCATGATATCCGAGATTTATCTGCATAGAAGATCGACGAGGTAAGTCCGATGGTAAAGTTACAACTTCCTCGATCGACCTCTCTCAAAATGCCAATATTTTTCCGACAAAACTATTTTAATGGTTTCATATTGTTTGCATATTTTAAATATGAGAAGCAATGCATTAAACTGACGTGACCCGGGTGCGTAGAAATTCATTTTATGTATTTTTGAATATATTTTTGTTTATCATAATACTGCATTTTGACCATGGCACTCTTCCTGTCTTCGATTATAGGAGGTTGGATTTAAAACATTATGAATTTTTCGAAAGGGTAATAAGTACAGAATTGTATGAAATGGACATAGCAAATTAATCCATTTGAAAGTGTACATGTATTCATTAATATTTTTTTCAAGATGAAAGAAATATTAAATCGTTTTCAATATAGTTATTTCATTAAATATAGGGTGGCGAGACAGGATAGAGCGCCATGATCGTGCGACCACATACACGACTCATGCAGGTTGTTTCGTCATCTCACGATGACGAACGCAGAAAACAAAGCGTTTGACCAAGTACTAGCAAAACATCAACAGCTCTGGTAACCCTGCCAAATTTCCCTTCTCTAAGAAAAAGGAATGACTAGGTGTTTTGGAACGACCAGAGCCAGTAAAATGCTTCGCCAAAAAACGCTTGACAAAGTGAACAGGCAAAACTGTTCTGTTTCTTACAAGAACGTCTATGGGTCTATATACAAAATATTAATTACAAGGTTTTCAGTTAAATAATAGCGCTGTGCATAATTAATTAGTATGTCAAATAAATCGTACATGGGATTATTTTACTTGAAATTTCATAACTATCATTAATACGTTTTATACCAATCACAATTTAATTGCTTTTTTTAATTTGATAGTGCAGTTTATTTGTATTTGATAACAACTCACTAAATTGAGGATTCATCTTCCAAAATTATCTTCCCCATATGTAATGTCCTTTTTACAGTATTTAACGATTGTTACACGCTCCGTTTTTTAGGACCCAAATAGCTCAGTCGGCTAAAGGGAAGGATCGGAAATAAGCATATGACATGAAAAGTTCAAGAGGTCGCTGGTTCGAAACCTAGCAAATGCATAAATTTTTATTTTTATATTTTATTTTTATTATATATCTATATTTTATATTATACATATTTACGTATTAAGAGGTAGCATTGACATATTGAGATATATAATCTTATAAATATTTTAAAATGAATAGTGTTATGTTTACGTTTATTATGGTTACTTTAAGCTGTACATGTATTATTAGTTACACAGTCAGTTACTGACCGGATACGGTGTGATACCGGGTCAGTAAATTAATATTGGGTGAGAGCGTAGCTCGAGCCCAATATTTATTCACTGACCCGGTATCACACCGTATCCGGTCAGTAACTGACTGTGTAACGAATATTATCTTACCGAGTACCCCCATCTGAGTAGAAAAATAAGGTTTCGTCAGCGCCATCATTTATAAATTTTGTTACTGACTGGATATTAGAATCTACTGACCTAATATGGGATAATACATGGTCAGCACGTGACCGCTCTCGGCCAATGAAAAACGAGTATTCTGTACGAGGTAAGATAATAGACCGTACATTACTTTATAACGAAATTTTTATGGAGATATAACTTTAAACCATCAATACTTGGATTCTACCAATGGCTGAATGAAGCCTAATTTTGTGTTGTAGTAGGCGGAATAAAGATCGTAGAAAAGTTTAGTTCATAAAACATGAAAGGTACATAATTACATTAAAGTATATCATATAAAAGGAGGGTTGCTCTCAAGACTGTAGTAACTCGCTCTTTAATCCATATATCTTACTTCAGTATTGCGGGCAACTCTGGAAATAAATAGATTATATGTTCTGTATTGTTGTTATGATCATAATTTTGTATAAATTAGTTTCACAAGTATTGTTTTGTTATGAATTTGAAACACATTCAGGTGTGTCAAATATGTAAATCTTCACGGACCCAACAATTTTCATCAATTTTCATCGTACATGTATAAGCCTGGAAAACGTTCAGTTAGTCTGTTTATGTTACTAAAAGTATTGCGATAATGTGAAATGCATTCAAATTAATTCAGTGATCACGTAAATCGTTGTTATTTCAATTTATGTTCCGTAACAAGCTCACTATGCTCCGTAACGAAATGAATTTTCATTCTTAATGAAAGAGACATCAACATTTTTCTTTCCACTTAAATAAATGAGTCAATGGAAGTAAGATTAATTGTAAAATTGAAAATCTGAAAGTCATCCATCACAAAGTTTTCAGATTTATGCTTCATCCTGTACCTGCACTAAAATATGTTTTTCTTACACACATACCGTAACTGTTAATGCTAAGGCCTAATTTTGCTTTTAACATGCTCAAGCGATCAAAAGAGGAATATCGAAAACAAAAACAGTTTGTTTCTTCCATAAATTATATCATATAGCATGTGAAATACTTGTTACACAAAATAGCCGTAACGGAGCACAGGGGTTTCGTAAGAGTTTCCCTCAATAAATATAGAAGTAACAATAAATGTACGCGTAACTTGCACTTGATCACACCAATGTACAGTGGCAAACAACAATTCGATGTAAAAACACCTATATTGTCGCTAGCAACTGCCCTATGCTCGTTATGGAAGCATTGTTGAACCTCATTTTTCACAACCCGTGTTTTTCACAACTTGTGAAACTTGCTAAAGCCCTCGGGCCAATACCTAAGCAAGTGTGCCGATATCTTCCTTAAGGCACACTTGCCCTGTTTAACCTATACATATTGAGCAAAGTTGCCATTTTGAACCTCGTTTTTCACAAACGTGTTTTTCACAGGTTGTGAAAAACGCGTTCTGTGAAAAATGAGGTTCAACGTTGAACCTCATTTTTCACAAACCGTGTTTTTCACAGCCTGTAAAAATTACGATCGTGGTTTTTTCCACGTTTATTACAACCTGTTTTGTTATAAAAACCCTAATTATATTAAAGATTTATTATTAACGGGTTGGTAAGTTGAGCCAATTTTGTAATAACTCGTTTGCAATAAAATATGACAACTTGTTTTTCTGTCGAAATCTTCAAATTAACATGGCAAAATATAAGTATTTTGTCTATTTGAGGATTAATGTTTGCTCGTTTAGCATTATTTTCTTTCTTTACTATTAATTTAAAGTATTAAGTATATTTTATAATCAAACTAATACAACTAGACACTTTATTACATTTCGGATTTTATACAAAATGCGTCTGTATGTTTGTAATAACCCGTTATGTAATAATTATTACAATTCGGGTTATTATTACAAAACGGGTTGTAACATACTTTGAACCTCATTTAAAAAAAAAACTACTACTAAAAAATTACATGTGTGAAAAATGCGTTAATACCAAAAAACTCAAGTTTTTCAATCACTTTTTTCGTCACATTTGAAATTGTGAAAAATGCGTTTCTATGCTTGTATGAATTTTGTATGCTAACGTGTTTTCACACAAGTTGTGAAAAATGCGTACGTGTTTATCACAAGTTGTGAAAAACACGGGTTGTGAAAAATGAGGTTCAACAAAGCTATTTTTGAAGAAACTGTCTAGAAGCGACTAACAGTCTCAAGCTTGATTAATTCTCCTATATTCTTATTAGAATCTCTGGTAAAGAACTATACAATTCTTATCTCTGAAAACAATCACGAGAAGACTTAGTGTGGATTAATCATTTCGCGGGTCTAGCGCAAAAACAGTCGTAACTAAAAATAATAAAGAGTGAGTTACGACCGTTTTGCGCTAAACCCGCGATTTGAAGAAAGATACTATTTCAATCTTTCTGTTACGATTGAAAAGCCTCTTACTTATTTGGAGTTAGCGGACAATAGTCAGCTGACCCTTTTTCTGACGTCGGCTACTCTTACTACAAGAATCTAAGTAATCAATTTGAAATTGGTCGGGTTTGTTCGGAATGTATATTTTCAAGTTACGGAAATTGCCGAAGAGCGTATATTGTCAAAGCAATGAAATAATCAAATTAAAGGTTCGGGAATTAAAAAGCATCAAAATGCATGCTTTTGCAATATATAAGCAAGGTGGTGTTTATAGCTGAACTTTACTGTAGTTTGATAGTAACAAAAACTAATGTAACTTCTTATACGGTTCCTCATCCGATTTTGTCTATTGGTGCTAATCACAATGCTAGTGGCTAGGTTTATTCGTACAGTCATGAAGTACATTCTACGATTTTTTCTTCCTAGTTAATCTTTCAAGTAGGGCAATTGACAGACTTGGCGAAGATATTTTGCTTAGTAAATAATACTAGTTCAAGTTGTAAGCTTGGCTACAGAGTTCTAAGCTTCTGAAGACAAAGTTAATAGATGGCCAGACTTCCACTAAAATGAACGAGGGTAAAGTACAAAATCAAACTAGACATCGTTTTGATTCCAATAATGATAACAAAACATTCGATTTCAATGCACAAGCACTATCAGAAATTGTTGTCCAGTGGTAGGACCCGTGCTTAGGGATCGTAAGGTACCGGGTTCGCACCCCATTTAGGGCACTACTGATTCCCTTGAGCAAGAAATTTACGTACTCTATCCAGATGTAAATGGGTTTCGTGAGGGATCGCCTGTCTAAAGGTGATTTCGATGATCACGTTTGTTTGTTTGTTTGTTTGTCTGTCTGTCTGTCTGTCTGTCTGTCTGTCTGTCTGTCTGTCTGTCTGTCTGTCTGTCTGTCTGTCTGTCTGTCTGTCTGTCTGTCTGTCTGTCTGTCTGTCTGTCTGTCTGTCTGTCTGTCTGTCTGTCTGTCTGTCTGTCTGTCTGTCTGTCTGTCTGTCTGTCTGTCTGTCTGTCTGTCTGTCTGTCTGTCTGTCTGTCTGTCTGTCTGTCTGTCTGTCTGTCTGTCTGTCTGTCTGTCTGTCTGTCTGTCTGTCTGTCTGTCTGTCTGTCTGTCTGTCTGTCTGTCTGTCTGTCTGTCTGTCTGTCTGTCTGTCTGTCTGTCTGTCTGTCTGTCTGTCTGTCTGTCTGTCTGTCTGTCTGTCTGTCTGTCTGTCTGTCTGAGTTTTATGGCGCATTTACACAGAAAGGTTATATCGCGCCGAAAGCAATTGATGCTAACAATTAATACCACCAAATTATAAAGGTTTTTCGTACACAATTGTAAAATCGACTGAACATGTATATGAAAGCAGACTTTTAACGCACTTTAACTCTTATGAAAGAGGCATTTTTCTCTATAACTGCAGAATTTAACAACCGACATTTCATTGTTTACGTCTGTAATTAATATCAGCGTTCGAGATCTTATATGAAAATTTGAAAATGAAATGAGTACAGAGTGCAAGTGATGATTGAAGTCTAACATATTCTCACGTGCAAATGTAAAACTGAAACTTCTTTGATATTAATTAAAAGATGCACACAATACAGGAGTATACAAAAATAACAAACAAATGTTTTCATTGACATACCACAGGTTGGAGTATACAGAATGGAAACTGTTTATCAATTTTGTTAATGATTATAACTTAGTTACAACTAAGGCCATGCCAAATTGGAATTTTGATGAGTGATAACTCAAGTTTGACGAACCTAGGTACCTATTTACAAAAACACACAAACCGAAAACAAAAACACATGTCTATTCTAGGTAGTATTCACACAAATAAGTTCTTGGTAGTACATTGATGTTTATGGCATTAATGTAAGATTAAAATAATTCCATAAAAAAGTATATACCACATACACATGTACATTTTCATTAATCAAATACAGAGAAACAAGGAACTATCAGAATTTCCTGAAAAAAATCAGTTATCGAACCCCGGAACAACATAATTATTTAAGAACATTTCACCAACATTTGGTTGGGTTTTTTTTGGAACGAGGACTGTAATACCTACGCGCACGCGGACGCTTAACAAACTTCCGGTATGGCATGGCCTAAACATGTTTCTCGTCTGCTACATGCCAGACGGTGACATCATAGTGAAAAAATAGTTCGTTCTAGTTTTTGTGAACGTAATTATCTTGATTTGTGCATTACGTTCTACAATATGTTTGGAAAGAAAAAGAAATATGACCCAAGCTGGTACGATAATGCATCATGAATTATGAGAGATTTCTACAATTCTTATCTGAAGAATTCTATAACAGACTTGCATGGAAGCAAAAATACCGTAAAATAATTATAGATGGGCGTAATATGTACAAGGCCGTTACGGTAGAAAATATCTGTGGACCATAAAGAAAGGTCAGTTAATATTCTGATATATATTTATTAACCAATGATTTCATTAGCTTACTTTACCCGCCCGCATTTATTCAGAAAGTAGTGACTAAAATGGGGTCAAACTTGTTTTTTAACAAATTCAAAATTAATTTTAATATAGAGTCTGGCGTAGAGGATAAGTTATCCTGAGCAACAAAACCCTTAAGTAAGCTTAAGTAAGTAAGTAATATTTTGAGAGTATTTTTTTATTCAAAATTCTCAAATCATTTTTTTTACAAAAAAAAGGAAACATTTGCCGCACAATAACATTATAGGTATATCAAACATTGATAAAGTCAATATCACTGTGGAAAAACCACGTGACTATGACATCCAAAATGCTACGGTTTAAAGAAAAATAAACATTGAAAAATCAGCTTCGACGCAGTTTTAAAGAGGTGCATGCAAGTATTTTAATTCTTGTTAGATTTCAATGATACCTACGCAAGACGAAGCAGCAAAGTGTAAACTATTTGCTGCGCATCACACCTAAACGCATATTCTAACTTTTTGCTAACACCTTAGTTAACTATTCCTTTACAGCGTGCTACAGTAAGCCTTCGGAAAACCTCGACCTTTTATAAATGAATAATCTCAAAAGAATTCGGGGGGGTCTACCCTGGTTTTTACTACCTACGCGGGGCAAAGCACAGGCGAAGCACAGGCGAAGCACATGTAACGGTTATTCAAAATAGTTCTTTTAGTATACACACAGATCTTTGTCAAACATATTCTTATGTCATATATTGAACCAAATATTGTTCAGCGATATCATTGAACTGTGTTATTTCAAATTTACGGACTAAAAACGAAACATCACGCATCGCCTTAACGATCATGTATTTGTTTACTTCAACACCGGTCGTTTCAAAATGGCGCCTAAATATGTCCGAGGTTATTCGTAGCGAATGTTCGAGGAGTTTCGAATGCTACAGTAACACATACTAGCTCTTATTAAAAAGGAAAATCATGAGCAGCAGCGTGTTCAGTTACCTTGAACGTTCAAAACGTTCCGTAACGGAAGTGTCCGAACAACTCAACCCGAAGACAACTCAACCTGTGCAAAATTGGGACAACTCAATCCGTTAGTAAGGAATTGAGTTGTCTCGGGTTGAGTTGTCTTTGGGTTAAGTTGTTCGGACACTTCCGTTACGGAAAGTTTTGGAACGTTCAGGGTAACTGAACATGCAGCAGGTTTTCCAAGCTCTTTGCAAAAAGTATAAAAATGGCGTATAAACCAGGTATTTTGGTAGAGTTAAACGCCGGTGCCGTAGCAACATATGTATAGGTTATGAATTAAATTTAACGGTGGCCTGTCAACCTACTCGCCGTTCCTAAAAATACTAAATCTTTGGATTTAGTTATTAAGCAGTTACTAAGCGCATATTTCCGTCAAATGAAAGAGGTCGTGTATATCGTAACATATGTGACAGCAATAAGGCATTGACATCGATCTGAATAATATAATGAACATAATAGTCACTAATCAAACATTCCTTTGACGATAACCATTATGTGTCGGAAACAGATATGTTAACTTGACTTCCAATAAATTGTCTACAATTTCTCCTGGTACAAGAAAACCTCTTATTGTACATTTATTTTTTTACAAAAAATGTGTTGTTCATTATAGGACTATTCACTTTCCAACAATAACAAATCAAGGTTATGGCATTAATGAACTTGAGGTGTTTATAAGTAATACGTTTGGACTATGTCATAGATCTACATGAAAGATATATTATATATTGTTTTGATTGGCTCAGTACAATGAAGTATGAAAGATCATTTAATATTATAAAAATAAACTATTGAAGAATTAAGACAACAATACTCTGGGTGATATAAATTAAAAGTTCCACAATATAGACCACCTTGTTTGTTGCAGAATCATGTGGTAGTTGGTGATTTTGAGACAATGTAAACAAGCTATGGTAGTATTTTTGTTTTAAGTAAATGTAAACAAGTTGAATACACTGGGGTCCAAATGTTTCTTTACACATGTATTTTTATTCATGTTTTCTCTGAAAACTTAAGCTTTTGCAGAGAATTAAATAAGTATGCAATATAGTCATTTTTCCATTCAAAACTACACTTTGACAAAAACGTGAGATTATATGTAAGAATCTAATTGAGGATTCATACTTAAGTGTACATATATATTAGTTGTGAAACAAATAACAACATGTTAAGTACAATGTATATTCTAAAACATCATAATTCAACATGTACGTGTAAAGAAACTTTTGAACCCCAGTGTATGTTCGTCTCGGGTAAATATGATCCAGCTGTTTTATGTTTTTAGTTTCAGGTAAAAATGGACCAGCCGTTCTAGACTTCTTTGTTTCTGTTAATGTGAAGCTTTCTATAGTAATATTTTTCTCAGGTAAATGAGAGCAAGCTATATCAGTTGTTTTGTCGCAGGTCAATATGAAACATGTTTTGTTATAGTTATGTATAGGCTGGATACAACATGTTTTCTCCTAGAAGCAATTACATGTGTACCACAATATTGTTATTATTTATATAGTGACTATCTTGGTATTATCATAATTTACACATAATTAACTCATTATGTGCGGGTATGTATCGAACTATCGAGAATACTATTGGACTGGTCAATTGTTTGATTGGTAATTATCGATATGAAATGGTAATGCAAGAGGGCCAATGTTACTGTAAATCGCTCACCTGAGCGCAACAATGTTTAGATGAAAATTAGAACAAAAATGCGACCTCAAGTTTGTTAACAAGGTTTGTCTTTGTTCTGACCTAGTGACCTAGTTTTTGACCCAACAATACCTTATTGCTGTCCAGAGAACTTGTCCGAGGTTTCAATGATATGAAACACCTGACCAAGTAGAATGAAAATTGGAGCAATGTGTTTTAGCTTTTAGTGTATTGTAGTTAAAGTTGACAACGCACGATACCGGACCTTTAAACAATACATATTGTCACATTTGCCACAACAGCTCGTTCTCAGCGTAGACGATGTTTATATGAGTAATAGTACACACCAATGAGGACCTCCTGGTCTTGTAGTGACCGACCAGTCAGCCCTATTACACAAAGTGGACCGAAAACAAAGGCCTAGTTTTACTGTATGTTTGTGGGATGACTGGGAGGCGGGCCACTATTATATCAGCGGGTCACTATCACATTATATATAACGGCTCGCTGCCGGAACATGGTGAAATAACGCCCGCAATGTTTTATATATGTAAGAAGAAGCAATTCTATGTATGTATTTATATAGTAGTGTTTTTGTCTCGGAATCGTGCCAGCTCTTCTCTATGGTTCTTTTCATTTCATGCACTTATAACAAAACAGCATATAATCAAGTTGTAATCACTTACTAATCAAAATCAATGATCTACACGTGCTCTGGTACACTGGTAGAACAAACGCTGCTGGTATCTTATAACAAATAAGGTAGGGTTCCATTTATAGTCCTTAAATAGCATGACTCTTTCTCTTTTATATTGAAAAGAAAAGATAACAAACGTGTTTGTGTCAACATTAAATACAAAACAATCCATTCCATAGGTAGGCAGTATTGAAAATAAAAGCTGTATTAACGAAATTAGTGTGGCGGATAAAACACCACCCCTTGGTCAATGCTTGTTATGGTAGAACGCATAACCACTACTCCAACAGGACACCCATAAAACATATTAAAACAATATATGTTATTGTCATCCTGAGCACCCTCTGTCGTGGATAAGTTAATAGTGTTGTTTATAAAGTGGGTTTTTTTTGTACGAACTATACATAGTATATTGATTATGTTGTCCCGGTCCTGCATATCAATAACGATGGCGTTTATTAGGACGTGATTATTGTTCATTATATCGTCTAAAGACTACATCATATGTCCTGAAGACCAGAACATATTCGGTAAAAATAGGAGAACATAGTTCTGTTACAAAGATTTTCCTAATCAAATGTACTTTTTTCACTACAATCGGTTGTGAGGTAATAAATAGAGCACATGTTTCGCGAAGATGAATGGTGTCGTCGTTATAGTTAAAAACACGAAAAGCCGCCCGGCTAGCTCGGATGGTTGCACGCAAGTCTACTGATCTAGGGGTCGTTGGTTCGATTACTGGGCGGGGCATACTTTCGTAGAGTTTGATCATAAAATTATTTCTACGGCCATTCTCCCTCCTATCAATGATTTTTAATTATGTAGGGCAGTTGTCAGTCACTGACGAAAGTATGTGCTTAGTAGTTGGTTAACAGCTAAATTCAGAGATTTAGCCTTTCTAGGAACATTGAGTAGGTTGACAGACCGCCATTATATGATCTTTACAATGTGTTGCTACGGCGTTAAATCCAACAAAAACAAACAAACAAACAAAAGCATAGAACATTTGAGTATATAATTATGCGTCAGTCGAGTTTATGCGACATTTAGCGTCAGCGATGCGAAATCGTCATGGCAATTTGCGACTTTAAGCGTTAATTGCGACGTTAAGCGCTGTTACGATGTTTAGCGGCGCTACAATGATTAAGATCTGCACGGAAAGACGCATTTGGAACTACCTCGGCGATTACTGCGTAACACACGTCAGTTTACGGAATAACCCGAATGGTTTTTCTCAAGGAAAGACGTAGTCTGACATATTCCGTCGTAGTTCCAAACGAACCATTGTAAGGGATAAATATCTTTCAGTGTGGGACCATGTCATAATCATACAAATACTACTATATAAATTGCTTGGTTTTAAAATGTTCATATCTAATATTGTTAGATGGCTGACTGTCACTCTAAATGATAAAGTAAGTGACTAAGTATACAGGTCACATGATATCCTCTCTTAATTAACGACATTCATGTCAACTAAGGCATTTTGTAGATATTTAGCGGCATGTCAAGATTTTTTCATCGACTAATTCTATCCATTGGGTTCAAACGAAAACATGATTTATTGTTGTACGTATAATTTGTTCAACTTTCCATAAAAAAGAAAGTGAACCTTTCATTTATGATAACTCGACGGCTTAATGCAACACTGATTTATTGTCAGTCCAAAATCACTTTCCTGCCTTTTAAAAATGTATTTCCATGTTATGCATGTAAAATGTACATCAAAATTTTTTTGTGACTAAGTTTGAAGTTTTATGGTCAAAAAGGACAATTGGCATGCATTTTGTTTTTATTTAAAAATACATGTTCTCTTTTAATGCGCATTTTATTTCTCCTAAACAGTTTTGAAAAAAATATTTATAACCATTGTATTAAGCCGACGAACTGTCAATACATTTGTACTTGAGAGGATAAAAGTAAGATTCTTCAATCTGTCATTTTACTGTACACCTTGCAAATTGTTCTGTACATTGGCATTATCATCTTTAATACAAAAATAAAACACAAGAACTAATTGATCATTGAATTACAGAAGATAAGAAAACAATGAAATAAAAGAATAATGGAATTACGTCATGCATATCTCAACTAGACAAGAAATTAGTATCTTCATACATACTTTGTTATTGTAAAACCTGTTGTTAACAGCCAGTAGTTTGACTATATTGGTTGAATGTAATCCAGAGAAGTCTGTATTTAGACATGGTCAACATTAATGGAGATATAACTACTATAGTAACTTTGGCATTGGTTGTGTTGAATGGCGTTTGTAGTGGTTTACGACGGTGATTGGTGAATACTTGATATTAGGAGAGACTGTAATAGAATGTGTCTTTTATTGAAAGAGGTTGTAATTTGAAGGCGACAGTTACTGATGAAGGAAATTATTAGTAGGTGACTGTTATTGATGAAAGCTGTAGTTAAAAGGCGACTGATATTGGAAGGTAGGTGGTTATTGGGAAAGGTTTTCATAAATCAAAAGTTTGAACTTTTGAGAAGAGTATATATACATGTATATTATCCAAATTATGGCAGTGTTAATGCCATGAATATGTGTAAATTATGACAATCATTGTTGTGAAGATCAACATCAATATAGACCAACAATATCATATTAAAAGCTATCAGAACATTTAGGCTAAAAGTGGAAGTCCGATGTAAATAAATCAAAACATAGGACAATTCAGAATTCATATAGCGTTTGTCAGATGTCTGCCATGCCTAGTATATCAAATAATGAACAGAACATTTGTACTCCCAGTGGAGATCTTGTCTACCTAAATATTCTTATCATGTAAGTCAGCTAATGACAAGACACGTGTCGTGGACAATATATTTTAACTACCATCTTTAAAGACAATGAAAACATAGATACAATATGCTCTAAGCATATCTTGCAAATGGTTAAGTCAGTCTGAAGAACAGAACAGAACAGAACAGAACGAACAGAATTCTATCTGATAAACGTGCAATTAGTACATAGTTAATTATGATTTCATGCATATAAAAATAAAGAATAAAAATATTATACAATTAATATAAACTTTTTGCGAGTTGTTAAGTACGTATAAATTAAAGAACAGTACAGAACATAATTTTATTTGATAAAATCGTACATAGTACATAGTATATAGTTATGATTTCAAACATAAATACAAAAAATATATAAGTACAATGTCAATGTTTCTATTTTAAATCGGGAATTGATCCATATTTAAGGTAATTAACATATAAATATTAATTTTTGAAAATAATTGGAAATATATTAGATTACAAAAATTTAACCTGTAGGATTTAAGATATTGTTTCTAATGTAAACTGCTTTCTTACATTATAATGCAAGATTTAATAAATTGTCTTTATTACGCGATTGAATGAGTTCAATAAATTTCAAAGTCTATTAAAGAAATAAGGTTTGATATATAGTTTACGAATATTTGAATAGGCTGGACAGGTAATGACAAAATGGTATACATCTTTAATATCTTAAGTATTCTATCATCCATAAAACAAAAATTTAGTATATGCATTGTTTTACCGCATACTTCACTTCCAGCTCTTATATATTTATTCTGTCTTTGTTAGTCCCATTAATAAATTAATGTATTCTTATATTTAGTATATATAGTAAAATATTATAAGTTATTGATCATTTTATTCGATAATTGATTCTTGATGTGTAACTCATTTGAATTTATTTTTCTGTTTCATATGTACTCATTTGAATTTATTTTTCTGTTTCATATGTACTCATTTGAATTTTTTTTTCTGTTTCATATGTACTCATTTGAATTTATTTTTTTGTTTCATATGTACTCATTTGAATTTATGCAGGTTTGTTTTGTTCTTTGTAAATATGTAGTTGTCTATGTATGTTCATGGCCAGAAGCCTAATGAATAGGCTTAATGCTTAATAAACGTATTGTATTGTATTGTATTGTATTGTATTGTATTGTATTGTATTGTATTGTATTGTATTGTATTGTATTGTATTGTATTGTATTGTATTGTATTGTATTGTATTGTATTGTATTGTATTGTATTGTATTGTATTGTATTGTATTGTATTGTATTGTATTGTATTGTATTGTATTGTATTGTATTGTATTGTATTGTATTGTATTGTATTGTATTGTATTGTATTGTATTGTATTGTATTGTATTGTATTGTATTGTATTGTATTGTATTGTATTGTATTGTATTGTATTGTATTGTATTGTATTGTATTGTATTGTATTGTATTGTATTGTATTGTATTGTATTGTATTGTATTGTATTGTATTGTATTGTATTGTATTGTATTGTATTGTATTGTATTGTATTGTATTGTATTGTATTGTATTGTATTGTATTGTATAAAGATAAGACATGTATTGCTGCTAAGTCCTGTAGATAGACGGTTACACAAGAATGAACAATTGCATGACAGATACGATTTATGATAAAAATCTAGAAAAGTCGTGCTTCTAACCACGGATACTCTGTTACAAATAAGTGAAAAGAAGAAGTCTAGAATAGGACTTAAGTTATTTTTCTTTTAATGTAAGGCGAAGTTGTCATATGTAAGAAAAATACGTTTGAACACGTTAGTGTTTAGATCGGGTGATTTTCTGGTTCCCAGTCGTACTTTGATGAGTAAAAGTACACCAGGCAAATAATCATGTTTTCAAATGAACGTTTCTAACTATATAGGCTTCAATTAAAGAACTTTTGTTCAGGAATTACAATGGATACTTTTTTTTAGTATACAGGTTTTGGTCTAATATGGCTGCGTATAAATAAGGAAATAACTACATAAGCTTCCAGTCATTTTAGAGAAGAATTTATTTTTAAATTTGCTTGAATTGCATATTTCTCCAACATACGTGTCTATAACTCCGTGGGTTTAAACTTCTGATGGTCACAAACATTTAGAACTCATTGGCCATCCACCAGAAATTATTTATTTAATGAATGGTCGAGGTGTTCTGAATGGGTCGAAACATGAAGACAATTGGTAAAAAATGTCTCTGAAATTTAATGTACACAATTAGATATGATTTTAAACTAAGATCAATATATTCCCTAGTGTGTCTGTTTGATTGTGTGTCTGGTTGTCTATGATTAATGAAAAGGATCATGCACTACAAATTCAAGAGAAAGACAGAACATGTATCGTACCACTGTTAAATCGGTACTTTAAATGGATAATCATAAAACACGTACTTTAAATTGTCGCATAGCCGCTTACGTATAGCAATGTATGAACAAACCAGGATACAACAGTACAACACAGATAGTTAACAAGTTTAATGTTCATTCTAACATCACATGTATATGCGTATCAAATGTCATGATTGTAAGGTAGCCAAACATACAAGTAGAAACATCCATAGTCTACGGTACTTAAGTACAAGCCTTATGTCCAGCGTGGACCTAAGGTTCTGACCCAAAGACCCCGCAAGGGTTCCTTGGCTGGACTGAGCCATGATCGCTGAGATGCGATACATTTTATACAGTTGAGTTGACAGCTCAACAACTGTACGTAAGTACAACTAATTAGTCTAACATACATATAAAATGTACATCCGGGAGCCCAAGGCTATAATGAGTTAACTTAATTACTCTATACCTGGACATCGCATAATTTCATATGTAATCTTCAGATTACATAACAAAATCAACACTTCAGGAAGTCATTCGCGATTGAATATCAGGGATATCTAATAAATATTTCCTAAAATTCAATTATAATCCAATTAGCTATAATCAAATATAAACAAAGAGATAATGCATGATAAAAGGAAGCAATTAAGTTAAAATTGAGTACTTCGTTTCAATTTACGTGTATTACGTCATTAGTTTAGTGATCAAATCAATTAGTGATAATCTTAAAACAATAAACAATTCATTATCTTATTGATTGTTAATTTTGTACCAAAATAAAGTAGACTTGGTCAGTGTAAGGTATCAGAACATAACAGAACAGAACATATCTGATATAGCTCTTTATGGATAACATGAGACACTGTTTTCAAAGAATTTCGTATAGATTTCTCTTAAGTTATCCTTAACGGGCTATAACCCTGGCAATGTTTTAGGAAAGTTACATGCATGGCGATATAATTATTTCGTATTATTTATCAAATGTCTGCGATTTTATATCCAAAATGAAAGAAGATATTTATCAAATCGTAGATTTTATGATATTAGTCTACTAGTAATGGAATCATCGTTAGATTGATGATAGGAAACAATCATTGAAGACGTGAATTAGTGTACGGTATAGACGAACTTTAACATCATCTGATAGCGGAAACGATGTATTGTGTATTGCATGGAAGCATGCAATTATGTGCTTATGTTTAATATGTCTAAATATATTCTAAATTGAATTTTCAGACGTTTCCAACACTTTTCATAATACGAGTATGCCTGCCTAACGAGCTTAAAGTTATACATTTTTTTACCAGCACGCACTTAGCTTTCCACAAGGACTTGACAAATTCTCCTTATACGCAGGAATGCAATGTATGTAATCGGTATTAAATCTCCACGAAAGGACAATTATTACCAGTCGCAATCGGGTATCAATCATACGATCTCCAGAATAAAAACCCTGCATACTGTCACTACATGTGGTACACGAGCATTGTATTTTCATTAGGCAACTTTTGAGGTCGAGTGGTTTATGTCACTGCCTCCAAATCATTGAATTTCTCAGTAATGGTTCTCGAGGTGAAAAATTGTTTATTATTAGGTAATATGAGGATAAATAATTGTGTGAACCACCTACATGTTCTACTATAGTTTATTGTTTACTATTTTATATTAACTGATTGTGAAACAAGTTCTTAAAACTTAGATTAATCACTTTCGAGTCCGCTTCTTGGTCCCCAGTACTGAGCTAGTAGTACATTTTGTAGTATTAAGTTAATTGCTCAAGGAAACAACGGGGTATGGAATCGAACCAACGGGGAGCTGGCTATTATTTGTGTCTAATAATATAGCAATTGCTCTGTCAAGGTATCACGATATTATTCTTGTGGCAAATCTTGAAGACCCTGGCAGACACTAGATGTTATAAACACTTAATGTCATGCCCGTCTATTGCTCAACTAATTCTGTATTACACACAACGTAATTTCGTTCATGATGTACTTAACTACTTCCCAAACGTCGTTTCTTTTCCTTATTAACAGATCATAGGAATTATCACCAGACTGGTTAGTTTCCATTATTGTATAACTGCCACTGTATAGCGTTATTTGCGAATGTATGAAATCAAGTGTCTAAGGGGATGATGTTACATTGAATAGGAATCCAGTCGTACAATAATTCCGAATACATCATGTATCATTATGTATCAAGCTAGACATAACCGTAATTTAATCTATCTGACGTTAACACAAACAAACTAATAAATGACAACTTTTTGAACATATGTTTGGAAAGCTTATAGGTCATGAAAAGTTATTTTATCAGTATTTTTGTGACATTTTATTGACACTACTTTTGTTAACTTAGAGTTAGACTGTACATTGTATACTTGCCTGCTGTGAATAAATATATTACAAATATTATCATTATTTTCTCAACTTTCAAGTGCCAAGTTTTGTAACGTCTGTATCAATGTTTTTATGTTGTTGTATTGATAACTCATAATCAATGGCAATTAGGGACTTTAGTCAGTTATCTTTCCCTGAGAAAATCTGAAGCAATCCAATTGGTAAGTAGGTCCTTACAGTTGGAATCCTCGGATTTTATCATTGAACTCCTATGTAAGGATAACAAAATATTTCATCTAATATCTTTCTTGTTAATGAAGATATTAAATTTACATGTGATGAAATTTAGATAGTTCTTTACCCTTACAATACTTAGCTTGAATTTACAAACAAATTAAATAATTAACAAAAGAGTTATTTCAAATTAATTTTGGCAAATTGACAATGAAAACTAAGGGTAAAATCCAAGTAATCGAACTATTAGGACCTACCTATTTGAAGAGTATAAAAGGGGAAATAACTGACTAAGGTCCCTCATTTAGTGTTCGTATCATTTTGCAGTAGTGAGCTCGCCTGAGGTTCTTGGATAGACCTTCTTGCAACTCATTGACTAATGTGGGAATTTCGGAACGAACAAATTCTATAGTTATTGTATGTACTATTTAAATCAGTCTGATTTGATTGATGCAAGAACTTGCGGAAATCGTATGTTTGTTGGCCATCTGAAGACCATGTGACTGTATAACCTGATGCGAATTGTAGTAAAAAACCGACAAACCTGATTAAAAAAGCGATCGCCGTACATATCAAAACAATCATTATATATGGCGTAAAATCTGAAGGACGGTAGATTCAGCGTAAAAATACAGACATACTGCAACTAGGGATTGCGTAACACAGACATATTAAATATTTATTTCAAAGAAACCAATTGAATTAACAAAGAAGACAAAATAGAAATATGGTCATTATACTTCTATAGAAACTAATAAATGAACTTCTATTCTGACTAAACATTATGGACAATCAACCTTGAGGAATATGGCTATCATCGTCTTTCATTTTCTTCGATGTTTGTCTTGAAAATCAGTATTTACAAACTAAGAAAGGGATGCAACGGTTTTTTAGTTCACATTAAAGGCAATCTCATTCAAATTCTCGTATAAGAGTATAACTCTCTTAAAACATGAAGATTATACCCTGAATGTGCTTTAAAATGTGCAATTTCTATGTCATACTCGTACATTTATGTCTGGGGACAAGTAAATACATCAATTAGGGCTGTGGATCGTTGAGCAAGTGGCGATCCGATCCGAACCACGATTCTTGTGTAGCGATTCGAACCACAAATCACTTGTTAATGGAGAAGCATACACATTTTCACGTAATAACAAGAATAAGCGATGAATTGCATTAGCTTTTACTAAATGGAAACCCATGTACTCCAAACATTAATATAACCAGACGTTAAATGGGCAATTTCAGTGAAATCATTTTTGTTTAAATGTGAAACAATCAAACGTTTGAGGTTACGTTAGTAATGCGGCTCGTTTTCAGAGGAAGTAAGCTAATTTTTCCCAAAAAAATAGATCGCGATCCGACGATTTCGGACGTGACGAATATTCGTACTTGATTTTCTGGTCTGGATCGCGAGTATCCGAGTACTTGGATACTCGCAGCAGCCCTAGTCCTACTCGTACATTTATGTCAGGGGACAAGCAAGTACATCAATCCCACTTGTCCACGGGCAAGTGTTATTTCAGCTGTAAATACATAAAAACTAATTCAGCAAAACTAAATAATGTTGATGTCTCAATGTTTTAATCCAATGCAACAGTGAACTACAATGTATTATAATGTAATTTATTAATCATTACTTTAAGTATGTATTTAATATTATAGTTCTCAATATTTCTTTTTGAACTGAACAAGTTCCCTTTGACCCCGAACAAGTAGATTTTAAGATATCACTTGTCAGAGGACAAAAGGAAAAAACAAGAAGGAATTCTACACCCTGGCAATATGATTCAAGATGACCTTGCTGTAAGTCTTGTGTCAGCTATTAATTTACTCGTCCAATCAGGAAGCCACGGCCACTGTATAGTTTTCCAGTGGAGAGAACATGTATTGACCGACTTATTACATTGTTGGATGACAAACGTCTATTTATGACATTAGAATCACTTACTGGCACGAGATTCCATAACTTATGAATAGAGAACTAAAATTATAGACTGTGATTTACATGTTGACGGGATAAAACATATCGTGTTTATATACAATGATCAGGATATTTATCCTTTCAATGAATGTAAAGCCGTAGGTCAAAGTTTAACTATACACCATGACTTGATATGTAAGAATGTTAGTGCATGAAAATTCCTCTATAAGAAACCTTTAAAAGCGATGATCTTAATAGCGGAGGGATTTTTTTAGAACATTTTCTTCTCAGATTTAGCATTTAAGACTTAAAACCCCTTTTTTTCAATTTGTATATATGCTTATTTCACGGCGTCTCAACGCCGTGATATTGTGATGGGTAGATTTCGGTAGCAATGGGCAAAAGGCACGTGACAAAATCCTTTCGTTTTCTACTGCCGACAATTTATTGGTTTTATGCAATCACTGTACAGCCCATTTCCATGAAAAAGGTTACATAGAAAAAGCATTTTTTTTCAAAACCCTATAAACAAGATTTTTACCAACACACGAAATATCAGCGTTTTATATTATCACATTTCCGCAAATCCTTCCGACACACTTGAAAAGCTTGCAAGTTTTCTCGTGTTCGAGTAAATCTTTCCACGTGTATTTTAAGTACCTTTTGAACCTTACATTTATAAATTTCTATATATGCTGGCATGTTATTTTTTTTCTTTCTTATAAAATTATTATTTCTATAATAACATAGCTTGCTTTTTGTATTTAAGCGCATCTTTTCGGAATTGAGATAAGTGTAAATTCCTTTCGGGTATCCTGCAGCAAAAGTCTTCCGTAACAAGTAAAGGTACTTAAAGCCACTAAACGAAGACAAAATCTTTATCATCTATTTAAAAACAAGTAAAACCATCAAAAAGACAATAGAATATAACTGCCTTTGGATTATAATAACTCTCTCTAGCGGGTTCCCTTTTAGGGGTCAAGTTATTCAAAATATCAATTTCTTATAAAAGTAGGGTACTTTTATAACATGCAAATTAGATTACGGAGATATCCTCTCAGCCAATCAAGTGGCTTGAAAGGTGTTTGGTAAAACTTACACTAAATTGTAAAGTGTTAAATATGTCATATCGTTTTTCCAGTGATTTACTCGAGAAATCAGTGCGTGCAAATTTTGAGTACGCAAACATCTAAACTGATGTTAAAAAGAAACGCCTCATTTCAACTAGGTACACAATTTTCGTGCGTAAGAATAATATAAGGAAACATTAATGTTGTCAACCAGTAAGAAGTCCTTGGTGACATGCGCAACGTGAGGTATGTCGTTACTATGCTGATAGACACAGTCATAACGTTGCCCGAATATAGATACACTCACAGAGCATAAAAGCTAGTATATGTGATGTGTCCTCGAGATTACCTTAGCCAACAACAAGTTGTGGCCTAAACTCGTTTTGAAACATTGATAAGTCTGAGGGCGTTACATAAGCCAAGACGCGAATCCTTACTGAGCTCTTCATTATTTCAACACCAAGGCCGCGATGATACGAGCAGAGAGATAAACGTTGGTGACGGTGGCATATCTTAAGAACTCTTTACGCCAAACAAGAAGATTTCCGTTGTTTGTCGACTTATTTGACATACACGGTTATCTTTCACCAAACATGACGTAGATACTGCCATGAAAATCTTTCACGCGAATGTCGTTGGCGTAAATATAAATTATCTAGTTGTCTTGGCTTACCGACATTACACTCATTCTACCTGAACGTGGCCTATCAGCAAACGTTTTTGTATAACGTAAGACTTAATGGGTTCGTTTCTTTTTCCCGTCAATATATGTTCATGTATGAAACTATTTACATGATTTCGTGAGTTTTAATTGGCTTTCGCACGAAATTCACAATACAAAACGTGTATTTATCAAAGCAGAAAATTTGTTGATTTAAGATTTAAAGTTGTGGTTATTTTTGCCACGACGGGATGTTCCGATGTAGTTCGTTGAGTTCCGTGATTTTCCGTACAGTCATTACGTTGGGTTTTATCGCTAATTTCAAAATAATATTAGTATAAATTCTGGAGCAAATACTTGTGTTTTTTGTATCTTAGATGCGTTTTATATATTCATTGAATGTTTGCATGAGTTTTAAGCAAAAGCATGATACTTGACAATTATCAGCGTTCTATTTAGTAAAGGGGCTTTAAGGTATACTGAAATCAAGCTGCCGAACAATTCAACACAATGCTATTTTGAGTTACCTTAAGATTGTACTTAACTGCTTTGTTTTGTTTTTCGCCGTGACAATCACATTGCTGCATTTCGCAGCAATTTTTTACTTGTTAGCCTCGTTCTTTGGTTAGCGGTGGAGTCAAGGACACGCCCATCACCATCTTACAGTACAAGACATTATGTCGTAATGTAAATAATGTAAAATACAGTACAATATACACAGTTCATTTAGATATATACACACTTCATTAAGGTATACGAAAAAGAGGCATGATTTAGCCATTACCAATGTGGGCTCTATAACGGAACTTATTGTTGTTGGTGACATGAACAAAGAATAATATTCAAGTAATTATACATCCCAGCAACCATTGTTCAAATGAACTCTCCGACCTCAAATGAACTTGGTTGTAATATAGACCTAATACAAAAACAAGGGGCAAGTATATGACCACACGTTGCTGTGACCTTCCTGTTTTTACAGACTCAACATGAGATGTTGTATACTAGCATCTTAGCTAACCTATACTTATCGTATATCAAGCTACGATGTTTCTATTATACGCTGATAATAACTAGCTTTTGTAGAAACATATTGGCGTAAACAGTAATTTTTAAGATAGAATGGCGTTCTTGATATTGAGAACATTGATATTAAGGTCCCTGGAACGCATATAATTGAACAAAGCAAAGACGTTCGTGCGATAATTTGTGTAGAAGATTCAGGGTTAATTATTTTAACTCACAAGATAATGTTGACAGAGAAATGCAAGAGCCTTTTAGTATGTTATGCACTGTTTGATAATTTGCTATTTTTGGCTGCTTCAAAAATAGTGTCTGCTTATACTATTTTCTTTTTGTGGCAGTGTTTGTTTATATTCTGAACATCAGATGACTTATGCCGAGTTAGACAGAAATATTTCTAAATAGATATTAGAGCTCATACATATTTTTAGATTAAACATGTAGCAGTTTCTGGTGGACTATTCAACTAACCAAACATTCTGGACACTTTTCCTCACTGGTATTTCATCCAAAATGAGCTGAAAACTTATGTCTATGACGGGGTATTAGCAGCAGCGGCGGCAAAGAATCAAATAAGGGACCTTCAGATTGGAAATTCTGCGCTTTGCCAATTTGCAACGATCGTGACTCATTACAAATCAATAAATACAATACAATAGTTCTTTATTCAGCATAATCTATATACAGATTATTGCCTTAAACAATACCAATCAGAATACCGAAAACGAATGTGCACTTGGATATACACTGACAATATCTACCAATAAAATACAGATACAAATGTAATGGCAATATAATTATAATGAGATGGTATCTATAAAACTGATGCGATATTCTTGTACAATCATAATTATGATTCGTCATTATCTTACTGCATGAATAGATCATAACAATGCACTTTGTTTCTATCTAAAGATGAGCTAGCTTTTAATATTTGGCTAGAATGCACTTTACCGGTATGCGCCTACTGCGCATGCGTCATTTTGTATTCTTCATTGAGTCGGTACTGACTGTGACCGTAAAAAAGCGGGGGTTCGGGGGCGGAAGCCCCGGATAAAAGACAGAAAATATCATGAAATTAAAATAAAATCACTTACCTTTCTATTCAAACAGGGTTAGGGTTAGGGTTATATTTCTACTTCCGGTGAATTACTACGTACCGGTAAAGTGCAGTAGCCCCTAATATTTGAATGACTATAAATGCTTTGTCTGGGGGTTTATTCGATGCCTGATAAATTCCAGGTTCAATTTTTTGCAGCCACAAAAAATGATATCTTATGGTCGAAATGATGTCGTTTTATTTCAATATAAAATATCTTTTAAACAACAAGAGAAAAAAGCATGGACGCAACAGAATATTCGTCAATTCGAAAATAAGGTCAATTTATTTTCACTTGTGAGCTAAGAAAATGACATTTTTTTTAAATGACATAACCATAGTGATATGCACATAATTAGATGTTCCTTAATGAAAGCACCTTTAAAGTTATTATTTCAAACTAGGGTCCATGTTGTTCATATAATCTCATCCTTCATTATTAAACAAAGAAAATTTCTGGTCGCGAAAAGTAAACATAAATATACGTAAAATGATTACCAAAATAGATATTTTGTTTTTTATGATAAAATTATAAAATGTGAAGTTTTAGGAAATGTAATTCATAGCCGAACATAGGCGGATCTAGCGGGGGGGATCAGGGGGTCCGAATTTTCAAAATGTACCTGACCATTAGTGTATTTCTTGACTGTAAGTCATTTTTAAGTGGCATAAAGTATTTTTTATCGGTGCTTAACATAGATTTAATGGTTATTTAGTTTTTATTATTAATATGTTGCAATATTCTGCCAAATATGTATAATGTGGTAGTGGTTCGAAATTTTGGACCTCCCCCCTAAAAAAAAGTTCGGACCCTCCCCCTACAAAAAATCCTAGATCCACCCCTGCCAAATATTCAGATTAACTACGAAGTCAATTTACTAAAGTAATTAAATTAGTTAATTACTGAGAATAATTACAGATTACTATTCCGGTATGTTAATTGTTGTAGAACTGTATAACTAAATGGTATTGATTTGTTAATGGGGCAAAAGTCCATCCGTGGGTGGAGAAAAAGGGGGCCAAAGTGTTCAGGGGGTCAGGGTGACAGGGGGCGGGCCTTTTTAAATATTTGCAACACAACTTGGAAAAACGTAAAGTAGTGCGTGGTGCTTTAAGACGCATTTCAAAAATTTATGCCAATCTTATTTCGGCGGAGTAAGTAATCCTACTTATGGGCATAGATAGGTCTAAGCTTTAAAAACAACATAGCACTAATTACATACTTAGTACATCGCCAGTGACTGACAACCTTTCCTACTTGATAAAAAGGCGAGTGAAAGAATGATCATAGAATATCTTTTATGACCAAACTCCTTAAAGGCATGTAGGGTACTAGTAATTAAACCCCAAACCCCTGGATCTGCAGTCAGTCGCGATACTGACCGAATTAATCATTTTTGAAAAAACGATTACACGTAAATGATACACTTGTAATTTTTGTTTTTTCCGTCTTTGACAACATGAAAACAAATAAATCCTCGATTGACTCAATAAATTACGCATCGCCTATCAAGCAGTAATCGGATACACTTAAAGTTTCTGTCCAGTCGTTCTCCGGTCAAATAAAGTCTATTTAAATCATTTAAGTGAATTAAGATGAAATGATTACTACAGTAACCCAAGTAACAACATACATGATGTCACGTACTGTTGTATTCGTTGTTTGTCATTGTTATAGTAGTATGTTGTTATTCATGTAACTATACTGAACATTGGCCGTTGTTGTTGACCTCCTTTTGTTGCTTTTCTGGATATTTTGTGGCTATGACCATAAAAAGTTGATCATGTGTTCTATGGATTCGCTTGCACCTTAATTTTGACGGTTTTTACATAAAAATGTTTTAATTTCCTCGCTCGCTCATGCAATTTGAACCAATTACTATATAAAATAAATTAATTAAGATATTTTTTCTTCGCCCGCCCCATTTTTTTCTGAAAAAATCCGTAGAACATAATTATGATCAACTTGTCGTGGCCTATTGTTGTTTCAGAACTGAGTTTGACTTATTTATTGTTGCTGTTTACATTTGGTTATATTAAGAAGTTTTCGTAGCTATTTGTTTCTACTTATGTTGTTTGATTTTTTATTCTTTAACTACGACTTCATATGTTTTGCGTTTCTGCTTTGCTGTTTAAAGACCACAATGGAAACAAGGAAATCCATGTATAATAAATAATAAATGAACCGGGTCGATAGCGCAGTTGGTAGCGCGCCGGGATTTGGATACTCGTGCCCGAGGGGTGCGGGTTCGAATCCCACCCGGGGAGGTTATACCCTTCCATGAAAATTTGACAATAATGACGATTTTCCTCTATTGATTAGATAATATGGAGAAGTTTCCGGCCTTGTGGAAGGGTAGGTGAGTACTGGTTATAGACAATGGTCCAGGAAAGCTAGGTTAGGTGCGCTGGACGCCGTGAAATGACCTAAAATTGTGTTGATACGGCGTAAAGTCCAATAAATAAATAACTTAATAAATGAAAATATGTCATAGCACAATGAAAGTATTGCATTTACAGTAGTCACTAGTTATATTTTATGTTGTACTGTTGATAATTATATTGTTGATCATTTGTGTGCAATGTATGTATTATTTTCATGTATTGAATTAACTCTATCTATCTAAGGATTCGATTTTTCTTATAAAATGATGCTCAGCAATTTTGAATATTAAAAACTTTTACCTAATGGTAGAAATAACAGACCACAAGAATATAACCTATCGTTTGCTGTTTCATAAACGACATAAATGGGAAGTTATGATAAAAGAAAGGCTATCTGTTTCCTCATACATTTGTGAAATGAAATGACCACATGCACCTCCGATCAAAACATTGTTAAACTATTATAAGACCTATTTTGTTTAATGTAAAAAGATTACTATTCTACTATACAGAGTATGGCTGAAACGCAATAAATGTGAATTTCATTTATAGTCTTTGTTTTAGATTCATTAGTCAACATTTATCGCTAAATTGGTTATTGAACCAACACGATTCGATTTAAACAATTTTCTACGTCATTCTCATTTTGGTACCTGACCTAATGAGGGATATATAAATTCACAAGCACAAAAATGCCACGCCCATTCAAGATAAGCGATGATTGAATACAATAACAAACCATTAAACAATTTGGTCAATGTTTAACTAAAATGGGTATTTAAAAATGTAGACCACAAATTAGCGACACATTTTAATCGTTGATGATAACGTGATCGATGTTAATAACAAAATCTCATTTCAAATAGGTCCAAAGAAAACCTATTTTTCAAGACACGATAATTGTCGAAAAGTTACGATTGTTGGTTACACTTGTATTCTAATTTCCTCGGTTAAAATGAAAATGGCAAAGTCTGATAGCGAGTTTGACGACGGCGTATGTACCATCTTTTAGTGTTAAAAGCAAATCGATCATAATTAGGGCTGTCACGATATACCGGTATATTGCAATACACAGCTGCGGCAATACGTACCGCGAAACGAATTTAATATACCGGTATTTAGCGATATTTTCTATTTTCATTGAAAATTCTTCCTTTCGCCGAATGAAAAAAGCGATTCGTCAGTTTTCCATGGTTCATTCGATAAAAGCTTAAGTTCAAAGAATTTGTGCGCGTTGGGAATGTTCACATAACTCGAAAATGTTCAGTTTTTCAGTTCAGTCTGCTACAGACACTTTCCCTACAAAATCCTATAACACACTTCAATACATGCAGCCGTGTCTTTGGTTTGCAAAGCAATATATATCGTGACCTACGTATTGCGGTACGGTTCTTGCGCATCGCAATATACCGCGATACGCTCCTGTCGTATCGCGACAGCCCTAATAATAATAATATTACATGTAGTTGGTTCTTTTATAGAGACTCAAAGTTTCAGCTATGATAGGAAACAACGCTCATTGCATTGGCACTTACTTATTTGGAGGGTAAAAACAATTTTATGGTCGGTACTCACGAGTTTAGCACACTGGGTGTATAAAGGTGTGAGAAGTAGAATACTGTCTCACAAAATTAGAATTTTATTAAATGTGAACAAAGTATAAATTATCCCCCCCCCTTGAAAAATTTCCTGTTGGAGATTTAACGGGGGTAGCATAGGGCATACTTAAGGTGTATACCTTTAGACTAATTCCCAAGGGGTTGCACCTCGGTGTGTTCAAGTTTCTGATAAACTTCAGAAGTTGGTGTTAAATGATACTATATGTACAGTTAGAAGTGAAGTTAATATATCTGTGTAATATACTTTTTGACCCCGCTGATGCTATGTTCAAATTCTAGAAGCATAATGGATGACTTAAGCTTCATACAACATAGCTGTTTTAAATTGGTTAAAGGCAAACCTTTTACGTTTTTGATGTCTTTTGGGTAGTTAATTCACATCGAAAATCTAGAAACCATTTTACTAAATCTTTCAATTATGTCAAAGAAAATTTCCATTCTCCCTGATCTCCAAGTGAAATATGTTCAAATAAATCTTTCAAACAAATCAAATACAAATAATTCAGATTAGTTGTACATAATTCATCCCGTATTTCTCTTTTTTTGTCCATTACCAAAATGTCAAAATTAAATGTCTGACAACAGACAATATCTTTTATACGACCACTCATAAAGAGCAAGTGATGCTATAAAAGATGTTCGATAGCGACCATTTTTTAAACAACAATCTCTTATAATAAACAATCCATTCTCAATAACGGCTACGTTTCAATCACAATCCACTCTCAACAACAGTAACCATTTAAACAATGACCATCCCTATACAAAATCAACTTCTCAACAGAGGTCAGTTCCCAATAATGTTCATTTATAAACAACGATCATTTCTTAACAACGGTCATTTTTAGCAACAAACACTTTCAAACATTGGTTATTCAATAACATTCTCCGCATAACAACAACCACCTTGCAACTACGGTCACCTCTCAAAACGATCACTTTCTTAAGAACGACAATTTTTTCACAAACAATATTTTTCCAAGTTAATGACTTCTCAAAACCTGGTGTATTTTTACACCAACCACTCGTCAAAAAAGTGATACCATCACCCGTCACCTTTCAATACCATTCACGTCAATGGTAAGGTGATGGTATACAAACAATCTTATTGAAATAAAACTTATTAAAGTTACCTCACATTTTCGCTATCGTTGATCTGAAGACATGCGCGTTCGGCACGGTTCGCCTAAAGATATTTTATAATTTGGGTAAAAAATATTGATGTGCATGACACATGGCATTTTACATACTATGATATTCACCATTTGTATGTTATTTATCATGTCATTGTTACCGAAATAAAATTATAATTATTATTATAAGACAAAATTGATTTACTGGTTGGTACCTTCATGCTGACAACAAAAAGACAATGCTGGGAACCAGTTCGTATAGTGGTAGCTTACATAGGATATCATTTTAATGACATCGTCTTAGAAGTAACCAAGTATATCATCGTTGGAACACGTGGGTCATACGTTGACAGAAACACGTGATAAACCGGAAGTATGCAACCTAGTACGATTGCAATCTTATTTCTTGTATAAAGATTAAAAGTAATCAAAATACATCGAGAGTTGTCGGCAAGACTGTAGTGACTCGTTCTTTTACAAAATGCACTTATGCCTCAGTCCCATAAAATCGTGGCTTGTTGCGGACCCGTATGTGCAGACAGCCGTAGGCCGTGGGAAGCCTTGCGTATTACGGTGACGGTACACACATGGCACAAAACAACTCACCTGTACTGAGCCGTAGCCGGAAGATATGCAAATTTAATCCATACTCGGCACGATTTTGTTCTCGATTTGACTTTTAAACTGATACGTGTATCCATGGCTCAACTCACGGATCCTGGTAAAAACGTAACAGACCGTACGGGTACGCAAGAGTTCGTACGTGTCCTTGCGGAGCTTGATCGCACGGCGCCCGTACGATGTCCTCACGGCTATTTTTTGTTTATGGGACTGTAGCTTTACTACAGTCTTGCGGAAAACCCTCGATATATATTTAGTTATATTTGATTTCTATGGTCTATATGAACTAGCGGCTTTGTTTCTTTATAATTTACGTCAATTATCATATTTAGAAGTCTAGCCTATCTCTCGAGTTTTTGGCAAAATTAGTGACAGAAATTGTCATATATGACATCCTAGTGATATTTTATTCAGTGATATCAAGTAAGATATTTTTACTTTCCTATAAACGAGTTTCTTTTTTCCTTTCAGAAATCATTAAAAATTTCTTTCTCCTTTTTTTAGATTTATAGCAACGTTTATGTAAAATGTATGGTAAGATTTGCTGTCAAAAACGTTTCAAATATTTTTAAATGACTTTCTTTCACAATTAAATGAAAATCGGAGACAGCTAATTTCCAAAATTACTAAATTTTGCTTAGTAAAGTTTTCTAATGGTAAACACAATTATTTAAATTGTTTCCTCAAAGGTAATTTCTTTTCCGATCACAAGTTTTTGGAATGAAAGAATCCCACAAAATAAAACTGGTTCCTGTGTCCTTATAAATATCTCAGTTGATTATCAAAAACTTGGCCTTATTAAACATTAAAATGATAAAACTATTTTTATAGAAATTTGAAGCTAGTGAAGAAAGTTACATGCTTACGAACTAGAAAATATGCCCACTTCGATGCAATCTAGGTTAGGTATTGACTAGCTTGTTACAGTACAGAAACGAACTAATTCTAATCCATTTTTGTTGCAGTCGGTCAACGGTTGAACTGCAGTCAAATAATTCGTATAGCAACCTTACTGTATTACGTTGTATAATTGGTACTCAATGACGATTCACTACGACTTTGACTAGTCAACAGCCATGACAAATCGCATTCACTCGTGAGGCCATTCGGAACTCCTCGACTATTCGCTACGATAACCTCGGACCTATTTAGACGCCATTTTAGAACTACATTTTCGTCACATTTCCAAACAAAATGCTTTGACCGGTGTTGAAGTAAACAAATTCACGCGATCGTTTGATGAGTGATAATTCGTTTTTTTATTCCATAAATTTGAAATTACACAGTTAAATGATTTCCCTGAACAATACTTAGTTAAATATATGACATAGAGATATGTTTTGACAAAGATCTGAGTCTACATACAAGAACTAAATTTGTATTACCGTTGTGTGCTTCGCCTGTGCTTCGCCTCGCGTAGGCAGTAAAAACATAAGCCGCCAGGGTATACCCATCACAAATCTTTCCGAGATTATTCATTGATGATGGTCGAGGTGTTCCAATGTCGCGAGGCTTTAGTCGTGTATGACAGAGCTCCTTTACAATGTGGCAAATCGTGATAGTAGTTGACACTACATTGTAATTCTACAGGCATTCTCAGTTCAACACTTTTAAAATATTACCTTGTTATTGCATCTCCTGCAAAGAATTGACTTTTCCTGACTTAAACAATGAGCACTGTTTACACTGTTCACAGAACAGTAGAATTTAACATAATAACAAGCCGCTATCAGAAGCACAAATGGTGCGGGCGTGGCCGAACGGTTACGACGTTGGACTGCATGGTAATCATTGGATAGCCAGCTCCGCGTTGGTTCGAATCCCATCCATAACATACCCCGTTGTTTCCTTACCCCGTCGTTCCTTGAGCAAGAAAGTTTACCCTTCTAGCTCAGTATTTGGGGACCAAGAAGCAGACTCGAAAGTGATTAAACTAAGTTGTAAGAACTAGTTTCACAGTCGAGCTAAAATAAATTAGTATAACAATAATAACCAAAATGGTTATGTTTGCGGCCAAATGTTATTTTACATTACGCTAATGAAAGCTCACGTATGGAATGGTCAATAGTAGAAGAAACGTGATATTTATGGTATTTTAGATTAATATGAAAACAAGCATACATTAGTTTGTTAAACAAAACACTTACTTTAGTCGTTACATAATCATAGCAATAACCCCGAAATTGGATGTCTACGAATTATCTTAGACTAATCAAAACTTATGGCTTTTTATTGTAAATGAAATAGTCTGGCAACATTATAATTGCCTTTATTCACGTATTGTAACAATAACAGTTGACGATGTTTTATTTGCAACGCAAATTGGTTGGAAAATACTGGTTTATATAATAATTGAATGCAAATATATCATTATAACTGACTATCACACGCAACACAACACCAATCGTGTCGATAAATAAATCCGCGCAGGAAATAGTTCCGGTCAAAATCGAACAGCTTCTGATTTCATTCTTATATTGTATTAAGCGTTGCTTGTATACAATGTTTGAGTATTGAACAAATTATAATGCATAAAACCCAGAAAATATTATGTTTTGTAATGATTTATTATAGTTTTCAAATACATAAAGAATGTAAATTGATATCACTGTATACGTTTTTTGTATTGGCGGGCCACTATAAAACAGGCCCCAGTATTAAGACGTATACAGTAAGGGAATTCTACCTTAAAACACTATAAACTTAATTTATCAAGCTGAAACAATTATGACAAGTTGTTCTCATAATAATACATGTATTACATACCGTACAAACGTTATGAAATATTTATGTTTGTATACACCTCCAACATACATGTATTAAATTGCATGTGAATATACAGTACCCACTAAAAGATTGGAGACATTTTTACTTCGCCAGTCTACTTCATAGGTTTTATCAAAACTTGATTACCATCTATCTTAAAATGATTTTTGGTTTAGCTATTTTTTGTTATGATACTATTTGTAGTTGAGCTAGCAACGTAGCTTAAATTCTATGTTATATTTGAAGAATTACACTGAACTTGGTTTTTGCAGGCTTTAAGATAGCCTATCAGATGCTGAATCTTATAAATATGATGCATTCTCAAAATCTGTATTCATTTTATCGCCAACCATATCAAATCTACATAAAATAGTGGTTATCATTGAAATTTAAGAATTTTATTTAATTTTCTCTGTCTCCAAACTTTTGGTGGGTACTATACATATATCTAGATGACAAGTAGAACGTACAAAATATAAAATATACAAATGTGCCTTACCTTGTTTTAGTCAGTGAAGAACTATTTCTTTCATAAAATTATGAAATAATAAAGTTTATTTCATTTACTTTTGTGTACACTTTAATTGCTTTGACTGTTTTGTTGCTTTTGTTGGAAAATAATTTTATTCACTGTTGTATATATTTACTAATATTGGTGTCACTCTCGGTTTTTATCTCGATACGGTAAATCAAACCAGTTATATTGAAATGAACGAACCCTTGCTTTTCAAGGATAATACAAAATAAAATTATTATTTTATTAATACAGTTTGTTTTGATTTAACAGTACATCGACTCACATAGAAATGCCACAATAATGTCGACATTTGATATATAGTTTAATATACATCACTTTCTTATATTCTATATTATTAAAAAAATTGTATTATAGTATAAATAATCCAATCTTTATTGCCCACGTATTGTTGACTATTGTCTAATATTATCAATAACAGGTGCTTTTTATATTTTAATAATAAACTTAGCATCTCAAAACTAATCTTGTTCTAAATGTCATCCATAGAAAAAAATCAAATTTCACAATATTCCAAGTCTGTAGATAAAATCTCAAAAACCCTGTTTGTCTTTTTTCTTTAACTGCTATATATGAAGACTTAGGTCAGTGCTCCGTCATTAACTGCTATAACAACATAAAATTTCATTTTTATAGTTTCTTTACACAATTTTGTCTCCAATTCACCAGTTAGGAATATTTACTCAACGTATTATTAAGTTTCTTAAATAAAATCATCATTCAACTTTTTACTAAACTTTGTTAAAACTACTTATACAATACCTAACATTCGGTTGACAGTTCACTAACAAGGAATCCAGTTTTAGTAAGCGACAGTATATCTATATATAACAATGGTATGTGCAATACAAAACACAATTGTTTGAAGATTACATCTGCTTCTAACCAACTCTCTGTTACTACGTATTATATACAAGTAAAGGCTAGCCTCATATTTTACTCAAGTGAACATTTCTTTGATTAATCCAATAATATGATTTTATCTGAAACCATACACCCAATCTTATTACATTATCGTTGAACACTTAACTAATATTAAACCCCAGTAAAGTATACAGTTAATATTAAATAATTATCGTAATGAAATGAACGTTTTTTTGGTGCTTTTGGGGTAACATTTTTACCGTCATTTAGCGAGTCTCAAGTTGTCCAAATCAAGTTTTCTGGATGGGCCTAGATCTCTTGCTGAAGCAGTTAACATAGTTCTAAACAAATCGCCCCTACCAGTGGCAGAAAACTGATCTACTTGATAAAGAGGATGGTAGAAGATTAGCCGTAAACATATGAGCATGAACAAATTTAGGTCCTACGAAGGTATATACGTATGTCCCGTTCGAACCCATGTCCTCTGGATTCATAGAAACTGGCTTAGTTCACCCGGCATGTATGTATATAGTGGCATCATATAATGCCTCATAATACACCAGTACACCTATTTAATTTACTTTTTAATAGTTTATATATATACGGTCATTGTAAAACGACCTATAATTTATATTCATATAAAATTAAGTTCCGAAGAGGTAAACTGTTTATTTTACAACGAATGGGGTTTAGTGCTTAGGAAGACAAAACGACCCTCCAGAATAGTAAGGTCATAATTGCTACTTACAACCTTATATGACCCATACATATTTGAAATCTGTATGTAAAGGCGCGTCTGATAATATTTACGTCAATTTATTTGCAATGCAATATGTTGACCAAAACATGAAATATTAAAAGGTCGTAAGTAAAACACCCTCTAATTGTTCCGTAAAAGAAGGTCGTATCAGTAAATTTCTAATTATTTATGTTCATGTAAATATTTTTATGCTATACTGACTCAAAATAAGTCAGTAAAGAAAGCATTTTAATTATGACACATGATAAACTTAATAATAATAATAATAATATTGCATTTATAATTTCAACATTTATAGTGCGTACAAAATAACAAATCGTGTTTTGGTAAACATTAAAAAGGAAGCAATCCATTCTAGAGTTAGGCAGTATTGAATTTAAAAGTTGTATAATTAATTTTAACAAAATTAGCCTGGGAGATAAACCACCACCCCTTGGTCAATCATGCTTGTAATGGTACTCCGCTTTACCATTACACCATAAAGACACTCATAAATATATTAAAATTATATATGTTATTGTCATCCTGAGCATCCCATATCGAGGATTAGTTCATAGTATTGTTTATATAAATAGTGTTTTGTTTTTTTTGTACGCACTATATATCACATACGACTTTTTAATGGAAAAACAAATGCAAAACATTGTTGGTAAAAGGTCGTAAGTGACAGTTACGACCTTTCAGACATACAGTTACGACCTTTTAGCCATAAAGAACGTGTACAAAAACGTAGATTTTGTACATTTACACAATAATGATACATAATTAGTTACTCATGGAATATCTAATTGAAAAATTTAGAACCAAATTCTTGAAAATATGTCAGGTTTTAACAGAAATTTTTACACAGTTTTTTCTTGTTTTCTCAAAAACACATTTTTGTAGTTACGACCTTTCTATTCTGGTGGATCGATTTATTGAAGACTATAGTTCTAAGTTCAATATTACAAGCACTCAAAACTACCATATCTAACAATCAATTTGACATAATACATAAAATGTATGTCAAGACAACACTTAAAGAACTGCTTTATGGCTTTATGCAAAGTTTCATTTGTTTGCGTTACTTAAAACAACTAATGCTATCCAAAATAGAACAAAATTTTTGCGAGATTTGTAATTTTATCATTCTCGTTCCCAGAGTCTAGTAGGATTCTCAATGCTAGTATTGAGAATCCTACTAGACTCTGGGAACGAGAATGCAATTTTATGGGCAAAATGGCATTTTGTTCTGATTGAATAAAGATTTCATGCAGTATGGTTCAATTTTCAGGCCTGTTGAAAAGTCTGAAAATCTGTGTTAGAGCAGTGTTGTATGGAGGCTAGGATTAATCGTTTTAAACCACCCTTATGACATTTTTTCACGTTTTTTTTGTGGTAAAACATTCGGAACCCTCTGCCATTTACTACGAATAATCATCCATTCGAGGAATAGTCTAGTTGATCAGAATAGTACATTAAAGTGTCCCAATCGGGTCAACTCGTGTTCCCTCTGTCACCATTAAGTCAAAATGCGATGCGACGATACAAGGGCGCGAAATTACGACCTGATGTCGTGAAACACGAAAGAATGGTGCAAAATTTTTTTCCACTAATCTTACACATGATGTGGTAGCATCAACGTATTACTACCAGTGATTGGATTGACATCGTAAAATGTGAGAGGAAAGTCGTACGCTAATTGGCATATTTTCAAAATAAGAACTTTTTTGTTTCCTTGTTTGTTTCGTTATTGGTGCGTGGTATTTGATAGTGTAAACTGTGATATTTAAATGCGACCACTTTCAAAGCTAAATACATTTCAAATTGTTTTTCAACAGAAAGGAGAAACTTTAGGCAGACTCTACGCATTACTACAAATTTAGTTGCGGTGTTGACAGAAGAAATTGTCGTTTTTAGCGATGACAGTTGTCGTTATAGTTGAGATAATATAAACTTTAGTATGTCTGATATTGCGTGGAAGACGTTAATTGAGGGGGATCAATGATTCTAATATGACTCAATGGCATTATGATTTTACGTTACTTCCTACGAATCTACATTAAAACTGTAATTCAAATTTATGTCCACGACAGAATGAACATTCTAACGGAGTAATGATATATTTATTCAATTATTACATTTAGAAGACATATATTTATTACTTCGACAGAATTTCTCTGCTGACTTTATGTTTAAATTCAACCTCATAAAAAGAAAACTGCGCATTGTAAAATGCTGAACATAGACTTATAAATCCAGTGATTAAGAGATGACAATATTATTCAACGCAGCATTATTTAAGAATGACGTTAAATGTATAAATTTGAGTTAAAGGTTTAATGAGGGTCCGTCCGCTCCATTAGGAATAATAATTGAAAAATTATAGAAAAAAATCAATTCAGTTCAGTTCAGTTCAGTTCAGTTCAGTTCTGTTCTGTTCTGTTCTGTTCTGTTCTGTTCTGTTCTGTTGTGTTCTGCCCTGCCGTCCTGTCCTGTCCATCCTGTCCTACTTTATCTGATCCTGCCTGACAAGTTCAGTTAAGCCCAGCCCAGCTCACTTCTACCCAGCCAAACCCAGCCCAGCCTTGATCAACCCAGCCAACTCAACCAAGCTAAGCTCATCCAAGCCAAGTTTATCCCAGTCCTTCCCAGCCTAGCCTAGTCCTGTACGTAGGCACAGTCTAGCTCAGCCTAGTACAGCCTGGCCCAGTTATGTTCTTATCATCTCAATCTCCGTAAACAGATATCCTGTAGAGCGTTGTCGTGCACGATCTCTACTGTCTCCGTGGAAGGTCACGTCGAGATGAACTTTGTGTCGACCAATCAATGCGAAGCTTTCATCTAGACAAAAAACTATTAATCACATTTTGATTTCGTAATTTCTATTTTTAGAACAAGGTTTGCATGCTAATTTAACAGCGGTATTATTCACAGTCTGCGATTGGGCGGCTCATTTCAAATTGCGTGACGTAGACGATGTAAACAAGTTACGTATCATAACAATTTCGTCATGAATATTATGATGAGAAAAGGTCACCTGAACATGACCTTCGTTTGGAAAAGGCCAGATCTAAATTAGCGAGTAGGCGAGCGGAAAAGTTTAGATCGGGTTTTAATCAGATTGTTATCATCTGTATTTACCATTTTCTGCTCTACTCTGTTGTGTTCTTATTGAGGTGACAAATTGTCATTTACAACATATGTCAGTCTCTCAGATATTTAAAACCTTACAAATCTTTTTGTTAATGGTTGTCATGTCAACAAGTTGACTTCTATATGATATTATATAGTTTATATAGCGTTATTATATTAAAATGAATATTGTAATGATACAAATTTATCATGTGAACGTAACAGTTCATTGACTGCTGTCCTTATACGTTTTATTTTCTTCTCGTATATCAGGGAGTTTCAAGGTTACCTATCCAGACTGGGGTGTGTTTTTTATAACACGAATCCGAATCTGGATTACCGATCCTGATTGTGATTCAGGTGGTTTTTTTTAATAGAATCATGAACATGTTCCCAAATCATACTAATCAAGCTCCAATCAAAGATGGCGGATCTGAGACACTGACAGCATTCGGAACTACCTCGGCAATCTTTTACGTAGATAAACATAGACGTAGAATGTATTATATATAATTCTACGTCATTGTAGATAAACACATATCTTCGTAGATGATCGCCGAGGTTGTTCCGAATGCACCGACAGCAGAGCCTTCGCATGTTGACACCATAAGGGTCCGTCAAAAATCCTCGGAAAACCCCAAAGAACTTAAAATCCCAAATGAAACCCCTAAGAACTATAAAACCCCCAAATAAAGCGTAGAAAACTCTTTAAATCCAATGATTAACTCTAGAGTCGCATTAAAAAACAAATATTGCTAAATTTTGTAATTATGCGAAGTAGGTTTAAAAGAATGAAGATAAAATATTGACTGTGAGCCAGAAAACTCATTTTTTGTGATTCATTTTTCACGGACAGGCGGATCGGCTCTGGAACTCAAGGAACTGCCAGGCACTCGCAATAAGTATTTTCTTTTCTGCCACAGAAATGTTAGTAGCCATATTTAAACAATAAGCCAAATAAAGATGTTTTAATAACATCAATATCATGATTAAGATTGTATGCTTAATCAGAATCATGATTTCAGAAATAAAACACACCCCAGATATGAGAACATCGTATATCAGGAAGTTTCAAGGTTACCTATCTAGATATGAGAACATTGTTTATCACATGATATGTGAGAAAACGGTACTGGCGAGTATATCCTTATGATTGTAAAAATTAAAGACGAAAAAGCCAACTCCAAATAATGTGATAGTCGAAGACGACTAATGACAATCATATACGATTGACGGCGACCGAAACTGACACTTCGCAATCGCAAATAGTTTACACTATACTATACAGTATAAAAGACACACGATTGTTGCCGAAGAGACGACTCAATTGAAAATGAGGCACATGAAAGTCGCAATCGGAGCACACCACAATTGTTAACGGTATGCAACAACAAACCTATTATTTGGCGTGAAATTGTTAATTTCCACAGACTTTTAGAATACATTCTGCTATTTTTGCAGAATATTTATATCGCTTGCTTAAAAGAGGTCATAAGAATAGTGTCATACAGCTATACATGTTGCTTTGTAAGGCCTTGTTTGTAGGTCATGTGCAATTGCAACAATTTTAAAACATTTTACACACAGAAGAATGCATCCTTTAAATCAAACGCCTCGCAGCTGTCAATTCCTAATATGGAACTACCAATACGTGAAGTAAGCACTATTACTCGTATTTTACAACTCTCCGTTGTAAATAGGAAACGTCTTAGGTTCTTGTTTTCGTTATTTGTTGGTGGTGTTCTTTAATAACAAGTTTAAAAAATCAAAACAAATCTCCATCTTAGCTTTTTTGACTGTGTGGTTTGTAAGCTCTGTGTGTTTATAACTGTAGCCGTTTTTATGTTTGAGGACTTAATACAATAAAGTCCCACTATTAGGACCATCAAACATTAAAGTCCCACTATTTGGACCATCAAACATTAAAGTCCCACTATTAGGACCATCAAACAGTAAAGTCCCACTATTAGGACCATTATACAGTAAAGTCCCACTATTAGAACCATCAAACAGTAAAGTCCCACTATTAGGACCATCAAACAGTAAAGTCCCACTATTAGGACCATCAAACAGTAAAGTCCCACTATTAGGACCATTAAACAGTAAAGTCCGACTATTAGGACCATCAAGCAGTAAAGTCACACTATTAGGACCATCAAGCAGTAACGTCACACTATTAGGACCATCAAGCAGTAAAGTCACACTATTAGGACCATCAAGCAGTAACGTCACACTATTAGGACCATCAAAATGAATGGTCCTAATAGCAGAACGGTCTTATTGTAGGGACAATTTCTTATCAAGTTAAGTACATGTATTTGGACTTAAAAATCGTCAAATATTGCGTGATTTTGCAATAACCAGTGTGGTCCTTTTAACGGAACTTTTCAGTATAAAAATGTTACAGATGCCGTTTCTTACGACAAGTCATAGAACATATCTGTTCTAACATTTGATAACATCATTTATTTTTTTGTTAATACTCTCAACCTTGAGTGGGATGATTACTAGAGATGATTTACTGTTGATATTAGTAAAAGATGAAATGTAAAGCTTCAAAGACTAATTGCTATCGATATTCCTTCCAGAAATAGGGACAAAATAATGAACTCTTGAATTTCTAGTTCTTATAACTGCTGATATAAATAATTATGGTGAAGTTCTCTAATAAACCAAGTTAATCATCTTGGCTTTTCTATGTCTTTGTAAGGGTTTTCTAAAAAACTGTCACAAAATAGCAAACATCTCAGAGGATGTCAGTTTCAGAGGTGGATCCTGGATTTTTTTCTATTGGGGTCCAAACTGTTTCTGGGGGGATTCAAACTTTTTCTAGGGGGTCCAAGCTTTCGAACCACAACCACAGTATACACTGTTTGCAGGATAACGCAACATATCAAAAAATAAAAACTACCTATAACCATTTGATCTTTGTCAAGCACAAAGACGAGCGAAGAGAGCTCGAAAAAAATGCTTATGATACTTAAAAAAGGATTTACATTTAAAAAATAAACTCATTTTGGAAATTTCTAGGGGTGTCCGAACCCCCCCTGCCCCCCCCCCCCCCGATTAATCTGCCTTTAAGTTTATTAATGCAATGTATGTGAGACCAAAGTTCTGACGGCACAGATGAACTAGAATTACGTCTTCTGAAAGAAAGAAAACTCGAGTTACAACAGTTTTCCGTTAAGCTCACGATATGTAAAAACGTATTGAATTATAGGCTATCAGAAACAGTAAAACAGAATGTCAATGTCCAAAAAACTCCCTGTCATTCCTATAGTGATTGATGTATATATAATAAAGTATGTAAATATATAATCATATATATCATAATATTCTATAATTGGCCATGAACACTATACATTATGATTTACAGATCTTATCAATCACATAAATCATCACAACTCCAAACGCAAAGGAGAGTATATAAAGAAAATCAATTTAATATTTTCCTGCTTCGATTGATTCTATTACAACCGAAAATGTTGTTTCATGTAAAAAACAAAACTTTAAATATTGACGAATTACATGTCCGCTGTGTCACCATATTAATATCTTGGTCTAAACTAAAACAGAACAGACCATTCCGTGTGCGACCATTTTTATTTGAATAACAATACATTTACCCACAAATATAAGCATGTGCTCTTTTGTTTAAACCTTGTTTGTGGGACAAAATGTAACTGTTAACCTTTGTTAAATATGCTAATAGGTAAGGTAATGGAAAAGGTTCATTACATGGCTCTAATGAACAAAACTGAGCCAGTCCGATTCAAATTAATGCAAAGTCTTATGCGGATTGCTTCGGTGGTATCATTATAATCTCATTCTGAGACAGTGAGCACCCTAAGCACTCCTATGAAATAAATCAAATTTCAGAGTAAGTTCAGTTTTTACACGAGTGTAGGGCTATGATCAGCTTCTTAACTATTTCAGTAGCACCGTTCAATCAGTACTGTCAGTACTTTGATTTCCATGCAAACAGTGCATTTTATGATTTATACGACATTCTTAAGATGCGATACGCTCTTATTACTTAAGTGCATAAACCATGGATAACATTAAAACATAAAATACAGCTCTATCTCTTTATGTTTAAGTGGTTTCCATTTATAAGTCTGAAATACCGACTATTAGAAATTTCCAACTGTCAAATGCATGGTAATTGTGAAGAAAACACACGAAGAAGCACAACTCATCCCAGTATTCGTCGATTTGGTACGCACAGAATATAATGCGGCGTATAAAGACAAAATCGTTGTATATTTTAGGGTTTTTTGTGCACAAAATGGTCATTTTCAATGATACTTGATTGTATACTTCAGTCTGCAGACAGTTATCATTATCCATGAATGTAACCAATAAATGCTGATACAGACACAATTATATTACTTAATATAAACGTCTCGACATAAATTCAGTTGCTTTCATATTGTATAAAGACTTCAACAATAGACACTTACCAACTTACAAACTGCTTTGATTGGTATGTTATTACTTTTTATGTGCACGCAGAAATATTTTCACTGTAACACCATGCCATCAATATCTGTCTGGATTGTTGAAATGCATTCATTCAACAACAATAGATCGAAGCATTTATAGAAGACATTAACAGACAATTTGGTAAAATACTAATGCAGGACTCATACAAAATAATAATACCATATTATTTGACTATGGCATGTATCCTGTGTCATTGTGTTTGCTTATTCTCGCTTTTACTCTTTTGGTCAACAAAATAGGATATCGATACGTTGTTTATACAGGAGGTCAGAGAGATATGGAGCATGAATAAATTCACATTCATAGCTCATACGGATACCCCGCTGTTCATCCCGATCCAGCAAAAAGTTACTTAAACAATTTCCGTTTAAATCCGAAAAACTGTAACACATTTCCGGATTATATTTTCAAACCAGCTGGAAGTCTCTCCGACAATCGTCGTAGAAGTCCGTAAAAATTGTCATCAATTTAAAATTTACGGATCCTAATCCCCAACTAGCACGAAGTCACTCCGACAGTGCCCGTAGAAATCCGTTAAAATCAGTATGATATAATGGGCTAATGGTAACATGAAACTTAAATGCATTATTTGCATTCCTTATTCACCTGTGTTGATAAATATAGATAATAACATTCTTGTCTGACAGATATATGTATATTGTACATATATAAAGCAATTGTTAAGATCCAGGCTCTTTAGTACAGTTTATCTGGCACTAAATTGGCAAGCTTTTTCACAAACATTAGTACAACGCGCTATATAATAAGTCAATTTCTAGATCTGCATATGAAATGTGACCCGACAGTTTAAATTGAAGAATGTTCTAGTTGGTGTCAGATCATTTATATTAAACCGTTTTTTTTAATTTCAAGGCTGCCTTCTAAACTGCACTTGGTAAACTCTTTTGAAAACGCACTGAACGTACTTGTGTCCTTAGTTAAGTGCTTATGAACTTGTTTCATTCGGACAGAAGTTTTGAGAACAGACCATTGGTATGAAACTGGCGGTCTGTTCTGGTTGTCAATGGTGACATGGTATTATTTTCATGAGGTTTTAACTGGAACGGTCGTGATAAAGCTAGGTTCCAAGTGCCGTCGGGTTCGAAGTGCAAACGATTTTGTTGAAGTTCTTACCAATCTAGCTGGTATGTTTATCTGTGAATGACCATCTACGTTGGAGGGTATACCACTCAAAAGGCCACACAGCCGTTTCATTTAGCATGAAACTTTATCCTATATGCTTTAGCTAGGAACTTGCGGTCAGTGAACCAAGCTAAAGATTAATAAGAATGGTTGCACAACTGAGCTTAATGAGTTAAATGTTTTTAAACTGTATATTTGAATGATGATTGTTGCAGTAATTATGGTTCTATCCAGGACTCTAAGTAAAGGTTTTTTTCTAGAAGAAAAGACTTTGTTCGTATAATTAGTAGAACAAAGTTTACATTTATTTTACAGAAAAAAATACAATGCAGTTAATTAAAATGTTTTCTGTACAGTAAAGCTTCGTTATAAAGACCACCTTGGGTACTGCAAAATTATGGGATTTTTGACGATGCTAAAGTTGAGAAGAAAAAGTTCATTTTTTGTTCGCTTAGAAAGCACTTCTAAATTTCATTTGCTTATCGCCCCCTTAACGCAAAAACGTGCTATATTGTTCTTTAATCTTATATAAGGTGGTACCTTTTTGCTTAAAAGGGACGCTTTATTCGTAGCCTTTGCAGCGTACAACCCGTCCTTTATCGCAAACGTTCGCCCAACTCCAGAACGTTCGCTAAAGTCAAGGAACGCAGCAAAGGGATGATGATTATCCGTAGGTATGTGACCATGATGTAACACATGTTACTGTAGGCCTACATTAGATACCAGAACTTAACAATAATGTAATAACAGAGTAAACTTTTAGATAAATCTTCATAACAAAAAAAACATGATCTGTTTATCGTCATGGATTAAAGTATTTATTATATACGAAGTTTCACAGGTCTTATCGTCAGAAATATGCATTGTTAATATAATGAAGTTTTAATTAATTTTTAATGAGTTTTCAGATCAGGTAACGACCAACAAAGGGCTACTGATATTACTAAATGATTATCATAATTATTTGATTAAGTAATTATTGAATTTAGGTATAGATAAATATTTAATCTGATGTAATATGTCAAGAGACCAGATTAATAAATATTTTACGATAATTTAGTAATACGGATCGAAGGATTTACAATGAAAATTAGTCGTAAGACATTTGATAGCACGTGCTCTCGCAGACGTAGTATAGACTAATATGTGACGGTTTTACCGAAAAAAAAATTCGCGTCAATTTTCGAAAGTTCTAGAATAATACGGCTTAAACAGAAAACTACCCGACATTTCATATAATTTTGTTTTCTGTGGATTGTGTAAAGCATTATCAAAGTAAAATATGTACAAAAAGTATTTAAAATACGGCAAATATTAACATATTAAGCACTCAAAGTGGCAAAATGATTGTGCTCTACGTATTCCCCATATAACCGTAGTATATGACGCCACGACGTCAAAATAATACTTCTTTGTGCTGTCCATCATAGGGGTTAACTAGTACGGTACGAGGCTAAAATACAACAGAAACGGATGTTGATTGAAAATGGGCATTTATTTTTAAATGCCAAAATCAAAATTTGCAAGACATATATAAGCCGAAATGGCAACTTTTACGCTACAGATCAGTCTTCATACGATAAATGTTCAAAAATTTCATTCAAGTCGGCCGACTTACACTTTTTAGGAATAAGGTTTTCAGGTGTCTTAAAGGGATGCTCCTATTAAACGATGATTGCGCCTCAGTTCAAACTCGTTCATTTATGAACAGTTCCAAATGCTCATTGATTGAACTGATGCATAATCATCGACAGAAATTAAATACATACACAATAAAGACCACGTAAAGATCACATAAATTTATAAACAAGTTTATGGTGACATGTACTTTATGGATAGGCAAATCTAGACATAACTGATGCAAAGTAAGTTCAAGGTCTTACATAGTAAGGCAATCTGATTAAAACCCGATCTAAAGTTTTCCGCTCGCCTACTCGCTAATTTAGATCTGGCCTTTTCCAAACGAAGGTCACGTGACCTTTTCTCATCATAATATTCATGACGAAATTGTTATGATACGTAACATGTTTACAACGTCTACGTCACGCAATTTGAAATGAGCCGTCCAATTGCAGACTGTGAATTATGCCGCTGTTAAATTAGCTTGCAAACCTTGGTCTAAAAAAGAAATTACGAAATCAAAATGTTATTAATAGTGTTTCGTCTAGATGAAAGCTACGCATTGATTGGTCGACACAAAGTTCATCTCGACGTGACCTTCCACGGGGACAGTAGAGATCCTGTACGACAATGCTCTACAGGATCTCTGTTTACGGAGATTGGTAGTAAGTATAATAAGAGTTGGCTTATCCGAGTTACCGACCTTCCTAAAGGTTGAAATGGGCAACTCACGTAACAAGTTAAAACTTGATAAGCCTCATAACATAATGATATTAATAACAGAGTTGGCAACAATTATCACACATTAATTGTTACAGAATTGTCACATATTCGTACACATCATTCATTTAATAAATTCAAAAGTTGCCGCAAATGTTCACAGAGTTGGCCTCATGGCCACGCATGTATATTCAATAAACAGTTTGCAACATTAAATACATGTAGTTCAACTGTTCACTTTTCTTAAATGAGTTGCCACATATATTCACATACGTCAAGCATACCATATATTCACATTCATCAGGCATACCAAGTACTCCCATCTCAAAGTTGAAAAACTACTTGAACATAACTCAGTGCCAAAAAAGCTTGTGACTGAAATTATAAAATTACAAACATATCATTTGTTCTTATTACAATACATGTATGTAACAGCATATTAATAACATGGGCTTGGGGTGATAGCATGTAAAAAATAAGATGGCTCGTACATAACTTTAAATACCGGTTAAGAGAAAATAAACTGTCAGAATTTGTATTAACCAGTATATCGGTTAACCGTTACACCCCTATCAAACACTATCTTGATTTTATCGTTTAATTTAAAAGCAGGACGGTATCTTTAATATGTAATAAAAATAATTGGCACGATAAACACTTTAATTTATTTATGTACAGATCACAGGCTTTATAAGTTTATACAAAAATAAATTATTCTGATTATAACGTAAACACGTAATTTAAAATCAATTAAAATGGTGTTAGGTTTGCTGATTGCACGATGGTTTTATTTTTGGAAACGTGATAATATCGTTTTATAGACCTTGTAAGATGACTCAAGTTTCTGTCTTGAATACGATTCTTGTACCTACAAGAAACAGTCACTATTGTCAAAGATTTGTATAAAAACGTATTGGTTATCAGATCATATCTAACCATGCAAAAATTCAATAGAAAATGTTTTAATTCCCAGAAGAAACCGCTTGGTGCTAGATAATGCACGATCAAGAATTGGATCAAAAACAATCAATTGTACAAGTTATGGCTCATAATCAAAACACATCTAAAATTAAGCATCATAAAGCATTATTTCCTCGGGTATAACTGTTGGTTTTTTTTTCAATAATGAAAATCAATTAATTATTTAGACGTTTTACGGGATATATAATCACGAGGGGTGTAATTGCTACCCATTGGAATAAACGTAATAACAACTGCCAATAGAGTTCAACTATTTATTTAATTTGTTTGGTGATTGATGGTGATGACACAAAAATTATATACATGAAGCTTCAAGTAGGTGTTTGGAAAGTTGCCTGAAATACAAAAATAAAACCTAGCTAAGAATAATATTTACACAAAAAACTAAATCCTAAAATCATTATAAAAATAACAATAAGTAACTATAAGAATAACCATTTTAGAGTGACAAAGAACGAATGGACTTGGGTACGAATCAAAAGTTCGGGAAACACTGCACGGTGAGATGCGAAGAACTGCTTATATATATGGGAAAAATATACATCAAATGAAAGTAACAGTTGAAATAAATAATTTAAGACAAAAAAACTTGCACTGATGGGGCTACAGGATTACAATATTTTTAATTTTAGATTCTTACAGAGTGGTAGTCCTAAATATAAGACCCTACATAACTATTTTATTATACGGACGTTCTTCTGTTACAATGTATGTAGGGTCTTAACGGATTGCTTCAAAAACGCATCGCAAAATATTTTTTTCAAAAAGTAAATGAATGTGGGTCAAATTAGCACCAATCGATAGATAAAAGTTTACTTTTATTCTTTCCAAAAAGCAAATGATAGTAATCAGGTTTTTCGCTTACAAAAACCCTTATAACTTTTCCTGCTATCCAGGGTTGTCGCCGCTCACCTCCATTTTGAACTGAATTCGTGCCGGTAAATAAAGTTTCGCTTCGCTTAAACGAAATTTTTTTCTCTCCAGAGTAGTCGTTCTTACTGCCAACAGTCAATAGTATACACGGAACGGTCCGGATACTGGCTTTTATACCTAATGTATTCGTTCAAAATCAATTCTTACAAATGACGTGACCCAATTTAAATTCGGATTGCCTTGGCTATTATTGCAGGGTTATTGGGACAAACTGAAAGTACTCGTCACTGTAGGATTTTAAATTGGTTAATTGACTGTCTAAGGTTAGAATTTGAAATAATTATACTTTAATCATGTGTATTTTTCATTTATCTTTCCATTGGAGTGTAGTTTTATTGCAATTTTTTCGAATTTAAACGAGTAGAACGTTCAGACCTGAATCGATGTCTGTACACTAAAATTTTTGCTATGAGTTTTTGAAGCAATCGGTTAACCCTACGTAACAAAAAAAGGTCCAAATGATAAAAAAGTGACGTAGGGTCTAATATTTAAGACTAACAGAGTGGGAATCGTCACTCGAATGTGTGCGTTAATACGATAGTCATATTGAGCTAAAGCGCAGTAAGTAAGGAAAAGAAAAGAACAGAAAGATTACTAATTCAAGGAAACAGCATTGATGGACCCATTGGTTACAGCACGAAGGGTCATTTTAAAGTGCTTATTACCAAGTAACACAGTAAACGCTTATTTTCAATAAACGAAAATAGGCGAACTGCAATGAGAACTATATAAACGTCAAATGTCAGAAATTACTGAAGTCGCGTGAAACCATGCAGGACTGTCTATCGTTTTGAGGCCAGCTTATTCGTCAAATGTTCATCACAACGCACATTGTTGTGTATATGTCTATAATTCAATGTTTAAGTAACGAAAATTTCGATAGACAATTTCGTTAGTTGCTTACGAATACAAATATTTCAAAATCAGCGAATTTAGGACATTTCTTATAATTATTGCTACAACTTAGTTCAGTATGATTATTTCTCAACACGAAACACGTGAAGTATGACAGTAACCACAACAGTCAATCGTACAATAAAAGAAAGATGTAGACATACACTCAGTGCCCTTTTTAAGCCCTCCCTCACCCCCCTCACCAGTCAGTAGACTATATACATCCATGAATACAATAAAAGAGTGAATATATACATTTATGTAGGAACTAACTTTCGCATAAAAAAGGTTCAAAGTAAGGAATAAAGTAGAACACAGAATTTCATGTACATGTATATTTTATTGTCTATGAATGATATTGTTTCGCTCTCTAATATACTGATGATTATCCTTATATTTCTTATTATCTATTATTTTATAGAGTATTGATTACTACATGTGAGGAATATTTAATTTATTGTTGTTCTTCTGTATCTCGATACATCTGTCAATGAAACAGGTCGCTCTTGTTAGGTAAGAGGTAAATAGGAGGGTTTGATGAATGGCGGATTCAAATCTTGTCGATCTTTTTTAGATTTTCCTTCGTATATCAACACTTAACGTGTAGACTTTTCATCGTAGTGTATATAACAACCTTCCTCGGCCGGTAATTGAACTCAAAATCTGAAAACTAAGACAAAGCTGTCCTGTAATACTCTAATTTATGGCTACTGATTTAACGTCATAAGCGACATTCCAAACTAACGCTCTGTATCTTTACCTGTGCCGAAAACAACGGTATCACAAACAGGGGAGGCAACTTACCTATTGGACTTAAAATCAGTTTGGTAGTTACGTCCCTTTGTTATTGTTGAACGCAATGATAATTGCCCTAGCAATAAACATTGCTATCCATTAATTAGAAACACCATTTAATGACTGATTTAAACACTATTGATCCTGTTATTTCTAAACATCATCTTCAAGTATTTAAACAAAGCCTGTCATTAGGGACTAATCAAATCACAGTTAACTTGTTCTACAAATAAAATACAGCCTGGGGAGTCAAATCTTGCATGTAAATTGAACGTAAATTGATGTACATGTATATTTAATATAAGACCAAAAAGGCAATAATTGTCACAGATTTATAAATAGCTACAAATTTAAAGCGATATATATTGTAAAATCGATCAAGTTTGATGTATTGTACAAAACACCTTAAGTAATGGTGTTTTAAAGGGTTCAAGATATATGAAAACGTTTTACTTTTGAATTGTTGTTAAGCAGAACACAGTGGTATGTATTTATGTAGGTTTTTATTTGTAATTAATTTCTTTCAATACAAATGATAGTTGGTCTCGCGCTTGCCTATGTTTTACCACTGAAGGACAATCAAAGAATGGAATAGTTTATACAACCAGACACAATGTCAGTAGATTCAGTTCAGGCATTCAACGCCAGCCTTGCCAACAACTTCCTCTAACTCTATAAGTTTGTATTTAACCAGCAATGTACATATTTCTCACTTTTTTCCTTCTTCCTTCTTTTACTCTTCATAAGCGATAGATGTAGTTGTTGTCTTCGAATAAATCCGAGTGTTCGAATGAGTTAAATACTTCACATTCAAGATTGCTTTTCATAGAGTTGGGGGGGGGGGGTTGTCTTACTTACTCTACAGTTTGTGATATACACCTTTATAAGCTCTCCCTTTGATAATATGCTGAAGTTTTTAGCTAAAAGTTAAATGGTTTTGTTTTTCTATCAATATTTAAAACTTGAGAATGCGAATATAAATACTTTTGGACTGACCGGAGTTCGCTTTAACTAATCGGTCATTTTCAGTAGAAATCCTAACATTGAGATTTTTTGTTACAGAATATTTTAATATTTTGCGCTTTGGAAAAACTGCAAGAAATCTGATGAGTTATTACTATAGTAATCTCAGGCCTAGAAACATCGATAATGCTCTAAATAAGCGAATTAAGCAAGGATCAGTCGGTCTGGACATTAACCCTTGAAATTAGCAAATATGCACTAATAAAGTAAGCGTACATTTCTATGATTGCTACGAGCATATATCCAAATCCGTAGTACTCCAGAGCCGAAGTGATCAAGTCAATGCAGCTGTAGTCTGTCCCATACCAGGTTAAGAAGTACAGAGGGGTCATCACTGCAACTCCTGACGTAAGAAGCGCAGCCAGCAGAAGAAGGAAGAACTTTCAACAATGTGTACTCTAGACACTTAACTTTTGAAGTTAAGTTCTGGCCGGGGTCTGCACATAATGCATCCTTATCCATGGAGTGGACGGACCCCGGTGAAAAACTAAACCTCAAACATCATCATCATCGAAGTCATTGTCAGCAGCTCATTATTGATGTATCCAGATTACAACAAAATAATAATGAAACATATAAAATTAACAAAGAGAAGAAATATTATACATGTATGTCAATAGGGCATTGTAAACAGAATTGTATATCACTTGAATGTGTCTGTAGTCGTAAAAGGGCACTAGGTAGGTCATTCTAACATTTTTATAAACATACCTTTAATACCACAAATAATGACTTTTCAAGTGTTAAGGCGAGTAAAAAAATATGTCAAGTTATCTTTGAAGTGTTTAAATATTTTATATATAGCACGAATACAACCATAAAAAAGAAACAACAAAAGTAAAAACATTATATAAAAATTGTAACACAGCGTTTCACATCAAACATGTTCTAACATCATAGCATCGTGTTCTAACTCGTCAAACTACATTATTAATCTACAAATAAATACATGTAATGCTGAGCTGAGCAAATAAAACTGTCCACAAAGTATACGTGGACAGTTTTATTTGTACTTGTAATAATTCGAATACAAATTTTTAGTTAAGCTCTTCTTATTAAGAAAACGGTTTAGTGTATTTTGTTTGCCATGCAAACAATAGGTTAAAAGTGTATTGCAAATTTACAATTGTATACATTTAAATACGTTATACACGTATACTTATCATTCTTTATTTTACAATTGTTCTATATTTTGTCGCTAAAGATAAAAGTGACCATCGAGGCAAATAATCCACAATGTTTAACAGATAATATGAGATATTATATTTGTAACATATATATCTGTCTGATATGATTTAGAATGAACACAATATATCTGGTGTATTATATGTAAATATCCAACTTCAGTTTCATGTTACCAACATATTTTTCGTGTATTAAAATACTTTACAGATAAAAAAGGATGTATTTATACGAGTATAAAGCAACAGGGAATATGAAACAGGTAATACTATATGACTTATATTTTTACTTTTTTATGCATTGTTAAAACTATGTTTCATCAGAGTTAGCTTATCAGTAATTCTAAATACATATAATCAGCGTACTTTCAGTGTTTAATTTCCAATGTTTTTTTTTAATATCTATAACTATAACTCTTAAATAATATAGTAGCTACGTGACTTTATCTTATATTGAAAATGGTCTCAATTATAGAGTACTTTCATTTCTATTTTTTTTGATTTTGGTATATATGTACATGTATGGGTATTTTTTTTAATGAAAAGGGCGGTAAAACACGAAAGTGGTTCTTTGGTGTTCCACGCACGGGGTCTGACTCTTATTCTTTAGGATGATTCAGCTGGAGATTTGTTTTTGCTACGGGTGTTAAACACCAAAAATATTATTTTGAACTCAATTCATTTCAACGTTGATGGTTAGTAAAACTATTTATTTAGTTTCTACGCTCAATAAACGCTGGGCCCTGAGCTAATATACAATATTCTTATCTTAATTAGCACACGTTATGGTCCTATTTGCAATAATTAGAAATGATTTTTGCGAATATGTACTGGAAACCTCCCCTTTTAGGACCATCAGAACCTTATACAGCGGAATGATTATAGTATCTATAGGAACAATTTTCTCTTTGAACAAATTAAGCATTTGGAACTGAAAAACCCAAGGTCGCATTTAGCAAGGGGATATTTATAGAGAAACTTAGCTTTATCTGCTATATAATTATATTACATTAATAACATTTCCATCAATAAATCATCCATTCAACGGTGTTTTCGTGCAATTTACTGTTCATGTAAATCAGAACAGTTCAGTATAAAGTTCATCATATGCAAGCAATTATCTCTACTACATAATTATGATGATAACTTTCTGGTGCTACCTGTACACGCTGTTAGGTTATAGAGGTATATATTACATTGTTAGATGTTAGTATACCTATGTGGTTACCATGGCAACACACTTGTATATACAGTATATGTACGTGGTGTTTTATACATCATAGTAATCATAAACAATATAATAATGAGGTGTTTTGGAACTAGTATAGAGGAATTATTTTAGAGGAATACTTTCTGTACAAGGTATTTTGTAGAAATATGTATAATATAAGCATGTCTATGTAAACTTGTCTAATTTCGCTGCAATAACTTATTTTTCAAGACCTATGGTTTTCAATCAACTATTTTTAGGTTCACATACTTCTACTGAGTTTACCTTATCTACGAAAAAGTGTCATTTACTACAAATGATATACTCAATAAAGTAATGATGAATTTTTGTATAGAACAACATTGCAATTAACGTGTAAGCTATGTTCTGTTCTGTATTGAAATGTAGTTAAAACAAAATTAAATTATTGAATTAACAAGTTAAATAAAAATACCTTCATGTATATTTATCATTGATTGCATGATTCTCGTACCCAGAAGCATATAAAGATTTTCTATCTATCTTGATAACCTCTGGGTACGAGAATTCATTCATTGGCACAACCACGGCTCATTTCCATCATTTGCAGTACTTGCTCTTGCTACATTCAAGAAGTATGGAACGCCAAAACTGCCGCATTGTAAGAATAGTGAATAAGAGTGGTCATAACGTGCTGCTGTGTGAATGTTTTATTTGTTAATCTATAGTTTAATGTTCCGCAAACGATGCTTGATTGCATCAACTCGATGGGTCGGTACAAAACTAGTCTAACTACAATTAAATGAAGAAGGATATATACTAGTTTTGCGTAAACTCATCGAATTCGATAACTTAAATGTTAATATCTAAGTCTTCTTAATAGAAAACCAACTCCGAAGTGTTCAAGTGAGTGGTCATTCTCGTTCCCAGTGGTTATCATGATTCAAGATCGAGAATGCTGAAAGCCTCTTGGTAAGAAAACGGTGATAGGGGGAGGGGGGGAGGCTCAAATCTCCGTTATCAAAGTTAATCTCAACATGCTTTGCGTTGGCTTTATAGTTGTCAGGGTCTCAATAAATGGCCATTTTTATGCTAATAAGTCATATTTATGTTTCAGGCATACGATTTCACCATGACAGCCAGTGAAAACTATAGGGATGCATTTTTAGAGACATTGTTTTCCATGCATCAATCTAGTATTCTTACTGACGTCACTATATTGATTGATGACGTAACGATAGATTGTCATAGAAACGTTCTAGCTGCAGCAAGTCCATATTTCAGGTATTATATATTTTGACTTTTTTGGACAAATTGCTTGTCGACTTACTATTAAGTAAAACCCATTATTGAAATTCTTATAATGTAAAAATAACCAGTCGGACCGTACCGTACCGTAACTGTAATCATAGCCCTTATAGCGCTGTCAGACATGGGGCTTTTGTGGAATATATATATGGCTGTATCCAAAAAAAACCGAAAGATGTACGAGGGCCATTCACTTTACAATAGCCAGATTATATATACATGTACTTCTTATCGGCTGCTTGTTAACGCGTAATGCGGACTACATTAATTGCAGTGGTAATTATCCATTTAAATGCGCACGCACAGCCGAATGTAATCGTCCCCGACAAATTTAAATGATGATTTGCCACAGTCCACTACTAAACATGGGGAAACCCCGTGTAAAAATCGGTTCAATACATGTACCATGTGAATATCGTCATGAAAGCACAGTTGCAACTTCCACACTAACAACCCCACAAGTGTAAATAATAAACAAATACGACACTTGTACATGTATATGTTAATGGATTTAAGGTCACTTCAGTATATCATAATAATGGTTAATGCCTTTACATGTCTAAATGGCTAAATGCTGTCAGTTTCATCACATAATAAATCAGACTAACGAAGTGGTCCAGAGTCCACACTGAACACAACATAATTATAATTATAGTAACGTACATGTAGAATAGCTGATACAGATTGACCTGAGACAGATTAATACATAACACCTTTCAATAACTACATTATTTTTAACCGATATTCTATCTAGTAATGAATGAAATTGATATTGAAATTACATTTTTGTCACACCTATACATGTATATATGTTTGTTACCAACAAATGAAATACATAACGTTTAACTTTTTTTCTTCTCGCATTTAGATCTTAAAAAATCGTCAGAATTACACGATTTCGTCTTAACCATTTCTCTATAGCGGAGTTTTACTTTTTATATGTATACATAATGTTCTCGGTCTATTTGAGCAAGGACCCTATATATAGGAGCCATACATTTAGCGTCCATTATGATAGACTAGCCGGGAGAACATTATTATGCGGCATTGACAAATCTCGTTGTTTACTTGAGCAAGAAACCTTGCTCTACCCTTACAAAAATGGTTTTATAAAACGTAAGCTGTGCTTTCTAGAGGTATTTTACTTCATGGGAAGCAATGTTCGTTGATACATCAACACATACAGTTGCATCGTTAACACTTCTTTACGTAATTAGATGATACAATACTTGTTTGTTTCATTTCAGAGCAATGTTCTGTAACCCAGTGAAAGAACGTGACGAGAAAGTGGTACAGATGCATGACGTAGCACCAGATACTATCCAAACTGTGATTGGTTACATGTACACCGGAACTATAATCTTAACCAATGAAAATGCTCAAGACATTTTAATGGCGGCTACAATGCTAGAGCTCACACATTTGATTGAACAATGCGCTAATTACATGATACGTGAAGTATGTATGGACAATTGTATGGAAATGTTTCTTTTTGCTTCACATTTCGCGTGCACGAAGTTAAAACATCACTGCCGGAAGTTTATTCTTGATCATTTCTCAGATTTGATCAAAGATGATAAATTTTACGACATTGGCACGGATGATCTCGAAGACATCATTTCCTGTGACGACATTTCCGTCGAAAATGAAGAAACGGTTTTGGAAGTGATAAAAAAGTGGGTGGAGTTCGGATCATCGCGTGATAAATATTTCCCGCGTCTTTTCCGGCACGTCCGTCTGCCGTTGTTAAATGAGGAGTATTGTAAAAATATAACGACAGCTGATAGTTTGATTAATAAGAACTCAGAATGTATGACTCGATTACGTGAATTTAGTATTTTCAAGGAAAAGGTATTTTTAAAACAAACAGGGGCCGACGTTGATTTAGACAGGTACAATATCAATACGACCCCACGTTATGGAATGTTCAACCGAGCAATGTTGGTGTTTTCTGGAGGCACTATAGAGAAAGGTTGTCGTTCTCTGACCACTTTTGATCCTTCAACTTTCAAAAACTTTACTGGCGTCCAACCTCATCCAACTTTTGACTTTAAGTTTAAAATCGACTATTATCAACTTGTGTCCGCTAACGATCAGTTGTTCTTCCTCGGGGGTATATACTATGATGATCACCATTTTGCTGATCATGGGAAAGCATTGTCAGAGGCATATTGTTATAACATGAAAGCTAATGTTTGGGATAAAATCCAGGACATGATTCATCGACGGTGTTGTTTCTCAGCCACTGCTTTGAACGAGAAAATAATAGTTATAGGAGGCAAATCTATATATCCACGTGGGCCACCATTAGACAACGTTGAATTCTATGACGTTTACAATGACGTATGGAACGCGCTATCACCTGTTCCTATAAGTATATACAATCATGCAGCTTCCGCTACCCATAATGCCGTGTTTGTTTTTGGTGGAAGAGACGAAGATGATGACTATTTGGATACGGTATTACGGTACGACATTCAAACGGATTCCTGGAGTTTAGTTACAACCCAAATGAATAAGCCTCGTTCCCAGTTTTCAGCATTTACGCATAAATCTTTAATTTATTTAGTAGGCGGTGTTACATTACACGAAAATATTCTAACCGTTGCTATATATGATCCACAAAATAATTCATGGTCGTCGGGTAAAACATTCCCTGAAGAAAGAAAGATAACTTCTGCTGCGTTCCATGACGGAACTATTTATGTATGCGGAGGAATTCGACATATGGGCATGCGCGGTAGACCAAATAGAACGGTTGAATCACGTGATTTATTCAAATATGACATTGCAAATAACGTTTGGAGTAAAGTTGTTAAGTTAGTGCAATATGGAAACATTAATTCAGTCACATGTGTGGTACTGAATACTAAATATCTGCAAGAAAGTGATTACATTAGTTGCCAATAATTCTCGACAGTATTTGGCACAGTGCGTACTTTTGATCTATGGAAGACAATACAATTAACACTAAGATATTCCGGCTATGAGTGTTTTATACCTTTTCATATTCCAAACACACTTATACCATTTCTTCTCATGGTATTATCAGTTATAATTCATCATCCATTGATTTATGCTAAAATCGGTTTGTTTTGGAATGCATAATCAATTAATTTCATGATGCTTTTGAAAAAATGTTCCTCTTCCAGGGGCGTTAAAATCGAGATTTACGGTATTTCATACGTTACTTGAATATTTTTCTATTTCAAAGCAGCAGCCAAAATTTGAAGAAAAGAAGTACGTGTTTACATTCTGAAGTTCATGTGATTTCATATACATGTACTATATTTAATTAATATATTCTATTATTGATATTTATTGATTGTTTATCGTTCTTGGTTTTATATTTATTTATATTTTTATTACTGTGTTTTATAATCTATTTATGTTTAGGTTCACTGTGTTATTTTTGTGAATAAAGACATTAAGTTTGAATTGACTTTTAGCTTATAATATACAAAAATATATGACAAAAAGCTTCGTTGTCTGAGAATTTTACCATAGACTGTTTTTGGTTGTTTTGTTTTTATTGGGTTTAACGCCGTAGCAACATAAAGTATAGGTCATATGGCGGCGTCAGTAAACCTACTCACCATTTCTGGAAGACTAAATCTTTGTTTTAAGCTGTTAGTCAGTTAATATATATATTGGCGCATACGTCCTTCAGTGACTTACAACTGTCCTACATGATAAAGTATCAGTGGTGGTGGGGGAAATTGACGAGGAAATGATTTCATGGACAAACTCCACAAAAGTACAAATTGTATGTTCCACCCGGAAATCGAACCCACGATCCCTCGGTTAGTAGACTTGCTCGCAACCAACATAGAAACACCTATACAACTTTACACTTTTGGCTTGAACATTTCTTAAAATGTCTTGCAAGAAAATATTACGTTTACCTTTTTAATGTCTTGCTGTCTGTCATACTAATGATTACTCCTAACACATTAGATTCAAGTACAAATCGAGCAAGGCCAAAAATGCAGGCGAAGTGTTTATTCTACCATGTATTACTGTCAAATACCGGTACTACTGCTTAGTGTATTAACGAGATTTGGCTCTGCCCATCAATATATGTAAACACCTGTCAATGATCATTGAATGATCATAAATACGCGTCAGTTGATTGACAGAACTACTTTTATCGCCTAGAAATTAACTGGGTAGTAAATCAGAGACACATGTATCACTCCGCTGGTTAAACTGGTCAGGCATTTTCAGGGTTGATAGTTTTCGTTTTGTGGTATAACTTAAGCCTTTTGGGGAAATCGCCGAAAGTCTAAAAAATACTGATTATATGTACCTGAATGTACTTCATAATAAATGTATCCAATTTCCCCGACAGACCATGTTTTCCAAAGCAGATCATTACCATATCCATATACTGATGTTCCATAGCAACTACATATGTATACGATAGAAGAGAAATCATGCAATACATGTTTGCATAATCACTTAGATGAAAGATCTACTTGCTTATCATTTGACTGGAAAATAAAACATGGAAATACAGACAAAACTAATCATTTGTGCCTTAAGAATAATGAGCACTCATTATATCAGCAAATTTTAGTTGACCTTGATTTCACTTGAAACATTACAACCCCTATTCAAATGAACCACAGGGAATTGTCATATTACAATGTATATAAACTTTATGTTTGAAAATCAAAGGGAGGTAACATGACAATTCCCTGTGAATGAACTTTATCATAGGTAGCTGCCTGGCTAGCTCAGTTGGTCCCGGGCGGGATATACTTTCGTGGAGCTTGGTCATGAAATCATTTTTACGGCCATTCTCCCTCCTACCAATGATTTTTAATTATGTAGAGCAGTTGTCAGTCACTGACAAAAGTATGTGCTTAGTACTCGGTTAACAGCTAAATCCAGAGATTAGCCCTTCCCGGAGGAGTGAGTAGGTTGACTGGCCGCCGTTATATGACCTTATATGTGTTGCTACGGCGTTAAACCCAACAAATACAAACATATTATTATCATAGGTAAAAAATACTATGATAAAAATTAACATGGGTGAAATGTAAAATGGTTGATAGATTTGGGTTGAAAACACACAGTCAGGGTAAATAACCTCTTAACAATGGTGTTGGTAGTAGTTATACATTTTATGTGGTTGCTCCCCTTTATCCAGACTGGCAACTGGTTTGAACTTTCTTACCAATCTGTTCTGTAGCCATTACATCATTTAAAATGTCTGTGGTTTAAAAAAAGGCCTAAGCCTAGAAATGACAAGACAATAACTTCTATGAATAACATCAATATGTATATTTTTAAAATCACCAGTTTGAAAAGACTTAACGTCATTCATAAATTTCTCAATGTAAAGTTTTTCTTTTAAATGATATTTTTTTATTTTATAAGAAATTATATTGTGTACGTAATTTGCGGTAAATCAGTACCACTAAACACATGAAATATCTCAATAACTATCGGATGAAATCTACTACAGGGAATTGCCATGTTATCCCCCTTTGATTTTTCAAACATACCTTTTACATACATATATAGTTCTACAAGTAAAAAATTGCTGCGAAATGCAGCAATGTGATTGTCACGGCAAACCAAAAAAACAGTTAAGTATAATCTAAAGGTAACTCAAAAAAGCATTATATTGAATTGCCATGTTAACTGTTAAGGTTTTTCAGTAATAAAAAGGTAACTTGTTATAGAACGTTTTCTTGTTCATATGTAACATTCTCATTCCCAGAGCCTAGTAAGATTCTCGATACTAGTTAGATTGAGAATCTTGATAACCTCGGGGTACGAGAATGGTCTGGATCTAGACATTCACTTTATGCCGACATGATATTTGGTTTCAGTTGGATGTATTTCCCGTAATTCATACTTGCATGACGCTTAAATAGATCGGCAAAAGGGAAAGCATACTCTATCACAACTGAAGCTATTTACATGAAATATCCCTTTTGTCCATCAAGTGCCCGTTACTATGCGGATCTGTCCTTACCAATCCGTGTGATTATTGGTTGCCATACGGGATCTGTATAATAAGGGGTGATTGTTGGGTTTCCGGGCAAATTGAAAATCAAAGTACATAAAAAAAGACAGCTACTTCCCAAAAACAAAACATGACGTAACCGGTTTAAGACGTTTGCATAAAGGTGTGTCATAATATTAGATAGTTCGTCCACAGATTAGCCCATACCGAACTGTCCAGAAGCAGTAGGATGTTGATTTGGCTATAAAAAAATATTTGATCTCTGAATGCTGCCAACTCCGTTCTCGAGTGTTACATGCAGGATTAAGTGCACGTCGGAAAGTGATAAAGAAAAAGTTAAAAGATCCTGACAAATAGTTTTGGCAGGCACAGTGAGTAACAGATATCAATCGATTTGCGGGCCTGGATTTTTTTGTTTGTATTGTACAAAATTATAACTGTCATTTATCGATATTTTGTTCGATACGGAAAAGATCGATCCGATATATCTATCGAACCTACAATACCGGCATACGATATATCGAATACTAGTTAAAAGCCCTTGTACTAGGTAATACCTTACGCTCCCCTCGCAGCTCAGTGAAAACATAACATTCATCCACTGCTTTAAAACGTGTTGAATTACAAGTATTAGCATTTCCAAACATGCTTGAAATCGCCATTTAGCCGTGTATACTTCTTAAAGTAAAAACATTCAATCAATATGCGCTAGCGTTTTATACCGTCTCAAGTCTATTTTTAGATTAGAGTGCCCAGCAGCGTGTTCAGTTACCTTGAACGTTCCGTAATGGAAGAATCGCAACAACTTAACCAATAGATAACTCAACCCGAGACAACTAAATCTCCTACTAACGGATTGAGTTGTCCCAACCAGGCACGTAGGAAGCACGTAGGGGGGGGGGGCTAATTTGTTGAGATTTATTTTAAGAAAAAGAAAACATTAACAGTAGTTATGTTTAAGTTCAATTTTACACTGCATTTGAGCATCTTGTTCCATAAAAAGTGTTTGCTATATTGATTTTGCCGAAAAAGCACACATGTATCAATCAATTTAGTGTGACAGATTAAATAAAGATCCTCAATCACTATAACTGCTGAAAATATTGGGGGCTAAGCACGCCCCCTAGCCCCCCCCGGTTCCTACGGGCCTGCCAACTTTGTGTTGAGTACTGCACAGGTTGAGTTGTCTTTGGGTTGAAATCTCCCGTATCCGTAACGTTAGCTAACAGTAGTTACTGAACACGGGGCTGGTAAAAATATGTATGACCAGTGAGTCTATTTATAGAATACCAGGAATTAGCAGGTAACCCGACGAAACATGGCTTCGACGAGTCCATTCACGCACCCCTAATTTGACAACAAACTCCCCGCAGCAGTTATTTCCCTTTATTAAATCAATAACAAAGCGTGACGTAAGTACTGTGAGGAGTTTTGTTGCGGGTACGCAAAAGGATTTAACACTTATCTCAATTCCGAAAAGATGCGCCTATATACAAAAGGCAAGCTATTTCGAATAGAAATCAAAATTTAAAAAAAAATAACATGCCATCAAATATAGAAACTTAGAAATGTAAGGTTCAAAAGACATTTTTACACGTAAAAAAATACACAATCCATTCGAACAAATTAAAAACTGGCGAGCTTTCAAGTGTGTCGAAAGGATTAGCGGAAATGTGTTAATATAAAACGCCGATTTTTCGTGTGTTGCACTTTAAAAATGAGCAGTCTGTCAACTGTTTATTTAAGCATCAAATTCACAGTGAGTTCAAGAGATTTTGTATAAATAAATAGTAATTATGACAATGTTATAATCAGAACAACTTTTTAATCCTCTCGCCAGATTTTCGATTAAAAAATGCATTACCCTTTATGGAAAAGTTTTTTATTTATTCCTTAAAAATCCTAAAAATCAAAATCCAAGAAGGAAAATGGGAAAAATATTGTGAGCAAAGTCTAAGCAAAATCAATGCAATTGTTTTATAGATAACAAGTAAATCTGTGAGCTAATGCTCACTAGTGAAACCCCCGCCAAAATCTAAAAATATGCGACAAACAGGAAGTAGATGAGCAAGGAGCATGAAATCGCTTTACACCACATGGGACTATGGGATGAAGCAATATGCAAAGTATTAGGCTGCTGCATGTTATAGTTGCTGAGAAAAGTGCGACGGAAATTTTTGTAACGGACGGACGGACGGACAAGGGTAAAACAGTATACCCTCTTCTTCTTCGAAGCGGGGGTATAATAACGGTTTTTAGGGGTCCAGGTTTATCACTAACTACCTATACCAAGTGTCAGATGTAGGTTTAGACCTTTTACACAGTTCAAGGTAGGGTTACCCACAAGCAGGTTTATCACTAACTACATATACCAAGTGTCAGATTTATAATACCGTAACAATGAAGATCTTTAAAGTACATAAACTATCTATATTTATAATAATACACCCAATTATCTGAATAATTTTAATTGTCTTCAAAAATAAAATGAAAATTCTGCATTATGGTTATCATACAAACTGAATAAAGCACTAGTTAGTTTTGTAAGAAACTCAGGACAACTGTATGCAAAATTGGATAAAACATAAGAATAATAACTTAACTACCAAAATAGAAATAATTGGTTGACAGCCTGCAAAACCATTCAGACATTCATGTGATGGGTGGGTGCTTGTACCTAAGCTTAATCACATGAACCAACATGCTGGCACGTACTTTCCAGCTGGGCAAGCCTGCAAGCAGACATAAGAATATAACCAACAGCTTATTGTAAAGCTGCATACATGTGGCCTCCATCCAACCCCTTAATAGCCACCCTTCTCCACCACATATTCAACCAGTTTGCATACGAACAATGATTAATCACAAAATAACTAAACTGGAACATTTGTGCAAGATAGTTAATTGCTTGAGTTATTTTTTCATGTAGTTCTCATGTGACTCGTCTCCACCATTGTTGTTGCAGGATATGAAATGAGAAAATAAAAGCACTAATAATAATTAAAGTACTCTGATATAAAACTTAACAGCATCAACAAATCATATTTACATAGTGCAAAAATAAAGTAATACTAACATGCATGAGGAAACAGAAACACATAAATAATTGAAATACATATGATAAAAAAATGAGTCTTGTGGCCCCCATCCAACCCCTTACAGCAACTCCCACCCCCACATTCTATTTAGCAAGTTTGGATACGAACAATAAGTAATCACAAAAAAACTAAACTTGAACATTTGTTCAAGATAGTTAATTGCTTGAGTTGTTTTGTCATGTAGTTCAATGTAAATTTAAGTAATTGTCTAAATTTGTAAAATATGAACCTTAAAATGATGAAAGACTATGTAAACGCATACAGTTAATATAAAGAAACACAAAAACATAAATAATTAATATGAACAAAAAACCTGCAAAACAATAGGTCTTGTGGCCCCCATCCAACCCCTAACAGCAACTCCCTTCCCCACATTCTATTTAGCAAGTTTGGATACGAACAATAAGTAATCACAAAATAACTAAATTGGAACATTTGTTCAAGATAGTTAATTGCTTGAGTTTTTTTTTCATGTAGTTCTCATGTGACTTGTCTCCACCATTGTCCTTGCAGGATATGAAATGAGAAAATGAAAAATTAATTATTAAAGCACTGATGTTGTGATGATCTTGTAGTGATGTAATGATGTTGTGATGATATTGTAGTGATGTAGTGAAGTTGTGATGATATTGTAGTGATGCACTGATGTTGTGATGATATTGTAGTGATGTAGTGATGTTGTGATGATATTGTAGTGATGTGCTGAAGTTGTGATGATCTTGTAGTGATGTAATGATGTTGTGATGATATTGTAGTGATGTGCTGATGTTGTGATGATATTGTAGTGATGTGCTGATGTTATGATGATATTGTAGTGATGTACTGAAGTTGTGATGATCTTGAAGTGATGTAATGATGTTGTGATGATCTTGTAGTGATGTAATGATGTTGTGATGATATTGTAGTGATGTGCTGATGTTGTGATGATATTGTAGTAATGTGCTGATGTTATGATGATATTGTAGTGATGTACTGAAGTTGTGATGATATTGTAGTGATGTAATGATGTTGTGATGATATCGTAGTGATGTAATGATGTTGTGATGATATTGTAGTGATGTGCTGATGTTGTGATGATCTTGTAGTGATGTGCTGATGTTGTGATGATATCGTAGTGATGTAATGATGTTGTGATGATATTGTAGTGATGTGCTGATGTTGTGATGATATCGTAGTGATGTAATGATGTTGTGATGATATTGTAGTGATGTGCTGATGTTGTGATGATCTTGTAGTGATGTAATGATGTTGTGAAGATATTGTAGTGATGTGCTGATGTTGTGATGATATTGTAGTGACATGCTGATGTTGTGATGATATTGTAGTGACATGCTGAAGTTGTGATGATATTGTAGTGACATGCTGATGTTGTGATGATATTGTAGTGATGTAATGATGTTGTGATGATATTGTAGTGATGTGCTGATGTTGTGATGATATTGTAGTGATGTGCTGATGGTTTGATGATCTTGTAGTGATGTGCTGATGGTTTGATGATCTTGTAGTGACGTGCTGATGGTTTGATGATCTTGTAGTGACGTGCTGATGGTTTGATGATCTTGTAGTGACGTACAGATGGTTTGATGATCTTGTAGTGATGTACTGATGGTTTGATGATCTTGTAGCGCTGTACTGATGGTTTGATGATCTTGTGGCGCTGTACTGATGGTTTGATGATCTTGTAGCGCTGTGCTGATGGTTTGATGATCTTGTAGCGCTGTGCTGATGGTTTGATGATCTTGTAGCGCTGTACTGATGGTTTGATGATCTTGTAGTGATGTGCTGATGGTTTGATGATATTGTAGTGATGTAGTGATGTTGTGATGATATTGTAGTGATGTAGTGATGTAATGATGATATTGTAGTGATGTAATGATGTTGTGATGATCTTGTAGTGGCAAGCTGATGTTGTGATGATATTGTAGTGGCAAGCTGATGTTGTGATGATATTGTAGTGATGTGCTGATGGTTTGATGATATTGTAGTGATGTAGTGATGCTGTGATGATATTGTAGTGATGTAGTGATGTAATGATGATATTGTAGTGATGTAGTGATGTTGTGATGATCTTGTAGTGATGTAATGATGATATTGTAGTGATGTAGTGATGTTGTGATGATATTGTAGTGATGTGCTGATGGTTTGATGATATTGTAGTGATGTAGTGATGTTGTGATGATATTGTAGTGATGTAGTGATGTAATGATGATATTGTAGTGATGTAATGATGTTGTGATGATCTTGTAGTGGCAAGCTGATGTTGTGATGATATTGTAGTGGCAAGCTGATGTTGTGATGATATTGTAGTGATGTGCTGATGGTTTGATGATATTGTAGTTATGTACTGATGGTTTGATGATCTTGTAGTGATGTACTGATGGTTTGATGATCTTGTAGTGATGTACTGGTGGTTTGATGATCTTGTAGTGCTGATGTTGTGATGATCTTGTAGTGCTGATGGTTTGATGATCTTGTAGTGCTGATGGTTTGATGATCTTGTAGTGCAGGCTGATGGTTGGATGATCTTGTTGTGCTGTGCTGATGGTTTGATGATCTTGTTGTGCTGTACTGATGGTTTGATGATCTTTTAGCGCTGTACTGATGGTTTGATGATCTTGTAGCGCTGTACTGATGGTTTGATGATCTTGTAGTGCTGTACTGATGGTTTGATGATCTTGTAGCACTGTACTGATGGTTTGATGATCTTGTTGTGCTGTACTGATGGTTTGATGATCTTGTTGTGCTGTACTGATGGTTTGATGATCTTGTTGTGCTGTACTGATGGTTTGATGATAGTGCTGCACTGATGGTTTGATGATCTTGTTGTGCTGTACTGATGGTTTGATGATCTTGTAGCGCTGTACTGATAGTTTGATGATCATGTTGTGCTGTACTGATGGTTTGATGATCTTGTTGTGCTGTACTGATGGTTTGATGATCTTGTTGTGCTGTACTGATGGTTTGATGATCTTGTTGTGCTGTACTGATGGTTTGATGATCTTGTTGTGCTGTACTGATGGTTTGATGATCTTGTTGTGCTGTACTGATGGTCTGATGATCTTGTTGTGCTGTACTGATGGTTTGATGATCTTGTTGTGCTGTACCGATGGTTTGATGATCTTGTTGTGCTGTACTGATGGTTTGATGATCTTGTTGTGCTGTACTGATGGTCTGATGATCATGTTGTGCTGTACTGATGGTTTGGTGATCTTGTTGTGCTGTACTGATGGTTTGATGATCTTGTTGTGCTGTACTGATGGTTTGATGATCTTGTAGCGCTGTGCTGATGGTTTAATGATCTTGTAGCGCTGTACTGATGGTTTGATGATCTTGAAGTGACATGCTGATGGTTTGATGTTCTTGGAGTACTGGTTACATTTTAAACTGTAAAATTGAGAAAAAAGACAAGTTAATAATCTGTCATCATCATCAAACCCTGATAAATACACATTTCCCACATCATGTCAAAATCGAATACTACCTATTCTTAACAGTCATATAGGTAGACCCACTTCGGAGATGGATACATCTATGGAGAACAGAAGTTTTATTTTGTTATGTATTTTTAACCCAGCTCAAAAACATTATAAAAAAAATCTGATTTCATAATGTTGTATTATTGTTTGTTTTTTCTCAACCGTCAAAACATGAATATTTTCACGGTGAATGCGTTTGTTAAAATTATTGTCGTAATACACCCATGAGTTTCCGAAAGTGTGTATTGTGATTGAGTAAAGCTTCTTATGCTGTATGATATGTTTTAGTCAAGATCTTTTTAATAAAAATTAGACCGTAAGTACAAAAACAATGCATTCAGTCACAGTGAAATTATTCAAGATTTGACAGTTGAGAAAAAACGGACAATAGTTGTACTTAAACTATTTCTATGCTTAAAAAATAAACACACATAGAAGGGAACAATTATAGATTCCACTTTAAACAAACTTTTAAGTGCATTGTGGTTTCAGATTAAAATGTATTAAAATATTGACTTTATACTTGAAAATAATGAATGCTCTTAGAATTGTACAAAATAATGTATGTCTTAAAATAATACAAAAATAAATGATGCTTTTACATAAATAAAATATAAATAAAACCTTTAAACATAATACAAAAATAGTTAATGCCTTTTTATATGAAACTAAAATAAATTATGTTTTTTATAAGATCCCTTTAATAAAATTCAGAAATATTTAATGTCTTTGATATGAATCAAAAATAGAAAACGCCTTTTATATATGGTACTAATACGTTGAATGTGTTTTTAAAATATTAAAAAAATAATCTATGTCTTTAATATGATACAAAAATAATGCCTTTAAGCATGATACAAAAATAACATCTGTGTTTTAATATGATACAAAATTAATAAATGTCTTTAATATAATACAAAAATAGTTAATGTCTTTTAATATGATGCAAAATTTTTGTGTGTTTCATGTGATTAAAAAATAATTCATGTCTTTTTAATATGATTAAAACATAATTAATGTCTTTAACATGATACAAAAAGTAAATGCTTCTAGTTTGATACAAAAATAATGTAAGTGTTTTAATATGGTACAAAAATATATATAATGCCTTTTAATACGGTACAAAATTAATTCATGTCTTAATATGATACAAAAATAAATGTCTTTAATATGATGCAAAAGTATGCCTTCAGTCTGATATAAAAATAGTACGATCCAGAGGACCTTGGATCGCTCACAAAAGAACTAGATTCTGAGGGTATCTGACTCACACTATCAAACACTTACATATTTAGCTGTACGAAAACTGTTACCTGAAGGTCACAATCTAACAATGAAAGCTCTATGCCTTTCAGTAGTTGCCAAAACGTTTTTAACATTTTCGGATATAACTCTATATAAATCATGTGACCATTGGGGCAGATCCAATTTTGAACCCTGGTGCATAATTTGAACATTCTATGGATAGGAACTTCAGGGAATGCTACCTGAAACATTTCCCTATATAACTCTATGTAAACCTTGTGACACCTTGGACGGGGCCAATTTTGATCCCAGGGTCATAACTTGAAAACTATTTGTACAGGACCCTAAGATAATGCTATAGGCCTTACAGTTTATGAGAAAGCGGATTTTAACATTTCCTTATGAAACTATATAAATTTTTTGACCTTTGTGTTGGAATTATGACCACACAGGCATGATTTGAACAACTTTGAATAGGAACTTGAGTGCAGGCTACATAACCGTTTGAAATCTCAAGGCCTTACAGTTTTTTAGAAGAAGATCTTTTAACATTTCCTGGTTTAAAGCTATTAACCCTTGGGGCTGGTCAATATTGACCAACAGGACATAATTTGAACAATCTTTGTAGAGGGCCTTAAGGTAATGCTTATGCCAAACTTGGAAAAGTTTTTGAAAAACTTTTCTGAAGAAATTGTTGATGATGGATGGGCACACCCACTAATACACATCTGACAAGACTCCCACAATAGCTCACCTTGAGCACTTTGTGCACTGGTGAGTTAATAAGAAATATTGATAGAAAATTAAAAATCCGCTGGAATTTAAAAAAGGAGGTGTTCGAAAACCTTATCCAGCATTAAAACAATGTCTACCAAGATGGCTGCCAAAAGGTATTCGATCAGTATCTATGACATCACATGGAAAATATGTATAAAAGAATTATGATTAGTACAATACAATACAAAATAATCAAAACACAATACATATAAATATAATTCCTACCAGGTATCTTATATCACAGTATGTTGCAACCTTAGAGAGGAAATAAGAGGGACAGAAAACAGAATAAGAAGTCCATTAGGATAGATATTCAAAAATGCCAAAGCCCTCCCCCCAGCCACTCAGCACAACCAATGCACTAAATAAATCCCCAGTGGACTCGAGCATCAATGCGGTATGTACCGGCCAGGTATACATAAGTTTCCTTTGAGTTGTATGCTGGAGTTACTACCAACACAATCCCGCAATTGTGTGTGTCAGCATTTTTTTTGTCTTCAATTAAGTTTGGGGGATGCAGTTTGTAATGTTTGAAATGCGAGACAGGAGGGGACTAAAGCAAACAATTGGTAATACAGACAAAAAGTGATCACAATTATAAAGCTCACATAAGCATAATGCTCATGTGAGCTAAGGTGGGGTGCACTAAATTCATTCAGAGGAAAATTAGGTTCATAGAACTCTCAAACTTTAATATTCTAAATCTACTCAAACTGAGTGATGTGGTTGTCCAATTACACCTAAACAAACATATTTATTTATTCTCAATGAAATGAAGTGAACTGTGACTAATCTTATCAAGGCTGCTGACTGCACAACATAATTTCAGAAAAATACATTAATACCATCATGCATATCATCACACAGATAAGTCTGTAAGCAAAATGACATGACCATACATTGACTGAAGTTAATGAACTATGTTTATTACATGTAAGTACCATACATTTGAAAAAAGTTGTCTCAAATTGAACTATGTAATGAACAATGCAAACTGATTGACTTCTCAGACACAAATTTTAATCAATAGATTAAAAATGGATAGAAATAAATCATATGAATTTGCATTTTCTGCAATTAGGAACTTTTGTCAGTAATATCTTTCCCTTATAAAATCTGAGGCAATCCAATTGGTAAGTAGGTCCTTACAGTTGGAATCCTCGGATTTTATCATTGAATTCCTATGTAAGGGTAACAAAATATTTCATCAAATATCTTTCTTGTTAATGAAGATATTAACAGAAGTGATGGAATTTAGATAGTTCTTTAACTTAAAAATAATTAGCTTGAATTTCAAAAAAAATAGATAATATACAAAAAAGTTTTCAAGATTAAATTTGGCAAATTAACATTGAAAAGTGAGGGTAAAATCCGAGTAATCCAACTAGTTAGACCTACCTATTTTGAAGAGTATACAAGGGGAAATAACTGACTAAAGTCCCTAATTGGTAATTAAGATAAAAATAAAAATAACAACCCATGTTTTGAAAATTGATTAATACAATACAATTGATTTGACATCAAGACTATTAAAATACTATTGCTATTACTGGTAACTAGAGTATTACTATAGTAATTCATGCCTAATGTAATATATCCACTATATTTACAATACAAGAGACTCAATCTCCATTAAAGATCTTGAGATCTCCATTAAAGATCTTGAGATCTTTTTACTTGTATTCCTTGTATTCCTACTCACAAAAAATCAGAGTATTTTTAAATTCCATTATTATAAACTCTACAGTATAAGTGAATTGTTTAACTTGGCACATCAATTTAACAAAAGAATAATCTTACTGTCAAAATAGCTATGGATGAATATATTCAGAAATATTATTATCTATATAAAAAAAAGTGAGTAATATCTACATTCTTATTTACTGAGCCACACCTACTGAGTTATAAATGTGTTTTCTTTTTTCTTAAGAATAAATTCTTGGACACTTCTAAACAAAAGTGTGGACTCATGTGTCTCCCCCATAAACGGATGAATCCAAAATTATAAATAAAATAACATGCCATGTTTTAAAAATTGATTTATATTAAGATATAATTTTCCTGGATTTGTTTTAATTCTAAAGAACTTGAGTGCTGAATTGTACTACATTATGCATCAACAATACAGACTGTCTATAGTCTTTTTTTATCACAATTAAACATAAAACAGTAATTCCAATTGAACTTAAATAATAAACATTAACTTCTTCATTTGATTAAATGCCTATTTCTATATTACATATTCAATATGTTGTACAAAAAGATTAATAATAACAACAATAAATGAATAAACTCCTCTATCATAAATATTTACAATTGCACGAAACAAAATAAAATTTATCACACATAATGTTATATGGTGTGATTGTGCATTTTGTTTTTTTATATATCAAGTTTATAGGACCTACATTAATCACAGTTCATGATTTGACTTTATTTTTACATTTATTTTTATTTATTTGATATTGAAAGTTGTTGTCCTGAACAGCAAAACATGATGTTAACTAGACAATTCCCTAAAGGTGTGCAAACATCTTCATCTTATATAAATATAATATTATGCCAATTTTTGTACTTATTAAGTAAGTTACTATTGTACGATTATATTGAACTATCCTATTGCATAATTACACAGTTATCGCATACTGTATATATTATTTTCGGCATGAATAGTCCTGCGGTTGAAGTGAAATGCTTCAAAACATCAATTTTTGGAATGGACACGAGTTTGAATCTAAAGATGCCATTTTTTATTCTTTGTATTGTTAGCATTTTTATTTTCTGAATATTTTGTTTAATTTTTTTCAGCATCTATGAAATATAAAAAACACTACAAAACAAACAATGTCAAATATAATTTAGTTTCACTGGCTGTGTTGTTTGCGCTACTAAGCATTGTCTTTTATAGTGTCAAACTTTGGTGGTAAAAACTAACACAAACAATTATGATTTTCAAAATGCACTAAGGCATTGTGTTTTACGCAATTCGTTCACGATTTAAACAAGAAAAATTGATAGTATCTATCGGGATTCAAACCCATGACAAAAAGATTGACAGACCAACCATCTTACCACTTGGCCACACAAACCTTGATACACTTTGCAAATAAGATATAATACATCAGTGTTGCGAGCTAACAATACACGTGAACTGCATAACTTTATCTGAACATTAAATATTCCGTGTTATGTGACGTTTTAATTTATGCAATCGGACAGTTCAATATAATCGTACAATAGTTCAATTACCTGGTAATTTATTAGTGTATCTAATGGATTTAAATGAACAAAGCAACTTTATACCCTTTTATAGTTTCAATGTTCAGTCAAAAACAGTCAATGTTTATTTTTCATTCTAGTATATTAAATATTCATTAAGTCTTCTTGCTTGTACATGTCATTTATACATTAATTAATCTTTTTTATTCAAGTCTACAAAACATTTTCTGAGATACTGTACAATTCATTGATGTCTGTATAACTTAAGTGAAATCTCTAATAATTAGTCACTTGAACATTAATAGAAATATTGTAATTCTATGTATTTAGACCAAATCATCCTCTGTGATTCAAATATGCTAAGTACCTATTTCCATGATAAGTAGTTTTATACATAATTTGTCGAAACAATGTACCATGTGATATTCAAATCAAAATACAAGTGCAGTTGATGCAAAAATGACAAGTTTTGTTATAAATATGTATATTTCTACATAATATCTAAATATCAAACAAACTATCTAAATAAATAAACTATTTTAACATTTTTCACAATTAGTTAATCTGTAACATAGTAAAAACTCATTTATTTTGTTTTTCATTATTATTCATATATATTTTATTTATTATCTTATTTTAAATTTCTCAACATCTTATTTTAAATTTCTCAACAAGTTTAAGTTTTCAAAATATAAGTTGGCAAGTAAACACAAAGTTTTAACATGTCTAAGCTGTTTGTTTGGTTATTGTTGTTTTCATTGTTGTTTGATTTATTGTTGTTTGTCACAACCAATTAAGTTTCTTAAGTTATATTGATTAGTAATGATTAGGTTCTATACATTGAAAGATTTTGATCTGAATTTCTTCATGACAAGTTTTAACTAAATTATTATTTTGTATATGTTGTTTTCGCTTAGTAACAAACTTTGTAAGAACATGTTCACCAAGCTTATAATATTTTTAAATTAATTTCATTGGTCAATTATTTGTTTAATTCATTTTTATTGGTTAATTTGTTTCTATGGAAAAAGCACTTAGACATTTCGATATTTTTATTTTAGTTAGTTAGATAAAGTCATTCGAATAAGTAACATCTGTTTTTGTGTCAGTCTTAAGTCATCTAGTATTCATCGTAAAGTTTTATTTGTATTATCGACTTAGAAATATTGTTAAAGTTTAAGTTTACGGAAAAATAAAAAGTCATCAAGAAGACAGATACACTTGTTATGATTTGCTACCAGAATTGAATAGAGCACAACTGAGAGACACTGTCGGCACGGGGGTTTGAACATTGAACTTCATCATTGAGCAGTCGGCCTGGTAAAGCTAATTCCCCCTACATCAAAGTGCCAGCGCCACTGCCAGACCCAGCCCTCGGCGACAAATCTATCATTTTTGCTGGATTTTTCAACAAAAAAATCGACTTATAGTTTTGCAAAACCCTGGTGGGCGGGTGGTGGGTGGGCAGTCAGGCGGGCGTCCAGTGTTGTTAACAATAGCATTATCATATATTTCTGCCATTTATTGTCAGATCTTTATGAAACTTCATACAATGATAACATACCATGTGATGAACAGAATAAGGAAGTAACCACAACTCTACCTGGCTTTATTATGGAATATTTCCCTTTGTAAATTTTGCGTTAAACAAAATTGTATTAAACATAAAACTGATTGAATTTATGATTTATGCCAAGATTAACAAATCTTTCTTACTTTTTACAGAAGCTGGATACAGTTAGCAGGCTGATTTAATTACTACAAATAAGCAAGATTATTTGTAATTCTGTTAACTGACTATAGATTAACTATAAATCTAGTTGTTTAAGATGATTTAAGTAAACTTAAGTTATTAAGACTAAATAATTAAATGCAGTTAATTTGTATGAAACGTAGAAAATAAAGACAGGATTAATTATGAATAGTATATTTATAATCTTACTATTCGAGTTTATTAAATAATTACTATAAAAGCTATTGTAACATAATTATGTCAGGATTGTTTGAATAATCTTTGTAACAACCACTTCAATGTTATATAACTTCAGGTTAAAGTTAGAGAAGACTTCCAAATATAAGTATTACAATTTCAATATGAAAATTTACCTATTTTCATCTATTAATTAGTCTCCTCGTTTCTGAGTTATTTCAAAGGATCATAAAATAAAGCACACCATATTTATTTTAAAGTCATATACATAGAAATCATCAGTCATGATTCTTTATACTAGTTATCAACCTTTATATGTAGTACAAAAAGTCATGAGCACATGTAAAACTCACTTCCATATAATTATTATTGCTAAACTGGAAATTTAAGAATAACACTCAATACCCCCTCCTTCCTGCAAAATAACAAAATAAGTTACCACACAGCATTAATAGTAGAAAAACAAGTAAAGGTTTCAAATAATAAAATTTCTGATGGATTCATCTTTGTGTACTTCAATACAAGTACTGTATATAATATATGTAAGTGCACCTTAGCTAGATTCCTTACTATACCCGACTACTGTACATTGTACAATTATACACATTTCACTTCAATTCAGCAATTTTAAACAGTATTACCACCTCGGAAATCATGGTTGATACATGGTTTAATTTGCATGAAGTATTCCTTTTGTGTCTCTAGATCACTCATTGTTCTCTCATTTTTGTCATTCTTGAGATTTCTTTCACATCTATCATTTCTTATTTTTCTCTTGTTTCTTTTTTTTCAATGTAATTTAGCCATAGTAGATCACTACCTAGCATCGTTAGTGACAGCTACATATATTTTGAAATATCAATTTAATTTAGTGATTTGTACTGACAAAAATCATCAAATGATGTACAATAACTACATCTTGTTAGATACATTAAGTGAAGGCATGACTATCATTCTATAAATATGTAGCATAATATATATGAACAGTGACTTTACACGGCCAGACTTAGCATACTCTTCTCAAAGGTATTGGGGTGAATGCTTTGACTGAATGACAAACAAGTAATGACTTTATTCAATATCATTAATATTCGATTCTCATGTGATCTCATCTATGGAACTCCACTGTATTAAGCAATACACATGCAGGAAATGTATACATTAGTTCACTATTTTAGTATCAATAACAAAATTTACAGCAATGATACATACCATACAGACAAGGAAGTCAAACTTAACTTTGAAACGAAGTAAACATGAAGGGTTCGACATTACTTGGCACCAAATGTTACAACTATCTTTTACAAGTATATTTATTCATTTTCTGATATTATAAAATAATCTTTACTGTCCAAAAATGAGACCTTGCATTCTATAAAGTTCAGATAACTAAGTTACTTAATTAATTAATTAAAATACAGACAATTTATTTTATTCAATGTAAATTAATACATTGTACCAATAATTTTATACAAATTTAGATTTATTTATTAATATACCTGTGTTTTATTCTCTATATAATTATTTATTACATCCAGTAACAGAGTGATGCTCTGAAATTCTTTTATAAGGAATTAAAACTTACCGATTTACATAATATTTTCATATAAATATCAAATGATTATTTTGTTCAACAGTTTTATCAAATGTTATTATTTATGTATTGGCAAAAATTGGGAAAATCACGGACTGGGATGAACTAGTATTGGATAAGTAATAACACTAACACAGTATTGATTGGTTGATAAAGGGCATTTATTTAAATGCCATAAAATATAAATATTTCTTGGAATTTAATGTTAAGTTTTAGACTTGTAAGATAAAGATGTTAACTTGGCAAATTTAAAGTGAGATTTTAAACAGTAGATTAAATACTCATTGTGATGATGTTATGTTACTTAACTACAGCTCTTTTATGAAAACAATGTGTTTATAAACATGGCCTGAACAATGAGTTAGCTTAGATTTCAACACAACTTATAAATAACAAGAATGTCTCAATAGAATATGCTACTTATATGAATTTTAAACAAAACAAGTTAAAGTAATGGTACCAGTTCTAAAGTCAATAAATTGATGTAATTCCTAATTTGTTAGTATATAACCATTGTAAATTGGTTATATACTAGCAATGAAAGAAATACTACCAAAATATTGGTCTATGAACATACTCTTCCCAATAACTAAATTACTCTCTTGCGCAGTGAAAGTAATTTAATCGTCAGAAAAAATATATTCAAAGTCCAGTATGCTGATATGCTACCACCATATTGGTCTACGAACATACTCTTCCCAATAATCAAATTACTCTCTTGCGCAGTGAAAGTAATTTAATCGTCAGAAAAAATATATTCAAAGTCCAGTATGCTGATATGCTACCAGCATATTGGTCTACGAACATACTCTTCCCAATAATTTAATTACTCTCTTGCGCAGTGAAAGTAATTTAATCATTGAGAAAAATATATTCGAAGCCCAAAATGCTGATAGGTTACCAGCATATTGGTCTACGAACATACTCTTCCCAATAATTAAATTACTCTCTTGCGCAGTGAAAGTAATTTAATCGTCAAGAAAAATATATTCGAAGTCCAGTATGCTGATATGCTACCAGCATATTGGTCTACGAACATACTCTTCCCAATAATTAAATTACTCTCTTGCGCAGTGGAAGTAATTTAATCATTGAGAAAAATATATTTGAAGCCCAATATGCTGATAGGTTACCAACATTTTGGTCTATGAACATACCTGTCTGATAATTATATTACTCTCTTGCGCAGTGGAAGTAATTTAATCATCAAGACAAATAAATTCAAAGACCAGTATGTTGGTAACAATATTTCTTCATCGATTAGTATATAACCAATACACAATGGGTTTAATAATAACCAATCATCAGAAATATGTTCTCTTCAAATTACTAGTAAATTTATTTTATCATACTTAAAGCCACAATATGAAGATAATTTCATCAACAGTAGATTTGAAAACTGTTTTACTAACAGGAAGTTATCAGAATTAGCACATTATTTTTATCATTCATGTTTATTATACCTGATCATAAATAGTTTTAGAGCTTCATTTTTAAATCTGAAGCAGTTTTTTTTCAAAAACATGACTTCATGTTAAACATAATGTGATCATAGTTATTTATTCAAGTATTGGCAACCACACTCTACTTTCGGTTTAGATCTACTTTCACGTGAAAATGCAATAAATAACATAAACATATGTAAGCAATTTTTGCATTTAATTAAAAGACCTTGTTTATTAGAGGTGTCTGAAATAAATACATGTCTATTTGCTTTGTAGGCCAAAAACAGTTATACTTTTGATAATTTGGCTTTAATTAACTGACAGTAATACAATATTGTCACCTAAAGCCAAAAACACTGTCAAGTGTCAACTATTATATAAATTGATTCCATGCAGGTAGTTCAATACTTCAAGCTTAATCGGTCACTTTCTGTGAGCTACATTACAGGGTAAGATCTAAAATGATGTGTAGTATTATGTGTTAAGAAAATCTCCAAAACTTCTCATTTTTAAACCAATAGTACAGGTATTTAGACTAAAACATCACATGCTGCATTCTTAAAACCTATTATATATGAAACATCATTTCATGAAAAAAGGTACTAAACTTATTTGCAAAACAGAGGAAGATAAAAGCTTAATACATAAAACTGCAATATCTACATTAATGTTTCAAGTGACCAATGATCATTGATTATCAACATTTCTTAACAATACAGATATTATTTGCTATAGTGCAAAAAAACAAAACGTGTTTAGGTAAACATTTAAAATGAGGCAATCCATTAATTTCAGGGGTAGGCAGTCTTACACAAACAACTAAGACACTCCTAAAACATATCACAATTGTTTATGTTATTGTCATCCTGAGCATCCCTCGTCATCGATTAGTTCATTGTATTGTTATTATAAACAGTGTTTTGTTTTTTGTTGGCACTATAAGAGATACTATAGCTTGTTTAGGATAATTTGAGACAAACGACTCAGTTTGTTTACATATTTGGGACTCGGGTAATACATAAAACAGGGAGGTCAGCTGATTTGTGTAATGAAAGTCTTAAACATGTCATAATGCGTGGAACGTGTGTTCTCGTACTAAATTTAATACATCAAAAACACACTGATAATAGTCAGTAATTACGTGTTCTAAACTTAAATTCACCTGTGTATAAAAATGGTATCGTTGTATTTTGTCTCAAGTTATCCTAAACGAGCTATATCATACTCATTGTTTCATCAATAGTAGTCCATTTTTATAAAGGGTTTTATAATCTTACATGGTCTCTCTATTATATCATTCCATTTAATCTACCAATTAACTGGATTAAATTTTTACTCTTAACTTTCTGAAACCTGGCCCTAGCCTAAAAATTTTATAACTGATGAGATGGATTTGATAGAAACTGGAAAGCTAGATTTCGTTTTCTGCTATCATAGGGTTTAATGATTTAAACAAATTATCATATACTTTATAAAAACATTGAATCATAAAATTGATGAAACATGTGCCCTTCACTTATCTGTTTTGACAGTAAAACATGATTTTCATGGGGTTGATTGTAGAAGGCACATTTTTCTTGTTCTAAATTTACAATGTTTATTTTACAACACATGCCAGTTTGTACAAGTATTCAAGTAAAACATTATTTCAACTATCAGAGAGGATTCATATTTTGTAAAACAATAGACCAAAGTTGGAACTGTCTGAGTTCAAGTGGTACAGACTAAGTTTGTTACACATTAAAGCTTGCTATCAGTATAAGCAAAGTTTACAGTTAAATTGATCATTAAATTCATAAGGTAAGTACATGATGACAGAAACTGGCATGGCCCTAAAACATACAAATATTACTACCAACAGACTTGAAAAAAAAACTTTACACCCCCCCCTCCTATCCCTATTATTGATGGTTTACATATTACCAATGATCTTTCTTTCAAAGAAATTTAGAATTAATAGAACACAATGTAGTACAACTCAACACTATTAGAGACAAAATTTAACAGTTCAAACCTTTTTGTTTTTTAAATTTAAGTTTGACCAAATGTCCATTTCTTAAAATTATTAAGTGGGGAACTTTTATAAGAGCACTACATTATATACATACCATTTATATGCTAATGTTTAACATACCAAATTCAAAATAGTTTTAGAGCTTAATTATGTAATTTTAAGTAAGTTTTTTCTATAATAAGACTTCATCTTGAACATTCTGTGATCAAAACTTCGATCTACTTTCACTTTGAAATGCAATAAATAACATAACCATATTTAAGCAGTATTTGCCTTTTTTAAATAAAAATGTTCATTGGATATGTTTGGAATAAAAAATGTCTATTTTCTTTGCAGACCAAAAAAGTTATACTTTTGATAGTGGGACTATAAATACATTTATGATAGCTTAAAACAGTTACCAGTACTAGAAATATTACAGCAATAGTTAAGTTTTGACAATAGCAATAGTATTGGAATAGCAAATTCCTATATCAGACATGAGGGTATAATGCAGTTATCACACAGACTGTTTCCAATAAGTAATAAACAAAATAAGAGCTTTCTTTGGGTGATAGTATGTATAATCTATTTTAAAGAGTCATTTTTAAATCTTAAGCCTTGTGGACAGATGTAATGATCTAAGAACATGAGTTAATTACCTAAATGGCATCATTTATAAACCATTTCTTTTTGCAGTAGGAAACTACATTCTAACTTGACAACATGACACCTAATATTACCTAATTAAAACTTGTAATAGTAGTCACTAGAAACTCTAATGCAATATTGACTGTATTAAAATGGTAATAGAAATTACATTTTTAACTTGACAAAAAACAAACAAAGATCTCATAGAGATGACTTGTCAATTTAAAATCTAACTTCAACAATAATAATTTAAATAATTAATAAAATTATCAGCTGTTATTAATATTACTTGGAATTTAATATAAATTATAGAATTATAACTGGCTTTGTATATGGCAGTGCTGGCAGACAAAGCCTAATATACCTAATTAAAACCTGTAATAGATATTAAACTCTAATGTTAAATTAACTGTTGAAAAATGATAATATAAATTACATTCTAACTTGACAAAAAACAAACATAGATCTCAAAGAGATGACTTATCATTTTAAAATCTAACTTCAATGATAATAATGTAAATAATTATTAGACTTTATCAGTTACTATTATAAATATTACTTAGACATCAAGAAGATGAGTTGTCAATTTAAAATACAATTTCCATTGTAAAAGTATAAATGATTTATAAACATTAACATTTTATCAACAAACTCCTGTTCTTCTTTCTTTACAGTAATGACAAGGCAATAGTTTTAAACATAATTCTTGGCAAATAAGACCATTAGTCCAAGAAGACTGACAGATTACTTAAGCAGACGATATTTAACTCATAACATAGGCAAATGCGTTTTCATTCTATATTTAAAATCAAATACATTTTAATATTGAACATTCAGCTGATACAAATTTTTAAATGTTTATAATGGTCAATTTCTTTTAATGTTTCTGTGTTAAATTTCTAAAAAAATACACCAAGATAAAAGTGAAATCAATCAGTTGCTAATGTTCAAAAAGAGTACACAGTATGAGTGAGATGGCTAGCTGCAGTGTGTCCCCCCATAAGTCATAATTACTCGGTTTAACACTATGTCAGAACAAATTTAGGTCATTTTATGGCAGCCAGCACACATAATCTAGCTTTCCTGGACCATTGTCTATAACCAGTACTCACCTACCCTTCCGCAAGGCCAGCAACTTCTCCAAATACCTTATTAATGAAGGAAAATTGACACTATTGTCAGATTTTCATGAAAGGGTATAACCAACCCAGGTTTGATTTGAATCAGTACCCATTTGAGAAACATTATTCAAATCACCTTGCACTAACAACTCTGCTACAGACCGGGGTCCCCATTTAGTCGCCTCTTACGACATGCAAGGAAAGACAGTGGTTCTATTCTTTTAATGCCCTGAAACCACAGGGGCTTAGGAAATATTATATTTATACACCATGTAGTGTATTAGTTTAACACTGATTAAATATTTGTGCCTTGAAACCACATCATAACTTTTAAAAATATCTAGAATAAAAGGGAGATCAATCAGTCAACTTAATATTTACAAGAGTACAATGTATGAGTTATCTAACTTGCACAGACTAATATAATAAAATTAATGTATAAGATGCAAAAAATATATGCATGATGGTATAGTCATTGAATAAAAAAATCTTAACACTTAAGAGTTAAGTGTTCTACTTTCAAATATTTGTCTACTCAAACATTTGACTCAACAACAAATCTTTTTAACTTAGGACCGGCTTCCATTGGTGAGAGCCTTGTATTGCTACCTATTCATTCCCTATGGAACGGTCTATTATAATCAAACAAATTGAATTGCTAGCCAGCAATACATAGCAAGTTATTAAGAATGCTTCTGCTTTTTCAAAATGGCTGCCCAATAACAAGACCACTAAAAGTCATCTACAAATCAAAGCACTGATACGTCACAGTCCACAACCTAATATTCAATTAGTCACAGTTCACAACTTCATATTAAATTAGTCACAGTTCACAACCTCATATTCAATAAGTCACAGTTTACAACCTTATATTCAAGATTGTAAATACCAAGCTCAACTATTTTGCACACACCCATACTATCACAGTTCTCCAGATTATGTTTGTTCGGTATTTGTTTGGACATAACATCACTTTATGCTTTCCATACTGGTTAGAGACCCTAAAGTTTGACATTTACTCTAAATTGGGACAGTCAATGTATAGTCTGACAATATTAACCTGAGCTTAAACTATCTTATTACAATATTACATGTTTCATTTATATTAAATCGTGAGTTTCCGTATGTGTGTATACGATTTTAAACATGTTTATAACAACCTACATAACTATAAATCAATTTTGTAAACATGGCATGTTATTGCACTTTTAATTTTGGACTCATTCGTTTATGGGGAAACACAGAAGTCCGGAATATTGCAGCACAGTTTCAAAGTATTCATTTTTGTGCAAACAAAATTTATTGTTTAGCATGTGTGCCATGACGAAAGGCGCAGATAAAGCATGATTTTCAAACGAAGACATAAATAGACAGTAAATAATGAGTTTAATATATTCTTGCATAAAGGTCATGCTCAAGATAATATTGTCGAACTATACACTTCATTATGTCTTCAATTTTCATCCATCTTGTAAATAATCTATTCGCATGTCTTTCAGCAAGATATGACAATACAAAATATGCCAGTGATTGAAACTTATTTAAAAATGAAGGCTTTTCATTGCTGATGCCCTGGACAGTAAGCTTCACACATTGGTTTCATTCTGAGCAGACTTTAGTAGCTTTTAGACAATGACAATAAACAGTATTTGATACTGATCTATTATCTTACCAAAGAATTTTAATTCAAACAACATTCTGTTCAGTACCAGATGAAATAATAAACATTCAAAAAAGTAATGATTTCAGGTTATTGTAGAGCAAAATTATTAAATTGTGCTTTTTACTAGCCATGTTATCAGACCTTAATGAAAGTCAATTTAGTTCTAGAAAGAAGAACTATAGTGTAAGTTTGCATATCAACTACTTCTCTCACAAAACTTGAGAAAAAGTTATATGGTATAAGGTTTCAACAATTTGCTGGAAAGTCAATATACCATATCCGGAAATCGAATATTTGGGTTTTCTCCTCCGGTACAAACAAACTTTCACTGTAACAATGAAAACTAGGATTTAATCCATAGTTCATGCTAATTAGTAGAAATGTGTAGAAAACTTTGTTTGCACCGGCTGTGCACAGACAAAAAACCCCATAAATTTGAATTCCAGATTAGGTCTATTCAATGTGATTTTTTCGATGCAATTCATTTAATAGTATCATACAATTTATTCCAAAAGTACAACAATGCATTTATTTGAGCTTAAACTAACTTTTATTGAAAAAATAAAATTGTAACTAAAATTTTAAAATTTATTCAATAAAACGCATGAAATTCCATACTGATTTATCTATCAGTTGTTAATCATTGTAACTAAGTCTTAAATCCTCATATATTTTATAGACAAGTTGAAAGGCTATATCAAAATGAAAATTGCAGGTTCCTAATCAAAATCGAATTGGCCCACTCATAATCGATTATCAATTCATCAAATTGAATCTTTGCAGCATTAATATGGAATTATGTATAGATTTATATACATTTACAGCATAAACATTTGTTTATTTGTCCCTTTTAGGGTCTCTAACCAGTAGGAAAATCCATTCAATCTAACCATCATTGCTAAGTACCAAGCAAACTCAGTATTTGTCATTGATATCATGACAAGAAACAAATGAACCTAATTATCCTCTGAATGATTTTACTGCACCAACTAACTGTTGCCACTGGTAGTAAATTAAAACTGATAAAACTCCAGAAGGAAGAAGAGACAGTGCTTGCAATATCAAAGTATATGACAGGGCTCGACAATAAAGGTCCTCCTATTGCCCCTGAAGACCTATAATTGGGTTCAAGCCAACTGGTACTGCAAGTAAACATTTGGTTTGGGCAATTAATATACATGTATAGCTAGCTGGTTGTCCAACCAGGCAGCCTGGGTAAAATTAATGTCAAGCCCTATAGAGCCATTAAGACTAAAATTTTATTTATAAATAAAGACATAGAGGTATCTTAAAATAAAATGTCTCCATTGGCTGATGGTATAAACAGACTAAAAGAGACATTTTAAAATCTAAATTCAAGGGTACAGGCGTGATGAGCTAAGAACATGAATTAATTGCGTAAATGTCATTGTGTATAAATCATACCTATTAATGGTAAGAAATTAAATTCTAACTTGACAACAAGACACACACATCCCTGAGAGATGTCAATTTAAAATCTAACTTCAATGGTAATGAGAGTAAATGATTTATAAACATTAACATTTTGTCAACAAAATCATGTTCTTATATCAAAACTGTAATGGCAAGACAATAGATTCTAATCTGACTCTAACTAGTTAGACTATAAGATCCAAAGTGAAAAATTTAATCAAATAACAACACCACACTAGAATCAAAGGGAGATAAGTTAGAAATTCCCCAGTACAATTTAATGGTAAGGGTTATCTTTCTTGAAAATACAAACTTGAATTGCATACCATATGATACTTTATACAGCAAAATAGATGTTTATATAATTATGCTGTTAATGCATTACCAAATTGATGAATATTGCAAGCACTGTCTCTTCTCCCCCTACTCCCCGAGTGCCCCCATTTAGTCGCCTCTTACGACATGCAAAGGGGGGACAGTGGTTCTATTCTTTTTAACTTTTAGCTCCCGAAACCACACAGGGCTTAGGTATCCTTAACACATCAGGTAACTTTACTACATTTAAGTTTGGAAATACTAATGTAATATTTGCATTAAGAACCTACTTGAGACATTCAATCATTTGTCAACTTAGATTTATGCCTGAGTAGACTTATTGTTCTCAAAATACAGACCACTGGATTATTATTAATATAGTCTGTTCTTTTAAATTCAAACAGAATGACTTTCACTGTCAAACTGACAATTTTAATGACAGTTAATGCTATTATTGGTGGATGGCATAAACAGACTTAAAAGAGACATTTTAAAATCTATATTCAAGGGTACAGGCGTGATGAGCTAAGAACATGAATTAATTGCGTAAATGTCATTGTGTATAAATCATACCTATTAATGGTAAGAAATTAAATTCTAACTTGACAACAAGACACCCACATCCCTGAGAGATGTCAATTTAAAATCTAACTTCAATGGTAATGAGAGTAAATGATTTATAAACATTAACATTTTGTCAACAAACTCCTGGTCTTATATCAAAACTGTAATGGCAAGACAATAGATTCTAATCTGACTCTAACTGCCTGTATTAAGGTAAGTTTGATATCTGCAAGAAAAATAATGGTAAGGATTATCTATCATTAAAATACAAACTTGAATTGTATATCATAAATTATACAGCCAAAAAGATGTTTGAATATTCTGTTATTGCATAACCAACTTGATTATAATTGCAAGCTACCTGAGTGCCCCCTATTTAGTCGCCTCTTACGACATGCAAGGGGGAGGCAGTGGTTCCGAATCTTTTAACGCCCTGAAACCACATGGGGCTAAGGTATCCTATACACATCAGATACTTTACTACATTTAAGTTTGGAAATACTCTAGAAATATTTGCATTTGAACCCTACTTGAGACATTGAAACATTTTTCAACTTAAGTTTATGTCAGAATAGACACATCGGTTAAAAATACAGACCACCCAGGGTTATTATTAATATAGCCTGTTCATTTACATTCAAACAGTACGACTGGCAGTGGCATCCAGGTGCACTGTGCACAAACACCCTATTCTTAAATCTATACACTATGTAGTGTACAATAGGTAAACCCTAATTAAATCTACATCTTGACATAAAATCAAGATAAAGAAAATCATTTCCTGTTTCAGCTTTTTACTACCAGGGCAACAGTTAAATCACTATATTTCAATCGAATGTAATTCTGCTCATATGATTTACATGCAAAATACAAGTACCACAGCAGAGGTGCATTCAACAATAGGAGCGCTGGAGCGAGGGTCTGCTTCGTCAATTGATAGGCCATTGAACATTTGCAAGCACTCGCAGTAAAATCCAAGATAGAATTAAACAGCACATAATTGAAAATAGCTGGTGGGGAACAATTATTCCTGCTGATACATGAGATCTTTCACATTTTTTATCATATAGGAATCATTATGATACAATTTACTGTACTAAATAAAATCTATTACATGCATTGCCTGGATACAATTGTATGTCATGTGGAACAAGTAACACACATGTTTGTGTCCCACTTTTCAAGGATAATTCTTTAAGATAAAAGCCTAAATTTTTCCAGCCGCCATCTTTGATATCTAAGCGAAACACCTCTCAAGCAGAATCCTGAGCGCTCGCTAGCACTCCGGTAGGGGCACACTCTCAGAACGAAAGAGCTCAGTGACCCCCCCCCCCCCAGCACTCACATTGTTGAATGCAGGTCAAGTTGATCACCACAGTGGTAGTGACTGCACATATAAAATGTGCAACCTATGATCTCACACAATGGCATAGATACAACAAGTACACACTCTTTTTTTAGACTAATTTGTGTAACTGTCTTTACCATTTCACAAAAAGTGGACATTTTTCTGACCAGTTCTAATTTTTGTTGCTCATTAACCTCTGGGGTATTGATGCAACGATAAGGCTGGTTTTCCATGTGCATGTTGTCTGTCTTTGTAAAACTTCAAAGGTATAGATAGCAATTTTAGGATAACATGCGACATTGTTTGCCTTAAGTAGCATTTAGTTTTGTCTCTCATTTAGTAATCTTAAACAACCTATACCAGGTATATCATATTGGCCATAATCCAAACATACATCTTGGTTATTTAATTTTGTACCAAGTTTTTAAATTAGACTTACAATTTTTTGTCTTAGGACGCGTCACATTTTCTTATAAAATGACATGAAAATATTTGTTTTCTGTTATGAAGCTCATAGGACAAAACCAACACTTAATCTATCTTATGTTTAGATAATGTTTGAAGTCTAAATGGACTCCATCAAAATGCATCAGACTTATCAAGTTTATAAAACAGACACTCATAGAGTAAAATGGAGCCTGTTGTATAGTAGCACATTCTCATTTTAATTGGTACCCATTCGCAACTCCTTGGCCATTCGCTAGGAATTATCTCGGACATATTTAGATGCCATTTTGGAAAAAACCGGTGTTGAAGTAAACAAATACACGATCGTTTAGGCAATATGAAGTTTCGTTTTTAGTCTGTAAATTTGAAATTACACAGTTTAATGATATCAATGAACAATATTTTGTTCAAATTAAAACAAAGAAATATGTTTAGACAAAGATCTGTGTGTATACTACAAGAACTATTTTGCATAACTGTTACGTGCTTCACCTCGCGTAGGTAGTAAAATCCCAAAAATCGTGTGAAGACCCATGAAAGGTCGAGGTGTTCCGAATGATTGGTACCTTATTCACCAAATGTTTTTACTGAGTCTAAGTCTACCTGCCCGTTATTTGTAACAAAGATGTATGACATATTGGCAGACAACATGCACATGGAATACCTAGCCTTATGGGGCTGTACACATGTACATAGAGTACCTAGCCGTATGGGGCTGTACACATGTACATAGAGTACCTAGCCATATGGGGCTGTACACATGTACATAGAGTACCTAGCCGTATGGGGCTGTACACATGTACATAGAGTACCTAGCCATATGGGGCTGTACACATGTACATAGAGTACCTAGCCGTATGGGGCTGTACACATGTACATAAAATACCTACCCATGTGGGCCAGTACACATGTACAATTGTACATGACTGTGATATAGTCCAGGTTCTTAACCTGTCAAAATGCTAAACTGTTCAGTCCAACAACGTTAACAGACAGTTCAGTCCAACAATATTTACAGCCTGTTCAGTCCAACAATATTACCCTGAGCTTGACCTTCAAGTTTAAACATTAAATTCATTTTTTGCTTTGTTTCTTAATCACATTTATTCAGACCCTGATTCATCCAAACACCATGATACCTCTAGTCTATGAACTATTAGTTGTTCATATACATTAGAATGTATGTGTCATAATACAGTAAAGATCCACTATAAAGACCACCTTGATTATTTCAGAGTCATGCCATTTTGGATGACTATTTAGTCCCAAAAGCTTAATATGAGGAGGAAAGGGTACCTTTATTTAGACAATTAGACAGTTTCGCTTTTAAAACCATCAATTTGGATGGTCTTTATAGTGGAACTTTACTGTAACTTCATCGGCACAGAGGTTTATGGTCTGGTATTTTGCTTGGTATAATACTGTGTAACCTTTTTATCAGAATATGATGCATCCAATAACCCCTTATATCTCTACAACCAATAATAATTTCATACCAAAATAATCTGGTACACATTACTTCCCTTTAATTGGCACAGAGATTTAAACTCTAGGTTTTTTGCTTCACACATTTGAAGTTCCTATTCCACTAGTGAAACTCTTTGAGTATGTCAATTGGTCCTCCAGTGATAGGCTATAAACGCAGCAGTATCAACACTCATAACTGATTAAGTGAAAACCTCTTAATGAATTAGGAATTGCAAGTCAACACTTGGGGAACCAACTCCCAGGCTGGCTCCCACTCTGCCACTGGTTTTATTTATGTATTCAATACTGCCCATTTTAAATACACACAGTATGCATATTTCTGTACATTCTCAACCAGAAACTCATGAGAAGTTTGTATTTATCATAAAAAGGTTGATCAAGCTCAGTTTAATATTGTTGGACTGTATAAAATTTAGAATATATATAGACTGTTACAAAATTATTAAAGACAACAGAATGACTCCCACAAAATGACACTCCAAAGAAAATCATATATTTAAAAGGTATCCACAACAGTGGGATCTTCTCCCCCCCCCCCCTGCTTCAACATATTGACAGCCTATTCATAGAATGTCAAATACTTGCACAATGACATCTCTTACTTTCAATCCTTATGTTTAATGTTCAACATGAGGGGTGTTCAAAAAGTTTGTATCACATTATGTTATTACTTTAGAACCATCAGACTCAAGGGCTTTTTTTCATGGAAGTAGTCACTTTTCAATTTTCAGAAAGGATGCATGATAATACAGTATCATTGAATATTGTTCACTTCTTTTCTTTACTGTACATAGCCATGTTTTACCATGCTGATGTACATATAAATAATGCACGTAATACTGTAACAAAGAGGCTCACATAGATGATTAGGCTCTGTCCATTTTGCCTCAATAAATATCATTTCCCTAAACACAATTTTCCATTAGAACTTTTAGAAGTTCTAAAGCACATAAAGATAATGTGCATGAAAAATATTGAAGTAGAGAAACAACCCAGCAGGCACCTGACGTCGTTTCAACGTTGAAACAACGTTGAATTTTGGTCGCGACATCGGCGACTAAAATACAACGTTGTTTCAACGTTAAAAGTACGACGTCTAGACAACGTCGACAACCGACGTTGAAAGTTGGTCAGGAAAGTTTTATTATGTGACTAGAAAATATACTGATAAGTTCTTTAAAACCTCGTTTTTATTAATATTTTAATCTATCTTTAAAACAAACAAATTCGATTAATTTTACGGAAATTGTCAAGAAGAAAGACAACTCCGACAGAAAAACAGTTTGGTAACAAGGATTGCGCCCCTTCGATAGAAATCGAAGTTGCGGCTGTTATCGTAGACCGAAACTTGCAAACGTTTCCCAAATTCATTTTCATAAGGTAATATACTGATACAATTTTATTTGTACAGTAGTACCAATCTAATAGTTTAAATATCCCCGAATTGTTGAATTATAAGAAATATGTAAATGCGAAACTCGCACTAGTATTAAATCGAGCAGCTCTGTAAAGTTGAAATTTAACCGCCAAGACGATCGACAAGGTTGAAGTAATAGAACGCTTCAAGTCAGCATGCTTCGTATGCACCTTAACTTACAATAATTCAGCTACCACAATGGGGTAAAGATTGTTCAATTTTTATGCACGACACTTTGGATTTATTTAAAACGATTCGCACTGAGTCTATAGCCATATTATTGTATGGTCATCAGATTTCGCGACTTTGCATCTGACTGTGACTTTGGGTTTAAATAACCTGGTTTTTAGGCTGGATTAGGTCTATATGTTGGGATTGTCTTCATTAAAATCTATTCTGGGTTGGTTGGATCTGAGGAGTAAAAAGATCTGAGGTTTTTACCAATGGAGAAGGAATTATTTTGGATTTGGAGAACTTGGCAGTACAGATTCAGAAGAAATGGAGTATTCAGGACTAGAATGCACTTTACTGGTACGCGCCTATGCGCTTGCGTTATTTTGCATTATTCATTGAGTCGTATTGACGGTGACCTTTAGAAAGCGGGGGTTCGGGGGCAGTAGCCCCTGATAAGACAAAAAATATCATGAAATTAAAATCAAATCACTTCGCTTTTTAATCAAACAGGGTTAGGGTAAGGGATATATTTCTACTTCCGGTGAATTACTGCGTACTGGTAAAGTGCAGTAGCCCGATATTCAGAGTGTATTCGTAACCTAATTTGGCCACACCTTGTATTCAAATGGTGCAGCTCTGTTAGTTTATGGGTTTGGCTCTATTCATCAACAGTATACTAGGACGTGACGTTTGGAAGCTTATGGTGGACAGCAAGTGTTTGGATTGGCCCTTGGGTTATTGGAGATGGCCATACTTAATTTCATGTGGTATTCTTTCTTACATACTTCACTTTTTGCTTAATTTTTTTTTTAATCTGCACACTTTTAGAAGTATAGATTTATGGATTTTTCCCTCTTATAATTATTGACGGACTAGTTTTGATAAACTTATATTATATAGAGCATTTCTACTTAATCGAATAATTGTATAACATTTTATTGCGGCTATAACTTAGTGTTATTTGTTGAAGCCAACATTATTCCATTCTTTGTTTGTTAATTTTTTTTGGAAATTATATAAATCTCAGTCTACGATGATGATAATTGGTTGCATATGCGTTGAAAAAAGGTTGCATTTGCGTTGAAAAATGGTTGCATTTGCGTTGAAAAATGGTTGCATTTTGGTCAGACTCTGACGTTGTATAGACGTCAGATTCTGACGTCTAAAAAACTTTCATTTTCAACCATTTTTCAACGTCTTTTCAACGTCAGGGTACAATGTTGTGGCAACGTCGTGACAACGTCTAGTGCCTGCTGGGAATAGATGCTATCCTGAACTTAAAATATTGGGTTATTCACCTGCACTGACAATGTACACATCATTTTTGAAAATCATGAATAACAAATCGTGGGTTTAGCGCAAAACAGTCATAACTCAATAAGAAAAGAGTGAGTTATGACTGTTTTACACTAAACCCATGAAATATAATCTGATTGTTCATAGTACTTGTATTTTTCATCAGGACAGTACATACTTGTACTGCAGGTGAAAATTCATGAATTTTAATTCTGAATCAAGTGTTTTTTGTAGGGATGAGACGATAAAGTGATATATTGATACAATATTGATATGTTGGGTCACAATACTTATTGTGTAGCACTATATATTGTGATATATTGATACAATATTGATATGTTGAGTCACAATACTTATTGTGTAGCACTATATATTGTGATATATTGATACAATATTGATATGTTGGGTCACAATACTTATTGTGTGGCACTATATATTGTGATATATCGATACAATATTGATATGTTGGGTCACAATACTTATTGTGTAGCACTATATATTGTGATATATCAATACAATATTGATATGTTGGGTCACAATACTTATTGTGTAGCACTATATATTGTGATATATCAATACAATATTGATATGTTGGGTCACAATACTTATTGTGTAGCACTATATATTGTGATATATCAATACAATATTGATATGTTGGGTCACAATACTTATTGTGTAGCACTATATATTGTGATATATTGATACAATATTGATATGTTGGGTCACAATACTTATTGTGTAGCACTATATATTGTGATATATCAATACAATATTGATATGTTGGGTCACAATACTTATTGTGTAGCACTATATATTGTGATATATCAATACAATATTGATATGTTGGGTCACAATACTTATTGTGTAGCACTATATATTGTGATATATCAATACAATATTGATATGTTGGGTCACAATACTTATTGTGTAGCACTATATATTGTGATATATCGATACAATATTGATATGTTGGGTCACAATACTTATTGTGTAGCACTATATATTGTGATATATCAATACAATATTGATATGCTGGGTCACAATACTTATTGTGCAGCACTATATATTGCCATACAACCCTGACATTTGTCATGTCATCAGGGAAGTCTCTGCATTTTCAGTATTTGATAGGGTTGAGAAATATAATCTCTGGGGCCCTTTGTGAAAACCAGTCCTGTACAACTCAACCCGTGGACGTCTCAATTTGAAGTTTGGATAACTTCAACAAAGGGTAGAGATACCCTTTGACAACCCATGACCATAAATAAAGAATGTGAATGTTTGTATTTTTACAATAACTACCTGTATTGTATTCCATTGTAAATAGACATATTGTCTTCTTTCATATCCATACGTATCATATCATGTGATGACCCTATCGTCTCATCCCTACTATTTTGAACACCCCTCATGTAAAACATCATCTTTCTAGCCTTATATTTATCTTCATGTTATTGTGAGTTCACCAGCAACTCCCTGCAGTGATACAGTAGCATCACCGCTGCTTTTGGAATAGACCCAACTGTTGTCTTTAATCATTTTGACAGGTTGAAAACCTGGACTATACCCTAAATATACGGCAAATTGGAATTGCATCTCAAACATTACAAACTGAAGGGGAAAAGAATGATTTCATGCTTCCATCACCAGATGGTGTCGGGAGACACTCTCCTATCAAGGAGATAAGCCCAGCCTGACCTAAATATAAGGCCCAGATGGTGTCAGGAGACACATCCCTACCAAGTAGCAAGGCTTACCCTAGCCAAATGTTAGGCCTAGATGGTGTCAGGAGACAAACCCCCAACAAGGAGCTAGGCCCACCCTGGCCTAAATTTAAGGCCCAGATGGTGTCCCTAGATACTCTCCCAACAAGGAACTAGGCCCATCCTGGCTTAAATGTTAGGTCAAGATGGTGTCAGGACACTCTCCCAATTATGGGTCAGGACATCCCTAATCAAAAACATTAGGGCCAAATTGTGGCCAGAGGTATTTTCTTAACAATAGGCTGAGACTACCCTGACCTGAAATATTTTGGCCTAATTGTGGCAGGAGTTACCTACCTAAAAATGGCCTAGGACCATCCTGATCCAAAACATCAGGGCCATATTGTGTCACCAGAATCTCTAAGAACACAGAAGATACTTATCTTTCCAATTATTTTGTATTTGCTGGTTTTATCGGTCATAGCTTTCATGCACAAGACAAAGCTGTGAGATTAGTGCAAAATTATTTCTGCTAGTGAAAATTACTACTTCATATAGCCAGGTAAGTTTATAATATACTGTTTTCTAGTATAAACATATTTATAAAGCTATATCTCAAAATTTAAGATAATGACTGGGTCCTATTCTTTCATGCCCTTAAACCTAACAGGTCTACACCAGGTGACTGACAGAAAATTCTTGTGAAAAAGTAAGTCAATAAATCATTATACCAAAAAACCTAGAGCATAATTTTAGAAACTGAGATTAAAAAATAGATATGATGAAATGATACATGATGAAAATCATAATGTCCTAATGAAAACCTTACCTAGTAAAATATAATAAATCCACCAAAAGAGTCTTATAATAATAAAATGAATGTTCACAGTAAATGCTACTACTTGGTGAAAAAAACTTTAAATCATCTGATCAATATATAGTATGCTATCAGAAAAAAATTCCGGGTTCCGCTCTCCAGGGAAAAAAAACCTTTGAGACTCCCAATTGATATATAGTAGGCTATCAGAAAGCTATCCACTCCTGGAATCACCACCGACTACATACACAACTGGGGTAATTTGACCTACATTAATGTTTTTAATCCTAGATACAAAAAAAAAACCACAAAAAAAAAAAACGTTTGAAACTCCCAATTGATATATAGTAGTACATACACAATTGGGGTAATTTGACCAAATACCCAATTTAGTCGCCTCGTACGACATGCAAGGGTGGACAGTGGTGCTATTCTTTCATCCCCGGAACCACACAGGGCTCTAATTATGAGACATGAATATCTGACAGTCACCTGGTGGATCACAACAGTATTAAATAATTGAATATAAATTTCATGACCTTAACATCAAATACATTGACATATCAACAACCATAGCGAAGTCATGGTCAAAACCCACTAGCCTAAAACAAGTGATAATTGATTCAGGCTACTGAAAACTACTTATTTCTTAGGGTCAGGTTAATTGATAATTTTGTCCTTCACTAAATAACACACTTAACCAGCCTGCCAGTGCTTGAAAAAATTTTAGGCAATGAATGATTGCAAAGAGACAATGATGTATTAAAACTCATCATCTAAATGAATACATTAAGTACAGGGTGTATTTACAATACTAGCTGCTACACTAAAATAACACCACATAAACTTCACAAGCCAGACAGAGACTAAAGTAACATATTTAGGAAGATATCTGGAAATGACATGGGGCTTGTACAACAAAAATGTACCATGTGACTTACTACAGCTTTATTGTACCTAAAATCTGGCAAGAACCAACATGGCCAAAATATGAATATTCACTGAATATATATACATTTGTATTTATATTCATCAACAGAAAGACTATAACATGATGACACTTGTTATCCAAATGGTGACACAATAAGGCAAACAAGGGATCCCATAATTAGGGTAGGAAATAGGGTTATCCTACCCAGGTTATCCTACCCAGGGAGTCCATTCACAACGTTGGCTTAAAGTTAGAGTGCACTATCTCCATTTTGTCATATTTAAGATATGTGTATCACTTTGATTCTTTCTTTGAATCAATTTAATCCAGAATTAACAAATTGTTGAATATATGCACCCACCAAAAGTTTGGAGACATTTTCACTTTGTAAGCCTACGACATAGGTTTTACCTAATTTTGATAACCATTTTATTATGAAATTTTTGAATTAATTTTAAAAAATTGTTAAATTTCTTATGTCTCCAAACTTTTGGTGGGTATTGTACTATATTTGTTAACAATTTCATTCAATTTCATTCAGCAGTTTGATTATGTTAAGTGATCATCTTTAAACAAGACAAGAAAGGGCTAATATGTTAAGGCCATGACTGCTATCATAGTGAACCATTATGCTCAGTTTTAAACTCTTAATGAAAGAGTTTCCTTATTATTCAACATGCACACCATGCCTTGGATATAGCACACTTTTAAATGAGACTTAAGCCCTTTAGCCCTTTTAACAACCAATAACTTTGCAAACTCTAAATGTTCACTGGATACAAAGTAAAACAGCAACAACTTATTTTGAAAACTTGTAAATATAAAGACTTAATGAAATGCTTGATTGTTGATTTTTATGATTTTTAAGTACCTTTAAGTATCAAAATCTCTTATTTGCTAATTGTATTTCCATAAAACATTTCATAAGTGCTTAAATTGAAAATATTAGCATTTCTATTTCCTAATGGCAACCTCTTATAATAGTAATGCCTTGCCATATCCTAAGGTGGTGCATCTAATTCTATTTTTTTGCAACCTTGGGGGTGTGAAATTTCTATGCTAGTCTTTTCGAACACAATAATTTTGGGCTGTGGCATGACATTCTATTCCACTTGTCCTTGGACTAACAACAATCAGATGTCAACAAACAATTTTTATTCTAAATTACATACAACATATTGAGCTATTCTCTGATTAGATGTATTGAATGTCTTTCTGTAGTTTATAAACTTTTGACAATGGACATTTGGCAGCTAACCTGCTAATTTAAAGCATTCAATTGTCTATTGGCAAGCAGATTTTTATTTAATTCCACACAATTGAATTTACCCTATAGCCAAAAGAATTTTATTCTTTTCAGCAATAGGCCTATCAACATCCTAATGAAATATGCCACTAAGAGGCTATGGACACAGAAGGTCAGTTTTACAGTGACCAGACCTGACAACAACAAAACAGAACCTTTCAATTCAGTTTTGTAAAAAAAACACAGTTAGTGAGATAGTGCACTCTAACTTTAAGCCAACAATGAGGTAACTCCTCACATAGGAAACCCAACCAATAGGTCCTCCTCACATAGGAAACCCAACCAATAGGTCCTCCTCACATAGGAAACCCAACCAATAGGTCCTCCTCACATAGGGAACCCAACCAATAGGTTATCCTCACATAGGGAACCCACCCAATTGATCCCCCTCACATAGGGAACCCAACTAACAGACCCAGTGATGAAATCATGAAATCAATTCTTATCTAACTCACTGTACAACCCAACAGAATTCAACTAATCTCATCAAATCAGACCACTTAAGCCTGACCCTCACTGACATGCAAACAACCTTGCAACTAAAAGCCCTGTGTCTTAGGACAACTCAGTAGGGCTGCCCATTGCAGCTTATGGTTTGAGTTTCAAGTTAAGTAGGGCTGCCAAGGTACACCTCATGGTTCAAGTTTCAAGTTCAGTATGCTTCATTTGGTACTACTCATGGTTCAAGTTTCAAGTTCAGTATGCTTCATTTGGTACTACTCATGGTTCAAGTTTCAAGTTCAGTATGTTTGCTATGGTACACCTCATGGTTCAAGTTTCAAGTTCAGTATGTTTGCTATGGTACACCTCATGGTTCAAGTTTCAAGTTCAGTATGCTTCATTTGGTACTACTCATGGTTCAAGTTTCAAGTTCAGTATGTTTGCTATGGTGCACCTCATGGTTCAAGTTTCAAGTTCAGTATGTTTGCTATGGTACACCTCATGGTTCAAGTTTTAAGTACAGTATGTTTGCTATGGTGCACCTCATGGTTCAAGTTTCAAGTTCAGTATGTTAACTTTGGTACACCTCAAGGTTCAAGTTTCAAGTTCAGTATGTTTGCTATGGTACACCTCATGGTTCAAGTTTCAAGTTCAGTATGTTAACTTTGGTACACCTCATGGTTCAAGTTTTAAGTTCAGTATGTTAACTTTGGTACACTTCATGGTTCAAGTTTCAAGTTCAGTATGTTAACTTTGGTACACTTCATGGTTCAAGTTTCAAGTTCAGTATGTTTTCTATGGTACACCTCATGGTTCAAGTTTCAAGTTCAGTATGTTAACTTCGGTACACTTCATGGCTCAAATTTTAAAGTTATTATGAGTGCTATGGTTTCATTGATATGGCGGTAAACTAGAATTAATAAGCAACATAAATAATACAATCATTTTAGCTAAAACTAACCTATATTGATAAAATAAAAATGTAACTTAAGTTCTGCAGATTTACAACAGGACAAGATCAATAAAGCTAATTAATATTCTTCCTGATAATTATGTTGTTAACATAATGCAGCTTCAAATTGTTTGTCATTTCAAATCTGTACATCATTAACAACATGAAAATTGTCAGAGCAATTTATTGTTTTGTACTCAGTATAAATGGCGAAACTTTTTAGTTATATCATCTCTCTAAATAGTTAAATACTGTGCAAGCAAATGTTTCTTGAGTTACAATATCAAACAAATTCAGAATAGAAAAGGAAGTTGAGTTATTAATGATGCATTAAAAGAAACACCACTCTAAACACAATGTCTAAATCATGCTAGGATTGTAGATGAATACCAACCAGTCAGTGCAAAACTGGTCTACATCTTTCCTGATTTGTGTGTAGATAGACTAGTCTTGCACTGATGTGTTATATCAATTTAGGCATTACTTTGAAGAAAAGGTTTCATATTTTGGCAAATTATCGAAAGCATTTTAAATTTCCTTCATGAAGTCATGTTCTCCAGGCAATTGTATACCATTAATCTATAACCTGTATACCTATACAAACATGCATACTTAACTAACTATCAATAATTAGTTGAGTCTAACTCTTAATAAATTAATAAATCAGTCCAAATATGGAAGTGGCCACCATATTTCTGACAATTTCATAAGTTCCCTAGTAATTTTGCATTTCCATAACATTTTCAGCAAATAATCCATGTCATCTAACATGCTCATAAAAATTAGTGATTATTTTTCAAACAATGAAATTTGAAAAAACTTGAAATGTTCAAACCATTATTTGTCAATGTCTGAACTGTGAACCAAATTTTGAGCACTTAGTCTGTAGCATACCATCCCAAGGTGTACCGTGGCAGCCCTACTACCTGGCAACTACATTTGTCTTGCATAGATAGCCATCATATCCCAAAAACATATTGGCAATCTCTCCTAAAGGTTTCAAATCAATTAAGGAGACTAAATTTTCTCAGATTTTTGTAGCAATCTTGTGGCCTTATCTCAGTTTCACATGAAAATCTTGTAGCAACATGGCCCCAACCATACTTTTTTCGATTTACAAGGAAATCTTTTAGCAACATGGCCCCAACGATATTTTTTTTAGGATCCCAGACAATCTTTTAGCAACATGACCCAAACCATACTTTTTTAGATTTCCCAGACAATCTTTTAGCAACATGACCCAAACCATACTTTTTTAGATTTCCTAGACAATCTTTTAGCAATATGACCCAAACCATACTTTTTTAGATTTCCCAGACAATCTTTTAGCAACATGACCCAAACCATACTTTTTTAGATTTCCCAGACAATCTTTTAGCAACATGACCCAAACCATACTGTTTTAGATTTCCTAGACAATCTTTTAGCAACATGACCCAAACCATACTTTTTTAGATTTCCTAGACAATCTTTTAGCAACATGACCCAAACCATACTTTTTTAGATTTCCCAGACAATCTTTTAGCAACATGACCCAAACCATACTGTTTTAGATTTCCTAGACAATCTTTTAGCAACATGACCCAAACCATACTTTTTTAGATTTCCCAGACAATCTTTTAGCAACATGGCTATTCAGTAGCTACAAAGTAGACAAAACATTGTCCTTGCAAATTCTCTACAATCCCTACACAGATATAGAAATTCCCTCTCAGCTGTAGAGTAATTTCTCCACAACATCTTGGAGACATATAAGTAAAATCTCTACAACTGAAAAGGCATCTCAATGGCATGGAAAGACAACAGGAGGCTTAGTCCTGACATTCCCACAACATAATGGCAACCCCTCCAAATTTTTTGCAGGGACACCATAATACTGCTGCAATGAGGCAGAGAAGTTTCGGCGGTTGCAACCACCATGCACCTGTTGTTGCAGTCAGTGAGGCTCTAGCAAGTTAGTGATCTGATTTTAATGAGATTGGTATTCAACTGGTGGACTATGACAGTGAGCCAGATCCCCTGTACACCCCCAAACAGAACTGAATAGAAAAAAAATACTGACACAAACAATATTGGGAAAATGCTAATAGCTATCCAACATCAAACTCGACAGAAACTTATATATAACTGACTAGTCAACTGATCCATCAATGCTACTTGCCACCGAAGCTCCCTCCCCCCTGGCATCAGTCATACCTCGCAGCAAAAATTTTGATTTTGAAATCTATCTCAACTTTCTTAAAGCCTGTTTTCTGGGAATGCAAGAGACAGGAACCTAACAAGAAATAATGATAGATTGATCAAGGCAAGATTGCGTTGGCAATCGTGCGTTGATCATTCTAAATTACGGAAGCCGACAGACACCTAACAGTAAAAATGAATTTCCCCTCTTAAGTTACAAGATACCGTGATATAAAATAAAATGAATGCTGCAAATACAAGGAGAAGACATGATTATCCAAGTCAAATACTGTCATTTACATAATGATAAATGTGTAGCCAAAAGGTTGGTAGTTGGCTTAATAACTAAGATTAAACATCATGAAAGATGATATGCAATTTGAATGCATTGCACATCCAGTTTCATGACTTCAACTAAAGTACTGTTCATAAAAGTGACCACCTTGGTTAATCTTAAAATTTGTAAAATAGAATAAATAGCTTAGTATTCAACAATTACAAAATGTAACTGAAAAGTTTGTCTTTAAATCTTCATATCCAACTAAAATATTTAACCTAAGGTAGTCCCAATTCAAGAACATTAAAGTGTATAAATCTTTACCATAAGATAAAATAAACTCTTTTGCAATTAATTTTGTTGCAGTAACTAAATGAGAATTATTCAAATTGCATATATGGTTTTACTAACAATCAAATATATCTAATAGAATTTAATTTTGACTAAGTGAATTGAAGTGTAGTGAAAACTATTTACTAATTTTTGAAGCAATGATTAAGATATAAACAAATGAAATCTTGATATTTGAAGAAATAATCTGTCAGACATAATAGATTTATACACTTAAAGTACTGTAGCCAGACACGGTTAGTTTTCTAGAACTTGTACCTGAATACTTCTCATCTTTGAAGAGTCTTGTTGAAGATTTACAAATCTCAAAGAGTGATTGGTTGATTCGTCATTCCTCATCATAAGCCTTCATCAAATACTTCAGTTGAGTTGACGATCAATGAGTATGCATGTCTTATCTCCTCAATACATGGTACATGGTCGAGTGGTACATGATACATGGTCGAGTGGTACATGATACATGGTCGAGTGGTATGTTATATGATAAATCAAGTGGCACACAGACAGTAGTCTGTTTTATCCCAATAGTCAAAATTGAATAATTTCACAGTGACTGTATAAGAAACAAGTATTAGCATTTCCAAAAATGCTTGAAATCATTGTTTAGCCGTGTATTCACAGCGTATCCAAAGTTCCAAACCGTTCCAAGTATATTTATAGAAGACATGTATAAGCGTGTCCTGGTAATATGTAAAACCATTGAGTCTATTTTTAGAATTCCAGGAATAAGCGCGCTCTGGTAACGATATGTAAAACAAATAGGGACTATGAATCAGTAGAGCGTTCCCAATCTTGGATGTTAAGCTAACAGCGATGTTTATGAGGGGCGTGACTTAAACCTGTCTCAGTGGATACCGGTTACGCCTCTCGGCTGATTGGATACAGATAATCTTCTCCCGTATAAATAGATTCGCCCGTTAGAAGGGAAGATAGGTTTGCATTTTTTCAACAAATGGGAGTTTTTTTAAAGAAAAACACATTTTATAATTAGCTGTGCTTATTTTCTGGTGTTATTTTGCAACTTTCTTGAAACTGGTAATAGTTCATACATTAATAATGATATTTTCTTGTATTACAAACAGGTAACCGTATAATACACGCCGTGGACGATTCCATACACACACCCCTATTTTGACTGTATGACGTCAATTTTTTCATCACGTGACCTCAAATGCATTGTTCTGATTGGCTTACAGCAACCGGTGTCGACACAAAAATGCTCAAATCTTGATAATTGTTAATATCGTTGCCCCTCGGCAACGATAACAATTTTAACATGCAAAGGCACGGAGGTTGTGAAATTATTCATGGTTTTGACATTTGAGAAAAACAAGAAATACAATTCATAGATGGAATGTAGATGGAAAAGAAATTTGAAACTTAAAGGAATAAAAGATAAGATTTTGAAATGAAGAGTAGAAGATAGAGAGTAGTTGGTGTGATTAGTTGAACATTTAACATTTTCAAACCAAAAACTGTCATAAGTTCCAATTTACAAAATGTATTATATTTTCTCAGAAGTATTATTAAACATTTTAAAGAGCCAATTTTTTTGAAAATACTGTAAGTGACGACAGTTTTTCTTCATGCCTTTAACATGTTGGTTATTTTTGTTAGATTGTACTTAAATCTAAGACTCCATACCCAAGACATTATTTCATGTAATGTATCCAAATAGTAAATTAGATTTTATAATCAAATAAATTGTACTCATGTACCCCAGAACCAGGGTTCAAATCTTACAGCAAAACTTTTAAACAAATTGAATGTAAAGAATAACTGATCAATAATGATTATATAGTCATACAAAATGATGAATTAGATTTACTCCCACAATATAGATTCTTTAATAAAGTAATTTTCTCATTGATAACCTGTGAACTTATTTATCTGTATAGTGACCAAATGATAACATGATGTTTATAAACATAGGTATAAAATGAGCCAGGCATGGCCAAGTGATTAAGACATTGAATTGGTAAACATACACTAGCCAGCTTTCTGTAGTTCCATATAGCATCTTAAAGCAACATCCTTATTTCCTTGAGCAAGAAATGCTTTTCTATTACCTCAGTACTGGATGGGAGACCAGGAATCAGACTTGAGAGTGATTAGTTTAAATTGTAAGGTTAAAACTAAGCAAAATGAATGAACTAATCATTTAGGTTTAAAAGATCATGTTATAACAACACTAATATATAAATAAGTCAAGTCAACTCTAAGTATCCTTAATGAGAAAATTATTACATATAAAGCAGGATTCACATTAACATTTGGTCACTATAAATGTACAATGTACTTGGGTTAGAGGAGTCATAGACCATGGGGTGTGGAAATCTCAATACATTCTATCAGTCCATAATCAAGTGAAACAAGAACCCCTTGATCCTAAGTTCAATACCCTATGTATGCTAATAAGCTGCCAAAATGTTCATCAATGTCATTAAATAATTGCTATAAAGGCTACATTTGTACGTGAATTTATTTTAAATTTATCCCCAATCAAGTCAGAAACAACATTGCATTTTTGAAAGCAAACCTTGATCCAGTAATACAAGTATGACAATATCATTCCACACCCCATCCTTACACATATCATACTTTTCCTCCAATTTTTGTGAATACAGCTTGTTCATAATGACCAAAGACAAATGAATACAATAGGCATTTTAGTAACAACACTAAGACTAACTTATCTAATAGTTATATGGTAAGTAAAAGTGTAAACCTAGTCTCAGGTCAACATGAGTGAGCTATATAGAAGATTGAAGCCCTAATAAAAATAAAAAACCATAATATTTCATAAATTTAAACATAAGGAGCCAAATCGGAGCTCAGGATTAATTGTTACCGAGTACTTATAATGCTGTAAAATCAACAAATAATTCTGCAATGAATTTTTAAAAGTTACTGCTAGTAATCATTTGGTTTGGTCAAGTGAAATTTATAGTTGGTTGTCCAACCAGGCATCCTACTTTTATATTTAATGTTAGACTTGTAAAAATGTATGAGAAGCATTAACTAAATCAATTTAGATAAATAAAGCACTTTTTGATCGCTCAAGTTATATATAACGCCTACCAGTAAGTTAACAAAAAACATTTGTGAAGTAAATGCTTAATAGAGGAAAAGTAGACTATCTAAATATGGACTTTTCTCTTTCTATTCCTTAATTACTGAAGAACTAAGAATTTATACATCAAGTTTTATAGTAGCATGAGATACAAAAGTAAAATGAGGAAACATTTTACTTCTTCTCATCTATAATTATAATATGTATTACAGGAATAAAATTACTGATTTTTGTACAATAGGAAATGAATAGAGAAAAAGTCCCAGGTTAATCTATTGCTAACTAGCCAACTACCAGACTTCAATAAAAATGAATGCTTGCCAGTTTTACACCAAACCATGAAAACTTGCAACATTAACGGGTACTCTCGTGCCATTACCTTAAACTATACATTTACATATAGACTTACATGAGTAGACAACAACTCCAGTTCCCAATCAACCTGCAAATGTTTCATACATAGGATTGGTAAAAAATGGCAAACAGATATTCCAATGAAGTCAAATTTGTTGGAAAAATGATCACTTTAGATATCTAAACTATTCTTCAGACATAGTAAAGCAACCATTTTGAGAAAAGGGTCAACAAGTATCCGTATATAAAGACAGTATTGACTTGGCATAAAACAACAAGTAATGTAAAGATCTTAGCGTGTTTTCTTCTCTGTATCTGTGCTGGTTCAAGCCGTCTGGTCTTCATTTTCCTTCCTTCAAGTTGTATAGTGAATAGCTCTATTGATTAGACATCATTTAGTTAAAATCCTGAAAACAAAGAAATAATAATTATAAATTAAGGGGAATAACAGTAACTAATTTTTTAATAAGAATACATGTATTGGCTTTAAAATATAATAAGTTAAGAGCTTTTTGAGATAATTTGGAACCTGGAGTGAATTAATTGGTCGGCACAAAAGTAAACCATATATTTCTTTATTTATAGATAGTTAGAATAGTTCTGCACTAACCAATCATTATCCATAGACTATAACTTGTTTGGTTTTCAAAAGTCAGTGATGTGAGATGAACAGCTCTCCAAACTGCCTTTCTTAACAATCACCATCATCACCATGTACTATACTATGCATACAAAAATATGTTGCTTGTATGAGGGAAGATGGCCATATCATTTTATCACATTTCATAAACATAGCAGTAAGTTTGAAGATTATTGTGAAAATTATCTCACTGGTCAAAAGCCAAATAATAGAAGAAACTCTTTCATAAAAATGTACACTTTAAGTGGGAAAGTTCAAAGTTTTGAAAATACTGAAAACCTACTTTCAAAATACTGAAAAGGACAGATTTCATATAAATTACAGAGTATTTTTTTCTCAAAATAATGAAATCAGTATTAATACTGAAAACTTTCACCCACGCACTTACCATTAATAAGTCAATGTTCTTGTCCTATTCATTGAAGAGTAAACTTCAGATCTGGAATTATGTTGGTTTGTCTGTAAACAAAAAAAATCTCAAAAGATTTTCCTAATTAAAACATATAGTCTAGCTGCTGCTATAGGAAGGATGAGTTGGTCAGTTCATATCAGAAGATAAAATAAGGACATGCTAGCTTTATAGGTGATGACTAAAAATGAATTATTGAGCTCAGTAAAACACACTTTAGTAAGACACACTTAAAATGACAACAATATTCATTACATCAAAATATACAATATAAAAGAAAGCACTTAGCTGTAAGTCACTTCAGATCTACATCGCCAGTCACAATCCAATCACAACATTATCAATAATTCACATGATCATTTCATGAAACCATCAGTACAATCTGATTAAAACCCGATCTACAATTTTACCGCTCACATACTCGCTAATGTAGATCTGGCCTTTTCCAAACGAAGGTCACGTTCAGGTGACCTTTTCTCATCATAATATTCATGACGAAATTGTTATGATACGTAACTTGTTTACATCGTCTACGTCACGAAATTTGAAATGAGCCGCCCAATCGCAGCCTGTGAATATTACCGCGGTTAAATTAGCTAGCAAAACTTGGTCTAAAAATAGAAATTACGAAATCAAAATGTGATTAATAGTGTTTTCGTCTAGATGAAAGCTACGCATTGATTGGTCGACACAAAGTTCATCTCGACGTGACCTCAAAGGGAAAAAGTACAGATCCAGTACGACCGAGGTCTACTGGATATGTGTTTACGCAGATTGCCATCAGTACAATTCTGAAATAAATCACAAATACTCATAAATTTGATAATCATATTAAGGAAACAGCACTTTTCAACAATTATTATTTAAAAATTAATTTGTTCTACACCCTAAATAAATTATCTGAGATATAAAAGGCAGACAGTTCACCAAACTCCTCATAGTGCTTACGTCATGCTTTGCGACTTAACCATCACGTGACTCTAGTAATATTTATTTATTTATTTATTGGAGTTAACGCTGTGTCAACACAATTAAGGTCATTTTACGTCCAGCGCACCTAACCTAGTTTTCCTGGACCTTTGTCTATAACCAGTACTCACCTACCCTTCCACAAGGCCGTAAACTTCTCCATATTATCCAATCAATGGAGGAAAATTGACATTATTGTCAAATTTTCATGGAAGGGTATAACCTCCCCGGTTGGGATTCGAACCCGCACCCCCTCGGGCACGAGATTCCAAATCCCAGCCCTTGAATTTGAGACCAAAATGAAGTCATTATAAACTTCCGCTTAAGTATTAACTCCAGCGCAGTGATCCACCATAATAGTACCTCCGACGATGAATGTAAACAAAGCGGAAAATAAATTCATTATATTTACAGGGTAAATAATTGTTATTATTTGTGTAGGATAATCATTTTGAATATATTTAATTATGGTTTGCATTAAAATAAAACAAATTTTATGAATGCAATGCATTTATAGGATTCAGCATCTGATATCCTAAAGCCCCCAAAATCATGTTTATTGTAATTGTTTTCCATATGATAGCTTCAATGGTTGTTTTATTGTCTCAGTTATAATTATGATGATAACCAAAAAATAAAGCAAACCTTAAAGGCATTTCTAAATAAACAGTTATCAAATTTTAAATAAAAGCTATACAGAAGGCCTACAAAGTGAAAATGTCTCCAAACTTTTGGTGGTTACCGTATAATGAATGTATAATATATCAAAATGCTCACCATTGTCTTGTCTTGTCTTGTGCAGAACCAGAGTTGAAAGTCTAGAGAGCTGATGACAACGTATAATATCAAAATTCCATGTTGGTAATAATATGTGGAAGTCAAACACAGAGCCAGCATTTTATTGAATCTTTACCAATACATCTGACTTCATCTACTGTAACATCTGAAAAGTTGAATAAAGTATTACAAAACAGGTTTTACAATTACAGAGCTCAACAATAAATTTTAAACAATGTTCCACAGTCTGACAACCAGACAATATATTTAGCTTGCCTGAACCAAATGTTTACTAGCAGTAACAAGTTGCTACAACCCAAGTATACACAGGTCATCAGGGGCAAATTCGACAACTTTTAAGTTGTCCCTGCAATTAAGAGATTTGAATATCTAAAGAGTAGCGTAAAGATGGTATATTAAAATTTCATTTCTGTTTAATCCACAGTATCAATATTGACAAATAAGTAATTCATTTAGTCTGTCCGCCTTCGGCTAGCTCACAAGTCTAGTGATCAAAGGCTTGTAGGTTCTATTCCCAGCAAGGCATACTTTCGTGGAACTTGGTCATGAAATAACTTCCATGGTCATTCTCCCTCCTACCACTGAATCTAAATTATGTAGGGCAGTAGTCAGTCACTGACTGAAGTATGTGCTTAGTAGTTGGTTTACAGCTAAATCCAGAGACATAGCCATTTCAGGAACAGTGAGTAGGTGGACTAATCGCCATGATATAACCTATACAATGTGTTGCTATGGCATTAAATCCAACAAAAAAAAGTAATTCAGTGATAGATCATAAGTCCACAACTCTCACATTAAGACTGTTTCACTATTACTACCACAGGTTAATAACACTGTACATATTGACAGATTCAGTACCTTCCATTAGATAACGTTAGCAACAAAAGAAATTAAATGAAATTCTTAAGTTTCAAGTATAGTTTATGGTAGAACCATTTTTATTTGTTCGGGACGTCAAAATCAAAAGTGTGTTTGCCTGACCGGTTTACCTGCTGTATTTATAGGTCGATTTTTTTAACCGTAGCAATGATGTTCTACCTATCACTGAACTGTCCTTTGTGTACAAACGTAGTTGGAACCGAAAATCTAATTTTACCCTTTAAACCCGAACAAATTCAGTGCCTTCAGCGCTTTGATTAATATATTTAATAATTTATGGTTTGTGATAAAATAAAAACAAATTTAGTGAATGCATCACATTTATATAAGATCCAGCATCTAATTTCCTAAAGCCTACACAACCAAGTTCAATGTAGTTCTTTTCTATAACATAGACTTAAAGACTAGTTTGTAGTCTCAACTACAAAAATATCATAACAAAAAAAATCAAGCTAAACTATAATCATTTCAAAATAAATGGTATTCAAGTTTTAATAAAACCCATAGTAGGCTTACAAAGTGAAAATGTCTCCAAACTTTTGGTGGGTACTTTATATATGTCCATGATATGATATAAAATACGGGTCAATGTTAAACTGAGATCAATTACAAAACCAATTAGTTAAAACAACAAATACTCACATAAGACTGTCTAGCTTGTAATCCACAATTATAAATACCATTTACCATAAATTATAATCTATCATTACTTACATAGTTGATATTCATGAATAGATATGTGCCACTATCAGATCTGAAAAAAAAACCAAAACAACATATAGTTACTATTAATTTAATGATTTCATTTATACAAAAAATAACATTAAGTATATAAATGTATAAGTGAATTTTTTAAATTGGCACTTCAATTTACCAAATTAAAGGTCTAACTGTCAAAATAGGGATGGACGAATACATTCAAAAATATTATTTTATTATCTATATAAATAATAAAAACAAGTTAGTTATATCTACATATTATTCACTGAGCCACACATACTGAATAATGATTTTGTTATCACAAGAGTAAATACTTTGAAACTGCCACACAAGAGTCTACACTCATAGGTTTTCCCTACAAATGAATGAATCCAAAATTAAAAGTACAATAACATGCCATGATATGAAAATTTATTTATATGTACACATATTGTATATTAAATTCATTGGATCTGGATGTTTACAGTCATTGCCTTAAATTTTCTAAAACATTAGCTCAATTTATTATGTTATATAGTAAATGGCAGGGGCGGATCCAGGATTTTTTTGTAGAGGGGTTCCAATTTTTCTTGGGGGAGGGGTCCAAACTTGCAAACCACAACCACATTATACACATTTTGCAGAATAATGCAACATATTAATAATAAAAACTACAAAACCATTAAATCTATGTTAACCCTTTACTAGTTGTAGCCATCCGCTTTATCTGATACTGGACAGATAGTGTATAGAGATAAACCTAACACTGTGCATACACTAACATTGTTAAACTTGTACACTCAGCAGATAAAGGTTTAACATCACATTCGTTATTAAACACCTCAGTTAGTTTAAAGTCAATTACTGGTTTAATCTTTAATTTAATCATTATAGTGTAAAAGTAAAAAATGTTGGTCTTTAAATTTCCTTTTTAACAATGTAACTATTTAAGACTTAGTACAAGAACTATTAAAAATATGAGATGTATAAAATGCATTAAAATATTTTTCGTCACATTTTCAAAAAAATCAACAATTTTTTTTAGCTAACATCGCCGATGTTTCGGTAATTTCTTTGTTTAATCCAAGCTTCTTTGTCTTGTTTTAAACACGTGTCTACAGATATTTATAAATATTAATCCCGTCATTGAAATGCAATGCTTACAATGCGTATTGTCGTCTTGATCAAAGGATCATTTCCTGTCGGCAATATACCGATGGTGATTACAAATCGTCTGGGGGTCAAGTCATGTGCTGTATGTTTGACATTTTTATTGCACATCATAAAACTTAGGGGACTGATTGTGCCTTTGATTAATTAGAAACAAGTATTAAGTCTTTTAAATTTAATCTCTTAATTGTCGCTAATTGAGTGTGAAAAGTTGATAACACCCGCTGTTTTGTTTTGTTATAAATACGCCCAGCGTGTATAATCTTGTCCCTTTCAGATAATTCATGGCCAAATAATTTTTTTATCACATGTTTAAAAAGTTTATACAATTAAATAAAATAATACAAACAGTGAAACTAGATATACTAAACTTGCCTAATAATTCTCGGCTTTTCTGCACATATATTATAGTTGAAAAAAGCCGATAATTACCGCGCGCACTCGCGAGTTGTACTTGTTGTTTTTAAAATGTAATTACTCGATAAATATTAATTTAAACATAGTTTTTTTTAAAAGTATTTTATCAATAAAAGATTAATTCAACCACAATGAAAAAAATAAACGTTTTATCGGAAATAATAGCGTTATAGCGCATTGAAAATGAGACACATACAAATATATTACAGTTGAAAAAAGCCGATAATTACTGGGCGCGCTCGCGAGTTGTACTTGTTGTTTTTAAACTGTACTTACTCGATAAATATTAATTAAAACATATTTTTTTTAAAGTATATTATCATTTAAAGATTAATTCAACCAAACTGAAAAAATAAATAAACATTTTATCGGAAATAATAGCGTTATAGCACATTGAAAATGAGACACGAACAAATATATTACAGTTAAAAAAAGCCGATAATTACCGGGCGCGCTCGCGAGTTGTACTTGTTGTTTTTAAACTGTAATTACTCGATAAATATTAATTAAAACATATATTTTTTTGAAGGATATTATCTATAAAAGGTTCATTCAACCAAAATGAAAAAAAAAATAAACGTTTTATCGGAAATAATAAGTTTTATAGCGTATTGAATATCAGACACGTAAAAATGCGGGATTGAGCGGTCCAGGCAGTACACGTAAAAATGCGGGATTGAGCGGTCCAGGCAGTACACGTAAAAATACAGGATTGAGCGGTTGAGGCAGTCCACGTAAAAATACGGGATTGACCAGTAAAGGGTTAAGCACTGAGAAAAATTTCTTCGTGTTTACTTAAAATGACTTACTGTCAATAAATACACTGATGGAAAGGTACATTTTGGAAATTCTGGAGGGGGGGGGGGGGCTCAGACCCCCTGACTCCAGCTAGATCCACCTATAAATGGCAAAATTATCAATTTGCCCAACTACATTGTATTTGAATCAAGTAATTCTCAATTTCCCTAAATCAATTACCCCTGATATCAAACTATAATTGCTTAAAATGCATGTGTATATAATAAGAAGTATTTCATGAATAGCTCCATACTTTGATGACTAAAGAAGTAATTCTAGAATTCAGAGATTAGAATTTAGAAAATATGAAAGCAACATTGGAAACCTCAGCTAACACAGTTACTGTAGTCTGTAGCTCATTTTAATGTCCATCTCAGCAAGTCAATTAAAGTAAAGTTAGAACTACTAAGTGTATTATGAATTGGGTTTTAATGAGGGTCTGTGTGCAGTCCTCGAGATGTGACTCTTATACTCAAAACTACTTTATGCAGCTGAACAATGTGCCTTAAATTAATATTCTTCATTATCCACCCTCCCAATTATAGCCAGACGTTTTAAGAGAACAGCACATCTACATCTACAGTGTTGAATTGAGCTGTCACAGACTGACAATTCTTCAATGGTGCGCAAGAGGAAAGTTGGAAAGGATAGTTGAAAGAGAGAAAATAGACCCACTCAGATAAATGTATGCAATGTCATAGAAAAAAGGTAGAAATAATAGAAAAGATGCTCCAATCACGTTTCGTCCATCAAGGCCCACTGACACAGCTCGCACCCTTCATTTGGATGTACTTAGTGATTGGAAGGAAAAATTTCCCGTTAGAAGGTAAGGTCCTTAAGCCCCTCCTTAAAGGATACCAAGGTAGGGGCCTCAGCCACAGCAGCTGGAAGTCTGTTCCAAACTGGGATGGTCCATGGAAAGAAGCTGAAGCGGTAGAAATCTGTTGATGTAGAGAAGTGTTGATATTTCAAACAGTGTGATGCTCTAGTTCTACTGGGTACAGGAGTCAGATAGAGAGAGCTGTCAATGTCAACATGACAATGGATTATTTTGTACAAGACAGTATATACAGGACATATAAATAAGCAGACATTGATTTGACATGAGTGAAATAATAATACTATTTAAACAAAAACAAAATCTAAATGAAATTTATATCCAGCCTTAATAAGTCTCTACTCTGTAAGAAAAATCCAAGTCTCTAGCAAGGCCCATATATAACATTATAGGGTCCTTGTCTGTAGCTAGAGAAAATTTCCCACTCACGCGCGCATGCGTGCACGTGAGTCTGTCACCGATTTATACAGCACCAAACACGAAATGTTTATCAGCATTCAATAAGAGGCTTCATACACTAGAAAACCATGGAACAATAGCAATTTAACATTTATCAAAACACAATGGTCAATTCAAGAAATGTCGGCATCCAGAACTGTTTTGGGGATAACCCTTTCATCTAAAGTTTACCGAACCATATTTGATAAATTGCATGTTATATCACAAATTTCTATAATATTTATTAAAACCATAAAAACTTACCCGAATATAAAATCCGTCCATACAAATAGAATATCAGCAAAAAAATCGCGCTGAAGCCAATGGTTTCACGACCTGGCATACCATCCAATAAGAAGAAATCACGTGGTTTATCGAGTGAACAGCACTTATTAATCGCCCGGGTCAAATGGTCATGGTAAAATAAACGCTTGAATGCTTAGCAGCTGAGTTAAAACTGTCAGTAAAGCAAGTTCACTCAATTCACGAGAATCAAGACATATCTTTTGTCATAACAAGTGAGAAAATACTTGTACATTATTGTAACGGTGTAGCAACACGAAGACAAAAATATTTAGCCTCTCGGTAAAAGTCGACATTAAATTTTATTCAGAGCACCTCGGCGAGAGTCAGTTTACGGAATCATTCGAGTGGTTTTACGGATACAGTGTTGTCTGTCCCAAATGAGAAGGTGTTGAATTGTTAACGATTCCTTAAGGTCGGTGAATGTAAAACTTCGATGAACCAACTTCAAAACTTTAAAGAGACTCGACCGTCTTCGAACAATCGCCGACATCATAAATGTTGATATTATATCTAATAAGAACTAAGTCATTGTATAGTTTCAACACACTTGGAATATCCAGCACCCTAATCATGTTCTTACATTTTATTAATTTTTCAGTCGCTTGTGGAAAGATATACTATTGTTTAGATAATTATTGTCGCGGCCGTGGCGTAGTGGTTAGCATGTCTGACTTCGAATCCGAAGATCGCGGGTTCGAAACCCGGTCGCGACCGGTAATACCTTATACATGAGTTGTCGGCCTCGTGGTAGTTTAAGTTATTGTACGATTATATTGAACTGTCCGATTGCATAATTACACGGTAATTGCACACTGTATATATTATTTTCCGCGTTCTATATATAGAAATTCGCAGTAAAAATTACCATGTGTAGGTTAATTTAGTGTCGATATCTCATCTGGCTGAATGGTCGTACGGTTGAAGTGCAATGCTACTAAACATCTATTTTTGAAAGAAGTGCGAGTCTGAAGCTAAATATGTATTTTTTTTATTTTTTGTTCTTCGTTTTGTATTTTTTTTTGTTTTACATCTATTTGATTCAGTAATTTTTGAACATAGAAATAAAACATTTAAAAACAAACAATCATGTAAAAATCATTCAATTTTACTGACTGTTTCGGTTGTGCTACTGTCATCATCACTTAAAAAGATGCCACAAAATTTATAACAAAGGCTTCTTCAAGATTTATGATGCACGGGGCGGGAGGCAATGTGTTTTACGCAATCCGCCCATGATTTAAATGAGAAAAAAAGAGATAAAAATAAGTTTTTATCGGGATTCGAACCCAGATAAAAAGATTTGTAGTATGACCGTCTCCCCACTCGGCCACACAAACTACGATACGTATTGTGAATAAGATATAATACTTAAGTGTTATGTGCTGACAATACCCTCTACGTGAACTACCGAAATAAACCGACTATTAAATATACCGTGTAATGTGACGTTTTAATTTATGCAATCGGACAGTTCAATATAATCGTACAATAGTACTGGTAATAGAAAAGTGTCCAGGAAACCTATAGTAGGAAGAGCTGGCCGTCGTATATATGACCTATAATATTATATGTGTTGAATACGACGTTAAAAAAAGATAAATTATTAACACATTATGTACAATGTATTAATGATAATACCATATTAGGCCACAAGAAGTTAATCATAATAATTATGTTCTATGGATTCGCTCGCACCTTAACTTAGACGTTTTTTTACAAAAATATTTTTATTTCCTCGCTGGCTTATAAAAATTGATCAAACCGCTATATAAAGCAAGTGAATTAAAAAAAATTCTTCATTCGCTCGCCCCATCCCCCCCCCGAAAATCTATAGAACACATGATCAACTTGTTGTGGCGTTATCTGAATATGAAATGTAATGTAATGGAGCACTGAGCATCTCTTTGGTTCAACATAAAATCATGGCGATTATTTTTAGCTACATGACATTTACCAGATTTTAACATTCATTTATCATCACTTTTAATAACGCAGTCATAGGCGGATCCAGCGGGGGGTCAGGGTGGTCCGGACCCCCCCCCAGAATTTGGAAAATGTACCTGTCCATTAGTGTACATGTACATGTATTTCTTGTCTGCAAGCCATTTTTAAGTAACATGAAGCAATTTTTCTCGGTACTTAACATAGATTTAAGGTTTAGGTTATATAACGTCGCTGAATTTTGCTAGCAACATTGTCAAAGGGGTTTGGTTACATTTTCAGAACATCAACAATTCTTTTCCAAGTTATGCACTAAAAGGCATCTATATTATATATCATAAAAATTCAACAAGAGCTTAAAACCCCCCCCCCCCCCCCCGGTCTTACAAAAAGCAGATTTTTTTTTTAATTTAAGACGGAGAAATCTTTCCAAACTGCGACACAGAATGTCAAGCTCCTGTGAAGGCCGGTTGCATCATCTTAGTATTTTGTTTGTGAATTGTACGTTACATTGTACTATACTATCAAGTCTCTAATGCCTCAGTCCCATAAAATCGTGGCTTGTTACGGACCCGTTCGTGCAGACAGTCGAAAGCCGTGGAAAGCCTTGGGTATCAAGGTGGTGGTACACATCCGCACAGAGCCGTATAGTTGGAAGTTATGCATGTTTAATCCATACTCGGCCACAATTGCGTTCACGACTTGACTTTGAAACTGATACGTGTATCCTGGACTCATCTCACGGACCCTGGTAATAACGTAACAGTCCGCACGGGTACGCAAGACTTCGTACGGGTCCTAGAGGAGCTTGATCGCACGGCGCCCGCACGGTGCCCTCACGGCTATTTTAATGTTTATGGGCCTGTACATGTAATTTATTGCACGTGTAGAGTTCCTTTTTCAAATTAATATGATATATTTCATAATAATTATACCTTTGCTTTTGCAATTTTAGGGTGCGCCCCGGACTCGTCTATGGTTTAATCATTAACAATGGACATTTCATGGCCTGTCACAAAAGTTCTTATATGCACAAACACCTTCGATTATACAAACAATTATAACAAGGTACGCTTTATTAACTTTGATTTCAATTACATGATAATAGATGCTTATTTTAACCAATTAGTCTAGTTAAAATGGTTCAGATATATACATATATATGCAGGACCGGTTCCAGAAGGGTCGTAAGTGTGTGTGTGTGTGTGTGGGGGGGGGGGTTTCAAAGGTGCTCTGATTTACACTTTTGACATGCAAAAATTCAAAATTTTTCCACATCTTCGGGAGGGGATACCACTCCCGTACCCACCCCAACTGTGCTCCCCACTAACTACCCCTCTGGATCAGGCCCCTGTGATCTAACTCACATGAATGCATTTTCTTTATTTATGAATATTTATTAAAAGCTAATCAATGACATGAATCTGAATTGTTACGTATTGCATCACTTTTTTACAGAAGAGAATGGTTAACCTAGTTTTAGCTTCATTCTATTTTGAAAAGAACATTTTAAAGCGCTCAGAATTGCACCTTTGACATGTGAAAATTCAAAATTTTCCATAAATGAAGCTAAAATTTGGTAAACTATCATTACATTTTAACAAAAAAAGTCAAAGTCTGCCCTTAAAAAACGACTATGTAAATTTGAGTTTTTGGCTAAACCCATACTAAATTAAAAACACGTTAGTCCATTTAATACCGATGTCCTTTAGCATTCTAGTCGGAACGACGGAGTTGTTGAATTGGATTGTTCGGGAGCCTGGGTATCTCTTCTAACGAAGAAAAATGATGTCAAAAATTGAGCGCTATAATTGAGGTATTCTTCCTCCATGTGTCCGTTTTGTTTTAATTTTTATTTTTTTTATTTAATTTGTTGGCTTGATAAATCCCATTCTCGTACCCCGAGGTTTTCAAGGAAAGAGAATGGATAAAATCCTGATTTACAAAAAAACAGCAATTTCATCATGTAGGCTAAATGCCAAGAATTTTATAAAAAATACACTTAATAACTTGTATAAAATCACAGAATGCAATGAGAAAATTGGTCGATTTAACATAAAAAAAGCCGGTTTATGATACGTTTTTTTTGTATAAAGAGGTTAGGTCTATTGTGTTGAAATTCAGCGTTGTTGTGAGTTTTCGGACGTTTTCAGAATCACATTTTTCGATTCCTTTGGAAAAAAAATCATAAGGAATACAAGTATTTTAAACACAAATTGATATAAAATAGGCCTAAAAGCAACGATTTAAAAACTAACGAAACACAATTTTTCATTGAATGAAAAAAATGTTTAACTACCGATTAATTTTAGTCTTGTTTTTCGTAAGAAAACGTGTTGTAGGATAGGTCACTAAGTTACTTGTAAGTTTAATTCATGTACCTACATGTTTTAAAAAACCAACAACAACATTAAACACTCGCTTTCTCTGATTTTCTCCGACAGAGCGCACAATAACCAAATTTAGGCCTCGTAAGCTAGTTACCATGGTAATTTCACTGGTGATGGTCTGAAATATACTGCTGAGGTATGTGTAATATAGACAATATAAAAATAATAACATAGCTAACATTGGCGTAGCTTCCTATAGGCACACAAGGCACGTCCCTACACATTCTTTTGAAAATTCGAAAAAAAAAATAGAAATTCTAAAAATGCCAAAAATGCAATAAAAATCGAAGGCTGAGGGGGGTTAGGGGGCAAGGGGAAGGAGCAGTATGGATTGTACCATGTGGTTCATGGTCACGCGATGATATTGGTTGTAGAATGGTCTATTTTTATGGGTTCTCAAATAAATGAATGTTGACAGCAAAGTTGTATTGTTATAAACATAATGTGAACGTAAAAAGTGTATGTAGGACTGTACATAGTTGTGTTAGTTACGATGTTCACTGTATGACTATACTACAAGACTGATTTAGTGTTGTGATTTCTTTTTACATATAACAGGTAAAAATGCTAACAAATGACCTGAAATACTCTAGAATGCGGCTACTGAGATGAAGAATTTAAAAATTTTCCGGGGAGCATGCCCCCAGACCCCCTAGGTTACCTGTGCCTACACATTTATTTTGGGCAAGCTACGCCCCTGGCTATTGGTATCTATGCGTCTGTATAGAAGGACCATACACTTGCACGATCAATGATTTGAACGCTTGATAAGGCCCGATTTGGGTACCTTGAGATGCTTAAATCCATCAATTTAGTTCATTATCTATTAAAATTAATCTAAACGTCGAGTTGATATTGCTTTGATGGTGCCGATTTTGTGCCCTTTTCTTTGTATGAGAGTCAATATCTGTGAGGCCAGGTGGGGGCTCGAGCCCCCCCCCCCCCCGGTAAAGCCGGGCCTGTATAATATGAGCTTCAGAGCTTCCAGTGTTTTGATTTTCATTTGACCCGTTAATTTGTAATCAGCAAGGTAAAATTACATAGAAATCTAGTCATATTTCATAAACAGTGAGGTGATAGGGCGTGGTTAAATAAACTAGTAATATCGGGGCGGTACCTGCTTGAGTGTTGTTCGCATAAAATCTGCTTGAGTGTTGTTTATAAAGCGATTACCGCATGATCAACATGCTGAGAAATGAGTCGGCGAAATCGTCCTTTTTCTACTGTTCTGATGTTTAGAATGATATTATGATGTATAACAGATAATTTTAGATTCAAGGTATGTTTAAGAATTAAATGATTTGTTCGCATTGTCTTAGACTAAAAGGCTTGGTAAAATTATGGCCACTGACACTGCTGCTTTCTGTCAACCAAACTCCACGCAGCGGTTATTTCCCTTTATTAAATCAAGTAGCAATGCGTGACGCAATCACTGTGAGGAGTTTGTCTGTCAACAACAAGTTTTGAATGATATCAATATTGATCAGTCTTGTGTTCATGCTTGGTAATAGTCATAGGGCCAGTATTATTAAACCCATGGACAACCAATCAGTAGAGATAGCTGAAACCTTGAAGGCTTGAACAACTCGACCAACAAAACGACAACTCAATCTCTGTACTGTAAACAGATATCAGGTAGAGCGCCGTCGTACATGATCTCTAAGGTTTCCATGGAGAGTCACGTCAAGATGACCTTTATGTCGACCAATCAATGTGTAGCTTTCATCTAGACAAAACACTATAAATAGCGTTTTGATTTGTAATTTTTATTTTTAGACCTAGATTTAAGAGCTAATTTGATAGCGGTATTATTCACAGTTTGTGATTGGACGGCTCATTTCATATTGTGTGACATAGATGATGTAAACACGTTACTAAACATCGTCATGAATATTAGAATGAGAAAAGGTCACCTGAATGTGACCCTCCTTAGAAAACAGCCAGATCTAAATTAGCAAGTAGGAGAGCAAAACTTTTAGATTGAGTTTTAATCAGATAGCAGACAACTCAACCCATATTAAACCCATATTGAACATTATTCTTCCCTAATTTCACAAAGTCCTCTATATTATAGGGTCCTTGTCTTTGATTTTCCTACATTTTAACAAATTTTAACAATAATTCTTTCTCTCCTTTTGTCTCTTTCATTTTTATGTCCTAACACTCAAAAAATTCTTTGTTTTTCAGGTGCTGTATTATACTTTGTCCTACTAAGACATTTTGTCTGCATGAAATTTCTGTCATCCATGTTGCGAGTTGAAGATATCCCAGGTAGTACAGCCTGGTTGTGTACATGCATGTTGGAAAAGGATACGAAATATGTACACAGTAAACTGGCACTGAAGTGATAAAGTTGTTGTAGACTACTGGATAGTAAAATGGAAGTTTCACTTCATGTTTCTCTGTCCATCTTTGATCTACCCAATGATGTTCTTCTTTACATATTTAAGCTTATTAGTAAAAAAGATTTACTTTTCAATGTGAGAAATACTTGCTCGTTGTGGAATCAACTTTCAAGACAGAAAATATTTTGGAAGACTTTGGACATTAAGGACTTTCCTAATTATGTCTTTCCAACTAAGTTATTTCTCAATCTATTAAAAGATATTCATACATCAGTTGAAGTTCTAGTGTTTAATTTAAATCATCACAACTTACAGGCAATCCTGCATGACCAGATCGTGTGTACAAACTTAAAGGAGATAAGTTTCGAGTCTACAAGTGGTCTTACTTGTGGTGAAGAATTAAAAACAGCTGTTTCATCATTTTCTATAAAATACCCAGATTTACAGAAGCTCAGTTTAATTTCCTATGTGTCCTCAACTGAGGATGTCTTTCCTTTGTTAAAATCATTCGCATTTTCTGGTGCTGATAGAAGCTTAATAAACTGGAAACAATTCCTAGATTTACATCCTCATTTGACTGAAATAACATTTCGGAACTGTGAGTTGGAAGCTTGTGCATTGTTACATATACTGACTCAATATCCAAGACTTACAAAGCTTGATATCTCACTCTGTCAAAGTTCATACAGTGAAGTATATGAATTTCTTAAAACAGGGGAGATAACACCACCATTGACTGAGTTACAATATTTAGACATCAGCCATACTGATATTTCTGATGCTCTTCTTGAGGAAATCACGAAGCAAGCTTCTTTGCTGACATATATTGATATTACAAATTGCTCTAGATTGACCAACACAGGTGTTGATGCTGTCTCAAGACAGTGCCAAGGTATCAAAACCTGGATTATAAATACTCATGAATTCAGTCACTCAGATGTGTCTTTTTCTGGAGTACAAAATGTGGCTGAGAACTGCAAATACTTAGAAGTGTTAAAATTAAATTATTGTCCAGAGATTGGTGATGAAGGGGTAAAATGTTTAGCAAAGTCTTGCTTCAGTTTGAAGGTTCTTGAAATTGCAGGCTGTCTTTCCCTGCAAGACTCCACAGTGATTACGCTGACAGAAACTTGCAAATATATTCAAAAGTTGAAACTATGTGGTTGTTCTAAACTAACGTCAAAAACGTTGAGTATTGTGCTTACAAGATGCAAGCATCTTAAATATCTAAATATTGGTTCGTGTCACAGAGTTACAGACCTGGATTTACAGGAACTTTATACGGCTGAACGATATCTCAATAAATCTAAAAGTCAATCAAAGTTTGATGATAAAACAGTTTTACATCATTCTATAATTGATGTCAATGTATTTGAATTGCATTCACATATCACCACATTGGTGATGCCCTTTTGTTCTAACATTTCTAACACTTGTATGAAAAAAGTTGCACAATTTTGTCCTGATTTGCGAAAGTTAGATATACAAGCTTGTTACCTTGTAACCAATGCTGGAATTCGTGAAATACTGAAACAATGTAAATTTTTAAGACATCTGAATATCTCAGGTGGCTCGATATCACAGACAAGTCGTATCAACGATGATTGCCTTCAAGACGTTGTCCAACATGGACATAACCTTCAAGAACTTAGAATAGTAGAAAATTATAATATTACTGTTGACGGCATAATGCCAATTGTTCAAGAGTGTAAAAATATGGTCTCAGTAAGTGTAGGAATTGGAAAAAGGACCAATATAAGTAAAGAAGGTTTGATAGACATGTCATCTAAGATAGAAAATAAAACAGTATGCTTACAGTTTAAATTACATGCTGAGATACTCATTTACGATAATGTAGAATTATCTATAGGAAGATCTTAAATTAAGTCTTCCTGTAACAGATTTGATTCGAAACTCAAGTTGATGGGGTTTTCCAGCTGAATTTTTTGTTAGATATGTACCTGTGCAGAGCAAAGTTGAAATGAAAAAAAAAAAAGGATTTGTCTTATTTGAATAATTTTCTGCAATATAGTGTATAAAATAACTTTCTTTTGCACTGATATTTCTGGTACAATCAAATCTTATTTAGCTGGATAAACCCATAAATTCAAGTTCCGAATAAAAACTAGAGCTTTCTATACAACAGCAATTTTTTACATAATTTTTTGTTTCAGTAAAATTTTGTTAGTCTATACTACATTGTAGCAATCTATGACATAGAAAATTGCTTTGTTGGCGCAGGAATTTTATATAACGGGGATTTGCATAGAAGTGCAATTTTGAATATTCACTGTCTTCACTGTCTATAATTGGCTGAAGCAGGCTGTACAAACTATTACAGAGTTTAAAAACTTGATTTTTGTACATGTCTTCCATGCAACTTGTAAATGTTTCTGAAGTTTTTGACAAAAATTTGTTGCAATTATTGCCAAAAATATGACTGGGTGATTTAAAATAGGGCTGAAAATGGTGGATCATTAGAAAAATGCATATTTTTTTAAACAGTCTGTAAGCATAATTTACCTCAAATCATCTAGAAATACATTTTTCCTAACCTTTATGTTAATTTGATAGGTACTGGTACAAAATTTCATGTAAATATATTTATTAAAACCTTAATACTTGTTATCCGTACGAGCTGAAATAATAGCCACGACAGTGAAATTTGATGTAAATCTATGTGGTTGCAAATCCCTGTTATATAAAATCGCTGGTAGGCGTGATAGCTTATTCTTATACAAGTGTTCATTTGTAGTCTTCTTGTTTCTTTAGATCTCATTGCTGTATTACTGTGAATTATCTCATTCTTAAAGTGATTTACTTTTTTGTGATATTTTTATGTCCAACCTTGTTCATATGCTTTTTATTTCCAGTAGATTTTTATATACATTTTATATGTTAATTTTTTAGGTTAAAAAATAAATAGTTATAAGTTCTTCTAACTTGTTTTCTTATTTACAGTACTTGTTTTATTCTGTACTATTTCTTTTGTGACTGAAAAGTTCTACTGTTAGTCAACTAATCTGAAATTCGGATGTAATACATTTAGGTCATTGTAGATGTAGACCTAGTCTTACCGCATATAAAGAAAAAAGGAGTGGGCCTGGCTGAGCGATTATGATGTTGGCCTAGTAATCATTGGATAGCCAGCTCTGTGTTGGTTTGAATCCCATCTTAATCCTAACCCGATGTTTCCTTTAGTAAGAAGCCTTATCCTACAAGCCCAATACTGGGGTATCAAGGAAGCAGACTAGAAAGTGATAATTCAAAGTTAAAAGAATTTGTTTCACAATCGTGATTAAATAGATTAGTATATAAAATAAATATAATTATAAGTAAAGAAGAATGTTGACTGGTTTTACATTCACTAAGCAGAATATATAAATTCTGAGAACCTGAAATGTAGAGCACTGCCTAGATAATTGTTTTCAACATGAATATATAACACACCATGAACAGCCTCTCAGTATTCAGGTAAAGCACAATTTAAATAAAACGTATACATTGCTTAGTAACTATCTATGTCTCCGATAGTGACCAAATAGTACTCATTCACATAATAGAGATTCTTAGATCGGGAATCTTGATAACCTCTGGGTACGAGAATAAATAGCCCTTGGCATTCATATAAGTAACAAATCTTTTTCATTGTAGTATGGTTCTACCTTAAACATAGCCTACCAGTCTGTGAGAGTGTATGCCCTAGATCAGGCTTTCTAGCTTTAACTAATCAAATGAATGCAGTACATGTGTACACCTGTCAACACTTTGCATACAAGTTTTACTTGACAAATGTGTGTCTTTCATTCAAATTATAAACTGTATTCAAAAAATATCTTCTACTTATTTACAGTGTCTGTAAGTATTGATAGAACTAGCACTGAACAGAAAATTTAATGCATCCTATAAGTGTTGGTAAGGGACACAACTCGTTAAAAATTTATAAAATGATTTTACTGCTTACTCCCCTTGGTTCTTAGTGATTTTCACGATTACAGAAATATCACGACATTCCGTTTGATAAGGTCAAGGTCACTGAGGTTTTGCTTCCGCATCAACTTGAAGCATGGAGGTTCCATGGTCTAACAAGCGGGAAGATTATGAATTAAAGGATGTCATTGGTATGTTTGTTGTTATTTTATCATGTTTTTACTTATTTTCTATATTTCGAATGGTGAAGACCGATTGTGAAAGTTTTCATTATGGGTAAACATTGATTTTTTGGCGTCCAAAAATGCAGCAGTGCTCGGTGCTGTCCTGCTCTGGCTGGTTTATGAGTCCTGTAACAAGGCCAGTGCATTATTGTTGACCATAATTAATATGTTTGGTTCAGACCTAACTGATAGAAATTTGATGTAAAATGTGATCGAAATGTTTGTTGCGGTGTATGGTGTTGACTCTGTTTTACCTCATAATACATAAATCTTTACTTCAAAATATGCTTGACATATGATATCACACCTTGTATGCATGATGTGTGTATATAATATGAAGGTCCTTGTAAAGAGACTGAGTAAGTTATTGCATTCAGAATTAATTTGACAACTTGTCATTCTTTCATGACAGAAGCATCCTTTACTTAAAAAAATGTAGTGTACATTTTTCTTTAACGCATGAATTAAGATGAAGATGAAAGATTCTCAATAACACATTTATTTTTTCAAGACAGAGATGTTTCCTTATTAAACAATGCCCAGTAACATTAAGTGAATAAGTGATGGAAAAATACAGGGTTGTGGTGATAGTAGGTGACTATATGTATACTATAGTCACTTCCAACAGCCTTGGTTAACCCTTTAGCGTCGAGGTTGAGTGTCTCGCCTACCACACGGGAGAACCAGGTTCGATTCCCAGTCAGGACGTATGGTTTTTATTATCCCAATTTACTTTAGGGTTTATCATGAACATCTCTAGTGACGTCTTCAGAACAAACAATGTGTTGGTTACTACATTGTATTTCTGATGCAAAGAAGTTATCAATAAACCTTTTAAAGCGAAAAGAACGAGGGGGGCAACTTGTTACATCTAGTAAATAAACATTTGGTATGGGTAAGTAACAACATTGGGCAGAATGAATCATAGTTGGACAAATATATCAATGCTATAATTATATTCGGCATTATACATTTTTACATGAAACAGAACCTGGATTCATCTTTATTAAGAAGGGTTTTCTAAATACCCCTTCAATGATTGAAATAATACTATTTACCACTGACAGATCTACAGTTTTCCATTAAATTTTTTCCATCTTAAAATAACAGTGCAGTAAAAAAAATAAAAAATACTGTATAAATTAAGGCCCTGAGCGGTGTCAAGAAGTACTAAAAGAGACCCCGAGTACAAATTAGTAAAAGTTATTAAAGTTTTATAAAAGCCACATAGATAAAAGTTTCCTGTACAATGTTTGTTTGTTTCTACATGTTAAACACGGATGTAGTTGTCAGTGTATGAGATCTATAAGTGTCAATTTGTTATATGATCCTAGAAAGAAAACAGTGGATCAATGAATGTTAAATGTTGTATCAAGTAACAATACAATGGTTCACTGCTGAACGGGTGTATTACTTTCTTTATTTACATGCAGTTAGACTAGTTTTGCACTGACCCAATCAAATACATCTTCTCATTCACTGATTTACAGCAGGTATTGTCAACACAGGAACTATAAATAATTTTTTACATCTTTACAACAGGAAACTGATGGGTGTTATTTGGGGAGGGAAAATCAGGGCCCATATGCAATCTCTCGCTTGCAAGTCAAATGCTCAATCTCTTTCAACCAAGCTTATTGAGCTAATGAATAAAACATGGAAATATATCATTTAAACATACACTACAGGGCCCCGCGTTAAAGGTGGTTCGATTGCCCCTTATGACCTATATTTTGGTTCGGCAACTTGTTACTGCTAGTAAACATTTAGCTCAGGCTTGTGATATATAATAATATATAGCTGGTTGTCCAACAGTACAACCTTCTTTAAAAATTAATGCCAAGCACTCTTCTGTTACTTCTGAACTATTAACAGTCCTGCTTCTCTGAGTGAACATTCTACACATCTCTCCCTGATTTGCCTAGTCTTTGACAAGTGTGGCTATCTAACTAGAGAATTCTAGGTTCAACTTTTACTTTTTCACTTCTAAACTATTGTATATTTTATATTCAGGTGCGGGTGCTACTGCTGTGGTTCAAGCAGCATTATGTAAACCAAGAAATGAACAAGTTGCTATAAAAAGAATAAATCTTGAAAAATGTAACACTACAGTGGAAGAATTGTTGGTGAGTGTCTTTCTAGATCTGTATTGCTTTTTTATTGAATAATAGCAGCTGTTTACTGTTCATACTATTCATACAGTTTTCCTTAAATTTGGAGTTAACATTGAACATTTCTTTTCCCTAATCCTTTCCCTATAAAAAATGTGATAAAATTAGTTTTTATAAAGAGAAAACTTTCATTATGTATTACAAAACAAAAATGATCCCACTGATGAACATAGAGACATCTTAATGAATAAATAAAATTGATCATTGAATTTCATAAACACCTGGGTGTATCTTACTTCCTGAATATTTGTTTTAAATTACAGAAAGAAATACAAGCAATGAGCCAATGTAAACATGAAAATGTTGTTGGTTATCATACATCATTTGTTGTTAAAGATGAACTCTGGGTTGTCATGAAACTGTGTGGGGGAGGTAGGTACAGCTTTATTAGCCGGATTTTTCAACAAAAAAAATTGGCTAATAGTTCAGCGAAACATGGGCGGTCGGGTGAGCGGACGTCCATTGTCGTTAACAATTGTGTTAAAGTTTTCAATTTAGCATACAGTATATGTCTGCTATTTATTGTCACATCTTTATAAAACTACATGCAATGATAACATACCATGTGATGAACAGAATTAGAAACTCTGAAAGTAACCACAACTCTACCTGGCTTTATTATGGATTACTTCCCTTTGTATTTTTTGCATTAAAGTTTTTAAGTCCGGTTTTAATGTGGTTTCCACATTACATTTCTTGTTACGTTTGAATCACCAAATAGACAGATGCTAGGGTTTCAGAAGTTCCCTGCTCTTGGCTTGCCATATTAAGCTAGGCTGCAGTTAGTGAGGTTTTTACTGGTATAATAAGTTTGGATACTGTCTGATAGTTTATTAGCCAAAACGACAGATATAGTGATAGCTTGTTAAACCACAGCAATAAATATTTGTCTTTAGAATAACACTGAAGATGGACATGGTTTTTAATGCTTAAAAATTAAAAATATTTTTCTTAAAAAACAACTTTAATTGCATTGATGAAAATATAAGTTTTATATTTAATATATGACGTAATGTTATAATTTGTGTTAAATACATTAAAAAAAAAACCCACAAAATTAAGCATGAAAGAAATAAAATAAGCATCCCTTTGATGTAAGATCTTTTTTATTTCAACTTGTGAACTCAGAAAAGACATTTTCACTTGTGACTTTTCCACTCATGAAAATATGATTTCTGACCTTACTCAGTGAAATAAAAATCAATCTTACACCAAAGTTGATGAATATCTTCTATATCTTTGTATATAATTTGTTTTCCATATTTCAGGTTCTATGTTAGATATTATTAAAGCTAAGATGAGGATTGGTAATTGTACTAATGGTGTCTTTGATGAAGCTACTATTGCTACAATACTTAAAGAAGTCTTAAAAGGTTTAGAATATTTCCATAGCAATGGACAAATTCATAGGTAAATTTGAATCACATTTTTAGAATTGAAGAGTCCTGTAAACATTGCTGTAAAATATACTTTTTGTTATTATTCTAAAGCTGAATAGCAGGATATAAGTCATTTATAAACATTTTGTGCATTCAACCAGTAGGAAGCCTGAACGTCCAGGGGTCATGGCTTCAATTCCTTGCAAGACTAACATGCCATCAGGAAGTTTGGTTATGATATACATTCTTCGGTCATTCTTGCTTCTGAAGCTGTAATGTAAGGCAGTTTCAACATGTCAGGTATTAGTACTGATAAAAGCTTATGTCTCATGATTCAAACCCCTCCAGAGATTACACAGGGATTTTATGTAACAGGGATTTGTAACGATAAGTAAATGTAATAGATTTTCATCAAATTTCACTGTCGTCGCTATTATTTCGGCCAAAACCTAAAACAAGTATAACAAGTTTAAATAAAGATATTCACATGAAATTTTGTACCAGTACCATTTATATTGACATAAATGTAAGGAAAAATGTGTTTTTGGATGATTTTGAGGTAAATTACCCTCACAGACTGTTTCACAAAATAATGCATTTTTCTGCTGATCTGCCAATTTTTAGCCCCATTTTACATCACCTAAAGTCATATTTTCGGTCATAATTGCAACAATTTTTGTCAAAAACTTCAGAATCATTCACAAGTTGCATGGAAGATATGTACAAAAACATAAATCAAGTTTTTAAACTCTGGAATAGTTTATACAGCCTGCTTCAGCCAGTTATAGACAGTGACAACTTCGTTACAAATCCCTGTTTCTTAGAATTCCTGGATTAAAGTAGCAGTAGACTGATGATCACAACATGACTAAATATTGATGTAGGAGCAGAGTAAAATATCATGATAAGTTATTAACCCCTTTAAAACACTCAAGGGAGTTACATGGGACTAGTTTAATAGCTTTATTTGGTTTGTGAAAATAACTAATTTTATCATGACTGGCTAGTTTATAATTGCTTGGGAGTCTTTAAAGCAACAACTTGACCCAGTCACCATAAATCTCAACAGTTAATTACTGGACAGTGGGTCATGTGAAGATCAAAATTGTACAGGACATAACCAAGTCTTACAGGATGGAAGACATTTTAGATATTTTTGATGAACTGAAAACTGTGTGGATGAAATCAAATTATTTGACAGACAGTTGGTTGTTCTTGTAACCCTGCAGATCTAGAAGGACCTTCTAATTTTTCACAGGATTTGTCTCTTGGTTTGCCATGTTTGGTTGTGACTTACTGAACCAATCTTAATGTATTTACATGTATCTTTCAGAGATATAAAAGCTGGTAATGTGTTACTTGGTAAAGATGGTGCTATTTATATTGCTGGTAAGATTTACTTAATGTGCTTTTAATACTTGATTTAAAACAGCAAGATCCCTGTTGATTGTAGATATGATTGAACTAGTTTATACTAGTTAGTTTAGGTCAATTGTAAACAAGCTCTTGCTACTTAAATTTTCACTTTCAAGTCCTCTTCCTTGTTCCCAAATAATGAGTTTTTAGGAATGTTTCTTGCTTTAGAAACAGAAGGTTTAGGATGTGATTTTAACCAACATGGAGCTGGCAATCCAATGATATCTGGTACAACATCTTAACCTTCTGCTTTAAAGTGATTTGAGATTGGAGTTTGCATTAACTATTTTTCATGCAGAGTTCACTTTGTACAAAGAGTTTAGCCAAAATTGTGATGCATTTGCTGAACACAGAATTTTGAAAGGGGAGGTCCTAGATTGAAAATATTTAATGATTTTGGTAAATTTGGGTTAATAACAATGTGTGTATATTTTACTGTATTATACATTTTGGTATATTTATATATTTTGGTATATTTATCTTTTTGTAGATTTTGGTGTATCAGCCTGGCTTGCTACAGGTAAAGATCAGACCAGAGATGCTGTAAGACATACATTTGTTGGTACACCATGTTGGATGGCACCTGAAGTTATGGAACAAGTTAGTATAGCTTTATTTTATTCTCCAATAAATGTCAATATTTCCATTTAAAGACTTACAATCATACCTGGTAATAGTGAAAACTAGGGCCGGGACCATTTCATAGTGTTAGAGTGCTGGGTTTTGAAACACTTGGTCCTGGGCTTGAATTCCCAGCTGCCACAGAATAAACCCTTCTATTGAAATTCAAATATGTCCTATCCATTTTGCTGTATAGAGGGTGGAAATGTTGACTCTTTGTGGAAGGGTGAATGCTTGTTAAGAAAAGTGACCTGAAAAGCAGGTTAGGTAAGAAAGTTGTTACAAAACCTAACACAATCTACAAAATTAGGATATGAAAGTGGTTGTCTGAACAAGTAATTTTAACAGTAACACCACATGTATATCTTTGTAGATTTTTGGTTGCCCAAAAAAACCCCTGGGCAACCAGACACCCACAAATTTTGTAGACTGTATCAAATAGTATTGATTATGGATATATTATAATCTGTATGATAGTTACTATTTATATACAAACACTTTTCTGATTGTGGAATAATTAAGACTGTGGTCCATGTGAATTGTATGAACTGTTTGCCATTTATACATGGTCAGATTTTTTATTTTGAAATATTTAAATATGAAATATCTGTTGCCTGTCAGACTGAATAGTAACTTTGTACAGTTATCAGCCATTGATCAAGTTAGTGCTTAAAATTGATAAAAAAAACCCTCTGGTCAAGAGATAAAAGCCAATTATAAAGGATTGTGAAATATCAACTGACTACTGTGTTATAACGTATTTATGTATATTTTAGGTAACAGGTTATGATTTCAAGGCTGATATATGGAGTTTAGGTATAACAGCTATAGAACTTGCTACAGGAACAGCCCCTTATCATAAATATCCTCCCATGAAGGTTAGTATAGAAATTATTGTATATTTTCAATTTAAGGGGTAATGTGGCTGGGCTTGTTTTAGATAGAAACTAGTGTCTACAACTTCTCAATGATACTATACTGGAACCTCGCTGAACAACCACCCCAATTTAAAGACCACCCCGCTAATAAGACCGATTTTGAAAAAAAAAATGTTTTGCTATGTATTTAAACCCTTAAATTAAGACCATCCTGTTACTCCATAATGCAACCACTTTTTACGGACAAAGCACTTTAAATGCATGCATTTTGACCCCACTAAAAGAACCACTTAACATTCTGGAATATTCAGTGAGCAACCGGCTCTCTGACTATGGTATATTTTTTCACACCTGTGTAGAACTTGCAAGGCACTTTTTGTTTGTTAACAAAACATATCAAATTGTTAGATAACTTGATGGCCATTCATTAATTATCAGTTCAATCTGGAAGTTGATATAACTTATGTTTGTATACCATATATTCATTATTACAGGTATTGATGTTAACATTACAAAATGATCCACCATCATTGGACGCAGGGGCTGATGATAAAGATCAGTATAAGAATTATAGTAAAGTATTTAGAAAATTTGTATCAGATTGTTTGAAAAAAGAACCAGAAAAAAGGTAACATAGCTTGTTTTTAGTCTTAGACTGTACATACTTGAGCAACACCCACTGGGAGGAACTAAAGTGTGTTGCTGTTCAGAGGTTGTTGCTCTGCAGAGGTTAAATTTGATTAAAATTACTCCTCATGGAAATATCAAAAGATGTTGTTGTGATAATGATTTGTTCAGTAGAGGGCCTGCTTTGCAGAGGTTATACTATAGTTCTTGAAATTTTACTGCGTCTGTATTTGGACAGTGGTGAAACTATCCTTAGTTGTGCATCATGTTTAAATCTCCTTGGTTAACGTTTAAGATGCAATATTTTTGTATCTTTTAAACCATATATTAGGGTACTACACTAATAGTATCCTTGGAGTCCAAAGATACCAAAAACGTTGGGAGGAATCCCAGTGATGCTTAGCTAGGGGTTTCAAAAAGATCCGTTTAGATTTCCCTGTTCTTATGCAAATTTGAGTTCCCATGAAATTGTTATAAGTTATGGACTCTGGTGTCAGTCCAGGGCTTGACATTTAAAGTTGTCTGATTACCTCTGACAACCATTTTTGGGTTCAGGCGACGCTTGCTGTAGCAAATATTTGATTCGAGCAAGTGAATTATAATAGCTAGTTGTCCCACTGGTAGGGCTGTCACGATACGCCAGGAGCGTATCGCGATATACTGCAATTAGCTTTCCTCGTATTGCGATACGTACCACAGTATATCTTTGGCTTTTAGATTTGTTGTGCCTCCACTGTATTTAACAGAAACATTACTAATCTTACATGCAGCTACTGATAGCATCTAGCCTATTTAAGTATAAATGGTCATTTAGAACTGTGACGCACCCCAAATCGGTTAAATTCTTATAACTTAAGGTTAGATGTAATGAACAATGGAAAAACTGACGTTTTGCTACTTTTATTTCACGAAGGGAAGAATTTTCCAATGAAAAAAAATAACGTCAAATACCGGTACTTTAAAATTGTACTGCGGTACATATTGCCCCAGCTGCCTATTGCAATATACCGGTATATCGTTACAGCCCTACCAATCGGGCAATCTGCTTTAAAAATTCATGTTGAGTCCTGCAGTCTATTTATTTTATTTTAAGTAACTTGTTATATTATTATTTTATTATTATTATTATTTTCAGGCCTACTGCTAAACAGTTGTTAAAACATGAATTTATGAGAAAAGCAAAGGTAAGTGATGAGGGCCAAAATTATTTACATTACAAGCCAGAAAACTTAAGGTTATATTATTTGTGATTTTGAATGGAATTTAAATTGTTTTTACTAAAAAAATCATTCTTGGTGTACAAATTCGGCTCACATTTTGAATTTGTATCTTATTATGTGTGGTTTAATAGACACACTTAATCATGACATGAAGTAAAACAGAGGCTTGACTTTGATCAGAATAGTATAAATTATGCTACCCGCTAAAAATCTTTATGTAGAATAGCCAAGGTTTATGGTGTGTATTAATTTGAGTTTATTTCGAAATGAGCCGTTGAAATGATTCTTATTATTTACGAATTAATTAAGTGATAATTATAGAACTCAGAAAGTGGCAGGAAGGGAGAAAAAGGGTCAGGGTGCATCAGAAGGTTCATGTTTCAAAGTAACCATTTCTGAATAGGGAGAAGCAAAAAAGGGCTGCAAGAAATGAAAAAGAGCAAGGTTCAGTGGTCTGCATACATTATTGGATATACAGTGTAGCTTTATACAGTTAAAAGTAATTTTTTATGTTCTTTATAGGACAAGGCACATCTTGTGAAAACTTTGTTATCTGAGGGGTCTTCTGTTAAACCACAAAAAGTAAGTATTTAATATTCGTCTTACTGTTTTATACTCTGTACATTTTGTTAAAATATTATATTTACAACATTAAAGCTTATTGGTTTATAACTCACATTTTAATTCAAAAAGTAAAATAGAAATGGGGCAGAATGAAGAGAATGGGCGGCAGAGTGAAATAAATGGATCAATGTTGACATAAGTGCCTGGATATAAAGAAGGGGCTTGCAATAGGGAAAAGGGCTGAATGAAAAGGAAAAGAATTAATGAAAGGACCAGGTTTGATACATGGAGAAAAGGCATTGGATGAATTTCAGGGCTGAGCATTACTTTTATTTGCAGCCACCCAGCTTAAAAATGCAAAATTGGGAGAAAGGTTCATTCCCTGGGCTGGGCATACTTTTATGGTGGACATTATCCCTCCTACCACCTATTCTTAATTGTTCAGAGCAGTTGCAACAATATTCGACAGTATGCTATTTAGCCTTTCCAGGACAGATTAGTAGGTTGACTGACCAATGTTATATGACCTATACAATTAGTCGTTATGGCTTTAAACCAACAACAGCTCTTATCTGTTGTAAAATGATTCATATCTCATGTACTAATTTCTACTCTAGGTAAAATGTTTACCTGGATCTAGTGGTAGGTTACATACATGTACTAATTTCTACTCTAGGTAAAACGTGTACCTGGATCTAGTGGTAGGTTACATAAGACAGAAGATGGTACCTGGGAATGGTCTGATGATGAAATGGATGCTGAATCTGAGGAAGGTATGGCTGCTGTAGCTGAAGCTAGCAGAGTAAGTATATACCTTGATGTATTATATACTTTATAACTTGTTCATTTGTTTTACAGCTTGATAATGTTGACCTGAGATTGATTTGTTACTTTAAGCTTGTTCATGTTGATCGAAGACTAATTTGTTACTTATAGCTTGTACGTATTGACCTCAGACTGTGTACAGCTTGTTGGTATTGACTTGAGATGGATTTGTTATAGAGCTTGGTCATGTTGACTTGAGAGACTGATTTGTTACTTAAAGCTTGTTCATGATGACTTGGGACTGATGTATTGTATATAACATGTTTATTAAAATAAACTTTCAAGCAGTTGACTTTCACAATGCACACAATTTTCGCATATTTTTGTGTCAGGTCAATGAGATCAAGCTGGTTTCTGTTTGATTTGTCTAAATTTTGAATGAGCTTTCAAAATATTATCTTTTTACATTAAAACGAAACTTATAAGATTTATTATGTATTATTTTATAATTCTATTTTTAGCAGTATATTTTTGTGGTTTTTCTATTATTTGACTATTTTCTGTTCTCGATTGCCTATCTGTTTCATTTCTTTTTATTTATATCAGTATGATTCCCTCTCCCCATTTTACTTTGACTTAATTTCACTGTATAGTCAATTACATGTACTCATGATATGTTTTTATGCAAAGATCCCTGAAATGCCATGAAGTTAATGAATCATGGATCTGCTCATGTCTGAAGCCTGTAGTATGGGTTAGATATTGGATGAATTTGAGCATAGTTGATTTAAAGTTATTTGAATGCCACTATAATTTTCAATTTGTAAATAGTCCGTTCATGTCCGACTACAAATTGAATATATACAACAGATTTAAGTATACCGGTCTAAGTGTCCATCCTGCATTTTATTCCTGATGTATCTGGTTGAAGCCTTGGCTGTGACAGGTTTATACTATTCCATGAAAATTTGATTTTCCTCTTTCTCTTTTACCTGTGATATAGTTGAATTTTCCTTAAACTGGCATTCTTTAAATGATAAGAAATTTGGGTTTTGCCAGAATGTTAAAGAATTTGTTACATACTTGAACAGCTGTTAATAATAGAAGAAATGTGGTAAATACAAAGGAACATGTTTCAATCTTTAATACTTAATAACGCTATTACAAAAGTTGTCAACTTTGGGTAGACTTTGTTGAGACAAAATGACAATTCCAAATATCTTGTCGTAATATTATCCTGTCATGGAAATATGAAAATGTGTATAGTCCAACAGAATTTACCTGAGCTTGAACTACCTACCGGTAATTATAATAATAACTCACTTCACTTGTCTATAATTGTGAGTTTCCGTATGGGTGTTTACGGTTATACACGTGTTTATAAGAACTGATGTGAGTATAAATCAATTTATTAAAAGTGGCATGTTATTGTACTTTTAATTTTGGACACATTAGTTTTTGGGTAAACAATTAAGTCAGCAGTATTATGGCACAGTTTCAAAGTATTTATTCTTATGAAAACAACATTAATTGTTCAGTGCGTGTATTTTGCTGCAAGCTTTCGATATAGCGCCATTTACAAACAAAGACAAAATTAGACTGTAAATACTGAGTTTAATATATTCTTGCATAAAGGTCAAGCTCAGGTTAATTCTGTTGGACTACATATACTGTTAAAAATCATTATACGGGAGAAGTTGTAGGCTTTCAGAGACAAGTTAAGGGTTTGTTGTTGACTGGTAAACAAGTACTGGTAGAGAATCAAGTCCAGGAAAACTTGTCAGACGAAATGATGAAAATCAGCATTTTGAAATTCTAATTGAAAGTCTAAAAAATCAAAATATGCAAATTTGTATGAAAATATACAAATTAGTATCAAAATATGTAAAAATATGCAAATTTGTATCTAAATATGTAAATTTTTATGAAAATTGGCATTAATCTTGAATTTGTATTTGATGCATTTATTTTTGTTCATGTAAATAACAAATATTGATATGGCAGATTAGTAATGTTGCTGTTGTTGTTGTTGTAGACTAGTGTTAGACTAGATATAAGTATTGTTATTATTATATTTTATATTCCATTGATCTTACAGTGATTAGCTTGATTTGTTATGTTATATACTATATCTATTAGATGTAGCAAGGGCATTGCTTTCCAGCCATTGTTTTAACTTGTTTTAAACATTTGGACATTGCCTCCTGATTCTTTTCTTAAATTGTCTTGGGCACTGGCCAGGTTCATAATGTAATATAGATAAAGAAAAGGCGAAATTATCAACAAGCACCACTTTGTAAAAAAGTAGTATTCACTAGTCCTAGCATTTGGGCTATTGGTAGAATGTTTATGTAGGAATTTGTAGTATTGAGCTTGTAGTTCTACTGGTTAAATGGTTTTAAGGTAATCATAGCTTGTACATATTGACCTATGACAAGTAATACAATTAAAATATGATTTACATTCATGAATATTCTCATGCTGGTATACTATTAATAATATATAATTTGCGATACCAATATTTGTTAAAATCCTTCCCAGCTTAGTGCGTAACATGTCTGTATAGGAATCCAGGGGTTGTGGGTTCAATTCTCATGCATGTCCTTGCATATCTGTGATGAATTTGGCCATGATATATTTTCTACTGCCATTTACTCTGTATTAAATTGGACAGTAGTAAGCTACTGGTGACAGTATTTAGTTCTTGATTAAAGATTAGGTTCTTCTGTGCGATATGACCTTTCTGTGTTGGTGCACCGTAAAACCAAAACAAACAAACAAAGATTGGGTTCAGATACCAGACCTATCCAGATCCATGATAGGTACATCTGACTGATTTAAAATGACTGAAAGAATGTTGAAATGTAGTTTATGGCATCATACATTTTATTGTTTGTGAATATTTGTTCTGTTATGTTGATCTATTTAAAATAAAGCAGATAGAGTTTCATACTTCAATCTGAAATTAATATTTCAAAGATGTGTTTTGATGATAGCAATCATGATAGACTATTCCACTTCAGCCCCTCCCAAAGTCTATCCTTGTTCAAACGTGAGTACAAGTCAGACAATCAGCTAACACCCTAAACAACTTATACCTAGTGCTAGTTATATGTTTTCCTCATTTACATGTCATCACCCACTTACTGAAGGCTAATACAAATTAAAGAAACTTGTCCAGGGCTTACAGTAATTTTTGAAGAAGGTTGCTCAATTTGACATTCAGCTATATATTTCACTTGCCCAAACAGAATGTTAACTTGCTATAGTAAGTTACCCAAACTTAAATATGGGTAGTCAGGCGCAATTGGACGACCTTTAATGTTGAGTCCTGTTGTCTAATTTAAGCATGAAAATAAAGCATGCTTGGTTATTCATAATTGTGTGGAGTGTAATTTAATTGTTATTTAATCCCATTGCTGCAAGTTGATAGTTGATACATGAATGTTAAATGACTTATTACTCCCAAAAAACTAACTTGTGAATTAGCTTGATTGCACTGTGAACCCTGATGAACCCAATATGTTTGTTTTAGTGTTCTTGCGTACATTAAGTACAAATACTCAAACATACCCTGTATTCGGGTAACATATAATTATACACATCATGTAACATTATGAGTTGGGTCACTTATCAGTCCTGAACAAGTATTTGAGTTTGGACACATAAATATTAGTCAGGCTGTATAATACGGGTCAGCTTGGATATGTATATCAGGCCACAAGTGTAATCATGCATATAAGTAAGATTAAATATTACATATATAGGTCAAGCAGTAAATATGTGTCAGGTCACATAAATATATTGGTTCTGTCACGTATGTAAGTCATGCAACATGTTAGTTCTGAACCAATATTAATGTCAGGGCACATATCAGTCAAGTCATGTATAAAAATAAGGCTACATACACATATCAGGAGAGATAAAATAGAAAAAATAGACAATCTGTTGATAAAAAAACAATAACATTGTTGGTAAGTAAGGTTTGTAACATTAGGAGATCAATAAGAAAGGTCCAGACATCCTGCTTTTAAAATGTCTGGCCAAAAAATTTGAAAATTGGTTTCAGATTTACATTTTTGGTGTTCATTCCAACTTACAAATATCTAAAACTGAAGCTTTCAATGGAAAAGTTAAGGTTGTTACTTTCGTGGAAAACAATAGGTTAGAACTCACATGGAAATATCTTAGATTGGAAGTACTTTGCAAAAATCTTAGGCTGGAAGTCAAATGGAAAAATCTAAGATTGGAATTCCTGTGGAAAATCTTAGGTTGGAACTCTTGTGGAAATGTTTTCAAGCTAGTGAGTATAAAACAATCAAAAACTAATTTATACTTCTAGAGATTGAATGAAAAACATGGACTAGGTGATATTATAGAGGATGTCGAGGTAAGAATTCTAGTCTTTCATGTTTCATGGTACTTAGTCATGTGATCTCAAAATATAGTTATGTGATCTCAAAATTGGTCATGTGATCTCACAATATGGTCATGTGATCTCAAAATATAGTCATTTGATGTCAAAATATGGTCCTGAAATCTCAAATATGGTCACATGATCTCAAAAATGGTCATGTGATCATCATATGATCTCAACATTTGGTCATGTGATCTCAAAATATAGTCTTGTGATGTCAAAACATGATCCTGAGATCTCAAAATATGATAATTTGATCTCAAAATATGGTCATTTGATTTCTAAAATTGGGTCATGCAATCTTAAAATATAGTCACATGATCTCAAAATATAGTCCTGATAACTCTAAATTTGCTCATTTCATCAAATATACGGTAGTCAATAAAATCTCAAAAATGTAACCAATCACTTGGTGCTTGTATGGTCATTGAATATTTTCTAAGACCTTTCTACCACATACCTTGTTTAAAGTAAGGCATTTGCTTGCTACTTGTGAAGGTATGAGCTAAGTACTAGGTCACATTAGAACTAGAGATCTAGAAATGTCCAGGGTCAGTGAATAGGTCAAATGATCTTTGTAATGTATCTGAAAAATGATGAAATGGCACTGTTTATTACCAGTACTTAGTATGATGTTATAAATGTATTATAACAATTAAAAGGAAAAAAGACTCAAAGAAATTGTAAATTTTGTTTGTCAGAAAAGTCCACATCGGCCTCACAGTGACTAAGGGTTGTTAACTCTGAGACCTTAATGCAAAGTAGTTAGAAACCTATTTTTACTGGGGTTTTTTCTGAATATGAAAAAACTATCCATTTTATACAAAATTTATTTTTGTTCATGTTCTTGTCCTGAAAAATCCAGAAACCAGAAATGTTTTTTTTGTCTAGTTGTAGATCATATGACTAAATACCCTGATAAATACCTTTTTTACTGTAATACAAGCACATAACCCATACTGTGTCTCTGTATTTTATTCTGTCACATCTCATAATCAGACTGGATAAATATAATTTTATATAAGCATTAAAAGTCAGACTGTGTCTCGACATTTCATTCTGTCACGTTACATCATTAGACTGCCCTGCATTCAGTTACCGCAAACGTTACAAAACGTTCCGTAACGATACATTCGGAACTCCTCGGCCATATGCTGCGAATAATCTCGCATATATTTAGACGCTATTTTGAAATACCAGTGTTAAAGTAAACAAATATACAATCGTTTAGGCAATGAGTGATGTTTCGTTTTTAGTCTGTAAATTTTGAAACATCACTCATTGCCTTAACGATCGTATATTTGTTTATTAGATTAGATTATTCACAGCAAATGGCCGAGAAGTTCCGAATGTATTGTTACGGAACGTTTTGGAACATCTCTCTACTTTTTAATCTGTCACATTAATTACACCATTAAACTGGTTTATAACATAATCATCATATCCTAGACTGTGTCTCAATATTCCATCCTGTCACATCATTAGACTGTGTATCTATATTTTATTCTGTAACATTAATTACATCATTAAACTGGTTTATAATATAATCATCAGACTGTGTCTCTATATTGCATCCTGTTACATCATTAGACTGGTTTACGACTGTGTCATAATCCGCGACTGTGTCTTGATATTTTGATCTGCCACATTACATCATAAGACTGGTTTATAAACCCAGACTGTGTCTCTATATTCCATCCTGTCTCATTACATTATTAGTCTGGTTTATAAAATATCATAATAATCCGAGACTGTGTCTTAATATTTCGATATCTCACATTACATTATCAGTTTGGTTTATAATAAGTGAAATGTCTTGGACAACCAATTTTCAGTTTAAGCAACCAAAAATTAGGAAATAAAAAATCTACAAACAATATGTAGTGATTGCTGATGATATGACCTGTTTAGACAAACATTGTTATATCCTCATTTTATAGACTTTAAAGCTATTGATAATAATTATGGAAAGTAGTTGCACACTATATAACCTTTGTTAGTATATCATTCATTTCGTTCGCATGTTGTTTTGTAACTTTTTGCAGAAAAATTGAACATATATTCATGACATTGACCTGTATCTGGTCAATTTAGTGTGTCTATACCCCTGAGCTACCCCTATTTGATATAGAGTGTTATGTTGTATTCACCTTTAAATGGACAGTACATTGTACTCTTGTCATCGAGCTGGTCATCACCATTGCTTCCATTTGTTATGTATTTCCTTTGTACAGTCAGTGAAATTGTTTATTATTGTAAATAAATGAAATACCTTCCCCTGCTTTTTGTTGCAATGTTCTTGTAATTTATGTAACCTCTTGTACATGTATGTTAATTGGGTCCCTTCTGGAAATTAACAGTATTATGTCTAAGTCCCACCTATTTTTAACAGTGCTACATGTACTGAACAACTTTTCCTGAACAACAACCTTTTGGTAGGAACTATAATGAGTTGCTGTTCAGAGGTTGTTGTTTTGCAGAGGTTAAATTTCATTTAACTTATGCCCAAAGAAAATATCAAAAGCTGTTGTTGTCCTGAGGGTTGCTTATGTAGAGGGCTGCTCTACAGAGGTTATACTGTAATGACCATGGATAATAATTACCATGCTAAAAGAGAATCTGTGAAACCCTTTGCAATCAGAACAGAGCAAGGTGCAGTCTGCACTAAGTAGTAAAGTACTGAAAGCAGTTCAACTTTGCGTTTCAGACAAGATAACCCAGGAAAGAACAATGACCTGCTCTAGACATATGACAGGACAAGTCCATTCTAAACATTAGGCTGTTTATAAATTAAAAAACTAGTTTTATAATATGTCTATAATATCTATATATCTTCATAAAGGAAAACATCACAAGGTTTATACAATAAAAAAACCCTTGAAAAATTTATGCCTATAGCACCACTTTAAGAACCATCGAAATGGTCTTTAAATGTAGGAACATTTATCTTCTCAAAGTATTTTGGACTTTAAAAAGTGAAACATTATATGATATTGCTATAAAAAGTGAAACATTATATGATATTGCTATAAAAAGTGAAACATATGATATTGCTATAAAAAGTGAAACATTATATGATATTTTTATAAAAAGTGAAACATTATATGATATTGTTATAAAAAGTGAAACATTATATGATATTTTTATAAAAAGTGAAACATTATATGATATTGTTATAAAAAGTCAAACATTATATGATATTGCTATAAAAAGTCAAACATTATATGATATTGCTATAAAAAGTCAAACATTATATGATATTGCTATAAACAATGTGGCCTTTCTAGCAAACTTTACTGTTTACTACTAAAAGTTGTTTTATATCCTCTAATGCTTTCCCTTGTAACATTGATTACTAATATTTTACTACCCCAGATTGGATACCCAATATGCACCAAGCTTTTTTTAAATCTAGTTTCACTAACTTAAATACTAGTGTATTTCAGTATTTTTTTTCTAAAAGTAACACTAAACAATGCTTGGTGATACTAAAACATATTACTGCATGCATTTATGCATGTCTTTTTGAAATCATTTGTTTTACATTAAAAGTTTGCTGAATTTTGTCTAACCTAAATCCTATAACACCAACTAGGATTGCAGTGTGCAGTTAGGATAGAAAACTTTACTGTAGTCCCTGTATGAGCAATTTTTGACTAGCAGACATTAGATTATCAACTTTGTATTGGTTTTAATCACATTCAAAGCCTATTTCTTTGGGTTTTTTTGATAGCAAAACTTTAACCCATTTTTTATTGGTTTGAATCCCGGGTCAATAGCACAGTTGGTAGCGCGCCGGGATTCGGAATCTCGTGTCCTGAAGGGGGTACGGGTTCAAATCCCACCCGGGGAGGTTATACCCTCCCATGAAAATTTGACAATAATGTCAATTATCCTCTATTGATTAGATGATATGGAGAAGTTTCCGGCCTTGCGGAAGGGTAGGGGAGTACTGGTTATAGACAAGGGTCCAGGAAAGCTAGGTTAGGTGCGCAGGACGCTGTAAAAATGTCCTAAATTGTGTTGACATGGCGTTAAATCCAGTGAAAATAAAAAATAAAGAAAAATTGGTTTGAATCACATTCAAAACCTATTTTTGGGAGTTTTTTATAGCAAAACTTAACCTAGCTAAGAACTAGGACCATAAAGTGAATTTTAGAGTGATTTTTCACTCACAATTTTGTTGTCTTGGAAAGAAGAATCTTTGGTTCACTCCTTATTGGGAAAAGTGCATAAGTATCCATTAAATTTCAGACAGGGTAGGAACCTGTAAACACCCCCTGTTATATAAGGAAATGCGACATCTACCAAATTGAAAAAATAAGTGTGTAAATAAGTGCATTTGATCCTGAAATTATGTCTTTTTCTGAAGAAAAAAAAATGAAAAAAGCATGTGAAAGGTAAAAGACTGTCTTATTAAATTAATATACATTGTAATTATTTTCCTTATTAAACCAAGTTTAGTTTTTTTTAGCTGTAAGTAGTTTCAATGTATTGCTATTTATTATGTGCATGCTACATTTGAATTGTTTTATTCCAATTTTATATTTTATCTGATTTGCATATATGTATTACTGGCTGTGTTTTACAATATGACATTTCTGTTTGGACCAAACATAGATGAATGCCTTTTATTTTGTAGTATAGTGCGTACAAGTTGACCCCGACCTGACATTTATGCAAGAATATTCATTACATTGAATACGAATGTAGTATTAGTGCTCGGATTATATCGTCAAGGCTTGAATGTAATTATAACACAGGGATTAATTTTAAAGTACATTTAAAGCGTACAATGAGTGTTTATTTCACATGGACTGGACCAGATGATTATACTATGAGGCTAGCTACCAATTCAAATGTTGTGGGTTTTAGCCCCACAACCGCCATCCCCCATCCATTTTATTATCAATTATATTAAAAAGTGTAAGAACACGAGTTTCCCGTTTGATTGCATTTGAATCGTGAGTTGTTTTACATGCGTGATGTGTATACTTTATACATGTCTTATTTTATCTTAAATACGTAACGAGCCGAAGCATATAGTAGGCGTGGTATTGATTTTCGCCGGGATACGTGTAAATGATAATTAGATGCAAGTGAGAAAGGTAAGGTCGGGTTCAATGTGTACGCACTATACACAATTTTACAGTAGTATAATTGCTTTTTATTGTTCAACCTGGCAATGATTTATGTCCTAAATAAATAGACTGGCATCCACACAAATATTTGTCAATAATGTCAAGTTTTCTCCATTATTAAGATATTAGAAGATGTTTCCAGCCTTGTAAACAAATAATTCCCCTTCCCTTTGTGGAAGAGTAGGTGAGTACTGGTTATTGATGAGGGTCCAGAAAAGTTTGGTTAGGTGTGCTGGTTGAAAAATTGTCAAATATTTTGATGGCTTTAAATCCAGTACATGTAATTAAAAAATGAACACATTAATAGCAGAAAAAATACCCCAAAGAAATTTCTTTTTATTCAGTGTCTGCTATTCTTAATTTCTCCTTTCTTACTTTCATTAGTTCAACTGTGTCCTTTCCTATCTTATAATGTTATATTTGCTTTGTATTAGTTAGCAATTTTTTGTGCAATTATTAACATAGTAAATGTATCATATATTCATATATTCTTGTAAAACTAATCAATTTAGATTTAGCTGCATCTTAGTATCTATATATCATGAACCTTAATGTGATCAATGTGGGTCAAAATACAGTGCCAAAACTCTATTTTTGGAAGAAGCTGAAAAATGGCAACTTCCCCAAATGAAACTAACCCCTTTTTCCCAAGTCATTATGGTAGGCCTGAAAGGTCAGGAACAGTAATTTGATTTTTTTCAATTTAAAAACAGTTTGTGTTGTTTATTTTACTTAATAATTTTCTGGACTATCATATTGATTTTGTAACCCCTTTATGTTAATAAATTTATTTATATTTAGTGGCAATGAAGTGGTGTCATTTTTCCCCAAATAAGTGAAAACCTTGCAAATTTTCCTCTTGAAAAGGCTGAGAGCTTTTCCCAAAAATGGTGTTTTGGCTGTGATATATCATAACAAATAGCTTTTAAGGTTTCTTCAATAACTATATTACCATTCTTCCAACATTATCCTTTATATAAAGGTGAAATTGTAAGAAAAGTAATGATGGAAAAAAAACCTAACTAGATGACTGTTGATCTATTTTTCCTTTGCCAATCCAGACCATATTTTCCCAGGGAAAAATAGGTAAAGACCATTTTTTCTCCACCTGGACTGCCCCCCCCCCCACACTTAAATTTTTTTTAATAATTTTTAAGTGATACAAGATTGTATATTTCAGCCAATCTCTCCCCCCCAACCAAATATAGGTTAATGATTTGTACAGAGGTTGCTACATTTTGGCAAGAGCTAAAAAGATAGTGTCAATTAAATCAATGTGTCACACTTCATATTATCCATACATAAAATACTGTTGATGTTTATTTCAGTCTCCAAGAGTTCCAGCACAGGAGCAAGATGACGAAGCTGTTGAGAAGCTTGCACAAGGTGCTGCCAAGATGTCAGCTGGCGGTCAGGCTGAAGTTACCTCCCCTCCCACTGAAGAAGAGAAAGTGGAACCAACTCCACAAAGTGTACCTGAGCCGAGTACCGGTAACACATCAAAATCAGATGCACCTGTAGCAATAAATCTTGTACTAAGATTAAGGTAAAATCATTCAACACTAACCTGAGGCTGATGCCTTTACTATTAGGCTGTAAAAAATACTAAAAACTAAAATTAGTAGGGCTGTGGATGTTGATCAAGTGGCAAACCGATCCAAACCTTGATTCATGTGTAACAATTCACAAATCAAACAACGAATCACAAGTTAATGAAAAAACATGAAGAAATATAAAAAACGTTTTTATTTATTACAAAAATAAGTAAAGAACTACTGAAGCTTTTATTACATGGAAAGTCATGGAAGAATTCAGAAGGATTGTCGCATGTGCCAAAAATGTGTGCGATTTTAGAAATAATAGTGATGCGCAAAGTACGTAAATTCATGTTTTCATTTGAAGTCCAGCTCATTTTCTGTGGTTATTTAGCTGAAAACTTTCTTATTTTTTAAATATAAATATATAAATAAATATTCATACTCGATTTTCTAGTCAGGATTGCAAATATCCAAGTACTCCAATACTCGCAGCAGCCTTAAAAATTAGTTAACAGTTTGCTTGAAATCAATTTAAATTGGTTAATTATAGTTGGTCAGTTTGATTCAATTTTTACAGCCATTGACATTCGTCCATACATTTTTTATTTGGGATCAAACTGGTTTGAGTATCAAAATGTTATCTAAACAGATTTATAATGTCTGCTAATGCTTTTGGTTGATCCAGTCATCCTTTTTCTGTCAATGAATGCCTTTTAAAGAAGAAATATAATCAGATATATTGTCAATATTAAGAGTTGATTATAAAGTTGAAGTCTGAGAAAAGCAGCTTAAAACATTATTTTAACATTACATAGTAAACAATGAAGTTTTGTTGTTTATTTGTAGAAATGAAAGACGAGAGTTAAATGATATCAAGTTTGATTTTACACCTGGACAAGGTAATTGATTTATAGAAATGTTTTATTGTAGTTAGGCCACTACAAGTTGTACGGATTTTTCTGGAAAAAAATGGGCGAGTGAGCGAAGAAAAAAAAAAAGAAAAAAATCTTAATTCAATTGCTTTATATAATAGTTTGACTAAATTTTTATGAGTGAGCAAGGAAATAATAATATTTTTTTGTCAAAACCGTCAAAATTTAGGTGCGAGCGAATCCGTAAAACACATGATCAACTTGTTGTGGCCTTACCATCTTATCCCTCTAGCCCAAAGCCTTGGACTTGTGAAGACTGACAGGCTTGGTGCTCAAGAATCTTTATGGTAATGATTAGAACTGTAATACTTAAGTTAAAAAATGAGAACATTGATTTATTTTGCCAGATAAGACAATTTATGTACTTTTTATAAAAGAATGATAATTGTTTATTAACCACTTTAAATCCCGTTTTAAGAAAAAAAAAACCTGTGCAATGCTGGGGTTATAACATAAGGGGCTGTTTCTGAAAGACAATCACTCCAGGAATAAATTGACTAAGTTACATCTCTGTCCGTATATTAGTAATTAAACAAGAGCATCTTGAAAAAGCCCTATCTCATTAAGGTGAAAAACTGGCCCTTTTTTTCCAATGCCTTGACCATTAATACAGTGTTTATTTTTTGTCAATTTTATAGCCGTTTATGGGCTATATTCCCAATCTAAAATCATATCTTTTTTTCCCAAATTTCAATCCAAAATTCCCGATAAAACTTGAAAAAAAAATATTTTTTTTAAAAAGACAGCTGTAAGTATGTTTCAGCTTAAATTATACATCCCAGTAATCTTCCTTTTTAATAGACTTAATTCGGAACTCAAATTTGTGGGTTTTTCCGTCCGTGCGATGTAGGCACAAACAAAGTTTGTTACACATTATTGATGAAAATCACGAAATATGGATTAAATCGTATTGTTCTTTGTACACGTGTTTTCATTGTAACAGTGAAAGTTTGTTTGTACCTACATGGAAAAACCCAAATATTTGAATTCCGGATATAGTCTATTAACTAACTAAATTGATAAAGAATGAAATTAAAAACTTTGTTAAACCTGCTTTTGTTATAGAATTTGAATGACATTTTATCCCAATTTAAACCAAAATGCTGATAAAATTCCCAATTCTAGGGGTATGGGTCATATTCCCAAATTTGTGGAAAAAAACATTGTAATAGGTTCATATTCAGCATGTCAGTGAAGGTCTTTCAGCAATATCTACTTAGTAAAAACTTTTACCAAGTGTTAAACACATTCACCGGAGTTGGAGATTATTAATTAGGGACTTTAGTCAGTTATCTTTTCCTGATAAAATCTGAAGCAATCCAATTGGTAAGTAGGCCTTACAGCTGGAATCCTCGGATTTTATCATTGAATTCCTATGTAAGGTTAACAAAATATTTCATCTTATATCTTTCTTGTTAATGTTGATATTAACAGAAGTGATGGAATTTAGATAGTTCTTTAACTTAAAAATAATTAATTGAGTTTCAAACAAATTAAATGATGTACAAAAAAGTTATTTAAGATTAAATTTGGCAAATTAACATTGAAAAGTAAGGGTAAAATCCGAGTAATCCAACTAATTAGACCTTCCTATTTTGAAGAGTATACAAGGAGAAATAACTGACTAAAGTCCTTTATTATCCATTAATTTTTTGTTGTTGTTGTTGAGTTTAAGACCTTGACAAGGCATTGTATAGGTCATATTACAGTAATTCATCAGTCTACTCACCATCCCTGGATAGGCTACATCTCTGAATTTAGCTGTTGACCAGTTACTAGGCACATTCTTATGTCAGTGACTGTGAACTGCCCTACATGATTTAGAATCAGTTGCTGGAGGGAGAATAACCATGGAATTTATCTCATGACAAACCTCACAAAAGTATGCCCCCATGGGAATCGAATCTATGATCCCTTGATCAGTTTACTTGTGTGTTACTTTCTGATGGAGCAGGCATATGGTGTCGTTAACAATTGTGTTAAAGTTTTTCCTTTACCATATATTTCTGCTGTTTATTGTCAGATTTTTATGAAACTTCATTCAATGATAACATACCATGTGATGAACAGAATTAGAAAGTAACCACAACTCTACCTGGCTTTATTATAGATTATTTCTCTTTGTAATTTTTGCGTTAAAGTTTTTAATATGTTGGATATCTCTGTTATTTATGGTCAGATCTTGATGAAAATCTGGCATAAATGTGGTTTCCACATAACATTTCTTGTTTACATGTATAATGTTCTATAAAATTACTGCCAATGGTCGCTTTTGGCACTTTATGACCTTTTTGTGTTGGTATACCGCTAAACCAAAACAAAACAGAGGTATTCTTTAAAACCAGGAACTTTCACCAAATATGCAATTATTACTATTTCTATATAATGTCTTTGAGGTAAATGTCCAAAAAATTTAAAGATGTATTATTTTAGTTCTATTTCATCTCCAGTTTGAGGTGGTTATTTGTGTTAATTTCTTGTTTTCAGATTCATCCGACAGTGTATCTAGAGAACTTGTAGAAGCAGGTCTTGTTGATGGTAAAGATATGATTGTTGGTAAGTATTACTGGGATAGTTCCTATACAGTGCCATGGTAAATACTGTAACACTTGTAGAAATAACTGGGTTTTCATTGATACCATTACAGGGTTTTACACAGCCATTGATAATTGGGGGTCCACTGGATGCAGGACTGACAAAAACAGGGGTCCACACAGTGAAATCAGGGGTCCAATACTAAACTGCGAACAATTTTGTTGTATTAAAGTAATGATTGTTGTTTTATTTGTTTAAAATAAAACAAAAAGGAAATGAAGGAAAATTAAACCACCAGAAAACTTGTATCTCAGTTTATTGAACATTGGTAGTAACAACAGTGACCGTTGGATAGTCAAATTTTATTGAGTAGACACAAAATTCATACTCTATTTGTTCAGTTCTTGAAGGGGGAAATTGTTAGAATGTAAACATTGCCACGTGCTTTCAGGTAAATAAACAGTTTACCTGTGATGCGCGGCGTCTCCGTACAAAGGTCAGTCAGACCGTTTGTGTACAGAATGCCCTCTACTTAAACAACCGAAAGTTCCGAATACGGCGTTCGCGCCTTCTTGAGTAAACTTCCCGCAGCGGTTATTTCCCTTTATCAAATATATTAGAGTAGCAACGCGTGACGTAATCGCTACGAGGAGTTTGCTTCTTTGGCCGACTTGGGAAATACCCTATTACGCCAACAGTGTTAACATCCGGGGTATTGAAATGGAATTTCTTATTCGATTGCCTACAAAATATGGTCAATCTTAGCTTAAAATAGAAATGTTTCCAGTTAACTTGTGCAGTTGAAAGAATATCTGAGGATGTTGCTATGTATTTTATGCGTCCAAGTGGACGCAGGCTTTAAAATGTTTGCGTCCAGACAGGTAGTTTATGCGTATATGGACGCGGATTTGTGCGTCCCGTAAAACCCTGCCATTATATTTTACAATGTGTTGCTATGGTGATAAACCCAACAAAAACAAACAAAACAAAACCATTTTACTTTATATAAGATGTTTCACATAGTAGGATGTTGAAAATAGATTGGAACATTTGAAAGAGGAGTAATGATACTTGATAAAATTGTAATTGTTAAACATGTAATTGTATCTAAAGTTACAATATTACTTCTAGTATTGGTTAAAAATTAAGTAAACAAAATAAAACATTTATGAAAGTGTAAAGGTAATTATAAATGGCACTGTGTAACGACAAAATGAGGAACTTTTGTCAGTTATCTTTCCCTGATAAAATCTGAATCAATCCAATTGGTAAGTAGGTCCTATCAGTTGGAATCCTTGGATTTTATCATTGAAGTCCTATGTAAGGATAATAATATATTTCATGTAGTATCTTTCTTGTTAATTAAAATATTAGCAGGAGTGATGCTATTTAGATAGTTCTGTACCATAACAATACTTAGCTTGATTTTCAAACAAATTAAATGATTTACAAAAAAGTTATTAAAGATTTATTGTGGCAAATTGACAATGAAAAGTAAGGGTAAAACCTGAGTAATCAAACTGGTTGGACCTACCTTTTTGAAGAGTATACAAGGGGAAATAACTGACTAAAGTCCCTTATTGTTGGCCTTAATAGTGGAATGGTCTTAATATAGTTCCTTTGTATTTTCAAATAAAAATTTTGGGACTTTAATATTATTTAAAAAATTGCACAAGTTTACTATATTCTAGGTAGTCTCTATCGGAAATCAGTCTTTGTAAATTATGATATGAAAGTGGTTGTCCGAACAGATCATTTTATGAGCAAGCTCTGTGTTTTATTTGCAGAATTTTGGTTGCTCAAAAGAAATTGTTGGTTGCCACAACCAAAAAATGGTTGTCCGTGGCAACCAGTCACCCTCGAGTTTTGCAGACTGATTACTGCAGTATTATATATTTAAACAACATGTAGCATTCAGTAGAATTTCTAGTTTTTTTCTTTAAAAAAATGTCATACACCATGAGGGCAGCCACATTGAATGACAGGGTTGTAAAGAATTTATTCAGCTGGAATAATGCTTGCTTGTTCGTTCTACAGGGGAAAATATTTTGCTTGAAAAAAATGACTGATAGATTTCCTCTTTTTGTAATTTAAATACTACTACTAGTATAACCAATAAATAACATCATTTATGTTTCAGTTGCTGCTAATTTACAAAAGATTCTTGATAATAGAATGTTGAAAAGTCTGACATTTGCTTTAGTAAGTATTACCATGATTTTAATTTCTGCAATATTAAGTTTTTTTTAATTCACTGCAGTGACACAGTGTTGCAGTGCAGGATTTTGAATCCAGCAGTACTGGGATTAATTGGTTATACCTCTCCAAGAAAATAGAATATTTAATAATGATTTTTTCCTGACATAGTTGTTGGCCCTTTATTAAAGGATTAGTAAAGTTTTGGAAAGTATCCAGAACAACTGATAAGGCAACCATACATAGCCTAAGAAAGAGTTGATAAATAGCATAAATCCACTTTAAAGAAAATACAATAAAGAACAAGGGGTAATCACTGTTAACTCCATTGGCTTGAAATTTTGTTTACAATTTCAGTCAACGAAATTAGAGTATAAGAGTGGTCAAGTAAACAGGTCATTTTAGTAGTCTACCGACTATATTTTGTGAACTAAAATGGTTGCCCATACAAAATGTTTGGTTTTTCGAAAGTGCAGTTGGTTTTCTCAGACAAAACATTTGTTGTACCTGACAATATATTAGACAATGATTCTAATAGACAAAGGGCAACTGCTAATTTCCTATATGGTAAAATTGCATAAAAAAGCCTGACTTATGATTTGGTTTTCCAAGCTGGAAAGTGGCCATACCAGAAAAAATTTTGGCTGGACAATTACTATTGTCCTAGACATCAAAGTGCTATCTCGAGGGATGTGGAATTCCTATGGGGGACTTGTTCGACTCATATATTTATGCCTGTGGACAAGTAAATAAATCAATCCCACTTGTATGTTGACATGTAATATTTAGCTGTAGATGTACTAATTAATGTACATGTTTACATCTTACAATACAACCTCTCTTTAACGTCACTCACTTGGACTCTAGAGTGTGCATGTTCAGAGGTTGTTGCTCTGCAGAGTTATTATTCAATTAAAATTACACTTAAGGGAAATATCAAAAGCTGTTGTTGTGCAGAGGATTTGTTCTGAAGAGGACAACTCTGCAGAGATTATATTGTATAGTGCAATGCAACAGTGAACTACACTGTATTATAATTGTCAATTATTTAATATTTCTTAGTTCTCATTTATGAGTTTTGAATACTGAACTTCTAACTAGACTAGTGCATTTTGACCCCAGATATTTTATGGTATCACTTGTCCAAGGACATGTGAAAAAAACTTAGAATTCCTCACCCCTGCTACATGTATCACTTTTACATTACTTTCAAATCTTTCTTCTTGTATAAACACATATATATTTTTCATTTATTTCAGAATTCTGGTTGTGCTCCAAATGAGGCTCCCTGTGATAAATCATTGATAGGCTTTGCACAGTTAACTATCAACGATTGATATATTGATTGTATAATATAGATTATATAAGCTAGACAAACTCATTGTTAATACTCCGGTCATAATTTTTGTTGATCAAAACAAATAGGCAAATGTGAATGTACAATTTTTGAAATGTTCATGTCAATGTACACTTTCTTAAAGCTATGGTTTTTCAAATTGGGCATTGTTAATTGATAAAATGTTAGGGAAAGTTTTTTTTATGTATTCAGTCTTAAAAGTGAAACTATTTGTTTTTGTTGACTCTTTTACTTTTCTCTTTCATTTTGATTCTTGATGTACATGTAGTTTAATTTTGGCATATTTAAAGGGAAGTCTAAATGACTACAACGTAATAAGCTTAAATGATAGGAAATTGAATGATGACTTGTTTGTCAAATGACTGTCTGTAAGTAAGATAATAGAAAGCATTTAAAAGTTCCATTTTCACGTCCATTCTCTGACATCACAATTATGAAATAGTTAATGATTATTTACAACTTTATTGCTAAATTTCAGTCATGTAGGAAACTTGAATTGTATTATAATAACCATTAATAATAAAAAATAATAATAAAAAAATAATAATAAAAAATAATAATAAAAGTTAAACATATCTTTTTTTATCACTACAGTCCTACATGTGGTTAGTCAAGTGAAATCAGACTCATTTAAAATGGGCTCACTCATTTATGAGCAAGTAATTCACATTTAATTATGAATTATTCTTTGTTTGACTTCTGGATTTAAGAAAAAAATGATTACATATGAGTTTGTCAGCAAATATCTTTTATAACTCATCTGAAGGTGGGGTTTTTTCATGGACTTTTATATTCAAGCAATGAAAGGATTTTTTCTAAATTATGATCTAGTCACTAACTTATATTTATTTATTAAAAAAAGTAAAATCTTTTGACAATTTTGGAAATGCTTAGAGATGTTTTCATAGGCTATATCATGTCAAAAATAATTAATATTAGAAAAGTGCTCTCTGTATTGTTGATTACATTTTAATTGAATTTAATGTATTCACATTCACATGTATGTAAACAACAATGTGCTATCACTTGTGTTAAAATTGAAACATTATAAAAATTGTTTGAGTGCAGAGTTTTAAAGTAGTGGTTGTCAATTAGTGTGCAAGTTTGATATTTTAGCTGGAATATTTGGAGAATAGAGAGTCTATCCTACTGAGTTGTGTATTGCGGTAACACTTATTTTTAGGTCCATCATTTTTAGCCGGATTTTTCAACGAATAAATTGGGCTAATAGTTTGGCAAAACACAGGCAGGCAGATGGTCGGGCAGGCGTCCGGTGTCGTTAACAATTGCATTAAAGTTTTTCTTTACCATATATTTCTGCCATTTATTGTCAGATCTTTATGAAACTTCATACAATGATAACATACCATGTGATGAACAGAATTAGAAAATAACCTCAACTCTACATGCCTTTATTATGGATTATTTCCCTTTGTAATTTTTGTGTTTTTAAAGTTTTTAAATCTGGCTTTAATGTGGTTTCCATATTACATTTCTTGTTAAATCTTTGAAACCATTGAAGGGATTCCCTTGAAACTCAATCACAAATGTTGCATGAATTTACCATAAATTAATCGTGCCCTTTTAATACTGTCAAAATTTTATTTAGAAGCTATACTTGCAAATGCTTGCATCTCAATCAATAAAAGTATACACTTGAAATTTCTTTCATCTGATTGATTTTCTTTTACATGTCAATGATTGAGTTTGCATGTATACACAATCACCCAGAATAGTCAATTGACGTGTCTGTGGACTGCTCTTGCTTACTTAGTATTTGCCGTCAATGAGAAGGTACACCTTACTTGCATTGTTTGTGTAACATTACAATACACTTGTAAAAATAAAGATAAGTAACTCTGTATTATGTAAAACACAACATATAAGTAAGCTGTGCATGTACATGTATCATTTTTATTCTTAAGAAATATCATTTACATATACAATAAAAACTCTGAAAACCGGACCCTCTGAAAACCGGAATCCTCTGAAAACCGGACCATTTTTAAAGTCCCATATTTTCCCCTATTAAATGCATTGAAAAATATCCTCTGAAAACTGGAAACTCTGAATTCCGAATACCGGACTTTTTGCCATGGCTTCTAATGATAAATATGCATAAAAAATCCTCTGAAAACAGGACACCAAGTGTCAACTTTCTGTGTATTGTAACAGTCAGTTAATCATAATCCCTGGCAGATGTCAATTGTTAATTAAATATCCAAGCATTTTATCTATACAGGTGTGAAAAACGCTAGTCTCTCATTGTTTAGGATTCTTATAATGTTTGTTTTGTATAAACATGTATTGTTGTACAGACATAATTTGTTACAATATTTTAATTTCAAATATTGTTTTTATACAAATAAAAAGGCTATATGTTTGTTTTCAAAATTACTTAAGTTTGTTAGTTGTAACAAAATAATGATGTCTATCTTTATTATTTTGAGTAAGATATTGGAAAATAGTTTATATGATGTTGTTATTGTTGTTATGTGATAATATGCATTCATTTTAATGATAATAGCATCCATATTATCAATTATTTATTTGAATGCATTTAAAGTCTGTTGATAACATGTACATGAAACTTAAGAAAAGTTATAAAATTTTAATTTTCTTTTTTCTCAGTAAATTTACTTACCAAACCAAAATTGACCAAACTTTAATTAAAAATAAATTAGATATAGCTAAACCATTCATTTAATGTAGGAAAATGTCCCAACAAACCCATAGCTATGTTTAATTAGTGATTCTATATAAACCTCTGAAAACCGGAATCCTCTGAAAACCGGACTTTTTGGTCAGTCCGAGCCAGGTCCGGTTTTCAGAGTTTTTACTGTATACATTAATTTTGTAACATTTACTGAAATTTGCAAGCCTTTATCATATAATCACCATGAAAGTATTCATGTTTTAATTGTTGAGAAAAAAAGAAACAATGCTGGTAATCAGTTATAGTTTGTAAATTAATTGATATTGTCATATGTAAAGCCAAAAAAATAATGTTCTTTGCTTTAAACAGGTTTGTTTTACTTTGAATTTGTGTGTATTGAAATGCAACGAAAAATGAAGCAAAAAAATGGTCAATAATGATTTTGAGGATAGTAAATGATGTCATTATTATTGCTCTTTTTATGATATGACTGTAAGGATTTTTTAGCTACACTAAACAAAGTATAGTGGAGTTTCCCTACTCACCCAGCATCTGTGTCCACAAATCTTGAATTCAAGTATTTTTTTCATTACATATCCTTTTCTTTACTATCAAATATTTACTTAGTTGAGCATGCTGTCTCTATTGACAGCTTTTGTTGTATTTATATCTTCGGTGAAGGAATATAAACAATATTTGATAGTATAAGTATAGATTTATGATCCTGGAATGGAATGCTATTAAAATGATACAGAGGCCAGTGTAAGAGAGATAACTCTTGAGTTGAAAAATTCAAATAATCAAAGTACTCAAATTGCTGCAACTAAATGCAAGTACCCTAAAAACTGTTATAGGTGCCATGTTAAAATTGAATGCAAGTCTGTCAAGGGACCTAATTATAAATTTCAAGCTCTCAAGCTCCCAATTTCTAAAATTTTGTTTTGTTTTATAGTCTTCCATTATGTTATTATTAAATACCACATATGATACTGCATTTAGTAATATGTCTCTATCACAAAATTCAATTCATTATTTTCTCTTGATGTTTTTTATCATTTTAATATTAGGTTTTATGACTTTATAAATAATACAAAGAGGTTCTGATTCACTACTTCTTTCTGAAGAAATTTTAAACTAGGGTCATGTAGTCCTTGAAAATGCCTTAATTTTGTTTTAATTGTCAAAACTCATTGATTAGAATGCTACCTAAATGAATAAAAAAATATCAAAATTTCTTTGAATTTAGCTTGAAATGTCTTGAAAGTTGACTGACAACCTTAAAAATACAGCTGTTTTGTGTAAAATAAGAGAGAGATGTAAAAATATTTAAACTTTTGTTAGAGGTTTTAGGGTTAGCTAATATACCGGTTAATATTGCAATACCAATTTTAACAGTTTTTTAACTGGTTGATTTTCCTTGAAACAATTTTATAGTTATAATCAGAAAGTTTAATGTTTAGATAAGTGAATACTTGAAATAATCCTCCTGTGCTTTAAAAAGTGAAACATTTAGTGAAATGAGAGAAAAATATGCATTTCTCTTACATACATGTATAGACCATTTTACACATTATTTCAATCATTTGAATAAAGATCATTTGAAAATACACATATGCTTGTAATGCTGATCCAATTAGGAAAATGCACAATCAATAATTCATGGTTTTCATGACTACCCCATATTGCAATACGTTTTTAACGTATTGTTACACCCCTTACTTCTGAGTAACCTATGCTGCATTGATACCTGTAAAAAGTCTCAGTCAATATGTCATGTGCTACATAACTGAGATAGGAGTAAACAAGCTTTAATTTGTGCATACTTTGTATTATAGTTGCTTAGTAATCCTTTGAAATAAATGCTTGGGAAATATTAATTTATCCTTGAATAATCCTTGGAAATGTGAAATAATCATTGAAAATCCATGAAAATAAAAAATTCTCCATGAAAAAAAATCCTTGGAAATGCAAATTTTAACCTTTAAAAAGAATCCTTGGAAATACAAATATCCTTGAAAATCCTTCAAATTAAAAATATCCTTGAAAAATCCTTGGAAATACAATTTTATTCTTGAAAAATTCCTTTAAAATACAACTACAATTCTTGAATAAGTTTTTGAATTCCAGTGTGGAAGTGCTATGCCATAAATAAAGAGCTTACATGTATCAAGCAATTTATTTGTCAAGGGGTTATATGGTTTAAATCTTACCAGTGGAAATCTGAAGGTGATAAGTAGTACAATATTGATATGTATGTTATTGTATATTGGTTTCTTTCTATGTTGATTGTTTGTTAATTAGGGCTGTCACCATACGCCATAAGTGTATTGCAATATACTGCAATACGCTGGCACCGATACGTACCATATATTGTGGGCTTTTAGATTTGTTGTGACTCAGCTGTATTTAACAGAAACAATGCAAATTTTACATGCAGCTGCTGAAAGAATCTAGCCTTTTTAATTATTTACAGTCACTTAGGACTGTGACACTCCTAAATCAGTTAAATTTTTGTAATTTAAGATTAAATTGAATGGACAATGGAAAAACTGATGATTCGCTTCTTTTATTTTGCGAAGGGAAGAATTTTCAAATGAATTAAAAAATATCGCCAAATACTGGTGTGTTAAAATCATACCGCGGTATACCGGTATATCATGACAGCCCTATTGTTAATTCAATAAATATTATATGACTGCTCCATATTATACCAGGAATGTTCAAATGAGTGTTGTGTGTAAGATTATATGTACCAACCAAAGTCTACCTACCTGGTTCCCAAACCAAAAATAATACAAATGTATATACATGTATTTGACAGCTGTTTTTGGTACCAAAATGTTGTAATTGTTAACATGAAAACCTTAGATAACAAATTTCCAATATATACTATCTATCTTAATGTACCAATTTTACAAATATTAATCTATTAACCATTACTGTTGCAAATCCCTTTGTGACCAATATACTTGCTCTATACTTGTTGTTGATGAATTGACTTTGGACTGTGGCAACTCTAAAACAAGACATGTCCATTATTTTACTTTTTGAGTAGCAAGTTTAGGGTACACATAGTTAAAAACTTAAGATAAACTGATCTGATTTTGTTTTTGTGATAAGCTCAGGTGATCACATCGTGCTCTAGATGGGTTATTTAAGCTGGTTTTTGTCTGTTTATTATTTTGTTGTTATTTTGCAAAAATCTTAATAAAATGAAAAGGACTAATTTTACCAAGTATGGCACAATACATTTGCCAGTCATTTTCATCAAAGATTCTATTTGTAGGATCAAAATGTAATCATACTCGGTCTGTTGCATGCTTGACTACTTATTCAGAGGTGGCGGGTTTGAGTCATAGGCCTGACCTACATACCCTTAGGAAGTTTGACCATTATCCTGCCAAACTGTGTACAAAAGATGGCAGTTTTCTCTACTGGAGGGGATATGTGCTTAATACTTGGTTTAAAGAGAGTCCCGAGATGTTGGCCCATCTAGAAACTATGGTAAATATGACTGGCCCCTTGTAATATGACTGGAAGTTCGGAATGTGAACCCTTAAAATATTGTGTTATTCAAAATTAAATCGGTATTTAAGAACTAAAACAATATCAAATTCTTCTTGACTATCTCCCTTTATGTTTCGATCTCAGGTGAGTGACTCAGGATCCACTTGTTCAAGTCATACCATTTTTGTTATGTATACAATAAATTTCATGAAGACTAATATTGAGTTGTATGATTTTTTTTCTTCAATAGGTTATTGATATATTCACTGCATATTGCTGGAAACAAGGTGTATGCTACATGTATTAGAAGGCTTTAAGAGTATTTTGTTATGTGTACAATCATGTCTTTTATAATGTATTGTATTGTATGTCTCTTCTAGAAATGTATTTGCTTAGATACTGTACAATATGACAGCACATTAAAATCATGAGCCAGTTGCATAAGTGTTAGTGTGCAGCTATGCTATTTTTCAAGCTGAATTAGGACTGTCATTGATAGAAAATTTTGTGTTGATATATCGAAAGGCAAATATTGATGATGAGTGTAATAGAAGCCGCTAGAGTGCCAGTATATATACACTGGGGTCCAAAAGTTTCTTTACACATGTATTTTTTTCATATTTTCTTTTATGCTTTATTGAACATTTATTGCAGACACATTTCATTAAGTATTTTTATTTTATATTTATAAGACATAAAGAACATAGTTGATGGTTCATTTTAAACTGTATATATTTATGTTCTAAAACTTATAACTACATGTAAAGTATATCAAAGAATACTTCAAAACATTACAATTTAATATGTGTAAAGAAACATTTGGACCCCAGTGTATATTATATGATGCCCTAGCGATGTTATGCATGATGTTAAAAGTTTGTTTCAGACATAAAACAAACTGTTTTTTTTTTGTTTTAAATGCTTACCAGAAAATATGAAAACTCAGATATATAAAAAAGTTCTATAAATTATAGCTTTATAAAATGCTAGATTGAATCAATATTCCTAGTTGAAAATCTATGTTGGATGGTCAGTCAAGAATCAGTGATACTTCAATATCGGGATTTCCAATGAAGGCCCTTAAGTTGAATACATACAGAACACATTTCCAGAGCCAGCAATCCTGAATTAGCTATCTTGAAGCTTAGCTTTAGCATAGTTTGCACAAAAAGCCTTTCTGAACATTCTCGTACCCACAGGCTATCAAGATTCTTGATCTAGCAATCTTGATAACCTCTGGGTACGAGAATGGTGCTACGTGGCAACTTGTTAATGCAACTGGCTTCATTACAAGATAGTAATCAGCCTGAGAATTAAGGTTTAGAAGTGACTTACGGTTGTCATTTCATTTCATGATGACAATTCTTAGGAAGACATACAGTAGATTATGTTATAATAATTTTGTTATATATTTGGTTTACAGCATATATAAACATTGTCACAATATTGTTTGTTTCTTGTTGTTACTGTACAAACAAAACATAGAATAAAATAAAGAAAAAAATACGGGACAAAAACATTGAGTTTCTTTTACTTTATTCTTGTCATTACTATTAAACATTTAGTCATTAAAGCCCTAGGTTGCCATTCAACTAGGTTAAATTTACCTTCCTGCACGTCGGCCCAATTTTTACTCGTTCACCTGAGCTGCGAAGGAAGCATGTGTTAAATGGTTAATGCCATTGATAACATATCAGTACTAGAACAAGTTCATTGACTGATGGTGTTGGCTTTAAAGCAAACTAACTATGATTTTTGGAATTAGTTGTTCCTGACCTAGTCATGCAAGTTTTATGCAACAAAATGTACTTTCTTGTGTATACATTGGTTTTGGGGCCTTTGTGTCGACTTGACATTATCTACACTTAATAAAGTGTTTGTAATCTGCGGCAGTGCCTAGAAATTTAATTTTCTACATACATATATGCACATGATGTTGTTGAAATTTAAAAGAGCAAAGTCTTAGCTTTCTGTGTGTGTATAAATATGTGAAATATAAATTTATTATGTAGAAACTGGGAAAAAACTTCCATTTTTAGTAATATACCATATGTGTTGGTTACCTATGATTTAAAGGTTTTCATATTAGATAATGAAAAATCTAAAAACTTAATTGATAAGCAGCTGCAGTTTATGATTATTCTTGTAGCAAGAGGTTTTAAAGGCCATAACCTCTCGGTATGAGATTGTTCAAATTAGCTTTAAGCTAGTTTTGATGTTGATGCATTTGAGTATTTTAGCAGAGACATCTAATTCTCTGATTTGTGTAAAAAGTGCATTTAACCGGGGTCGATAGCGCAGTTGGTTGCGCGCCGGGATTTGGATACTCGTGCCCGAGGGGGTGCGGGTTCGAATCCTACCCGGGGAGGTTATACCCTTCCATGAAAATTTGACAATAATGTCGATTTTCCTCCATTGATTAGATAATATGGAGAAGTTTCCGGCCTTGTGGAGGGGTAGGTGAGTACTGGTTATAGACAATGGTCCAGGAAAGCTAGGTTAGGTGCGCTGGACGCCGTGAAATGACCTAAATTGTGTTGATACGGCGTTAACTCCAATAAATAAATAAATAAAAAGTGCATTATGTGGATATAATCTCCTTGAAGAGAAATAATGAACATTGTCTGGGAAAAAACAGTAGGTCTACATACAAATAGTTTAACAAAATGAAATATTAAATTACATTTGAGTCAATGTTTAATAATGAGTTATCTCGTACAAACTACACATGATATTTCACGTCCATTTATATACGGAGGATTTGGTAAAATACCAGTACGAATCTCAGCAAAGTAAAGAATATGTCCACCAATAAGATCATTAGAATTAGTCACATGATCAGGTGTAGAATCTATACATACAAGTTGTGAACTATGACTGTGTAAATAAGAACTACCCATTAGGTATCCTGAAAAAAATAAAAAGAAAATTTGGAATGAGTTCTGAACAAACTGACACCAGCACAGACTTATAAACTTTATAGAATCCAAGACAGCAGGCGTTGGCTGGGCAGGTTTTACACTGCAGCATAATCTTGATTAGTCATTTTTTAGCTTTTTTGTGGTCAACGCAATCAGTCACAGATTAAAGATCAAAAACGTTTGCACAACCCTGACCACATCGTTTTGTCCACATTAAACACCAACATTTGGCCGAACTCATTTTGCTCATCCGCTCCACGATAGCAAAACATTCAATGCATAATTTAATTATGTAGGCAAAAATCGCTATTGGGCCAATGGCTGGCCAGACGTTTAGCCAATTATCAAAATTAGGCAGGCCCTAAGTTGGCTTTATCACTTTTATATTATATGCATACGCATAATGGATTTTTGGTTCATGTACATTGTATTACAACTAATTATTCTGTGAAGTTCTGTTATTATAAACAGTGTTTTGTATTTTTGTTCGAACTATATATAAGTTTATTAATACATGTACCAGACACAGGTCAATTAATGAATATTCATAATTTATATGACAAACATGCATAATTTACAAGACTAGCAGAGGTCTTACGTGGCATGTTTCTCGCTCTCCATCTAGCAAAACCTTTCCAGGCAAGGTGGTCTTATGCATATATTACTTTTGAATTAAGTGTTCAGGTTCAAACACAGACAAGGGTCATGAATTTTGAGCCATCGTTATTGATTGGACTAAATAGACTGTTAACATTTTCAATTTTCAGACTTGAATTCTACGCGATATGAGCTTTTTGTATTGGTGCGCCGTAAAACCCAAACAAACAAACAAATCAGAATTGAAAATTAATCGACAATCTGTTATCTTATCTTCCATTGTTTATACCTCATTTGATCATCAGTTGACTTACCCTTATATTCTAACGTCCAGTTATCTAAACAACTAGTTCTAGCTGGTATCATTATATGAGATAAACGTCCTGTAGCTTGACACACTGTACATGGTACATCTTTGTACCTTATATTTTCCCCTGAAATTACATGTTATTATATATTTTATAGATTTGCCTTAGGTAACATTCTAAGAAAGGAAGATATAGGTGATGTATTGTTCTTTATGCCGCGTTTTAACATTATTTTTTTTAGTTTATTAATATTGCCATCGTCAGTCGTTCTACTCGCTGTTCCTGAACTGGCCTAGATCTCAAGGAATTTTTCTGTTGTAGCATAAAATACCATGCATTAAACTATCTTCTCGTACAATAAGGTCATTAATATTCTCGATCTAACTTTTTATCCAGAATGAAAACTATAGACTATTTTATTCGTTTAAATATCTATGTTGTATGCTTGCTTAAAAAATACCCTTTTGATATGCCCGAAAGAATTTCGGACATATTATGTTATACCCCCCGGCGTCCGTCCGTCCGTTAGCAATTTGGTTTCCGGAGCATAACTTAAGTTCCATT